>CM054062.1:106084534-107450954 GCA_028641055.1 Alopecurus myosuroides
CCATAAGTCTAATAAATAAAACTTGTATATGTTTTCTGTTCAAAATTTCATAAACTTTCCAATTATTCCATTTGTGTTCTGTTTTGAGTTTTCAAAATGCATTTAAAATTCAAATTTGAATAATTCAAATGCAATTTGTAATAATTCATAAGTAATTCACACTATTTCCAAATAGGGCAAATAAAATATGTTTTTCACACCATTTTGAATATCCTATTCAAATATAAAATTTGTTTCATTGTTTGAATAATTTAAATTGCCTAAATAATTTAATACTTGTTTAATTCAATTAAATTTGATAAAATCATAACTTGCTTAATATAAAGTATTTTTGAACATGCAAATTATGTTTTCAAACCATCAAAGTGTGAACTTTTCAAATGTGAATTTGAATTTATGTTTTGAACAAATAAAATTCAAATAATATTCAAACTTGTTTTAAATTCAATTAAAACTTGTTTAATATTGTTTAATTCATAAATTCATCCTAATTCAAATTTCAAAATGTGAAACATGTAATCCAACTAAAATCTGATGTTCTTTTCAAATATAAATTTTGCTAATTGTTTTGCACACTTTAAATTGGTGAAAACAATAATTGTATGTGTGGCATGTTTAAGTAACCAAAATTTTCCAAACTTAATAAATAAGTTCTAAACTTGTTTTATTCCTTTTCCTTTGCATCTATAATTGTTATTTATTGTTATCTGTTGATATCTTATCATCATCATCATGCATGCATCATGATAACAACTATCACATAATAAACAATTGTAAATCATCTGTTCCACTTATTTCAATGGATCCTTTTCCATATGCAACCCTTGCATATGGGTCCATTTAATTTGTGCTATCATGTTAGTCAGTTTATTTTGATGCACCTATTAATTTGTCATGCATCATCTTGATTGTGCACAATGCCATGGCAATGATTGTTTACATTCCTGTTGTGTTTGTTTGCTTCTTCTCGAATAGACGACGACGTTGAGGCAGACGACCCTTACAGCACCCATTCTGAGGATCTAGCTCAGTACCCGGCTGTTGAGTTTGCAGGCAAGTTATCACTCACATGAACCATTGTGTTCCTTTCAACCCTGGTTACCGATACTTTTCGTTGTCTATACTTGCTAGCCTTAGTGGTAGATGTTTCTGTTACGAACCTATCACATGAATCCTTTAACCCTGATATTGCCTCACCACCCCTCCTACAACCCTGTTGATTGAGCCAGTGTCTTACTAGCATGCTTAGGTTGTTTTGCTCGAGTCTGTTACCCGTTACTTTCAGTTACTATCTTTATTATGTTCTGGGGCTCGATGTTTAATCAATCAATCAATCATGCTAATGTTATTACTGTTAATAATAATTTGATGATAAGGCACCGGCAGGAGGCCCTGTGTGGTTTTGAGGCCTGCTAGTGTCGACCCTAATAGGAAAAGGGTCTTGTCTACTGATCCATGATGAGCGCACTACCCGCATGTGGGAAGCGAGTATGGGCGCCCCCCTCAATTTGATTCGATTCGCATCTCGTCCAAATCATCTCATTTAGTTCGTGCTTTCTATTTGCCGCATGCATGTTTTTGCGAGCCCAGCGCAGGGTGGAACTTTTGTAGTCGGCATATAGGGGGACACGTTCTTAGAGTGCTATGAGGGTCCATTTTCTTCTGGGCTCGATTAGCCGTGCGCCCAAGGTGCTTTGGGCTTGATGCGGAGAAGAGTTGAGTTGTGTTGAGTGCCCCGCTTGGTGGGAGGCATCCCATCTGGCGGGTTATTCATACGTGTACGGCCAAATTGGTGCAACCCTGCAGGGATAATCTTCTCGAGAAGCCGTGTTTTCCGCGGTTATGGATTACTTGGTGAAAGTACTGGCTAACAAGTACTCAGGACAACTTAAACCTAATGATTCATAATCTCACACCCCATGATTACAATTTGACTAGTAATAGGATTATTGTCACAATAACTTGTTACATCTTTAATCCAACTGTGTGAGTTATCCTCGGATTGCTTCTTTGGATAAGGGGCGAGATCCAGGATGGGTTTGTTTGAAGTTATCTTTCAGTTGGTTACAACCCTCGATCTTATCCCCTTTCTGATAGTTGGAAATGATAGAATCTCTATAGTTGGTTAGCGCAGCCAGTTGCAGCATCTTATTTACCCCCTTCTTCCGTTGATCCCAAGTCATCTGTGCTTGTGTTGTCGGGCTATACTTTGGTGAACTGTGAGTCTTGCTTGCCAGTACTTGGATGTACTGACCCCGTTGGGGCTGTGGTTTACGCAGACTACGACTACGGCTACGATGACCACCAGGATGGCTACTTCGTGGAGTTTGACGAGACTGCAGACGAGTAGTTAGCTGGACCAGGGCTGGATCCAGGACCTACGTGGATGGGCTTCGTCTTCTTTATTTTCTCCGGCTTCTTAAGCCTGTTGGATTTGTCTGTACCCAGACACTTTTGATTGCTTCCGCTGATGTAATGAATGCTATGTTGGGACATGTGTCCTCTGGATGTTTGTATTTGCTATCTCTGCCTTAGTGAAGGCCATTTGCAACCTTATTTCAATCTTTTGTGTCTTAGAGATAAGTTGTGATCATCATTCGTTCAAAGCTGTTGACGTACAGTGCGTGATTGATATGAAGTACGTCGACAGTAGTGCCTATGACTTCTAGTGGATAGTTTACATCGACGGTGGAATAGCAGGGCTTGTGTTGTCGCGCATAAGAGCAGGCCTACCAGGAAGCTGGGACGTGGGAGCAGTTATGCCCCATAATCCAAGCACCTGCTATCCAGTTCGTACGATGAGTATCCCTTAGAAGCCAGGGTGCGACAAACTAGCACCAATATCACACAAACCATAATAGCAATGATCACCTATCCTAACAGATAGCACAGGAACACTAGGTTTCCTAGATTTACTAGGATGAGAGACAATATTAGAAGCATCTTCACAAAATATAATGTGTCCCTCTTCTAAATTTTCAGAAACAAGGTCCTTTACTATTGCTACTGTAGGATCTACAGTTATTTGTTCCTCGGGTTCTACAGGTTTCCTTGCACTTTTATTAACCACACTAGCTAACATAGAATGTTCTTTTACCTTAGCAGGGAAATGCATTTTCTCAATATAAGGTTCAGGCACAATAGAATCACCGGTATGAACTTCTATATCTCTAGCAGGAACACGATTAACAGTATCTTTATAAGGTGCATGGTACTTGTCCCATTCCTTTTTAGGAACATCAATATAAGAAGCAAAAGCCTTATATAAGTTTGCAGCAACTTGAGAATCAAGACCATAAACAATACTAACGTTATAAAAATCATCGGATGACATAAAAGTTTTAATTCATTCATAATCATAATTTATACCTGACTTTCTAACTTTGTCATTCTCCCATCCTTCAGTGTTTTCTTGAATACGGTCAAGAAGATCCCATTTAGCTTCACGTGTAAATGATCCAGAACAGGAAGAATCCAATAAATCCTTATCATGAAGAGGAAGCCTTGCATAGAAATTATTAATAACAATATTACTGGGGAGCTCATGAATGGGGAATTTGAGCATTAGTAACTTCAATCTCCCCCATGCTTGGGAAATACTCTCTCCGTCATGAGGCCAAAAAATTATATATATAATTCTGATCTTTATGAATTTCACCGGGTGGATAGAATTTAGAGTAAAAGAGAGGCACAATTTCCTCCCATCCAATAGTCTGGCTATTTTTCAGCAGTCTAAACCATTCAGCGGCTCGACCTATCAATGATATAGAGAATAATTTCCTCTTCACTTGGCCCATTTTTATACCTGCACACTTGAACAACTCACACAATTCATGTAAAAAGAGAAAATGGTCACCAGGATGGACAGTTCTATCACCTGAATATCAGTTATTCCTAACATGTTTAACAATCTTTATAGGTATTTTTTAAGGATCCAAATCATCATGCAGTGGGTCACTTACTACCCTAGTAGTGGCAGCAGTGCCCGCAAATAAGGACTCAAAAGGAGATCCAAACATAGTGTAATAAAGCAGTACACAGTAATAAAAACATCACTTACATCAGAAGCTTCCTTTATCAATTCCACTTCCCAATAGCGCTTCACTCCCCGGCAACGGCACCAGAAAATAGTCTTGATGACCCACAAGTATAGGGGGTGTATCGTAGTACTTTCGATAAATAAGAGTGTCGAACCCAGCGAGGAGCAGAAGGTGTTGACAAGCAGTTTCAATGAAGAAATAACTGTAATACTGAAAGATAAATTTGTAGGGGTTTTTGATATTGCAAATAAATAAAGTGCGAGTAAATAAAATGCAGTAATAATAATTGCAGCAAGTGGCCCAATCCTTTCTTCCGCAAAGGACAAGCTGGTGGGTTTACTTATGATTAACAAACGTTCTCGAGGACAGACGCGAGGTTTCTGTCAAGTGCTTTTATTCCATGCCGCTGAATAATCTTAGGTGTTTTGATAAGTGTTGTGTGGGTGAACCTATGCTAATGTACCGTCCCATCCAAGACTAATACATACTTGTGATTATACTCCTTGCAAGCATCCGCAACTACAAGAAATTAATTAAGAAATAAATCTAAACACAGCTTTATACTCCGGGATCCTAGGCTCCCTCATGTAATGGTGTCCTAACGGGGGTTTAGGATCTGTCACTCCCGCAACCCCACAATTAGTAGCCAAATACACGATGCATTCCCCTAGGCCCATAAATGGTGAATTATCATGTAGTCGACATTCGCATGACACCACTAGAAGAATAACACCACAACTTAAATATCAAACATTAAATATTACTCAACATTACTTCACTACTAACAACTTGGCTTCTCCCATGTCCTCAAGAACAACACGAACTACTCACAAGACATCATATGGACCATGATCAGAGGTGATATAAATGAGGATAACAATCTGGTCATAAAGTGCAAACACCAGTAAATCTCACAGACATCAACTACTAACAAGTAATCCACACCGGGAGAGAGATCTAATGTAAAACAACGATACAGCAGGATGACGGTGGATGATGAGGGTGATGGTGCTGGTGCTGGTGGTGATGATGACGATCTTGATGATGCCCGGAGTGATGACGGTGACGATGGCGGTGATTTCCCCTCTCCACAGAGGAACTTCCCCGGCAGATTTCTCCCTGTAGAGAGATTTTCTCTCTTGGGTGTTTCCAGCCCCGAGGCGGCGAAGGAATAATTCTTCGATGATGGTATGAGTCTTAGGGTTCCCTGGGGGTCAAGTATGGGAAAGATCTCGACCAGAGGTGGGCCAGGGTGGCCACACCACCTGGTGGCACGACCGGGGGGTGCCGCCTTATGGTGTGGGCCCCTGGTGGCCCCCCTCTGGCTCCCCTTCTGGCTAGACTCCTCCTCTTGAAATTCTATGAGACCCCCGGTGTCCCCCTTCTTCTTCTGATCTTCTGAAATATGGTATCTCGACGGTGCTTTTTCCATCAGATTTCTGGTCCCGGTGTTTATTCTCCAAAAATTATGAAACTTGCAAAATAAGATAAAATAACATAAGGGATGCATCATAACATGAAATATATCGATGAATAACAGAAAATTATGATATAAAATAATGATGCAAAATGGACATATCACTTGTAGAGTTTGACGAGGGAGTGGTTGCTTCTTGATAGCTTTGAATCCCCGACAACGATGCCAGCAATTCTTTGATGCAAACGTTGATGGTGAGTTGGGAACCCCAAGAGGAGGGTGTGATGATAGCAGCAGTAAGAATTTCCCTCAGTTAAGAACCAAGGTTATCAATCCAGTAGGAGAAATCGGATCTTCGGAAGGTTGATGCCACTGACGGTGGTGATGGAGCCCCACCGGTGTCAGCAACAACAAGGAGCCTGCACACAACACAACCAAAATACTTTGTCCCAACGGTATAGTGAGGTTGTCAATCTCACCGGTCTTGCAGAAAACAAAGATTAGACATATAGTGTGTAAAATAGTGTATGCTTGCAGTAAGTAAAGAAAGCAGGAAATTTCAGTGGTTTGTTTAACAGTGTAGGAAAATGGACCGGGGTTCATAGGTTCACTAGTGGTATCTCTCCATAAAAGATAGCATGCTGGGTGAACAAATTACAGCTAGGCAATTGACAAATAGAGGTTGCACCATAGTGCACATTCATGACATGATGACTAATATGATATTTATTGCGGGCATTACAGCAATATACATCGACCGTAATCCAACTGCATCTATGACTAATAATCCACCCTCGGGTTATCATCTGAACCCCCTTAGGTATTAAGTTGTAAGCAACAGATAATCGCATTAAGCAATGTGTGTGATGTAAGCAATGATTGTGCACGCGGGCACTCACACCGCTGTTTTCTCCCTAGTGGCAACATCACATCCTCCCCCGTCACGTTTCTGTCACTCGAGCACAGGCGAAAAGGAGGCATGAACCCAACTATCGAGCATAAATACTCCCTCTTGGAGTCACTAGCAACTACTTGGCTAGAGCAACCACTAGAAACGGAAAGCATGCAAGATCACAAATAAAATATGCAATAAAGACTATAATCAACTTGGCATAAGTTCAATATTCATCGGATCCCAGCAAACACATCACATAGAGTTACATAAAAACAATCTCGATCATGTTAGGCAGCTCACGAGATCTAAACATTGAGGCATAGGAGGAGAATACAACCGTCTAGCTACTGCTATAAACCTGTAGTCCAAGGATGAACTACTCACGCATCACTCCGGAGGTAGGCATGGTGATGAAGAGGCCTCCAGTGATGATCTCATCTCTGGCAGGGTGCCGGGAGACAGCTTCAGAACCCCCCTGATCTAGGGTTGACGACGACGGCGGCTACAGAACTTTTCGCGGATTATTGATTAGGTGCCTAGGGTTTTCCTTCGGAGGGGAATAAATAGGCGAAAGGGCAAAGGCGATGGAGCCTTGGGGGGCCCACACCACCCCCGGCGTGGCCAAGGGGGGCGCGCCACCCTATGGGGTGGGCCCCCTGAGGCCCCTCTCCGGGTCTCTCTGGGACTCCGTGGATCCTTCGGGAATTCTAAGACTTCCGGGCTTCGAATTTTCCAATTTCGAGAATATTTCCAAAACAATTTTTTGAATCTAAAAACAGCAGAAAACAGGGAACTAGCTCTTTGGCATCTTGTCAATAGGTTAGTCCGGAAAATCGATAAAAATGACATAAAGAAGGGAGAAAACATGTAGCAATTGGCATAATATTATCATGTAGCATCAGAAATTATAGATATGTTGGAGACATATCAAGCATCCCCAAGCTTAGTTCCTAGTCGTCCTCGAGTAGGTAAATGATAAAACAGAATAATTTCTGAGGTGACATGCTACTAACATAAACTTGATCATAAAAATGTAAAAGCATATGTAAGCTGAGATCATAGAACTTTAACACAAACATGATAAATGGAACTTTAATAATAAAACATAGCAAAGAAAGATATATGTTTGTTTCAAGTATAGAGAAAGCATGGCAAAGTGTTATTTCGCTAGTCCTTAAGTGTGGGGCAAAACATAAATGCCAGGACACCTTCAAAGTTCATGAGGAAGAATAGAGCAGATAATTTGAGAACAAACAATACCACATCATGAATCAATTAATAATGTTTCTGGGACAAATGCACATAAAACTCAGAATGGCAAAAATGCTCTCTCAACCGTGCATAAAGTTAGAAGATGGAGACTCAACATAAAAGTAAAAGAAAGTCCCTTCGTAGAGGGAAGCAGGGATCACTCATGTGCTAGAGATTTTTATTTTATTAAACAGAGGTATTAAAATTTTGACACTCATCCCATCCATCTTTCACAAACCATGGCTAACCGAATCCTCGGGTGCCTGCCAACAATCACATACCATGGAGGAGTGTCTAAATTTTGGGAGATGTATGCTAATGTCAACGAATGGTAAACAGAAAACACAGTACGTCACAATCCAACTAGATTTCACAAGCGCAGCTCCCATATGAAGGACGCAACTGGTGTATAAGGTCATCCCTCTTTCTCTTTTGTTTACACAATTATGCTTTGACTGATAAATCAGGGGCAAAAATAGTGAAAACATTTTGTGTGTATTAGTTTGGGGCTGGGCACCCCGCTGCCAGCTCTTCTATCATTTGGATAAGCGGATGAAGCCACTAGTCCAGGGTGTGAAATCCAATCAACAAGTGAGATAGATATTATCTATTTACGTCCTCATGAGCAAAAACAGGAACATAAAGCAGGAGTAATTTTGAAGGTTTTAAAGGTAACACATGAGCAATTTACTTGGAGTGGTAGTTAAATACCACATGTAGGTAGGTATGGTGGACACAATGGGAAAACTTGGTTTTAGGGAGTTGGATGCACGAGTAGAGCTCATACTCAGTACACGTGGAGGCTAGCAAAAGACTGGGAGCGACAAATGAAGAGAGCATAAGAGCCATAATCATGCATAGCGACATAAACATCATTAATTAAAGCATAAGAGGTATCACAAGTTCAAAAACTAAATGATCATAGAGTCTATTAGTGACTGGTTCATAGTCATAAACATGGTGTGAGCATGCGCCAAGTCAACCAAATAAAACATTCAAAAGAGAATACCATAAATTTATGCTTTAATATGACAAGAACAACTCATGAAACTTTCAATGGCACCTTAAACACTCTCAGCTTTTTGAGGCTAATCATTCTACTCAATAACCACAAGGCTTTAAAACTAAAATAACATCTAGCATGATATGAAAAAGTTCTAGCCACAGTCTATACAAGCTTTTACTTGCACCACTAAAAATTCTACTTCAAGCAATAGTTTCTTTTCCCAACAAGCACCATACAAGATATGTTTTAACAAAAATACTCTTCATGATACAGCAAGAAAACATGAGATCACTCACATAACACTACTAAAACTAACAGCTCTTAGATAAGAGATGCATGCAAAACAGGAGCTAAATAAATGCAGCAGCGAGACAAAGATTAAGAATACAAAGTATTCCCATGAAAAAGCGGAGCGTGTCACTCTCCAAAAGAATGCTGGGGTCCAACCAAGCTTAATGCAAAACTAAAAACAAACTGAAAGCAAAAATAAAAGACGCTCCAAGTAAAGCACATAATATGTGATTGAATAAAAATATAGTTTCACTAGAAGTGACTTGATAATTTGTTGATAAAGAAGGGGATGCCTTGGGAATCCCCAAGCTTAGACGCTTGAGTCTTCTTGGAATTTTCTGGGATGTACCACCGTGGCATACCCAAGCTTAGGCTTTTCACTCTTCTTGATCACATCATACCATCCTCTTCTCTTGACCCTTGAAAACTTCCTTCACATCAAACTTCTCACAATCTTCATTAGCAACGTTAGTGCAATCGAAATAATAAACTCACATGGTTCAGTTTCAACACAAACCTAACACTCAAAAAAACATTAGCTACTGTCACAACTTATTTTAAAACTCCTTTTCTCAAACGAACACCAAAACAAAAAGATTAAGATGCAAATGCAATTATTGGCAGAAATCTGTGAAAAACAGGACATCAGGTAAAGATGATTTTTCTCAAAAGTCTTCTGTTGCTCAAATCAAAAAGTGTTAAACTAAGAAAAGTTGCGTATATAGCCCAGGATTACGCACAAAAAAACTCACGTCATTTTGAATTTTCTGTGATTTTATACGAATTTAAGAGTGGACAACAGAAATCTGTTTCCTGCGCAAAAATCCGAAATATAGTCTCAACTTTCCACTAGAGGCTTTACTTGGCTCAACAAAGACAAAGAAAAGATACAGCGGGGTTGCTAAGAAAATAGACAACACGCAGGTGCAAAAAAAAAATACAACGGAAAACGGGTTGAAAACGGAGAAATAAAACGGGTTGTCTCCCGGTAACGCTTTTCTTTAACGCCTTTCAGCTAGGCATAGAAAGCAACTCAAGTATTTTCAAGTGAAGCATTCAAATCAATACCAAGAACTTTCCTTTTACTCCTCTTACCCTTCTGCTTGGGTTTGGGGAATTTGTGGCCACAACCTGATGCGAAGGCAAAATTTAACGTACCTTTCCCCACATCTATTACTGCCCCCAGGAGTTTCAGCAAGGACCTTCCAAGTGTAATTTGTCCTTCTCCTACACATTCAATAACAAGATAATCAGTGGATATTGTCCTTCCCATATTTTTGTAAACACTCCCTCAGCTATCCAAATGGTCAAAACAGCGGTATAATCGATAAGAGGTATTTCTTCTCCCCCTTCAGAAAGTTTCCAAAGATTCAAAGACTTATAAATATTTTTAGGCATAAGACAAAATTCAGTCATCATGTCGCAATGAGCATGAAAAGTTTCACCATTTATAACAACTTTTACTGTAGGGATCCACATTGAAGATTCAAAGTTTATTGGAACATAATCATAATAAGCATGAATTTGGTTATAGGCTTCTTTTAAACAGGATATATTTGTCTCAAGAGTATTTAATCTAGCCTGAAAGCTCACAAGGGATGAATCAAATTTACTAGTTGAGCTAGAAGTTGCAATCAACTTTTTAATGGCATTAAGAGCTTGATCCCCATCACAACGCAGGAAGTCTCCTCCTACTACAGAGTCTAAAGCATATCTATAGCAAAGAACAAGACCAAAGTAAAACTACTAAGAAATAAATTCAGGGTCATCATGGGTTCAGTTTTACTATAAGAATCAAAAATCCTAGACCAAGCTTCCTTTAAACTCTCCTCACTCCCTTGCTTGAAAGTGAAGATTGTTTCTTCCGGTGACATAGTGACAGGAACAAAACTAGACATAAAAGCAAGCAAATAAATAACAGCTATGAAGTAAACTATTTTTTTTGTGTTTTTGATATAAAGAAGCAAAAAAAACAAGACAATAAACAAAATAAAGAGGTTGAGAGTGAGATACTCCCCTTGCCAGAAGACTTCTTTCTCCTCGTCAACGGCGCCAGAAATTCTTGTTGCTTGCAGAGTTTGACGAGGGAGTGGTTGCTTCTTGATGGCTTTGAATCCCCGGCAACGATGCCAGAAATTATTTGATGCAAACGTTGATGGTGCGTTGGAACCCCAAGAGAAGGGTGTGATGAGTGCAGCGGTAAGAATTTCCCTCAGTTAAGAACCAAGGTTATCAATCCAGTAGGAGAAAGAGGATCTTCGGAAGGTTGATGCCACTGACGATGGTGATGGAGCCTCACCGGTGTCAGCAACAACGCAGAGCCTACACACAACACAACCAAAATACTTTGTCCCAGTGGTACAGTGAGGTTGTCAATCTCACCGGTCTTGCTGAAAACAAAGATTATACGTATAGTGTGGAAAATAGTGTATGCTTGCAATAAGTAAAGAAAGTAGGAAATTGTAGTGGTTTGTTTAACAGTGTAGGAATATGGAACGGGGTTCATAGGTTCACTAGTGGTGTCTCGCCATAAAAGATAGCATGTTGTTTACGCAGACTACGACTACGGCTACGATGACCACCAGGATGGCTACTTCGTGGAGTTTGACGAGACTGCAGACGAGTAGTTAGCTGGACCAGGGCTGGATCCAGGACCTACGTGGATGGGCTTCGTCTTCTTTATTTTCTCCGGCTTCTTAAGCCTGTTGGATTTGTCTGTACCCAGACACTTTTGATTGCTTCCGCTGATGTAATGAATGCTATGTTGGGACATGTGTCCTCTGGATGTTTGTATTTGCTATCTCTGCCTTAGTGAAGGCCATTTGCAACCTTATTTCAATCTTTTGTGTCTTAGAGATAAGTTGTGATCATCATTCGTTCAAAGCTGTTGACGTACAGTGCGTGATTGATATGAAGTACGTCGACAGTAGTGCCTATGACTTCTAGTGGATAGTTTACATCGACGGTGGAATAGCAGGGCTTGTGTTGTCGCGCATAAGCGCAGGCCTACCAGGAAGCTGGGACGTGGGAGCAGTTATGCCCCATAATCCAAGCACCTGCTATCCAGTTCGTACGATGAGTATCCCTTAGAAGCCAGGGTGCGACAAATGGTATCAGAGCCTGTCTGCCTGTAGGATCCCTTTTTACTGGTCGCAGTTGAGTCTAGAAACTATTTTTTAGCTATATAGGGAAAATGAAACGTGAGAGTAGGAATTCTGCCATTTTTCTTCTTTCCCCACCCACCCACCCTTTTCTGGTAAGGAAGTGCAACGATGTTTTCTGTTCTCACCTAAACTTTCAAGTTAGGATTTCACGTGTTTTGGGTTCTCCGTAGTACCTCAGGACTTTTGGTCTCGTTTTCCCGATGTTGCTTCGATATCATGTTCTTTTCAACATCCTTATCGTCCGTTGAACCTTGTTGTTGTTTTCCACTTCAATTCTTCTACCGGAGTCTAATCAAAACTTCCCCGATCATCTGCAGATGGATCTCAGGTTCTACCCGCAGGTGGTTCGGATGACTCGCTGTGAGAGCACCGCCGGTTATCCGGAGATGCTGAGAGACATGGTTACCTATCTGGGGTACCATTGGCCACCGGAGTACCAGGTCTACGAGTAGCAGCGAGAGTTTGACCAGACCTGCTACCGGGCTATCGTCTACATTCTGTCGGATGATGGCAGGAGCATTGCCCACCGCTACGAGGCAGTAGGTTCCACAGTGGATATGGCCGTGCAGCAGGCAGCGTACGTGAGTCTCACCGTCCTCCGTGCTGACTACTGGGGGTTTGATGATACCATCTATCGTCACATTCCCCGTGGTTACATCACGGCAGCGGGAGTTCACTTCACCCTCCACAGCAACCTGGATACCTACGAGTCTGATAGCTCCAGACTGCACACCACTGCCCAGTTCGTGAGGCACAGTGACGCAGTTGCTTCCACACTTTCTCAGGAGTTAGCCTCAGTCAGGGAGCAGCTCTATCTAGCTTTGACTCGTCTGGCGACGTACACCACAGACTTTGTTGGAGACGAGCGCTTTGCGCGTTTCCAGCAGACACTGGGTTTTCCTCTGCCAGATGCTGGAGGTTACGAGCCGATCAGAGGTCCACTTCTCGACCTCGGAGCTGGTTACACAGGGATTCCCCGCTATGGAGCACAGGGACACGACGCTTTCTACTTCACCACACCGAGAGTTGCTCTCAGAGCAGTTCCTATCTACAGGGATCGTCGTGATACCTACTTCCGTGGGGTTCCTCCTCACCGTATCTCTCGTCGTACTACTCACCGCCGTCCTGCGTGATGAGCATGGGAGTACCGATGTATCCGTTCCTAGCTATGTTTAGTTATCCTTGTAATTCGAACCATGTATTGGTCTGTTGGATATTCTGATGTATTTGAACATGTGATGATGTACCTGTTGGTTATCTATTCATGTGTCGGAATAATCTATCTTTCGGTTACCAAGTCTATCATTTTCTGTTGTTGTGCTAAAATGCATTTCTGTTCAGGATGCCTCCAACCAGGAACAACCCGCCTCCGCCACCACCAATGGGGGAACCGTTAGCTCAGATGACCCAAGTGGTGACACAGATGGCCCAGATCCAGGCTAACCAGCACCACAACCAGAATGCTCCTCGAGTCAGCATTAAGGAGTTTCTGAGCGTGGGGCCAAGAGCTTTCGTGGCAACACGTGAGCCTCTGGATGCGGATGACTGGATCAGGGAGATCAACAGGGCTCTGGAGATAGCACATGTTGCTGAGGAAGATAAGGTCAAGTATGCCACCTACCTACTGAAGGGTCAGGCAGCTACTTGGTGGGAGAACTACCAGACCATGAGAGCTGGCTTTCCTATCACCTGCGGATGTTTCAAGGATGCCTTCCTGAAGCACCACATCCCAGATGGTCTCATGGAAAGGATGCGTGAGGAATTCTGCTCTCTCAGACAGGGCAAGCTGGACGTTCTCGGCTACCAGAACGATTTCAATCGTCTCGCTCGGTACGCTGGTGACGAAGTGTCCACTGAAGCCAAGAAGATGGCAAGATTCCGCCGAGGTTTTAACCCGGAACTGAAGTACGCTCTCACCAACATCAAGTGCAAGGACTTCGTGGAGCTCGTGAACACCGCGCTCAATGAGGAGAATGGGCGCAAGGCGTTCGAAGAGTCGCGCAAGCACTCGCGTGAGGGTGGTTCCTCCTCCAACATGACCACCCCTCCGCAGAAGCGCCGCATCTGGGTGCCAAATGGTGCTGTCACTCGGGCTCCAAATGCCCAAGCTTCTCCAGGCTTTGGTCCCCGCCCACCCAACCCATCTCAGATGCAGGGTCAGAGGATTCCAATGGGGCAGCCAAGGCCAGGTCCTTCTCGTGTCGTCACTTGCTACAAGTGAAAGGATACTGGACACTATGCTGATAAGTGCACTCAGAAGCAGCTACCCCTACCTCCTCGCCCCAACACCAACCAGGCAATGGTTCGTGCTCCCCCGGCTAAAGCCTTCAACTCCAACAACAGGCATGTCGGGAGGAACGCGAGGGTGAACCATATCAAGGCCGACAAAGCTGAGGAAGCTGCTGACGTCGTTCTCGGTATATTACCCGTAAACTCTATTCCAGCTAAAGTGTTGTTTGATACTGGAGCATCGCATTCCTTTGTGTCAAAGATTTTTGCAAAAGCATACAACCTAGTTCTGGTTCCGCTAAGCAATCAAATGACTGTTCACTCTCCGGGACCGCAAATGTTGACTTCCAAGATAAGAATGGACAATCAGATCCTAATTGGAGGTCGCATATTCCTTGCTTCACTCATGTTGCTGGGAAATTCTGACATTGATGTCATTCTGGGTATGGATTGGTTGAAGACCCACAAAGCTAAAATTGACTGTGCTCAAAAGTCAATAACTCTCTCCCACACTTCAGGCCAGATAGTCTATTCTCCATATGGATCAAGTTCTGTTCAGCTGTTCAACCTCGATGCCAAACCCCTTCCTGCAATTGAAAATGTTCCGGTGGTTTGTGAATTCCCTGACGTCTTTCCAGAAGAGTTGCCAGGGATGCCTCCGGACAGAGCAGTTGAGTTCGTGATCGAGCTTGAGCCAGGTACTGCTCCAATCTCTAAGCATCCATACAAGATAGCTCCTCCTGAACTGAAATTGTTGAAGGAGCAAATCGATATGTACATGGACAAAGGTTACATTCAGCCTAGTTCCTCCGCTTGGGGTTGCCCAACTCTATTTGTTGCCAAGAAGGATCAAACAAAAAGACTCGTGGTGGACTATCGTCCTCTCAACGAGAAAACTATCAAGAACAAGTATCCACTTCCTCGTATCGATGATCTTTTTGATCAACTTGCTGGAGCCTCAATATTCTCAAAGTTGGAATTGAGGATGGGTTACCATCAGATAAAGATCAGAAAGGAAGATATTCCTAAGATAGCTTTCACCACTCGTTACGGTCTATATGAATACACCGTCATGTCCTTTGGTCTCACCAATGCACCGGCAACGTTCTCAAGACTCATGAATTCTGTCTTCCATGAATACCTCGACAAGTTCGCTGTGGTATATCTTGATGACATTCTAGTCTACTCCAAATCCGAGGAAGAGCATGGAGAACACCTTCGTATCACTCTCATGAAACTTCGCGAGCATCGTCTATATGCCAAGTTCTCCAAATGTGAGTTCTGGATTCCAGAAGTTGCATATCTTGGTCATATCATCTCTGCCAAGGGCATAGCCATTGATCCTGAAAAGGTTAAGGCAATTGTTGACTGGAAACCCCCTAAGACGGTGAAGCAAGTCAGAAGTTTTCTTGGCTTGGCTAGCTATTGCCGTCGTTTCGTCCAAAACTTTTCTAAGATTGCCAAACCTCTCACTGATCTCACAAAGAAGGACAAAAAGTTCGTTTGGACTCCACAATGTGATGAGAGTTTCAACCTCCTGAAGACTAAACTCACTTCCACCCCAGTTCTGGTTGGCCCAGATACTACCAAACCTTTCCAAATATTCTGTGATGCATCTCTCCAAGGCCTAGGAGCAGTTCTTATGCAAGAACGTCAAGTTGTGGCTTATGCTTCACGTCAGTTGAACCCACATGAGCAAAACTATCCCACTCATGATCTTGAACTTGCAGCAGTTGTGTTTGCCCTCAAGAAATGGAGACAATACTTGTTGGGTAACAAAACTGAAATCTTTTCCGATCATAAGAGTCTGAAATACATCTTCACTCAGCCAGATCTGAACCTCAGGCAAAGGAGATGGATTGAGAAGATTAAAGACTTTGATCTCACCATTTCTTACACTCCAGGCAAGGCTAATGTTATGGCCGATGCTCTCAGTCGCAAATCCTATTGCAATAATCTCATGATCATGGAAAGCCAACCTCCACTTCATGAAGAATTCCAGAAGCTGAACCTTGGTCTTGTCCCTGAAGGATACCTTGCTAGCTTGACAGCCAGTCCAACTCTCGAGGACAAGATTCGTTCTGAACAACTTCGTGATAATGAAATCAAGAAGATTGTAGAGCACATCAAGGAGGGCAATGATAAATTCAAGTCCTTCACAATTGATGACAAGGGAACTCTGTTCTTCGAAGGACGCATTGCAGTTCCTCAGATTCAAAGTCTCAAGGATATCATTCTCAAGGAGGCTCATGAAACTCCTCTATCTATCCACCCTGGAAGTACAAAGATGTACCAGGATCTCAAGACTCTGTATTGGTGGCCTGGCATGAAACGTGAAATTGCTCAATACGTTTTTGAATGCGACGTTTGTCAACGTGTTAAGGCAGTCCATCAGAAAACAGCCGGTCTACTCCAACCTCTAAAAATTCCTGAGTGGAAGTGGGACATGATTGAAATGGACTTTGTTACTGGGTTTCCAAAGTCCAGGAAGGGCAACGATGCAATCTTCGTTGTTATTGATCGTCTCACTAAGGTCGCTCACTTCTATGCTGTAAAGGAAACTATCTCAGCTAGCCAGTTAGCAGAGCTCTACACAGCAAAGGTTGTTCCCCTTCATGGTGTTCCATTGGAAATTAGCTCAGACCGTGGAAGTATCTTCACTTCTCATTTCTGGAAAAGTTTTCAAGAAGCATTGGGCACCAAACTTCTGTTCAGCACAGCTTATCACCCTCAGTCTCAGGGGCAAGTCGAAAGAGTCAATCAGATTCTCGAGGATATGCTCAGAGCATGTGGTCTCTCCTTTGGCATGAAATGGGAGGATTGCCTTCCATATGCTGAATTCTCCTACAACAACAGCTACCAGGCAAGCCTAGGCATGGCACCATTTGAGGCACTGTATGGTCGCAGATGCAGGAGTCCAATCAATTGGTCTGGAGCTGGTGAACGTTCACTCTTAGGCCCTGACATTGTTAAGGAAGCCGAGGAGAAAGTTCGTATCATTCGTGACAATCTCAGGATTGCTCAGTCTCGTCAGAAGAGCTATTATGATAGCAAGCACAGGGATATGGTCTATGCACCTGGTGATAAGGCATATCTCCGTGTAACTCCACTCAGAGGCACTCATCGTTTCGGTGTGAAAGGAAAGCTTGCACCAAGATACATTGGTCCTTTCAACATTCTCTCGAGGCGTGCAGAAAATGCTTATCGTCTTGAACTTCCAGAAAACCTATCCAAGGTGCACGATGTGTTCCACGTGTCACAACTCAAGAAGTGTTTCAAAGATCCAGATCGTGTAGTTGATCATGATTCCATTGAACTGCAAGATGATCTATCTTATGAGGAGCACCCTATTCGTATTCTCGATGAGACCGAGCGTAAGACTCGCAACAAGAGCACCAAGTTCTTGAAAGTCCAATGGTCGCATCATTCTGATAAAGAGGCAACGTGGGAGACCGAAGAGGATCTTCGCAAGAAGTATCCGGACCTGTTCATTTCTCAGTAGGGAATCTCGGGGCGCGATTCCTTCAAGGGGGGGCGTTTTGTAACATCCAAGTATGAAAACTACCTAGTGTTTCTGTTCCTTGTTTAATTTATGCAATGCATCATGGCATCATCCTCATTTTACTTCTGTTGTGCATTGTTTTCTTAATGAATCAACCTTTGTTTTCACACTTGTCTGTTACAATCTTTTCAAATAAAGAATTGCAAAACAAAACCTTTCCTTGCTTCCAAATAATTCATTAAGTTTCACTTATTAAATTGATGCTTTAAATCAATCAACCAATTCAATCAATAATTCCCAAATCATCTTTTAAATTCAAACCAAGTTTCAAATCAGTACTCTTTTGAAACCATAAAAATTCACCACACAATTGCACTCTTTAAATCCTTCTAAAAACCCTAGGGGTAACCCTATTCAAATGCATGTTTGCATAAGGGTTTATTAATACTAAAATTCCTCCAAATTGGATTCAAATACAAACCTCTTTTTAAATATCAAATTTTTGAAATCAAACCTTGGAATATGGTTTCTAATTACCTAAATAGCTTAACTAAATTTTGCTGGAATTTTTCTTAAATAAAACCTTATCAAATTCTTCCAAAAGCAAAACTACAAAAAAAAAATAACAGAAAAATAAAAAGCAGCTAACCAGCCGCGCGCAGCAGCAGATAGCCAGCCCAGAGCCCATCTATGCATCCTTGCGCGCGACCCAGCCCGCTCTACTCCCCGCGTACCGCTTCGAGATGCGTGCGGGTCTTCTTTTTGAGGTACGGCAGGCCATCGACAGGCGCCACCGCACCCCGCCGCGACTCCGGCAGCCAGGAGAGCACCGCGACCCCCTATAAGAAGCCCCCTAGCCCCTGGCAGGTGCCCTAGCTGCTAGGGTTCCTCCTCCACCTCGTGTCCGCCGCCGATTCCTCCTCCTTCGCCGGATTTTTTCTCTCTGCCACCACCTCACCCGACGACCACCGCCTGAATCCGCCATCGCCGCCGTAGCCATGCAGCTTCCACCTCCTGTCTGAGCGTGGGAACGAAACCCCCTTGGTCTCCGCTCGCTTTTGAACACCGCCGCCAAGCACGCCGTTGACCAGAACCTCGCCGCCGTCCTCGTTCCCTCCGCGGCAGACCACCGCCGTCCCCGAGAACGTCTTCTCCAGGCCGCTGCTTCCCACAACAACGGTGGTGAGCCCACCTTCTCTCCCTCCTCCCTGTCTTCCTTCTGCACCATCTCGCACGCATCCACTACGGCCTCACCGGCGCAGCACAACGGGGTTCCTCGCCGGCGTTCGTATTTCTGACGGTAGTTTCAGACAGCGAGTGCAAACGAGATTCAGTTAAACGTTTCACTCTTTACCTTGGTTGCGCGTATGTTTCTGACAAGCAACGCTCACCACCACAGTGGTTACACTGCCTCCCTCGCTCGCCCAGCTCCCGGGTTCGAGTCCCGCGGAGGGGAATAAACCCCAACCTTTTTTGCAAACCAGCGCAGGGTGCAGTGGCCCACCCGTCAGCCGCGTTGGCTGCCACGCGTGCGCGCTTCCGCCACGCTGGCCACGGCCCCACGGGTCAGTGGCTGGGGTTAGACCCCGTGGCTGTAACAAAACAATTAAAACATTTTCTGTTTTGTTTTCTAATTCTTTAAACTGGCAGAATAAAACATTAACTTAAAAAATCAATAACTTTTAAACCATAAGTCTAATAAATAAAACTTGTATATGTTTTCTGTTCAAAATTTCATAAACTTTCCAATTATTCCATTTGTGTTCTGTTTTGAGTTTTCAAAATGCATTTAAAATTCAAATTTGAATAATTCAAATGCAATTTGTAATAATTCATAAGTAATTCACACTATTTCCAAATAGGGCAAATAAAATATGTTTTTCACACCATTTTGAATATCCTATTCAAATATAAAATTTGTTTCATTGTTTGAATAATTTAAATTGCCTAAATAATTTAATACTTGTTTAATTCAATTAAATTTGATAAAATCATAACTTGCTTAATATAAAGTATTTTTGAACATGCAAATTATGTTTTCAAACCATCAAAGTGTGAACTTTTCAAATGTGAATTTGAATTTATGTTTTGAACAAATAAAATTCAAATAATATTCAAACTTGTTTTAAATTCAATTAAAACTTGTTTAATATTGTTTAATTCATAAATTCATCCTAATTCAAATTTCAAAATGTGAAACATGTAATCCAACTAAAATCTGATGTTCTTTTCAAATATAAATTTTGCTAATTGTTTTGCACACTTTAAATTGGTGAAAACAATAATTGTATGTGTGGCATGTTTAAGTAACCAAAATTTTCCAAACTTAATAAATAAGTTCTAAACTTGTTTTATTCCTTTTCCTTTGCATCTATCATTGTTATTTATTGTTATCTGTTGATATCTTATCATCATCATCATGCATGCATCATGATAACAACTATCACATAATAAACAATTGTAAATCATCTGTTCCACTTATTTCAATGGATCCTTTTCCATATGCAACCCTTGCATATGGGTCCATTTAATTTGTGCTATCATGTTAGTCAGTTTATTTTGATGCACCTATTAATTTGTCATGCATCATCTTGATTGTGCACAATGCCATGGCAATGATTGTTTACATTCCTGTTGTGTTTGTTTGCTTCTTCTCGAATAGACGACGACGTTGAGGCAGACGACCCTTACAGCACCCCTTCTGAGGATCTAGCTCAGTACCCGGCTGTTGAGTTTGCAGGCAAGTTATCACTCACATGAACCATTGTGTTCCTTTCAACCCTGGTTACCGATACTTTTCGTTGTCTATACTTGCTAGCCTTAGTGGTAGATGTTTCTGTTACGAACCTATCACATGAATCCTTTAACCCTGATATTGCCTCACCACCCCTCCTACAACCCTGTTGATTGAGCCAGTGTCTTACTAGCATGCTTAGGTTGTTTTGCTCGAGTCTGTTACCCGTTACTTTCAGTTACTATCTTTATTATGTTCTGGGGCTCGATGTTTAATCAATCAATCAATCATGCTAATGTTATTACTGTTAATAATAATTTGATGATAAGGCACCGGCAGGAGGCCCTGTGTGGTTTTGAGGCCTGCTAGTGTCGACCCTAATAGGAAAAGGGTCTTGTCTACTGATCCATGATGAGCGCACTACCCGCATGTGGGAAGCGAGTATGGGCGCCCCCCTCAATTTGATTCGATTTGCATCTCGTCCAAGTCATCTCATTTAGTTCGTGCTTTCTATTTGCCGCATGCATGTTTTTGCGAGCCCAGCGCAGGGTGGAACTTTTGTAGTCGGCATATAGGGGGACACGTTCTTAGAGTGCTATGAGGGTCCATTTTCTTCTGGGCTCGATTAGCCGTGCGCCCAAGGTGCTTTGGGCTTGATGCGGAGAAGAGTTGAGTTGTGTTGAGTGCCCCGCTTGGTGGGAGGCATCCCATCTGGCGGGTTATTCATACGTGTACGGCCAAATTGGTGCAACCCTGCAGGGATAATCTTCTCGAGAAGCCGTGTTTTCCGCGGTTATGGATTACTTGGTGAAAGTACTGGCTAACAAGTACTCAGGACAACTTAAACCTAATGATTCATAATCTCACACCCCATGATTACAATTTGACTAGTAATAGGATTATTATCACAATAACTTGTTACATCTTTAATCCAACTGTGTGAGTTATCCCGGATTGCTTCTTTGGATAAGGGGCGAGATCCAGGAAGGGTTTGTTTCAAGTTATCTTTCAGTTGGTTACAACCCTCGATCTTATCCCCTTTCTGATAGTTGGAAATGATAGAATCTCTATAGTTGGTTAGCGCAGCCAGTTGCAGCATCTTATTTACCCCCTTCTTCCGTTGATCCCAAGTCATCTGTGCTTGTGTTGTCGGGCTATACTTTGGTGAACTGTGAGTCTTGCTTGCCAGTACTTGGATGTACTGACCCCGTTGGGGCTGTGGTTTACACAGACTACGACTACGGCTACGATGACCACCAGGATGGCTACTTCGTGGAGTTTGACGAGACTGCAGACGAGTAGTTAGCTGGACCAGGGCTGGATCCAGGACCTACGTGGATGGGCTTCGTCTTCTTTATTTTCTCCGGCTTCTTAAGCCTGTTGGATTTGTCTGTACCCAGACACTTTTGATTGCTTCCGCTGATGTAATGAATGCTATGTTGGGACATGTGTCCTCTGGATGTTTGTATTTGCTATCTCTGCCTTAGTGAAGGCCATTTGCAACCTTATTTCAATCTTTTGTGTCTTAGAGATAAGTTGTGATCATCATTCGTTCAAAGCTGTTGACGTACAGTGCGTGATTGATATGAAGTACGTCGACAGTAGTGCCTATGACTTCTAGTGGATAGTTTACATCGACGGTGGAATAGCAGGGCTTGTGTTGTCGCGCATAAGAGCAGGCCTACCAGGAAGCTGGGACGTGGGAGCAGTTATGCCCCATAATCCAAGCACCTCCTATCCAGTTCGTACGATGAGTATCCCTTAGAAGCCAGGGTGCGACAAACTAGCACCAATATCACACAAACCATAATAGCAATGATCACCTATCCTAACAGATAGCACAGGAACACTAGGTTTCCTAAATTTACTAGGATGAGAGACAATATTAGAAGCATCTTCACAAAATATAATGTGTCCCTCTTCTAAATTTTCAGAAACAAGGTCCTTTACTATTGCTACTGTAGGATCTACAGTTATTTGTTCCTCGGGTTCTACAGGTTTCCTTGCACTTTTATTAACCACACTAGCTAACATAGAATGTTCTTTTACCTTAGCAGGGAAATGCATTTTCTCAATATAAGGTTCAGGCACAATAGAATCACCGGTATGAACTTCTATATCTCTAGCAGGAACACGATTAACAGTATCTTTATAAGGTGCATGGTACTTGTCCCATTCCTTTTTAGGAACATCAATATAAGAAGCAAAAGCCTTATATAAGTTTGCAGCAACTTGAGAATCAAGACCATAAACAATACTAACGTTATAAAAATCATCGGATGACATAAAAGTTTTAATTCATTCATAATCATAATTTATACCTGACTTTCTAACTTTGTCATTCTCCCATCCTTCAGTGTTTTCTTGAATACGGTCAAGAAGATCCCATTTAGCTTCACGTGTAAATGATCCAGAACAGGAAGAATCCAATAAATCCTTATCATGAAGAGGAAGCCTTGCATAGAAATTATTAATAACAATATTACTGGGGAGCTCATGAATGGGGAATTTGAGCATTAGTAACTTCAATCTCCCCCATGCTTGGGAAATACTCTCTCCGTCATGAGGCCAAAAAATTATATATATAATTCTGATCTTTATGAATTTCACCGGGTGGATAGAATTTAGAGTAAAAGAGAGGCACAATTTCCTCCCATCCAATAGTCTGGCTATTTTTCAGCAGTCTAAACCATTCAGCGGCTCGACCTATCAATGATATAGAGAATAATTTCCTCTTCACTTGGCCCATTTTTATACCTGCACACTTGAACAACTCACACAATTCATGTAAAAAGAGAAAATGGTCACCAGGATGGACCGTTCTATCACCTGAATATCAGTTATTCCTAACATGTTTAACAATCTTTATAGGTATTTTTTAAGGATCCAAATCATCATGCAGTGGGTCACTTACTACCCTAGTAGTGGCAGCAGTGCCCGCAAATAAGGACTCAAAAGGAGATCCAAACATAGTGTAATAAAGCAGTACACAGTAATAAAAACATCACTTACATCAGAAGCTTCCTTTATCAATTCCACTTCCCAATAGCGCTTCACTCCCCGGCAACGGCACCAGAAAATAGTCTTGATGACCCACAAGTATAGGGGGTGTATCGTAGTACTTTCGATAAATAAGAGTGTCGAACCCAGCGAGGAGCAGAAGGTGTTGACAAGCAGTTTCAATGAAGAAATAACTGTAATACTGAAAGATAAATTTGTAGGGGTTTTTGATATTGCAAATAAATAAAGTGCGAGTAAATAAAATGCAGTAATAATAATTGCAGCAAGTGGCCCAATCCTTTCTTCCGCAAAGGACAAGCTGGTGGGTTTACTTATGATTAACAAACGTTCTCGAGGACAGACGCGAGGTTTCTGTCAAGTGCTTTTATTCCATGCCGCTGAATAATCTTAGGTGTTTTGATAAGTGTTGTGTGGGTGAACCTATGCTAATGTACCGTCCCATCCAAGACTAATACATACTTGTGATTATAATCCTTGCAAGCATCCGCAACTACAAGAAATTAATTAAGAAATAAATCTAAACACAGCTTTATACTCCGGGATCCTAGGCTCCCTCATGTAATGGTTTCCTAACGGGGGTTTAGGATCTGTCACTCCGGCAACCCCACAATTAGTAGCCAAATACACGATGCATTCCCCTAGGCCCATAAATGGTGAATTATCATGTAGTCGACATTCGCATGACACCACTAGAAGAATAACACCACAACTTAAATATCAAACATTAAATATTACTCAACATTACTTCACTACTAACAACTTGGCTTCTCCCATGTCCTCAAGAACAACACGAACTACTCACAAGACATCATATGGATCATGATCAGAGGTGATATAAATGAGGATAACAATCTGGTCATAAAGTGCAAACACCAGTAAATCTCACAGACATCAACTACTAACAAGTAATCCACACCGGGAGAGAGATCTAATGTAAAACAACGATACAGCAGGATGACGGTGGATGATGAGGGTGATGGTGCTGGTGCTGGTGGTGATGATGACGATCTTGATGATGCCCGGAGTGATGACGGTGACGATGGCGGTGATTTCCCCTCTCCACAGAGGAACTTCCCCGGCAGATTTCTCCCTGTAGAGAGATTTTCTCTCTTGGGTGTTTCCAGCCCCGAGGCGGCGAAGGAATAATTCTTCGATGATGGTATGAGTCTTAGGGTTCCCTGGGGGTCAAGTATGGGAAAGATCTCGACCAGAGGTGGGCCAGGGTGGCCACACCACCTGGTGGCGCGACCGGGGGGTGCCGCCTTATGGTGTGGGCCCCTGGTGGCCCCCCTCTGGCTCCCCTTCTGGCTGGACTCCTCCTCTTGAAATTCTATGAGACCCCCGGTGTCCCCCTTCTTCTTCTGATCTTCTTAAATATGGTATCTCGACGGTGATTTTTCCATCAGATTTCTGGTCCCGGTGTTTATTCTCCAAAAATTATGAAACTTGCAAAATAAGATAAAATAACATAAGGGATGCATCATAACATGAAATATATCGATGAATAACAGAAAATTATGATATAAAATAATGATGCAAAATGGACATATCACTTGTAGAGTTTGACGAGGGAGTGGTTGCTTCTTGATAGCTTTGAATCCCCGACAACGATGCCAGCAATTCTTTGATGCAAACGTTGATGGTGAGTTGGGAACCCCAAGAGGAGGGTGTGATGATAGCAGCAGTAAGAATTTCCCTCAGTTAAGAACCAAGGTTATCAATCCAGTAGGAGAAATCGGATCTTCGGAAGGTTGATGCCACTGACGGTGGTGATGGAGCCCCACCGGTGTCAGCAACAACAAGGAGCCTGCACACAACACAACCAAAATACTTTGTCCCAACGGTATAGTGAGGTTGTCAATCTCACCGGTCTTGCAGAAAACAAAGATTAGACATATAGTGTGTAAAATAGTGTATGCTTGCAGTAAGTAAAGAAAGCAGGAAATTTCAGTGGTTTGTTTAACAGTGTAGGAAAATGGACCGGGGTTCATAGGTTCACTAGTGGTATCTCTCCATAAAAGATAGCATGCTGGGTGAACAAATTACAGCTAGGCAATTGACAAATAGAGGTTGCACCATAGTGCACATTCATGACATGATGACTAATATGATATTTATTGCGGGCATTACAGCAATATACATCGACCGTAATCCAACTGCATCTATGACTAATAATCCACCCTCGGGTTATCATCTGAACCCCCTTAGGTATTAAGTTGTAAGCAACAGATAATCGCATTAAGCAATGTGTGTGATGTAAGCAATGATTGTGCACGCGGGCACTCACACCGCTGTTTTCTCCCTAGTGGCAACATCACATCCTCCCCCGTCACGTTTCTGTCACTCGAGCACAGGCGAAAAGGAGGCATGAACCCAACTATCGAGCATAAATACTCCCTCTTGGAGTCACTAGCAACTACTTGGCTAGAGCAACCACTAGAAACGGAAAGCATGCAAGATCACAAATAAAATATGCAATAAAGACTATAATCAACTTGGCATAAGTTCAATATTCATCGGATCCCAGCAAACACATCACATAGAGTTACATAAAAACAATCTCGATCATGTTAGGCAGCTCACGAGATCTAAACATTGAGGCATAGGAGGAGAATACAACCGTCTAGCTACTGCTATAAACCTGTAGTCCAAGGATGAACTACTCACGCATCACTCCGGAGGTAGGCATGGTGATGAAGAGGCCTCCAGTGATGATCTCATCTCTGGCAGGGTGCCGGGAGACAGCTTCAGAACCCCCCTGATCTAGGGTTGACGACGACGGCGGCTACAGAACTTTTCGCGGATTATTGATTAGGTGCCTAGGGTTTTCCTTCGGAGGGGAATAAATAGGCGAAAGGGCAAAGGCGATGGAGCCTTGGGGGGCCCACACCACCCCCGGCGTGGCCAAGGGGGGCGCGCCACCCTATGGGGTGGGCCCCCTGAGGCCCCTCTCCGGGTCTCTCCGGGACTCCGTGGATCCTTCGGGAATTCTAAGACTTCCGGGCTTCGAATTTTCCAATTTCGAGAATATTTCCAAAACAATTTTTTGAATCTAAAAACAGCAGAAAACAGGGAACTAGCTCTTTGGCATCTTGTCAATAGGTTAGTCTGGAAAATCGATAAAAATGACATAAAGAAGGGAGAAAACATGTAGCAATTGGCATAATATTATCATGTAGCATCAGAAATTATAGATACGTTGGAGACGTATCAAGCATCCCCAAGCTTAGTTCCTAGTCGTCCTCGAGTAGGTAAATGATAAAACAGAATAATTTCTGAGGTGACATGCTACTAACATAAACTTGATCATAAAAATGTAAAAGCATATGTAAGCTGAGATCATAGAACTTTAACACAAACATGATAAATGGAACTTTAATAATAAAACATAGCAAAGAAAGATATATGTTTGTTTCAAGTATAGAGAAAGCATGGCAAAGTGTTATTTCGCTAGTCCTTAAGTGTGGGGCAAAACATAAATGCCAGGACACCTTCAAAGTTCATGAGGAAGAATAGAGCAGATAATTTGAGAACAAACAATACCACATCATGAATCAATTAATAATGTTTCTGGGACAAATGCACATAAAACTCAGAATGGCAAAAATGCTCTCTCAACCGTGCATAAAGTTAGAAGATGGAGACTCAACATAAAAGTAAAAGAAAGTCCCTTCATAGAGGGAAGCAGGGATCACTCATGTGCTAGAGATTTTTATTTTATTAAACAGAGGTATTAAAATTTTGACACTCATCCCATCCATCTTTCACAAACCATGGCTAACCGAATCCTCGGGTGCCTGCCAACAATCACATACCATGGAGGAGTGTCTAAATTTTGGGAGATGTATGCTAATGTCAACGAATGGTAAACAGAAAACACAGTACGTCACAATCCAACTAGATTTCACAAGCGCAGCTCCCATATGAAGGACGCAACTGGTGTATAAGGTCATCCCTCTTTCTCTTTTGTTTACACAATTATGCTTTGACTGATAAATCAGGGGCAAAAATAGTGAAAACATTTTGTGTGTATTAGTTTGGGGCTGGGCACCCCGCTGCCAGCTCTTCTATCATTTGGATAAGCGGATGAAGCCACTAGTCCAGGGTGTGAAATCCAATCAACAAGTGAGATAGATATTATCTATTTACGTCCTCATGAGCAAAAACAGGAACATAAAGCAGGAGTAATTTTGAAGGTTTTAAAGGTAACACATGAGCAATTTACTTGGAGTGGTAGTTAAATACCACATGTAGGTAGGTATGGTGGACACAATGGGAAAACTTGGTTTTAGGGAGTTGGATGCACGAGTAGAGCTCATACTCAGTACACGTGGAGGCTAGCAAAAGACTGGGAGCGACAAATGAAGAGAGCATAAGAGCCATAATCATGCATAGCGACATAAACATCATTAATTAAAGCATAAGAGGTATCACAAGTTCAAAAACTAAATGATCATAGAGTCTATTAGTGACTGGTTCATAGTCATAAACATGGTGTGAGCATGCGCCAAGTCAACCAAATAAAACATTCAAAAGAGAATACCATAAATTTATGCTTTAATATGACAAGAACAACTCATGAATCTTTCAATGGCACCTTAAACACTCTCAGCTTTTTGAGGCTAATCATTCTACTCAATAACCACAAGGCTTTAAAACTAAAATAACATCTAGCATGATATGAAAAAGTTCTAGCCACAGTCTATACAAGCTTTTACTTGCACCACTAAAAATTCTACTTCAAGCAATAGTTTCTTTTCCCAACAAGCACCATACAAGATATGTTTTAACAAAAATACTCTTCATGATACAGCAAGAAAACATGAGATCACTCACATAACACTACTAAAACTAACAGCTCTTAGATAAGAGATGCATGCAAAACAGGAGCTAAATAAATGCAGCAGCGAGACAAAGATTAAGAATACAAAGTATTCCCATGAAAAAACGGAGCGTGTCACTCTCCAAAAGAATGCTGGGGTCCAACCAAGCTTAACGCAAAACTAAAAACAAACTGAAAGCAAAAAATAAAAGACGCTCCAAGTAAAGCACATAATATGTGATTGAATAAAAATATAGTTTCACTAGAAGTGACTTGATAATTTGTTGATAAAGAAGGGGATGCCTTGGGAATCCCCAAGCTTAGACGCTTGAGTCTTCTTGGAATTTTCTGGGATGTACCACCGTGGCATACCCAAGCTTAGGCTTTTCACTCTTCTTGATCACATCATACCATCCTCTTCTCTTGACCCTTGAAAACTTCCTTCACATCAAACTTCTCACAATCTTCATTAGCAACGTTAGTGCAATCGAAATAATAAACTCACATGGTTCAGTTTCAACACAAACCTAACACTCAAAAAAACATTAGCTACTGTCACAACTTATTTTAAAACTCCTTTTCTCAAACGAACACCAAAACAAAAAGATTAAGATGCAAATGCAATTATTGGCAGAAATCTGTGAAAAACAGGACATCAGGTAAAGATGATTTTTCTCAAAAGTCTTCTGTTGCTCAAATCAAAAAGTGTTAAACTAAGAAAAGTTGCGTATATAGCCCAGGATTACGCACAAAAAAACTCACGTCATTTTGAATTTTCTGTGATTTTATACGAATTTAAGAGTGGACAACAGAAATCTGTTTCCTGCGCAAAAATCCGAAATATAGTCTCAACTTTCCACTAGAGGCTTTACTTGGCTCAACAAAGACAAAGAAAAGATACAGCGGGGTTGCTAAGAAAATAGACAACACGCAGGTGCAAAAAAAAAATACAACGGAAAACGGGTTGAAAACGGAGAAATAAAACGGGTTGTCTCCCGGTAACGCTTTTCTTTAACGCCTTTCAGCTAGGCATAGAAAGCAACTCAAGTATTTTCAAGTGAAGCATTCAAATCAATACCAAGAACTTTCCTTTTACTCCTCTTACCCTTCTGCTTGGGTTTGGGGAATTTGTGGCCACAACCTGATGCGAAGGCAAAATTTAACGTACCTTTCCCCACATCTATTACTGCCCCCAGGAGTTTCAGCAAGGACCTTCCAAGTGTAATTTGTCCTTCTCCTACACATTCAATAACAAGATAATCAGTGGATATTGTCCTTCCCATATTTTTGTAAACACTCCCTCAGCTATCCAAATGGTCAAAACAGCGGTATAATCGATAAGAGGTATTTCTTCTCCCCCTTCAGAAAGTTTCCAAAGATTCAAAGACTTATAAATATTTTTAGGCATAAGACAAAATTCAGTCATCATGTCGCAATGAGCATGAAAAGTTTCACCATTTATAACAACTTTTACTGTAGGGATCCACATTGAAGATTCAAAGTTTATTGGAACATAATCATAATAAGCATGAATTTGGTTATAGGCTTCTTTTAAACAGGATATATTTGTCTCAAGAGTATTTAATCTAGCCTGAAAGCTCACAAGGGATGAATCAAATTTACTAGTTGAGCTAGAAGTTGCAATCAACTTTTTAATGGCATTAAGAGCTTGATCCCCATCACAACGCAGGAAGTCTCCTCCTACTACAGAGTCTAAAGCATATCTATAGCAAAGAACAAGACCAAAGTAAAACTACTAAGAAATAAATTCAGGGTCATCATGGGTTCAGTTTTACTATAAGAATCAAAAATCCTAGACCAAGCTTCCTTTAAACTCTCCTCACTCCCTTGCTTGAAAGTGAAGATTGTTTCTTCCGGTGACATAGTGACAGGAACAAAACTAGACATAAAAGCAAGCAAATAAATAACAGCTATGAAGTAAACTATTTTTTTTGTGTTTTTGATATAAAGAAGCAAAAAAAACAAGACAATAAACAAAATAAAGAGGTTGAGAGTGAGATACTCCCCTTGCCAGAAGACTTCTTTCTCCTCGTCAACGGCGCCAGAAATTCTTGTTGCTTGCAGAGTTTGACGAGGGAGTGGTTGCTTCTTGATGGCTTTGAATCCCCGGCAACGATGCCAGAAATTATTTGATGCAAACGTTGATGGTGCGTTGGAACCCCAAGAGAAGGGTGTGATGAGTGCAGCGGTAAGAATTTCCCTCAGTTAAGAACCAAGGTTATCAATCCAGTAGGAGAAAGAGGATCTTCGGAAGGTTGATGCCACTGACGATGGTGATGGAGCCTCACCGGTGTCAGCAACAACGCAGAGCCTACACACAACACAACCAAAATACTTTGTCCCAGTGGTACAGTGAGGTTGTCAATCTCACCGGTCTTGCTGAAAACAAAGATTATACGTATAGTGTGGAAAATAGTGTATGCTTGCAATAAGTAAAGAAAGTAGGAAATTGTAGTGGTTTGTTTAACAGTGTAGGAATATGGAACGGGGTTCATAGGTTCACTAGTGGTGTCTCGCCATAAAAGATAGCATGTTGGGTGAACAAATTACAGCTAGGCAATTTACAAATAGAGGTTGCACCGTAGTGCACATTCATGACATGATGACTACTATGATATTTAGTGCGGGCATTACAACAATATACATCGACCGTAATCCAACTCATCTATGACTAATAATCCACCCTCAGTTTATCATCCGAACCCCCTTAGGTATTAAGTTGCAAGCAACAGATGATCGCATTAAGCAATGTGTGTAATGTAAGCAATGATTGGGCACGCGGGCACTCACACTGCTGTTTTCTCCCTAATGGCAACAACACATCCTCCCCCGTCACGTTTCTGTCAATCGAGCACAGGCGAAAAGGAGGCATGAACCCAACTATCGAGCATAAATACTCCCTCTTGGAGTCACTAGCAACTACTTGGCTAGAGCAACCACTAGCAATGGAAAGCATGCAAGATCACAAATAACATATGCAATAAAGAATATAATCAACTTGGCATAAGTTCAATATTCATCGGATCCCAGCAAACACAGCACATAGAGTTACATAAGAAAAATCTCGATCATATTAGGAAACTCACGAGATCTAAACATTGAGGCATAGGAGGAGAATACAACCATCTAGCTACTGCTATGGACCCGTAGTCCAAGGATGAACGGCATGCATGGTGATGAAGAGGCCTCCGGTGATGATCTCCTCTCCGGAAGGGTGCCGGGAGACAGCTTCAGAACCCCCCTGATCTAGGGTTGACGACGACGGCGGCTATGGAACTTTTCAGGGATTATTGATCAGGTGCCTATGGTTTTCCTTCGGAGGCGGATAAATAGGCGAAAGGGCTAAGGCGGTGGAGCCCTGGGGGCCCCACACCACCCCCCAGCTCGGCCAGGGGGCACCACCCTATGGTGTGGACCCCCTGAGGCCCCTCTCCGGGTCTCTTCAGGACTCCGTGGAACCTTCGGGATTTCTAAGACTTCCGGGCTTCGAATTTTCCAATTCCGAGAATATTTCCATAACAACTTTTCTGAAACTAAAAACAGTAGAAAACAGGGAACTGGCTCTGTGGCATCTTGTCATTAGGTTAGTCCGAAAAATCGATAAAAATGACATAAAGCAGGGAGAAAACATGTAGCAATTGGCATAATGTTATCATGGAGCATCAGAAATTATAGATACGTTGGTGACGTATCATCAGCGCTTCGCCAAGCAAACGACCATGGAATGGAGCAGCGGGCGGAGAGAAAAGAGGTGGGACAAGTGTGTGGAGAAGGGAGAGCCCTCACCCTCCTTTTATAGGGGAGGGGGAGGAAGCCCAAGGAGGGTGCGGCCAGCCATGGTGGTGCCCCACCTATTCCCTCTTCATGTGAGTGGAAGCTCCACTAACACCCACTCATGCTCCCATAATTTCCCACTTAGGAAATCCAAAGGTTTTTCTTTAATAAATAAATAAAACATTTTTATTTTTTTATTTTAATATTTGTTAATTCTATTGACAAACATTTGCATATAGAACCTCGAATCATTTTTTAATTCTATTAACAACTATTCGACAAAAACCCATTGAACTATTTCAATTTTACCCAAAACAATTTTGGTGTTGTCCAAAATATTCTTCGATATTCCGTATCCTCTCAAATGCGTCATCGAACCTTAAGTGTGTCACCCTACGGTTCACGAATAATACAGACATGATCGAGACACCTCTCCAATCAATAATCAACAGCGGGATCTGGTGATCCGTGATTACTCCTATAGATTCAATGATGAATCTTGTGATCATGTGAACCATCAACGTCGTAATTAATTCCCTTTGTGTCGCGATATTTTACTTGTCTGAGATCCGATCATCGGTATCATCCATACCTTGTTCGATCTCGTTACCGGCAAGTACTCTTTTAATCGTTCTATGATATGACATTCTTGTGACCTAGTCACATGCTTGTAAGCAGTGTTAATGTGATATCACCGAGAGGGCCCAGAGTATAGCTCTCCGTCATTTTGGATGGACAAATCCCACTCTTGATCCATGAGCCTCAACTAATACTTTTTGATTACCCAACGACACCATTATAGTCACCCTATTATGGCGTGACGTTTGATGACATCAAAGCACCCTTCCGGTATCAGTGATTGACATGATATCATGGTCTAAGGAATAAGGTTACTCCGTATGCAAGATATAAAATATATAACTAAATGACCTGATCGTATTGTTATACTTAATTTGGGTCTATGTTCATCACATCATTCTCCTAATGACATGACCCCGTTATTAACAACATTCAATGTTCATGATCAGGAAACCTTGGTCATCAGTTAATCAACAAGCTAGTTAAACGAGAGGCGTTACTAGTAACCATTGTTTGTTTATTAGACACACATGTATCAACGTTTCCGGTTAATACAATTCTAGCATGAGAAATAAAAATTTATCATAAATAAGGAATAAGATAATAACTACTTTATTATTGCCTCTCGGGAATATTCCCTTCAGTCTCCCACTTGCACTAGAGTCAATAATCTAGTCTGTAAGCACTTAACACATATGGTGTTCTTGTGTTACTACCATGCTTCGCATGTGGTAAACTTCATCAAAAGATCTGAACTGTTCAGATCCTATCGTATTTGCATGTATTTGCGTCTATACACATCACTCATTCTCTAATGATATGTCTTTTATATATTTGGTCAACCGGTGAGACCTCAATTCCTCAACTGAAACTAATGTTACTAACATTGTGAAATCTAGCTTAATAGTCTCAGCATTCTTGGAAATACACCAAGTTCAATGAAGAACTTCTTGACACCAAAATACTCATATTATTTTATGTCAACACAACAATATACTTAGCCTTTGTTGTAGTATCCATCACAATATTTTAATTTTGAAGCTCATTCAAATCCAGCATGGAACTTTCTTCCAGCCTATTGTGCTACCTTTCATCACATGTCTTTATTGAGATAAAATTACTTGAATAAATGACAAGACTATTAGTGTAACATATTACAACGAATATTTTGTCATTACTACATAGGAAAACATATCCTTAGCCTTTCTAAAAATGGCATAAGGATCTCTCACACTATTGTCTAATCATCATATGAATTATCCTGCTATAACATTCTATAGCACAAGACTCATCTGGTTGTGTACATAGCATGGAACACATGAATCAGAAATATCAATTTCAATTATGCTCATCATGTGTCAAAACACTTGAATATTGCTCAATTCTTTTTCATGTGGCAAGAACTCCTTCTTGTCATTTTGATATTGACTTACTTCAATATTTCATCTATGTAATTTGGCTTCAATCATATCAGGTGCTTCAATCCATATCTTATAGATATTGATGCCCAATATCTCCTAAGCCTTTCATTAATATGACAATCTTAACCGTGTTAATTCAAAATACATATTTTCCAATCAACCATATGTCATCTACATAAAGCATTAGAAATATGTCTTAGCGCTCCCACTTAATTTATTGTAACTCTACAAGCATCTTTACCGTTCATGATGGAATCAAACTTTTTTGATAACTTCATTAAGGTAAGGATTCCAACTTCGTTATGCTCACTTCAACCATTGAAGTTTGCATACCTTACCAGCAACGTTTTGAATTTTACAAAACTCTCAGACTGTGTCAGGTACACATCCTTGTTCAAACTTCCTAGAGAAAAAGTTGGTTTTGTTATTCAACTAACATATCATAATATGTAACTTTTGCTAGAACTATCCGTAAAGACTAAAGCATCACTACGGAAGATCAAAATCTTGTAGTAGTCAACTCTTTGAACTTAGTCGAAAAAATCTTTTCGACAAGTACCACTTTCAAAGGATGAAAATACTCATGTATTTGTTGCTATATAGAACCGTTTGCTATCGTTAGGCATCATGCCTTTCGAAAGGACTACCAAGTCACATACTTGATATTCATATAGGGATACTATTGCGGATATAATGACTCATAGACAATTTTTACGAAGTCAGGGCCCATCATTTGCTTCCTTTTTAAGTTCCAGGTCCTTTGTTATCAAAACAACACTTTACTCTTCAACCACAAGTTGGTCTAAGTACAAAGTTTTAGGACTTTTGTGGTTCAGTTTGCAAACTCATTCGAAGTATCTACAATACATGTAGTGTCTTCTATTTTGTCAAAATAGGAAACCCTAGAACAACATCCAGTGATGCGCTAATCTTAACATGGTAACGAAGATTCTCTAATCTCATCGAGTTTGTACTGTCGTACCACTCACTTGTTTCGCAAGAACTACTTTCTCGAGAAATCCACCCTTTCTGACAAACAACATTTGTATTTGGTTCGGTGATAGTAGAAATACCCAATGGATTCGTTGGGATAACCTTATAAACATATATGTATCCTATTTTGGTTGTAAACATTTTACACATGCTTAGCATACCAAAATTTAAGAAAAAGATAGTTCGGGTCACAACCCAAGCTATAACTTATATGGTGTCAATTTCAACGGATCATGATGGCACTCTTTTCTGTGTGAAAAGTGGTAGTCTCTAATGTATAAACTACAAAAATATAATGGTATTTTATTTATCTTACCATGTCCAACAAGGTTTGATTTTGTCTCTCGGACAGTCCATATTTATGTGGGGTATTCGAGAAGGACAAATTATAGAACAATTCTGCAACTCCTCAGATGTTTTGCTAACCTTGTAACTCAAACTTTATCCTTTATGATCCAATCATAAATACTTGATTATCATGTTACGGTGATTTTTACTTCATACTAACAATAATTAGAACCAATTCAAAAATGTCAAACTCCTTTCTCTTTAAATAGATATACTCATATATCTACTTAATTCATCGATGGAATTTTATGAAGGAAAATTAATCCACCACACATGCTACACATAATGGACTATATACATCAATATGTATAATCTCCTCTAAATTAGTCGTCCATTTCTACTTTGGCCTATGAACAGAATTCTAGTCATCTTTTGGAAAAGGTCTCACAAACGTCAATTTATTGAAAACAAAATGACTCCAGAAATCAATTAACATGGAGTTCCTTCATGATTTCCTTTCCGATATGAACTAAAATGGTAGTGTCACAATTTAAGTGAAATCCTTTTACGTCTTGCAGTGTTTAGCATTTAGTCTTATAGATGTTTACTTTACCAACACGATTTATATTAACGCATCCATCAATTATTAAGGTGCCTAAGAAGAGCAGCAACAGCTGCCAGATCCTGCGCACCCCACCGGATGCGCACGTTCAAATCGAGCGCTGCCACGAACGCGAGTGTCGCACCATCCGCGACCAAGCCAGGATTAGCCGGACCAACCGCCCAGCCGACCTCACGCGGGCAACTGTCTACGTCGGCGGCACCCTCGCGTTCACCAAGCAGATTCGTACGGTCTCCTGGCCGCCGAAGTTCAACCCCACGCTTTCATCTCGCTACGACGACACTACCCCTCCCCTCGACTTCCTGCAACTCTATTGCCTTAGTGTAGGAGCTGCAAAGGGGGACGACAAGTGGATGACGAACTGGTTGCCCATGGCCCTCAAGGGTCGAGCCCTTGTCTGGCTCAGGAATCTACAAGAAGACTCCATCGGGCCGTTCGAGGAGTTGTGCCTCCGCTTCGTCACCAACTTCAAGGGCTCCTACGAGCGTCCCCTATCCTACAACAACCTCCGCGGCATATGACAGCGGCCCGGAGAAACACTTCGCTAGTACCTACAGCGCTTCATCTAGACACGCAACAAGATCTCCCACATCGCTAATGCAAACGTCATCTCCACCTTCAAGGAAGGGGTTACCAACGAGCGCATGCTCGAAGAGATCGGCATCAGGGACGACCTCACCTCTATCGTCGAGCTTGTGGATATTGCCGACAGGTGCGCTACGGCTGAGGAGGGACGCCTCTTCAGGCACAGCATGCCTGCCGACGAGTCCAAGCCGGTGGCCTCCAAGGCAAAGACAAAGGCTCGAGGCGACGATGCAGAAGCCAAACGAAAAGCTCCGGCCGTTTTGGCCGCCAAACTAGAACGCGAGAAAGGCTGGAGCGACGCTGCACCCGTGGCGGACAACCGCCCTTACTGTGAGTTTCATCGCATGCACTCACACGCCACAAGGGACTGCTTCCAGCTGGAGAGGATGCGGGGAGACCGCCTCATGAGGGGTGGCCAGGAGGGCTACTCTCGAGGCGGCGGCTGGCGCAATCCTGGGCGAGGGGGAGGCCGCGCTGGAGGGAGATGGGAGGAGCGCGGCCCGAACCAGTACAACGGGTATATCAATTACAACACTGGCGGCTACAACAACGACGGCTACCAGCCACCCACGCAGTAGCCACCCCCGCAACAGCTGCAGCGTCCCAACCCAGCCGCGCCTCAGGTGAACGCTGTCACGCAGCCACACGCTCAGGGCAACCAGGGGAGGGTGACAAACACTGCAGGGGCTACCAAGAACCAACATGCTACATGGCCTGCATTCTTGGCGGAGCACAAGCTCCACTCTCCAACTGCCACTTCAAGAAGACAGTCGCGACGAAGCTACTCAAGTGGTCAGACCATAAGGTCTCCTTCGACATCAACGACCACCCAAAGTCCACAAGGACCATGGGAATCCTTTCTCTGGTATGCACTCCCACCATCAACAACATCACCGTCAACAAGACACTACTCGATGGGGGTGCAGGGCCTCAACGTCTCTTGGTGCCTACATTCGAACGACTCGGGGTGCCCTACGAGAACCTGGCCCCCACAAGGCCGTTCACCGGCGTCACCGACGGCACCACGGACCCACTGGGATAGGTGCGCCTCGCCGTCACGCTTGGCACTCTTGGCACTGGGATAGGTGCGCCTCGCCGTCACGCTTGGCACTGGGATAGGTACCCGCAAGGAGGACGGTGGCGGCATGCTCGTTGGAAGAGTGCGCCGCCATGCACCGGGCGTTCTTCATCTTTCCTTCATCAACGACGAAGGGCTCGACCACGGGAGTCATGGTGCCCTGGCGGAGAGTGGCGGCGCGTTGCTGAAAAAACGGAGAGGAACCGCTCCAGCCTAAGTTGGAGAAAGGGAAGAGGAGGAGGAGGCAAGCAGAAGTCAAGGGGGAGGTCGCGGCGCGGTTCCCTAAAAACCACCACGGACTGCCGGGCTACAGTACAGGAAGGCATTGTCCCCACGTCCAATCGGTCGTGGGAGGTGGTCCGCGTACCGTCACGCCACGTGCTATGCAACGGGCAGACAGTGGTGGCCTCGCGTCTTCTCGTATCCTGCGGACATGTGTGCCCCACGGGCCTGGGGGCTACAGTCGGGCCTTTGGATACCGGGGTTCTCTGATACATGATAAACGTATCCTTAATTTCTTACGTTCCATGTTGTTTTTGTGGTATTTCCTACATGTTTGCTATACACTTTATGTCATTTTTATCGATTTTCCGGGACTAACTTATTGAGAAGATGCCACAGAGACAGTTCCTTGTTGTCTGCTGTTTTTAGTTTTAGAAAAGTTGTTCTGAAAATATTCTTGGAATTGGAAAATTTGAAGCCCGGAAGTCTTAGAATTCCCGAAGGTTTCATGGAGTCCCGAAGAGGCCCGGAGAGGAGCCAATGGGGGCCACACCATAGGGCGGCGCCCCCCCCCCCCCCCCGCCGCGCCTGGGGGTGGTGTGGGCCCCTCGGTCGTCCACCGCCATCTCCCTTTCGCCTATATAAGCCCCCTGATACGTGAACCCTAACTATATACCACTTTTTCCGAGAAACACCTGAGGCCGCCGTCATCGTCATACTGAGCTCGGGAGGGTTCTGGAGCTCGCCCCGGCACCTTGCCGGGAGGGGAATTCATCACCGGAGGGGTCTACACCACCATGCCCTCCTCCGAAGTGATGCGTGAGTAGTTCATCCCTGGACTTCGGGTCCATAGCAGTAGCTAGATGGTTGTCTTCTCCACTTTATGCCTCATGTTTAGATCTTGTGAGCTACCCTACATGATCGAGATCATCTTTATGTAATGTTACATTTTGTGTTTGCTGGGATCTGATGAATTTTGAATGCTATGTCTTATGATTATCAATCTATCATGTTATCTTCATGCATATGTTATTTATGATATTGCATCTCTCCGTTATTAGTAGATGCTCTGGCCAAGTAGATGCTAGTAACTCCAAGATGTAGTATTTATGCTTGATAGTGGGTTCATGCCTCCGTTGCATCTGTGCTAGAGTGACAGCAACATGACGGATGGAGGATGTGTTGTTTCCATTAGGGATAAAATAATCGTGTTTACTTCGTTTACATTGTTTACATTACACACTTTGCTTACTGTGATTATATGTTGCTTGCAACTTAATACCCAATGTTTGTTCGGATGATATTCGGAGGATGGATTATTAGTCATAGATGCAGTTGGATGACGGTCTATGTATCTTGTTATAATGCCCGCATGAATCACATGGTAATCTTTATGTCTTGCATATGCACTACGGTGCAGCCTTCATTTCTGTCAATTGCCCAGCTTTAATTTCTTCACCACACATGTTATTTATCTTCTTGGAGAAACACCGTTAGTGAACTGTGGACCCCGGTCCATTTTCTCATACTGATAATACACACATTTTTTCCACTGCTTTCACACCGTTTCCACTATTTTCACACTTCTGTTATTGCTTTCGTACTGTTCTCATATTGCTTTGTGTTCAGAAAAAACGGTGAGATTGACAACCTTACCTGCTTCATTGGGGTGAACTGATTTGATTGTGTTGTGTAGGTTCTATGTTGCTGCTGAACCGGTAGTGCGCCCTGCCATCTCAGCTTCATCAACCTTCTGAAGTTACTCCTTCCTCAAACTGGTCGATTCAACCTTGGTTTCTTTCTGAGGGAAAACTTGTTGTTGTACTCTTCATACCTTCCTCTTGGGGTCTCCCAACGAACGTGTGTTCACACGTATCAAGCACATTTTCTAGCGCCATTGCCGGGGAGGAAGAGAATTTATGCAAGGGGAGTCTCTCACCTCCAATATCTTTACTTTGTTTTTGTTTTGCTTAGTTTATTTTATTTTATCTTGCTTGCTTCTCTTTATCAAAAACACAAAAAATTAGTTCTTATTCTAGTCGTTACCTTTGTTACCTCGTTGTTATTTTTCACCATGTTGTTCCCTAAGTTTACCCTGAAAGACCTTCTAGTTGGTAGTGGTTCTTGATGACCCACACGTATAGGGGGTGTATCGTAGTATTTTCGATAAATAAGAGTGTCGAACCCAACAAGGAGTAGAAGGTGTTGACAAGCAGGTTGGATAGAGGATTCACTGTAAACACTAGCAAACGGGCTTTTGGAGGTTTTTCATATAGCAGATAAATAAAGTACGAGTAAATAAAGTGCAGTAAATAATATTGCAGCGAGTGGCCCAATCCTTTTGAGAGAAAAGTACAAGCCGGTTGTGTTACTTATCAATACCAAACGTTTTCGAGGACACATCGGAATTTCGTCAAGTGCTTTCGCTTCGTTATGGTTGATTAAGATCCATTGGTTCGTGAAGTGTTGTGTGGGTGAACCTATGCTAATGCATCGCCCAACTAGGACTAATACAAGAAAGTAATTAAGATAAACTAACCACAGCCTTAAAACTCCGGGATTCTACGCTCCCTCGTGCATTGGTTTCCTAACGGGGGTTTAGGTTTCTGTCACTCCGGAAACCCCACAATTAGTAGCCAAATACACAATGCATCCTCCTAGGGCCATAAAAGTGAAGTATCATGTAGTCGATGTTCACATGACACCACTAGAAGAATAGCACCACAACTTAAATACCGAATCACGAGATATTACTTCAACATAACTTCACTACTAACATCATGACTTCTTCCATGTCTTCAAGAACTAAATGAACTACTCACAAGACATCATATGGATCATAATCAGAGGTGATATATTGGATGATAACAATCTGGTCATAAAGTACTAACACCGATAAATCTCACAAGCATCAACTACTAACAAGTAATCCACACTAGGAGAGAGATTAAATGAAAAACAACGATAGAGGCCCCTAATTGTTACAGCAGGATGACAGTGGATGATGAGCGTGATGGTGTTGGTGGTGATGATGATGACGATGATGATCTTGATGATGCCCGAAGCGATGACGGTGACGATGGCGATGATTTCCCCTCTCCGGAGAGGAATTTCCCTCGGCAGATTTCTCCCTGCTAGAGAGCTTTTCTCTCTCGGGTGTTTTCCGCCCCGAGGCGGCGGTGGAATAATTCTTCGATGATCGTATGGGGCTTAGGGTTCCCTCGGGGTCAAGTACGCGAAAAATATCTGCCAGAGGTGGGCCAGGGTGGCCACACCACGTGGCGGCGCGGCCAAGGGGGGCGCGCCACCCCATGGTGTGGGCCCCTGGTGGCCTCCCTCCGGCTATCCTCGTGGCTGGCTCCCTCATCTGAACTTCTAGGATATCTCCGGTGTCCCCCCTCTTCTTCTCATCTTCTGAAATAGGGTATCCTGACGGTGCTTTTTCCATCAGATTTCTGGTGCCGGTGTTTATTCTCCTAAAATTATGAAACATGCAAAATAAGATAAAATAACATAAGTGATGCATCATAACATGAAATATATCAATGAATAATAGAAAAGAATAATATAAAACAGTGATGCAAAATGGACGTATCAACTCCACCCAAGCTTAGACCAAGTGAAACTGAACTCGGTAAACATGACCACAGGTTTATGGAGTGTGGTGTCGATAAATAAAATACGTAAAAAAAGGCATCACATCTAACAAAGAACAAGTCATTTTAGACAGCAAATTCCTCTCATATAATTAAACTAAAAACAAGTAGAGGAACAACAAAGGTGCAAAAGGTAAATCAAAATTGGTAAAGGCAAACTTCGTTCATGGTTAGAGAACAATTAACACTGTAATTATCTTTCGATCAGAGTCTTTATACTAGAGCTATATTGCAGAGTTTATCATGCTCAATTATAACGGTCTCTTTGCAACCCTTGGTAACTTTCAAAGTTGTATTCAGACAGGTAAAAGTATTTGTAGAAACAAGGAAGAATAAAGAACATGATTGAGTAAATCAACATGTAGCTGGATGAATCACAACAACTCAAATGCTTGCTTAAGACAGAAAGAAGTAGGTTTACTGACTCAACATAAATGTAAAAGATAGGCCCTTCGCAGAGGGAAGCATTGATCACTCATGTGCAAGACCTTTTATTTTGTAAAACAGAGGTATAAAATGGTTGACACTCCTCCCAACCTTTCTTACACAAATCATGGCTAACCGAATCCTCGGGTGCCTGCCAACAATCACAAACCGTGGATGAGTGTCTAAATTTTGAGAGGTGTATGTTTATGTCAACGAATGGCAAACAGAAAATATAGTACGTCACAAGCCAACTAGACTTCACAAGAGCGGCTCCCATAGAAGGACACAACTGGTATAGAAGGTCATCCATGTTTCTATTTTGTTTACACAATTATGCTTTGACTGATAAATCAGGGGCAAAAATATTGAAGAGAATTTGTATTATTATTTGGGGCTAGGAACCCCGCTGCCAACTCTTCTAGCATTTGGATAAGCGGATGAAGCCACTAGTCCAGGGTGTGAAATCTAATCAACAAGTGAGATAATGATTCTCTAGTTGCGTCCTCATGAGCTAAAACAGGAGCACAAAACAGGTATAATTTTGAAGGTTTAAAGGTAGCACACAAGCAATTTACTTGGAGTGGCTGTGAAATACCACATATGGGTAAGGTTTTGGGGTTCAAGGTTTGGATGCATGAGAAGCATTCCCTCTCAGTACAGGTTATTGGCTAGCAAGGTTGGGTAGCAAGCATAAGAATTGAAGTAAAACAAAGAAAAACATATATGATAAATCCAATCATGTAATCTTCCTTGAAGGTGCAAACAAACTTATTTGAGAATACTAAGCTTATGGGCCAACAAGAAAGAAATATCATGGAATAATATATCTACATGCAACTCCCTCTTTTCTACTTAAGTCACAACGAATTGTTGCTACTAGCCAATGCTAAGTTTGCCAAAACCAACTAGATTATCTTGAAGCTCCAACATTGATACCAATACTAATAGCAAGATCAACCATATAACAAAAATTCCAAACTAAAATAAAGTGAAACAAGTAGATGATGAAACTTCCCATTAATATTTCATTACGGCAACTCAAACCAAGGGATACAACGATAACCAATTAAGGAGCAACACTTTCATAATGCAAACCATCCTATATGATATTTCCTATATTCACGATATGACTCTATTAAAAGGTAAAAGGGTGAAAGATAAAGGAGATACTGCGGCACTACCCAATCTTGAAACAAGCCACGGGGATGCCAATACCAATGACGAATCAATTCTTCGATGGTGGTGGTGAATCCTTATCATCAGCAAACTTCCAAGGTAAAGGCTCTCCATACACAAATGATGTCCTGGTCTCCAACATCCTGAAACTAGTAGCAGAGCTTATACGTTTAAACATGTTCTCATACTCACAGTTCGGATTCTACACATCGTAGAGTTGTGCTTGCAAATCGTTGGTGGTTTTGGTGAGTGAGAAAATCTCCTCCCAAAGCTTCAAAGTCTCCTTATTGTACTCAGCGATCTGTTCTGTCTTTATCATGTGGATGATCTCAACTTCATGCTCTGCCATCTTCTTGTACCTAAAGACTTCTTGCTCCAGCTCTTCCATCCTAGCCTCCAGACCGCCTTCTCCTTTAGGGCCCCGGACATCTTCAATCTGCATCTCCCCATCCTTGAGCAGCAATTCCTTGGGATGCATCTTCAACTCATTCATATACGGGTTGACGACGTTCTCAAAGAAACTGTCTGCAGGAGATCCAGGTGAGGACATTGTGGATCTAGATCTGAAGATGCAACCTGGCAGAAACAGCTCGAAACAGAAACACGACGAGAAAACAATATACGGACCTCGGGGGATCCGGGGGTTATATAGAAAAAATATGCGTAACGAAAGGAATGTCCAGGTCAAAACGAGCCGGAGATGGGCTTCGGGGCGCCCACACCATAGGGTGGCGCGGCCAGGGGTGGGCCCGTGCCCCCATGTGGTGTGGTGCTGATGAGGGGATAGTAACCCGGTATGCCAACTCCCAGGTGTAATCCGGCCCAAACGGCGGATGGACCAAATCCGGCTAAGAACAAAGAAGCTTCAGAAAGGCCCAGGGCTTGTAAGGATCGTAACCCGGATTGTGGGTTATGGTAAGGAAAGTTAGGTTTGTATATAGAGTTCGAGTAGGACTCAAGGAGCGCTTTGTATGACAAGCCAAAGGGGGTATGAGTACTATATAAACCAACCCCTAGGCTTCGCCTGAGAGAGATTCAAGTCATAACTGTAACACCTATTATCGAGTATCCAGTATAATCATATCGAGATCCGGCGAGTTGTTTTCCGGCTCTTAGATTGCTTTCCGCCATGTCTTCCTTCGAGCTAAACCCTCTCCCAAATACCTGTGTCGACTTGCCCCTAGATCAGTTACCCCCGGTAACATCTGCCGTGATTATCCCACGACAGTTGGCGCCCACCGTGGGGCCTGCGTCCAAAGGTGTTTACATAACGGGAGAAGCTCGGAAGAGTATGGAGAACTTTGTCGTCGGCGAGATCTACTCCAATGACGAAGGAGAGCAGATAGTGGACAATTCCGGGTGGGAGTTGGAGCCGGATCACTTCGAATCCGGATCCATGGTGTCAATCGGCCAAATCAATATCTTCATCGGCATGGTACGTACGCTCAATTTGAAAGGACAATATCATGTGCATGTTACAGGGACTTCCAGCAGGGACAAAGGGGCGTTGAAGCAAACAGTGGATCCAGCCTCCTCGGCCACTTCGGGATCCTTGAGATGGGCGGAGCAAGAGGTAACATGGAGCAGAAGGGATCACCCGGAAGGAATAAAGCACCCCGGAACCTTGGCATTAGTGGTGGCACCCCAGGTCAATGGTTACGAGCTGAAGAAAGTCTTGATGGATGGAGGGAGTAGTATCAACATCCTATATTGGGAAACCTTCTTGCGCATGAACCTCAAGGAGTCCCAGCTACAAAAAAGTTCGACGGTGTTCCATGGAATCGTGCCGGGTCATTCGGCACGCCCCGAAGGAAAAATTGCGTTGGAAGTAGCCTTTGGAGAATCGGTAGATAACTATCGGGTGGAGTGGCTCACGTTCGAGGTAGTCAAGCTGCACAGTCCCTACCACGCTCTGTTCGGAAGGCCGGCTTATGCTAAGTTCATGGCTAGGCCGTGCTACGTGTATCTGCAATTAAAGATTCCGGGCCCCAAGCAGACCATCACTATCCATGGAAACCGGGATATAGCAGCCGAGTGCGATGAGGGAGATTCAGTAATGGCCGAACAAGCCTGCAGGAAGGAAGAGCTTCAGTATTACCGGTCGCAGGTGGATCCGGATGATGGTACAGCGTTGAGAAGGCCAGATGCTGAAGACGAAAGAGCGAAGTTCAAGGCAGCTCAAGATACCAAGAAAGTAGATTTTGTGGAGGGAGATCCCACCAAGCAATTCACTATAGGGTCCAATCTAGATGATGCGCAAGAAAAGGCTCTGGTGGAATTCATCCGTTCAAATGCGGATGTGTTTGCTTGGACACCCAGCGACATGCCGGGTATTCCCACTGAGTTGGCAGAGCACAGTTTGCACGTGGATCCCAAGGCCAGGCCTGTGAAGCAAGGTATGAGAAAGATGAATGAGGAAAGGAGAAGAGCTATAGGTGAGGAAATCGCGCGACTATTAACCGCAGGCTTTATCATGGAAGTATTTCACCCCGACTGGTTAGCAAACCCGGTTCTTGTGATGAAAAAGACAAATGAATGGAGGATGTGTATCGATTTCACGAGCCTCAACAAGCATTGCCCAAAGGATCCGTTCGCACTACCAAGGATAGACCAAATCATAGACGCGGTAGCCGGAAGCGACTTGCTGTGTTTCCTGGACGCATATTCGGGGTACCACCAGATTAAACTCAAAAGGGAGGATTGGGAGAAAACGTCATTCATAACCCCTTTTGGGGCCTTCTGCTACAAAACCATGACGTTTGGATTGAAAAATGCGGGCGCAACTTACCAACGATGTATTCAGAAGTGCTTCGAGGACCAAATTGGGCGCAACGTGCACGCGTATGTGGATGACGTGGTTATTAAGACCCGGAAGGCAGAAACGTTCATTGATGATTTGAAGGAGACATTTAAAAACTTGAGAAGGTACCAGATGAAGCTTAACCCAACGAAGTGCGTATTTGGAGTCCCGGCGGGGAAGTTACTCGGCTTTATAGTCTCCGAGAGAGGAATCGAGGCAAACCCGGACAAAATCAAGGCCATCCAAAGTTTGAAGAAACCGGAAAATTTGAAGCATGTTCAAAAGCTCACGGGCTGCGTAGCAGCCTTGAGCCGGTTCATATCCAGGCTTGGAGAAAAGGCAATACCCTTGTATCGGCTTTTGCGGAAGTCAGATAAGTTCGTGTGGGATCAGGAGGCAGATGAGGCGTTTGAAGCGCTAAAAAAGCAATTGTCGGAAGCACCAGTACTAGCAGCCCCGGGTCCTAAAGAACCTATGTTATTATACGTGGCCGCTGGTCCCCGGGCCGTCAGCGCGGTAGTTGTCGTAGAACGCAAGGAGGATGGGAAGGGATACCCGGTCCAAAGGCCGGTTTATTATGTCAGCGAGGTGTTATCGGAAGCAAAGCAGCGTTATCCACATTGGCAAAAGTTGGTGTTTGGGGTCTTTATGGCCAGCCGGAAGTTGAAGCCATATTTCCAAGAACATCCCATAACAGTGGTTAGTTCAATACCAATGTCGGATATCATCAGAAACTCGGATGCAACGGGAAGAATAGCCAAATGGGCAATAGAGATGGGAGATTATCATATCAGCTACGAGCCCAGATCAGCAATCAAGTCACAGGCTTTGGTCGATTTTGTTAACGACTGGACACACACTGGAATGGCTACTATAGTCCCAAATTCCGAGTCATGGACCATGCACTTCGATGGATCAAAGCAGTACGAAGGGTCAGGAGCTGGAGTGGTGCTGACGTCGCCAAAGGGGGACAAACTAAGTTACGTGCTACAGATTCACTTCGATTGTTCAAATAACGTGGCCGAGTATGAGGCCCTACTGCACGGCTTGAAGATAGCCAAGGAGATGAACATCAGAAGGATACGATGCTTTGGGGATTCGGATCTTGTGGTGCAGCAGGTATCAGGAACCTGGGATAGGAAGGACGCCACTATGGCAGCGTATCGCAGAGAGGTTGATAGGGTTGCCGGGTGTTTCTCCGGGTATGAAGTAGAGCACATAGACAGAAGAAAAAAATGAGGCAGCGGATGCACTCGCCAGACTCGGCTCGCGTAGAGAGCCGGTTCCACCTAATGTTTTCCTGGATGAGCTATGGCGACCGTCAGTTAAATCCGAGTCTGAGGAAGAACTAGCAAATCGAGACCCGGATGAGGAGTTTGTGGCTACAATACGTACTGTTCCCGAGTGGACAGAGCCATATCTGGCCTATCTATCACGGGGCGAATTGCCAGAGCAGGAAGTATTAGCAAGACAAATCTTGAGGCGGGCAAAAGGATATACTATTATCAATGGGGAGCTGTACAAGAGAAGCGCGACAGGAGTCTTTCTGCGCTGCGTGACACCGGAAGAAGGCCGACAAATCCTTAAGGAGATCCACGAAGGTGATTGTGGGCATCATGCGTCCACAAGATCCCTTGTGGCTAAGGCCTATCGGCATGGGTTCTTCTGGCTCACGGCCTTAACAGACGCGGAGCGGATAGTGGCAAGATGCGATGGATGTCAAAGGTACGCTCGCCAAACTCATGTGCCGGCTATGGAGTTACGGACAATACCACTAACCTGGCCATTCGCTGTTTGGGGTATGGACATGGTTGGCCCTTTCCATATGTCACCATGCAAGAAGACACATCTTTTAGTGGCTGTCGATAAGTTTACCAAGTGGGTGGAGGTTATGCCGGTTACCAATTGTGAAGCGGCCACAGCAGTCAAATTCCTGAAAAGAATCATATACCGGTTTGGATATCCCCACAGTATAATCACTGACAACGGAACCAACATGTCCCTTGGAGAGATGGAAAAATTTTGTGGCAACAATGGAATCAGGCTTGATGTGGCATCAGTGGCACATCCGCAAGCCAACGGGCAAGTGGAGAGGGCGAACCAAGAGCTACTTAGAGGATTGAAACCGCGGCTAAGGGTCCCTTGTATCAGGGCCGCTGGAGCGTGGGTTGAAGAACTCCCTTCCGTGGTCTGGGGTATCAATACTACACCTAACCGGTCCACCCAGATGACGCCTTTCTTCATGGTTTACGGCGCAGAAGCAGTATTACCAAGCGACATCATTCATGATTCACCAAGAGTGACAGCCTACGTCGAAGTGGAGAACGAGAAGAACCGGCAAGACGCCGTGGACATGTTAGAAGAACAAAGGGAGCAAGCCTTAGAAAGGTCAGCCATATATCAGCAGGATTTGCGAAGATATCATAGCCGGCGGGTAAAAAGCCGGGTCTTCCAGGAGGGAGACTTGGTCCTGCGCTTGGTTCAAACAAACGAGGGAAAACACAAGCTATCGCCGCCATGGGAAGGACCTTTCATCATAAGCCGGAGTCTACATAATGGGTCATATTACTTGATAGATGCAAGAGAAGAATCGGCCACAGTCAACGACACTGCTCATACTACTGCACCTATGCAAGAAAGAGATAGACCATGGAACGTGGCTCAGCTACGTCCATACTATACTTAGCAGAAAATGATGTAACAGGCAGCAGGTTTCAGACGCACTCTTTTCCTATCCAGGGCACCCTTGGGGACTGGATGGGTTTTTAATGAGGCGGCCTGCTGGCCTAATTTTCTCATATCAAATAAAAAGGGGATTATCGAGAAAAGAGACAATTGTCATTTATACGGCGCAAAATATTTAGGTCTTGAGGGCTAGTTGCTCCTACAAGCACAGCTGCAAACTCAAAAAAGACCCGGCCTTGATGCCAATGAGTTATAGGGGCCGGCAACTCGAAAAAACGAGTGCGGCTACAATCTTATAACCGGACAAAGAAGTCCAAAATTCTCGTCTATTCTTACTTAAGCTCGATGTGACTCGCAACAAAGTGGCATGATCTGTTCGCCTACGATTACTATCAGTCATGAGACCCAAAAGGGACTTGTTTGACCCAGTTTTCGTATTGATGTAACAACATGGTATCCACGCGAAAGCCGGCTTATAGTACAAGATAGTCGAAAGGGTCATCTAAACCATAGGTTATGCAGAGTATAAGGCTTACAGCCGGAAACTCAACGATTATCAAGCATAACTTCAAACCTCATAAAAGCTGTCCTGAAGTTTTGGGCATCCAGCGATGGGCGATTCGTTTCCTTGAAAAGAAACAATCATGTGTCCTAGACGCGGAAACCCGGGCTGGGGACTTATGAGCTCTAATGAGGAAACAACATCATCCAGCCGATTAAATTACAACGAGCCACGCATCCGGGTCTCAGACGAAACCCGGAGGACGGGCTTTGCTAAGAAAAAAGAAGTATAAGTTATCGAGAATAAAGCAAGTGGATATCAAGAATAAGAAAACGCAAAGATACATTCATCAAAAGCCCAAAGGGGCGCAAAGTGCATCGGGAGTTTAACTCAAAGTATTACAATATCATAAAAGTATCAAAAGAGCACAGGCGCTCTGCTTAAACGAATAGTAAAGCTGTTGTAAACGACGCTTCGCCGATTGACGCATGTGGAATGATAAGCGTTACTTCAAGCTGCAGGATCCACCTTGGCCTTGCCCTTGGTGCCACTTGGATCAGTAGTAGTCTCGGGCTGCGCAGCAGAAGTTCCAGGAGCAGAGTCGACCTCGGCCTTCTTGGCGGCTTCTTCCTTTAACTTGATCGCTTCCTCCCTCCAACGGACAAGCATATCGAACGGCTGGGGGCGGTCAGCCTTGACAACCTTGTCATTAGCATCATAAGCCGGAAGAATCACATCAATTTCTAAGGCATCAGCGATAACACTAGCCGGATGACGGACTTCTTTCTGAATAGCCTTGAAGTCCTTTGGCAAAAACTTGGACCCATCCAAGTTGAACTCTGGGAATCCGCTCATAAGCTTGGACAGCTCTAGCTTGGGAGCGTAGGCCTTAGCTAACGCGAGTCCCCGGGTTACCCCAAAGCGGCAGGAGGACCGTTTCCAATGCCAAATCCATTCGGGGATGGTAGAGCAGCTTTCTAGTAACTTCTTCATGTTATCTGGCCTGATACCCGGCAGACGTAACTCGTCAAGTATCCAACTGACTCCGCTGCAAAGTTGGCGAAGAGTATTCTTGATGGTTTTAAGCTTGGCAGCATCATCTCCTTCGGGGGCAGCGTCATGTGGCCCTGCTAAAAAGGCAAAAGAAGCAAAGATAGTAGGCAAACAAGTGCAGTTGTTCAAATCAAAGTAATCCGAGTCACAAAAGGTGAAATTCAAAAATCTTACCAGTTGCGGTACGATAAACACCATCAATTTGAGCAGAAAGAGTTGTCAGTTTGCCTTTTGCCTTACGAGCTCTCTTCTTGTACTTTTTCGTCATCTTCTGGCACCTGTGAGCCTCAGTCTCAGCAGCTTCACGAAGGGCCGCTTCTTTTTCAGCAAGCTTGGTGGATTTGGCCAGTTTCTTCTCCAACTGTGAAACATAGTCCTGTAGGGAAGCATGAAGAAGGGTCAGCCAGAAACATTATGCAAAGTTCCAAGCAAGCTACCTAGTAATTTACTCGGAACTTGGGGACTATATATGGAATCAATTGGTGTTAGTCGGGATTACCTCGTGCTTGAGTATTAAGGCATCTAGTAAGTTTTCTTCGTCACCCTTCAAGGTATGAAGGGCATCTAGCATCTGAGCAAAGGTCATGTCTTCAGGACGAAGTTGAGAAGGGCCGGAGGATTGGCCCTCTTGTGGAGGAGCTGTTCCGGGTCTGGGGGTCGAAACCCGGGTCGTTTGAACGTCCGGGTTAGGAGAGCCCGGCTTGGTCTCCAAGATGATGTCTTCGTCCACTTCTTCAGAGGGCTGGGGTAATGCGCTACGAAGCTAAGTGCTGAAGATTTTCCGGGTGTCGGATGAAGTTGAGTAAATTGTTAATTACTTACGTATTGAGGTGGGTTGGGTGAACATGGATGGTTGCCCATACCTTACTGAGGAGGGATTAACTGGAAAAGAAGGATTATCCGGGTGTTAATGCGGCAGGCGGAGAAAACAAGGCGGAACGGATCTAGAATCGAAGGACTTGCAAGTAATCTTATATGAAGTTTAATGGTTAATAAGGGCGCGGAAATGAGTGGTGATTGCGTATCAGGTGCTTGAAGAAGCTAAGGACTATCGAAGCGGACTAATTTGATGGTTCCCTAAAATTGATTTGCGGGTTGACTCAGATCCAATCTTGGTCAAATTGATGAAATTGCCGGTTTCAGTTGGATGGTTGAGAGGGGCTTACCGAAGGAGTTGAGGTCCGAACTGAGGCCGGTGCGCGGCGCGGCTTGAGTGTCTCACCACAGTCCTTGATGAAAGAAGCAAGAGCGTGGCGGCGGGGCTCGATGGCGGCGCTGGAGAGCTCGAGGTCGGGTGCGGCCGGAGGTGGCCTTATCTCTGGAAGCGCGCGTGAGCCCGGCGGCCGGAACTGTGAGGGAGCGAGGAGAAAGAAATGACGAAACGAGGTGAATGGTTTAGGGTTACCCTCTGCTGATATTTATAAGGGAGGTGGTGAGCTCACCCGCGGCCAGAAAGCCGGAAGTTGCGGAACAGTAATTATCCGCGCGGATTTGGCGTTGTGGGCGTTCGGAGCAAGGGTTCAAATATGGAAAGGCCCATTAGGCGTTCGAGGAAGGATCGAGCTATCGGGATAGCGAGCGCCTCAAGAATGAATCCACGAAGCCCGCGCTATCCTGGGGACTACTGATGAGGGGATAGTAACCCGGTATGCCAACTCCCAGGTGTAATCCGGCCCAAACGGCGGATGGACCAAATCCGGCTAAGAACAAAGAAGCTTCAGAAAGGCCCAGGGCTTGTAAGGATCGTAACCCGGATTGTGGGTTATGGTAAGGAAAGTTAGGTTTGTATATAGAGTTCGAGTAGGACTCAAGGAGCGCTTTGTATGACAAGCCAAAGGGGGTATGAGTACTATATAAACCAACCCCTAGGCTTCGCCTGAGAGAGATTCAAGTCATAACTGTAACACCTATTATCGAGTATCCAGTATAATCATATCGAGATCCGGCGAGTTGTTTTCCGGCTCTTAGATTGCTTTCCGCCATGTCTTCCTTCGAGCTAAACCCTCTCCCAAATACCTGTGTCGACTTGCCCCTAGATCAGTTACCCCCGGTAACATCTGCCGTGATTATCCCACGACAGGTGCCTCCAGGCACCTTCTCCAACTCCTCTTCGGCTCGGTATTTTTCATATTTTTCAAAAATCAATGAATTATAACTAAAAAGGTATTCCACGAACTTTTTCTTAACAGAACAGTTACCTATTCCAAAACAGACTCTGCAGATTCTGGAATCTTTCCTCTAATGTACTTCTCCGGAGTCATTACTTGAATAACATCAACATCTTCATCATAGGAATCCCCAGAAATATAATGTTTGAGTCTTTGTACATTTACCACTTGTGTAGTGTTATCTTTGAGGGAAGCAATTTTGATTGCACCCGAACGATACACTTCTTCAATAATATAAGGTACTTCCCATCTGGATAGTAATTTTCTTGCAAAAAATCTGAGACTATACCATACAATAGAACTTTCTCACCAACAAGAAACTCTCTTTTAAGGATTCTTTTATCATGCCATTGTTTAACTTTATCTTTAAGGATCTTGGAATTTTCATAAGCTTCACATCTCCATTCATCTAAATGAATCAAATCAAGCATTCTTTTCTTACCAGCAAGTTTAAAATATTTATTTAATTATTTCACTGCCCAATAAGCTTTGTGTTCTAATTCTAAAGGCAAGTGACAAGCTTTTCATAAACCATTTTATAAGGAGACATACCCATAGTATTTTTATAAGAAGTTCTATAAGCCCATAAAGCATCATTCAACTTATCTGACCAATTCTTCCTAGATTTATTAACAGTCTTTTGCAAGATAGATTTAATTTATCTATTTGATAATTCTACTTGCCCACTAGTTTGAGGATGATAAGCCGAGCCAATTCTATGATTAACATCATATTTAGCAAGGGTCTTTCTAAAACCACCATGAATAAAATGAGAACCTCCATCAGTCATAAGATATCTAGGCACACCAAACCTAGGAAAATAACATCTTTAAGAATTTTCAAAGAGGTCTCACCATCAGCACTTTTAGTAGGTATGCTTCTACCCACTTAGTAACATAATCAACAGCAATAAGAATATGAGTGTAACCATTCGGAGGAGGAAAAGGACCCATAAAGTCAAATCCCCAACAATCAAAAGGTTCAATAACAAGAGAATAACTCATAGGCATTTCATTACGTTTAGAAATATTTCCTACTCTTTGACATTCGTCACAAGATAAAATAAATTTACGTGCATCTTTAAAGAGGGTAGGCCAATAGAAACCTGATTGTAGAACCTTCTGTGCGGTCCTATCTCTAGCGTGATGTCCTCCATAAGCACTACCATGGCACTTCTTCAATATTTCACGTTGTTCATGATCTGGTACACATCTTCTCATAATACCATCTACTCCTTCTTTATATAAATGTGGGTCATCCTAAAAATAATGCCTCAAATCATAGAAGAATTTTCTTATTTGTTGAGTTGTAAATGTTGGATGCAAATACTTTGAAACAATAAAGTTAGCATAATCAGCATACCATGGACTATCTTGGGATTTTACCTTTATTGCAGCCAACTGTTCATTTGGAAAACTATCATTAACAGGAATATGATCAAAAGTAATCTTTTCCAATCTAGACAAGTTACCAGCAATAGGGTTTTCAGCACCCTTCCTATCCACAATATGAAAATCAAACTCCTGTAAAAGCAACACCCATCTAATAAGCCTAGGCTTAGCATCTTTCTTTTCCATATGGTATCTAATAGCAGCATGATCAGTATGAATAGTAACCTTTGAGTCAACAATATAAGGCCTAAACTTATCACGTGCAAAAACTGCAACTAAGAACTCCTTTTCAGTAGTAGCATAATTCCTTTGAGCAGCATCAAGATTCTTACTAGCATAATGAATAACATTCAATTTCTTATCTACGCGTTGTCCAAGAATAGCACCTACAGCAAAATCACTAGCATCACACATAATTTCAAAGGGTAAATTCCAATCAGGTGGTACAATAGGTGCAGTAGTTAAAGTCTTCTTTAAAGTTTCAAAAGCTTCCTTACAGTCATCATCAAAAACAAATGGTGCTTATTTTTGAAGAAGATTAGTAAGAGGCTTTGATATTTTAGAGAAATCTTTAATAAACCTCCTGTAAAAACCAGCATGACCAAGAACACTACGAATACCTTTAACATCCCTGGGTTAGGGCATTTTCTCTATGGCTTCCACTTTATCTCTGTCAACTTCAATACCCCTTTCAGAAATTTTATGTCCAAGAACAATTCCTTCATTTACCATAAAGTGGAATTTCTCCCAATTAAGAACAAGATTAGTTTCCTCACATCTCTGCAAAACTTTATCAAGGTTGTGCAAACAATTATCAAAATAAGTTCCATAGACGGAGAAATCGTCCATGAACACTTCCCAAATTTCTTCACAAAAACCATGAAAAATAGCAGACATGCATCTTTGAAAAGTAGCAGGAGCATTACACAAACCAAAAGGCATACGTCTATAAGCATAAGTACCATAAGGACAAGTAAAGGTTGTTTTCTTTTGATCTTTCTTCCTAACAACAATTTGAGAAAACCCAGAACAACCATCAAGAAAGCAAAAATGAGTTTTTTTAGACAGCCTCTCTAGCATTTGATCAATAAAGGGTAAAGGATAATGATCGTTCTTAGTAACTTTATTAACCTTTCTAAAATGAATACACATTCTATGGCCAACTACTACTCTTTGTGGAATGAGCTCATTGTTTTCATTAGGCACAACAGTCATTCTGCCCTTCTTAGGGACACAATGCACAGGGTTCACCCATCTACTATCACCAATAGAAAAATAATACCAGTATCAAGAAGTTTTAATACCTCATTCCTTACCACTTCCTTCATCTTAGGAATTAAACGGCATTGATGTTCAACTACTCGCTTTGCATCAGGTTTAATATTAATAGCATGCTGACATATAGTAGGAGAAATTCCCTTCAAATCATCAAGAGTATATCCAATAGCTCCACGACGTTTCTTCAGAATTCCCAATAATCTTTCCTCTTCTTCGCCTAAAAGTTTAGCACTAATAATAATAGGATATATTTTCTTATCATCAAGATAAGCATATTTAAGATCATCAGGCAGAGATTTTAAATAAAAAACGGGATCCTCCTTGGGTGGTAATGTGGTACCCAAGTCTTCCACATGTATGTTATGTTTCAGTATCACCGGTTGATGAAGAAGAATATCGTCAATATCATTTCTCTCTTCCATAAAGACATCACTCTCGTAGTCCTCCATATATTGCTGCAAAGCATTGTTAGGAGCAAGAGCAATAGAAGCAAGTTATTCAACTTTAAAATTCTCATCAAGCAATTTAGATTCATAATGTGATCTAGCAAATTTGGAGAAATTGAAATCGTAAGTTTTTCCATCAAATTTAGTCAAAATCTTCTCTCTTTTACAATCTATAATAGCACCACAAGTATTCAAGAAAGTTCTACCAAAAATAATAGGACAAGTCTTACTAGCAGCCTTACCAAGTACTAGAAAATCAGTGGGATATTTAGTTTTACCACATAAAAATTCCACATCTCTAACAATACCAATCGGAAAAACTGTTTCTCTATTAGCAAGCTGAATAACCACATCAATATCTTCAAGCTCACAAGAACCAATTTCATGCATAATTTCTTTATAAATCTCATATGGTATAGCACTAGAACTAGCACCAATATCACACAACCCATAATAGCAATGATCGCCAATCTTAACAGAAATCATAGGAACACTAGTTTTCTTAGGTCTATGAGGATGGGAAACAATATTAGAAGCATCCTCACAAAAGAGAGCGTGTTCATCCTCTACATTTCGACGAACACGATCTTTCACTATTGCTACAGCAGGTTCAACAGTTATTTGTTCATCAGGTTCAATAGATTTCTTATTACTCTTATTAACCACACTACCCACCATAGAGTGTTCTTTCACCTTAGCAGGGAAAGGCATTCTTTCAACATATGGCTCAGGAACAGAAGGATTAACATCATGCACTTCTATATTACTAGCAGGAACAATATCTTTATAAGGTGCATGATACTTGTGATAATTCTTTTTAGGAATATCAAGATAGGAGGCAAAAGCTTTAAGACAGTTTGCGAAAATTTGAGAATCAAGACCACAAACAACACTAACATAATAGAAATCATTGGTTCCCATAAAATATTTAATGCATTCATAATCGTAATTTATATCTGACTTTCTACCTTTGTCATTCTCATATCCTTCAGTATTCTCTTGAATACGGTCAAGAAGATCCATTTAGCTTCTTCCTTCAAACGTGTGAATGACCCAGAACAAGAATCATCCAATAAATCCTTATCATGAAGAGAAAGCCTTGCATAGAAATTATTGGTAACAATATTTCTCGGGAGTTCATGAATGGGACATTTAAGCATTAATAACTTCATTCTCCCCCATGCTTGGGCAATACTCTCTCCATCATGAGGCCAGAAATTATAGATTTGATTCATGTCTTTATGAATCTCACTAGGAGGATATAATTTAGAATAAAAGAGAGGAACTGATAAGGGGTGGCCCAATCTTCTCAGTGAACTCACAGACAACTCCAGTATGATAACTAGTGCGCCACTAAGAACTCTCCCGGCTGATCCCTGATGCCAATGCAAAAGATAGCAACCCCAAGGATATTCTCAACTCCACACTCTTGCACAAGTAATCCATCGACTACAAGTGGTCCTGTACCGTCTTATTCCCAGTGGAACAGCAGGTAACACGTAAAGTTTGCAGATGAACTTCGAGATGAAAGGCTTACAAGCAGTTTCAATCTAGAGGTCTAGGGTTTTTGGGTTTAACGTAGTGTCAAATCTCTGACTCTACAAATCCCTTAGGTGACCCTATCGGGTTTCGACTAGGAGAACTCATGAGCGCTGGTGGAATCGTCGGCTAGACAGGGGGCGAGATTTACCCAGGTTCGGGGCCCTCGTAGAGGTAAAACCTTTACTCCTGCCTCTTGTCGATCTGATGGAAAGATCGGTTACAATGGTGGCACTCGAATCGAGAGTAAGGTATCGAGTTCAAGGTTTAGATGGTGAGGTGTTGCTTGGTCCTCCTCCGGGGGGGCTCTCCTGGCCTTATATAGATGGCCAGGTCTCGAATCCTACCCGGAGAGGACTCGAACTCTAACTAGGTCGGTTACATGTTTCCTAGCTTAACCCGCAAGTTAAAGCGGGTGGGCTTCACGTGGGCCTTCTGGAGTATTCCAAGGGATCCTCTTCTTAGGCCTTTAACCTTGGGCCTGAGAGGGGGTGTCCTTATTCGCAGAGTCCAGGATCCATATCTTCGTCAGTAGCCCCCGAGCGTTTGCTCGAGTGGGATTTTTCCAGTCGAGTAGACGGTCAAACCTTTCTTGGTCTTCCTTTCTTATGGATAACCAGCTTGGTTGTTTCCTGTTTAAAGGGTGTGTTCCCTGTGTAACGAGTCTTGATGCTCGAGTATCGAGCAACATAGGTGCCTGTTTTTGCGACTTTTATCGCAGAAGGATGTGGCAAAGTAGCTTGGCTCTCCCGAGAGATCAGGGCCAATTAGTTGCGACTAGGGCAAAAACATTCCTGGCCTACACAGATTCGAGACCTCCGACTCGAACCCGATAAGGTGATTGTTGCGACGGGCCGTTGTGGACTTATCGAGTCAAACTTAACCTATGGGGGTACCCGGCGCGTCCGCTAGGATTTTTCTTCGTGTTGTTGACACGGAATCATACCGGAGGATGCAGCTTTCGAGTGCGATTCCAGGCCCTTAAGAGAGATCTTTTTGGGTCTTACCTTCATATTCGAAGAATATGGCATCCGGATGTGCCTAGTCGGCTAAACAATCCAGGTTTTTATCATGTAAAAATATCATGTGTGAAAAGAGGTAGATTCTGCCTACCCGAGTGATTGTTTGAGCTTCATACGAAAGAATTTTCGTGCTGAGGGAAGTTATGCCCATATGAAAGAGTTTTCATGTTTGGAATGTCGTGCCCGTACGAAATAGTTTTCGTGTATAGGGTATTTCTCTCTTGTTTAAAGAGGTTTTGCTTCATGATTTGTTCACAAAAGGATCGCCTTTATTCGAAGGAGTTTTGTACGAAGTTGTTTTCGTGTTTGAATTTTCCATTCGAAGATTCTTGAGTTTGATGATGCGTGCCATGACGTCATGGCGCACTTTTCTCCTCCCCATGGGACGTGACGGAGTGGTAGCAGATGGGCTGGCCCACCTAGTCAGCTTTTTGACCGGGAAACGAGACGCCGCTCCCGGTTTTTACGCGAACCGTGCAGTAAATGCGCACAATCTTCTGTTAAGATCGTGGCACGGAACAACGTTCACCATCTCTTCGTTTCATCTTCACACGTGGTGGCTGCGGTAAGAGCCACGTAGCGCATCGAATGGCTGGGACTGATCCGCTCCGTGTATAAGTACGGGACTTAGCGCTGCGGTAAAACTTTCCCAGCCTTTGTCTTCAATCCATCTCCTTCCTCGCGCCCATCTTCTTCCTCGTGCTCAAGCTCGCGCTGTCAACCATGGCTGGAGGCAAAAGACGTGGCGCTGCCACTTTCGCATCCGGAGAAGTCTCCGCGCAACATGCGCCCCGAGCTGGCGACTGGCGTTCGCCCAACACCACCGCGAAGAGCATCAAAGAGATGCAGCGGGAGGGGCTGCTGCCGGCGGAAGCTGAGAAGCGGGTGCGCCTCGGGAAGAAAGAAGAGGTACCAAACCCGCAGTCGAACGAGCGCGTGGTCTTTGCGGACCACGTGTCTCGGGGTCTTTCCTTCCCTCTCCATCCTTTCCTAGTCGGGTTGCTGTATGTCTATGGCATTCAGCTTCACGATCTTCCTCCGAACGCGGTGCAGCACATATCGTGCTTCATCGTGTTCTGCGAATGCTTTCTTGGCATTCGCCCACATTGGGCGCTCTGGAAGGCCCTCTTCAAAGTTCAGATCTTTCGCGAGAAATCGCGGGTAGACTCCGAGCCTGGCGAGCCGCTACGCACGGGTGGCTTCGGGATCCAAGCGCGACTGGAGAGCAGCTACTTTAGCATGCACTTCATCGACTCCGCCCAAGGCTGGCGGAAAAAATGGTTTTACGTCATCGACAACAGCTCGGGTGGGATCGTAGAATTCCACCCGTTCGCTGTTTTGAAGAGGCGGAAGTCCTGGGCACACAAGCTGTCAGCCGAAGAAACTCAGGTTGTTACACCCCTACTCGCAAGGGTGTCCGCTCTCCGGGATCAGACTGCTAGAGTTGTGCTCAACGGGCTGCACCTGGCGAGTATTTTTCTGAAGCGCAGGATCCAACCTCTGCAGCAAAGGCCTTCCACCATGTGGGAATACCAAGGCTCTGAGGATCCCAGCCGAGTGAGCTGCGGGGAGCTTTCGAACGTTGAGTTCGAGAAGAAAATCGCGGCTATCACTAGCTTGAAGGTGGGAGAGAAGTTCCCCGACTGCACAGTCGAAGCCTTCGACGCTTCGAGACCTCCACCAGCCGCGGTTAGTTTACCCTTCTTGTCTTCTATTATTTTCTTCCTTGCTCTGAGCTTTAGTCGATTGAATTTTTTCTTGCCTTTTTTGTAGAGTCTAGCAGTGGCGAACTGCTACCCGCCAGTTGCGGGAGAGGACGCCTCGGAGTTATTGGCGAGTCACCTGGACGGCTTAGCCGATACCAGTGCCGCCGATGCTTCTTCAAGCTCCGAGAACGATTCTTCGGATGGTGCAGAGGACTCGAATGGCGGCCTCCATCACCACAAGCGTCGTCGGGTGGATGATAACGAGGCTACTTCCAAGGATAACTCCTTGGAGGAATCGCCCGGGAAGGCTCCTATCTCCGCGACTCCACTTCGCTCACTCATCCCTTCCCCTTCATTCCCAGTAATCGCAACCGCCTGGAACGCGGATTTGCTGGATGAAGATGAAGACGATGAGTAAGTTCTTCTCCTCGTTCTTAGTCAAACATTTTTCTTTGCACCTATGTTGATGTTTATTTGTTGCAGTCTGCAAACCATCAGTCCTCGCAGGTACGCTTCTTCCGTTCCTCCCGAAAAGAGGAATAGAGCAGGAGTTGCGGGTGAGACTCCCACTGCCGGCACCGTCCAGAATTCTCCCAGCGCAGCCCCCCATGCGGCGACTGTGGAACGTGAAGCTCCTAGTTTTGCCGCCAGGACTTCAGCTTCGAAAGAGGTGACGGACAGCTCCGCAGATCCCCTCTCTCGCGCCACGGGCCAGGTAAACTTTGCCATTTGTCATGATATTTTTATCGGGTGCACGACAGTGCTCCCGATGGGAGTAGCCCCCGAGGCTGTAGTCGATCGCGTGCGGTCGGCTACAGGCTCAAAGTCTTGTCTTTTTCTTCTTCTTGATTTTATCGGGTGCACGGTAGTGCTCCCGATGGGAGTAGCCCCCGAGGCTGTAGTCGATTGAATTCAATCGGGTACATGCTCCAGTTTATATCTTCTAATTCTTCTACCTCTGTACTTTTGTAGTCGCTTGTTGACTCTCTTGCGGCGATTGGCCGCCGAGTTGTTCTTGCCGAGTCGGAATGTGAGTCGTTCCGATCAGACCGCAGTCGACTCCACACCGAGAACGAGCTTCTTAAGAGTAAGTCTTATCATCTTCTCTTGTTCCTATTCTTTCCTTAATTCTTGATTTCTGACAAGTGTCACTATGCAGCTCGACTCGAATTTTCGGAGTCCGAGAAGGGCAGTCTCTCTGAGCGGGCAACCACTCAGGAGGCTGATCTGGCGGCCATCCGACAAGAACTGGAGACCTCCCGCATGCGATCGGAGGATCTTGAAAGGCAACTCGCGGATGCGCGGAAAACTCTAAAGGATCAAGAGGATGCCGGCAATAAGGCCAATGCTGACCTTGTCACGTTCCTCCGTCCCCTTGCTGAGCGTCTCGTGGTTAAGTGATTTAGGCTCTCGCGATTTCATCTTTTATCCCGCTGAACTTGCCAAGTCTTGACATTCTTTTCTTTTGCAGGTCTTCTGGATGTTCCCCTGGAGATCCCTGGGATCCAGCGGGTAGACGTGCTAACCGAAACTCTTGCTCAACTCAAGAGGCACGCCGAAGGAGTTTTCTCCTTGATTGGCGATGCCACTCACGTGTTGACGCAACTGCACGGTCGCTTCCTCGCCAACGCTGCACCTCCATCCGCGCTAGTCGACTTGCTGAAGATCTTTTCGAAGAGCAATCTCTTGGATGCCTACGCGGTCGCCCAGTCGGAGTCTGGCGCAAAGACTGCGATCCAGATCGCGCTGGCGCATGGAGTCAACGGTTTGGAGGAAGCCTACTCGGCTCTTCCAGTCGACCCCTCCACGGGCAAAAAGGTACGGCTCTCTCGTTTTGGCGAGCAAGACGCCATCCTTGCTCGGAAGCTGTCTGAGCTATTTGCTCGACTCAAAGGAGGGGCGACTGCCGCTAGCGGGAGCACCACTGTAGCTTCGTAGTCTTGTTTTTCTTTTCCCTCTTGAATGTAATGAACCTTGGGATGTATTCCCGTATTTTCATTGTCTTTAATCGAAATGTTTGTTTGGAAATTACTTCTTGTAGTTTGTGTATTCTCTCCCGATGGGAGTAGCCCCCGAGCACTCGTCAAATGTGCGACTAGAGATACTTCGAATAGGGCGTCTTACTTCTTTCCTTGTACTCTTCCAGGCTACTGGGTTTGTCGCAGAACCCTCAGGTGGACTTGCTGCCCGAGCTGATCCACTTGTTGCCGCTGTTGGGACTTTGGCGGATCTCCGTGATCGTGTAGCCGATGGCGAGCACAGGCTGAAAGTGTTGCGTGGGGTAGCCGATGTGGCGAAGTCCAAGCAAAAACTGGCGACTGAACGCGAACAGTTTGTGATGGACGAGCTAGCTTCCCTTGCTAGGGAATTGTTGTGTAAGTAATACAGCTCCCATGTCTTGTTTGTCTTGTTTCCTTATCTGATCACGCATATTTTTCTTCAGTTGTTAAACCGGATGATAGGGAGGAAAAACAGTGGGTAGAAAACCACATTCTTCAAGAAGCTGGCAGCTCAAGGCCTCATGCGAATAATTTTTTGTCTGATTGCAGCCGAGATTTTGTGTTAGCTACTTTGAAGTTCCGTGTCTCGCAGGTAAAAGTTCTCGTGAGTTCTTTTCACGAGGTCTTGATCGCGATGAACGCTGCATTCTACCCGCTTGAAAGGGGTCCTGAAGACTGGAGGTATCTCCTTGGGCTCTTCGGGCAAGAGGGAGAAATTCGCGAGTGCGTGCGCAACCAGATGACTTGCGGCGCGGTGGTGGCTCTCTCCTTTGTCCGAATATGGCATCCTGAAGTAAATTTTAACTCCGTAGCTAGGCTCCCAGATGGCCCAATCGATGATATTTCTCCGCATTACGATGTTGTTCGTCCTGCAGCGGAGAAAATCATTCGACTGGCCTCTGAGGAAGTAGATAGAGTGTAGGCGACAGAGAATGCTTATCGTCATGATTGATTGTTGAATGTGTACATTCTGTGATGTTGTATAGTTTGTAAAGACTGTTTATAAGGTGTGTAACCTTGTGTGTATAAATTTTCTTGTGATGCTTAGTTGTAGGCGTAGCCCCCGTGTGTTTATGGGGTGTGTACCTGTAACTATTTAGCATGTAAGAAGAAATAATCTTCGAGTAAATATGGTTGAGAAACCATGTATTTTATTGCTATGACTGAGAAGTCATGTATTCGGGCTACAGGAGTGGCTAGTATAGCCTCATTTGTTGCGAGAACATGTAAATCTAGGGATAAAATTTGCGGAGGTGTGCGATATTCCAAGGATTGGAATAGATTCCTCCAGTTGATGGATTCTTCAGCCTATAGGCTCCGCCTGAGATGACTTCGTGTATGATGAAGGGTCCTTCCCAGGGTGGCTCGAGCTTGTGTCCTTCCTTCTGCTTGAGCCGCAGCACTAGATCTCCAACCGCGAATGCTCTGTGGCGTATGCGTCGACTGTGATAGTTTCGCAGTAATTGCTGATATACTGCGGATCTTGCGAGTGCGATGTCACGCATCTCATCGAGTGCATCCATATCTTCCGCGAGTGCCTTGTTGGAGGTTTCTTCGTTGTAAGCCACAACTCGTGGGGCGCTGAATCTAACATCCTCGGGAAGGACTGCTTCTGCCCCGTATACCATGAAAAATGGTGTGTATTTTGTGGATCGGTTTGGAGTTGTGCGGAGGCTCCATAGTACGGAGGGTAGCTCTTCTGCCCAATTTCCTGCTGCGGGGTGTAGACGATCGAGTAGGCGTTTCTTTATGCCAGCTGAAACCAAGCCGTTGGATCTTTCGACTTGTCCGTTCGTTTGCGGGTGGGCAACTGAAGCAAACTTGAAGTTGATGCCCTTTTCCTCGCAGAACTGTTGCGTTTCCTTTGGTGTGAAGTTTGTACCATTGTCTGTAATGATGTCGTGTGGCACACCAAATCTGCATACAATGGAGTCGAGGAACTTGACGGCGCATTGGGCGCTAGCCGAGGTTACTGGCATGGCCTCGATCCATTTGGTGAACTTGTCGACTGCGACCAGCAAGTGTGTATACCCACCCGGCGTGGACTTGCGTAGTGGTCCAACCATGTCCAGCCCCCATTGTGCGAAGGGCCAGGCAATGGGTATCATGTGCAATTCCGTAGCAGGTGCATGTGGTCTTGGTGCGAATCGCTGGCAAGCATCGCATCGTTCGACCAGGTCCTTTGCATCGGTAGCTGCTGTTAGCCAGTAGAATCCTGCTCGGAAGGCCTTTCCCATGATTGTTTTCCAGCTAGCATGATGTCCGCAGTCTCCTTGGTGGATGTCCTGGAGTAATTCTTTGCCATCTTCGGGTGCGATGCAGCGCTGAAGTATACCCGAGATGCTTTGCTTGTATAATTCTCCGTTGACTACCCGAAAGGATTTGCTGCGTCTCATTATTTGTCGAGCCTCGCGTGGATCGGCCGGGAGCTGTCTGTTGGTCAGGTAGTCGAGATATTTCTGCGTCCAGACTGGCTCGACCAGAAAAACCTGTCGTGATATGTTATGGGTAAGCTCGATAATGGCGACTTGCGGGCTGACCTCTGTTTCTGGCACTGCGGGTGTTCCTGCAGCTTTCTTGACTTTGACCGATCGCTTGATCATCCGTTCAAAATATATTCCTGGTGGTATGGGTGTATTTGTGGAACCCATGTTTGCCAGCCTATCTGATTCTTCATTGCTTGATCTTGCAATGTGCTTCAGCTCACACCCTTTGAAACTTCCTTCGAGTAGATTGTACATGTCGTGATACGGACCATGTTTTCAGCAATTGCGTCGCATTCTTTCATTGTCTGCTGCACAATGAGGTTGGAGTCGCCGTAAATCATTAATCGAGTAGCTCCACAGGCGACTGCCATCTTCATCCCATGCAACAGGGCTTCATATTCTGCGTCGTTGTTCGATGCTGGATCATCTGGTGGAAAGTCCAATCGTAGGACGTATTGCAGCTTGTCTCCCCGAGGCGATATGAGGACAATTCCGGCTCCTGCTCCTTCGTTTCTTTTGGACCCGTCAAAGTACATTATCCAATTGCTCGTGTACTCAGGCGGTCTGGGCGTTTGTAGTTCTGTCCATTCGCTTAGGAATTCCACGAGTACCTGAGATTTGACTGCGTTGCGCCCTGCATAAGTGATGTCCCAGGCGCCCAACTCGATGCTCCATTTGGCTATTCTTCCGGATGCCATGGGGTTGTTCATGATTGTCCCGAGTGACGCATCATTAACCACTGTGATGGCGTGTTCCTGGAAGTAGTGCTTGAGCTTTCGGGCTGTAAGAACAACTCCGTATGCGAGCTTCTGGTAATGAGGATATCGTTGCTTGCATGGCGAGAGCACTTCGCTAATGTAATAGACTGGTCGCTGAACTCCGTACGCTTTTCCCTCCTCAGGTCGTTCGACTACGATTGCTGTGCTGATGACCTGGTTTGTGGCGGCTAGGTACAAGTAGAGTGGCTCCCTTTCTTGCGGTGTTGCAAGTACTCGCCTACTTTGCAACGATCGCTTTAGGTCCGCGAATGCTTGCTTAGCTTCTGGTGTCCACTCGAATTTGTCCGTCTTCTTCAGCAGCTTATAGAAGGGTAACGCTTGCTCTCCCAATCGTGCGATGAACCTGCTCAGGGCGGCTAGTCGGCCTGCAAGCTGTTGGACTCCGCGTAGATTAGTTGGCTCCTTCATTGTCAAGATTGCTTGTATTTTCTCTGGGTTAGCTTCGATGCCTCTGGCGGATACCAGGTACCCGAGAAGTTTCCCTGCTGGAACACCGAAGACGCATTTTGTTGGATTGAGCTTGATCCTGTATGCGTTGAGGGCGTCGAATGTTTCCCTAATATCCTCGAGGAGTGTGCTCTCAACTCGAGTCTTGATGACTATGTCGTCAACGTACACTTGTACGTTCTTGCCAATGAGCTTGGCGAGGCATTTTTGCATGCAGCGCTGGTATGTTGCGCCTGCGTTCTTGAGCCCGAAGGGCATTGTCGTGTAGCAGTATACACCGTGTGGTGTGATGAATGTTGTTTTTTCTTCGTCCTCCCGTTTCATCCGGATCTGATTATATCCCGAATAGGCGTCCAGGAAAGATAGGCGTTGACAGCTTGCCGTAGAGTCCACGATCTGGTCGATTCGCGGGAGGGGGAAGTTATCCTTGGGACAGTGCTTGTTTAACGATGTGTAGTCAATGCATACCCGAAGGATTTCCGTGTTATTTTTGGGGACTAGCACCGGGTTTGCTAACCAAGTGGATATCTTGATCTCCCTGATGAATTTTGCTGCTAGCAATCTGTTTACTTCTTCTCCAAGTGCCTTCTGCTTGGGTTCTGAAAATCGTCGAGTAGTTTGTTTGATGGGTTTGGCATCTGGAAAAACTTCAAGTGAGTGCTCAGCAAACTCCCTGGGTATTCCTGGCATATCTGATGGCTGCCAAGCGAAAATTTCCCAGTACTCACGGAGGAGTTCGACGAGCGCGTTTTCCTATGCTTGCGGAAGGGTGGTGGAAACCAGCACTATCTTCGTAGAATCTGTCAGGTGCACTTGATGCTTTCGGGTGTCACTGTTAGCGCTGAATTCCAGTTCAGGCGCGTTTTTCTTCGTGAGGGGCATCACGGAGTGATCCGTGGTTTTTGCCAGCTCTTGAAGTTCTTCTTGCATCCCGAAAGATTTTGCGATCTCATTGAATTCAATGTCGCACTTGTTGGATTTCTGAAAGTCTCCGTCGATGGTGATTACGCCATGTTCTCGAGGTAATTTGAGCTTCAGGTAGGCGTAATGCGGTACTGCCATGAATCTGGCGAACGATGTTCGACCAAGAATGGCGTGGTACTGCGAAGGCCAATCGACAACTTCGAAGTCGAGGAATTCTCTTCTGTAGTTGCTCTTGGTGCCCAGCACAACTTCTAGGTTAATTGTTCCGAGTGGACGGATTGCCTTTCCTGGAACTATCCCGTGGAAGGATGTTTCTGATTCCTGGAGGCCGTCCAAGTTCCTGTTCATCCGACAGAGTGTATCCGCGTAGATAATGTTGATGCCACTGCCACCATCCATGAATACGCGGGCCAAGTCATAGTTGACAATTTGTGCTTGGATGACAAGGGCGGCGTGTCCTGGTCGATAGACTCGTGGCGGGTGGTCCTTCATCGAGAATGTTATCGGCTGGTCTGCCATCTTCAAGTATTCTGTCTTTGTTGGCGGTGTCTGCACAGGCATGCACAATTGCCTCGTGTTAGTCTTTTGAGCTCTGCGGGATGGACATACCTTCTGGATCATTGCGAGTTGCCCTGCTGGATTCGGGTACGCGTTGGCTCCGGAATTTTGTGCTGGTGGTGTAGGTAGCGCAGCTAATGCCATGTTTGGATTTGCTGGTGAGGTGGGGGTTGTGGCGGCTGGAATCCTTGGTGGCCTCCTCCTGGAAGTGGTGGGTAATTTTGCGTGTTTGCAGATCTTTTTCTGGCGAGTGCTTCTGAGATATCAATAAACTTTCGGCAATCCTTGAGAAGCTGTGTTGCCTTAGTTTTGCCCGTGCACTTATCTGTAAATAGATGTAGCGAGCAGTATCCATCGAGGTCTTCCTCGGGTGATTTTTCTTCAGCTTTTGGTCTCCGCTCGCGATTCCCACGGCGACCGGAGTCGCGGCTTCGCGTGAATTCCGCTGCGACCAACTCCTCTCTGTCCTCGTGATCGTAATATTTTCTCCTCTTCCTCCGGCCATGGCGGTCTTCATCATGCGCAGGTGATGATGCCCTCTCATTGCGCACCGCATCTTCTCCGTTAGCCCATTTTTCGGCTATGTTCATCAGTTCCCCGATAGTTTTGGGTGCGGCTCTGCCCAGTTCTTCTCTGAAAGTCGTTCTTCGGGCGCCTTTTGCGAAGGCTTCAATCGTTACTTCTTCTGAGATGGTTCCTGCGGTATTCCTGAGCGTAATCCATCGCTGGATGTACTCGCGGGTGGATTCGCCACTTTTTTGCTTGCATGCTCGCAGTTCTTCAATGGTGGCTGGCCTCTTGTAAGTCGACTGGAAATTTTTGCAGAAATCGCGGTGCAAGTCATCCCACGATGCGTAGCAAGATTTTGGTCGTCTCTCCAGCCAACTGCGGGCCGCGCCGGTGAGATGCAAATTGAGGTATTGCATAGCCGTGTTTTTATTCCCACGTTGGCATTTTACTGCCGTGAGGTAATCGCTTAGCCATTGAGAGGGCTCGAGTGAGCCGTCGTACTTCGTTACTTCCATGCTAAGCTTGAATCTTTTGGGTAGAGGCGCCTCGCAGATGCTGCGGGCAAAGCAGAGAGCGCCGCAGGTTTCGTCATCCGAGGAGCCGGACGAAGAGCGCTCGCGATATCGCGAAGCCCTCGCCTTATCCACCTTTTTTTGAGCGAGATCTGATCGTGCGTCGTACTCTGGCCGGTTGCGGTCAGTATCCTTCCTTGGCCCCTTGCTTCGCTTTCGCGAGCGGCTGCTATGATGCCGCGAGCTTTTGTCTCTCGGGCTGCCTTCGCTGCTGCTTCGACTGTCATCACGGCGCCGTGCTTCTTTTCCTCGACCACGGCGTGGTGACCTGTCCCTTCTTGGCGAAGAACTCCTACGTTTGCGGGATGCTTCCCTATCCTTCTCTTTCTCCTTCTCCTGTTCCTTTTCCAGCTGCTCTGCGGCCTTCTTTCGATCATAAGCGGCGAGCCTTGCGGCTGCCAGCCCTAATCCCTTGCGTACTTGTTTATACTGCTCCGCCCGAGGATCGCTTTCCGTCGGTTGGTTCATCTGCATGTAAGTTGCTGCGGCTAGAACCGTGGCAGCAGGAGTTTGCGGGTAGACATTGCCATCGTCATCGACTCGCATGAGAGAAGGAGTGATCGATCTGCTGGTTCCGGCTAGGGACTCATTGTTCCTGGATGTAGATGCGTGTCCCTTCCTCGCGGGTCGGGTTCCGACCGAGGGTGTTATGGACAGCCCGGCTCGCCTCTGGCTCGACTCGTCCGCCGCTCTTCTTCAGCGGGCCAGATCGATCCGAGCGTCTTTGAAGGTCGTGGCTGCTCTCACTAGGTGATAGTGGTAGGCAACCATGTCTTCGTGTGAGGCCCCGGCTGCGGGTGGCTTGCTCGTTCGCATAGCCTCCTTTGCTCGGTTCCAGGATTCCCGTGAGACGCCGATTATGTTGCGCTCTGCCGCGCTGTGTTCTGTTTCCGAGGCTTGTTCCGATCCTGCCATGCAGACTTGAGCCAGTCGAGGCTTGTGCGTCCTAGGCGTAGGTCGGAAGTTTCTTTGAATTCTTGATGGTTCCTCTGTCGAGAGGGTATGATAGTCGTTGACGTTGAAGCGGATGGACTCGCCGCTCTTCTCCAGATGACGGCGTGAGTCGACAGCTCCAGATTCAGTTTCCGATTCATCCGAGAAGTGGAGGATTTCGTCCCTGTTGGTCACGAATTTTAGGCTCCCGAACGTCAAGGTGACGCTTTTCTCCAGATCCTCGAATACCGGGCGCGATTCCGGCGAGTGAGGTGTGACCACGACAGATCCGATCCGTATAGGATTGTTCGGAGCCGTAGTCGATGGTTTACAACGAGAGTGGGTTGTCGATGAAGCCGAAGATGCCGGTGATCCAGCGCCCGTCGTCCCCACGGTCGGCGCCAATTGTCGAATCTCTGACACTACAAATCCCTTAGGTGACCCTATCGGGTTTCGACTAGGAGAACTCATGAGCGCTGGTGGAATCGTCGGCTAGACAGGGGGCGAGATTTACCCAGGTTCGGGGCCCTCGTAGAGGTAAAACCCTTACTCCAGCCTCTTATCGATCTGTATTGATGGAAAGATCGGTTACAATGATGGCACTCGAATCGAGAGTAAGGTCTCGAGTTCAAGGTTTCGATGGTGAGGTGTTGCTTGGTCCTCCTCCGGGGGGCTCTCCTGGCCTTATATAGATGGCCAGGTCTCGAATCCTACCCGGAGAGGACTCGAACTCTAACTAGGTCGGTTACATGTTTCCTAGCTTAACCCGCAAGTTAAAGCGGGTGGGCTTCACGTGGGCCTTCTGGAGTATTCCAAGGGATCCTCTTCTTGGGCCTTTAACCTTGGGCCTGAGAGGGGGTGTGCTTATTCGCAGAGTCCAGGATCCATATCTTCGTCACGTAGTCTAATCTATTCCACACGCAGGTGGTAGCTATATATGAGGGAGGGGGTGTTTCCCCACGAAATTTACCTATTCCTACTTGTTTGGACTCAATCAACTCGGATACAAACTGACCCAACATGGGTGCAGCCAATTGGACTCGATTTGGCAACTGGCAGAAAACTATTCGTGTCTTGTTTCGGTCACCACGGTTTGCACGAGACGAATTTGTTGACGGGACCAGATCCATTGGAAATCCCATCAAATTTACTATCCGAATTGTGCTCGTTTGCTGTATTTGGAGCCCGTATGAAGAATCCATGACTATTTCAAATTCGGGACTTCTGGCAGTCCGAACTGAAACATTATTTCCTTGTTGTTATTTTCCACGCCTCCTTCTCTTGCTCCTTGCTTCCTCTTCTCCATCCATGTTTGTATTATTAATAAACCTAATCATACATAAATTTATAGGGTTAGGTAGTATAACATTCTCATGAACACAAACATTATTTGTTAGGAAAGAATTCACCTTATAATAAACATCAGTGAGGCTCAATATTTCTTTCCAACTCAAGCATGGATAGACCTCATGGACCTCTATTATATCCCTATCATCCTCCATTTCTTCACGACAAGCTGTCCTCGGCTTGTAGTAAGCTGAAAGTGGAAGAAACAAAAAGAACAACGTGTATGCACAATACAAATATCTATAATAAGGTGCATTAGTTGTTATCATATCATAAAATTGTGCCCTAGACATGTGACCACGAATTTTGCTTAAAAACATCACATAATTGTCATAGCACTCCATAAAATAGCAATCATAATTGCAAATATAAGTGAAGCTCATCAAACCATGATCAAATGGAGAGACATGTATGTATAAATTTTTATTGTATAGTATCAAACCAAGTGTCTCCACAGAAGATCTATGATTAAAATTGGTGGTAGTATCAAACCATGATCAAAAGGGGTGCGGTGGGTTTTGGTGGCACGGTAGAAGACCTAGGATGGATCGGATTGGGGGTGGATGTTTTTGTGGTTTTTTGGATAGGTTTTCGGCAAGAACAACACGAACCCTAGATCTAGCCGAAATAAAAGACAACTAAAAACATAAAAAGGTAACACGAAATCTAACACAATGACAGCAAAAGTAATGAAACTAAGGTGATATCTAGGCTATGGCAAAGACTAAAACTATTTTTGTGGGGCAATTTTCTGGATAGGAAATAAAAACACTCAAATCTAAAGGGAAAATTGATAGCTCACCGAGGAAAGCTGTAAATCTGATACCAAGATGATAAGGGGTGGCCCAATCTTCTTAGTGAACTCACAGACAACTCCAGTATGATAACTAGTGCGCCACTAAGAACTCTCCCGGCTGATCCCTGATACCAATGCAAAAGATAGCAACCCCAAGGATATTCTCAACTCCACACTCTTGCACAAGTAATCCACCGACTACAAGTGGTCATGTACCGTCTTATTCCGAGTGGAACAGCAGGTAACACGTAAAGTTTGCAGATGAACTTCCAGATGAAAGGCTTACAAGCAGTTTCAATCTAGAGGTCTAGGGTTTTTGGGTTTAACATAGTCTAATCTATTCCACACGCAGGTGGTAGCTATATATGAGGGAGGGGGTGTTTCCCCACGAAATTGACCTATTCCTACTTGTTTGGACTCAACCAACTCGGATCCAAACTGACCCAACATGGGTGCAGCCAATTGGACTCGATTTGGAAACAGGCAGAAAACTATTCGTGGCTTGTTTCGGTCACCACGGCTTGCACGAGACGAATTTGTTGATAGGGCCAGATCCATGGGAAAGCCCATCAAATTTCCTATCCGAATTGTGCTCGTTTGCTATATTTGGAGCCCGTATGAAGAATCCATGACTATTTCAAATTCGGGACTTCTGGCAGTCCGAACTGAAACATTATTTCCTTGTTGTTGTTTTCCACACCTCCTTCTCTTGCTCCTTGCTTCCTCTTCTCCATCCATGTTTGTGTTATTAATAAACCTAATCATACATAAATTCATAGGCTTAGGTAGTATAACATTCTCATGAACACAAACATTATTTGTTAGGAAAGAATTCACCTTATAATAAACATCAGTGAGGCTCAATATTTCTTTCCAACTCAAGCATGGATAGACCTCATGGACCTCTATTATATCCCTATCAGGAACAATTTCCTCCCACCCAATAGATTCACCATTCTTCAGTAATTTGAACCATTCAGCGGCTCTTCCTTTCAGCGATAAAGAAAATAATTTCCTTTTAACTTGATCCATTGTAATACTTGCACACCTGAATAACTCGCATAATTCATGTATAAAGAGCAAATGATCACCGGGATGGCAGTCCCATCACCGTAATAGGATCTAATTCAGCAGATGATGGGTTACCAACTACCCTAGTAGCAACGGTAGAAGTACCCCTAAACAGAGAACCAAAAGTATTCTCCATAATGAAAAAAAAACAGTAGACATAAATAAAAACAGCACTCACAGTAAAAGTTTCTCTTACCAATTCCACTTACCAATAGCGCTTCACTCCCCGGCAACAACGCCAGAAAATAGTTTTGATGACCCACAAGTATAGGGGGTGTATCGTAGTAATTTCGATAAATAAGAGTGTCGAACCCAACAAGGAGCAGAAGGTGTTGACAAGCAGGTTGGATAGAGGATTCACTGTAAACACTAACAAACGGGTTTTTGGAGCTTTTTGATATAGCAGATAAATAAAGTACGAGTAAAGAAAGTGCATTAAATAATATTGCATAGAGTGTCCCAATCCTTTTGAGAGCAAAGGACAAGCCGGTTGTGTTACTTATGACTACCAAACGTTCTCGAGGATACATGGGAATTTCGCCAAGTGGTTTTGCTTCGTTACGGTTGATTAATATCCATTGGTTCGTGAAGTGTTGTGTGGCTGAACCTATGCTAATGCAGCACCCAACTAGGACTAATTCATACTTGTGATTATACCCCTCGTAAGCATTCGCAAATAAAAGAAAGTAATTAAGATAAACTAACCATAGTCTTAAAACTCCGGGATTCTACGCTCCCTTGTGCATTGGTTTCCTAACGGGGGTTTAGGTTTCTGTCACTCCGGCAACCCCACAATTAGTAGCCAAATACATAATGCATCCTCCTAGGCCCATAAAGGTGAAGTATCATGTAGTCGATGTTCACATGATACCACTAGAAGAATAGCACCACAACTTAAATACCGAACCACAAGCTATTACTTCAGCATAACTTCACTACTAACATCATGCCTTCTCCCATGTCCTCAAGAACTAAACGAACTACTCACAAGACATCATATGGATCATAATTAGAGGTGATATAATGGATGATAACAATATGGTCGTAAAGTGCCAACACCGATAAATCTCACAAGCATCAACTACTAAAAAGTAATCCACACCAGGAGAGAGATATAATGTAAGACAACGATAGAGGCCCCTAATTGTTAAAACGGGATGACGGTGGATGATGAGGGTGATGGTGCTGGTGGTGGTGATGATGATGATGATGACAATCTTTATGATGCCCGGAGCAATGACGGTGACGATGGCGATGCTTTCCCTTCTCCGGAGAGGAATTTCCCCCGACAGATTTCTCCCTGCTAGAGAGCTTTTCTCTCTCGGGTGTTTTCCGCCCCGAGCCGGCGGCGGAATAATTATTTGATGATCGTCTGGGGCTTAGGGTTCCCTCGGGGTCAAGGACGCGAAAAATATCGACCGGAGGTGGGCCAGCATGGCCACACCACGTGGCGGCACGGCCAAGGGGGTGTCACCCCATGGTGGCCTCCCTCCGGCTCTCCTCGTGGATGGTTACCTCATCTGGACTACTAGGATATCTCCGGTGTCCCCCCCTCTTCTTCTGATCTTCTGAAATAGGGTATCCTTACGGTGCTTTTTCCATCAGATTTCTGGTCCCGGTGTTTATTCTCCAAAAATTATGAAACATGCAAAATAAGATAAAATAACATAAGTGATGCATCATAACATGAAATATATCGATGAATAACAGAAAATAACAATATTAAACGGTGATGCAAAATGGACGTATCAGTTTATACTTGGAAAGGATACCATTAAAGAATTCTTTAATCATGTTAGTAAGCATGATAATTTTGAGGAAAACTCCATAGTAGAACTTTCTCCACTATGAAACTGCTGCAACTTCTTTAATTCACATGTTAGAAGCTTGGTTTGTTAACCTCCATCCCATACTGCAGCATATGTTCCTCAACTTGAATAACATTGAAGATATTGAAAAAAAAAGAAACTTTATCTTAGAAACCACGCTTAAAGAATTTGGAGATGTTGCTATAGAGTCCAGAAAAGTCTTTGATCGTTTCAATATGCTAGGCTCATGTGTGGATATTGTTGGTGCTCCTGAAAAAACCGAATCTAAAACTGAAAAGGAGGAGAAAATACCAATCCCCGTTAAATTAGTAGCACTACATGAAGCCCAAGAAAAGAATTTTGATTAGATTGTTCCTGAGAATTTATTGATGAGAATAGTAAGCCTAAAAGTTCTAAGATAGGAGCCTCCAAAATTACTTAGATAAAATGCAATGCATTATTAAGGAATTGCCTTGTCTTGATTTGAATGCCTCTCCACTTGAAAACACGTGAATCCATTTTCCTGGGCCTAGATAAAAGGCGTTAAAGAAAAGCACTTCTTGGGAGATAACCCATGGTTTTATTTTTTTCTTTGTTTTCTCTATTTTCTTTGAGTCAAGGGGTTGTATACTTCTATAGAAACTCCTTTGTATCTTTATTTTCATGTTTTATTTGTGCCAAGTAAAGTTTCTGATGAGAGTTGGAGTTGGTTTTGGATTTCTTCAAAAAACATCAGTGGCTGTAGCTAATGTTTAAAAGTATCAATAGCAATACATAACCCATGGATTTTTTTTATTGTTATACTAACCCTCTAATGCGAATTACTGTTTGAGTGTGGTGTGAAGGAAGTTTTCAAGGGTAAGAGAAGAGGGTGATATAATATGATCAAGAAGAGTGCAAGGTCAAAGCTTGGGGATGGCCCCGTGGTTCATCCCAGCAAATTCTAAGAAGACTCAAGCATCTAAGTCTGGGGATTTCCAAGGCATCCCCTTCTTCATCAACAATTTATCAAGTCACTTCTAGTGAAACTATATTTTTATTCGGTCATATCATATGAAATTTACTTGGAGCGTCTATTTGTTTTCCTTTGTTTTCTTTTGTTTTCCTTGCTGCAGTAATATAGTTGGACCCTAGCTTCCTTGTTTGGGAGGGAGACACGCTCCACTTTTTCATTTGAATACTCGTTATGCTCGTATTCTTAGTTTTTCTTCTAGCTGCTGCAAAATTCCTGTTTAGCTCTTGTTTTAATTGTATCTCTTATTTAGATCTGTTAGTTTTAGTAGTGTTATGTGAGTACTATCATGTTTGCTTGCTGTATAATTTAGAGAGTTTTTGTTAAAACATATTTTGTATGGTGCTTGTTGGGAAAAGAAACTGCTGCATGTAGTAGAATTTATAACGATGCAAGTAGAAGCTTGTATAGACTGTGGCTAGACTTTTTCATATCATGCTAGATGTTATTTTGATTCTAAAGCCTAGTGGTTATTTAGAAGCATGAATTGTATCAAATAGCTGAGAGTGTTTAATGTGCCTTTGAAAGAACCATGAGTTGTTCTTGTCATATTGAAGCATAAATTTGTGGTATTCTCCTTTGAATTTTTATTTGGCTAACTTGGCAGATGCTCACACCATGTTTATGACTATGAACCAGTCACTTATAGCCTCTATGATCATTTAGTTTTAACTTGTAGTACCACTTATGCTTTGATTAATGATGTTTATGTCGCTATGCATGATTATGGCCTTTATGCTCTCTTGATTTGTCGCTCCCAGTCTTCTGCTAGCCTCCACATGTACTGAGTATGAGATCTCCTCGTGCATCCAACTCCCAAAAACTAAAGTTTGCCAAAAGTGGCCACCATACCTACCTACATGTGGTATTTAACCGCCATTCCAAAGTAAATTTCTCATGTGTTACCTTTAAAACTTTCAAAATTACTCTGGTTTTGTGCTCCTGTTTTAGCTCATGAGGAAGTAAATAGAGAATCTTTATCTCACTTGTTGATTGGACTTTCACACACCTGCACTAGTGGCTTCATCCGCATATCCAATTGATAGAAGAGCTAGCAGCTGAGTGCCCGGCCCCAAAGTAATATAACAAATTATCTTCAGTATTTTTGCCCCTGATTTATCAGTCAAAGCATAATTGTGTAAACAAAAGAGAAAGAGGGATGACCTTATACCAAGATGCGTCCTTCTATGGGAGTCGCTCTTGGGAAGTCTAGTTGCCTTGTGACGTACTGTATTTTCTGTTTACCATTCGTTAACACAAGCATACACCTCTCTAAAAAATAGACACTCCTCAACGGTATGTGATTGTTGGCAGGCACCCGAGGATTCAGTTAGCCATGGTTTGTGTAAGATGGTTGGGAGGAGTGTCAAACATTTTATACCTCTGTTTAATAAAATAAAAAGCTCTAGCACATGAGTTAATCCCTTCTTCCCTCTGCGAAGGGCCTTTCTTTTGCTTTTATGTTGAGTCTCCATCTTCTAACTTTATGCACAGTTGAGAGAGCATAGTTGCCATTCTGAGTTTAATGTGCATTTGTCCCAGAAACATTATTAATTGATTCATGATGTGTTATTGTTTGTTCTCTTATTATTTGTTCTAGTCTTCCTCATAAACTTTGAAGGTGTCCTGGCATTTATGTTTTGCCCCACTCTTAAGGACAAGCGAAATATCACTTTGCCATGTTATCTCTATGCTTGAAACAAACGTATCTCTTTCAAGTGAATTATTATTCATGATCTTTTATTTGTGTTACTTCTCATGATGCAAGGTGATTGCTATGCTTTATTGTTAAACTTTTATCTATCATGCTTGTGTTTAAAGTACTATGATCTCAGCTTACATATGATTTTAAATTATTCCTGATCAAGTTTATGTTGGTAGCATGTCACCTCAAATTTTTTGTGTTTTTATCGTTTACCTACTTGAGGACGAGTAGGAACTAAGCTTGGGGATGTTGATACGTCATAAACATATCCTTAATTTCTGATGTTCCATGTTGTTTTCATGTTATTTGCTACATGTTTTCTATACACTTTATGTCATTTTTATCGATTTCCGGGACTAACCAATTGACAAGATGCCACAGAGCCAGTTCCCTGTTTTCTGCTGTTTTTAGTTTCAGAAAAGTTGTTCTGGAAATATTCTCGGAATTGGAAAATTCAAAGCCCGGAAGTCTTAGAATTCCTGAAGGTTCCCCGGAGTCCTGAAGAGGCCCGGAGAGGGGCCACAGGGGGGCCACACCATAGGGCGGCGCCCCCCCCCCCCCCGGCCTCGCCGGGGGGTGGTGTGGGGCCCTCGGGCGTCCACCGCCATCTCCCTTTCGCCTATATAATCCCCCGATATGTGAACCTTAAATATATACCACTTTTTACCGAGAAACACCCGAGGCCGCCGTCATCGTCATCCCGAGATCGGGAGGGTTCTAGAGCTCTCGCCGGCACCCTGCCGTGAGGGGAATTCATCACCGGAGGGGTCTACACCACCATGCCCTCCTCCGAAGTGATGCGTGAGTAGTTCATCCTTGGACTACGGGTCCATAGATGTAGCTAGATGGTTGTCTTCTCCACTTTATGCCTCATGTTTAGATCTTGTGAGCTGTCCTACATGATCGAGATCATCTTTATGTAATTCTACATGTTGTGTTTCCTAGGATCTGATGAATGTTGAATGCTATGTCTTCTGATTATCAATATATCATGTTATCTTCATGCATATGTTGTTTATGATCTTGCATGCTCTCTGTTATTAGTAGATGCTCTGGCCAAGTAGATGCTAGTAACTCCAAGAGGGAGTATTTATGCTCGATAGTGGGTTCATGCCTCCTTTGCATCTGTGCTCGAGTGACAGAAACAAGACGGATGGAGGATGTGTTGTTGCCATTAGGGAGAAAAAACGGTGTTTACTTAGTTTACATTGTTTACATTACACACTTTGCTTACTGCGATTATCTGTTGCTTCCAACTTAATATCCAACGTTTGTTCGGATGATATTCAGAGGGTGGATTATTAGTCATAGATGCAGTTTGATGACGGTCTATGTATCTTGTTGTAATTCCCGCATGAATCACATAGTAATCTTTATGTCTTGCATATGCACTATGGTGCAACCTTCATTTCTGTCAATTTCCCAGCTGTAATTTGTTCACCACACATGTTATTTATCTTCTTGGAGAGACACCACTAGTGAACTGTTGACCCCGGTCCATTTTCTCATACTGATAATACACACACTGTTTCCACTGCTTTCACACCTCTTCCACTGTTTTCACACTGCTGCTACTACTTTCATACTTTTCACATACTATTTTCCACACCATACGTTTAACCTCTTTGTGTTCAGCAAAACAGGTGAGATTGAGAATCTCACTTCTTCTTTGGGGCAAAGTGATTTGATTGTGTTGTGTAGGTTCCACGTTGCTGCTGAACCGGTAGTGCACCCTGCCATCTCAGCTGCATCAACCTTCTGAAGTTATTTCTTCCTCCTACTGGTCGATTCAACCTTGGTTTCTTTATGAGGGAAAACTTGATGTTGCACTCTTCATACCTTCCTCCTGGGGTCTCCCAACGTACGTATGTTCACACGCATCATACCTCGGCCCATCTGCTGCTGCCCGGCCCAACAAGAATCTCTCGAAGGTCGTCAGGCGGCTAGGGTCCTAAAGAGGTTTGTCGCTCCTCTCTCGGGCTCCCTGGGGACCGCTGACGGTAGGGCTTGGCGTACATTCCTTTCGGGAGGGGCTCGACCTCGACTTTGCTCCTCTCGAAGGGACTCGCCTACCAGGAGGGGGACAAGGCATGTGCGGCTGACGGCCGTGCATCCGTGCGGTGCCAGAGGCCGTGCAGGCGCGCAGAGCCTCTTTGTCCCCAGTTGCCATTTTGGTGTATAAAGGTCGGGGGACAACTGCTTTGCCAAAGGGGTTCCCAAAGACTGCTTCTTTGGTGCAAGAATGTGACGCCCCGGGATCGGGCACTATGCAGATTTCAGCTTTCCCGCCAAATCCGCATAATAACCGATTCCAGGTTGCCACTTGTGATAACATTACAACAGTTCACGAATAATCCACAATTACAACAGAAGAGATATATACAAGACGACTCAAACGAGCCAAGGTTACAACTGATACAATACAAAGATCCAAATAACAGCGGAAGAAACAACATAGCGTCCGACTACGGACAAGATACAAATTGGACTAAGAGTCCTGAAGATAACCGAAGGCGTCCAATCCCTGCCCAGGCCAAGCCGGAGGGATTCCCAAGCTAACATCGTCAGAACTTCAAACCTGTTGACTGCAATGTTGAATATGCAGCCACGAAAGAGATTCGTGGGTCAGTACGGTTAAGTACTGGCAAGTGGATAAACCATACTCACAAGATACCGGCGTAACCAGCCATCACAAGATACAAATACTTTGGGTCAACGGAAAGGAAGGGGTTGTTGCAAATAAGCGGCAGCGGGCTGCACTAACCAACTACAGAAACACGCTACAACTTCCGGCTAAAAGAGGGGGATAAGATAGCGTATCGTAACCAACTACAAATACTCACCAAACAATACCCATCCAATGTCACCCCCTACTAAGGAAGCAACCCAAGGATAACTCACACTGTTGATTAGGGTGACATCATTTATATGGTGGAGGTAATCTATATTACTAATCAAGTTATTATCATTAGGTGTAAGTTGTCTGAGTACTTGTTAGCCAGTACTTTCACCAAGTAATCCATAACCGCGGAAAACACGGCTTCTCGAGAAGATTTATCCCTGCAGGGTGTGCTCCAGTACCCGTACACACTCAAGCCACCAACTAAAACTCAGGTTGGCTTGACACGACCCAAACCGTCTCTACAACCCATCCTAGGAGCCACGGAGCTATAAGGTCCCAGCCACGCAGCCGAATACTCAGCGCAGGTGTGCAAAACTCCCGCAGGACACAACACCCCGGCACTACAGGCCTCGCCCTATATGCATCATCATCATAACCATCACCAGTAACCATGGGGGGCCCTCCCATTATGCAAAGGAGCAAATGGAACACCCGAACTAAGTGTGGCTCTTCGGACAAGCTGCAGATCAGGTCTAAGTCGAGGGGGGTCCCATACTACCACCCGGATGCGGTGAGCACGCTCATCATGGATCAGTAGACAAGACTCTTTTCCTAGTTTCGACACTAGCAGGCTTCAAAACCCTAACCCGGGCCTCCTGCCGGTGCCTTAACATCAAATTATTATTACCCAAAACATTAACAAGTTGTTGATTGAATTGAAACCCAACTATCAACTAAACAGGTGATAAGTAAAAGGACAGCAAGACTTGAGCGCAAACAACACTAAGCATGCAACTACGACACGAGGGCCAACAAGGTAAACAAGCAACAGTTAATAGGAAGTGGAAGGAAAAGGCTATATCATGGCTGCAAGGTAAACATATAATAGGATCGAGACACAAGCATCGTATCAATAGGCTAGAATAAGAACAACGGAAAGAATCGGTAACAAGTGATGAAAGGCAGCCATTTGGCAGCAAGTGAGTATACTTGCCTGAGATCCCGCAAGGTAGCAGAACTTGTCGTTGCTCACATCATCTCAACGTCCTATCCGCGAAGAAGCAACGAACTAAAAGAAACACCGGATGCAACAATTACTACTACGGCAAAAGATCCAGCATGATCCTATTTTATATGCATGGCATGGCAAGATGCAACGGAGAGGAAACAACTTAAGCAATTTAATCGTAACCGGAGTCCGGACGAATAAAGATTGGTTCAAGTTGTTTATCTACCCACAATATTAAATGTTGATTTAACATGGCAAAAACAAGATAAAAATGAGCTAGTCAATGTTAAATGGAATAGGGACAATTATATAACAACATCCCCAACACATTCCATATTTAATTATTAGGTGTCATTACTATTACCCGAACCCACCAAATGCGATGCAACATGATGACATGATAATTATAAAAATAGATGACATGTTATAGAAAATATGGCATAAATATGTAGGGCTGGGGTTTAGGGTGCACACGTGTGGAAAGAAGATCTTCGGGTTCGGCGCCGGTGTCTTCGGGATGAAGAAAAAGAAGACGACAAAGAGGGAGATAGACGGCGGCGAGGAAGGATGGAAAGTAGACGTTCTCGCGTCGTCGTCGAGGTAGTCGAAGTAGGCGTAGTCGACGTCTTCGGGTAAAGGAAGTAGTCGACGTCGGGGGCGTAGACGTTCCGATGTCGATGTAGTAGCGGAAGTAGTCGTTCACGTCGTCGTTCCCGTTCCGTAGCCGAAGTAGGCGTAGTAGTCGTGGGCGAACCGTAACAACATCGTCTTCGAGGTCGGAGGCGAACCTGACGGTCCCGGTCTTCGGGCGCGCACGAAGGCGGCCAACGCAAAACGGACATGACGAAGGCGATGTAGTCGTTCACGGTTCGTCGGGGGAGTAGTCGTGGTCGAGGTTCTCGGAGTGGCGGTACTTGTCGAAGATGATCTTGTCGATGCGGTAGCGTTCGGTGTACATCTCGACGGTGTTGGCGATGTCGCTCGTGGACATTCACAGCTCGGGGTAGCGGTTCGTGTCGGCGAAGAACTCGTCGACGAGGTACATGTGGGGCGGCGGTAGTCGTTCACGGTGGTTATTGTGGATGCATCGTCGACGAGGTTGATGTGCTAACTTTCGAAGATCTTGACGATGTTTTAGCCTTCGTGGTCGAGGTTGTTCTTGTCGATGGTGGTCAGGTACCGGGCACGGGCACGAAGGCCTCGGCCAGAGCAAACGCAACACCTGCACACGGACGGGTGCTCACGGAGCACCAAAACTCTCGCGGACCTTGTGTCGAACACCAGGAGGGCAAGGGGCGGTGCTGTTCGGAGCTTGACTGCCACGGCCAGAACCGAAGGGAATGGAGGCGGGCTGGCTCGAGTGAGCGAGAGGGAGCGCCGGTGGCGAACATCGATGGAGGAGGAGGGGCTCCGGCGGGGCGCCGGCCGTCCGTGGCTGCGGGCTCGGCGCCGGCCATGGCAGCACCAACGCGAGGATGACGGAGGAGGGCGAGGTGGAGGGAGCACGGAGGAGGTCGGGCTGAGCTCGCCGGAGAGGGAGGGGCGGCGGCGCTCGGGAGGTGGTGGTGGTCGGCTCGGAAGAGTGAGGCGGAGGAGGGCAGCGGAGAGGAGCGGAGATGGAGGGGGCGGCCGGCAGCGGCCATGGCGCAGGGAGGGAGCAGCAACGGCGGGGCAGAGCTCGGGCGCGGCGGGGCCCTGCTCCTGCCGGCGGCTCGGACGGGGAGGAGGTGAGGGCGACGTGGTCGGGGGAGCTGGCGGCGCGTGAGGAGGGGATCGATGGGTTCGATCCCCTTCTGGTCGGCTGCGTTGCGTGCGTGGTGGGTGCGGCTCGGGTGTGTGTTGCGTGAGTTGTGTGCGTGCGTGAGCGCTGTGTGTGTCGTGTGCGTTGTGTGTGGTTGGGCTAGGTTTAGGTGTGAGGTGGGGTGGCCGGCTGGGCCTTAGATGGCCCAGTTCGGTTGCCTCCCTCAACGATTTTTTTTTTGTTCCCAATTAAAAATAAAAACAAATAGAAAAGAGAGATAGAGGTGATTTTATTATTTACAAGACAAGAGAAAAGAATTGCCAAAATAATAGTTTGAGTTCTTGAGAAAACAAGCAAGGTGATTTAATTGAAGGATGCCATGAGATGCACAAAAGGAAACAAACAAACAAGTTCTAGTTGGGGGAAATCCCCGGGCGTTACAAAGAAGACCAAGGCCACGCTACAAGACACATGCGGAGTCATCGGGCTCCCCCACCGTGATGCCATGGACGGTGGAGCTGTCCCCCAACGACCAGGACCGTAACCCTTTCCCGCCAAGTGAGCGGGAAAGAGATCCAAACGCCAGTATAAGAAGGGCACCACCAGCCCTTGGACAAGAGATCTCGATTCATTGTAGAGACCAAGTAGTATGTTCCGAGCACAAACTCGCCTTTGTATTGTAACCAGCGCAGTGCAATCCATCAGACAAGCAGGAGTAGGATTTTACACCACACTGGTGGCGTGATGTAACATCCCAAGTCTGAAAAATAGCCTTTAGAATGTTTGCTCTCTGTTATTTTATGTTTTGCATCATGGCATCATGTTGATTGAAATTGTTTTGTTTGTTTTCCTTTTGTTTTCCTCTGTTTTCATTTGTTTTCCAACTGTTTTCATTTGTTTTCCTTTGTTTTCTATTTAAATTTCAAACCAAAATTCAAACCCTTTGTTTCATCCTTGTGATGTTACAATTTCCAAAAATGTTATTTCAAATAAAAACAACCAAATTGTTTTCTTTTTATTCCAAAATGCTCACTTGTTAAGTTAATGGTTTTAAGCAATCAATTGTTTCCAAATCACATTCAAAAGATTCAAATACATTTTCCAAATAGCACCCAAGTTGAAAATATGAAAATCACCAAAACAATCTAATCTATTGTTTCCATTTATTCCATGTTGATCAACTAATAAAATGGTGCTTTTATTTCAATTAATTAATTCCAAATTGGTTTCAAATTCAAAGCAATCATCAACAGCACCTAATTTGAACATTTTGAAATTACCAAGCAAATCAACCATTTGTTCTATTTTTAATCAATAGGGTTCACCCTATTAAAATCCTTGTTTTCAATATTAATCTATTCATTTCCAAATTACTCAAATTCAAACCAAAACATTCAAACAGAACCCAATTTGAAATTATAAAAATGATAACCAAAACCATTTTATACCCTCTTGTTTCCAATTAAAAACATTTGGATCAATCTATTAAAGTGTTGGTTTTAATAATCATCTTAACTATTCAAAATCATCTAATTTGGGTTATTTTCCAAACAGCTAGTAAAATTTTGAAATTCCAAAAATCCAAATTGCCAACTGATAGATTTTGAGCTAACATTTACCCATGATTTTTCTCTAAAATTTTAAAACTAAAAACCCTATCAAATGCTTCCATTTGCTTTTGCTACAAAAAAAAAGAGAAAACAAAATAAATAAAGGAAAACGGCCGCGCGACACCTAACCTCCCCAGCCATCCCACTTCCTCTCTTCTCTCTCGCTCAGCGCGGCCCAGCCCGCTAGCCATCCGCGCGTACCGCTTCGCAGTTCTAATCGCCTTCGTCTTCGTGTACGGCACCCCATCCGCCGGTGCCACGGCGGCAGGGCGCGATGTAGACAGTGATCCAGCCCCGTACCCCCCCTATATAACCTAGACCTAGAGCCCGCAGCAACCCTAGACCTAGCCTGCTCCCTCCTCCCTCGGGATCGCCGTCATTTTCTCTCCCTCGCGGCCGCCTCTCTCTCTCTCTTCCACCTCGCCGGCGATTGCTTCTCTGAAACTCCGTTGACAACCGCCACAGCAGCCACCCACTAACCACCTAAACCCTGGAAACGACTCGCCACCATCTCCTCTGTCGATCGAACACCTCCGTTGAGCTCGCCGCACTCCAGATCGAAGCCGCGGTCCTCGACGCCTCCGGCCACCGTGGATCAATCTCTGAACCCGAGGTCGCCGTCAACACTGCAGGGCCTCGCGTCGTGATCTGACCGCGGGAACAAGACCAGCGCTTCGTCCTCGACCTCCTGGACATCTCCGCGGGCACGGAGCACGTCCAGAACGGCGCCGCCGTCCACGCCGCTGTCGCCTCGCCGTCGGGTGGTCGTCATCGAGCCTCTGCACAACGACGTCCGGTGGTGAGCACACCGCCTCCGCCTCTCCCTCCTCACTGCGCATCCGTGCACGCACCTCATCCACACTTTTAGCACCCACCGCCGCACAGCACCACGGCGTTTCCCCGCCGGCGATCTTGCGTCTGTCAGCGAGATTCAGTCACGCGCGCGTCAGCAATTCAGTTAACCACGCTGTTGAAGTACAACCTAACTGAATCCCCCTATCTGTCAACAAACTGAATCCCATCGCAGTGGCAGAGCACTGCGTCCATCGTGCGCTCGCTCGCGGGTTCGAGCCTTGGCTCGCGCGAATAAAAGCCAACCCTTTTTGCACCGTGCGCTGACAGGGTGGCCCCCCTGTCAGCTGCTGTGTGTGCCACGCGTGCATCCACGCTAGCCTGGGGCCCTCTGTCAGTGGCATTGGGTAGCCACTGCGGAGTAACAAAAGATTTTTCCAACCTTCTCTGTTTTAATCTAAGCCCTTTTAAAATTTCAGATTGGTCCTAAAAATTATTTTGTTAACAACTTTTAATCTATAACTCCAATAAAATAAAGTTATATATGTTTATTGCTCTAAATTAAATGATCTTTCCAAATAATTCATTTGTTCACTGTTTTGAAATTCCAAAATGCAATTAAATTTGAATTCAAACAAATCAATTGCAATTTGCTAAAATCAATAACAAATTCATCCCTAATCCAAATAATGCAAATAAAATATGTTTTCTATACCATTTTGAATAAACTTTTCAAATATAAATTTTGATTCATGGTTTGACTAATTTAAATTGCCTAAATAATTTAATACTTGTTTAACTCATTTAAATTTGATAAAATCATAACTTGCTCAAAATAAAATATTTTTGAACATGCAAAATATGTTTTCAAACCATCAAAGTGTGAACTTTTCAACTGTGAGTTTGAATTTATGTTTTGAACAAATAAAATTCAACTAATATTCAAACTTGTTTAAATTTCAATTAAAGCTTGTTTAATATTATTTAATTCATAATTAAATTATCCTACTTCCAATTTCAATTTTTGAAACATGTAATCCAACCAAAATTTGATGTTCTTTTCAAATATAAATTTTGTTAATTGTTTTGCACACTTTAAATTGATGAAAACAACAATTACTTGTGTGACATGTTTAAGTAACCAAACTTGTCAAACTTAATAAATGATTTCCAAAACTTGTTAAAATCCTTTTAACACTTGCATCTATCATTGTTATTTGTTGTTATTTTGTTGTTACCATCATGCATGCATCATGCTAACAACTTTCACATAATAATTAATTGTAAATCATTTGTTCCACTTAATTCATGAACCTTTTCCATATGCAACTCAAAATTGCATAGGGGTCCATTTAAACTGTGTTATCATGTTAGCTAGTCTATTTTGATGCAACCATTAACTTGACATGCATCATCCCATGATTGTGCACTATGCCATGATGATGATTGATTATATTTCTGCCTTGTTTGTTTGCTTCTTCTCGGATAAACGACGACGTTGAGACCGACGATACTTACGACACCCCTTCTAAGGAGTTAGCTCAGTACCAGGCTACTGGGTTTGCAGGAAAGTTATCACTCACATGAACCACTGTGTTCCTTTCAACATTGGTTACCGATACTTTCCGTTGTCTATTTGCTAGCCCTATGTGTAGTTGTTTCTGTTACGAACCTATCACATGAATCCTTTAACCCTGATATTGCCTCACCCCCACTCCTACAACCCTATTGATTGAGCCAGTGTCTTACTAGCATGCTTAGGTTGTTTTGCTCGAGTCTGTTACCCGTTACTTTCTGTTACTACTTCATTATGTTCTGGGGGCTCGATGTTTAATCAATCAATCATGCTAATGTTATTGTTAAATAATAATTTGATGATAAGGCACCAGCAGGAGGCCCAGGGTGGTTTTGAGGCCTGCTAGTGTCGACCCTGATAGGAAAAGGGTCTTGTCTACTGATCCATGATGAGCGCACTAACAGCATGTGGGAAGCGAGTATGGGCGCCCCCCTCAATTTGATTCGATTCGCATCTCGTCCAAATCGCCACACGTAGTTCGGGCTTTCCATTTGCTGCATGCATGATCTTGCGAGCCCAGGCCAGGGTGGAACTTTTGTAGTCGGCATTTAGGGCGGCGTGGTCTTCCAGTGCTATGAGGGTCCCCTTTTCTTCGTGGGGCTCGATTAGCCGCGCACGCACAGCACGTGGTGCTTTGGGCTTGATGCGAAGAAGAGTCGAGTTGTGTTGAGTGCCCCGCTTGGTGGAAGGGCCTTTCCATCTGGCGGGTTATTCATGCGTGTACGGCCAAATTAATGCAACCCTGCTGGGATAATCTTCTCGAGAAGCCGTGTTTTCCGCGGTTATGGATTACTTGGTGAAAGTACTGGCTAACAAGTACTCAGGACAACTTAAACCTAATGATTAACAACCTTACACCCTATGATTAACAACTTGACTAGTAATAGGCTTATTGACACAATAATCTGAACCATCATTAATCCAACTGTGTGAGTTATCCTCGGATTGCTTCTTTGGATAAGGGGCGAGATCCAGGATGGGTTTGTTTGAAGTTATCTTTCAGTTGGTTACAATACTCGATCTTATCCCCTTTGTGTTAGTTGGAAGTTATAGTTCTCTGTAGTTGGTTAGCGCAGCCAGTTGCAGCATCTTTTATATCCCCTTTCCTTCCGTTGAACCCAAAGCATCTGTCCTTGGTGTTGACGGGTTACACTTTGGTGAACTGTGAGTCTTGCTTGCCAGTACGTTTATGTACTGACCCCTTTGGGGTTGTGGTTTCCGCAGACTACGTTTCCGAGGATCTACATGGTGGCTACCCCGTGGAGTATGACGAGACTGCTGACGAGTAGATAGCGGAACCGGGAAGGATCCGAGACTTCGTGGATGGGCTCCGTCTTTTCGTTTCCGGCCTCTTAGGCCTATTTGGATCTTGTCTGTACTCAGACATGTTGACTGCTTCCGCTGTGATGTAATGATAAATTGTTGGGACATGTGTCCTCTGGATGATTGTATTTGCTATCTCTGCTCTAATGAGAGCTATTTGCAACTTATTTCAACCTTTTGTGTCGTAGAGATCTGTTGTGATATCAGTTGTTCAACGTCGTTGACGTACCATGTGTGTATGGCTTGAAGTACGTCAATGGAAGTGTCCTGATTTCTATGGGATAGTTTACGTCGACGCTGAACAGATAGGGGTTGGTTGTCACACATACGTGTGTTGGCCTACTCGTAAGAGGACGCGGGTGCCGGTAAGCCCCGTAATCCAATCTACTACTGTTCAACGGAACGGCGAGTATCCTTTAGAAGTCCGTGTGCGACAAATGGTATCAGAGCCTGTCTGCCTGTAGGATCCCTTTTTACTGGTCGCAGTTGAGTCTAGAAACTATTTTGTAGCTATATAGGAAAAATGAAACGTGAGAGTAGGAATTCTGTCATTTTTCTTCTTTCCCCACCCACCCACCCTTTTCTGGTAAGGAAGTGTATCGTTGTTTTCCCTTCTCATCTAAACTTTCAAGTTAGGATTTCACGTATTCTGGTTTCTCTAGGATGGTTATATCTACTAGACCATAGAAATGGAGGTGGTTGTGACATGATTTATCATGTTGCCTACTCATGATTGAGAACGGAGGCGTGTAAGCCCCGGAAGCAGATCCTCTATTTCTTAAGCAGTAGATATTGATCCTTTAGAAGCCCGGATGGGTTTTCCGTAGTACCTCAGGAGTGTTTTGATCTCGTTTTTTCCGGTGTTGCTTCAATATCCTGTTCTTCCCAACATCCTTTTCGTCCGTTGAAATCTTGTTGTTGTTTTCCACTTCAGTTCTGCTACCGGCGTCTAATCAATAACCCTGTTCCACCTTTCTGACCAGATAATCTATTCTCCAAATGAATCAATTTGTAGTCAGCTATACACCTTCCATACAAAACCTCTCCCTTTACTTGAAATGTTCCGGTGGTTTCCAAATTCCCTGACATCTTTCCAGAAGAGTTGCCAGGAATGCCTATCGTTTTGAAATTCCAGAAACTATCCAAGGTGCACGATGTGTTTCACGTGACACAGCTCAAGAAGATCTTCCCAAGAAGTTTCCGGACCTTTTCTTTTCTCAGTAGGAATCTCGGGGCGCGATTCCTTCAAGGGGGGCGTTTTGTAACATCCCAAGTCTGAAAAATAGCCTTTAGAATGTTTGCTCTCTGTTATTTTATGTTTTGCATCATGGCATCATGTTGATTGCAATTGTTTTGTTTGTTTTCCTCTGTTTTCATTTGTTTTCCAACTGTTTTCATTTGTTTTCTATTTGATTTCAAACCAAAATTCAAACCCTTTGTTTCATCCTTGTGATGTTACAATTTCCAAAATGTTATTTCAAATAAAAACAACCAAATTGTTTTCTTTTTATTCCAAAATGCTCACTTGTTAAGTTAATGGTTTTAAGCAATCAATTGTTTCCAAATCACATTCAAAAGATTCAAATACATTTTCCAAACAGCACCCAAGTTGAAAATATGAAAATCACCAAAACAATCTAATCTATTGTTTCCATTTATTCCATGTTGATCAACTAATAAAATGGTGCTTTTATTTCAATTAATTAATTCCAAATTGGTTTCAAATTCAAAGCAATCATCAACAACACCTAATTTGAACATTTTGAAATTACCAAGCAAATCAACCATTTGTTCTATTTTTAATCAATAGGGTTCACCCTATTAAAATCCTTGTTTTCAATATTAATCTATTCATTTCCAAATTACTCAAATTCAAACCAAAACATTCAAACAGAACCCAATTTGAAATTATAAAAATGATAACCAAAACCATTTTATACCCTCTTGTTTCCAATTAAAAACATTTGGATCAATCTATTAAAGTGTTGGTTTTAATAATCATCTTAATTATTCAAAATCATCTAATTTGGGTTATTTTCCAAACAGCTAGTAAAAATTTGAAATTCCAAAAATCCAAATTGCCAACTGATAGATTTTGAGCTAACATTTACCCATGATTTTTGTCTAAATTTTTAAAACTAAAAACCCTATCAAATGCTTCCATTTGCTTTTGCTACAAAAAAAAAGAGAAAACAAAATAAATAAAGGAAAACGGCCGCGCGACACCTAACCTCCCCAGCCAGCCCACTTCCTCTCTTCTCTCTCGCTCAGCGCGGCCCAGCCCGCTAGCCATCCGCACGTACCGCTTCGCAGTTCTAATCGCCTTCGTCTTCGTGTATGGCACCCCATCCGCCGGTGCCATGGCGGCAGGGCGCGATGTAGACGGTGATCCAGCCCCGTACCCCCCCTATATAACCTAGACCTAGAGCCCGCAGCAACCCTAGACCTAACCTGCTCCCTCCTCCCTCGGGATCGCCGTCATTTTCTCTCCCTCGTGGCCGCCTCTCTCTCTCTGTTCCACCTCGCCGGCGATTGCTTCTCTGAAACTCCGTTGACAACCGCCGCAGCAGCCACCCACTAACCACCTAAACCCTGGAAACGACTCGCCACCATTTCCTCTGTCGATCGAACACCTCCGTTGAGCTCGCCGCACTCCAGATCGAAGCCGCGGTCCTCGACGCCTCCGGCCACCGTGGATCAATCTCTGAACCCGAGGTCGCCGTCAACACTGCAGGGCCTCGCGTCGTGATCTGACCGCGGGAACAAGACCAGCGCTTCGTCCTCGACCTCCTGGACATCTCCGCGGGCACGGAGCACGTCCAGAACGGCGCCGCCGTCCACGCCGCTATCGCCTCGCCGTCGGGTGGTCGTCATCGAGCCTCTGCACAACGACGTCCGGTGGTGAGCACACCGCCTCCGCCTCACCCTCCTCACTGCGCATCCGTGCACGCACCTCATCCACACTTTTAGCACCCACCGCCGCACAGCACCACGGCGTTTCCCCGCCGGCGATCTTGCGTCTGTCAGCGAGATTCAGTCAAACGCGCTTCAGCAATTCAGTTAACCACGCTGTTGAAGTACAACCTAACTGAATCCCCCTATCTGTCAACGAACTGAATCCCATCGCAGTGGCAGAGCACTGCGTCCATCGTGCGCTCGCTCGCGGGTTCGAGCCTTGGCTCGCGCGAATAAAAGCCAACCCTTTTTGCACCGTGCGCTGACAGGGTGCCCCCCCTGTCAGCTGCTGTGTGTGCCACGCGTGCATCCACGCTAGCCTGGGGCCCTCTGTCAGTGGCATTGGGTAGCCACTGCGGAGTAACAAAAGATTTTTCCAACCTTCTCTGTTTTAATCTAAGCCCTTTTAAAATTTCAGATTGGTCCTAAAAATTATTTTGTTAACAACTTTTAATCTATAATTCCAATAAAATAAAGTTATATATGTTTATTGCTCTAAATTAAATGATCTTTCCAAATAATTCATTTGTTCACTGTTTTGAAATTCCAAAATGCAATTAAATTTGAATTCAAACAAATCAATTGCAATTTGCTAAAATCAATAACAAATTCATCCCTAATCCAAATAATGCAAATAAAATATGTTTTCCATACCATTTTGAATAAACTTTTCAAATATAAATTTTGTTTCATGGTTTGAATAATTTAAATTGCCTAAATAATTTAATACTTGTTTAACTCATTTAAATTTGATAAAATCATAACTTGCTCAAAATAAAATATTTTTGAACATGCAAAATATGTTTTCAAACCATCAAAGTGTGAACTTTTCAACTGTGAGTTTGAATTTATGTTTTGAACAAATAAAATTCAACTAATATTCAAACTTGTTTAAATTTCAATTAAAGCTTGTTTAATATTGTTTAATTCATAATTAAATTATCCTACTTCCAATTTCAATTTTTGAAACATGTAATCCAACCAAAATTTGATGTTCTTTTCAAATATAAATTTTGTTAATTGTTTTGCACACTTTAAATTGATGAAAACAACAATTACTTGTGTGACATGTTTAAGTAACCAAACTTGTCAAACTTAATAAATGATTTCCAAAACTTGTTAAAATCCTTTTAACACTTGCATCTATCATTGTTATTTGTTGTTATTTTGTTGTTACCATCATGCATGCATCATGCTAACAACTTTCACATAATAATTAATTGTAAATCATTTGTTCCACTTAATTCATGAACCTTTTCCATATGCAACTCAAAATTGCATAGGGGTCCATTTAAACTGTGTTATCATGTTAGCTAGTCTATTTTGATGCAACCATTAACTTGACATGCATCATCCCATGATTGTGCACTATGCCATGATGATGATTGATTATATTTATGCCTTGTTTGTTTGCTTCTTCTCGGATAAACGACGACGTTGAGACCGACGATACTTACGACACCCCTTCTAAGGAGTTAGCTCAGTACCAGGCTACTGGGTTTGCAGGCAAGTTATCACTCACATGAACCACTGTGTTCCTTTCAACATTGGTTACCGATACTTTCCGTTGTCTATTTGCTAGCCCTATGTGTAGTTGTTTCTGTTACGAACCTATCACATGAATCCTTTAACCCTGATATTGCCTCACCCCCACTCCTACAACCCTATTGATTGAGCCAGTGTCTTACTAGCATGCTTAGGTTGTTTTGCTCGAGTCTGTTACCCGTTACTTTCTGTTACTACTTCATTATGTTCTGGGGGCTCGATGTTTAATCAATCAATCATGCTAATGTTATTGTTAAATAATAATTTGATGATAAGGCACCAGCAGGAGGCCCAGGGTGGTTTTGAGGCCTGCTAGTGTCGACCCTGATAGGAAAAGGGTCTTGTCTACTGATCCATGATGAGCGCACTAACCGCATGTGGGAAGCGAGTATGGGCGCCCCCCTCAATTTGATTCGATTCGCATCTCGTCCAAATCGCCACACGTAGTTCGGGCTTTCCATTTGCTGCATGCATGATCTTGCGAGCCCAGGCCAGGGTGGACTTTTGTAGTCGGCATTTAGGGCGGCGTGGTCTTCCAGTGCTATGAGGGTCCCCTTTTCTTCGTGGGGCTCGATTAGCCGCGCACGCACAGCACGTGGTGCTTTGGGCTTGATGCGAAGAAGAGTCGAGTTGTGTTGAGTGCCCCGCTTGGTGGAAGGGCCTTTCCATCTGGCGGGTTATTCATGCGTGTACGGCCAAATTGGTGCAACCCTGCAGGGATAATCTTCTCGAGAAGCCGTGTTTTCCGCGGTTATGGATTACTTGGTGAAAGTACTGGCTAACAAGTACTCAGGACAACTTAAACCTAATGATTAACAACCTTACACCCTATGATTAACAACTTGACTAGTAATAGGCTTATTGACACAATAATCTGAACCATCATTAATCCAACTGTGTGAGTTATCCTCGGATTGCTTCTTTGGATAAGGGGCGAGATCCAGGATGGGTTTGTTTGAAGTTATCTTTCAGTTGGTTACAATACTCGATCTTATCCCCTTTCTGTTAGTTGGAAGTTGTAGTTCTCTATAGTTGGTTAGCGCAGCCAGTTGCAGCATCTTTTATATCCCCTTTCCTTCCGTTGAACCCAAAGCATTTGTGCTTGGTGTTGACGGGTTACACTTTGGTGAACTGTGAGTCTTGCTTGCCAGTACGTTTATGTACTGACCCCTTTGGGGCTGTGGTTTCCGCAGACTATGTTTCCGAGGATCTACATGGTGGCTACCCCGTGGAGTATGACGAGACTGCTGACGAGTAGATAGCGGACCCGGGCAGGATCCGAGACTTCGTGGATGGGCTCCGTCTTTTCGTTTCCGGCCTCTTAGGCCTATTTGGATCTTGTCTGTACTCAGACATGTTGACTGCTTCCGCTGTGATGTAATGATAAATTGTTGGGACATGTGTCCTCTGGATGATTGTATTTGCTATCTCTGCTCTAATGAGAGCTATTTGCAACTTATTTCAACCTTTTGTGACGTAGAGATCTGTTGTGATATCAGTTGTTCAACGCCGTTGACGTACCATGTGTGTATGGCTTGAAGTACGTCAATGGAAGTGTCCTGATTTCTATGGGATAGTTTACGTCGACGCTGAACAGATAGGGGTTGGTTGTCACACATACGTGTGTTGGCCTACTCGTAAGAGGACGCGGGTGCCGGTAAGCCCCGTAATCCAATCTACTACTGTTCAACGGAACGACGAGTATCCTTTAGAAGTCCGGGTGCGACACCTGAACCTGGGTAAACTCTCCGTGTCGCCATTGTTGTCGTGCTCAATCTTCCCTCTCGAAGCCTCCTCTTGAAGTGAAGGAAACGCATTTAGCCCCTAGTGTTCGAACCTTTGAGAGCTATCCTGTCCAAGACATACTAGCTCTCGCTGACACTTATATGCCATTGGCTACATCACACCTTCCTTGGAGTGATATTAGCATGGATTTCATGTTAGGACTACCACGCACTGAAACAAACATAGACTCTATCTTTGTAGTGGTTGATCGCTTTCTAAGATGGCTCATTTCATTCAATGCAATAGAATGGACGATGCTTCACATGTTGCAAATTTGTTTTTCAGGGAAATTTTTCGTCTACATGGTGTTCCCAGGACAATTGTTTTGGATCGAGACGTCAAGTTCACCTCCTATTTTTGGAATACATTGATGGCAAAGCTTGGAGTGAAGCTACTCCTCTCCACCGCCTACCACCTGCAAACCGATGGACAAACCGAAGTGGTGAACCACACGCACGTTACACTCCTTCGCGCATTGATAAAGCCGAACCTCAAGAATTGGGAGGAATGCATCCGACACACCGAGTTCTCCTACAATCGAGCCACTCATGAAGCCACAAAGCGGAGCCCATTCGAGATCGTCTATGAATTCAACCCCAACACCACGCTTGACATCCTACCATTGCCTCTCCGTGAGCAATTTAACATGAACTTCGACAAGCGCATCGAATGCATAAAGAAACTTCACGAGAGCACAAGAACTACACTTGACAAGCACTATGAGCAACATGCCATCAAGATGAACAAGAACAAGAAACCCATGGTGTTTCAAGAAGGCGACCTTGTTTGGCTGCACCTGTGCAAAGACCGCTTTCCACAAGAGCGAAACTCTAAGCTCAAGCCAAGAGGTGATGGTCCATTCAAGATTCTCAAGAACATCAACGATAACGCATACAAGCTCGACATGCCACAATCCAAGTACGTTGTGCACTACTCCTTCAACATGTGAGACCTATCTTCCTTCCATGGAAGTCCAAGTGATGCCAATATTCACGAGTCGAGGACACTCTCTTTGAGGGGGGGATGATGCAGGTCAACCCATTCCACCAAGCCCTCCATCGAAACCCATTGGTCCCATGACAAGACCCCGCTCAAAGGCGATACAAGATAAGGTGAACTCGCTCCTAACTCTCTATGAGTTCGATGACCTGGTGAATTGATCGCTTCCTCATATGCATACACTTTGTATTCTCAGCTATGTCCCCTCTTTGGGCTCCCAAGATGGCGCCAAGAATGACCAAGTTGATGCCCAAGAGGATGAATAAAAGGAAGAAGGAGAAGAGGAAGGAGGTAGGAAAGTAGGCCTACCAGCCCGGACTGGCGAGTCAGGAAGCCCGGCCTAGGTCGGCTCCCTCGGGCACGCACTCGGCCTGCGCACTAGGAAGCCCGTCCTAGGCCATCCTCTCAGGCCGGCGCTCTCGGGGTTCCTGCCCAGCCTGGTAGCCCGTCCAGGCCGGCTTCCCTATGACTCCTCAGGCTGGCCTTCGTGCGCATCTCCTCCAAGTCAACCCGGCTCAAGGCCGACCTCAGCCCGGCCATGCCGCCTCCCTGCATGGAGAAAGGGAATATTCCCCTGTAAAAGCTCACCTACCCCAACTTTTGCCTCCTAGACTATAAATAGAACCCGCTGGCTTCAGATCTAGGTTAGAGATGAATTGAAACTTGAGCTTTGCTCCTTATGATCCTCCTTAGAGGCTACTTCTACTATGTATCTTGAACCGTATCAGGGCTACTCCAATCCACCTTGTGATTTGGATCGTACCAAGATTTCCTTGAGATAGCTAGACTTTTTACTTGGAATTCAGCTTCCCAATATCTCTAAACTAATCCTTGAGATTCTATTGGTTCGCCGGACCCGCCGTGAAGGTGAAGCGGTTTCAATGAGAGTAAGTTAGACTTGATCTGAGAGGTCCGTAGGCTACCCCCGGGATTTGTTGACGGGTTGTTTGATTAGTAGGGTTTGCTATTTATCGGTTATCCTTATTTCCCTCAAATCCCCCCTCATGTTCTTCGTTCTTCCCTTCATGTTCTTCGTGTTCTTGGTCAATTCGTGAGATCGGGCCACTCCCCGTGGTACACAACTCATTACAATGCATCCTTTGGCCATCAGGTTATCGGGGTAATATATTCTGGAGGTTTTACTTTGGTGCTATGAAGATTCATAGTGTAAACTGGGTGAACAAAAATGTAGGTACTCGGTAATTCTAAAGGAGTATATTACCTCGATGTTTTGAGATGAAAATTACTCCTCCATAAAAAGATTGATACATACCTGAGCCCACTCGGTATTCTTGATATCCATAAAATCTGCAGACAATGCATAATGATGATACATCATGTGGGATATCATAATGAGTAACGAGAAAGAAGAAACTTACCAGTTAACGAGACAAGACAAATGTATAAGTGAATCAGAGATTGTTTCACGACAATACCGAAATCAATAGTCTCGGGTAAGTTCGGTATCGTGAGTAATGGGAGAATTGTATAATAACCAACTGGTTCAACAGTTTATTCATTTAGTATGTAGGAGTCAATATGGGTGTCCACGCCCCCTCTATTGTTTATTGAAAAGGAAATAGTTTCTAGTTTCATGTCCATACACTATCGAACCTGTAGAGAAAACACACTTAAATTTGGGCTGATTTTTGTGTACAATTTCATGTCACAACCATGAATGATTCACCAACAATTGCTGGACCGCGAGACCGACGTCTTCTTCGTCGGGCGAGGCAGATGCCTCGTCTCCCCGACCGATGGGGCCTTCGGTAGTTCAGGGCCATACCTTCAACACCCACCATCAGAACTTCTCCGCCCGCAGATTCTCCTTCTAGTATCACAGTGGTGCATAGGGCGGGAAAGCGGGCTGGAAAGGTTCGCCTCAGCGGAATGTCATTGCCGACTCCTAGTGCTTGTTGCTTATGCACTTGGCTGGTGCGACATGCAGTTTTTTATCCGAGCTCGTGCACAGGTGGTTATGCGGTATCCGCCAGTTTTGTTCCCCCGGCGAAAATGTCAGGGTATCGATGGATAGGGTCAAGGATTACCCTGATCGATGATTCCCTTGGAGGGTGGTTGGCACGCCTGGTCGCGGGTGCCTCTTCGGGTCTGCCTTTAGAGTGTCCAGGGAAGGCGATGTCCCCTTTCGCGTGGTCGTTGGCCATATCGAAGAGATCACATACGATCTTCACACTTTCTTGCATGTTCTGTTAGATTAGCCCGTAGTCTCGGAAGTCGCTGTTGATGGCGCCGATGATGGTGCTTTCGAAGACCCCGACCACGAGACCTTTCTTCCTGGAGAAGCACCGAATGTAGCTGCCTAGGCCCTCATTAGGGCCCTAGACACAGGTGTTGCATCGTACTTGTTTTTAGGGCTGCAGACGAAGAGGGCAATTGTCATTGGGCGTTATCTAGTGCGTTGCGGGGCCAGTGTTAGCCCCCACCGACTCTGGTGGGTTGTGACCTCTTTGGGAGAGGGCATTGCCCCTACTAAGGGAGATGTGTGGTTGCGTGGTCGAGGAGATGCTGGTCACCCTCCTAGCCGGCGGTGAACTCAAAGCTCCCGAAGCGAATGCTATTGCCAGGAGCAAGGCTGCCATCCAATCAAATGAAGAGTGGTGGTCGGAGCAGCCGATGGTGAAGGTGAATGACGTGGTACCCATCGCGATGCTCCTAAATTGGCGCACAAAGTCTCTACCGGACGCGCACAAAGACCCTGCCTCAAAAGTAGAAATGTCAGAACACAGACTTTAGTAGAAATACGAGTACCTGTGATGGTGCAAGACTATCTATTCATAAATAAATGTATTATTCGATGTGTTACTTGTTTGATACATCAAGATTTGCTTTCCAGCTCCCAACATGCTTTTATGGTATGCTGCCGTGGAGTGTAGCACAACTACTCCACCATTTTGAGCCGCACAATGAGACCACCTCAAATATTAACCTAATAATGATACTATCTCAAGTAGCATATTCTGCATAAGAACAAATCATGTCTAGCTGGATGGGATTGTAGTTTCATCGGTTAAGATGCCAATAAAGCAAGAGCATAGCTAGAAAGCCAAGAACTTTACAGGTTGTTGTAGAGCCAAATAGCATATGAGTTTTTTTGTAAGGACATATACTTGCTTCACCTATAAATCAGAGAAGAGTTTGCTACGACTTCAAAAGTGAGCCACACATCACTCAGTACCTATAATATTCATTTGTTCTTCGCTCTAGTCTGCTTTCTGCGGCCATGGATGTGCCTTTGGCATCTAAAGCACTCCCCTCGCCCTCCCATTCCAAGTGCGACAAATCCACCGTTAATGATTGTAAGGGCACATCGAAGCATGCAGATATGAGACCCGATGTAAGTGGCCATGTTGAGATCAAGCACTCCTTTTCATTTTTCAGCTGAGTTCCATATTGATATCATTTTACGAACTTCCAAAAGGTTCAGTTGGGCCAGCTTTTAGTCTAGCATAATTTTATGTTATTCCACTGCACCACAAGATATTAACTGAATACTACCCAATCAAATGACATGCAGTGGTACATAAAGAAATTGCTCAAAAATAACATTGCGTGAATCGAGGGAGTAAGGGTGTACCCGGCCGGTGGGGATCGTGAGATGGAAATAAGTAGAAGTTTTTCTTAGTGCCATGCGATGAGGTTGAATATATTGGAAGAATCCAAACCAACGCGAACGGTGGCTGTGTGCAACTCACTTGTATGAAAAGATTGAAGTTCTTTTTGTTTTGGTACTACTTACTAGAAAATATTTCCAATGGGCCCGAAACCATCGTGGCCACGTCTTCCCACAGCGAGATCATTCCAAAAGTGTCACCTGCTGAACGCGACAATTTCACTCCCTCGCAAACAGCTCACTCTGGAATGAAGAAGAAAGAAAAAAAATAAAGGGAAGAGTGGAAATTGGAAAGATATTTTAAAAAGAAGATCAGTTAAATTTACACAGCCCCACAACACCCTTCCCTATCAGACATATCTTTCCTCTCTCCCGATCCCTCGCCACGGAGGCCCCGTGAACCGAGCTCCGCCATCCACCGTAATGCCGATGGCTGCGCCCCCCTCCCCTTCCAAGTTCCTGACCCCCCCGCAACGCGCCTCCGCCGCGGCGGCTTCCGCATCCACCTCCTGCGACTCCCTTCGCCTCCTCCGCGCGCCGTGGGGACGACGCCACCGCCCGCGCGGATTCGCCTTGTCCCCGGCTCCGGCGCGGCGGCCGTTTATCTTCTCCCCCCGCGCTGTGTCGGACTCCAAGAGCTCCCAGACCTGCCTCGACCCTGACGCAAGCACGGTAAGCCGCCTCGCATGGCTCGGGACGGAAATGCGGCGCTTCTTGCGGTGCCCGCCTAATCTTGTCTTCCCGCCCTGATCCGTTACATCCGTATCTTTGATGAGATTTTGACACGTGCGGGAAATTATTGGTTTCTTCTCTTCTACTGCTTCGGTCGGTAATTTAGATGTCCAAATGTGGTTCACGTCCTGTGTTCTCATGTGGAAATAATTTGCTATTTGCAGACTTCAATTCCAGGCGACTAATCACGTCGGTGTTTTCACAGTTTCTGATTTCTTTTTTCAGGATGTAAGCCTGTGGGCATACACTATCCATAATAATAGTGTATATAAATTATAATAATAGTGAGAATACAGATTTGGTACACATATAAGCAATATAAAACTAGGACGATACGAGCGGTTTTACTGCTGCATTTGCATACAACCCTCGCCGCAACAATCAATAACCCAAATTTCTCACCGTCGCCGGAGAAGAGAATACCTGCAGTTGGTCCACATTTTGATGCTGAAAAACCCCCTAGCCATGTGGCATTAGCGAGCCGCAATAGCCACCAGCCCCGTAGGACTGGATCTAAACCAATAAAGAACATCGGCCGGAGGAGCCCTCCAAGTCTCTTCAACGCCAGATCCGAGGCTGACGCCACCCTGCCCTTCATCAGGCGGCCGAATCCTCCGCCGTCTTCTGCAGATCTACAAAAGTCAACACCGCTGTACTCCAAGAGCAACCCATCTCTGCAGCCACACCAACATGGAACGTCAGATCCAAGTCCCTTCAACAGCTTGGGCTCCACAAGCCTCTCGCCGGAGCTAGCAATACCATCAACATCTTTTCCATCACGACTCCGACAGAGAAACTCGAAAACCTAGAACTAAACACACGCACAGACGAGAGCCGGAACTCCCCTCCCCCAAGAGGGCGATCAGAGGGGAAGGGGAGTGGTCGGAATGCCGGCGATGTGAACCGCCTCGGAGCGTTTTCGAGGGAGACGAAGAGACCCAACTGCGCACCCCACCAATACAGTTTCTGATTGTTTATTGTACTAAATGTGGCAATTGTGGGCGTGAGGTTGTTGAGAGTCCTACTTAATCACTGGGTGTCAGTGTTGATGTGGGTGTGAACCCATGATAATTTCATCAAGAAGATGTCATTATCCCTGGCATGTGTTGCCCATAAAGACTACTGGACAATTGGAAAAAAAACTTTGAATTTTTACTTTCCAACTTATTCAATTTTCTTATTTAAAGGGTTTAGTTGTTGGGTTTTGATACGTTTTCTGTATTTTGTAATTATACATATATTTTGATTATTGAATGTTCAGTGTTGTCTAATTATTGTGTGGTCTCATGTGCTACACTCAAATCTCAAAACTGTCTTTTTTGTATTTTCTCTAGTTCTTTAATGAATTTACTTTGCTATTATGAGCTTCTTTGTTTGTGCTTTTGATGAGCTTCTTTGTTTGTGCAGAGTGTTCTTGGAATCATTCTTGGAGGTGGTGCGGGGACTAGACTCTATCCTCTAACAAAGAAGCGTGCGAAGCCTGCGGTGCCATTGGGTGCCAACTACAGGCTTATTGATATTCCTGTCAGCAATTGTCTGAACAGCAATATATCAAAGATCTATGTGCTGACACAGTTCAACTCTGCTTCTCTTAATCGTCACCTCTCACGAGCCTATGGGAGCAACATTGGAGGGTACAAGAATGAAGGATTTGTTGAAGTCCTCGCGGCACAACAGAGCCCAGATAATCCTAACTGGTTTCAGGTATCTCAATGCTAAATTCATCAATTGATGAACATCAGAGATTGTCATTCACTCGAAAGCCCTCATCAGAAAAACAATAGAATTTTAGTAGTTCCATTCTTCGGTTATAACAGTTCTCACTATTTCCTTTTATAATTATTTTTGTGTCATGTTGCCATTTGGAACAAAACAAAATATATAATTCCTTTTATAGAATTATTCATGAATCATGTTCCGAGGCAATGTTGATAGTATTTTTCTTACAAAACCTTGATATAGATTATTCAGGGTACTACAGTAGTATTCCTTTATTTATTATTCCCATATTTGTAAGTAATATTGTTTTTATGTCATACTGCTCTGACAAGACAAATTAAATTGTTCAACTAGAGATGAACAAGTTTTCGCACAAATTAATGATACATAGTGCTTTTGCATGATGTGAACCTGTAATTTTTACCAGGATCTGGTCCTGAACAAGTTTGCTGGTTACTGTATGAAAATCAGTGTAGGTAAATTGTTACTTTGTTAGTGATGTAACTTTGCTTTAATTCTTGTGAGAGTCACTGATCCTTGTTTCTCAGTAAAAATTGCAGAGCAAACTATATTTCATAGGTTGTGCCGTTGTAACCTACTATGCATCATAGTTTTTGCTTTAGATTCTGAGTGCTAGACCACTCATTTACATGCAGTTTCTGCTAGTTTGTGCCAAACCAATTACCAATCATAGTGTCTACATCAATTGTTCTGTGTGATGATGGTTTGTGCCAAACCATTCTGAGATGAGATGTATCTCTCTTAATTCTACAGTGAAACACATAAAGTAGATCAATAGATGATCATAAACCTATTCAACTTTATATAGTTAACTTTGCGGGATGATCTTTCATAAGTCAATTCCTGCGGATAACACATGGCCTTCAAGTTGGTTACTGAAGATGACCAGAAAGGTCCTTCAAATTTCTGCTTATCAAAATAAAGTGTTGCTAGGGTCCCATGCTAGCTTGTGCAAAGTATTGACTTTCTTTTGTTTTCTTCAGGGTACTGCAGATGCTGTAAGGCAGTATTTGTGGCTATTCGAGGAGCATAATGTTATGGAGTATCTAATTCTTGCTGGAGATCACCTGTATCGAATGGACTATGAAAAGTTTATTCAGGCACACAGAGAAACAGATGCTGATATTACTGTTGCAGCCTTGCCCATGGATGAGGAACGTGCAACTGCATTTGGGCTTATGAAAATCGACGAAGAAGGGAGGATAATTGAATTTGCAGAAAAACCAAAAGGAGAGCAGTTGAAAGCAATGACGGTACACTGATGCTGTGCCCCTCTAGCTAAGTTCAGATATATAGTTGTGAACCATCATCTATTATGCTACAAAATCTCTCTTTTTTTAAAACAATTTATACCATGTCGCTGCCTCTTTTGATCTCGTAGGTTGATACGACCATACTTGGCCTTGATGATGTGAGGGCAAAGGAAATGCCTTACATTGCTAGCATGGGTATCTATGTTATTAGCAAATATGTAATGCTTCAGCTTCTGCGTGACCAATTTCCTGGAGCTAATGACTTCGGAAGTGAGGTTATTCCTGGTGCGACTATTGCTGGAATGAGGGTACGAAAGCTCGTTAAGTCCGTAGTTTCCTTTATTTAGTTTATTTCTTCTGCTTTGATGATTTTGTAAGAACCTTCACCGAAAAATACTGTCAAGTCTGTTTATCTTTCCAAAACCTAACTAATATTTATCACATATGCACTTACATTTGCATTCATATTTGTAATATGTGCTGTTAACAGTCTTTTGTTGTTGTTTACAGGTACAAGCATACTTATATGATGGTTATTGGGAAGATATTGGTACAATCGAGGCATTCTATAATGCAAATTTGGGAATTACCAAAAAGCCAGTACCCGATTTCAGGTGTGCCTTGTGCCTTGATGTGGCAGAAGATTATGAAATTGCATTCATGTAAAGTGTTAGAATTGCTCCCTGTTGATTTAATGTATACCTTCAATATCAATGCAGTTTCTATGACCGTTCTGCTCCAATTTACACACAACCTCGACACTTGCCTCCTTCAAAGGTTCTTGATGCTGACGTGACAGACAGTGTTATTGGTGAAGGATGTGTTATTAAAGTAAGTAGCCTTTTTCAGTTGGCTTTTGGTGTGCTAACCTTCTTCACTTGACATTTTTTTCATTTAATACGAACATATTTGAAAAACTTCTATACTATGGCCTGTTATCCCTGTATCTCCTTTGAAGTGATCTGTAATGCTGAATGTAATAATGGCTTGTACGTTCACTCTGCCTCTCTTTTCTGTCCATGTAGAATTGCAAGATACACCATTCTGTAGTTGGACTCCGGTCCTGCATATCTGAAGGTGCAATAATAGAGGACACATTACTAATGGGTGCAGACTACTATGAGGTAAAATATAATACAGGTGTAATATGCTTCTAGCAGATGATTGTACTCACCCTTTGTTGTTCGACAGACTGAAGCTGACAAGAAACTTCTTGCTGATAAAGGTGGCATTCCAATTGGCATTGGAAAGAATTCACACATCAAAAGAGCAATCATTGACAAGAATGCTCGTATTGGTGACAACGTGAAGGTATTCCATATTTATATAATTATGGTTAAGCATCTACCAGTTCTTTTCCTGCGAAATATGTAACTCGAAGTCACGGTAATGTACAAAAGTTATCTGTTTCTCCCCATTACATAACAATTTCTAAATTGCATGCCCATTTACCCAAACATGGTATTACGTTGCACCTTTTTTTTCCATTAGTGATCTTTCTTAAGGGACTCGTTGGTATTGTAGATAATCAATGTTGACAATGTTCAAGAAGCAGCCCGGGAGACTGATGGATACTTCATCAAAAGTGGCATCGTAACTGTGATCAAGGATGCTTTACTCCCTAGTGGGACGGTCATATGAAGCAAGGTATCTCCTTTTTATTACACATGCGTCAGTGCCAAACAGTAGAATTTTGCTTCAGAAACTATGACCATGTCATAAACCAAACAGGCTGCAAATGAACAATAAAGTTGAAACATGCAAACCATGCACAATATCTTGTACGTTCATTTTAGATTTTAGGACTCTTCTCATTGGTAGCTGACTCGGGTTGCTCTGCCGGCAGATGCAAAATATGTGCAAGTAACGGTGCTTCTTGCATCATTCTGGAATCAACAAATGATGAGGTTGCCAGTACCTTAGAAGAGCAATAAAAAGGAGTGTCGTGCAAAGGCACTTTTCCACCTTATTCTCCCCTAATGTATTAAGATCTACAATATACAATCAACTTCTCTTCAGATGTTGTGGAAATCGAATAAGCTTTCTTGAATCTTGTTGTTTCAAATATGAAGCTTGTATGCCCCTGTTCATTGCTTCTTCCTTTTTTCTCCTTTAAACCCCGTTTAGTTCAATTGTATGAGATCTGTTTTATTCCCACTTTTCCCCTAATTCCTCAAACCTAGTGATAGGGGCGAAGGTGTCCCGATCTATTGGTTAGAGGTGGCATGTCAAATGGTGGAAATTGACCTATGCAGCCCGACTATAACGTGCAACGGACGTTGAGCAATCACTAAACCAATATCCCGGAGGTTACTATGTTGTTGGAAGCGTGACCAGCCTGACCATGAAAGTGTAGAACGCCCCCCAAAGGGTACACAAGGATGAGGGTGAGATTCAAACCTCCAAAGCTCTGTTTAACGACTCCAGAAGATCGGCAGGACCATCACGGCGCAGTCGAGCCCGTAGGGCCCCCAGGAGAATGACACTCTCCGGGAAGTCAGGGTTCAAGAGGAAAGAGCCGAATCTGGACATCAGGTTCTCCGGCCACCAGGTAGGCCGAGGGAGCAACTGTAAGAAAGAATAAGCTCAGGTTGGATCTGAAAAGCAGTAGGCGGCCCGCCCTACCTGAGGAGGGTTGGCCACCATCCAGTGGGACACGGATCGCAACCAGCCCACCAACTCATGATGGGCAAGGGAGAGGGTTGAGATGCGGGTGGAGTCCCCTCCGGGGCTCCACTTCCCGATGCCATGCACCCGCGACTAGAGCGGTTGCACACATCTCGTCTTCCAGGTGATCAGGAGATCCAACCCCATGAGTCCCTCCGCCACGAGCTCTCCAAGGAGCCTTGTCAAGACGGCGACGACATCAGGATTGTCGTGGTTCCACAGATTCCAGCACTCCCTGTATGACGGGAGACCTGGGCTGAATGGAGGAAGGCTAAGACCGCCAAAGGAACGAGGCAACTTCGGGAAGTAAAAGAACAAGCATCCCTAATCAATGCTCACTCCAAGCAACTTAGATCCGGATATCGGGAGCTACAAGGGACCACCCTCGCCACACCGTATCGTAGCATAGAGTCTCCCTCCTTGGCTATCCGCTTGGACAAGGAAACAACGAGCACCACATGCCTAAGTGTGGATGGATGTCGAGGTACCTCTTGCAGAAGGTGATGAAGCAAGAAATGTGGAGGATGCAGTCGGGGGTGAGATGATGAAACTGAATCTCGTACAGCCTGAGGAGCTGCCCCAAGAGCAGTTGAATCGGCGGGGACATGGCCCTCTCAAGATGGACACTAAACAAGACACACTCGTTTGGGCGGGGTCAGGGACTACCTCCGCGTCAGGAACTCGCCACGGGCAGCGGGCCTAGGGTGGAATGAAGCCGATGGAAGCCATGAAGTCGAGCCCCCCGTGCACCAGTTGGGAGTGTGACCATTGGATGCCACCGACACCTAGGGTGGGGGCAGAGGCCAAAGACGCCATGAAGATCTAGAATGGAAGCAAGAGGAGCAAGGGTCAAGGCCGTGTGGCGTCTCTCTCCTCTTGTTGCCTTAAATCGGTGGGAAAGGAGAGGGGCGGCGCGCGGGACCCTAGGGGCATTAAAGAAACACGGTTGGCACCCCGCCCGAGGCGAAAAGGGAGTGTGAAGGTAAATTTCGGCGAGCACGTGGCGTGCATGCCGCGTGCAAGGCGCTGGTCCCATGCAACCGTCTGGTTGTGGGGCATGACCCAGCAGCCGAAGCTCAACACTGTTGTACCACTCCCGGGGGCTACTGTCGGCGTCCCGCCTTTGGGGGTACCCGAACAGCCGGTTGCGTGGGCCATACCAACAAATGGCGGCTAGGATGCACAGGGTGGAGGAGCCACCGGGCGTCTCGTCACGAAGGTCGACAAGGCCCGTTCCCGGGAGGAAGGCGACCTCCGGGTCTGGAAGCTCGCCGGGGTCGGTGGCCCTCCTTCCAGACTCTCTTCGAAGAACCTGGCCCGAGGAGACGGAGCAATCCTGCAACCCCCTCATTGATGGGCGAGGGACTCGGCTCATGGCGCTTCACTTGGCAGGTGGGGGCGTGCACATGGAGGCGGTTCCCGTACGGCCTCCATTCGTCCTTCGCAGTGGTAAAACAATGTACACATGTGGGCCTTGCGGAGGGAAACTGTGGTGACCCCTTGAGATAAAAGGAGGCCCTTTCCCAGGAGAGAAGGGTAAGGTCAGAACACTAAGGAGAGAGGGAGAGTACTAGAAGGAGAAGAGGAGAGGAAGAAGTGAGCGCGTGACCCTCGGGAGCCGAGCCTTTCCAGGGGAAGAGTCGATTCCACCTTCATTGTAATCCACATACCCACCATAATTCCAGATCAGACATGCGAGACGTAGGGATCCATCTCACGATGGTCTGAACCTAGGTAAAAATCGTGTTCGTGTGGCTTGTGTCGTTTCCCTCTGTTCGTCACCACAGATCCGGTGACGCAGGAGTCTACCGCGTCCATCTGCTGAACAAATCGGGGGGGGGGGGGGGTGGATGTCGGCCTCTCCCGGTGTCTGCATTTCGACATGCGGCAGGTAGAATGAGGAGGACATCCCTACTATAGATGCAACCGCAGCCACTACACCACCACACATATACACGGTCCTATGACTTGAGCTTGTGCATGTCAACTTATAAACATCAGGTACTTTCATTTCTACGAGATGTTCCTAATATACATGGGAATATGATGCTGCTTAAATCAGATGTGTTTATGTCTCTCAAGAATGATGGACCAAGCATGGATAAGAAGGACAAGCTTTGGAGCATGCTCATGGATGGAGATGGCAGCATGAGTGCAAGAGATGGAGACGATGATAACATGGATGGAGATGGCCGCACCATGAGGCCACCACAACGATGAATGAAGCCTTGGACGAAATAATCATATTGATAATTTAGAAATTTGTCCATAGCCTTATATGGTGCTGCATCACCTTTATTTTTGGGGCCAAACCCATGTATTTTCATCATACCCTTTTTCATTTTTTAGAGTCTGTATTGATAGGGAAAGTGGAGTTAGACTAGAATTCGTGGCCCCACTATTGGGAGAAAAAAAAATTCTCTTCTTCTCCCTCTCATAAATACAACACCTATGGCTTCGTTTAAACTCGGATTTTGTTTAGATGAAATGAACTCAGCTATTGCTAGTCTTTGCCATAGACACAAGTGTCGGTTAGACCTCTTGTACTACGCACTTGCAGAATCCTGCCATTCAATAAAACTCCTCTTTAATCCGTAATTCAGATTGCATTATTGGTTCTTACTTTTTTCCTCGAATGCAGGTAGAACTAGACCATTTGGTCAAGCTGATCGTGATTTCGTTGGATCGGTAACTCACGGAGATTTGTTTAGCAACTGCATTGGCGCTGTGTACATGTGCGTATAGTCGGATCGCCAAGGCCGAACTCCACCATAATCGACGTACCCCTATCTCATCGAAAGATCGGACTACCTTTGCCCTATCATATGACTATGAAAGTTGAAATTACCTAGCCATCATGAGGTAGTAAATGTCTCTTAGGGTTCAAAGATATGGAACTTGGGTTAAAGGTTAGCATACTGTACTGATAGCATGGGCGTCAGATGGTTAGAAACAATATGATTTAACACACTGAAATTCAGCACAATCCAGGACCTTCGGTTCAAGTCCGAGGGTTAAGAACCAAGAGAAAGGAGTAACTACTATCTAAGTGCCTTAAAGGACACCAGGAGTAGCAATCACGAAGTATCTTTCGAGAAAAATACATAGCTCTATAAGTATCTAAGAAAATGAAAAGCAATATATTCGAGATGAAAGAAAATCTCGAGGTTGTGGATTTGAGACTCTAGAACATGAGAATGTGGAATCGACATAACTCTGAGATATTATGACGGAAGGGAATCTCCTAGTTTAAATAAGAGAAAAGCAGAGTATGGAACACACACGACTCTAGAAACTCATCACTAGGTTAACTTGGGTAAGAAACGTCGTGCCAAAGAAGGCACCTAGGTTTTTAATGACTAGAAGAGATAGCAAAACTTTTTCAAATCAAACAAGGTAATATGACCCAGAGTTAGAGTGATACCTGTGCTCCAGCGATCCGCCATTTATCAGAAAAACCTGCGAAGATACCACAACCTCAAAGAAAAATATCGATCCTTCTGAGAAGGATATTTGGTGCTAAGAATGGTGCAAGACAAATAGCACAAGCTAGCCCCTGTATGGGAATGACCGTTCGTCATTAGGATGGTATAAAAAATGGGTCATACTACGTTGTCGACATCCAGGATGCATAAAAAGATCGCAAGAGGAAAATACACCACTTTTCAAGTGGCCTCCCATCTCAGCCTTTAATCAAGTTAACCACACATCTCTCTTCTTTCAACGTCATCATACCACACTAGGTTCATTTGGAACTATGATTCATCAAACGATGTAGTAGAGCAAAACAAGCCTATATGGCTAAGGGTAGCAGATATAAGACTCTGGCTGTAGCATCCCAACTTTTAATAAAGATGGAATACCTATGTTATTGTGCTAGTCCCTGGATCAATTGCTAGCACCACAGTACAAAATGAAATATCATGCAGATGCATCAAATTCTATTACATCGCATGATCCAGTCTTTACAAAATAGTATTACAACTTGCATAGTCTTAGAAGACTAGCAGAAAACAAAGTATTACAGCGGAAAACATAGAACAACATTGAGCCCATCTTCTTCATGTGCCACAGGCAAAACATGTTGGCGATAGTCTCGAGATCCTAAACGAAATCCTCACTCGTCTTCAGAAACATCTGCAATATGGAATATGCAGCCACAAGGGAGTCAATACAATTTAATGTATTGGCAAGTAACACTATGGTGGATATAAATGGCAAGACTAATACTACATGCTCATTTGGCTGAGTGGAGTTTTGGCTAAGTTTGCATAAAGCCAGTTTTGTCCTATCTCTTTTGTAAAACAAATTTTTCTTTTCAAAGGGGTGGCAACATTGGATTAAGATCCAAGCACCACAATACTCTTCAGTTGGTCAAAATTTTACTTATTGAAATTGGTGATGAGATTCTTCCGTCAATCCTTGTCCAGTTGCTCATAGTTGTCCATAACCGGGGACACGGCTAAGATCTTAGTTTGTTGACTCTGCAGAGGTTGTGCACTTTCACCCTTTGTCTTCAATTAGCCCAAACATCCTATACACCCGGAGTGCATCATGGAAAGGAGAGAATTGAGACGAGATCTTTCAGAAGAAGAAGTCCAAACCCACCGGCAAGACCCGTTCCACCTATAATTTTGCTACATCTGCTTGTCAAGCCTGGGCTGAACCCTCACAACTTAATTGATCAAGACAGAGCCCATATTGTCAAAAGGCTGCACGGGAAGCTACTAGATTTAGAGGGACATAGTAATCTCTTTGTTCCTGGGTGGCCATCCGCAAGTGACAACCTCAAGTGGAATAACCCTTAAACAAGGGCCCTGAGGCAACACTCAACATAACCCAGTCTTACCACTTCCACCCAGGTGGTTCATTCATTAGTTATACTTAGGATTTTTCCTCAACATCTAGTAAAACAATTTGTAACATTGCATAGCACCTAGTAAATTCTAAGGCTATCAAAATAACAAGGTAAAAGGGATGGCTACTCACTACTAGGATAATAGCATAGCATAGTATAACTTAGCAAAATTTCCTATCATGCATACTACTCAAAATCAACTAATGCATATAGAAAATAATGGGTAGTTGATGGTGTGTTACTTGCCTTGTTGAAGTTGGTGAAGATATCACACTCTCTTCACAAAAGATCGTTGCTCTCCGTACAATCTATTCATTGAAAACATAATAACAAAATAAACAAGCATCCTAGCAATCAAACACATAGGTGGAGAAAGCAAACATAGCAAATAACATAACAAAGGAGTTGGACCCAGTTGGCTAGGACAAGGTCAAGGTTTGAGTTTTGAAAGATTCATTCCATAATGGTTCAATACATTGTTATGGAGTTTCCAAGGGTTTACTTGGAAAGGACTAGGTTGAGTTTGATGTGATCTAACTTTATTAGAACCATACTTGTCGAGGAAGTTCCAAGAGTTCACTAAGAATAAACATATTACTTCTTCAATTAAAGTAATACATGCAAACACTTGGTCATATTCACCTTCAAAAATATTTGAGTGACTATGTTAGTATTTTCCATTGTGGTTAAGGTAGGTCTACTAACTTCATCATCAAAGGGAAAATATTACTAAGTCTTGGGTTTTCCATTTTGGTCAATGGTTGGACAAAAACAACTTGTTATTCTTCAACTTGTGTGAATTTCTTCTAGACCTCATGTGATTGCCTTCTTGAAGATCATCTTCATGCTTCTATTGTAGTCTTGTTCCTTGGATGGATTCTTCTCTTGGTGTTGATAAATTCTTCAGGGCTTTCACTTCACCTATTTGGTTTGGGTATGGGATGGGCACAAATACCACTAAGTCAAATTGGAAAGAAAATAAGAAGAAGGATAGGAAGAGAGGGGGAGATGTTTTCTTCTAAATTTCTTCACACTTGTACTTCTTGAGTTTTCTTCTAGGTGTGGAGTACAAGTCTTTTCTTCAATTTCTTCAATGATATTCCTCATATCTCTTCATGTTGCCACCAAGTTGAAAATGAAGTCCCTCCTTCTTGTGCTTGAGTCTTGATCTCCATTTTGCTAGCTTGATGGTTTCTTGAAGCAAGAATAGGGGGATGGAGGAGTAGATAGAAAACTATGGTACTATTGTTTGAGGTTCACTACTTGGTCTTTTATATGGTTAGCATATACTAGGGGCTTGGTTTTGGATTCCAAATGGCCACAACATCAAAGAAAATCAAATAGAAATAAATTCTAGGGCATGATAATATGAGTGGATTACTATGTTAGGTTTTTGGTCAAAAACACATGGTCATGGTCCAAGGGTGTCCAAAATGGTTGGGCAAGGTTGTTTCTGGTCCAAGGTTATCAAATGGAGGCAATTTTGCAAAAGGAACTATATTGAAATTATTTACAGAATTAAATCTATGTAAAAAATACTCAAATATTCTAATTAATTCTAAATTCAAATTTTAATTTGATCAAATATTATTTTGGGACAGAGGATATGAAAGTACACATTCTAAGGTTTCCAAATATATTTTATTTGCAATTTTTGGATTTGTAGAATTTGAATTATGCCAAATTTCATCAAACAAGCATATTTGAATTTGAACAGTTTTAAGTTTGTCAAACTTAAATTTGGCCAGTGCCAAAAGTTTCTAGATGTCAAGGGCTTTGCAAAAAGTCCAAGATTGCTAAATTTGGCTAAGTGGTTAAAAAGATATGATGGTTCAAAGTTCTAGGGGCTTTTCTGCAAAATCTAATTTTCATTTTCTATTCGGAATTAAATCCAGAGAAAGGCTGGGCCGAGAATGGCTATTTGCCGCGCGGTGCGACTGATAGGAGGTGGGCCTGGGCCGTTTACGCGCTGCGCTGGGCGACGAATAAGGACATAATGCGCGCTGACTGGACGGACAGGTGGCTCTATGCTATTGGCCCGTACCTCTTCGCTTAGTGATCTAATCTGGGCCACAGGAAATAGATCTGACGGCCAGGGACGGCTAGGGTTTACCTCGCCGGCTTTGGTTGCCGGAAATGGTGCTGCGGCGGCGCTGCACCGTCGGGCGCGGATGATGTTGGGGCTACGGTGGATCTCCGGGCTCGGGGAGGGCACGGGAAGGCTCAGGGCGACGTGGCGAACCCGATGGTTTCCATGGCGTGGCTTGGTGTGCTTCCAGGCAACGACGTGGTGGAGATCCGAGGTGTTCGTGGAGGTATCTTCTCCGGCGAGCTCGGCATCATCACTTCACTGCAAATAAAAATCGATCACAAGCCAAAACACATGCGCAAAGACAAGGGGAAGGGAAAGAGACTAAAAGGGGGCGGAGAGGACGACTACGGTGGCCGGAATCATCGACGAACGGCGGCGGTTGCTGTGAACTTCGGCGAGGAAATTAGATGGCCTCGGGGCACAATCCGGAGAGGCAGGGTAGGGGAAATGGGGAGCGGGAGATGGGCTATAAAGGGGGAGTTACGATTCTGCATTTGGTAGCCTTAAACTCGAGCAATCAAGCTCGAAAGAATTGGGCAGAAACGGAAGAGAGAGTTACGGCCAGGGCTTGATGATGATGACGTCATCATGACGTCATCCAGCCTTTTTCTTTTCTTTTATTTCTGTTTTTAATATCTTTTGTTTTATTAATCCAAAAGACCTCAAAATAATTTCTAAAATCTTGTAAAATTTATATCTTTCTGTTTAGAACATGTTTATACAATTTTGAACATATTTCAAAATTTATATTTTGGAAAATATAATTAAATCACTAATAGTACTTAAAGTCATTTTAAAAATTTGAAAATAATAAATTGATGTTATGGTCCAAATAAAATTTCAGAGACATTATACATGTCATATATAATTTTTCAAAGTCATTTTTACCTTCTTTTCATATTTTATAATTTTAAAATAAGGGTGCAACCTTAATAGCAATTTTATGCCATTTTCAAAATAGAAAAATAATAAATTGAATATTTGGTAAAATAAAACCAGAGGCATATCATATTTGAAAATTATGTTTTCTCTAAGTCCCTTTTACCAAATAGTTTGGTGAAAAAGAGTTGGTTACTTAATACTTAACAGAGTAGTTAATAAGTGGTATAGTTGATTTTGGCTTTGAAATTATTTTGAATAAAACATATTATTTGATATATGAAGTATTATTAATAGATGGGTGTTGAAAACAACCATTTGGAGAACATATTGTTAAGAACCATTTAATACTCATTAAAGTTGGATAAAACATTTTATAGTCACATAATTGTTTTCAAGTTCATATTATATTTAATAATGGTGAAAATATTCATGAGGTTTGTAATTTTCAAGTTTTTAAAGCCATGAAAACATTTTCAAAGTAGTATTTGAGTTGGAAACATTTTATAGAATAGTGTTTGCTAAGGAGAAACTATCACTTTGAATTATGAACACTTAGTTGAAGGGGGTTTAGGGATTTTGGAAAACAGAGGCATTAATGAATTCTTAATTTCAATTTTCATTGAGTTATGTATTGTTTCCTTTTGTTTCTTGCATCTTATTTGGTTTTTGGTGACTTGCATAACATGAAAACAAAAAGTTTCAATTTTTAGTGATTTTTGAACTTTCCAAAAATCAGGGATGTTACAGACTACCACCCTTAAAAGAAATCTCGTCCCGAGATTTGGGAAGGCTAGAAAGAAAGATTAGGTTTGGGTAACTTGGGTTCCAAAACAATTGGGTGGGCTACCACCCTTAAAAGAAACTTTTGTGGGTAGTCTATTTTCATTAGATTGGAGTGTAGATTGATTCTAAATTAGCTTGAGTAGATCTTTCCTCTGTGGTAGAGGTGTAGACCAACGTAGGTCTGTTGAACTACCTTTGACACTGAGGGGTCACTCTTTGGGTCAATCAAAAGATCAAGTTGAGAGGATTTCACAACATCATCTTATTATAATGGGAACGCATTTCTCAGACATTCATTGTGGTTTATTACACTGGAAGAACTCCTAGGGAAAATAAATTTATTTTCAACATAAAAGTTTGTCTAAGATTCCTTCTTTCAGAAAGTCATGTTTCCTTCCTTTTCCCTTTGAGGGCATCCATTTGCATAGTGTCCTTTATCTCTGCATTTGAAGCAAGTCACTTGGCTGATGTCTCTATAGACAGGATTGGGGTTCTTCTGAAGTTTCTTCTTCTTCCTTGGTGGAGTTAAATTGGCCATCATATCTTCATACTGCTTCCCAGTATACTCAACTATGTTGGTTGAAGGTCTGGGTTTCTTGTTGGAATAATTTCTAGACAAATGTCCATCTTCTTCACAAGAATAGCAATTCTTGGTGGAGTGTTTGGATGAATATGGATGTGGTGTAGTCTTGGCTCCAGTATCTATCTTGACCTGGTCCATCTGAAAAGTATCCAGCTTGTGTTTTCCCTTCACTTCTGGTTTTCCTAAGTTCTCTTGGATTGCACTAAGCATTTCCATTTTGGCTTGTTGTCCAACTTGTTGTACCATGGGGTAAAGTGGACATTGTGTTGGAGCATGTGTTGTTCCTTCACACAGAAAACAAGTAACTTGAGTGAAATATCCTTCAGTTGAGTTGTTTGCATCACCATGGGGCCACTCATCAGGACAATCTTTGGAATAGTGTCCTATCTCTCCACAAGCTTTGCAGGCTTTGAGTGTTGAAAACATTTCTTCTTCTGTCTCCTGGTTATCCCTAGCTACCAAGGGTTTATGGTTTCCACTATTGGTCATGTTTTGGGACATCATGTGCACTATCTGGGATTGGGTATCTAACACTTGTTGCATTCCTGGTGCTAACTCCATATTGGGGTTGCTTGCTTGGTTCTGGGTCATCAGTTGTATCAGCTGAGTTTGAGCTTCCAGTAGCATCTGCATTGCTATTGAGTTCTCAGGGTTGTTGGCATTCTGGCTAGACATCTGTTTTGAGGTTTTAGGGAAGAGGAGTAGAGGTTAGAAAGGATCTAAGAAGGTTCCTATCCAAACACAGCAGATCAAGGAAACTCATCTTACAAACAACACATTCATCACACCAAACAACATAGTTTTAGGAAATCATCTAGTATTGTCATACCACACTCATTGATATGATCAATACACTAACACGTTAACGTTGTTCTAACAAAGGAACTAGATTGGTGGTCTCATCTATATCTTCTTGAGCTTTTCTTCATATTCTTCTCTCCATGTCTTGAGGTGTTCTTGATTGTTGGGAAGTCTATGTTTTTCTTCAGATTCTTCAAAAATCTTGAGTGTAAGGCTTCATATGGTGAAAATACTTCTTGCACTTCATGGAAGGGTCATCAACAATCTTGCCTTGAGGGTATTCAAAAGGTAGGTCATCTAGAAAATTTTGAAGGTGAATTATAGATGAGAGGATATGAGAAGAATTAAGATAATTGTTTTGTTTATAGAAAGTTTGAACATAGATTTTTTTTTTCAATCCTAGGGTATTTTCCAAACTTAGGGTCTCGAATTCTACAGGCAACACAATGCTCTGATACCATTTTGTAGCATCCCGACTTTTAATAAAGATGGAATACCTATGTTATTGTGCTAGTCCCTGGATCAATTGCTAGCACCACAGTACAAAATGAAATATCATGCAGATGCATCAAATTCTATTACATCGCATGATCCAATCTTTACAAAATAGTATTACAACTTGCATAGTCTTAGAAGACTAGCAGAAAACAAAGTATTACTGCGGAAAACATAGAACAACATTGAGCCCATCTTCTTCATGTGCCACAGGCAAAACATGTTGGCGATAGTCTCGAGATCCTAAACGAAATCCTCACTCGTCTTCAGAAACATCTGCAATATGGAATATGCAGCCACAAGGGAGTCAATACAATTTAATGTATTGGCAAGTAACACTATGGTGGATATAAATGGCAAGACTAATACTACATGCTCATTTGGCTGAGTGGAGTTTTGGCTAAGTTTGCATAAAGCCAGTTTTGTCCTATCTCTTTTGTAAAACAAATTTTTCTTTTCAAAGGGGTGGCAACATTGGATTAAGATCCAAGCACCACAATACTCTTCAGTTGGTCAAAATTTTACTTATTGAAATTGGTGATGAGATTCTTCCGTCAATCCTTGTCCAGCTGCTCATAGTTGTCCATAACCGGGGACACGGCTAAGATCTTAGTTTGTTGACTCTGCAGAGGTTGTGCACTTTCACCCTTTGTCTTCAATTAGCCCAAACATCCTATACACCCGGAGTGCATCATGGAAAGGAGAGAATTGAGACGAGATCTTTCAGAAGAAGAAGTCCAAACCCACCGGCAAGACCCGTTCCACCTATAATTTTGCTACATCTGCTTGTCAAGCCTGGGCTGAACCCTCACAACTTAATTGATCAAGACAGAGCCCATATTGTCAAAAGGCTGCACGGGAAGCTACTAGATTTAGAGGGACATAGTAATCTCTTTGTTCCTGGGTGGCCATCCACAAGTGACAACCTCAAGTGGAATAACCCTTAAACAAGGGCCCTGAGGCAACACTCAACATAACCCAGTCTTACCACTTCCACCCAGGTGGTTCATTCATTAGTTATACTTAGGATTTTTCCTCAACATCTAGTAAAACAATTTGTAACATTGCATAGCACCTAGTAAATTCTAAGGCTATCAAAATAACAAGGTAAAAGGGATGGCTACTCACTACTAGGATAATAGCATAGCATAGTATAACTTAGCAAAATTTCCTATCATGCATACTACTCAAAATCAACTAATGCATATAGAAAATAATGGGTAGTTGATGTTGTGTTACTTGCCTTGTTGAAGTTGGTGAAGATATCACACTCTCTTCACAAAAGATCGTTGCTCTCCGTACAATCTATTCATTGAAAACATAATAACAAAATAAACAAGCATCCTAGCAATCAAACACATAGGTGGAGAAAGCAAACATAGCAAATAACATAACAAAGGAGTTGGACCCAGTTGGCTAGGACAAGGTCAAGGTTTGAGTTTTGAAAGATTCATTCCATAATGGTTCAATACATTGTTATGGAGTTTCCAAGGGTTTACTTGGAAAGGACTAGGTTGAGTTTGATGTGATCTAACTTTATTATAACCATACTTGTCGAGGAAGTTCCAAGAGTTCACTAAGAATAAACATATTACTTCTTCAATTAAAGTAATACATGCAAACACTTGGTCATATTCACCTTCAAAAATATTTGAGTGACTATGTTAGTATTTTCCATTGTGGTTAAGGTAGGTCTACTAACTTCATCATCAAAGGGAAAATATTACTAAGTCTTGGGTTTTCCATTTTGGTCAATGGTTGGACAAAAACAACTTGTTATTCTTCAACTTGTGTGAATTTCTTCTAGACCTCATGTGATTGCCTTCTTGAAGATCATCTTCATGCTTCTATTGTAGTCTTGTTCCTTGGATGGATTCTTCTCTTGGTGTTGATAAATTCTTCAGGGCTTTCACTTCACCTATTTGGTTTGGGTATGGGATGGGCACAAATACCACTAAGTCAAATTGGAAAGAAAATAAGAAGAAGGATAGGAAGAGAGGGGGAGATGTTTTCTTCTAAATTTCTTCACACTTGTACTTCTTGAGTTTTCTTATAGGTGTGGAGTACAAGTCTTTTCTTCAATTTCTTCAGTGATATTCCTCATATCTCTTCATGTTGCCACCAAGTTGAAAATGAAGTCCCTCCTTCTTGTGCTTGAGTCTTGATCTCCATTTTGCTAGCTTGATGGTTTCTTGAAGCAAGAATAGGGGGATGGAGGAGTAGATAGAAAACTATGGTACTATTGTTTGAGGTTCACTACTTGGTCTTTTATATGGTTAGCATATACTAGGGGCTTGGTTTTGGATTCCAAATGGCCACAACATCAAAGAAAATCAAATAGAAATAAATTCTAGGGCATGATAATATGAGTGGATTACTATGTTAGGTTTTTGGTCAAAAACACATGGTCATGGTCCAAGGGTGTCCAAAATGGTTGGGCAAGGTTGTTTCTGGTCCAAGGTTATCAAATGGAGGCAATTTTGCAAAAGGAACTATATTGAAATTATTTACAGAATTAAATCTATGTAAAAAATACTCAAATATTCTAATTAATTCTAAATTCAAATTTTAATTTGATCAAATATTATTTTGGGACAGAGGATATGAAAGTACACATTCTAAGGTTTCCAAATATATTTTATTTGCAATTTTTGGATTTGTAGAATTTGAATTATGCCAAATTTCATCAAACAAGCATATTTGAATTTGAACAGTTTTAAGTTTGTCAAATTTAAATTTGGCCAGTGCCAAAAGTTTCTAGATGTCAAGGGCTTTTCAAAAAGTCCAAGATTGCTAAATTTGGCTAAGTGGTTAAAAAGATATGATGGTTCAAAGTTCTAGGGGCTTTTCTGCAAAATCTAATTTTCATTTTCTATTCGGAATTAAATCCAGAGAAAGGCTGGGCCGAGAATGGCTATTTGCCGCGCGGTGCGACTGATAGGAGGTGGGCCTGGGCCGTTTACGCGCTGCGCTGGGCGACGGATAAGGACATAATGCGCGCTGACTGGACGGACAGGTGGCTCTATGCTATTGGCCCGTACCTCTTCGCTTAGTGATCTAATCTGGGCCACAGGAAATAGATCTGACGGCCAGGGACGGCTAGGGTTTACCTCGCCGGCTTTGGTTGCCGGAAATGGTGCTGCGGCGGCGCTGCACCGTCGGGCGCGGATGATGTTGGGGCTACGGTGGATCTCCGGGCTCGGGGAGGGCACGGGAAGGCTCAGGGCGACGTGGCGAACCCGATGGTTTCCATGGCGTGGCTTGGTGTGCTTCCAGGCAACGACGTGGTGGAGATCCGAGGTGTTCGTGGAGGTATCTTCTCCAGCGAGCTCGGCATCATCACTTCACTGCAAATAAAAATCGATCACAAGCCAAAACACATGCGCAAAGACAAGGGGAAGGGAAAGAGACTAAAAGGGGGCGGAGAGGACGACTACGGTGGCCGGAATCATCGACGAACGGCGGCGGTTGCTGTGAACTTCGGCGAGGAAATTAGATGGCCTCGGGGCACAATCCGGAGAGGCAGGGTAGGGGAAATGGGGAGCGGGAGATGGGCTATAAAGGGAGAGTTACGATTCTGCATTTGGTAGCCTTAAACTCGAGCAATCAAGCTCGAAAGAATTGGGCAGAAACGGAAGAGAGAGTTACGGCCAGGGCTTGATGATGATGACGTCATCATGACGTCATCCAGCCTTTTTCTTTTCTTTTATTTCTGTTTTTAATATCTTTTGTTTTATTAATCCAAAAGACCTCAAAATAATTTCTAAAATCTTGTAAAATTTATATCTTTCTGTTTAGAACATGTTTATACAATTTTGAACATATTTCAAAATTTATATTTTGGAAAATATAATTAAATCACTAATAGTACTTAAAGTCATTTTAAAAATTTGAAAATAATAAATTGATGTTATGGTCCAAATAAAATTTCAGAGACATTATACATGTCATATATAATTTTTCAAAGTCATTTTTACCTTCTTTTCATATTTTATAATTTTAAAATAAGGGTGCAACCTTAATAGCAATTTTATGCCATTTTCAAAATAGAAAAATAATAAATTGAATATTTGGTAAAATAAAACCAGAGGCATATCATATTTGAAAATTATGTTTTCTCTAAGTCCCTTTTACCAAATAGTTTGGTGAAAAAGAGTTGGTTACTTAATACTTAACAGAGTACTTAATAAGTGGTATAGTTGATTTTGGCTTTGAAATTATTTTGAATAAAACATATTATTTGATATATGAAGTATTATTAATAGATGGGTGTTGAAAACAACCATTTGGAGAACATATTGTTAAGAACCATTTAATACTCATTAAAGTTGGATAAAAAATTTTATAGTCACATAATTGTTTTCAAGTTCATATTATATTTAATAATGGTGAAAATATTCATGAGGTTTGTAATTTTCAAGTTTTTAAAGCCATGAAAACATTTTCAAAGTAGTATTTGAGTTGGAAACATTTTATAGAATAGTGTTTGCTAAGGAGAAACTATCACTTTGAATTATGAACACTTAGTTGAAGGGGGTTTAGGGATTTTGGAAAACAGAGGCATTAATGAATTCTTAATTTCAATTTTCATTGAGTTATGTATTGTTTCCTTTTGTTTCTTGCATCTTATTTGGTTTTTGGTGACTTGCATAACATGAAAATAAAAAGTTTCAATTTTTAGTGATTTTTGAACTTTCCAAAAATCAGGGATGTTACACTGGCGATACGCACAAGCAAACCTATGGCGGCTAGGAGCAGCGGATCAGGTATTGGCGATGCATCAAATATAGGAGAACTCTACCTACCGGCTAGAAATACTTTGGAATTGTATGCAATATACAAGAATGAAAACACTTTGAAATCGTATATGTGCAGATAAGAGGTTATGCTTGCCTTTCTTCTTTGAAAAAAATAACAAAGCTTCAGGAATAAGTGCTTGACTTGATCTGTTATGACCAAGTATTCGTCCATGACATTGTTGATCTTCTATTCAGATTCACATTCTACCGATAAGAACAAACACCGTAAAATAAGATATCAATCAACACATGGAATCTATGCAATGTGCAATATATATGCATACGCAAGTTAATGCACTAAAATAGAGCCCAAAAACATGTTCGTTAAGTTACTAGGTTTAGTATGAAAGTTATGCATTTTAATTGGATTTAGCCCCAAAATGACTTAAAGAAATATTTGGGTATTTTCAGGAGTGAATCAAATTTATGTTTCTCAAACATGAATGAATTTACCATCAAAGATATAGCATTTATTTTTCAGAATATTTTGACGCGTTAGTTGAATTTCTCTTAAAATATTTGAATTAATTATGAATTTCTAAATTTAAAATGATATTAAATTTAATTCAAATAATTCTTAAATTTGAACTAATTCAAAAATATTTGAAAATGTTATAAACATTTAGAGTTTATTTTTTCGGATTAATTTGATATATTAATCATTTTTTTCTGGAATTTATTAATTTTACAAATTTAATTCATTTTATGGAATTTATTAAACAGGAGGGACTCTGATGCAGCCCAACCTATTCCACCAAGTCCCCTACAACACATAGTGGGACAATGACGAGAGCACGAGCAAAGGCTATGCAAGAAAAGGTGACCTTGCTCCTATATCTCCATGAGTTCGACGACTTGTTGAATAGTGCGCAACCTCATGCAAGTGTCCTATGTGTGATCAGCTACACACCACCAATAGGGCCCGAGCAAGGTACCAAGTGTGACCAAGACAATGGCCGGAAATATGGGCAAGGAAGTCCTTAAGAAAACGCACAAGAAGAAGAAGAGAAAGCCATAGAGCATCAGCAAGCGGTACTACCGCTTGGCCCAGATTTTTTAAATTGCCCAAAATCACAGAAAATTCCTGAAGTTTTGATTCCTGGACAAATTTTCAAACTTCTTTTTCTTTGTCGTTGTTGGTCCGATTTGAGTGATTAAAATTTCTCCGCGAAGCCCTCGACACCATCTACAACACCACATGAATGGATCGACACGATATCGACAACCACCAACCGCAAGTCTGCGATCATCAATCAACTAGGTATAATTTGCTTCTACTTGAACTCACCCCTCATTTGCGTACCTTGCCCATTTGGACTAGCTCTTTTATATTTCTTGGCATTGCACTAGTGGCACCGAGGGTGCGTGTTTGGCACTCGTGAGAGCGTAGTTTCAAGAAGGCTTGACATTTTGGAAAAAATTAAAAAAAAGAGAAAAGGAGAAAATATAAAAAAAGAAAGAAACATCGATGCCAAGTGCTATCCATTGTAGAAACGATTAGCTTCGCGAGAAAACTAGAAAGAGTGACCAGTTTCTCTTTGGTGCAAATCTAGTTGCCATTACAAAATTTGCATTTTGAGCTAGAGTCCCCTTTGCGTTGGTGTGGCATTGAGCATAGTCTTCTTTAGGAACATTTCGTCTCCGCTCGTCCTTTCGTTACACTAATCCCATTCATCATTTGTGTGTGTGTGCTTCTTTGTTTCCCCCTCTTGTGAATTTGGTTTTTTTAGTAACTTGTCATCGTGGTTCATTTCTACTTTTAACAACAAACTTTTTGTTGTTTTTGGTTGATTTTCCTCATAACTTTCCTAACCCATTTGAGCTCCTCATAAAGTGTGTGTTGGTTGTCCTTCGGGTCTCTTTTGTCAAGTCTTACACTCTCATTACAAACCCTTCACCTTCGGCAAGTCACTCTACCCAATACTATCAAAAAAAGGTAAGAGTTGGTAAGTGCTAACCTCATTTGATACCTCGCTTGCTTCTTTGAGATGGCTAGGTAAGGTGATTTCACAAGTGCTAGCTCAGATGATGATGGGAACCCCTTCTACATCGACAACCGCCACAAGTTTGTCACACATCATGTGTATGTGCAATTCCGTGCAGTTGTCCGTGATGGCTTGCAAAAGCTATGAGCGTCGCTTACAAGAGCAAGATGCAAGATTCAATGATCAATTGGCGAGAATCAACATCAACTTAGCAAATCTTGCTAACCGCGATCGATCTCTTCATCTTCACATCGCATAAGGAGTTCATCAAGGTCAACTCGACCATGTGATCAACCTCATGCTCCTCATCAAGCTCGTTGCCATGATTGTCATCATCACATGGAAGATGGTGGACTTCACCACCATAAGAATGAGCCCCACCATCGAAACAAGCATATCACTGAAATTGGTTTGAGGATAGCTCATCTCCATCACCACCTCCCCAACATCTACGAGTACATGATGAACAACCTCAACCTCCTCCTAGAATACAATATCTTTGACATTATCACCAACAACCTCAACCAAACTACGAAAATGGCTTTGGTGAACATGACTACGTGGAAGGTGCTTGAACACATAGGAGGCCTCCAGGCACCAACATCGACTACGTCCACTACAAGATCATGAAGCTCAACAAAATGCGAGTTGCCACCATAATGGACGCAACGGTCAAGAACGTCACAAAAATATCATGAGTCTCAAGCAAATGCACATCACCGCCATAATGATCGCCACAAGCAAGAGCATCCTCAACATCATAATAATGATCAAGAACATAGTGAGCGCCATCAAGCTCGACTACATCATCAACAACCCAATCCAAATGATCATAGGATCAACTCTCACCATGCTCGTCAAGGTCGTCAGGCTCAACATGATCTACCACCTCTCGTCTATGATGAAGAACTCAATGAGAACAATCATGAACCTCGACAAGATGAAGATGAAAATATGAGCACCATTCGATTCCATGTCCCTAAATTCCTTCGTGACGATGATCCTGAAGCATTCCTCTCATGGGCTCTCAAAGTTGACAAGATCTTCCGCATTCACAACTATAGTGATGAGAAAATGGTTGCGATGGCTTCTCTTGAGTTTTATGGATACGCCCTCATGTGGTGGGATCAAGTACAAGTTTCAAGGATAGAGAATCGGATGCCTCCCATCAGCACTTGGAATCAAATGCGTGAATGCATGCATACAAGATTCATGCCTCCTCACTGCAAGAGAGATCTCTTCAAAATTCTACAAGAGCTTAAGCAAGGAATTAGAACTGTTGATGAGTTCTTCAAGGAAATGGAAATCTCGATTATACGAGCACATGTTATTGAGTCACAGGAGCAAACAATAGCATGTTTCGTCAATGGCCTAAATCACCCGTCAAGAGAATTGTGGAGTTTAAACCATATGACAATCTTATTGGCCTTGTCCATCATGCCCTCAAGGCCGAGCGACAACTATTGGAGGATCTCAAGTACTCAAAGCAAAAGGCCTATTTTGTCGGACCCACGGATACAAGGGTATCCTGGGCCGTTCGCCACTCTGTTGGGCACGGAAGGAGTCCGTACCCGCCCATCAAGACAGGGAGAACCCCTTAACTGTTATCCCCCAAGGCTAGCCCCTTGAAGAGGAGATCTCCAAAGGATCTCCACCGCGCATCGCAGGGGAGGAGTCCTGCTTCGAACTTGCTCTTTCCTGGAAGGAACCTCGCCCGCTGGCAGACAACCCATGTGAGGGTGACGTTCTGACCTCTACGTGGATGACGAAGCCACCTTAGGAGACAGGATGCCTTTGACAGTTTTCATTCTCGTGTATAAAGCGCAGAGCTCCGCTGCGCGCACCAAGGCCTCGCTCGTGGCTTTCCCCTTTGGTGCAAGAAGACCAAGTCCGCACTAGAAGACGAGGGCAGCGTCACCGGGCTCCCCCACCGTGACGCCATGGACGACGCATATGTTCCCCGGCGACCAAGACCGCGCAGGAGGCGTAGTGTACGGGGTGCTCCTCCTTTGGCACATTTTGGTATCCGTTTCCTGCCAAGTGAGCGGGAAACAGGGCCGGTCGCCGGTATAAGTAGAACACCCCTACCTCCTAGAGGAAGGGGACAAGAAGAAGAGTGAGAGAGAGGATACCAAGTAGGAAGATTACTAGAATACCACGTTGTACTGTAACCATCACAGTGAAATCATACAGACAAGCATGAGTAGGGTTTTACACCATCACGATGGCCTGAACCTGGGTAAACCCCTCATATTGTCACTATTTTCCTTCAAGAGCTCCCCTCTTGAAGCTTCCGGAGGCGCGATTGAACGTGGTTAGCCCCCAGTGTTCAAACCTTTGAGTGCTACCCTGTCGTTGACAGAACAGCCACTCTGAGATTTGGCGCGCCAGGTAGGAGGCTAAGGTGTCTCTCTCGCATCTCCGTTGCCATGGTCGCTTCCCGCACCAATCGGGCCAGCTGCAGGGCATGGTCTTGGAAGCGGAACAACCTCGAAGGCCTCGTCACCGACTTCGCCCACGTCGGGCTTTCCCATTCTTGCTCCCCCACGTCGCAGCGCGGGCGTGGCACGCCGCACGCTGGCGATTTCCATGCGAACCCGGCGCGGCCCCTGCGGTCTCATGCATTGGTAACCGCGCAGGATACCTGTCGGGGGGTTACCCCCGAGTAGGGGTAAGGCAAGTGGTAAAAGGCAAGGATAGGTGTACTGTTGGCCGGGTTGGTGGCTACCCGGTACCCCTCTACCCGGTAGTCTCTATCCGGTCATAAGTATTGAAGACCAAGAGAAGATATTGAGCAAGTTTGTATTCGTCCGGATAGTGGTCAAGTGGTCCGAGTAGAGGGAGTGCGTTCCTACTCGGGCAAGAAGTCAATGGAGTCATTCTGACAAGGGATCCCGCGTATCCTGCGTCCGTACCGGCGTGCGGTTCAACTTACGGAGCGCGTGATTATCCGCGCTACGGCGTGGCTACAGTGTGGTAGGCGCCTGTCAAGTCCTGTCACTGACAGAGGGGACAGGACAGGTATAAGGGCCTACTCTATCTCACTGACAGGGTGGACAGGTCCCATCTCCCGAACGGCGCGACGACTTCCCGCACCCGCGTCAGCGAGAAGCCGGAGGCGTGCGCTGTCCTACAGTGGGCATGTCCCATCAAGTGTACCTTATAGTCTTTCTTTATTCGGCTGGGCACCATTATATAAGGTGCCCTGCCCCTCCTGCGCGAGGGACGTTGCTTCACTTCACATTTATTGCTAGAACCAGCACTAGAGCTAGAGAGAACAACCGAGTGGCTACTCGGCCAAGAGACATACTTTGTACTGTGGCTACTCGGATATCACACATATAGAGAGAGAGGCAGGAGTAGGGGTGTTACCTTCACACGAGGGCCCTGAACTTGGGTAGATCTTGTTGTTTGTAGTGCTAGAGATACCTTATGCGCGGCTACTCGCCGTGCGATCCCTCCCCGGATACCTCCAGCGTCCATCGTCCCCAACACTTTAGCCATCCTATGGCATCTGCCGTGATACCACCACGACAGTTGGCGCCCACCGTGGGGCTACCAGCGGCGTTGGCTGGAGTTCATGTTCGGACGGGACTCGTTTCTACTACGGGGGAGCGCGTGGTCTGTGGCCTTGTCCACAGGTTCGGCTCCTTCGACTTCGTCACCGACAACTTCGGAGATTTCGGCGGTAGACCCATGCCGGCAGGCGGCTCGGTGCTCTTCTTCGGCACGCATCTGGTCTACGTCGCCACCACCGTCATCCGCGAGTTCCCGGAGGAGGTGCTCGTCGCGGAAGATCCTCCTGCCGTACTCGCTGCCCGCGGGAAGCCTTATGGCTGCTCTGCGGACAGCGTGGAGGTGATGATGACAGGCCCGGCTATCAATGCCGGGAAAGGCGCGACCGCTACCGCGGGAGTCATCGAGGAACCTGCTGGCCCAAGTATGGGCCCAAGGGTTCACAAGCCCTACGACGCGCCCCACAACATTCCGGGTTACGTGCCTCCTTCCATGACTACGACGATACCGGCATCCGCCGTGCGGATGGGCATGCCGCCTCCCACCGAGCTTGAGCTCATGACCATGAGGGCGCAACTCGAGCAGTAGCGTCAAGCGCTACTCGCGGAGTCCCAGGAGCTAGAGAAGGTTAGGCTTGAGGTTAACCTAGATCAAAATGAGTACAACAGGGCCCACGGCTTTACTCTTGTGCTTAGGAAGCCTAGCAAGCTAGGCGCTACTCGTTGCAACTTAGGGGCTGAGATGGCAGTAGTTGGTGGGGCTACTAGCCAGTCTGCTAGTTTAGACACTGCTACAAGGCCCAAGTATAGTACCCCCGCCAAAACTCTTAGGACTGCATAGGCAGTAGCTGCTGAGTTGCCGCATCTCGCTGACGACGCGCGCGCTAGGCAGCAGGATAGACTCAATGAGCTAGTGCTAGAGGCTGCTAGGCAGAACGAGGAGTTCCGGAAAGCCAATCCGGGTGCTGGCGCTTCTCAGGTTGTGCACTCGCATGCAGTCAGATCTACGGATCAGGCCTCATCACCGCTTCCTGGCAGTGAGAGGAACCAGAGTGTGAACTCGGGAAAGAGCAAACAAATGCAGGTGTACGACCCGGCTGTCGCCGCGAAACAGCGCGCTGTGCCGCGGCATCCCGGTCAGAAACACAACACTGCAGGAGCAGGCTATCAAACCAATAAAGCTCACAACAAGAGGCAAGAAGGAGACCATGCAGGACCTTCTTGGCGTCCTGCCGCCCAGCCTACCCGGCAGAGGACGCAGCAGCCAATCCGGTTGTCCAACCCACAGCTGTGCAGGAAAACCGCTATGATGATGGGTACTCGGCAATGGGGCTAGCCGGATATGCTGACCCAAGAGATGTCACTGACCGTCTGGGTGACCGCATGTTGGAGCCCAGTGACGCAAGATACAAGCTGGACCGGATCAATCGGTCTGCGCAGCTCGAGAGCAGGGGGCACCTGGCCCACATTGCTTTGGTCGCCGCATCATGGAGGAGCCCCCCGTGAACCATTTCCAGCTGGCTAGGGGACCAAGTGCTATGATGGAAGCACCAAGCCGGAAGACTGGCTGAGTGACTATGTTACCGCTGTGCACATTGCGGGTGGCAACCGGAGATGGGCTGTGCGGTATGTTCCGCAGATGCTGGAGGGCCCTGCTCGGACTTGGCTCAACAACTTGCCCAGAGACAGCATCAATTGCTGGCTAGACTTCTCGGAAGCCTTCATCAGCAACTTCACCAGCACGTACAAGAGGCCGAATAAGCCACAACAACTGTCTGCTTGCAAGCAGCGGGAAGAGGAGACTGACCACGAGTAACTTACTCGGCGGAGCACTTTGAGGATCACCTGTGAAGGTGTGAATGAGGCCCAGGCCATTACTTGGTTTGCTCAGGGCTGCAGGCATGGCAGCATGTTGTGGCAGAAGCTGCAGAGAGAGATGCCGAGTATGCTCGCCGAGACGATCAAGATTGCAGATATGTATGCACTCGGCGACCCAACTCAGCCTCTGCTTGATTCTCCTGAGCCGAGAAGGAAGCATCATGAAAGCGGCAGGCGCAATGACTTCAGACACAAGCGCATAGGTGACCGTATTGATACTCGGTATGATCCCGAGGAGGTGAATGCTGTGACTACGGCTGCTGGGGTAGCCAACGGCAAAAAACTGCTGGAGCCCAATACGGGCAGAACCAGAATCAGAGCCAAGGCATCAAGAAGCCATACAATGCTCCCCAGCAGGGTAGCGGCAACCCGGATCCAGCTCCGAGCTTTATCTTTGAGAACATGAAGGTTGGGCCATGCAGCTTCCATACTCGGCATCCGAGTAGGCTAGCCAACCACACTATCCGGCAGTGCAGCTGGTGGGACCAAATCAAGAATGAGGACGCTGTTCAGCTGCCTCCTCCTCCTCCTCTACCACCTGCGAATGCCAATGTGCAGCCTATTCGGGCACCGGCTCCCAGGCCTGCAGTGTTTCCGAGAAGGGAGAATGTGAACCAAGTGGCTCAGGGAGCCAACCGAAACTACAACAACGGCAACCGCAACTTCAACAACAACGGCAACCGCAACTTCAACAACAACAACAACCACAACTACAACAACAACAACAGGAACAACAACAACAACAACGGCAACGATGGTGGGGTAGACCGCAACCAGTACCAGGAACACCACGAGAGCTACATGATCTTCACCACCGAGCCAGCCGACAAGCAGTCACTGCACATGCGTGCGATGGAGGTAAATGCTGTGACTCCGGCCGTGCCTCACTACCCGCACTGGTGCAACCAAGAGATCACTTGGTCCAGAGCTGATCATCCCAGGGTGATGCCCAATCCGGGTAGCTATGCTCTGGTGGTGGATCCCATCTTCTTGGGAACACAGAAGAATGTCAGGTTCTGCAAGGTGCTGATAGATAACGGTAGCATCATCAACATCATGTACCGGGATACACTGGAGAAGCTCGGCCTTGCCGAGAACATGTTGCTACCCAGCAGGACTACATTCCATGGCATTGTGCCGGGAGTATCTTGTGCTCCAATCGGCCGCATCTGGGTGGATGTCTTATTCGGTACCAGGGAGAACTGCCGCACCGAGAGCCTGCAGTTCGAAGTAGTTGATCTTCAGAGCCCCTACCATGCTCTACTCGGTAGGCCTGCCCTCAGCAAGTTCATGGCCTCTACCCATGCTTCCTACCTGAAGATGAAGATACCTGGTCCCAATGGAGTCATCACCATCTCGGGTGATTACAAACGTTCCTTGGAATGCGCGTCTGCTAGTTCTCAGCTGGCGGAGTCCATGGTCATTGCTGCCGAGAAGAAGAAGATACACGAGGTGGTGGCTTTGGCACAAGCAGCGCAAGTCGGTGCGCCTGGCATGCCGAGTTCCCAGTACGGAACTGCATTCCAGGCGTCCCAGGAGACAAAGAAGGTCCAGGTTGATCCTGAGTTCCCAGACCGTGTTGCCATCATTGGCGCCGGGTTGGGAGAGAAATAGGAAAGAGAGCTTATCCACTTCCTCCGTGAGAATCGGGATGTCTTTTCATGGTCCAATGAGGATCTGCCGGGCGTCCCGAGGGAGTTGGTTGAGCACTCGCTGCATGTGCGGCATGATGCCAAGCCGGTTAAGCAGGCTATGCTCCGCTTTGGTGATGAGCGGAGGAAAGCCATCGGTGATCAGATCACCAAGTTGCTGATAAGCAACTTTATCATGGAGGTGCTGTATCCGGATTGGCTAGCCAACCCGGTTATGGTTGAGAAGAAGAAGGAGGACCAAGGCCGATACCGCATGGCGCATGTGCGTGGACTACATCGACCTAAACAAGGCCTGCCCCAAGGATCTATTTCCGCTACCCCGCATAGATCAGGTGGTCAATTCCACTTCTGGTTGTGAGCTTTTGTCTTTCATAGATGCCTACTCTGGTTTTCATCAGATAGCTCTCAACCCGGATGATCAAATAAAGACTGCCTTTATTACCCCATACGGGGCTTATTGCTATCGTGTCATGTGCTTTGGGTTGCGGAATGCTGGGGCTACCTATCAGAGATGCATGCAGAAATGCTTGCATGAGCAAATTGGCAAAAATGTGCAGGTGTACGTAGATGACATTGTCATCAAAACGAATAAAACACATACTCTGCTTAGTGATATTGAGGAAACCTTTGCCAACTTGCGCAAGTACAAGATAAAGTTGAATCCGACTAAATGCACCTTTGGCGTCCCGGCTGGCAAGCTACTCGGCTTCTTGGTATCCAGTTGGGGGCATTGAAGCCAATCCTTCAAAGATAAAAGCTATAGAGAGCATGTCTTTGTTGAGATCACTGAAGGATGTGCAGAAATTCATTGGATGCTTGTCTTCTCCGAGCCGCTTCCTGGGCAGAATGGGCGAGAAGGCCTTGCCTCTTTATCAATTGATGAAAAAGAGCTACAAGTTTGTCTGGACACCACAAGCTGATGTGGCATTCAAGGAGCTGAAGGCCATGCCGGGTAGCGCTCCCATCCTGGCTAGTCCGCTACCCAAAGAGCCAATGTTGCTGTATATTGCAGCAACCAACCGAGTAGTCAGTGTGGTGATTGTGGTGGAAAGAGAAGAGGAAGGCAAAACTATGCAGCGGCCAGTGTATTATCTCAGTGAGGTGCTATCCAGCTCCAAGCAGAACTACCCGCACTACCAGAAGATGACTTACGGCGTGTACCTAGGCGCCAAGAAGCTGAAGCACTATTTCCAAGAGCACCCCATCACGGTGGTGAGTTCTGCTCCCATCTCGGATATCATGGGAAACAAGAAAGAAAGTGGCAGAGTAGCCAAGTGGGCGATCGAGCTAGCCGCGTACACTCCTCTGTACGCGAGAAGAGAAGCCATCAAGTCACAGATTCTGGCGTATTTTCTAGTGGATTGGGCTGAGGTGCAATATGAGCCTCCCTTGCCGGAAACCAACTACTGGAAGATGCATTTTGATGGCTCCAAAGTCAAGGAAGGCCTTGGTGCTGGCGTAGTGCTTACGTCACCCAAGCGAGATCAACCCAAGTACGTGCTGCAGATTCATTTCAAGGCATCTAACAATGTGGCCGAGTATGAGGCCGTGGTGCACGGCTTGAAGGTAGCCAAAGAGGTTGGCGTGCAGCACATCATCAGTTATGGCGACTCGGATTTGGTGGTGCAGCAGGTTTCCGGCACCTGGGATGCTCTGGATGCCAACATGGCATCGTATCGTTTTCTGGTGCAAACCATGACTGGATTCTTTGAAGGGTGTGAGTTCCAACATATACACCGAGCAGAGGATGACGCAGCTGATGAGTTGTCCATGTTGGGGTCTTCTCGGCAGCTCATGCCGGCTGGGATTTCTTTGGAGCATTTGAGAAAGCCATCCATCAAGCCATCCCCCAACTCGGAGTCTATCTTTGTTCCTTCTCTGCCAGGAGAGGAATCTGTTCCAATGGAGATTGACTGGGCGGCTGCAAAAGAGAACCCGGGGACTGTCGTCTCCAACCCGAGGACTGCCGCATTCATCGAGGGGGTCCTTGCCGAGTACTTGGGGACTCGTCTCCAACTCAGTAGAGGTCTTGGTGGCTGATCCAATGGAAGTGGACGAACGAGTGTTTCCCACATGGGAGACACCGAGTTGGGCTCTGCCCATATTATCCTTTCTAACGGATGGCACCTTGCCGAGCGACGAGGTTACGGCCAGGCAGATACAGAGAAGATCCAAGGGCTACACTATCCTCAACAATGTGCTGCATAGAAGAAGTCCTACTGGCGTGCTGCAACGCTGCATTGAGCCAGAGGAAGGAGAAGAAATTCTGCTGGAGATACACCAAGGAGAATGCGGACACCACGCCTCTTCTCGGGCTCTGGTCAACAAGGCTTTCCGGCATGGTTTCTTTTGGCTCACTGCCTTGAAGCAAGCTGAAGATATAGTGAGAAAGTGCAACGGCTGCCAGATCTTTGCAAGTAAGATTCATATGCCAGCTTCTGAGTTGAAGACCATTCCCAATACTTGGCCGTTTGCAGTTTGGTGTTTGGATATAGTGGGGCCTTTCAAGCCGGCTAGAGGCAACATGACTCACATCTTGGTCATGGTTGACAAGTTCACCAAGTGGATTGAGGTCAAGCCTATTCGGAAGTGTGATGGAGCCACCGCTGTGAGTTTCCTGAAGGATGTGATCCTAAGATACGGCTACCCGCACAACATCATCACTGATAATGGCACAAACTTTGCTGAGGGTGCTTTTGCGAGATTCTGCAAGGAGAAGCGGATCCGGCTAGATGTTCCATCTGTTGCGCATCCGGCCTCCAATGGGCAAGTTGAGAGAGCAAATGGCATGGTGCTATCTGGCATAAAGCCAAGGCTGATGGATCCATTGGTGAAAACACCTGGGTGTTGGCTAGACGAGTTGCCGGCGGTGTTGTGGAGTCTAAGGACTACCCCTAACCGATCAACCGGATACACACCATTCTTCCTGGTATATGGAGCTGAGGCCGTGTTTCCCACTGACCTAGAGCATGAATCGCCCCGAGTAACCCTCTACACTGAGGCGGAGGCGAGAGAAGCTCGAGAAAATGACGTTGACCTGCTAGAAGAAGCAAGAGAGTTAACTCTGTCACGTTCAGCTGTCTATCAGCAAAACTTGATGCGTTATCACAGCCGGAAAGTAAACCCAAGGGTATTCCGAGAAGGAGACATGGTCCTTAGGATCGTGCAGCGCACAGCCGGGATGCACAAGCTATCCCCTCCGTGGGAAGGGCCTTTCATTGTGAGCAAGGCTCTGCACAATGATGCCTACTATCTAGTCGATGCACAGGCACCCTAGAAGAACATGCCGGATTGAGTTGGAGAGGAATCTAAGCGCCCCTGGAATGTAGCTCTACTCCGCCATTTTCATTCATGAGCAGAAAGTTGTATGTATCTCCTCAACCGAGTTAAAATTCTAGTAGGCACTCCGAATTCAAACTCGGGGACTGCCCTTGTCCAAATTTGTTCTGTGTTGTTCTACTCTGTTTTACTTTGACTACTCGGTTGCTCTACTTAGAATTTCATAAGCATATTTAGTAATGTGTTTAAACCTAAGGGCCAACTCTTCGACTCTGCTGCTGTCTGCAACCCGGCATCATGGCAAGCAAGAGAACAAGCCAAAGGTCAATGAGCACACGAAAAATTGCTAAGGAGAAGAGAGGTGTAGCAACCGAGTAGGGTGTTCTTCTCTGTTTTTATTGTCTTTTTCGACTAAGTGGTGGGCAACGTTACTATGATTTTTTCTAAGTGGCTAAGTATTGGAAACTCAAACTTTGAAACCTTGTGACTCGACTACCAAAAAAGCCACAAGTGGCAGGTAAGAGCTGAGACGAAAAGAGAGAGTGGATAAAAAATGCAACTCGAGGACTTGCATAATAACGCAACCCGGCATTAAGCCAGAGTTGCTAAAACTTCAACTGAAATAAAAACTGAGTAGCAACAAGACATAAAGGTTCGGTTACATCTGCACCCGGCATCCCGGGGATCTGATAAATATTTTGAGGTAAAGCTTGCAGGACTTACTCAACAGCGGCGGTGTTGTCCACGTCGGTGGTGGCAGAGGCAGTGGGCTCAGAGGTTGATGTAGCCACCGAGATTGGATCTGTTGCTGAAGTGGACGCGGTAGACTGGGTCCTGGGCAGCGGGTTGCCACCAGTTGGCGCAGCACCAGTCGTGCCCAGCTCGGGAGCTGGCCCCTCGATCACCATCTCGGTGGTGATGGTGGTCTCCTGAGCGATGGGTTGCGACTGCTCGGCCTCTGCGTTGGTGGACAACTCGGATTCCTCCGTGTTGACCAGCTGCTTGGTCCCCTCAATCACCTTGGCCTTCCCCTTCTCGGATGCTCTCTTGGCGTCGTCATCTTCAGACTCGGCATCATCATCCTCATCGTCCTCTTCATCATCTTCTTCTGGCTCGGTGTCCGGCTCGGGGAGGCCGTCGATGTAGACGCCCGTGTCGGCGTAGGAAGCAATCTCATAGGCTATCTCCTTGCGGCGAGTAATGCAATCCGGTTCCTTGGTCCATTTGGAATCTTCCCGGCGTGTGAGGATCCTGTCGAGATTCAGATTCTCGTACCAGCTGATGATGAAGTGCAGCAACTCGTCGGCTCCTGCCCGAGCTGCGGAGGCGCGCCACTTCTTGAGCTCGACCTTGACTCCATCCAGGTGCTCGGCAATTTCGCTGAAGGTTTCTGGCACCTCCTTCTCAGGCCAGAATAACTTGTGCAATTTGAATCCAGTGGACACCATGGAGGTGCCCAGGCCCTTGAGGGAGCGGATCTGCGTTTTGATGTTGAGGAGATGGTCGTTGATTGTGGAAGTGTTGTCAATAGGCATACCAGATGCAGCTCTGAGTTGCCTTGCTTTATCCATAGCTGGCACACCAGCAGAGCGGAGTTCCGGGAAGATGTCTAAATAAGGAACTAGTAAAAATCAGAAACAGAGACCGAGAAGAAGCAAAACCAAGTAGGAGACGGCAGAGAAGAGAAAACCAAGCTGAATGCATAGTAAAGGGAACTCACATTCTAGGTCCACCAGCAGGGCTCCCAGCTTGATCTTCCAGTCATTCTCGTCCAAGATGTGCGTGTCTTTGATGCGACGTGATTCCGTGATCTGAGTAACAAGAAGCCGGTTATGTACCTTCAGCATTGAGATCTCCATCTCGAGTGCTTTCTTCTCGGCCTTGGCGGTCGTCTCAATTTTATTCTTCTCGTCAACATGATTGATGGCGATTTGGAGTGCGGCTTGGAGTTCGAGATGGAGCTTCTCGTTTTCCACCCTCTCGACAGCGCGCTCCTTCTCAATCTCTTCTTCTCGGGTTTCCAACAGCTGCTGCACCTCGGCAGGCATAAGGCAGTTCAGGTGTTGCTCCCGGAAGTTCTTATACTCTTCTGCGAGAAGAACAACGTTGTCAGCAGAGTAGCCAGATAAGTAAAAAGACACAATCGCACAGAAGAGGGAAAGAGGCTCACCTTCCAGAGTTATGATCTTTCTTTGGGCAGAGGCAGCAAAGACCTGGCAGTCCCGGTGGCTGTCCATCAAGTTCTTGAGCTTGCCTACAGAGTAAACTAAGATGAAGCAAAAAGAAAACACGGGCGTGAACACAAAACGCACAAACCGAAATGCTAAAAGCTTACCTTCAACTTCTGAGATCTAGAGAGTGCGGTCCAGGGTCATTTTTTCCATCGCCTCGCTGTCTTTCTTGTCGGCTTCAAGAGCGGCGATACGATCCCTAGCGATGCGGTGGTTCCAGAGCAGCCGACGGAAAACCCTAGTCCTCTTCTGGACGCTATTCTGCAGAGAAGAAGAGAAAAGTGTAAGTCTTTTGGGAGATTTGCCCCGAGTAGATGTCAACTCGGTTGAGTCTTCAACTACTCGGCCCGAATCTCAGGGACTGGGGAATGACTAAGAGGAAAAGAGAAAACGAGAAGAGAAAGAAGAAACCAGCAACTCGGAAGATGCAAGAAGAAGAAGAAACGCTTACCGCGTAACCCTGCTCAATATCCTCAATGTTCTTGCGCATAACAAAGAGCTTTCCGGCAAGGGTGCAGGCAGGGCTGGCAACCGTTATGGCGACAGAACCAACATCAGCTTTGTTCTAGTCGAGGCGGTAGTGGTCGATCTCGCCCAGCTCCATACCATTCCATTTGGGGTTGCCATGTGCATGGCTGTTCCAGGCCTGATCGACGAAGCCAACTCGGTCCAAGATGGCAGTGAGGCCTTCTCCTTCAATTTTGGCATCTTCTTCGCCGCGCGAAAAGAGCTCGGGAGTAGCTGCCTTCTTCCCTTTGGACTTAGTGGTTCCCACAGCTTGACCTTCCTTGAGAACGGATAGTCGCTTCTCTCCCTTGGATAGCGGGATCTTGTGCTGCTGCGACAGGGTCATCATGTACTCGGGGAAGGTAGCGCTCTGCTTCTCGTCAGGGCCAATGGTAACCCCGGAGGCAGACGAATTGGTGTTTGAGCCAGAGGGAACAAGTGTAAGCTGGGTGCTCTTCACCTGCTTCCCGGAAGGCTTGCCCTGCGGCTTGGGGGGCGGCATCTGCTGCCCGGCTTGCGAGGCGTTGCGCCTTGGCTGATGTCGGGTGGGCTCGGTTCCAGACTTAATGATCTTCCTGGTGCTTGGAGTAGGGTCTGGCTGAGAAGCAGTTGGTGGCGCTTGGAGAGTTGGCTGAGGAGGTGTCGGTGCTGATTGAGTTGGCTAAGGAGGTGTCGGTGCTGATTGAGTTGGTGGAGGAGTTGGTGCATGGGGTGGAGTCACCTGTTGAGTTGGCGGCACTGGTGGCCGGCTACCCGGTGCAGCATCTGACTGCACTTGGTCTTGATGGGTGATCTCCACCACGTCTTCTTCTACCCGCTGCTCTGCAGCGGGGTCTGGCCTTGTGTCTACATTGTCTTCTACCCGCGGCCCGGCCGCGGGATCGTCTTGTTCAGCAGCGTGGAGGTCTTGCTGCTGCTCGGGAGTGGCGTCTGGCCGCTCCAGGGCGGCATCGTCTTGCTGCCCGGCAGCGTCTTCAGTGTTTTCCCCAGCTGATGCAGCTAGGGGAGATGGTGGCATCTCGTCGTTGGCAGCATCCTGGGCAGTTTTCTGCGCGTCAGGTTGCTACTGCTCGAGGAGGGGATCGGTGTCTTCCCCGGCGCCAATGCTCTCAGCGCCGAGATCTCTTTCCTCATCAACAGGGGAGTACGCGCGCGTCCTATCCTGTTGGTCCTGTTCTTCATCGTCGTCCGAGAGCTCTATGAGTTTCTCTCGGGGCACAACTGTTTTTCTCTTGGGGAGAGGAGCAGCCGCAGCAGCATCCGCGTCGAGAGGGGCGCTGGAAGAAGAAACAAGTTCAGAAAGGGAGCAGAAAGAGGGAGAAAAGGAAGCGGCAACGAATCATAGTTCTACTCGGAGAAACACTTACCCTTTGATGGTAGGGGTTGTCCTCTTACGGGAAGCGAGGGCCTTGGGACCGCCTTTATTCTTGGGTCTCTTGGAGGGGGGTTCCTGGGCACCGCTACCCACCCTCTTCCGAGTATTGGGAGCGGCCATGGATTGAGGATCAACCTCCAGGGGCTCATCATCATCATCCAACTCAGGCTCCTCTGCAGAGTAGAATAAGAAATGAATTCAGAAGCTGGGAAGGGAATCAAAGTGCGCTACTAGTGAGCAGAGAGGTGAACTCAATCACCTTCGTCATCTTCGGACCAATCCCGAATAGACGCATCAACTCGGGACTTACCAGGCTGATTGGCGTGAGGGATGCAAAGGGTGTCTTGGGTGTCGTAGGCGGTCGCGTCGTCCTCTTCTCGGTCCTTGGACCAGTTGGCCTCGAAGATCTCGTTGTCTTCTTCTCGCTGGCGATCGATGTGCTGTTGAGGCAAACATGAAGCACAGTGAGTTGGCTTCTCGGCTAAGGATTTCTACTCGGGATAGAATGCAAACACAAAGCATATTCAGCTAAGGATTTCTACTCGGGATAGCATGCAAACACAAAGCATATTAGGCTAAGTAATCCTACCCGGCACGGCATGCAAACACAAAGCATATAGAGCCAAAAGGATAAGTGTGATGACCTACTCGGTGCAGCATGCAAAGATTAGGCATACAAAGCTGAGAGACTACCTATTCGGTATCAAGGTGCAAACACAAAGCATAGAACGCTAACCTGTTCGATGGGCTTGAGGCGGCTATACGGCACGAAGCCGTAAGCCCAGTTATTAGAGGGCGAGGTCTGCATGATGGACCTGGCCCAGATAGCCACCTCAGCCTTGCTGAGCTCGAACGTCGTTGTCCTTGTGCAGTCACGGGGTCCTCCCATGTGGCACATCTTGTGTGACCGGTGCTGGAGCGGGAGTACCCGGCGTGATATCCAGCACGCGATGGGATCGTCCTGAAGAAACCCTTCCGAGATCAACTCGGTCAGGCGTCGCTCAATCTGGAGGACGTCCGGGATAGTCTTCTTGGGGTCATAGCCCCAGTGCTGCCCGGTGGGCAGTGCATTTTTGAATTTTGGGAGCCCTATCCGGTCTTCGATAGGCTTCCCCTCTTCGGCAGCAACATTCTTCACATAAAGGAAACTGCGCTGCCACTTGCGCACGGTTTCCAATCCTTTGACTCTCGGGTGATGCCCGGTCTTGCGCTGCAACATCATGGCGCTACCCGTCTGGGTCATCGCGCGAGCGTTCTCGGTGTTCCCAGGATCGGGAAAACTTTGTTTGCGAAAGAAAAAGTATCTTGCCCATGTGTGGATTGTCGGGTAGACACCTAAGAAAGCCTCACACACGACGGCGTGTATGGAAAGCATGAGGATGGCGTTTGGTGGAAGGTGATGCGGCTGGAGGCCGAAGTGGTTGAGGAACTCGGAAAGGAAATTGGAGATGGGAAGGTCGAAGGCACGTTTGAAACGGGAGAGAAAGACGACGTACTCGTCCTTGCCGGGTTTCGGGATGATCTTGGTACCTGGATGCCTGCAGACGACGCCGGGAGGGATGCGGCGCATGTTGACAAGCCACTGGCAGTCCTCGGCGGTGACGTCCGAGCCCTCCCAGCCGGCTCGGGCGGCAGCATCCTCGTCTCCGCGCGGAGCCATGGAGGAGAAATTGTTGATCGGAGAGGAAGAGCTCGTGAGGGCGAGGATGGCGGCGATGGCGCGCCGGAATGCTCGCTCTCAGGTCTCACGGTGGCGGCGCAGTGAGTGCTCTCGGTGGCGGAGTGCTCGACGGCGGCGACATCACAGAGGGATGAGAGATTGGAAAGTGCGAAGGAAAGAGAAGAAGTGGGCGGCGCGGGGTATTTATCTCTCCCCGCGCGTTGCCGTTACTGGTGGATTGATCGTGGGCACTGATCGTGCGGCGTGGGTTAACTGCCCGTTAGAAACAAACACAGCGCAAAACGCGCGCGTAATGGGCGCAGTTAATCCCACGTCCAGATCATGGGCTCTCGTGTACCGTTTGACATGACCTAACGGGTCGTGGGCCCATGTTGCAGAGACTGGCGCGTGTCCTGCCGTGTCCCTGGCACCGAGGCGTCGGGGGCACAGGGGTTTGACACGTGCCCAGTAGCGACACGGAGAGGTGGATTTGGTCTGATTCAGCGGGATCACGTTCGAAAACTCACTAAGTTATTTTACTCGGCAGCTCAGGAGAGAAATTGCTCTACTCAGCTACCAGGAAGGTTATCTCGTAACCCCAGTTGGAGAGATTCGAGAAGGGATTACTGGTTCAAGTTGGAGTGCAACTCGGTTTTACTAATTCGAGAAGACAATTTGGTTTAAGCTGGCAGGGCCCAGTGAACAAGTTCGCAGGACTCTACCAGCTTCGGGGACTAATGTCGGGGGGTTAACCCCGAGTAGGGTAAGGCATGTGGTAAAAGGCAAGGATAGGTGTACTGTTGGCCGGGTTGGTGGCTACCCGGTACCCCTCTACCCGGTAGTCTCTATCCGATCATAAGTATTGAAGACCAGGAGAAGATATTGATCAAGTTTGTATTCGTCCGGATAGCGGTCAAGTGGTCCGAGTAGAGGGACTGCGTTCCTACTCGGGCAAGAAGTCAATGGAGTCGTTCTGACAAGGGATCCCGCGTATCCTGCGTCCGTACCGACATGCGGTTCAACTTACGGAGCGCGTGATTATCCGCGCTACGACGTGGCTACAGTGTGGTAGGCGCCTGTCAAGTCCTGTCACTGACAAAGGGGACATGACAGGTATAGGTCCCATCTCCCGAACGGCGCGACGACTTCCCGCACCCGCATCAGCGAGAAGCCGGAGGCGTGCGCTGTCCTGCAGTGGGCATGTCCCATCAAGTGTACCTTATAGTCTTTCTTTGTTCGGCTGGGCATCAGTATATAAGGTGCCCTGCCCCCTCCTGCGCGAGGGACATTGCTTCACTTCGCATTTATTGCTAGAACCAACACTAGAGCTAGAGAGAACAGCCGAGTGGCTACTCGGCCAAGAGACATACTTTGTACTATGGCTACTCAGAGATCACACATATAGAGAGAGAGGCAGGAGTAGGGGTGTTACCTCCACACGAGGGCCCTGAACCTGGGTAGATATTTTTGTTTGCAGTGCTAGAGATACCTTACGCGCGGCTACTCGCCATGCGATCCCTCCCCGGATACCTCCAGCGTCCATCGTCCCCAACACTTTATCCATCCTATGGCATCTGCCGTGATACCACCACGACAATACCGCACCTAGAGTACAGGGGCTGGCACGCTGCCCGACCATGCTCGGCGCAGGTGATGCTCGATTGGTGTACACCATCGAGCTCACCTCAACTCCATCAGCCAACTGGGAGCAGACTCGCTTCACCGCGGCTGACACGCCCGTGGTTAGGCCGGCGGCACCCTGCACGCGCAGGGCGCGACACTCTCGAGCGCGCAACACGACATCCTTTACCCCGAGAAACGCCACCACCGCTCAGCGTGGCCTAGCTACCGAGAGCGGTGGGCGAGCGCCCGGGCGGGGTGCTGCTACGCGTTCAACAGAGACCTCTGGGAGGCAAGGTGGCCTTCAGCCTTCCGGCCTCGCCTCCGCCATGCTACACAGGGGACAGTCCCCCGTCGGACTTCCCGCGGCAATACGAACCACGAGTCAGGGCTGCTGGGGGCGGTTACCGGTGCCTCCTGAGGTACTTCGCCTGGCCCTACGCGGCCATGCGCTCGCATGGTTGCTAAACCTCCCGAATGGCTCCATGGTCTCGTGGGAGGACCTGTGCATGTAATTCCTCCAACGCTTCCGCCACTACGGCCGTCTTCCCCGCGGCGAACCCGAGGGTCAGGTGACTCTCTGGAGTTTCGCCTTGGGATGCGGCGGCCACGGCGCGGTGGAGGCGCATGACACCACTCGTCACATCATCTATATACTCGGCGGCTCCCTCGCCCCTTCTTCCGGATGCCACCTCAAGCAAGCATCGCGGGAGGTCAACGCTGCCTGTCGCGGTGGTGAAACGGCTACACTGCCGCTCAAGTGGTCGCAGCAAGAGATCTCCTTCGACATCGCCGACCACCCCAAGGCCATTGGCTCGGTGGGAGCCATCCCGCTGGTCTGCGCCCCCACGATTAACCACATCTCCATCTCGAAGATTCTCGTGGACGGAGGCGCCGGTCTCAACGTGATCTCCCTCGGGACCTTCGAGAAGCTACGCATCTGATACTTCATAAACGTATCCTTAATTTCTGATGTTCCATGTTGTTTTCTTATTGTTTCCCACATGTTCGCTATACACTTTATGTCATTTTTATCGATTTCCCCGACTAACCTATTGACAAGATGCCATAGAGCAAGTTCCCCATTCTCTGATGTTTTTAGTTTTAGAAAAGTTGTTCTGGAAATATTCTCGTAATTGGAAAATTCGAAGTCCGGAGGTCCTAGAATTCCCGAAGATTCCAAGGAGCCCCGAAGAGACCCAGAGGGGGGCCACACAATAGGGCGGCGCGCCCCCCTCCCCTGGCCGCGCCATGGGGTGGTGTGGGGCCCCCGGGCCTCCACCGCCTTTGCCCTTTCGCCTATTTATACCCCCTGATACGTCATAAACGTATCCTTAATTTCTGATGTTCCATGTTGTTTTGATGTTTTTTCCCACATGTTTGCTATAAACTTTATGTTATTTTTATCGATTTTTCGGACTAACCTATTGACAACATGCTACAGAGCCAGTTCCCTGTTTTCTGATGTTTTTAGGTTCAGTAACGTTGTTCTGGAAATATTCTTGGAATTGAAAATTCGAAGTCCGGAGGTCCTAGAATTCCCGAAGGTTCCACGGATTCCCGAAGAGACCCAGAGGGGGGCCACAGGGGGACCACACCATAGGGCGGCGCGCCCCCCGGCTGTGCCGTGGGGTGGTGTGGGCCCCCAGCCCCCAGGCCTCCACCGCCTTTTCCCTTTCGCCTATTTATACCCCCCGAGACATAAACCCTAAAGATATACCACTTCGTCACAAAAAACACCCGAGGCTGTCGTCATCGTCATCCCGAGATTTGGAGGGTTCTAGAGCTCTCCCCGGCACCCTGCCGTGAGGGGAATTCATCACCGGAGGGGTCTACACCACCATGCCCTCCTCCGAAGTGATGCGTGAGTAGTTCATCCCTGGACCACGGTTCCATAGCTGTAGCTAGATGGTTGTTCTCTCCACTTTGTACCGCATGTTTAGATCTCATGAGCTGCCTCACATGATCGAAATCATCTTTATGTAATGCTACATGTTGTGTTTGCTGGGATCTGATGAATGTTGAATGTTATGTCTTCTGATTATCAATCTATCATGTTATCTTCATGCATATGTTATTTTTGATCTTGCATGCTCTCCGTTATTAGTAGATGCTCTGGCCAAGTAGATGCTAGTAACTCCAAGAGGGAGTATTTATGCTCTATAGTGGGTTCATGACTCCTTTGCATATGTGCTCGAGTGACAGAAACATGCTCGATAGTGGGTGTTTAGCTAGTTTACATTGTTTACATTGTTTACATTACACACTTTTCTTACTGCGATAATCTGTTGCTAGCAACTTAATTCCCAATGTTTGTTGGGATGATATTCGGAGGGTGGATTATTAGACATAGATGAAGTTGGATGACGGTCTATGTATTTTGTTGTAATGTCCGCATGAATCACATAGTAATATTTATGTCTTGCATATGCACGACGGTGCAACCTTCATTTCTGTCAATTGCCCAGCTGTAATTTGTTTACCACACATGTTATTTATCTTTCAGGGAGAGACACCACTAGTGAACTGTGGACCCCGGTCCTTTTTCCTTATGTTGATAAAACACCTACTGCTTTCGTACTGCTGCTACTTCTTTCATATTGTTTTCCTACTGTTTTCTACACCATACGTTTAACCTCTTTGTGTTCAGCAAAACCGGTGAGATTGACAACCTCACTGCTTCGTTGGGGCAAAGTGATTTGTTTGTGTTGTGTAGGCTCCATGTTGCTTCTGAACCGGTAGTGCGCCCTGCCATCTTAGCTGCTTCAACCTTCTGAAGTTAGTCCTTCCTCCTACTGGTCGATTAAACCTTGGTTTCTTACCGAGGGAAAACTTGCCGCGTCACTCTTCACAACCTTTTCTCTTGGGGTTTAGCAACGAGAGCAAGCAGCTCCCATCAGCATCCCGCATGACCGCCTCAAGGCCACCAGACCCTTCACTGGAGTAACCAGCGGCACAACCGTGCCGTTGGGGAGGGTCAAGCTTGCAGTCACGTTCAGGACCCGCCACAACTACCGCACCGAGGAGATCTACTTCGACGTTTCCCACATCGGGCTTCCCTACAACGCTATACTCGGCTACCTGGCGCTGGCCAAGTTCATGGCCATCACACACAACGCCTAAAAAATGGTCAAGATTCCCGGGAGAAGCGGACCCCTCGCTGTTCACGGGGACGTAAAGGACACAGTACGCTCCATGGAGGACGTGTGACGCCCCTAGATCGGGCACTATGGGGATTTCAGCGTTCCCGCCAGAATCCACATAATACCGATCCCGGGTTGTCAACTTTCGGTAATCATTACAAGAGTTCACGAATAATCCACAACAACAACAGAGGAGGTATATACAAGACGACTCAAACGAGTCAAGGATACAACTGTTACAATACAAAGATCCAAATGACAGCGGAAGAAACAACATAGTGTCCGACTACGGACAAGATACAAATTGGACTAAGAGTCCTGAAGATAACCGATGGCGTCCAATCCCTGCCCAGGCCAAGCCGGAGGGATTCCCAAGCTAACGTCGTCAGACTTCAAACCTGCTGACTGCAATGTGGACTATGCAGCCACGAAATGGATTCATGGGTCAGTACTATTAAGTACTGGCAAGTGGATAAACCATACTCACAAGATACCAGCGTAACCAATCATCACAAGATACAAATACTTTGGGTACAACGGAAAGGAAGGGATTATTGCAAAGAAGCGGCAGCGGGCTGCACTAACTAACTACAGAGACGCGCTACAACATCAGGCTAAAAGAAAGGGATAAGATAGCGTATCAGAACCAACTATAACTACTCACCAAACAATACCCATCCAGTGTTACCCCCTACTAAGGAAGCAACTCAAGGAAACTCACACGGTTGATTAAGGTGACATTCATTTTTATGGTGGAGGTAATCTATATTACTAGTCAAGTTATCATCGTTAAATGTAAGTTGTCTGAGTACTTGTTAGCCAGCACTTTCACCAAGTCATCCATAACCGCGGACAACACGGCTTCTCGAGAAGATTAACCCTGCAGGGATGCACCAATTTGGCCGTACACGTAAGAATGACCCGCCAGATGGAAAGGCCCTTCCACCAAGCGAGGCACTCAACACAACCCAACTCTTCTTCGCATCAAGCCCAAAGAACCCCGTGCAATTGAGCGCACGGCTAATCAAGCCCCACGAAGAAAAGGGGACCCTCATAGCACTCTAAGAACGTGTCTCCCTAAATGCCGACTACAAAAGTTCCACCCTGGCGCCAAGGGTTCGCACCTGCATATGCATGCGGCAAATGGAAAACCCGAACTAAATGAGGCGATTTGGACGAGATGCGAATCGAATCAAAGTTGCGGGGGGCGCCCATACTCGCTTCCCACATGCGGTTAGCGCGCTCATCATGGATCGGAGGACAAGACCCTTTTCCTAATTAAGGTCGACACTAGCAGGCCTCAAAACCACGTCGGGCCTCCTGCCGGTGCCTTATCATCAAATTATTATTACCCAAAACATTAACATGTTGTTGATTCAGTTGAAACCCAACTATCAAACTAAACAGGTGATAAGACGGGCAACAAGACTTGAGTGCAAACAACACTAAGCATGCAACTACGACACAAGGGCCAACAAGGTAAACAAACAACAGTTAATAGGAAGTGGAAGGAAGGCTATATCATGGCTGCAAGGTAAACATATGATAGGATCGAGACACAAGCATCGAATCATAAGGCTAGCATAAATATAACGGAAAGAATCGGTAACAAGTGATGAAAGGCAGCCATAGGTAGCAAGTGAGTATACTTGCCTGGAATCCAGCAAGTAGAGGTACATCCGAAGAACTTGTCGTTGCTCACATCATCTCAACGTCCTATCCGCGAAGAAGCAACGAACTAGAACAAACACCGGATGCAACAATTACTACTACGGCAAAAGATCCAGCATGATCCTATTTTATATGCATGACAAGTTAAAGGGTGCATCAAAATAAACTAAAGGACACAAGGAACAATTTAAATGGGCCCATATGCAATTTGAATTGCATTTGGAAAATCCCATATGCATTAATAGTTGATTAATTGAACTACAAATAAACATTGAGTTAAAGTGGATTAAATGCAACATAATTGATGAAAACAGAAGGTAAACAACATTAGCTTCAATTTGATACCTCATGTCGAGACATCGTAGTAGTTTTCATAGACTAGGGTGCCATGAGACTACGGTAGAGACGTGGGGTAACGGGATAGCGTAGTAAACACAGAACACGGGATTTACCCAGGTTCGGTACGTCGCGACAGTACGGCGTACCTACTCCTGCACTTCTCACTATGAGGGACTAAAGCCCGTATAATAAGGTTACAATGTAAGGGAATAGATTTAGCTACTCGTCGAGGATGAACTTCTCGGCGAGTTGCGCAAAGCTTAAGCTAGAACCTAGAACCTTGGAACTTATTGAACTCATGAAATCTATCTCCCGTCCGGCTTTATATAATAGCCGGATTAGGGCTTACAGAACCAGAAACCTAGAAGACTACGTTTAACTTGTAACTTGGAAAGTAAGGAATCCGTCTTCTCCTCCAAGCCAGATCACGCGGGCCATGATCCGGGTTCTTCTAGAATCCGGCTTCTACGCGTTGGACTACTGGGCCGCCCAATGGACCCAAGCCCATTACCTTACAGGCCACCCTGGTAGTCCAGCTCTTTTGTCTACCATCTTCTATACCCCTATTCGGTATATATCCGACAGTAGCCCCCAGGAAGGATCAAAACTCTGAAACTCCGCCTTTCGTCAAATACATTTTGTCCGGGGAACTCGATTCAGCAGTCTTGATTCTTTCTTCTTTCCTTTTGAAGGAGATGGTAACATAAAACTCGGAACTATGAAAATCCGGCTTTTCTTCTCGCGATCCTTCGCGGAAAAGGAACATGTGACATCAGCACTTTAATCATACTGACGTAAGCGCCGCTTGGTTTCACGCGGGAAACCCTGCAACGTATCTCTGACAGATTCTCACGAGAAACGAGGAGATAGCCATCATTCCTCTGTCGTTCCGTTTCCCGGATTTTCCGGCGAGCGACACGCGTCGAACATCCAACGGTCAAAAGAGCCGTTGGCGCGTATCTAGAGGGTTTTTAGGCTATAAATAGCCGTCTTCGTCCTCCTCATCAACCTTCTTCACTCCCTCACTGCCTTCACCATTGGTGCGAACGCGAGCTCGAGAGCGAGAACAATTCCTTGCCCCGACGAGCCCTTTGCACGCCGGAGCGCTCCGTCACCGCCGAATACGATGGCTTCTCCGTCGTCCTCACCGGCCCGTGCCTCCATCGACGAGCTTTTGGGCGACCTGGATCCACAGCTGGGGTCGCCCAAGCATGCCGGCGGCGAGCTGGAAAAAACTACGGCGTCCACAGCGGGCGGAGGAAACGTCTCCGCCACCACAGATGCTGCGGGACCAAGCACCGCATCAACCCCGCCGTTCGCTCCCGAAACGGCGGAGGAAAAGGTGGAGCTCCTCGACGAGCAGCTTGCCGCCGCGAAGGCCGCCACCACCGCCGCCGCCGGAGGAGATGAAGAAGAGGAAACTGCAGGCAACTGGATTGCCTGCAGTATTCCCCCGGCTCTTCTTCCCAACTTGGAGAAGGAAGGCCTGGTTTTGAAGAAGAAATGGCGGCTCCCGGAAGAGGAGACCGAACCCGCGCCGCAAGAGGGCGAAAGGGTGCTTCTCGCCTCCCACCTTCTGCGAGGTATGGGGCTTCCCCCTTCTTCTTTCTTCCTCCAAGTTCTAGCTCACTACAACATCCAACCTCATAATCTCCCTCCCAATTCCATTCTGTATATGGCCGGCTTCCAGGCCTTATTCGAGGGTTACCTAGGAATAGAGCCTAGGTTAGATTTTTGGTTGTACTGCTTTGGGGTTAAGCGTAACTCTTCGGAGGGCGCACTCCCAAATTGCGGAACCATTTCCTTTACTCTTCGGAGATTCCGAGAGGATTGGTTCCCCAAAATAAAAACCTCGGAATCCGTCAAATTCTGGACGGGTTCCTTCTTTTATCACCCCGACGTGCCTTTTCCTAAAAAAGCCGTTGGGGTTCCACCTTTTGTGAACTCCGCCGCTGTTCCCCAGGATAACTGGGTTACAGAGGCCGTCCAGGTTCTGCCTCCAGATCTACTAAGGATCAAGAGGCGCATCGCCAAACTCACTTCCTCCAAACCTCCTTTGACCGGAATGGACACGGTCTTTTGCTGGCTGAATAGGCGGATTCAGCCATTAGCAAACCACGGAGGCCGTCTCCTGTGTGAATACACAGGAGCCAAGGATCCAATGCGGACAACCGACAAGGATTGGCCCGCAAAGGAGCTCCGGCGGCGCATCAATCAATTGGTCGCTTCGCGCGATCAATACACGGAGAGTCGGCCAATGTACACGGCCGACAACCCCGCTCCTAAGGTAACTTTCCCGTTATTTGGGTATAATTTTACTTCCTGGATAATCTACCTTTCGAATCTGATTGGCTTTTTCCAACAGCTTGTGGATCTTCCAGACTCGGAGTTAGCCTCCGAGGCCGAGCTGGATGCGCTGCGTACTGCCGCTACTGGTGGGCGCAAACGCAAGAAGATAATTTCTTCGGATGAAATTATCGACCTTGACGGAATCCCCGTCGCCACGTCCAGGTTATTTTTTTCTGGGTTTTTTCTTTCATGGGATCTTTTTCGTCCATCTTCGGTGTTTTAACCTTTTCCGGGTTTTTGGTTTTTAGCTTGCCCCCCTCCACCTTGAAGCCGAGAAAGTTGAAGAAGCTCAGAGCTTCTTCCAACCGAGGCAGCCAACCATCTCCCGCCGTCGCCCCGGATACGCCGCAGACAATGGCGGAAGAACCTACTGCCGCCACCACCACCAAGCCCCCAGAGCCCAGCCAGCCCATTGTGTCCGAGTCGGACACGAGGGAAAGGGCGGCTCCAGAGGTGGGGAAATCTTCTCGGACATTCGACGAGGAAATCCCCACCTTTGACAAGGATTTTAAGGCTATAAATGACGGCTTGAACGCGGCCGAAAATCACTTCGCGGAATACGCGAAGGAATTCCGGGAAAACTTAGCAGGTTTGCAACGCATGAGCCAGGTATGTAACTCTAGCCCCCAAGCATTAAACAAAATGCATGCTTTTTTGCTTTGATGTTTTTATTAACCATACTTTTCCTTGCTGTGTTTCAGCAAACCTCCGAGGCCATAAACCTTGAAGTTTTCAGGAAGCTCACTATCAAGAATAAAGAAGTTCGAAGTCTTCTTTCTATTCTTGAGGAGAGAGAGGCGGAGCTGGAATCGTCTCAGCTTGCTTTGACGGAAACGAAAGGTAGGCTTTTTCGTTTTGAAATTTCCGATTTAAGACTTTGTTGAGGTTTTTTTCTCGAGGAAATTGATCAACTCGGATTTGCCCTTTGCTTTTTCAGCTGCTTTAGCTGAAGCTAAACAAGCAGCGGAAGATTCCGGCAACGCCGAGATTCTCCGCAATGAGAACATTGAGCTTCACAAGAATCTTGTGAAGGCTCAAAAAGACCTGGAAGCCAGCAATCTGGCCCTTGGAGTGGCTAACTCCAAGGCTTCCGAGCAGGCGGAGAAAGACAAATCCGCCATCCAGGATTTGACTAAAGCTCTGAACCTTCGCCTGGAGGAAGTTTCGGAAATCGATAAACTCATCGGTAAATTTTTACCCTTGTCTTCATCTTTCCATGTTTTGCTTTCTCTGTTTGTCTCCTTAACCCTTTTGTATGCTTTATCGGATCAAACAGGAGACACCCCAGATGGCGCTCGGGCTGCAGGCATCCGAGCTTTCGGGGAGACATGGAACTTGATGAAGGCTGCTGCCACGCAGCTGGTAGGCAAGTTTCTTCCCGAAAAATCTGGGGAATGCTCGGAGGTTGAAAAACTTCCGGGTATCATCATGGAGGTGGCGGAGTCCAAGGAGTCTGTTCTCCGCTCCGCTGCATGGGGTGGTGCGCGTATGGCCTTAGGCCTTATGCGCATGCACTACCCTAGTGCCAAATCCTGGCGTGTGGCCACCGGTGTCCCTCAGGGATACACGGATGCGCAACGATCCACCATCTTTGGTGAAGTTAAGGGCCACGCCACCCAGATTGCCGCCATGGTAAATGTCGGCGTCCACTATCCAGAAGAAGAAGCTCCTCCGATTCCCGATGAAGAAAGCAGCGAGGAGGAGTCGGATTCTTGAAGGGTTGCCTGGAACCTGGATAGAAAATTTAGACAATAGGAGCATTACTGTTCTTTCATTTGTAATCCAAAATGTAATGCTTCTTATGTATTAATGAAAATTCCGCCTTTTGCAGTTTAAACTATGAAATTACTTTGCAAGTTGTTTGAATTTTACCACTCCTTTATCTTCTAAGTTCTCTTGTGTGTATGCTTTAACTGTCCTTAGTGTTTGAAATGGCTCAAATAGCATTATGATCGTTATGCCGAGTAACTGGGGACGAACCAAGCAGTTTTGAAACTCGAAAACATGAATCATGCTAAAGGCATTTTTACTAACTAGTTCCAGTAACCCAGCATACGCACGATCAGATAAGACTTAGAGAAACAAGGAAAGTTTTAACTGAAACTTGGGCACGCAGGCAGTTCAAGTTTCCTTTAGCCGTTAAAAGGCTGAAAAATCATTCAGTTAAGTAACGCCGAGTACGCAAGCACAATTCGGGTTAACATTGAGAAATTTGTAAGATCATTGGGAAATAGATGAGGCGGAAACACTTTGCACTTATAAGAAAAATAGATGACAGCATTCCGACAACTTTATTTCATGATCTCAAAAGATGTTTACATAGATTTGAACTAAGTACAGAAGGGGACATAACTTGCTAGGTGTTCCCAGGCTTCCGCGATCCACTTGACCTTGTCGAAACTTTTCAGCAGCTTGAAGCATGGTAGGTTCTTAGCCCCCAGCCAACTAAGAAATCTTTTTATGGCTGTGGCGGAACTCGGCAATTCTGGGACATCTTTTTCACACGTAAGTTCCGAGATGTTCGAGACTGCCTTGATCTCTTCCGGGTTAACTTCTATTCCTCTGCGAGAAACGATGAAACCTAGAAGTTTTCCTGAGGGAACCCCGAATACGCACTTAGATGGATTCAACTTCATCTTGTAAGTGCGCAAGTTTTCGAAAGTTTCTCGCAAATCCTCAAGGAGTGTATCTTTTTCCTTGGTTACGACAGCAATATCGTCCACGTAAACATGGACGTTTTTTCCAATCTGACTATGCAAACAACGTTGCATGCAACGCTGGTAGGTTGCTCCTGCGTTCTTCAGGCCAAAAGGCATGGTTACATAGTAATACGTCCCGTACGGGGTTATAAAAGAAGTCTTGATTTGATCTTCCTTTTTCATGCGTATTTGGTGGTACCCGGAGTATGCATCCAAAAAGCATAAAAGCTCAGAGCCTGCAGTGGCGTCTATTATTTGATCGATTCGCGGCAGCGCAAACCTATCTTTCGGACATAACTTGTTCAATCCTGTGTAATCTATACACATTCTGAGGGCAGTTGTGTCTTTCTTCGGTACTAATACCGGATTTGCGGACCAATCAGTATGGATTACCTCCTTGATGAAATCCGCTGCTAAAAGCCGGATAATTTCCTTGCCAATAGCCTTCCGTCTTCTTCCGTCAAATCGACGGAGACCTTGTTTGACGGGTTTTGATCCGGGAATAACCTTGAGTTGGTGCTCAGCAAGTTCCCTGGGTACGCCTGGCATGTCAGCTGGACACCAAGCAAAAATGTCCCAGTTCTCACGGAGGAACTTGATGAGCTCGCCTTCCTATTTGTCGGTCATCCCAGTCCCTACAACGACGAATTTTGTCGGATCTTTGGGATCTAGGATTACCTGTCTTGTATTCTCGGATGCCTTGAAGCTATCTGTTGGCTTCCGAGTTTCTTTTCCTGCCGGCATTTCTTTCGGCGATACCTCCTTGGCTAACTCCTTCAGTTCTTCCTGAGCTATAACTCTTTGAGCGCAAAGGGCGTTTTGCTTCTCCAACTCGTTTGCCAGCTTGAAATCACCGGCAATGGTGATTACTCCTCCTTTGGGTCCTGGCATCTTCAGCTTGTTGTAGATGTAGCAAGATCTTGCCATAAACTTGGCGAAAGCCGGTCGTCCGAGTATTGCGTGATACACGCTCTCGAACGGCACAACCTCGAAGGATACTTTTTCCTGTCGGAAGTGATCTTTATCTCCGAAGGTGACATCTAGGGAAATTTCTCCTAGGGATCGTGCTTGCCTGCCAGGAACGATGCCATGGAAGCGTATATTGCTGTAGTTGAGCTGGGACTCGGATATCTTCAAGTGCTTCAGTGTATCCAGGTACATTATATTGATGCTGGATCCTCCGTCCATCAGCACTCTTCTTAGCCTAGTGTTTTGAACAATAGGGCTTACAACAAGAGCTTGTGTGCCGGGTTCAGGGATATTTCCGGGATGATCAGACTGATCCCAGATTATCGGTGTGTTGGAATACTTCAAGAATTTTGGGGTTGCAGGAACAACCGCGTTTATTTCTCGAAGTGTCCTTTTGGCCACCTTTGCTGACGGGGTTGCTAGGAAAGTTAGCATTGCTTCTCCGTCAACTCTCGAAATTTAGGTTCGCCTTTTCGCTGTTGTTCCTGGATTTTGTCATCAGTGTCCGATTCACTGTCTTCTTTTTCAGCTTCTGGCTTTTGTTTGGCAGGTTTCCTCTTGGAACCCTTCCCTTTATTTCCGGATCCTGCGTTGCCTTTCATATGCTTGTTTAGCCGGCATTGCGCGTTCGTGTGGGTTGGTTTCCCAAACTGAGAGTGGTGGACGCAGGGTTCCGACTTAATTCTCTCCCATTCTTCAGGAGTGTAATTGATGGGATCCGGACTGCGGCCTTTCCACTTGTTCCCTTTTTCTCCTCCAAAGGCTAAGTTAACCTCCTTGGGCTTTGTTGTTGACTCCGGAGTTCCTTTTTTATCAGAACGGGGTGTTTTCTTGGCCAGTATCAGTGACTCAATATTGCCTCCTCTTGCTCTGATATCGTCTTCGGCTGCAGCATGCTCATTAGCGGTTGTAAGCATAGATCCGAGATCTTTGTGCTTTTTAGAGCCAACCATGAACGGTACAAGTCCGGGTTTTAGGCCATTGACGAAAGCATGCATTGCTTGTACGTCAGTTACCCCAGAGCAACTATTCTTCATTGCAGTCCATCTGGAGATGAAATCCACGTATGGTTCGTCTTCAAATTGGGTGCAACGGTTCAGCTGGTTGATGCTATTTGGGCGTTTGTATGTTCCTTGAAAATGCTGAGTAAATACTCTCGCCATATCATCCCAACTGTCGACAGTTCTTGATGGTAAACCATTAATCCAATCTCTGGCTCCGTCTAGCAACATTAGGGGAAGGAACTTAACAGCTTCCAGGTCTGTCCCGTTGTTGATCTGGACGGCTGTGTAATAATCTGAAAGCCAGGTATCCGGGTTTGTACTGCCGGTATATTTTTGGTAGGTTGGACCAACTTTGGCAAAGCCAGAATGCAGGGTTATCCTTCGGATCCTGTCAGTGAAACACTTAGGACCAAAGTATAGATCATCCTTTTCTGCTCTGTCAATATGCGCAGAATATCTCCCGGCTGAATGGACAGAAGGGGATCTACTCCTTTCTTTTCCATTGTTACGCGGACGCGTTTTTCCGAGGTTATCTCTATCTCTTCCGTTGTCACGCCCTCTGGGATTAGGTGGAGTCCTGCTCCTGTACCTTTCCTTATCTTTGGGCGGTGTCCGAGATCTTTCACGCCTGTGAGGTGTATCGTATCTTCCAGCTTTTTCAGCTGGGTTTCTCGGAGGTGGCATTATTTTGCCGTCATTCCGGTGTTTGTCTTCCCGATCGTGTGGTTTATATCCATCTTTCGGGAGATGAGGTCCGGTTCTAGACGCTGCGTCCCGGTTGTCGGGGTTTTTCTTGTCTTTTCTCGGATCCTCTTTTTTATCCGAATCTCCGGGTTCTTCCGGTCCAGGTGCTCCAGCAGCGCAAGTAACAGTTTTGCAGAGGGCGGAATTATCATGCAGCCTCCCTGATCTCTCTTGTCCTCGCTGTTGCTGCTGTAATGCTTTTCCTAGGAAAGCATACACCCCTTGGAGTTTTTCCCCGTTGGAGTACAGATCGTTGTTCAAGATGGCGAACGCTGCTTCCGCGTTTTCAGCTGCGGTTTTGTATATTGGTTCGCCCTTAGCATCTTTGCCGTTTAACTGCTTTTGCCAAGATGGGTTATAGAACCTTTCTTTCGGCGGCAGTTCTTCCGGTTTTGTAATTCCGGGTAACCTTGTAGGTTTTAAGACAGATCTGTGCTTTCTCTCGTACTCCTCAATTTCTTCCTTCATAATTTTGATGTCATTATGGGTTTGTTGGAGGTGTTGCCGAGATCTAAGCAGTTGTTGCTGTTGCCGTTGGAAAGCTTGTCTCCTGGCTTCCAGCATCTCAGGGGGTTCATTGGGTCCCACTGGAGTTTGTAATAGTTCTTGCTCTTCCAGTTCTGTCATTGGCGGAGCAGTGATTTCCTTAGATTTCTTTTCCGTAGGCTTTGTGCCACTAATATCTCCAACTTCCAGGTTTTCATCAGCGAGATCAGCTGACTTTTTCTTCCGGAGTTTATACTGGAGTTTTTTAGAAGCACGGTGCTTTTTCTTGGAAGAGGGAGGTTTTTTGACAGGTTCATCCTCTGTCATCTCCTTGACATTAGGAAATATCGGAGAAGTTTCTCCGTCTTCCCTCTCCTCTGCTGGCGGAGGGGTTTTAGGGCTTTCCTGGCTATCGGCACCCGTTGTATCAGCTGGTTTTGCCATTAGCACTTCATGGAATCCCTCTTGAAAGGATTTAACTTTTCGTACGAAGGCATCATCATCTTCGTCTTCGGAGAAATTATCCGATCCGGTTTCCGACTCCAATCTCGCCTCAATGGCGGCAAGCACGGACTCTGTTTCCGAGTTCATCGTCTGGTTGACGGATGTCGGATCTTCCGCCTCTGTGACGGGTATTGGTTCTTCCGTCTCTGTGACGGGTGTATCGTTGTCTGCCTCTTGCACGGGATTTCCGTCATCCGTGTTTTCGGCGATCTCGGATTGCACCATGCCGATAAAGTGCGTATCACTGTTTTGTCGGCGATCTGAGCAAAATCCGGCATCATAGTCGTCTTCAACTGGGTATAGGGCGGGTGGGAGATAACTGCTTTCACCGCAAAACCCCATTGCTTCCGCGGTTAATCCGATAAAGATATTAGCAGATCCAACCGGTAAAACGCAGGCACTTACCAGATGGTTTTGCGCCGGGATGTAGGATCCGTTGTCGAGGAAGCGCCCGACGTCGTTGTCGAATTCCAAGCTTCCGACAGTGATCGATCTTCCGATTACGCCTAATATCCCAGACCGGAACTTCACGCCTGACGTCTTTCGCCCCACGGTGGGCGCCAACTGTCGAGACATCGTAGTAGTTTTCATAGACTGGGGTGCCATGAGACTACGGTAGAGACGTGGGGTAACGGGATAGCGTAGTAAACACAGAACACGGGATTTACCCAGGTTCGGTACGTCGCGACAGTACGGCGTACCTACTCCTGCACTTCTCACTATGAGGGACTAAAGCCCGTATAATAAGGTTACAATGTAAGGGAATAGATTTAGCTACTCGTCGAGGATGAACTTCCCGGCGAGTTGCGCAAAGCTTAAGCTAGAACCTAGAACCTTGGAACTTATTGAACTCATGAAATCTATCTCCCGTCCGGCTTTATATAATAGCCGGATTAGGGCTTACAGAACCAGAAACCTAGAAGACTACGTTTAACTTGTAACTTGGAAAGTAAGGAATCCGTCTTCTCCTCCAAGCCAGATCACGCGGGCCATGATCCGGGTTCTTCTAGAATCCGGCTTCTACGCGTTGGACTACTGGGCCGCCCAATGGACCCAAGCCCATTACCTTACAGGCCACCCTGGTAGTCCAGCTCTTTTGTCTACCATCTTCTATACCCCTATTCGGTATATATCCGACACCTCATTTGCCAAATTTCGAATTTTAAATATTTAATTATGAATTTTTGCAATTTAAAAGGTTTAATTAAAGCATTGAATTATTGCACCACTTTTAATTAGGAAAAACAGTAAACAAATTGTATTGAAAAGGTTGAAAACATGTAGCAAATGTTTCACTGAACATTTTGAGCTATTAAACATAATTTTTGGATCATTATTGAATTTATTATGCATTTTTCCATAAGCATTTTCATTCTGCTCTTTTTAGTAAACAGAAGGGAACATGTTCAAATTTAATTCAATTGTGACCAAATAAAATACCACTGTGTAGAGTTTGTTAAGAAAAAAATTTAGAGCCCAAGTTTGCTCAATTTGGGTGAACATAACTCAAGTTATGAATTTCCAAAGTTTCAAATTTTAATAGCCATTTCTGTATTTAATTATTTAGTGCAAAATTTATTAAAGAAACATGTTGACATTTTTACATATTTCGAAAGTGCTCACAGTTATGAATCTACAGAAATTTGAATCACCAAAATTGGAGCATTTATGAATATTTGGTGGAATTTACAAATTAATATTTGATCTGCTTTGGGGCTGGGCTGCAGGAAATAAAACCAAAAAAGAAAAATGCGCGGGGGGGGGGCTCGAACCCGCGCCCTGCTGTGTGCGCGCGAGAGGCCTGGGCCACTGGGCTGCGCTGGGCTTTGTGTATAGAACAGAGGTGCACCGGTTTTGAAGTGTTCCGCCGCGGCTCAGATCTGACGAAACTGAAGTTTCGTTTGCAGCTGCGTGCAGGTACGGGGATGAGCAGGGATAACGACGGCCACGGCGATCTACCGCTCGATGGCGGCGCACAGAGCAAGGGGAAGAGGTAGGGGGAGGTCCCAGGGGCAGAGATGGACCTTGGGGCGCCTAATAGGAACCCGGGCTCGAGGAAGACGTTGGCTTGACGGAGATGATGGCCATGGTGACAGTGGCGCGCCGGGAAGAAAAACGGCGACGGCGCGGCACTCCTGCTGCCTCCCCGTGCCGACCAAGGAGACGAAGACGACGATGGATGTGCCCCGGTTCCATTCCCGCCGGAACCGAGGCCCGTCGACGATCGTAGCGGCGGCGGCATGGCTGCCAAGATTCGGCCATGGTGGTGTCGACAGAAAATTCAGTGAACGAGCAGAAGTTTTGAGGAGAGTTGGAGGGATCTGGGAGGAAGGAAACGGGGAATGGCGGCGGGGAGGAGTGGGGCGAGGGTTAGGGTTTGGAGGAGGGGGTAGATAAGGAGGGGGAGCAGGTGGAGGAGGGGACCAGGAGGTGGTCGTGGTTGAGAAATCGACCTGCTCTCCTCGTGCCTGTAAGGACGAAGGAAGGAGAAGGCTAGGTGGGCTGGTTTGGTTGGTTGGGCCTTAAGGCCTGGTCGGTTGGGCTGCTCTTCTCTCCCTCTTGTAATCATTTTTTTTCTGTTTTCCATTTTGTTTGTAGAAAAGAAGAAGAATAGAGAGGAGAGCAATTTTGAGGGTTTTTATTTATGAAATAATTTTGTTGGATTAAACAGCAATAAAGCCCAAGTGTATGAAACTTTGTTTTTCAAAATGTTCAAATTACACCATGTATTTTGAATTTTGGAAATTCGAATTTAAATTAGGGTTTCATACAAAAGGAATTTTTAAAACCAAACATATTTAATATTTTCAAATCAATTATAAGTTACAATTTGAAATGATTTGTTTGCATTTTAAATTGGTTTGAAAACAAAGGTGCAATGCATATGATGCCTGATGCAATGCAAAAAAAAAACCAAATCTAATTGGGGGAAATCCCCCGGGTGTTACAGACGACACCACTAACAAGGGATTGCGCCCTCGCAATCCACCCACTAACCCGGGAGGGAGAAGAAGGTCGACTATCAATTCTTCGTGCTTCCAGCTGATCTCCTCGACACCACTAACAAGGGTTTCTCGACACCACTAACAAGATATTCTGGCTCGGGTTGATGATGATGTTCTTCCACTAAGAATCTTCCGATGATCGAACATATTAGGTTAAAGGCTAAGAGAACGTCCAGCCACGTAGGATCCTAAAAATTTGAAAGATAGACAAGAGAGGAGACTCCAAAACAAATAAGGTAGGAGGAGAAGTAGAATAGAGAAAAGGAATAAACAAGAATCCTATCGAGAGGTTTCCAAAACAGGTTTTGCACAAATAGTTTTTGACACACTAGAAACACGACCGTTAGCGAGGTTAACCTACAGGCTTTGCGGACCCGTTGCTTCGATAACCATTCGTATCGAAACAACATCGGGAATCGGAAACCATGCTCTGATACCATTTGTGACGCCCCTGGATCGGGCACTATGGGGATTTCAGCGTTCCCGCCAGAATCCACATAATACCGATCCCGGGTTGTCAACTTTCGGTAATCATTACAAGAGTTCACGAATAATCCACAACAACAACAGAGGAGGTATATACAAGACGACTCAAACGAGTCAAGGATACAACTGTTACAATACAAAGATCCAAATGACAACGGAAGAAACAACATAGTGTCCGACTACGGACAAGATACAAATTGGACTAAGAGTCCTGAAGATAACCGATGGCGTCCAATCCCTGCCCAGGCCAAGCCGGAGGGATTCCCAAGCTAACGTCGTCAGACTTCAAACCTGTTGACTGCAATGTGGAATATGCAGCCACGAAATGGATTCGTGGGTCAGTACTATTAAGTACTGGCAAGTGGATAAACCATACTCACAAGATACCAGCGTAACCAATCATCATAAGATACAAATACTTTGGGTACAACGGAAAGGAAGGGATTATTGCAAAGAAGCGGTAGCGGGCTGCACTAACTAACTACAGAGACGCGCTACAACATCCGGCTAAAAGAAAGGGATAAGATAGCGTATCAGAACCAACTATAACTACTCACCAAACAATACCCATCCCGTGTTACCCCCTACTAAGGAAGCAACCCAAGGAAACTCACACGGTTGATTAAGGTGACATTCATTTTTATGGTGGAGGTAATCTATATTACTAGTCAAGTTATCATCGTTAAATGTAAGTTGTCTGAGTACTTGTTAGCCAGCACTTTCACCAAGTCATCCATAACCGCGGACAACACGGCTTCTCGAGAAGATTAACCCTGCAGGGATGCACCAATTTGGCCGTACACGTAAGAATGACCCGCCAGATGGAAAGGCCCTTCCACCAAGCGAGGCACTCAACACAACCCAACTCTTCTTCGCATCAAGCCCAAAGAACCCCGTGCAATTGAGCGCACGGCTAATCAAGCCCCACGAAGAAAAGGGGACCCTCATAGCACTCTAAGAACGTTTCTCCCTAAATGCCGACTACAAAAGTTCCACCCTGGCGCCAAGGGTTCGCACCTGCATATGCATGCGGCAAATGGAAAACCCGAACTAAATGAGGCGATTTGGACGAGATGCGAATCGAATCAAAGTTGCGGGGGGCGCCCATACTCGCTTCCCACATGCGGTTAGCGCGCTCATCATGGATCGGAGGACAAGACCCTTTTCCTAATTAAGGTCGACACTAGCAGGCCTCAAAACCACGTCGGGCCTCCTGCCGGTGCCTTATCATCAAATTATTATTACCCAAAACATTAACATGTTGTTGATTAAGTTGAAACCCAACTATCAAACTAAACAGGTGATAAGACGGACAACAAGACTTGAGCGCAAATAACACTAAGCATGCAACTACGACACAAGGGCCAGCAAGGTAAACAAACAACAGTTAATAGGAAGTGGAAGGAAGGCTATATCATGGCTGCAAGGTAAACATATGATAGGATCGAGACACAAGCATCGAATCATAAGGCTAGCATAAAGATAACGGAAAGAATCGGTAACAAGTGATGAAAGTCAGCCATAGGTAGCAAGTGAGTATACTTGCCTGGAATCCAGCAAGTAGAGGTACATCCGAAGAATTTGTCGTTGCTCACATCATCTCAACGTCCTATCCGCGAAGAAGCAACGAACTAGAACAAACACCGGATGCAACAATTACTACTACGGCAAAAGATCCAGCATGATCCTATTTTATATGCATGACAAGTTAAAGGGTGCATCAAAATAAACTAAAGGACACAAGGAACAATTTAAATGGGCCCATATGCAATTTGAATTGCATTTGGAAAATCCCATATGCATTAATAGTTGATTAATTGAACTACAAATAAACATTGAGTTAAAGTGGATTAAATGCAACATAATTGATGAAAACAGAAGGTAAACAACATTAGATTCAATTTGATACCTCATTGCCAAATTTCGAATTTTAAATATTTAATTATGAATTTTTGCAATTTAAAAGGTTTAATTAAAGCATTGAATTATTGCACCACTTTTAATTAGGAAAAACAGTAAACAAATTGTATTTAAAAGGTTGAAAACATGTAGCAAATGTTTCACTGAACATTTTGAGCTATTAAACATAATTTTTGGATCATTATTGAATTTATTATGCATTTTTCCATAAGCATTTTTATTCTGCTCTTTTTAGTAAACAGAAGGGAACATGTTCAAATTTAATTCAATTGTGACCAAATAAAATACCACTGTGTAGAGTTTGTTAAGAAAAAAATTTAGAGCCCAAGTTTGCTCAATTTGGGTGAACAGAACTCAAGTTATGAATTTCCAAAGTTTCAAATTTTAATAGCCATTTCTGTATTTAATTATTTAGTGCAAAATTTATTACAGAAACATGTTGACATTTTTACATATTTCGAAAGTGCTCACAGTTATGAATCTACAGAAATTTGAATCACCAAAATTGGAGCATTTATGAATATTTGGTGGAATTTACAAATTAATATTTGATCTGCTTTGGGGCTGGGCTGCAGGAAATAAAACCAAAAAGAAAAATGCGCGGGGGGGGGGGGGGGGGGGGGGCTCGAACCCGCGCCCTGCTGTGTGCGCGCGAGAGGCCTGGGCCACTGGGCTGCGCTGGGCTTTGTGTATAGAACAGAGGTGCACCGGTTTTGAAGTGTTCCGCCGCGGCTCAGATCTGACGAAACTGAAGTTTCGTTTGCAGCTGCGTGCAGGTACGGGGATGAGCAGGGATAACGACGGCCACGGCGATCTACCGCTCGATGGCGGCGCACAGAGCAAGGGGAAGAGGTAGGGGGAGGTCCCAGGGGCAGAGACGGACCTTGGGGCGCCTAATAGGAACCCGGGCTCGAGGAAGACGTTGGCTTGACGGAGATGATGGCCACGGTGACAGTGGCGCGCCGGGAAGAAAAACGGCGACGGCGCGGCACTCCTGCTGCCTCCCCGTGCCGACCAAGGAGACGAAGACGACGATGGATGTGCCCCGGTTCCATTCCCGCCGGAACCGAGGCCCGTCGACGATCGTAGCGGCGGCGGCATGGCTGCCAAGATTCGGCCATGGTGGTGTCGACAGAAAATTCAGTGAACGAGCAGAAGTTTTGAGGAGAGTTGGAGGGATCTGGGAGGAAGGAAAAAGGGAATGGCGGCGGGGAGGAGTGGGGCGAGGGTTAGGGTTTGGAGGAGGGGTAGATAAGGAGGGGGAGCAGGTGGAGGAGGGGACCAGGAGGTGGTCGTGGTTGAGAAAGCGACCTGCTCTCCTCGTGCCTGTAAGGACGAAGGAAGGAGAAGGCTAGGTGGGCTGGTTTGGTTTGGTTGGGCCTTAAGGCCTGGTCGGTTGGGCTGCTCTTCTCTCCCTCTTGTTAGCCAGCACTTTCACCAAGTCGTCACATAACCGCGGACAACACGGCTTCTCGAGAAGATTCATCCCTGCAGGGTGTGCTCCAGTACCCGTACACACTCGAGCCACCAACTAACACTCAGGTGGACTCAACACGACCCAAAGCATCTTTGCAACCTGTCCTAGGAGCCACGGAGCTATAAGGTCCCGGCTAGTCCGACCTAACCTAAGCGCAAGGGTGAAAACCACACCCCCCGGCACCACAGGGCTCGCCCTATATGCATCATCATCATCATCATAATCATCAACCATGGGCGTGAACCATTCATGCGTATGCGCAAAATGGAACACCCGAACTAAGTGTGGCTCTTCGGACAAACTGCGGATCAGGTCAAAGTCGAGGGGGGTTCCATACGACCACCCGGATGCGGTGAGCACGCTCATCATGGATCAGAGGACAAGACCCTTTTCCTAATTAGGGTCGACACTAGCAGGCTTCAAAACCCTAACCCGGGCCTCCTGCCGGTGCCTTATCATCAAATTATTATTACCCCAAATATTAACATGATATGGATTATAACAAGCCCATCTATCAAACTAAACATGTGATAAGATAAATAACAACAAGACTCGAGCACAACAAACCTAAGCATGATACTACGACACAGGCTAACAAACAACAAGGGTTGTAGGTGTGGGGTGAGGCTATATTCATGGCTGTAGGATGACATGTGATAGGATCGGAACACAAGAAACGAATCATAAGGCTAGCAGATTAGACAACGGAAAGTATCGGTATCCAGTATGGAAAGGACACATTGGTTCAGGTGAGTGAATACTTGCCTGCAAACTCAGTAGCCTGGTACTGGGCTAACTCCTCTGAAGTAGTGTCATAAACCTCGTCTGTCTCAACGTCGTCGTCTATTCGAGAAGAAGCAAACAAACAACGCAGAGAGACAAACAATCAATAACATGGCATAATGCACAAACATGGGATGATGCATGACAATTTAATTGATGCATCAAAGAGAAGCTAGTTGACATGGTAAACATAGTTAAATGGGTCCATATGCAATTTGGGTTGCATATAGAAAGGCCCAAGAATTAAAGTTGAATTAGGTGATCTACAAATAACCATCATGTGAAAGTTGATTAGAATGATGCATGGATGACGAAAACAATAAGAAAACAACAATAGCTTCAATTTGAAATGTTGTTTACCAAGTTTGGAATTTTATTTATTAAGTTATGAAATTTGGCTTCTTAAATGGGTTACACAAACATTTATTGTTTTCACCCATTTTAATTGTTCAAAACAGATAACAAAATTCATATTTGGAAAGAACACAAAATTTTAGATGGAATACATATTTCATTTGTTGAAAAAGGATTTAAAATGAGCAAGTTATTAATTTCACAATTTTAAATGATTTAAACAAGATTTAAATTATTGAACCAATTTTAATTATTCAAAACAGGAAACACAGTTTATATTTGGAAAGCTTGTTCAATTTTGCATGGAAAACATATTTTGCATGTGCCATTTGAATTAAATTTGAATTAGTTATGAATTTGACCAAATTTGAGAGAGTTGTTTGAATTTGAATTTTTGAAACCATTTGAAATGTTCAAAACAGTATACAAATGGTTTTAACATGTAGAGAATTTAATTTGGTATGGAAAACATATTTTATTTGTTGAATTTGGAATTTTTATGCCCAAGTTATGAATTTTGCAATATTTAAAGCATTTAACAAGTAATAAATGTTTTCAGCATTTTAAATTATTCAAAAACAGAAATAAAGTTGATAATGTGGTAGAGCATTTAAAATGGAGTGGTTTTCATGTTGAAAGTTTTGCAATTTGAGTTTCCAAGCAAAAGTTATTAAATTACAAAGTTTATTTGATAATCTGCCAATTTTATTAAATTACAGGGACTAGGAAAATAATTACAGGGACGGATCTGTGAACCACAAGGACCTGTGTGCGAAAAGGGATTGTTTCTGGATCTGGAAAAAGAAATAAAAAAGTGTGTGTTTAATCGCGCGGGGGAGGAATCGATCCAGGGATCTCCTGGTGCACGCGCACGGGCTCAAGCCACTGGGCTACTCGCTCGGTTTTGTTAGGTACCGCTTGCGATGGATTTTGAGGTGGGGGGTGCGGGTGCAGGACTGACGAAACTGAACTTTTGTTCATTTAACTGAACCCGATCAGGAGGGAGACGACGGCGTCGACCGGCTGCTCGCTGCGGCTGCTGGCGTGCGCCGGGGTGGTGCGTCCGTGCTGGCCGTGCGCTCAGCGAGGAGGGAGAGGGCAAGGGGAGAGAGAGACAGGGGCGGCTCACCATGGCCTGAGCGGGAGCAGGCAACAGAGAAAATGGCGGTGGCGGAGAGGCGCTCGATGGCGGCGATCGGAGGCTTGGCGGCGGCGATCCCGTGCCCCAGGGGCTCCTCCCTGGAGGCGAAACGGAAGAGGAGGACGAGAGGGTTCCGTTCCCGCAGAGAGGGAGCCTCGACGGCCACCACAGCGACGGCGCGGAGGCCCTCAAGCTCCGGCCATGGAGCTGCTACAAAAGTTCAGAAAACTCCGGGAGATAGACAGGGAGAGGAAGAGGGAAAAAGAGAGAGGGTGGCGGCGGCTCGAGGAGGAGGAAGGGAGAGACTAGGGTTTCGGAGGGGAGAGGGGTTTTAAGGAGGAGGTGGAGCAGGTGTGCTCTGCTCGGTGGGGGAGGTCGCCCCTCCTCTGTCTCCGTACAGAGGAGGAAGACGACAACGTCGTGGGGGCTGGGCCTCGTGGGGGTGTGGTGGGCTCAGCCCAATTGGGCTGGCCTGCCCTCCCCCCTTTTTTTTTGTTTTTTGCTTTCTGTTTTTTTTGTATACCTTATTTTTTTGTAGGAAAGAAAAGAGGGAAAAAAGAAAGGAGAATGGGGCATAAAAAATTTATAACAATAATTTTTATGAAATGCCCTTTTTCCAACAGTTCAGATTCACAAGTTTTGGTTCTGAAATTTTTGAGATTTCAAATTATTTGAATTCAAAATGGAATTGGCATATTGGGTTTAATAATAGAAAGATTATTTGAACCATTTACAAAATTCAATCCAATTCATAATTTTGGAAAATAATTTAATTATTTGATTTGAATATTTTATTTGAAAAAGTTGTAACAGACCAAGTGTGAAACATATTGATTTGTCATTTGATTTGAAATTCAAATTCAACACATGTGTGGATATGATGACATGATGCATTTGAAATAAAATCAAGAAACAAACATTCTAAGTTGGGAGTTTTTCATACTTGGGATGTTACAAAACGCCCCCCCCCCCTTGAAGGAATCGCGCCCCGAGATTCCTACTGAGAAGAGAAAAGGTCCGGATACTTCTTGCGAAGATCCTCTTCGGTCTACCACGTTGCCTCTTTTTCGGAATGATGAGACCACTGCACTTTTAAGAACTTGGTGCTCTTGTTGCGAGTTTTGCGCTCGGTCTCATCGAGAATTCGAACCGGGTGCTCCTCATAAGACAGATCTTCTTGCAGTTCAATGGAATCATGATCAACTGCACGACCTGGATCTTTGAAGCACCTCTTGAGCTGTGACACGTGAAACACATCGTGCACCTTGGATAGCTTTTCTGGAAGTTCAAGACGATAGGCATTTTCTGCACGCCTTGAGAGAATGTTGAAGGGACCAATATATCTTGGTGCAAGCTTTCCTTTGACACCAAAATGATGAGTGCCTCTGAGGGGAGTTACACGGAGATATGATTTGTCTCCAGCTGCATAGACCATGTCCCTGTGCTTGCTATCATAGTAGCTTTTCTGACGAGACTGAGCAATCTTCAGATTGTCACGAATGATGCGAACTTTCTCTTCGGCTTCCTTAACAATGTCAGGGCCTAAGAGTGAACGTTCACCAGCTCCAGACCAATTGATAGGACTCCTGCATCTGCGACCATAGAGAGCCTCGAAAGGTGCCATGCCTAGGCTTGCCTGGAAGCTGTTGTTGTAGGAGAATTCAGCATATGGAAGACATTCCTCCCATTTCATGCCAAAAGAGAGACCACATGCTCTAAGCATATCCTCGAGAATTTGATTGACTCTTTCGACTTGCCCTTGAGACTGAGGGTGATAGGCTGTGCTGAACAGAAGTTTGGTGCCCAAGGCTTCTTGAAAGCTTTTCCAGAAATGAGAAGTGAAGATGCTTCCACGATCTGAGCTTATTTCCAATGGAACACCATGAAGAGGAACAATCTTTGCTGTGTAGAGCTCTGCTAACTGACTAGCTGAGATTGTCTCTTTGACAGGAAAGAAGTGAGCTACTTTAGTGAGTCGATCAATGACAACGAAGATTGCATCGTTGCCCCTCTTGGACTTTGGGAAACCAGTGACGAAGTCCATTTCAATCATGTCCCACTTCCATTCAGGAATTTTTAGAGGTTGGAGAAGACCCGCTGATTTCTGATGAACTGCTTTGACACGTTGACAAACATCGCATTCAGAGACATATTTAGCAATTTCACGCTTCATGCGAGACCACCAATACATTGTTTTGAGATCCTGGTACATCATTGTACTTCCAGGGTGTATGGAAAGAGGAGTATCATGAGCCTCCTTGAGAATCACATCTTTCAGGATTTGGATTTCGGGAACTGCAATGCGTCCTTGGAAAAACACTGTTCCCTTGTCATCAATTGAGAAGCACTCATACTTCACATTGCCTGCTTTGATGTTCTTTGCGATCTTCTTGATCTCAGCATCACGAAGTTGTTCAGAACGAATCTTGTCCTCAAGTGTTGGACTGGCTGTCAAGTTTGCAAGATAGCCTTGAGGAACAAGTCCAAGATTCAGCTTTTGGAATTCTTCGTGAAGAGGAGGTTGGCTTTCCATGATCATGAGATTGTTGCAATAGGACTTGCGACTGAGATCATCGGCCATAACATTAGCCTTGCCTGGAGTGTCAGAAATGGTGAGATCAAAGTCTTTGATCTTTTCAATCCATCTCCTTTGCCCGAGGTTTAGATCTGGTTGGGTGAAGATGTACTTCAGACTCTTATGATCGGAAAAGATTTCAGTGCGATTACCCAACAAGTATTGTCTCCATTTCTTGAGGGCAAACACAACTGCTCCAAGTTCAAGGTCATGAGTGGGATAATTGAGCTCATGTGTGTTCAACTGTCGTGAAGCATAAGCCACAACTTGACGTTCTTGCATAAGAACTGCACCTAGACCTTGGAGAGAAGCATCACAGAATATTTGGAACGGTTTGGAAGGATCTGGGCCAACCAGGACTGGTGTAGAAGTGAGTTTAGTCTTCAGGAGATTGAAACTCTCATCACATTGTGGAGACCAAACGAACTTCTTGTCCTTCTTTGTGAGGTCAGTGAGAGGTTTGGCAATCTTGGAGAAGTTTGGGACGAAACGACGGCAATAGCTAGCCAAGCCAAGAAAACTTCTTACTTGCTTCACCGTCTTTGGAGGTTTCCAATCAAGAATTGCTTTAACCTTTTCTGGATCAATGGCTATGCCCTTGGTAGAGATGACATGACCAAGATAAGTGACTTCAGAAATCCAGAACTCACATTTGGAAAACTTGGCATAGAGACGATGCTCGCGAAGCTTCATGAGGATGAGGCGAAGATGTTCTTCATGCTCTTTCTCGGATTTGGAGTAGACAAGAATGTCATCAAGATATACCACAACGAATTTGTCGAGGTATTCATGGAAGACAGAGTTCATGAGTCGAGAGAAAGTCGCCGGTGCATTGGTGAGGCCAAAGGACATGACGGTGTATTCATATCGACCGAAGCGAGTGACAAAGGCTGTCTTTGGAACATCCTCTTTTCTGATCTTTATTTGATGGTAACCCATTCTCAAGTCCAACTTGGAGAATATAGAGGCTCCAGCAAGTTGATCAAAGAGATCATCGATGCGAGGAATTGGGTATTTGTTCTTGATGGTTTTCTCGTTAAGAGGACGATAGTCAACAACGAGTCTCTTTGTTTGATCCTTCTTTGCCACAAAGAGAGTTGGGCATCCCCAAGCCGAGGAACTAGGTTGAATGTAACCTTTTTCCATGTACATATCGATTTGCTCCTTTAACAATTTCAGTTCAGGAGGAGCTATCTTGTATGGATACTTGGAGATTGGAGTAGTGCCTGGTTCAAGTTCGATGACGAACTCAACAGCTCTGTCAGGAGGCATTCCTGACAATTCTTCTGGAAAGACATCGGGGAAGTCACAAACCACCAGAACAGTTTCAATAGATGGTAGAGGATTTGCATTGAGAGTGTAGAGTTGAACAACTGGATTTTCAGCATGGAAGTAGACTATCTGGCCAGAAGGGTGTGTGATTTTGACAGACTTAGCAGGACAATCAATAACTGCTTTGTTGGCTACCAGCCAATCCATCCCAAGAATGACATCTGAAGAGTGGAGAGCTATCAGAGATTCCTGGAATGGAAGGTTTCCAATTGTGATCTCGATGTTCTGGCTAACTTTATTGCTTTGCCAGCTAGATCCCGGTGATTTCACTAGGAGAGGGATAGACAACTGTTCGAAGTTGATTTTACTGTTGTTTGCAACGTTTTGCGAGATGAAGGAGTGTGAAGCACCAGAATCGAACAAGACTTTAGCACGAAACGAGTTCACAAGAAGTGTGCCCATTACAACCTCTGGAGATTCTTCTACTCCCTAGGCCTTGACATGGTTCACCTTGACGGTTCTCACGCCAAGCTCGTTGTTGTTGTAGCAACCCAACGGAGGACCACGTATTCTTGTCGGGGTTGACCTGTGGCGAGGTGGAGGTGGAAAGAGGTGCCTTTGCGGACACTTATCGGAATAGTGGCCCGGCTGTCCACACTTGTAGCATGTAACAACAGAACGAGGACTTGTTGGACCTGGCTGAGATGGAGCACCTCCTGAAGATACCACTGGGGTGGGAGGGCGGGCAAGAAATCCTGCCGGGCTTGGCAAGCAGATGGGCGTTGTTGGAGTGGTATATGGAACCCAAACTCTTCGTTTTTGTGGAGGCATGATAGCTTTTGAGAGATTAGGCTGTTCACGAGAGTGCTTACGAGATTCCTCAACCAACTTGCGCCCATGCTCTTCATTTAGAGCGATGTTGATGAGGTCCTCAAAATTCTTGGCCTTGACGTTGGTGAGAGCATACTTGAGTTCCGGGTTGAGACCCCTGCGGAACTTTGCCATCTTTTTCGCTTTCGTGGAGACTTCATCTCCGGCGTAGCGAGCCAGGCGATTGAACTCTCTTTGGTATTCGAGAACGTCCAAATTGCCTTGTGTGAAAGAATAGAATTCCTCACGCATTCTCTCCATGAGCCCATCGGGAATGTGATGGCGGACGAAGGCTTGCTTGAAATCCTCCCATGTGATTGCCACACTAGGACCTCTCATTTCTTGGAAGTTCTCCCACCAATACATGGATTGTCCACAGAGAAGGTAGGTCACGTAAGGAACACGGTCCTCGTCAGCCACATGAGCTACCATAAGAGTACGGTTCATTTCACGGAGCCAGTCATCAGCATCCAATGGCTCGGAGGAGGTATCAAACGTGCGCGGATTGAGCTCAAGGAACTCCCGAATAGACACCCGGGTGTTGCCATTATTCCCAAGGTCTTGGTTCTGCTGCATCTTGCTTATAACTTGTGTCATCTGAGACAGCACTTTCCCCATCTCGGGTGGCAGTGTGGGTTCTTCGTCACCACTCTCCATCCTAAAGAGGATACCAAGGTTAACACACTAACCGGATAACAAAATCCAATATAAGTGCTTACAAGGCTTACTTCAGACGGTAAGAAGGTAGCATGGAGCAAACATATACTACCCTCAACGTTCACCATAAATGGTTCGCGTACCACACGGATGCGGTGTTGAAGAAGAAAAATCTCCAGAACAAAGCGGATGGAGGTTAACAACGAATCAACAGGTAAGTTATTACAACGAAAGAGACGATTTGTGAAGTACGATATTGAAGCAACAACTGGGAAACAGGAGACCACAAACACCTGAGGTACTACGAAAAAACCCATCCGGGCTTCTAGAGGATCAATATCTACTGCTTAAGGAATAGAGGATCTGCTTCCGGGGCTTATTTGCCACCGTTCTCAATCGTGAGTAGGCAACACGAAAATCGTGTCACAACCACCTCCATTCCTATGGTCTAGTAGATATAACCATCCTCGAGAAACCAGGATAGGTGAAATCCTAACTTGAAAGTTTAGGTGAGAAGAGAAAAACAACGTTGCACTTCCTTACCAGAAAAAGGGAGGGTGGGTGGGGAAAGAAATAAAAGAACAGAATTCCTACTCTCACGTTTCATTTTTCCTATATAGCTACAAAATAGTTTCTAGACTCAACTGCGACCAGTAAAAGGGATCCTACAGGCAGACAGGCTCTGATACCATTTGTCGCACCCGGACTTCTAGAGGATACTCACAGCCCGCTAAACAGTAGATAAATGGCTTACGGGGCCTACCTGCACCCGCATCTCAATATGAGTAGGCCAACACGTAAACTTGTGACAACCATCCTCTACTATTCCTCGTCTGTGAAACCATCCAATAGACATCCGAATACTTCCATTGACGTACTTCATAACATACACACATGGTACGTCAACGGCATTTGAACAAGTGATATCACAACAAATCTCTAAGACACAAAAAAATAGAAATAAGTGGCAAAAGCTCTCACTAGAGCAGAGATAGCAAAAACAGCCATGCAGAGGACACATGTCCCAACAAGTCATCATTACATCACAGCGGAAGCATCCAAAGTGTCTGAGTACAGACAAGATCCAAATAGGCCTAAGAGGCCGGAAACGAAAGAACGGAGCCCATCCACGAAGTCTCGGATTCTGCCCGGGTCCGCTATCTACTCGTCAGCAGCCTCGTCATCTTCCACGTAGCAGCCACCATGGGGATCCTCGAAACGTAGTCTGCAGAACACGCAGCCCCAAAGGGGTCAGTACAGACGAGTACTGGCAAGCAAGACGCACAAGATACCAAAGTGTACCCGACAACACCAAGTATAGATGCTTTGGGTTCAACGGAAGATAGGTGATACAAAGGTGCGGCAGTGGGCTGCACTAACCAACTACAGAAACACGCTACAACATCCGGCCAAAAGAAAGGGATAAGATAGCGCATCGGGGCCAACTACCACTAACCTCAAACAAACCCATCCTGGATCTCGCCCCTTATCCAAAGAAGCAATCCGAGGATAACCCACACAGTTGGATTAATGAAGGTTCAGGTTATTGTGACAATATGCCTATTACTAGTCAAATTATTATTAATTAGGTGCAAGTTGTCTGAGTACTTGTTAGCCAGCACTTTCACCAAGTCGTCACATAACCGCGGACAACACGGCTTCTCGAGAAGATTCATCCCTGCAGGGTGTGCTCCAGTACCCGTACACACTCGAGCCACCAACTAAAACTCAGGTGGACTCAACACGACCCAAACCATCTCTGCAACCTATCCTAGGAGCCACAGAGCTATAAGGTCCCGGCCAGTCCGACCTAACCTAAGCGCAAGGGTGAAAACCACACCCCCTGGCACCACAGGCCTCGCCCTATATGCATCATCATCATCATCATAATCATCAACCATGGGCGCGACCCATTCATGCGTATGCGCAAAATGGAACACCCGAACTAAGTGTGGCTCTTCGGACAAACTGCGGATCAGGTCAAAGTCGAGGGGGGTTCCATACGACCACCCGGATGCGGTGAGCACGCTCATCATGGGTCAGAGGACAAGACCCTTTTCCTAATTATGGTCGACACTAGCAGGCTTCAAAATCCTAACCCGGGCCTCCTGCCGGTGCCTTACCATCAAATTATTATTACCCCAAACATTAACATGATATGGATTATAACAAGCCCATCTATCAAACTAAACATGTGATAAGATAAATGACAACAAGACTCGAGCACAACAAACCTAAGCATGATACTACGACACAAGCTAACAAACAACAGGGTTGTAGGTGTGGGGTGAGGCTATATTCATGACTGCAGGATGACATGTGATAGGATCGGAACACAAGCAACGAATCATAAGGCTAGCAGATTAGACAACGGAAAGTATCGGTATCCAGTGTGGAAAGGACACATTGGTTCAGGTGAGTGAATACTTGCGTGCAAACTCAGTAGCCTGGTACTGGGCTAACTCCTCTGAAGTAGTGTCGTAAACCTCGTCTGTCTCAACGTCATCGTCTATTCGAGAAGAAGCAAACAAACAACGCAGAGAGACAAACAATCAATAACATGGCATAATGCACAAACATGGGATGATGCATGAAAATTTAATTGATGCATCAAAGAGAAGCTAGTTGACATGGTAAACATAGTTAAATGGGTCCATATGCAATTTGGGTTGCATATAGAAAGGCCCAAGAATTAAAGTTGAATTAGGTGATCTACAAATAACCATCATGTGAAAGTTGATTAGAATGATGCATGGATGATGAAAACAATAAGAAAACAACAATAGCTTCAATTTGAAATGTTGTTTACCAAGTTTGGAATTTTATTTATTAAGTTATGAAATTTGGCTTCTTAAATGGGTTACACAAACATTTATTGTTTTCAACCATTTTAATTGTTCAAAACAGATAACAAAATCCATATTTGGAAAGAACACAAAATTTTAGATGGAATACATATTTCATTTGTTGAAAAAGGATTTAAAATGAGCAAGTTATTAATTTGACAATTTTAAATGATTTAAACAAGATTTAAATTATTGAACCAATTTTAATTATTCAAAACAGGAAACAAAGTTTATATTTGGAAAGCTTGTTCAATTTTGCATGGAAAACATATTTTGCATGTGCCATTTGAATTAAATTTGAATTAGTTATGAATTTGACCAAATTTGAGAGAGTTGTTTGAATTTGAATTTTTGAAACCATTTGAAATGTTCAAAACAGTATACAAATTGTTTTAACATGTAGAGAATTTAATTTGGTATGGAAAACATATTTTATTTGTTGAATTTGGAATTTTTATGCCCAAGTTATGAATTTTGCAATATTTAAAGCATTTAACAAGTAATAAATGTTTTCAGCATTTTCAATTATTCAAAAACGGAAATAAAGTTGATAATGTGGTAGAGCATTTAAAATGGAGTGGTTTTCATGTTGAAAGTTTTGCAATTTGAGTTTTCAAGCAAAAGTTATTAAATTACAAAGTTTATTTGATAATCTGCCAATTTTATTAAATTACAGGGACTAGGAAAATAATTACAGGGACGGATCTGTGAACCACAAGGACCTATGTGCGAACAGGGATTGTTTTCGGATCTGGAAAAAGAAATAAAAAAGTGTGTGTTTAATCGCGCGGGGGAGGAATCGATCCAGGGATCTCCTGGTGCGCGCGCACGGGCTCAAGCCACTGGGCTACTCGCTCGGTTTTGTTAGGTACCGCTTGTGATGGATTTTGAGGTGGGGGGTGCGGGTGCAGGACTGACGAAACTGAACTTTTCTTCAGTTAACTGAACCCGATCGGGAGGGAGACGACGGCGTCGACCGGCTGCTCGTTGCGGCTGCTGGCGTGCGCCGGGGTGGTGCGTCCATGCTGGCCGTGCGCTCAGCGAGGAGGGAGAGGGCAAGGGGAGAGAGAGACAGGGGCGGCTCACCGTGGCCCGAGCGGGAGCAGGCGACAGAGAAAATGGCGGTGGCGGAGAGGCGCTCGACGGCGGCGATCGGAGGATTGGCGGCGGCGATCCCGTGCCCCAGGGGCTCCTCCCTGGAGGCGAAACGGAAGAGGAGGACGAGAGGGTTCCGTTCCCGCAGAGAGGGAGCCTCGACGGCCACCACAGCGACGGCGCGGAGGCCCTCAAGCTCCGGCCATGGAGCTGCTACAAAAGTTCAGAAAACTCCGGGAGATAGACAGGGAGAGGAAGAGGGAAAAGGGAGAGGGTGGCGGCGGCTCGAGGAGGAGGAAGGGAGAGACTAGGGTTTCGGAGGGGAGAGGGGTTTTAAGGAGGAGGTGGAGCAGGTGTGCTCTGCTCGGTGGGGGAGGTCGCCCCTCCTCTGTCTCCGTACAGAGGAGGAAGACGACAACGTCGTGGGGGCTGGGCCTCGTGGGGGTGTGGTGGGCTCAGCCCAATTGGGCTGGCCTGCCCTCCCCCCCTTTTTTTTTGTTTTTTGCTTTCTGTTTTTTTTTGTTCACCTTATTTTTTTGTAGGAAAGAAAAGAGGGAAAAAAGAAAGGAGAATGGGGCATAAAAAAATTATAACAATAATTTTTATGAAATGCCCTTTTTCCAACAGTTCAGATTCACAAGTTTTGGTTCTGAAATTTTTGAGATTTCAAATTATTTGAATTCAAAATGGAATTGGCATATTGGGTTTAATAATAGAAAGATTATTTGAACCATTTACAAAATTCAATCCAATTCATAATTTTGGAAAACAATTTAATTATTTGATTTGAATATTTTATTTGAAAAAGTTGTAACAGACCAAGTGTGAAACATATTGATTTGTCATTTGATTTGAAATTCAAATTCAACACATGTGTGGATATGATGACATGATGCATTTTAAATAAAATCAAGAAACAAACATTCTAAGTTGGGAGTTTTTCATACTTGGGATGTTACACAAGTAAACCTATCCAGGATTAACCCCTGCGCTAGGAAACAATCCAAGGAAAACTCACATTGTTGATTAAGATGACATTCATTTTTATGGTGAAGGTAGTTATATATTACTCCCTCCGTTCCATAATATAAGATGTTTTAGCTATTTCACATGTTGTCTAGATACACACTAAAGTGAGTGTATATATACACTAAAATATGTCTAGATACATGTGTATGTATGTGAATATGGAAAAAGTCTAAAACATCTTATATTGTGGAACGGAGGGAGTACTAGTCAAGTTATCATTGTTAAGTGTAAGTTGTCGGAATACTTGTTAGCGTTGCCACATAACCGCGGACAACACGGCTTCTCGAGAAGATTTATCCCTGCAGGGTGCACTACAGTACCCGTACACACTCAAGCCACCAATTAAAACTCAGGTTAGCTCGACACGACCTCTTCCGTCTCCACTGCACATCCAAGAACCATGGGAGTTGTCGCGTGCACTGTTAATCTGGCCCAAACAGGACCTTCATAACACTAGAAGAACGTGTCGCACCTAACCGTAACGACTACATCAGGTCTCCTTATCACCATGGGATCGTACCTGCACATGTGTGTCAAATGGAAAACCCGAACTAGGTGTGGTCCCTGGACAAACAACAAACTCAGTTAAAGCCGAGGGGGGTTCCATACCACCTCCCGGATGCGGTTAACGCTCATCATGGATCAGAGGACAAGACCTTTTTCCTGAGGACAAGACCATTTTCCTAAAGTCAAAACTAGGAGGCCTCTAAACCACACGGGCCCTCCTGCCAGTGTCTTATCATCAAATTATTATTACCCCAAACATTAACACAATGCTGATTAAGTTAAACCCTGCTAACAAACTAAACATGTAACAAGAAACGGATAACAGGACTCGAGTGCAACAAACCTAAGCAAACAACTACCACACATCGGCTAACGAGTAAACAAGAAATATGTTAATAGGGTGTGAAGAATAATGATATATCATGACCGTAAGGTAAACATATGATAGGATCGAGACACAAGCATCGAATCATAAGGATGGAATAAAGACAACGAGAAGAATCGGTAACAAGTGAGGAACGACAGCCATAGGTAGCAAGTGATTAAATCTTGCCTGAAATCCAGCTATAGAGTAAGAAAAACTTGTCGTTGCTCACATCATATCAACGTCCTATTAGTGAAGAGGAAAAGCACTAAAATAAACAACCGATGCAACACTTACTACTACGGTAAAAGATCCAGCATGATCAAGATATGGATCCATGATGTGCGAGATGCAACTTAACCAATTTAATTGGGACCGAAGTACCAACAATTAATTTAGAAGGTTCAAGTTATTTAGGTAACAATCAAATTAAATGTTGATTAACACGAGGTAAGTGGGATAAATCAAATCAAATTAAATAGAATAGGGCACAATTTAAGTGAGCACCCCAACATATTCCATGGTTATTATTTAGGTGCACATGCATAAGAGTACTAAAATGCAAAGTTATAGATGCAAACATGAGCATGGATAGAAAATTAATATTCTTTACATTTGTCTGATAATTATAGACATAAAATTTGTATTATTTAGATTAATAAAACAAAAGTTATAAAGTTAACAAGGTTGACATATTATAGACAAAATAATAAAACGAGGAAAAACCAACTGCATATGGGATTTTGACCTCGGGTCTGCCATGTTTCAGATTGGGCGTGTAGCCAGTGGGTTAGTTCCGGTGTTGTACCAACTTGACACATCTCACGTTAATATAAACAGCGAAGTAACGCTAACTGAACTTTGGCACCAAAATTCCGAAACGGAGAATCACAAAAAAAAAAAAAAAAAAAAAAAAATCCTAAATGGAGACCGTGCGACGGGGACGAATAACAACACTCGCTTCTGGTTCTCGTGCACATCCTGCAACTCAAGGGTGCACGTACAGCTGGACGTGCGTGCATAGTGTATGAGTGTGCTATGAACGTGCAGTGCGTGTGTGGTGCCAGGCCTGCAACAATCGGACCAGCAAGGAGCTCAAAACGACATGGTCATCCCGGCGGTGAGATGGACAGAATCGGCCTCTGACAGATCCACGCTTACAAATAGAGAGGGAGGCAGAGAGGATGTATGGGAGACGTGAAGGCTCACAGACGGTTAGTCGACGTAGACGAGCATTGACCGGATATAGATGATGACGTGGACGGAGATGATGTCGATTTGTAGGGGAAACTCCAGGCTCCGAATTTGGGCCAGAAAGGAGAGGAGATCTAGTTTCACCTCATGGACATGGTCTCCGTGCTTGGTTTAGAGAAGATTGACGGTGCTTGGTTTAGAGAAGATTGACGGAGAAGCTGGCGTCCGCCGGTCTTGGAGCTGTAGAACCTGTTCGGGGCGAACTCATCCGCGAGTAGCAAATTGGATCAGCGACGAATCCGACATGAGGAATTGATAGATGAGTTACAGACAGACCTCCAGGACATAGCCGAAAGTCTTGGGTTGGAGGGAGAACATGGCGAGCTTCGCTTCTTCAAGCTCTGTCCATGGCGGCGCGAGGGCGAGAAGGAAAAGGTGCTAGGGTTCCGGGGAGCCTGGAGGCGGCTTTAAGCAGGGGAAAGCGAGAAGGATAATGTGGAGATGGTGCTGGAGCGTGAGGTAGACCACAGGATGGTACTTCTTGTGCTCTCTTGTCCGTGGAGGGAGAAAATTACATAAATCTACCACAATTGGGGCAGTGGTTGCGAGTCAGTACCAATTGTGGAAATTTTTGCTAAAACCTACCACGTCTTGGACTAACGACCACAGGATGCGCTGATGGCACTCGCTGAGAGTGTTTACGTGAACTGACAAGAAGGGCCCGCCTGCAGAGCTGACGTGGCCAAACGGCCATTCGCAGCTTCCGTTCGGACCGCGCCCGAGCGAGCTGGTTAAGACGCGCCCGGTCGGAACCCAGACAGCAGGCAACGCGCACGCACTTCACTCCTTCACTCTGTCTCTTCTTTCCCGCGCGATGGACGACGCGGCGAATCCCGGCGGCGTCGGCGGTACTAGCGGCGGCGGAGGTGGCGCATCAACGGGATCTACGGGCGTGGAGGAGGAGCTGCAAGAGCTGTGGCCAGCGAGCCGGCCATCGTCGGCGTCGCATCTCCATCTTCTTGCGCAGATGTGGGCTTCCAATCCGGCAACTAGTTCGCAGTGGATGTCCGGGCTCGGCGGCGTGGAGTAAGTGCCTCCATTTCTTCTATCTGTTTTCTTCCCATCTCTATTCCGAGTCGGGGGATTTGGGGATTTGGGGTAACGAATTTGGGGATTTAGGGTTAGGGTTATGATTCTGTACCAAGTAAATTACCTGTGAATGTTGGCTAGGTTATGTATGTACTGAATGTTGGCTCTGAATGTTGGCTCTGAATGTTGGCTAGTAGATAGCAAGCTGAATGTTAAACTGAATTTAGTAATTTCTTTAGATAGCAATTTAGGTATCTGTTATTTATTTTGTACATTTTATAAAACTTGTTGTTAAACTGAATGTTGCATGCTATTAAACATGTTGTTTATTTAGTAATGTTAAACTGAATGTTGCATTCTATTAAACTTGTTGTTTATTTTGTAATGTTAAACTGAATGTTGCATTCTATTAAACTTGTTGTTTATTGATTTTTGTATTTCTGTTATTGCTTTGTAGTTTGGATCCTGAATTATGGGAGCTCAGAATTCATTTTGATGGATTAGATAATATTGAAAGGACTATTCGCCGAGATGATGTTACTTATCTGAATATCATTGCACTGATAGAGACCCAGGGGTATTGTATTATGGACTCACTGTACTGCAGAAGGGGGCAGGGAATGGAACTAGTGGAGAACAATGCTAAGATATATGAGTTGCTTGAGCATTTTAATTCAACAAAAGTTCTGAACTTGACTGTTAAAAGGGGCAGACCTGCTGTTTCTAACACTTACTTTAGTGATGAGCAAGTAAAACATTCTCCATCACCAGCAACACTGTTGAAACCTGGTACTAAAAAAGCCAGTGGTAGATCTTTAATCAAGTATGCAGACCCAGTTGTTTATGATTTGGACCCTCCTTCTGTCTTTGTCGTTGATGATGAAGGTTCAGTAATTCCAACTCAGTGTGGCAGTGCTCCATGTGGTGCTTATGTGTGCACTCAAGAAAGCAGAAATGTGGAAGAAGCTGTAACTGATAAGGGGAAGGGAGTACAAGTACATTCAGAAGAAGATCATAGCTCAGGGGATGAATCAACTGGGTCTTATTTTGACATGGGAGAGGCAGACTTTGCAGCAATGACAGAGATGAGGTCAAAGGAGGACATGGAGATTGCTGAGAAGATTGAGGAGATAAGGAAGGTGAGAGAGGATCCACTGATGCACTGTGAAGGTGACACTGATGTTGAAGATTTGTTTGTTACAGAGGAAGACCCAGCTCCTTTTGCACAACCTATAATTAAGAAAAGTAAGAAGAAGAAGTTGTCTGTGAGGAAGGGACCCACAGTTAGATCTCATTGCAGTGTTGAAGATGAAGAAGTACCTGACTACATACCCCCACCAGAGTTGGATAATTACCCTGGCTATGTAGGTGATTACATTCCTTCATCAGATGAGGATGGCTTTGAACCATTGTCAATGGTTCCACCAGAGGGTGGTAGAAAAATTAGAGCAAAGAAAAGGGAACCAAGAAAATGGTATGATGCAATGAGACTGAACCCACATGACCAACTCTGCTTGAAGATGTGCTTCAGAGATGCCCAACAATTCAGAGATGCCTTGATTAATTTTCACATTGCCCAAAGTAGGAACTACATGTATCACAGGAACTCCAATGTAAGAATAATTGCTCAGTGCATTAAGGAGACTTGTCCTTTCTACATGGTGGGATCTCAGATAAAAGGGGAGAAAACCTTTGTACTAAGGAATATGAAATTGAAGCATACATGTGGCACCACAAATGAAACTTCCAGGGTTAGTGCAAAATGGTTGGCTGCAAACTATGAAGGTATGTTCAGGTCAAATCCAAGTACAAGCATCCAGTCACTCATAGACAGTGCTATGCAGCAACATGGTGTTGAGGTGCCTAAGATGATGGCTTACAGGGCAAAAAACCTGGCTCTTGATGCTGTCTTAGGTGATCACAGGAAGCAGTACTATAGGCTTAGAGACTTTGCACAGTCAGTGATGGATACCAACCCTGGAAGTAGAGTTATTGTGGCAACAGTCACTCCATCACCAACTGAAGAGAACCCTCATCCTCGCCCCACTTTCCATGGTTTATTTTTCTGTATCAATGGACCAAAAGAGGGATTTTTACAGGGCTGCAGACCATTTATAGGAGAGATGGGAATTACATGCTATTTTGCATATGTGCACTGAATTTATTTGTGTGTCTCTATGTTCACAGCATTTTTTATTTACTAACTGATGGGAATTACTTGCTATTTGACAGGGTTGGATGGATGCTTTATCAAACTATGCACTGGTGCTCAGATTCTAGCTGCAGCAGGCAGAGATGGGAATAACAACATGTACCCAATTGCATTTGTTGTTGTACCCAAAGAAGACACAGCCAACTGGTGTTGGTTTCTGACTCAACTGAAGTTTGCATTGGGTGGAACAGAAGGGCAGTTTGGGACTTACACTATCATGTCTGATAGACAGAAGGTATTTAGACTGAAATCCTTACTGACTGAAGCATGTACTTAGACTGAATCAATAGTTGTCGCCGACGATCATCGACGACAACTACTTTCTACTTGGACTGAATCAATAATTGTCGTCGACGATCGTCGACGACAACTACTTTGTACTTAGGCTAATTGTGTGTGCTGTTTAACAGGGGCTGATTAAAGCTGTCAGTCAGGTGTTCCCTTACAGCCCTGTCAGATATTGCTTGAGGCATATTTGGGCTAATATGCAGACTGCTAGGTTCAGAGGGGAAGATCTAAAGAAGTGTCTGGATGCAGCCAGCTATGCTTTCCATAAGGACCAGTTTGAGGTTGCAATGGAGAATTTGAGGAAGGAGAGTGAGCCAGCTTGGAAGTACTTATGTGCAATTCCTGTACACACATGGGCAAGACATGCATTTTACACCAACTGCAAGACAGACTTGGTGGTTAACAACCTCAGTGAGGTTTTTAACAGATATATATTGGATGTGAGGAAAAAACCCATAGGAACCATGATTGAAGGCATAAAGAACAAGTTAATGGTGAGAGGATATGAGAAGAGGGAAGGTGGAGAAACTGCTAGATGGGAGATTACTCCTCACTACAGTGAGAAGTTAGAAATGGCCAAGAAGTACTCCAGATTTTGCACCCCTTTGATATCAGGAACAAACTTATGGCAAGTCACTAATGGAAAAGGTGATCAGACACACTCTGTTGATTTGGCTGCCAGGACATGTGGTTGTAGGAGGTGGGATGTTACTGGACTGCCTTGCAACCATGCATGCAGTGCCATTATCAAATCCAAGCAATGTCCAGAAGATTTTGTGAGTCCTTTCTTCAAAAAAGAAATGTATAAAAAAGCTTACAAGCATCTGATTTACCCTGTTCCTGGGAAGCATGATTGGGCCAAGACAGGTGGTCCTGACATAGTACCACCTTTCTTTGATATCAAAAAAGGAAGGAAACAAGAGAAGAGAAGGAAGAGAAAATTTGAGGTACCCAAGCCTAAAGATACTTCAAGGATGGGAACAACAACATGCTCTAACTGTAATCTGCAAGGACACAAGTACCTAAGCTGCCCAACAAAATTGAGGCCAGATTTGGAAATTAGAAAGAACAACCATGTGGTTTGTGTCCTTTTATCTATTTACCTTGCTATTTACCTTGCCCTGTCCAATTTTATATGTTTACCTTGCTATTTTATTGCTACTATGTTGAAACAAATATATTTCTATCTATTTATCTTGCTCTGTTCCAATTTTATCTATTTACCTTGCTATTTTATTGCTACTATGTTGAAACAAATATATTTCTAGCTATTTATCTTGCTCTGTTCCAATTGTATATATTTACCTTGCTATTTTCTTGCTACTATGTTGAAACAAATATATTTCTAGCTATTTATCTTGCTCTGTTCCAATTGTATATATTTACCTTGCTATTTTCTTGCTAACTAGTGTCTGTATTACAGGCTAACAGAGCTAATAGAGCTGCTGGTGCACCTTCAACTGAAGATAATTCAGCCCCACCTCCAGCTCCACCTGCAAGGACATGCCCTCCTCCAGCTCCACCTTCAAGTACATTCCCTCCTCCAGCTCCACCTGCAAGAAGATCATTTGCTGCTCCAAGAGCCACAAATCTGCCGAGAGCTGACAGAGAAGGCCCTGATGAACCCAGGTACAAAAGAAGCAGGACCTGGGGCTATTTCAACTGTGGTTACCAGCCTAGTAATCAGGAGGAGGATGGTGGCCCTTCCAACACCTGATTTGGACTTGCATGTGTGCTGATTCAAAAACTTGATGGTTATTTTGGGGAAATGATTGTGTTGTAACTTCAGAACTTGCTGGTTACCCACACCTTTTGTAATGCAGTAGTTGTAATTCCAGAACATGCTGGTTACCACTACTCCTAGTGTTGAGATGAACCTCTAAATATGTACTAAATATGTACTGATGAGATTTATCTTAAATTTCTGTATGAATTCTGTTTGGCACTAAATATGTACTGTTATTAACTCAAAATGTCATGTTTCTTTTTGATCAATTCAAAATATCATGTCTCTGTTTGGTACTGAAATTCTGGATGAATTTTGTTTGGGAAATGATGTTTTACAAGTTAGGTTTTACTAAATAGTTGTCGTCGACAAATTTCGTCGACGACAACTATTTAGTACTAGTGGTGGTACAATTAATGAAGAGCTGGTGTCAACAAAATAGTGGTGGTGTTACAAGCAAAGAAGATGACATTTCTAAGAAACTAGTTGTCGACAATATGTCCTCGACGACAACTCTTGTCTGTCTAAGAAATTAGTTGCCGTCGATGACATTTCGTCGACAACTACTATTTATTACCATAGCTACTGATGTCAACTTAATAAATACCAAATAGTTGCAGAGCTCATCTCAACTTAATAAATACCAAATAGTTCAACATTGCAGAGCTCATCTGAAATTAATCAGTACAACCAAATAGTTCAACATTGTAGAGCTGATCTCAACTTAATAAGTTCCAGCTAATCGTTCAACATTACAACCACTAGTAGATAGATAAGTATTGCAATACTAAAGTACCAGCAATACATTTCACATACAAACTACATTTCATTCATCTAAAATGAGCCTGACCCTCTTGAGCTTTTCTTTGTTCACATTGTTGGCTTTCAGAATGTCATAGAGCATATACTCCAGCTTCTTCTTTTCCTCCTTCATTTCTACCCTTTCTTCTTCCCTTTTGTTCTGAACAATCAAAAGCATTTCACTGTCATGCTTCAGTGCAGTGTTCTCTTCAGTCAGCTTGCTATTCTCCTTTGCTTCAATTGCAGCTTGCTATCCTTCACAACCTGGACCCATTGTTCCTCAAGCTCCATCCTAGCAAACTGACTCAATGCAAGCTCTCCATCATCTTTCCTCATCTTCTCTAAGTTCTCCTTCCTAACATTTGCTGCAGTGTCTTCTAGCAATTTGTTTACTTCTGCAATCAAACAGTTGTACTTCTTTTCAACTTTGACTTTGTCAGCCTGCAGAGTCTTGACCATTAAAGCATGATCAATCTTCTCTTCAATCCTGGCATTATTGGTCTCCTCCACCTTGCTCCAAAGATGAAATAATGCATTCTCAAGTGTTGCTGGCCATTCAGGATCTATCCAGCAAAGAAATCCACAGTTCTCAACTTCCTACAAGAACAAAACCACACTTATCCCGTAAGATAAAGTTTACCTTCCAAAATACTATAAACTACTTATTTGTTTTTCAATTACTAAATAATTGAATACAATATGACTGACATTTATATGCAATGATAATCACAGACATATATAAAGCATTGATAATCACAGAGATATAATTATATGCTCACAGAAATAGACAGACTAGAGATGTTGTAATCATTCCATTTAGCTTACTGCACTGTGTACTAACTACTCACTAACAGAGCATATGTCATACTATTTAGCTGTGTACATTTAGCTAATGAAACTACTCACTAACTTAAATACATTTGTAATTCATTAAATAACTCACATTCTTGATCGGACTGGCTAGAAAGCGTCTGTCAGTATTAGTCCCTTCGAATGCAACAAAACGCTCAGGTATTTCCTTGTGCACGCGACAGACCTCCGTTGAATCCATGGCTAAACCTCCAAATAATGCATCCTCGATGGAATCAGGAGTATAACCGCCATCTTGTGACTACAAATCGAGCATAGCAGAAGTAATGTAGCCTTAATAGACGACAAATCGAACCAACATTGCAAATCCCCAAATCGAAAAACCTAACCCTAGCTACGAATTCCCCAATCAGAACTTACCCCAGAGCTGAGTCCACTCAGAAGATCGCCGCTGGACGTCTCGCTGTCGGGCCAGCTCGGCATTTCGACGGTGGTGGCGTTCTAGCAGCCACGTCGGAGGAGAGTTCGTCGGAAGAGCTCGTCGGGGAAGGAGGAGTGAGCTGTGAAGGAGTGAAGTGCGTGCGCGTTGACTGCTGTCTGGGTTCCGACCGGGCGCGTCTTAACCAGCTCGCTCGGTCGCGGTCCAAACGGAAGCTACGAACGACCGTTTGGCCACGTCAGCTCTGCAGGCGGGCCCTTCTTGTCAGTTCACGTAAACACTCTCAACGAGTGGCATCAGCGCATCCTGTGGTCGTTAGTCCAAGACTTGGTAGGTTTTAGCAAAAATTTCCACAATTGGTACTGACTCGCAACCGCTGCCCCAATTGTGGTAGTTTTATGTAATTTTCTCCCGTGGAGGAGACGGCGGCAGCAGCTGGCAACGGCCGTATTTGGGTCGTAGGTAGCCGGCTCGGCTGTTGGGCTGGCCTGGCTACCTCCCCTCAACCTTTTTCTCTTTGGTTTTATTATTTTGCAGAAAATAGAGTAGAAGTTTGGTTATTATAAATAAATAGTTTGGAGGCCCAAAAACAATTCCACGAAAATTTAGAGAACAAGTTTTTTATGCAATTCGATTAATTGGCAATGTTAAAAATGCATGAAGATGCGTGAGGATGTCATGATGATGCACAAAAGAAAAGAACAAACACATTAATTGGGGAATAAATCCCCGGGCCTTACACTTTTTGTACGTCTAAGTGTAGCTTGTCACAAAACTCTTTGCTAGCAAGGTTAGATGTTTAATCATTGATCTTCTCTTCTTGTGGGGATGTTGTTAGCACTCTTTTAATCACCAAGGATGGGCTTTTGTCCACATCACAATAGATGCTTTCTTCGTCATGTTGTTCTTCATCCAAGAGGTTGCCAACAATTTGGTGCAAAGCATAGTATTCGTCTTCGCTCATTGAGTCAAGTTTACCATCTTGGTTGACAATCATGATCATCGTCTTTAAGCATTCATTAGATTTGTGTCCATTACCACCACACTTGAAGCAAGTTATTGAGGTAGACTCGACTTCAGAAGCACTTGTTATGGTTGTTGTAGGCGCTTGTTTCTGGAATTGTTGAGGCAACTTGGTTGTTGCATTTGGAGCTCTTGGATTGCCTTTGGAGGCACTTGGTGTAGATGCGTGAGCCATTTGAGGCGTCGAGGTTGAAGACTTAGAGGTGAAATAGTCCTTTTTCTTCGTGTACTTGAGATCCTCGAATAGTGGGCACTGGCCCTTGAGTACTTGATGGACACAGCCAACAAAATTGTCATACGGCTGAAACTCCATAATTCTCTTGATGGGGTGAGTGAGGCCATTGAGGAAGCGGGCCATTGTGTACTCTTGAGGTTCCATCGCATTTTCTCTTGTCATGGCGGTCTCCATTTTCTTATAGCACCCATCAACCATTTTCAATCCTTGTTTAAGCTCTTGTAGCTTCTTGAGCAAATCTCTCTTATAGTGAGGAGGTACAAATCTTGCGTGCATGACTTCTCTCATCTTTTTCCAAGTGTTGATAGGTTGCAAATGGTTGGCTATTCGTTGGGATTGCACTTGTTCCCACCACAATAGGACATAACCTTCAAATTCAACGGAAGTTGTAGCTACCTTTTTATCATCACTAAAGTCATGAGTGCGGAATATGTTATCAACTTTGAGATCCCAAGAGAGGTAAACATCTAGGCCAGTTTCACCATAGAACTTAGGTACATTGGTTCGAACAGTGCTCATGTTGTTGTCTTCATTGTGGTTACGGTTGTTCTCATTGGGGTCTTCATCATAGTTAGGTAGGGAATGAGCATATGGATGAACGGTCTTGCTCATGGCGATAGTGTTGAGGAAGGTCTTTCTCTTGGCGGTCATTATGGTGGCGACGCGCATTACGACTTGGAGGCCTTCGATGTGGGCGAGCACCTTGCACGAAGTCATTGTGACCATAGGTATTCGCAGCGTTTGGAGGAGGTGGTGGATGATGTTGATGAAGATCCGTGCGTCGAGGGTGGTGTTTAAGAGGGTCATCATGTCCGTTTTGATGTCGAGGAGGTGGTTAAGGTGGCGAGCTATCATCATACCAATTGCGGCGGCATAGTTGTGGATATGGTGGAGGTTCATGCTCTTGGCGGTGAAGTCCACCATCTTCCATGTGGTGATGACGATCATGGCGACGAGCTTGATGAGGAGCATGAGGTTGGTCACGTGGTTGACTTGACCTTGATGAACTCTTTTTTCGGTGTGAAGATGAAAATGATCGAGGGAGGTTAGCAAGATTTTCTAAGTTGATGTTGATACATGCCAATTGATCGTTGAATCTTGCATCTTGTTCTCGTGGGCGACACTCATAGCATTTCCAATCCATCACGCACAACCACATGCTCATGATGTGTTACAAAGTTGTGGTTGTTGTCGATGTAGAAGGGGTTCCCATCATCATCTAAGCTCGCACTTGTGAAATCACCTTCCCTAGCCATCTCAAAGAAGAAAGTGGCATATCAAATGTGGTTAGCACTTACCAACTCTTACCTTTTTTGATAGTATTGGGTAAAGTGGCTTGCCGAAGGAGAAGGGTTTGTAGGGAGAGTGTAAGACTTGAAAAAAGAGACCCTAAGGACAACCAACACACACACACACACACACACACACACACACACACACACACACACACACACTTTATGAGGAGCACAAATCGATAGTATGGGCACCTATAGAGGGGGTGGTGAATAGGTGCTATGACCAATTTTAATTTTTCTTCAAATTAAGGCTTGACACAAAGGTAAATTTTCTAGATATGAAACTACGATGAATTTACCTACAACAACAACAACAACAACAACAAACAAGAAACAAGCTCAAAGTAAAGGAGAGGGAACGAGGTAACCGATAATGGAAGCACGCGGAGACAAGGATGTAATCCCGAGTTCCTCCTTTTGAGGGGAGTACGTCTCGTTGTAGGGGTGCGAGTTTCGCCACAAAGGTCTACTCAACGCCACAAAGGCCTCACCCTATTCTTCGATGAACCTCGCCACAAAGGCCTAGTTAACCTTCCATTATCGATCCCCTTTTAGGCGGGAATCGAGTCCTTTACAACGAGCTTGAGGCACACACGCCCACAACCAAATTCGGGGCTCCCAAGAATCACCAAAAATCAACGCGAGTAGCAATGAGGTCTAGGTTTTCCACAAGGAAACCCTAGACTTGGTTCCCTAGAGTGAATGAGGGGGAACTGAAGAACGAGTGCGCGAAAATGTAGATTGGGGCCTTCCCCCTTCAATCCTCCAAAGATCAATGAATTTGGGTGGAGGGACCGGGAGATCTAGGAATTTTGTGAGCTCAATAATTGCACATTAATGGCTTGGACGAACTAGCTTGGGGTGGAAGAAGGAGAGGGGTATTTATAGCCCCTCTCAAAATGTGGCCGTTGCAGGATTTTCAGGGCGGATCAGCCCAAGTTGGGGCAGATTATCTGGCCCTCTAGGCCAAATAATCCGGCCAACTTCTGCAAGCCCCGCACAAATTCCTTAGCCGTTTCCCAGGTCGAGTCCCAGAGGGCAGAATATCCAGCCCCGGAAATCCTGGCTTCAGGACGATGAAAAACCCGGGGAAAAATCCGCCAAGCTTCTACAAGCCTCGCACCATCCTAGACATCCTCTGGGTTTCACTGAGAATTCTAGGGGCGGATTATCCAGCCCCTAGGCACTGAATAATCCATCCAAAAAGTCGGAGGGCTTCTGCAAGCCCCGCACCTAGGTCCTTAGTGGACCTTTCTAACCCTGGTTTATGTGGGTGGATTATTTGGCCCCTAGTGGGCGGAATATGCGGCCCCCGGAATATCCGGCCTCTCCAGGCCAGAATTCCCTGCAAAACCAGAGATGGAAAGATTTCCTTCAACCTTTATAGTGCTTGGTGCTTTGAAATAAGACCTGTAAGATCTGCACCACTTAGTACACAATTAAATATCGCATGTGTTTTTAACTAACACACACAACATAGAGACATAAGAAATGCTCTTTCAATCTCCCCCCTTTTGGTGTTAGATGACAACACAAGGATTTGCGATAAAAACATACAAGTAGCAAGAGATATAGAAGCTCACCCTAAGTGTGTGCCTAAGATTTTTGCAAAACACCAAGATGCACACAAAGGGGTCATAGCAACATGAAAGAGATTATGCTTGCAAGAAGTGAGACAAGATAATATGATATGGTTGAGACCAAACCTTGAATAGAAGACGATAATAGATATAGATATCACCACACTCATAGTTCTCAATACATAGTAATAGATCAACCACAAGTCTCACACCACGATAGATAAAAAGCAAATAGTTCAAATGACAAAAACAATAAATGGACACAAGCTCTAAACAAATGATAAGAGCAATGCTTGTGTCCAACCCATGCAAATCCCCACGGAGACTCCTAATAGAACTACTTCTCCCCTTTGGCATCGAGACACCAAAAAGGAACAAGAGAGATGCTACTCATCCCAAAGAAGTCACTCCGAGTTGCGATGGTCCTCCGAAGCATCCTCCTCACTCTGTTCCTCCTCATCCTCACCATCATCCTCAGGATCCTCAGCAAGTGATGCACGGTAGAGAGAGCTCTCCAGATCATCCCAAGGATACTTGGCATTGTCCATGTTCCGGTGAGTGTAGGACACAGGCTAAGAGATAGCAGGAGGATAACCGGGAGTACCACGAACATGGTGAAATATCTGCTGCTGAGTGCCTACTGCCACGTGCTCCTTGCGGCAAGCATTGTACTTCTCCTTACGAATATCCACCTTCATGCAGAGGACGGTACCCTGAAACCAGCTAAGCTCCTTCACCTCAGAGGAGAAGGCAGGAGCACAAGACCTACATCCCCTAGACGCTCCCCTAGAGGCACTGCTGCCATGAAAGCATCCATAGAAGCAACAGAAGTGGTCTTCTTATTGACATAGAACATCTTGTACTTGTGACCAATCTAGTTCCCACTCATGTCATACTCATTCATCTTATCCTCAATGAGCAGCATAATGTATGGAGGATAAGGAATGGTCAAGTGGGAAACCATGGCATCATGCATCTCATGGAAAATGAAGTCCATCACATCAAGAGTAAAGGACTCAGCAGGATCCTCATGTGCCAGCAGAAGAAGATCCACCAGAGAACAACAAATAGCATTTTTGTTTCCTCCACTAGGGTCTATGTTCTCCCTGAAGATCCTCACAAGAACATCATACAATGGAAGAAGGCCCTGGTTCTCACCAATCACTCCCCTTGGGCCATATAGACCAGTTAGCTCATTCTTCCTAATCGTCTCAGGAGCGTGAAGGTTAATGCCCGAAGGATGAGACACGCTCCTAAAGGGTGAATTCACTCCTCATTGATTATGCTATTTATGATTATGAGAATTTTATACTACCTAAGTCTATGCATTTATGTATGATAAGGTTTATTGATAACACAAACATGATGGAGGAGAACAATCAAGAGGAGCTAGAAGATGATTATACAAGTGGTGAAAACAAAGGAGCCATGGTGAAAACAATGTTAGAAGATGGTGAAAACAATGGTGCCATGGTGAAAACAAGTGTCCAAGATGGAGAAAACAAATAAATAACAATTTTTATGTCAATAAAACAATTGTTATTCATCAAGACAAGGGGATAGGCGCCTCCACCAAGTCAAATGCGCCCTAGAAAATCCTATTCCTAATAGGTATGGTTTGTATACCATAATTGGTCGAATCGCTTAATGGTGGATCGGTTTGTATCTCTCTTTGAGTCATAGTTGGACTCCTAGTCCTAGTAGGAGTCCTAGTCCATGTAGGAGGAGGGTACTTGCGCAAGGAGCCCCTTGTGGCCGCACCCTCCACCTATATATGTCCACCACCTGCGTGTGGTATAGGTAGAACAAGTTTAAACCAAAACCAACAAAACCCTAGCCTCTAGTTTGTATTGCTGCTAAGCATACTACTTGAAGTTTAACCTGCAAAGTTGCGTGATATCTTGTTATTCCATCTGGGAATAGGGGGATACAGGACCACTTGTGATCTTTGATTACTTGTGCAAGAGTGTGTAGTTGAGAATATCTAAAGAGCTTGATTGTTGTTGCATCTGGCAACAGGGGTCAGCTGAGTGAGAGGTCTCCGTGTAGCACTAGTTATCCACATATCAGGAAAATACAAAAAAAGAGAGAAGCTCATTGAGAAGATTGGGCCACCCCATATCATCTTGGTATCAGATTCTCAGGTTTACTCGGTGAGCAAAGTTATCTTTACTTTCAGTTATTTTTTATTCCTATCCAGAAAAAGCCAAAAATATTAGGTTTAGAATTTGCCAGAGCCTAGATAAACACCAAATTGCATCTACCTAGTTGCTGCTTTTTGTTGATTTGTGTTTCTGTTTTTCTGTTTTTAGTTTTTCATCTTTTAGGGTTAGGGTTCATCTAGCTATCTTTTGTTTTCCCTATATAAAAAAATCTCACAAAAATAGTGTTGCTGTGTGTGTGTTCATCTCGAGATTTCAAGACCTACAGCTTTCTTTTAGGCGAGTTGATTTTGATCTCGAATCACCAGTTCCATATAGTCACGGGTATCTATCCATAATCGGATTCAAATCCGATCCCTGCCGTGTGAGCAAAACCCACCAAAACGATGCCGCCATCACTTTCCCTGCCGCACCGTTCCACTGCTTACCAACCACCCCCGCGGTGACCAAAATCCTTTACCAGCGCACGCCCTCTCCTCGTCGCAGTCGGGTTCCTTGCCTCGCTCGGATTCGCTGCCGCGGCTCGAGAACGCGTCAAAACCGCTGCCGTCGCTGCCGTACCACACCTAGCCGCAGTCGGATTGCTCCTTTGTGCACGCTTACAAAACCCCGCCCGCCCCCATACCGCAACACACCACCGCACCACCCGCGCTCTGCCGTGAGTCCACCGCACGCTGTCGTACGCCTCCCATGAGCCATTTTCTCTGCCGTGAGCCAAAAGTGTTGCCGTGAGCCAAAAGTGTTGCCGTGAGCTCGTTTCTTTTTAGTTTTTAGTAGTTTTTCTTTTGTTTTCTTCCTTGTTATCTCTAGGTTCTTATTCTGATCCTTGATAAGCCTTAGCCATTGCCTTTCTACAGCAAACTTTAGGTACCAAAACCCATAAGACTAGTTGTTTAATTTCTCTGCAGGCTGCTCATTTGATCAAATCTGTCCACAATTTTCTGTTTTCTTCATATTGTTGCTCCTAGTTGATTCAAAGGCCATTGAAAAAATAAAAAAATAGAGAGAAAAGGAAAAAGTATAAAAAAATAGAAAGAAAGAAAAATCAAAAGAGGCCGTGCTACTTATCACTAGTGGAAGCTATTTCATATTGGATATTTTGTGGACAAATTAAGCAATCGTGTGCCTGTTTCATTGATTATTTGCTAGTGTCTTTCTAGTGCTTGCAAAATCTCTACCATATATTTGCTAAGCCACGATTGTCACCAAGTGTGAGTGTGTTTCCATAGTATTTTTTATCACATTAAGCAGTGCATTGGAGTTGTTATTTTGGTGTTGTTAGGATTCCAAACCAAGCCCCACCAAAAACCCTGTTTGCATTGTGATACTTGATAGCTCGGATATTCTTTTCTCACACCAAAGCACATTATTCATTGCTCCTTGTTGGTAAGTTTATCCTTCTCTCTCTTGGAACATTAAGTGAATCCATCTTTGCTTGGTTATTGAGTGAGTTGAGAGAGGCACCACAAACCCATTGATTATTTTGTTACTAACAAGTTAATCATGAGTTCTTCTAGTGATGTTGATGTGCATGCAAAGAAGAAGCCTGAGGACATTGTCAAGTGGAATGAGTATGAGGCATTGAGAGATGTCATGTACAAAAGGATTAATAATGAAGTTGATAAGACCGATGAAGATTTGAGAAAGGAGATGACTACTCTTGATTTGAGGATAGATGGTTGTGCATCTCAAGAATCTGTCAATGGGATTAAAGACACTTTGAGGACATTGACACAACAAGTGACTACAATTGCAAATCTAGTGGAACAACTACAACAAAGACCTCAAGCTATTGCTCCAATTGATGATGGGAGAGGAAATTTTAATGGAGGCCGTGGATGATTGGCAAGAAGAGTACCATTGGAAAATAATAGAGAGGATGATGGCTTGGGAAAACCAAAATTCTCTATTCCTAGTCTTGCTTGTGATTCTGGAGATGTGGAAGAGTACTTGATGTGGGAGCTAAAAATTGAGAAACTATGGAGACTCCATGAGTACCCCGAGGAGAGGAAAGTGAAACTTGCATCTTGTTCATTTGATGGCTATGCTCTCTTGTGGTGGGATGTCATTACAAGATTGAGAGAAGAAAATGAAGAGGAAGAGGTGAACACATGGAGAGAGATGAAACAATTGCTAAGAGAGAGATTTGTTCCCAAGAATTATATTAGAACTCTCTATGACCAATTACAACAACTGAAGCAAGGATCCAAGACAGTTGATGCCTATTACAAAGAGATGGAATTAATCATACAAACGGCTTGGATTCGAGAAGCACCTGAACAAACAATGCAAAGATTCTTGAGTGGATTGCAATTCCAAGTTAGAAGAATTGTGAGGCATGTTCCTTATGCCAATATGAGTGAATTATTGCATCAATCAAGGGAGGCTGAAAAGAGGTTGAATGAGGAGCTACAAGTGAGTGCAAGGAGGAGTTTTCCATCACAAAAATCAAATTTCTCATCACCTACACCTCCAAGTGCTACAACCCATGGGAATTCTAGTACCAAACCCGACACCAATACTTCCAATTCAAAGAAATCAACACCATCTACTTCGGGTTCTAGTGGTGCTACACCTCCTCCAAGAAATAGAGACATCACATGCCATACTTGTGGAGGTAAAGGTCATTATAAGAGAGATTTCCCAAACAAGAAAGTTATGTTTCTCAATGCTAATGATGAGTATGCGACTGTAGATGATGTTGATCCCAATGAGGAGGATGCATATGATGATGATGGTCCTATTGATGCCTATGCTAAAAATTATCCAACTATTTTTTGCACCAAAGCATTGAGTATTGTTCCTAGAAATGATGAGAGCCAAAGATGCAATTTGTTTCAAACCAAGGCAATTTTTGGTCCTAACATGGCTTGCAAGGTGATCATTGATGGAGGGAGTTGCAAAAATTTAGCAAGCAAGCATTTATGTGCAAAGCTAAGGTTGAGATATATTCCACACCCACATCCATATTATATTCAATGTCTCAATGAGAAGGAGGAAATAAGAGTATGTCAAATTGTGAGAGTGGAGTTCCAAATTGGACCATACAAGGATACTATTGAGTGTGATGTGGTTCCCATGTCGGTTTGCCATCTATTGCTTGGAAGGCCATGGCAATTTGATAGAAAAGTTATACACAATGGGAGAGCAAACACTTATCAATTGAATTGGAACAATAAGGATATCATATTGAGGCCTATGACACCCCAACAAATAGTGAATGAATCAAGACAAAAAGTGGAAGTGAATCTTGAGAAGGAGAGTGAGAGAGAAGATAAGAGTGAAAACACTACTTCTACGGGTGAAAACAAACCTAGGCCGAGTGGAAAAAATAAGGGAGTGAGCCTTTTGACAATGTTAGCCACCAAAGAGGATTTGAGAGAGTTTGAGGATGATCCTAGCCTACTACCTATAGTGCTCATGCACAAGGGAGAAATTTTGGTTTCTAATGACATGACTCCTCTTTCTATTGGTGTTTCTAATGTTTTGTAGGAATTTGATGATGTTTTTCCAGAAGAAGTGCCCTCGGGATTACCACCATTGAGAGGGATTGAGCATCAAATTGATTTAATTCCTGGATCTTCATTACCAAACCGAGCTCCCTATAGGACAAATCCCCAAGAGACAAAGGAAATTCAGAAACAAGTACAAGATCTTCTTGATAAAGGTTACATTCGAATAAGCTTATCTCCTTGTGCTGTTCCTGTTATTTTAGTTCCTAAGAAAGATGGTACTTGGCGCATGTGTGTATATTGTAGAGCAATTAACAATATCACTATTCGTTATCGTCATCCTATACCACGTTTGGAAGACATGTTAGATGAATTAAGTGGTAGTGCTATTTTCTCTAAAATTGATTTGCGTAGTGGTTATCATCAAATAAGAATGAAAGAAGGGGATGAGTGGAAAACAGCCTTTAAAACAAAATTTGGTTTATATGAGTGGTTAGTAATGCCTTTTGGATTAACTAATGCACCTAGTACTTTCATGAGATTAATGAACCATGTTTTGAGAGATTTTATTGGCAAATTTGTGGTTGTTTACTTTGATGATATTCTCATATATAGCCACAATGAACATGAACACATTGATCATATTAGACAAGTCTTGCATGTGCTAAGAGAAAATAAATTGTATGGAAATTTAGAGAAGTGCACTTTTTGCAAAGATAAGGTCATATTTCTTGGTTATGTTGTCTCTAAGCATGGGATAGAAGTTGATGAATCTAAAATTGAAGCAATTAAAAATTGGCCAATTCCCATGAATGTGAGTCAAGTAAGAAGTTTTAATGGATTAGCTGGATTTTACAGAAGATTTGTGAAAGATTTTAGTACTATTGCTACCCCTTTAAATGATTTGACAAAGAAAGGTGTAAATTTCGAGTGGGTGGTTGCTCAAGATATTGCTTTTGACACTTTGAAAAATAAGTTGATTTTGGCCCCATTATTGATGCTACCTAATTTTAATAAACAATTTGAGATTGAATGTGATTCTAGTGGCATAGGTATTGGAGGGGTGTTAATGCAAGATAAGAAAACAATTGCTTATTTTTCTGAAAAATTACATGGAGCACAATTTAATTGTTCTGTCTATGATAAAGAATTGTATGCACTTGTTAGAGCTCTTGAGGTTTGGAAACATTATTTGTGGCCAAAGGAATTTATTATACATTCTGATCATGAGGCATTGAAGTTTTTAAAGAATCAATCCAATCTTAATAAGAGACATGCTAAATGGGTAGAATTTATTTAATCTTTCCCATACATTATTAAACACAAGAAAGGATTAGATAATGTGGTAGATGATGCTTTGTCTAGGAAAAATATGCTACTCACTAAATTGGATGTGCAAGTTTCGGGTTTAGAAGAATTAAAGCCACTATATGTTCAAGATAAAGAATTTTCAACACCCTATAGTAAATGTTCTAATGTGAAGGCTTGGGATAAATATCATATACCTGATGGATTTTTGTTTAGAGCTAACAAACTATGTATTCCCGAGTGTTCCTTGCGTTTGATGTTATTACAGGAATCTCATAGTGGTGGATTGATGGGTCACTTTGGACGAGAGAAAACATTGCCTATGTTGGCTGAAAATTTCTATTGGGCACATATGAGGAGAGATGTCTATAGATTTGTGCAAAAGTGTATCACATGCAATAAAGCCAAGTCCAAATTGAAGCCCCACAGATTATATACTCCATTGCCAACACCAACTACACCATGGGAAGATATAAGCATGGATTTTGTGTTAGGCTTGCCAAGGACAAAGAGGGGACATGATTCAATTTTTGTGGTGGTGGATAGATTTTCCAAGATGTCACACTTCATTGCTTGCCACAAAAGTGATGATGCTTCCCACATTGCTACACTCTTTTTCAAGGAGATAGTAAAACTACATGGAGTACCAAGGACAATTGTTTCAGATAGAGATGTGAAATTCATGACTTACTTTTGGAAGACATTATGGTGGAAGCTTGGAACCAAATTGTTGTTTTCTACAACATGTCACCCTCAAACAGATGGACAAACCGAGGTGGTGAATAGAACCTTATCTACATTGTTGAGAACTATGATCAAGAATAATTTGAAGGAGTGGGAAGATTGTTTGCCACATGTGGAGTTTACCTATAATAGAGATGTGCATTCAACAACCCAATTATGTCCTTTTGAGGTGGTTTATGGATTTCGGCCTACTGCACCACTTGATCTATTACCACTTCCTATTCAAGAGATAATTAACATGGATGCATCCAAAATGGCTGATTTTGTGAAGAAGATACATGAGAAAACAATGGATGCAATAGAGAAGAAAGGGAAGGATATTGCTCAAAGGAGAAATAAAAAGAGAAAGGAGGTTATTTTTCAAGAGGGAGATTCGGTATGGGTACACTTTCGGAAGGATAGGTTCCCTAAGATAAGGAAATCAAAATTATTGCCAAGAGGTGCTGGTCCTTACAAAGTGATTGCAAAAATAAATGACAATGCTTACAAGATAGTTCTTCCAATTGATGAGTTTGGAGTGAGTAATTCCTTCAATGTTTCGGATTTGACACCATATCATGGAGAGAATCTTGATGTGGACATCAAGGCTTTTCAAGGGGGTGAGGATGATGAGGACATCCCTAGTACATTGCCACTTAAACAAGATGAAGTCAGACTTGGACCAATGACAAGATCAAGGACCAACCTACTAGAACAACAGGTGAATTCACTCCTCATTGATTATGCTATTTATGATTATGAGAATTTTATACTACCTAAGTCTATGCATTTATGTATGATTAGGTTTATTGATAACACAAACATGATGTAGGATAACAATCAAGAGGAGCTAGAAGATGATTATACAAGTGGTGAAAACAAAGAAGCCATGGTGAAAACAAGGTTAGAAGATGGTGAAAACAATGGTGCCATGGTGAAAACAAGTGTCCAAGATGCAGAAAGCAAATAAATAACAATTGTTATTCATCAAGACAAGGGGATAGGCGCCTCCACCAAGTCAAATGCGCCATAGAAAATCCTATTCCTAATAGGTATGGTTTGTATACCATAATTGGTCGAATCCCTTAATGGTGGATCGGTTTGTATCTCTCTTTGAGTCGTACTTGGACTCCTAGTCCTAGTAGGAGTCCTAGTCCATGTAGGAGGAGGGGACTTGCGCAAGGAGCCCCTTGTGGCCGCACCCTCCACCTATATATGTCCACCACCTGCGCGTGGTATAGGTAGAACAAGTTTAAACCAAAACCAACAAAACCCTAGCCTCTAGTTTGTATTGCTGCTAAGCATACTACTTGAAGTTTACCCTGCAAAGTTGTGTGATATCTTGTTATTCCATCTGGGAATAGGGGGATACAGGACCACTTGTGATCTTTGATTACTTGTGCAAGAGTGTGTAGTTGAGAATATCCAAAGAGCTTGATTGTTGTTGCATCTGGCAACAGGGGTCAGCTGAGTGAGAGGTCTCAGTGTAGCACTAGTTATCCACATATCAGAAAAATACAAAAAGAGAGAGAAGCTCATTGAGAAGATTGGGCCACCCCATATCACCATGGTGGTGCCTGGGCCGGCGGAGGGAAGGAGCATCAAGTATCGACTCTCCTGGGTACTGCCACAGCGCCATCCAGGAAGGGGTTGTGGCGGAAGAAAAAAGCGGTGCAGAGGGCCATGCTCGCCGCCTCGGTTCCTTCGCCACCAAGATCTCCGGTGCCGCCGGAGCTAAATGGATTGTGCTTCAACTGCTACAACCCCGGCCATGTCAAGGCTGACTGCTTGGGGCTGATGGTCTGTCGGCGGTGCGGCGAGGAAGGCCATGACTCCCCCGTTGCGGTCAGCCAAGAAGCCCGAGTTCTGAGGATGGAGGTTCCGTCTGCGCTGCCGCGGTCAGGTGATGGTGGTTCCGTCTGCGCTGCCGCGGTCAGGTTATGGCGGCACGGACAGAGGGGTCGAGGCAGTCACGACTGTGCGATGCCCACCGTCACCTTCCCGAGCCTGGACCGTGCCGGCAGTCGATGCGCAACGACTGGCCGCTTCCACCTCGTAGCTGGTATTGGAAGCGCCAATTTGCATCATAAGGCACTCGCCGGGGATGGAGGACTTGGAGAACCGGCTCCATTTTTTCATGGTGGGTGTAAGTCGGAGGGTCAAGGCCACCGATGGTGATTTGGCAGGTGTACTGGGCGTTGGAATCCCTGCTGGGCATCCCATACGAGCGTGTTTCTGTCCACCATTTCCGGCCGGCCGATTTCCTGCTGTCTTTCGCCGACGAGAAGGGAAGGAACAAAGTGGCGGAGAGGCCCTCGTTGCTCTGTGATGGATTCACGCTGTTTTTCTGGCCATGGAATTGGCAATCTCAGGCGATGAAGGGATTGTTGAAGAAGAAGGTGGATTTGGTGCTTGAGGGGGTGCCTTGGCATGCTTGGGAAATTGAGGTTGTCGAGGACTTGCTCGGCGCCTCCTGTTTGGTGGGCAACTTTGCACCGGAGACCAGCACTCGTGAAGACATGGAGACCTTCAAGATCCCAGCATGGACTTCAAACCTCGGTTTAATCCCTACCGCACGTACGTTGGTGATCCCCGAGCCTGCAAGCTTGGGGGTTCCGACGCTGTCGCCACCATCGGCTTCTCTAAATGCTCGCAGTGTTACGCCATTGGCAAGATCTGAGGAGGTCGAGACCCTAAACTATCGTGTGCTCATACACATTGACGTCGTTGAGGAAGAGGATGAGAGCCTCCATGGGACGGGCGTGCAGATTGATCCGATGGTCGGCGTCGGTGGGCCTGGCGGACGGCCGGATACTGTCAGGCGCATTGGCGGTGGCGGTGGTCGGAGAGCACGCCGGCTTCCATGGAAGCTTGGGGTCCCTAACGTCCATGGTGGGATGCGAGGGCAGGTGGAGCAGGTGGCGTCTCGCGTGGTCTCCCAGGCGGCCCCGTCGCGCATGAACTGGCGACTACCGCCAATGGTAAGGACGCACGTGGATCCTCTCGGTCCGGTGGTGGGGTCGGTTGCTTCAAGGTCTGCGTCGACTCCCCAGCTGGCGCCTATCTTGAGGGTGGTTAGGTCCACTATGGGCCCAATGAGGAGTGCTCTGCCCTGTCAAAAGAGTCTATGCCGGTAGGGACCGATAAAGTGGGCTGCGCCCTGACTCCCGCTGCGCCTGGTCCTGACACGGAAAAAGCAAAAGAGCGTGCAGAGATAAGGCCAGAAGGCAGGGTTCAGAACCCGAGGTGGGTGCGTTTCAAAATCTTTGAGCGGTTGGCGACCAACTTGTGGTGGAGGAGGTGCCAAGTGGTATGACGGGAGTTGCTACTCGTTCTGCAAGTGCTACCGGCCATTGGGTGGGCCTTCGCGTTGATCCCGAGGGCGATACGGCCCTGACGCATGGTGTGGTAGAAGAGGTGACCGATCCCTAGATTGGAGCGTCAGGGGAGCGTGTCGGGATTGTGTTGGCCGAGGAGGTTTTGGCCGCAAGTGCTACCGCCCTAGTGGTGGGCCTTCGCGAGGATCTGATACGTCATAAACGTATCTATAATTTTTGATGTTCCATGTTGTTTTCATGCCTTATACTACATGTTTTCTTTACACTTTATGTCATTTTTCTCAATTTCCCGGGACTAACCTATTGACAAGATGCCACAGAGCCAGTTCCCTGTTTTCTGTTGTTTTTAGTTTTAGAAAAGTTGTTCTGGAAATATTCTCGGAATTAGAAAATACGAAGCCCCGAAGTCTTAGAATTATTGAAGGTTCCACGGAGTCCGGAAGAGGCCTGGAGGGGGCCACAGGAGGGCCACACCATATGGCGGCGCGCCCCCTGGCCGCGCCTAGGGGTAGTGTGGGCCCCTCGGGCGTCCATCGCCATCGCCCTTTCGCCTATTTATTCCCCCCGTTACATCAACCCTAAAAATATACCACATTTTCCCGAGAAACACCCGAGGTCGCCGTCATCGTCAACCCGAGATCGGGAGGGTTCTGGAGTGTCAGAGAGAGCTAATGTGTCGTGGACAGGATAGCTATCAAAGGTTCGAACACTGGGGGCTAAACGCGTTTCCTTCGCTTCAATAGGAGGCTTCGAGAGGGAAGCTTGAGCACGACAATAATGGCGACACAGAGAGTTTACCGAGTTTCAGGCTACTAGTGTGGTGTAAAACTCTACTCCTGCTTGTCTGATGGATTGCACTGCGGTGGTTACAGTACAAAGGCGAGCTTGTGCTCGGAACAGACTACTTAGGCTCTACGATCAATTGAGCTCCCTTTTTCCAAGGGCCGGTGGTTCCCTTCTTATACTGGCGTTTGGACCTCCTTCCCGCTCACTTGGCGGGAAAGGGTTACCACAAGATGCCAAAGGGAGGAGTGTCCCGTACTCCCGCGCCTCCTGCGCGGTCCTGGTCGTTGGGGGACAGTTCCACCATCCATGGCGTCCTGATGGGGGAGCCCGGTGATGCTCCCTTCTTCTTGTAGCGTGTTCTTGGTCTTCTTGAACCAAAGAGATAGTCTTTGGAAACCCCTTTGGCCGCCACAGCTGTCCCCCTGGCCTTTATACACCAGAATGGCAACTGGGGACAAAGAGGTTCTTCGGCGGGTCCGTCGCTGCTGAGAGAAACGGTCGCCAGAGGCACGTGGGCTGACTCCTCTTGAAGGGAGGTACCCAAGGAGGGGGCGAGGGTGGAGAAGAGCCCTCCTTTAGGGCAAGAAACGCATTGGGCTAGGCCCACCTGGTGGGGATATAACTCTTTGCCCTGAAGCTAAGCGCTGGGCTGGGCCGCAGCTGTCGCCTCAGGGTACCCTAGTATCCAGAGGCCCTTATGTAGCCCCCGGGCCTACGGGGCACACGTGTCCGCATGATGCGAGGAGACGCGGGGCCAACTTCCGCGGGCCATCTTTCGGCACGTGTCCACGACCCACGACCTTCCCGAGGCAACAGCTGCCTGCGACATGGGGGGCTCGCTCATAAAGGTCGCGGACCTGCTGAAGCTCCACTTTCCCCTTTCTTCTTCCGCTGCCTAGGAACCGCTTCCTCTCCATATTCCTCCTCCTCCTCCGAAATCTTCTTCCTGAGGTGGCCGGCAAGAAAGTAACCCCCACGGCGAAGGGCAAGCTGGTCGTCGCGGTGAAGCCTTCGCCATCTCAGCCGCGCTCGATCCTGGAACCATCCCGCATCCATGTGGGATCTTTGTTGGAGAGGTTGCGCCCGATGGTGGCATCCTCCACCAACAAGCATGGAGCCATCTCGCTTTTCGCCGGGTCGGCCCGACGTAACTCCCGTCCAGCAACCGCCGACACATTCATCTTCCACACCCTCTTTGCCAGCCTCATCCCTCCTTTCTCTACCTTATGGCCATCTTGGAATGGTGCCAGATCCACGCCCTTCACCTCCATCCCAACTCTGTTCTCACCCTTGTTGTCTTCGCATTTTGGTGAGAAGACTTCCTTGGCATCAGGCCCTCGGTGGCCTTGTTCTGCTCCTTCTTCAGCCTCCGCGTGACAGGCAGAGGTGGCTGGGTTGGGTGCGCCTCTTCCCGCAGTCTGGATAGGGGGGGCCTGTTCCCCCTGCTGGACCACAAGAAGAGAGTGGAAGAAATCATCAGCCGTTGGGTGTTCATGGACGCCGGCAAATCTGCGGTCCTTCTTGAGGTGCCAATTGGTAAGCCCAGGAAGCACGCCGGCTGGGCCTAGGAAGTCCTTGATGGTCCGGACATGGCTCCCCTAGTGCAGAGGATGGAGGAGGAGCACGACAGCGGGCTCGAGGCGTCTATGCTTGCTCGCGAATTCGTCCGCTAGAGGCTGGCGCCTCTCCAAGAACATGAGCGCCTCATGTGTTACTGCAGCGACACAGAGGAAAGCATGCGGCTCAGCAGCTCCCTTCTTGAGGGCAGGGTGCTGGAGGCGATGATCCAGACTCTTCTTGGCAGGGACGCGCCGCCACTTCCTCCCTCCGTGGTCCCCCTTTACAGTCTTTCAGAAGTGGTACGTGACGCGGTGGTCAGGGTCATTCCCCGCTTCGACAGGTGGGGACTCTTGGCCGAGGGTGAGACATCCCGCCAACAAAACCCCTTTACTTGCTTCTCGGCAGAGAGCAACGCAGAGCCTGCTGAGACAGAGGACTCCAGTCCGACCGAGCAAGCTTCCGGGCGTGTGTCGAAGAAGGGCCCTCTTGAAGAGGTCATGTCTGCCCCAGCACGGGAGGCAAGCGGCGAGTCGTCGGCGGACTCGAGCACTCCCTCTCCGCATCCCGCGCACTCTACGACCCCTGACACGGCAGCAAACGCGGAAGGGTCGCCCCCCGCGAAGGTCGATACAGACGCGGGAGGCTCTTGGGTGGCCAAGGCGGCCGTGACACGTCCCCGGGGCGTGAAACGGTTTCCACGAGCTTGGGGGTACCGGGGAGAGTAAGTCCTAAGTCGTGTTGGTCTACTTTCCTTCTAGTGGTGCCGAAGCTGACTCCGTTCTTTGTCGCGGCTCGTTGAACAAGGCGAAGGTGCTAGAGACGCCCAGCCTAAAGTCCTCAGGAGGGACGACCCACCCCGTCACTCCCGAAGAGAGGTGGGTTCCCCCGCGATATCCGGTGGCTGAGGAGCTCGCATGCCCCGTTGTTTCCTCGCCGGGTGGCGAAGCCGCGGCCGGGGCACCGCCCGACAACCCTCTACTGGTGATGTCCCGCGACCTGAGCCGGACGTCCTGGTCGAGGAAGACCCCGTGGCTCGTCCGGCGTCACCCCCAATTGATTCTCCTGGCGTTGCCGGCTTGGGGGCATCTTCAGAGCCCCCGTGCGACAAGATCGGGGCAACCTCCGTCGGAGTCGGGGAAGGAGAGGCTTCCCCCACTGATCGGGAAGTGGGCGCGACGCTTTCCTTTTCCATGGCGTGGGGGCTGCTGAGTTCTTCCTCCATCCCCTTTTGTAGCGTGTCGCGGCAGGATTTCAATGACGCGGTGGAGAGGTGGCTTCGAGACACCCCTCCCGAGGGGCCGGATGGCTCCTTCCTTCCTGACAATTTCTTCCACGACCTCATGGCGGAGGACCGTTGTTCCGCCCGTATTCGCTCCGGAGCTCCCACCGAGCTCTGCTCAGAAGGCCCCCTGCTCGATACCGCTAGAGACGTTGTAGAGGCGTTGCGAGTCAGGGTGAAGGCACATTCTCATATGCTCACCAAGGAGAGCACACAAATGGAGGACTTGGGCGCCTGCTTCCGCCAGGTGATGTTCACCTGCCACAAGAGGGAAAATTCGGTGAAAGCGGTGCACCGTCAGATGTCCAGCGAGGCCACCCGCAAGTGTGATGCCTCCAGTTGTGAGGCGTAGGCAACTCGTGAAGAGGCCAAGCGCCTGCTGGACGCCGACCGGGATCTGCAGGATCGGCTTCGTCTAGAGCAGGAGGAACATCGCTCGGCGGTGGACACGTGGAACCTTGGCAGCGCGGAGCGAGAGAAAACCCTCATCCCATGTGTAGAAGATCTAGGATGCCATGAGGCGGCCGTCTCTTCTCGTGAATATGTCGCTTCCCTCAAGGAGGACAAGGTCCGTGGCCTTGAGGAAGACGTCAAGAAATGCGAGGCGGAGGTCACTCGCCTTGTGGGTGAAGTGAGAGAGGAGCTCGAGCATCTTTAGAAGCTGGAGAGCGACCTGAAAGGAGAGGATGAGAGGCAACGACAGTAGCTAGAGATGGAGGTCCAGGCGAGGTGTGAAGCGTACCGCAAGTATCTTGAGGCAGGCCTAGCTGGGAAACAGCTGTCCGTCGAGGTCACGGTCGTGCGAGCGCTACCCTCGGAGGTTGATAGGCTCTCGGCTGAGTTGGACCGGTTTCGCGCTCAGCTTGTCGAGGAAAGCAGCGCAAGGGAACGCGCTGCTGCCGCGTCTGCGGGGTTCTAGTCGGAGTTGTTCTCCCTACGAGAGCGACCGGCCCCGCTCGCGGAGGGGGTACCTAAGCAGATGGAGCTGGCCGCGCCGGTGCTGCAGCTTCAACGCCAACTTGAAGGGGCATTCTAGCGCACCGTCCTGTCGGCCCAGGTGGTCGGCAAACGACTCGACCTCGAGCTGCCTCCTCCGCCTGCCAGGTACGATGTCGTGCGCGCTCTTCATTTGTTCACCGGCCTGCTGGATTCGCTAAAGGAGGATGTCCAGAGCGTCTACGCGATCCTTGACGCGGAGTGCCACCAACTCCTGTCAGAGGGGGCGACGCACTTGTTCTCCTGGCTTTTGATGGTTCGGTCGGATTTCAAGCTGAGCACCCTGGCAGGAGAGGTTCCCCCCGACCGTGCTTCCTCTCCCTCTTCCCTTGTGAAGAATATTGTTGCTGCTTTCATGAAGTCCTTCACGCCAGATCCTCCTGCTTATGAACCCCCAGCCCCTGGTGCTGGAACCGAGGGTCCTTCCGCTTAGTGATCCCTCGTATTTGCGGCGTTTGCCTATGAACTATTTTAGATGTCTTGTAAGGATAAGCTCTGTACTTTGTTGTCTATCGTACTCCTATCTTTTGTTCTGCTTTTGAGAATACTTAGCTTTTCCGTGGTGACGTACTTCAAGTTGTTCTGTTTGTGTTCTTCGTGGCACTTTGTTTGTGTTCTGCTTGCTTGTTCCTTGGAGCGGGGTTTCCACCATTACCTACAATTTGTGCCTCTGGATAGGTGCGCGCTTGGTTGTTCCTTCGTGAGCATCTCGCGAGGAGAAAAGCCAAGGGACTTGGCGAAGTGTTTGTGTGCGGTAGCGACCCGCTCACATACACTGTTCCAGCCCCCGCTTGCAGGATGCTTTCGAGAGGAAAAAGTCCTTCGCTCTCCTATCTGGAGAGAGGAAGAATGCATGCATGGATGAATGCACGTGATGTTTTGTTGGATGCAGTATGCAGGCATGCCGAAATGCAAGGGGAAATTGCTTTGTGAAAGCAACAAGATTTTACTGCTAGGGTGCGGCATTGTTCTCTTACAAAACGCTTGGGGATTTTATGACCCTGTGGTCCCCCAAGAAGCACTTGACGTCTCGTGCGGACACGGGACTCCCATCGTCCTGGGGCTAAGACTCGCGCGAGCTCAGGTGCACAGCTCGAGGATGTAGTGTCCTTGTGGCGCCCTCGAGTAACAAAAGATTGCCCTACCGCAGCGAGGCTCCCACTTGTCTGAGTAGAAACTCCCGCGGCCTTGTGTTCTGCCTGGCGAGAGCTCCATGAGACCCTCATGGAGAGAGGTCATGGCGTCGTTTTTACCGTGGCGTCACAAGGTCCCCTAGATAGTGCGTCTCCATGGCCTTGTGGGGGGCATGGAACGAGCATGTGGTGAGTGCTCCTCCCTAAGAGAGAGGCGCGCTCGCATGGAGAGCAGTGGCATCCCCCGAGCCTCCATCACTCCGGGGGGTCTTCTGGGCGGTAGCCCCCGAGCCTCCAGCGCTCTAGGGGGTTTTCTGGGTGGCTGCTCCTTCGTACGAAGCGAGCAGCCTCTTCTTGGGAGCCTCATCGAGGTGTCCCACGTCGTGTTTGTCGGCCGGGTGGGAGATGGCCACCTCCTAGTGGGCTCGTTCGACTGAGCACGTCGCCTCCTCCACTTCTACGTGGATGGTGATGGTGCCAGCAGGCCCGGGTAGCTTGGCGAGGTTGTATGCGTGGTGCGTCACAAGCATGAATTTCGCCAGAGCTGGGTACCCGAGGATGGCATTGTAGGAGAGGGATATTTGCACGACGTCGAAGTTGAGAATCTCGGTGTGGTAGTTTTGGCGAGTGCCAAGCGTGACGGCAAGGCGCACCTGTCCTAGGGGGACTGTGGTGCTGTCGGTGACGCCGGTGAACGGCCTTGTGGGGGCCAGGTGCTCGTAGGGCATCTGGAGCCGTTCGAATGTAGGCACCGAGATGACGTTGAGGCTTGCACCCCCGTCGAGCAGTGTCTTGTTGACGGCGATGTTGTTGATGGTGGGAGTGGAGACCAGGGCAGGATTCCCACAATCCTTGTGGACTTGGGGTGGTCGTTCATGTCGAAGGAGACCTTGTGGTTTGACCAATTGAGTAGCTTCGCCGCGGCTGTGCCTGAGTGGATAGCGGCAATCTCGCGTGTGATCTTCTTGAAGTGGCGGTTGGAGAGTGGGGCTTGTGCTCCGCCAAGAATGCGGGCCATGTAGCCTGTTGGTTCTTGGTAGCCCCCGGAGTGTTCGTCGCCCCTTCCTTGGTTTTCCTCAGCGTGTGGCTACGTGGCAGCGTTAACCTGAGGCGTGGGTGGGTTGGGACGCTGCAGCTGATGCGGGGGTGGCTGCTGCATGGGCGGCTGGTAGTCGCCGTTGTTGTAGTCGCTTGTGTTGTAGTTGCCGCACCCATTGTACTCGTTCGGACCGCACTCCTCCCATCTCCCTCTAGCGCGGTCTCCCCCTCGCCCAGGACTGCGCCAGCCTCCGCCTCGAGAGTATCCCTCCTGGACACCCCTCATGAGGAGGTCTCCCGCATCCTCGACAGCTGGAAGCATTCCGTTGTGGCGTGTGAGTCCATTCGGTGAAACTCACGGTAAGGGCGGTTGTACACCACGGGTGCAGCGTCGCTCCGGCCTTGCTTGCGTTCTGGCTCAGCTGCTAGAACGGCCGGAGCTTTCCGTTTGGCGTACGCATCGTCGCCTCAAACCTTTGCATTTGTCTTGGGGGCCACCGGCTTGGACTCGTCGGCAGGCACGCTGTGCCTGAAGAGGCGTCCCTCCTCAACCTTAGCGCACATGTCGACCATGTCCACAAGCTCGACGGCGGAGGTGATATCGTCCCTGATGTCGAGCTCCTCGAGCATGCGCTCGTTGGTGACACCTTCCCTGAAGGCGGAGATGACGTTTGCGTCGGTGATGCTGGTGATCTTGTTGCGCGTCTGGCTGAAGCGTTGTAGGTAGTGGCGAAGTGTTTTGCCAGACCGATGACATATGCCGCGGAGGTTGTTGTAGGAGAGGGGGCGCTCGTAGGAGCCCTTGAAGTTGGCGACGAAGTGGAGGCACAACTCCCCGAATGACCCGATGGAGTCTTCTTGTAGATTCATGGGCCACACGAGGGCTGGACCCTTGAGGGCCATGGGCAACCAGTTCGCCATGCACTTGTCGTTCCCCTTTGCAGCTCCTACGCTAAGGCAGTAGAGCTGCAAGAAGTCGAGGAGAGGAGTAGTGACGTCGTAGCGAGATGGCAGAGTGGGGTTGAACTTCGGTGACCAGGAGACCGTGCGAAGTTTCTTGGTGAACGCGAGGGCGCCGCCGACGTAGACAGTTGCCCGCATGAGGTTGGCCGGGCGGTTGGCCCGGCCATACCTCGCGAGGTCGCGGATGGTGTGGCGCTCGCGTTCGTGGCAGCGCTCGATTTAAACGCGCGTCCGGTTGGGTGCATAGGATCTAGCAGCTGTTGCTACTCTTATCAGGCACCTTAGTGGTGGGTGCCTTGTCAGGGAACTTGGTGCGGGGTGTCCATGCACTAGAGAGGTTACACCGTGAGAAGGGGGCGGCAAGTCCTGAGCTCCTACGCTCCTACGTTGGCCGACGTCTGTAACATCCCAATTTTTGCTAACAAAAGTGTGTGGTGTTGTGTTCATCTCATACATGCATGAAAACAAAAATTTAAATCATGTTTTAACCAATTTAAATTGTGAATTTAAATGGTTTCAGAAAATCTCACAAAAAGTACTTAATTTGGTTTCCAAAATCTTGTATTGGAAAATAATTCAATTTCACCAAAGAAACACATGGTTTTGTTGGAAATTTCATAAGCTTTCCAAAAGTTATTTTTGCCAAATTTTTTGTTTGCAAAAAGGTCCCCAAAACTTTTGTTTCCGTTCTATTTTCAAATAGAAAAGGACCTTCTGGTGAATTCCGAAAACTCCAGGGGGTGTTGTGCAAATCCGCCTTCTTCAACCTTTGACAGAAGGACCAGGTGCGTGGCAGAGCCGCCGTCGCCGGGTTGCCACCTCCTGCTTGCTTCCGCAGAAGGGTAAGCACGCCACGGAGACACTTCGCCTCCCTCCTTCATCTCCCCCTCGAGATCCCTCCTCTCCTGTGTATCTCCCTCCCAAACCGAAACCCTAGTTAGGGCCGGCCTCCATGGCGCCGCCATCTCCGGCCACCGCGACGGGCCGAGGCCACCGTTGGAACTGCCTCGCCTTCCTCCTCTTCCTCGAGTACGGGTGGGTGCTAAGAGGGCCGCACAGAGGAGAATTTCGTCGTCGTTCTTCCGTCCGGCCGCCGGCCAAATCCTCACACCGGCGAGGATTCCGGCCGCCCGGCCTTCCTGGACCACCCTGTGAGCTTCACCGAGTTGTGGTGAGCTTCGACACCCATTTATTTCACCTCCCCGCACTCCCTAGCTTGTTGCCGCCGTGGTACGTGTTCCGCCGCCACGGATGCTCGCCGTCGGCGAGTTTTCCGGCGACTATTCGGCCCGCCGTTGGCACCCCTCGGCTCCCCTTGTTCTCCTCCGTCTCGTGGTATAGTTTGTTTCCTCGATCACACGCGAATTTCATCGAATTCGAAGATCATCCGTGAGCATAGAGCACTGTGATGTCACAGTGATGTCATAACCCCTCTGTTTAATAATTCCAGAAAAATGCATAATATTGTTTAATTAATAACTTTTGTTTTATATCTCAGAAAAATAAAAGTGAGATGTAACATCCCAAGTAGGAAAATTTCCCCTTTTGCAATGTTTGTTTCTTGAATTTCTAATTAATGCATCATGTCATCATAATGCATTCATGTGTGGAATTTCAAATTTCAAACAAATCCAAACCAATATGTTTCCCACTTGGTCTGTTACAACTTTTTCAAATAAAATATTCGAATCAAATAATTTAATTGCTTCCATAAAATTGATTTTCCAAATGAGTGACTTGGGTAACTTTTCAACTAGTTCATTTATTGCAAAATTCAAGCAAATTCATTTAAAATTCAAGCAGCAACAAATATTTAAAATTTTGAAAAACAAAAGTTGGTGCAACTGGGCTTTTTCAATCAGGAACTTATAAAAATTATCACCATAATTTTTGGATCCCAAAAACCCCTCCCTTTTTCCTTCTCTTTTCTTTTCTACAAAAAAAAGAAAAGAAAAGGGGGAGGCAGCCAGGCCAGCCACACTGGGCCGGCCCATCCACCTACGACCCATCCCACCTCTCCTTTCTCCCTCCTCCGTACCGATGTCGACATCAGTGATGACAGAAAGCACCACCACCCCTTTCCACCTGCTCCCTTCCCCCTCCTTATCTACCCCTCGAGATCCAGGAAACCAAACCCTAACCCTAGGCCTCTCTTCCTTCCTTCCGCCGCCGCCACCCTTACTTTCTTCTCCCCTCAGATCCTCTCCAACCTTCTGCATTTTCTTCTGAACTTTCTGAACCGGAGCAGCAGCCACCATGGCCGGAGATTGAAGGCGGCGGGGTAAGAGTTGTGGTCATCTTCGAGGGCCTCTCTTCGCGGGAATGGAACCGGGGGAGTACCACCTCCACTTTTGCTGAGGACGTCGCGGCCGGAGGCGGGCTGCAGCGCCGACGCCGTCGAGCTCTTCTTCCCGGCGAGCTCCTGTCTCCGTCGTCCGTCAGGGCTGCGACCCCGACCGCGTCGCACCCTCTCTGCCTCGACCACCGCGAGCCTTCGGTGAGACCCCGTTCCCCTCCTTCTCTCCTCCTCCTGGCTGCATGCGCACGCTGCACGCACGGCAATAGCAGCCGCGGTCGCCGGCGTTCTGTCCGTCCCCGATCCAGTTCAGTACTAAACTTTGGTTCAGTTTCAGTATTTCCGCACGAGATCTCACCTCAAAACGTTTTCGCGTCCTAGATCTATCACGAAGCCGCATCCAGCCCAGTGGCACCGGCCTCACGCGCGCGAGCCCGGCGTCGCGGGTTCAATCCCTCCCCGCGCGGAATAAAGGCCCCCTTTTTTCTCTCTTTGCCACGCGCGCACGCGGGCCCCACGCGTCAGCGACATGGAGGCCACGCCAGCCCACACTCGCGCGTCACGTGGGTGCCACCGGTGCACGACCCCACTGGTCAGAGGCACTGGGTATAGATGCCCTGCGTGACAAAAGTCCCTGGCCTCTATTTAAATTCCAGAATTTAATTAAAACTTCTAAAATTCATATCTTTTGCATATTTGCTCGAAACAGAAAACTTAAAACATGAAATCCATTCAATTTTAAATGCTCTACATGAATATCTTTTTTGTTTGACATTCCGGGCAAGTAAAATTGCATATTAAATTAAATAATTTAAATAGCTATTCTACATTGTAAAATTCATATTTAATTATATAAAACTCCAAATTTTGCAATTAAGGTATCAAATTAAATATTAAATCAATTACTTTCTGGTTATAAAATAATATCTCTGTATCTATAATTTAAATTGTCGGAATTATTAAATGCATTGATTAAATCATTTAAACTTGTTTAATTCATAACTTATTCATGTTAATTCCAAATTCAAAAAAGTAATACATGTTTTCCAATCAGAATTACATGCTCTATCGAAATATGCAATAAAATTAAGGTTTTGAGAAACTAAATTTTGCACTAATTTCAGTACTGATTTTTGTTCAATTAGAATGCCAAAAGCCATAATTAAATATTTACAACTCCAAATTTGGCAAGTAAAATACCTAAGTGAAGCTAAGATCATATCCTTGCTATTTCTATCATCTCTAATGCATTTAATCCACTTCAACAAAATGTTTAGTTGTAATTCATTAGACCCTCAATTTATGCTATGGACTTTTACCAAATGCAATTCAATTGCATATGGGTCCATTTAATATTGGCTATAATGTCTCTAGCTTACCTTTGATGCACCAATTAACATGTCATGCATCATCCCATGTTTGTGCATTATGCCATGTTATTGATTGTCCGCCTCTCTTCGTTGTTTGTTTGCTTCTTCTCGAATAGACGACGACGTTGAGACAGACGAGGTTTACGATACCACTTCAGAGGAGTTAGCCCAGTACCAGGCTACTGAGTTTGCAGGCAAGTATTCACTCACCTGAACCATTGTTCCCGTATCACACTTAATACCGATACTTTCCGTTGTCTAATCTGCTAGCCTTATGATTTGTTGCTTGTGTTCCGATCCTATCACATGTTATCCTGTAACCCTGATATAGCCTCACCTCCACACCTAGAACCCTGTTGCCTGTTGGCCTGTGTCTTACTAGAATGCTTAGTGTTGTTTGTGCTCGAGTCCGTTGTCCGTTACCTCTTTACCATAATTATTATGTTCTGGGGGATCGATATTTAAACAACAACCTGTTAATGTTTGAGGTAATGCTAAATTGATGATAAGGCACCGGCAGGAGGCCGGGTATGGTTTTGAGGCCTGCTAGTGTCGAACTCAGGAAAAGTTCTTGTCCTCTAAATCCATGATGAGCACGCTAACCGCATGTGGGAAGCGTGTATGGGCGCCCCCCGCAATTCTGATTCGATTCGCATCTCGTCCAAATCGCCACACTTAGTTCGGGTTTTCTATTTGATGCACGCATATGCAGGTGCGAACCCTTGGCGCCAGGGTGGAACTTTTGTAGTCGGCATTTAGGGCGGCGTGGTCTTAGAGTGCTATGAGGGTCCCCCTTTTCTTCGTGGGGGCTCGATTAGCCGCGCACGCACAACACGTGGTTCTTTGGGCGTGATGCGAAGAAGAGTTGGGTTGTGTTGAGTGGCCTGCTTGGTGGGTTTGATCCCTGCCTGGCGGGTTATTCTTACGTGTACGGCCAAATTGGTGCATCCCTGCAGGGTTAAATCTTCTCGAGAACCCGTGTTGTCCGTAGTTATGGATGACTTGGTGATAGGGCTGGCTAACAAGGATTAGACAACTTACACCTAATTAATAATAATTTGACTAGTAATAGGCATATTGTCACAAGAACCTGAACCTTCATTAATCCAACTGTGTGGGTTATCCTCGGATTGTTTCTTTGGATAAGGGACGAGATCCAGGATGGGTTTGTTTGAGGTTAGTGGTAGTTGGCTCCATGCGCTATCTTATCCCTTTCTTTTAGCCGGATGTTGTAGCGTGTCTCTGTAGTTGGTTAGTGCAGCCCGCTGCCGCACCTTTGTATCACCTATCTTCCATTGAACCCAAAGCATCTGTACTTGGTGTTGTCGGGTACACTTTGGTATCTTGTGCGTCTTGCTTGCCAGTACTCGTCCGTACTGACCCCTTTGGGGCTGCTGGTTCTGCAGACTATGTTTCCGAGGATCCCCATGGTGGCTACTACGTGGAGTATGACGAGGCTGCTGACGAGTAGATAGCGGACCGGGCAGGATCCGAGACTTCGTGGATGGGCTCCGTTCTTTTCGTTTCCGGCCTCTTAGGCCTATTTGGATCTTGTCTGTATTCAGACACTTTGTTTGTTTCCGCTGTGATGTAATAATGACTTGTTGGGACATGTGTCCTCTGCATGACTGTATTGCTATCTCTGCTCTAGTGAGAGATTTTGCCACTTATTTCTATTTCTTTGTGTCTTAGAGATTTGTTGTGGTATCACTTGTTCAAATGCCGTTGACGTACCATGTGTGTATGTTATGAAGTACGTCAATGGAAGTATTCGGATTCCTATTGGATGGTTTCACAGACGATGAATAGTAGAGGATGGTTGTCACACATTTACATGTTGGCCTACTCATATTGAGATGCGGGTGCAGGTAGGCCCCGTAAGCCAATTATCTACTATTTAGCGGGCTGTGTGTATCCTCTAGAAGTCCGGGTGCGACAAATGGTATCAGAGCCAGTCTGCCTGTAGGATCCCTTTTACTGGTCGCAGTTGAGTCTAGAAACTATTTTGTAGCTATATAGGAAAAATGAAACGTGAGAGTAGGAATTATGTTCTTTTATTTCTTTCCCCACCCACCCTCCCTTTTTCTGGTAAGGAAGTGCAACGTTGTTTTCTCTTCTCATCAAAACTTTCAAGTTAGGGTTTCACGTATCCTGGTTTCTTTAGGATGGTTATATCTACTAGATAGGAATGGAGGTGGTTGTGACATGATTTTCATGTTGCCTACTCACGATTGAGAACGGAGGCACATAAGCCCCGGAAGCAGATCCTTTATTCCTTAAGTAGTAGATATTGATCCCAGAGAAGCCCGGATGGGTTTTCCGTAGTACCTCAGGAGTGTTTGGTCTCGTGTTTCCCAAATGTTGCTTCGATATCCTGTTCTTCTCAAGATCCTTTTCGTCCGTTGGAACCTTGTTGTTGCTTGCCACTTCAGTTCTTCTACCGGCGTCTAATCAAAGCTTCCCCAATCATCTGCAGATGGATCTCAGGTTCTACCCGCAGGTGGTTTGTATGACTCGTTGTGAGAGCACTACCGGTTATCCGGAGATGCTGAGAGACATGGTCACTTTTCTGGGTTTCCGTTGGGCACCAGAGTACCAGGTCTATGAGCAGCAGCGAGAGTTTGAGCAGACCTACTACCAGGCTATCGTCTACATTCTGTCAGATGATGGCATGAGCGTACTCCACCGCTACGAGGCAGTGGGTTCCACAGTGGATATGGCTGTGCAGCAGGCAGCTTATGTGAGCCTCACCGTCCTTCGTGCTGACTACTGGGGATTTGACGATTCTATTTATCGCCACATTCCCCGTGGTTACATCACTTCGGAGGGAGCTCACTTCACTCTCTACGACAACTTGGATGTTTACGGGCATGATAGCTCCAGGCTGCACATCACCGCTCAGTTTGTGAGACACAGTGACGCAGTGGCCCGCACACTATCTTAGGAGTTGGTTTCAGTCAGAGAGCAGCTTTACCTTGCTTTGACTCGTCTGGCGACTTACACCACAGACTTTGTTGGAGACGACCGCTTTGCACGTTTCGATCATCCAGTTGGGCGTCGTCTGCCAGATGCTGGAGGTTACGAGCCGATCAGAGGTCCACTCCTTAACCTTGGTGCTGGTTACACTGGGATTCCCCGCTTTGGAGCACAGGGAGTCGACGCTATGTACTTCACCACGCCTAGAGTCGGTCTCAGAGCACGTCAGATCTACGTGGATCGTCGTTCCACCTTCTTTCGTGGGCGTACTCCTCACCGTACCTCTCGCCGTACTCCTCGCCGCCGTCCTGCGTGATGAGCATGGGAGTACCGATGTATCCATTATTAGCTATGTTTAGTTATCCTTTGGTATTCGAACCATTTATGGTGTGTTGGATATTCTGATGTACTTGAACATGTGATGGTGTACCTTTTGGTTATCTATTCATGCATCAGAGTAATCTCTCTTTCGGTTGCCAAGTCTATCCTTTTCTATTGTTGTGCTAAAATGCATTTCCATTCAGGATGCCGCCAACAAGGAACACCACGCCTGAACCACCGCCAATCATGGAGCTGTTGACTCAGATGACCCAAGTCATGACGCAGATGGCTTAGTTTCAGACTAATCAGCAAATCAACCAGACGGTTCCACGAGTGAGCATCGAGGAGTTTCTCAGTCTGGGTCCAAGAGCTTTCGTGGCCACACGCGAGCCTCTAGACGCTGATGACTGGATCCGTGAGATAGCCAAGGCTTTGGATATTGCACACGTAGCTGAAGAAGACAAGGTCAAGTATGCCTCCTATCTGCTGAAGGGTCAGGCAGCTTCTTGGTGGGAAAACTTCCAGGCCATGAGAACTGGCATGCCAGTCACGTGGGATCGTTTCAAGGAAGCCTTCCTGAAACACCACATTCCAGATGGTCTCATGGAAAGAATGCGCGAAGAGTTTTGCTCTCTCAAGCAGGGCAAGTTGGACGTCATCGGGTATCAGAGTGAGTTCAATCGCCTCGCTCGATACGCTGGAGATTAGGTGTCCACTGAAGCTAAGAAGATGGCAAAGTTCCACAGAGGCTTTAACCCGGAACTCAAGTATGCCCTCACCAATGTCAAGGCCGACAGCTTCGAGGATCTCGTTAACACCGCGCTCAATGAAGAAAATGGGCGCAAGGCGTTCGAGGAGTCTCGCAAGCACTCGCGTTAGGGTGGTTCCTCCTCCAACATGACCACCCCTCCGCAGAAGCGCCGCATCTGGGTACCAAATGGTGCTGTCACTCGGGCTCCATATGCCCAAACTTCTCCAGGCTTCGCTCCCCGCCCACCCAACCCTGCTCAGGGGCATGATCCAAGGGCTTCGATGGGTCAGCCAAGGCCAGGGCCTCCTCGTGTCGTCACATGCTACAAGTGCAAGCAGACGGGACACTACGCCGACAAGTGGACGCAGAGGCAGCTACCTCCACCACCACCTCGTCCTAACACAAACCAGGCAATGGTGCGCGCTCCCCCGCCTAAGGCCTTCAAATCCAACAACAGGCCTGTCGGGAGGACCGCAAGGGTGAACCATGTCAGGATCGACAAAGCTGAGGAAGCTCCTGACGTCGTTCTCGGTACACTTCCCGTAAACTCTATTCCAGCTAAAGTGTTGTTTGATACCGGAGCATCACATTCTTTCGTGTCAAAGATCTTTGCTACAGCAATTAAACTCCCTTTTGTTGGTTTGGGTTCCCCGCTAGTGGTCAGCTCCCCTGGAGCAACTATGAAAACTTCCAAGAACAGTCACAAAAATCAAATTCTAATTGGAGGCCACATATTCCTTGCTTCTCTCATACTTCTTGGCAATTCTGACATTGATGTCATTCTTGGTATGGATTGGCTGAAGGCCAATAAAGCAAGAATTGACTGCGCTCAAAAGTCAATAACTCTGTTCCACCCTTCTGGCCAGATAATCTATTCTCCACATGAATCAAGTTCCAGTCAGCTATACACCCTCAATGCAAATCCTCTACCTTTACTTGAAAATGTTCCGGTGGTTTGCGACTTCCCTGACGTCTTTCCAGAAGAGTTGCCAGGAATGCCTCCGGACAGAGCTGTTGAGTTCGTGATCGAACTTGAACCAGGTACTGCTCCAATCTCTAAGCATCCCTACAAGATACGAACTCCCGAGCTGAAGTTGTTGAAGGAACAAATTGATATGTACATGGAAAAAGGTTACATTCAACCTAGTTCCTCGTCTTGGGGATGCCCAACTCTGTTCGTTGCGAAGAAGGATCAAACAAAGAGACTCGTTGTTGACTATCGTCCTCTTAACGAGAAGACCATAAAAAATAAGTATCCAATTCCTCGCATCGATGATCTTTTTGATCAACTTGCTGGAGCCTCTATATTCTCCAAGTTGGACTTGAGAATGGGTTACCATCAAATAAAGATCAGAAAAGAGGATATTCCAAAGACAGCCTTCACCACTTGCTACGGTCTATATGAATTCACCGTCATGTCCTTTGGTCTCACCAATGCACCGGCGACCTTCTCTCGACTCATGAATTCTGTCTTCCATGAATACCTAGACAAGTTCATTGTGGTATATCTTGATGACATTCTTGTCTACTCAAAATCCGAGGAAGAGCATGAAGAACATCTTCGTCTCACTCTCATGAAGCTTCGCGAGCATCGTCTCTATGCCAAGTTCTCCAAATGTGAGTTTTGGATTTCCGAAGTCGTTTATCTTGGTCATGTCATCTCTGCCAAGGGCATAGCCATTGATCCAGAAAAGGTTAAAGCAATTGTTGATTGGAAACCTCCAAAGACGGTGAAGCAAGTAAGAAGTTTTCTTGGATTGGCTAGCTATTGCCGTCGCTTCGTCCCAAACTTCTCCAAGATTGCCAAACCTCTCACTGACCTCACAAAGAAGGACAAGAAGTTTGTCTGGTCTCCACAATGTGATGAAAGCTTCAATCTCCTGAATACTAAACTCACTTCTACACCAGTTCTAGTTGGCCCAGATCCTTCCAAACATTTCCAAATATTCTGTGATGCTTCTCTCCAAGGTCTAGGTGCAGTCCTCATGCAAGAACGTCAAGTTGTGGCTTATGCTTCACGTCAGTTGAACACACATGAGCTCAATTATCCCACTCATGACCTTGAACTCGTAGCAGTTGTGTTTGCCCTCAAGAAATGGAGACAATACTTGTTGGGTAATCGCACTGAAATCTTTTCCGATCATAAGAGTCTGAAGTACATCTTCACTCAACCAGATCTAAACCTCAGACAAAGGAGATGGATTGAAAAGATCAAAGACTTTGATCTTACCATTTCTTACACTCCAGGCAAGGCTAATGTTATGGCCGATGCTCTCAGTCGCAAGTCGTATTGCAATAATCTCATGATCATGGAAAGCCAACCTCTTCTTCATGAAGAATTCCAAAAACTGAATCTTGGTCTTGTTCCTCAAGGCTATCTTGCAAACTTGACAACCAATCCAACTCTCGAGGACAAGATTCATTCTGAACAACTTCGTGATGCTGAAATCAAGAAGATTGTAGAGCACATCAAAGCAGGCAATGAGAAATTTGAGTGCTTCTCAATTGATGACAAGGGAACTGTGTTCTTCGAAGTACGCATTGCAGTTCCTCAAATTCAAAGTCTCAAAAATGTCATTCTCAAGGAGGCTCATGAAACTCCTCTCTCCATACACCCTGGAAGTACAAAGATGTGCCAAGATCTCAATACACTATATTGGTGGCCTAGCATGAAACGTGAAATTGCTCAATACGTTTCTGAATGCGACGTTTGTCAGCGTGTCAAGGCAGTTCATCAGAAAACAGCCGGTCTTCTCCAACCTCTGAAAATCCCGGAATGGAAGTGGGACATGATTGAAATGGACTTCGTCACTGGTTTTCCAAAGTCCAAGAGGGGCAACGATGCAATCTTCGTTGTCATTGATCGACTCACTAAAGTCGCTCACTTCTTTCCTGTCAAAGAGACAATCTCAGCTAGTCAGTTAGCACAGCTCTACACAACAAAGATTGTTCCTCTTCATGGTATTCCATTGGAAATAATCTCAGACCGTGGAAGCATCTTCACTTCTCATTTCTGGAAAAGCGTTCAAGAAGCTTTGGGCACCAAACTTCTGTTCAGCACAGCCTATCGTCCTCAGTCTCAAGGGCAAGTTGAAAGAGTCAATCAGATTCTCGAGGATATGCTCAGAGCATGTGGTCTCTCTTTTGGCATGAAATGGGAGGAATGTCTTCCATATGCTGAATTCTCCTACAACAACAGCTTCCAGGCAAGTCTAGGCATGGCAACATTCGAGGCTCTCTATGGCCGCAGATGCAGGAGTCCAATCAATTGGTCTGGAGCTGGTGAACGTCCACACTTAGGCCCTGACATTGTTAAGGAGGCCGAAGAGAAAGTTCGCATCATTCATGACAATCTGAAGATTGCTCAGTCTCATCAGAAAAGCTACTATGACATCAAACACAGGGACATGGTCTATGCAGCTGGAGACAAAGCATATCTCCGTGTTACTCCCCTCAGAGGCACTCATCGTTTTGGTGTCAAAGGAAAGCTTGCACCAAGATATATTGGTCCCTTCAACATTCTCTCAAGGCGTGCAGAAAATGCCTATCGTCTTGAACTTCCAGAAAAGCTATCCAAGGTGCACGATGTATTTCACGTGTCACAGCTCAAGAAGTGCTTCAAAGATCCAGGTCGTGCAGTTGATCATGATTCCATTGAACTGCAAGAAGACCTCTCTTATGAAGAGCACCCTTTTCGCATTCTCGATGAGACCGAGCGCAAAACTCGCAACAAGAGCACCAAGTTCTTAAAATTGCAGTGGTCTCATCATTCCGATAAAGAGGCAACATGGGAGACCGAAGAGGATCTTCGCAAGAAGTATCCGGACCTTTTCTTCTCAGTAGGAATCTCGGGGCGCGATTCCTTCAAGGGGGGCGTTTTGTAACATCCCAAGTAGGAAAATTTCCCCTTTTGCAATGTTTGTTTCTTGAATTTCTAATTAATGCATCATGTCATCATAATGCATTCATGTGTGGAATTTCAAATTTCAAACAAATCGAAACCAATATGTTTCCCACTTGGTCTGTTACAACTTTCTCAAATAAAATATTCGAATCAAATAATTTAATTGCTTCCATAAAATTGATTTTCCAAATGAGTGACTTGGGTAACTTTTCAACTAGTTCATTTATTGCAAAATTCAAGCAAATTCATGTAAAATTCAAACAGCAACAAATATTTAAAATTTTGAAAAACAAAAGTTGGTGCAACTGGGATTTTTCAATCAGGAACTTATAAAAATTATCACCATAATTTTTTGATCCCAAAGACCCCTTCTTTTTCCTTCTCTTTTCTTTTCTACAAAAAAAAGAAAAGAAAAGGGGGAGGCAACCAGGCTAGCCACACTGGGCCGGCCCAGCCACCTACGACCCAGCCCACCTCTCCTTCCTCCCTCCTCCGTACCGATGTCGACATCGGTGACGACAGAAAGCACCACCACCCCTTTCCACCTGCTCCCTTCCCCCTCCTTATCTACCCCTCGAGATCCAGGAAACCAAACCCTAACCCTAGGCCTCTCTTCCTTCCTTCCGCCGCCGCCACCCTTCCTTTCTTCTCCCCTCAGATCCCCTCCAACCTTCTGCATTTTCTTCTGAACTTTATGAACCGGAGCAGCAGCCACCATGGCCGGAGATTGAAGGCGGCGGGGTAAGAGCTGTGGTCATCTTCGAGGGCCTCTCTTCACGGGAATGGAACCGGGGGAGTACAACCTCCACTTTTGCTGAGGACGTCGCGGCCGGAGGCGGGCTGCAGCGCTGACGCCGTCGAGCTCTTCTTCCCGGCGAGCTCCTGTCTCCGTCGTCCGTCAGGGCTGCTACCCCGACCGCGTCACGCCCTCTATGCCTCGACCACCGCGATCCTTCGGTGAGACCCCGTTCCCCTCCTTCTCTCCTCCTCCTGGCTGCATGCGCACGCTGCACGCACGGCAACAGCAGCCGCGGTCGCCGGCGTTCTGTCCGTCCCCGATCCAGTTCAGTACTGAATTTTGGTTCAATTTCAGTATTTCCGCACGAGATCTCACCTCAAAACGTTTTCGCGTCCTAGATCTAACACGAAGCCGCATCCAGCCCAGTGGCACAGGCCTCACGCGCGCGAGCCCGACGTCGCGGGTTCGATCCCTCCCCGCGCGGAATAAAGGCCCCTTTTTTTCTCTCTTCGCCACGCGCGCACACGGGCCCCACGCGTCAGCGACGTGGAGGCCACGCCAGCCCACACTCGCGCGTCACGTGGGTGCCACCGGTGCATGACCTTACTGGTCAGAGGCACTGGGTATACATGCCCTGCGTGACAAAAGTCCCTGGCCTCTATTTAAATTCCAGAATTTAATTAAAACTTCTAAAATTCATATCTTTTGCATATTTGCTCGAAACAGAAAACTTAACACATGAAATCCATTCAATTTTAAATGCTCTACATGAATATCATTTTTGTTTGACATTCCGGGCAAGTAAAATTGCATATTAAATTAAATACTTTAAATAGCTATTCTACATTGTAAAATTCATATTTAATTATATAAAACTCCAAATTTTGCAATTAAGGTATCAAATTAAATCTTAAGTTAATTACTTTCTGGTTATAAAATAATATCTCTGTTTCTATAATTTAAATTGTCGGAATTATTAAATGCATTGATTAAATCATTTAAACTTGTTTAATTCATAACTTATTCATGTTAATTCCAAATTCAAAAAAGTAATACATGTTTTCCAATCAGAATTACATGCTCTATCCAAATATGCAATAAAATTAAGGTTTTGAGAAACTAAATTTTGCAATAATTTCAGTACTGATTTTTGTTCAATTAAAATGCCAAAAGCCATAATTAAATATTTACAACTCCAAATTTGGCAAGTAAAATACCTAAGTGAAGCTAAGATCATATCCTTGCTATTTCTATCATCTCTCATGCATTTAATCCACTTCAACAAAATGTTTAGTTGTAATTCATTAAACCCTCAATTTATGCTATGGACTTTTACCAAATGCAATTCAATTGCATATGGGTCCATTTAATATTAGCTATAATGTCTCTAGCTTACCTTTGATGCACCAATTAACATGTCATGCATCATCCCATGTTTGTGCATTATGCCATGTTACTGATTGTCCGCCTCTCTTTGTTGTTTGTTTGCTTCTTCTCGAATAGACGACGACGTTGAGACAGACGAGGTTTACGATACCACTTCAGAGGAGTTAGCCCAGTACCAGGCTACTGAGTTTGCAGGCAAGTATTCACTCACCTGAACCATTGTTCCCGTATCACACTTGATACCGATACTTTCCGTTGTCTAATCTGCTAGCCTTATGATTCGTTGCTTGTGTTCCGATCCTATCACATGTTATCCTGTAACCCTGATATGGCCTCACCTCCACACCTAGAACCCTGTTGCCTGTTGGCCCGTGTCTTACTAGCATGCTTAGTGTTGTTTGTGCTCGAGTCTGTTGTCCGTTACCTCTTTAGCATAATTATTATGTTCTGGGGGCTCGATATTTAAACAACAACCTGATAATGTTTGAGGTAATGCTAAATTGATGATAAGGCACCGGCAGGAGGCCGGGTATGGTTTTGAGGCCTGCTAGTGTCGAACTCAGGAAAAGTTCTTGTCCTCTAAATCCATGATGAGCGCGCTAACCGCATCTGGGAAGCGTGTATGGGCGCCCCCCCCCCCGCAATTCTGATTCGATTCGCATCTCGTCCAAATCGCCACACTTAGTTCGGGTTTTCCATTTGGTGCACGCATATGCAGGCGTGATGCGAAGAAGAGTTGGGTTGTGTTGAGTGGCCTGCTTGGTGGGTTTGATCCCCGTCTGGCGGGTTATTCTTACGTGTACGGCCAAATTGGTGCATCCCTGCAGGGTTAAATCTTCTCGAGAAGCCGTGTTGTCCGCGATTATGGTTGACTTGGTGATAGGGCTGGCTAACAAGGATTAGACAACTTACACCTAAAATAATAATTTGACTAGTAATAGGCATATTGTCACAATAACCTGAACCTTCATTAATCCAACTGTGTGGGTTATCCTCGGATTGTTTCTTTGGATAAGGGACGAGATCCAGGATGGGTTTGTTTGAGGTTAGTGGTAGTTGGCTCCATGCGCTATCTTATCCCTGTCTTTTAGCCGGATGTTGTAGCGTGTCTCTGCAGTTGGTTAGTGCAGCCCGCTGCCGCACCTTTGTATCATCTATCTTCCGTTGAACCCAAAGCATCTGTACTTGGTGTTGTCGGGTACACTTTGGTATCTTGTGCGTCTTGCTTGCCAGTACTCGTCCGTACTGACCCCTTTGGGGCTGCTGGTTCTGCACACTACGTTTCCGAAGATCCCCATGGTGGCTACTACGTGGAGTATGACGAGGCTGCTGACGAGTAGATAGCGGACCCGGGCAGGAACCGAGACTTCGTGGATGGGCTCCGTTCTTTTCGTTTCCGTCCTCTTAGGCCTATTTGGATCTTGTCTGTACTCAGACACTTTGTTTGTTTCCGCTGTGATGTAATAATGACTTGTTGGGACATATGTCCTCTGCATGACTGTATTGCTATCTCTGCTCTAGTGAGAGCTTTTGCCACTTATTTCTATTTCTTTGTGTCTTAGAGATTTGTTGTGGTATCACTTGTTCAAATGCCGTTGACGTACCATGTGTGTATGTTATGAAGTACGTCAATGGAAGTATTCGGATTCCTATTGGATGGTTTCACAGACGATGAATAGTAGAGGATGGTTGTCACACGTTTACGTGTTGGCCTACTCATATTGAGATGCGGGTGCAGGTAGGCCCCGTAAGCCAATTATCTACTATTTAGCGGGTTGTGTGTATCCTCTAGTAGTCCGGGTGCGACATGAGATACCAAAATGTTCATAAAAATATTCTCTATCCAAATATTTAATTTTCACACATGTTTGAGAAAGTCCAAAAATGGCCTTTATTTAATGTTGTTTAATCATTTAAAAATAGAAAAATAAGTTTTTATTCACTAAAATTAGAAAATTAAAAGTTATATATCAAATTGCTCAAAATGACAAAAGGAATCTAGTTATGATGTTTTCAAACTCATTTGAGCAAATAAAATTGTACACCACCTCATAATTGTCCGAATTTCCCCTCTGGGGTCTATTTCGGGCAAATTTCAGTAAAATGTTTAACTGACATACGAACCCTAGCAACCCAACGATCATGTCTAGGGCTTTATTTCAGTGCATTAACTTGGTCATGCATACATATTGCGCATTGCATCGATGCCATGTGTTAATTGTTATTTCTCTTTCGGTGTTGTTTCCCCCTCGGTAGAACGTGACTCCGAAGAGAAGGCCAGCAATCCAATGGTGAATACTTGATCTTAACCGACAAGTCAAGCACTTATTCCTGAAGACTTTATCTAGTTTTCTTATAACCAAGGCAAGCATAACCTCTTATCTGCTCATATATAGTTTTCGAAGTGTTTTGGATCTCGTATATTGCATGCGGTTCAAAGTATTTATGGTCTTAAATAGCGTTCTCCTATACTTGTTGCATCGCCTAAATATCCTAATCCACTGCTCCTAGCAGCTATAGGTTTGTTTGTGCGCGCCTCGTTAAAGCCTGTGAGTCTTGCTTAGCCATGCCTAGTTGTGATCTGATCCATCCGGTTGATGAATCTGGTCAATGCGTGAATCTATTATGTCAGGTTGTTTTGATTTGATTTACCTTTGATAACTTGACTAAATACTGGCATGGATGTGAGGCCACAATGGGTTGTGGCGTTTTGTCCTGTTCATGCCCCTAGGAGCGAGTTCTCGCCTTCGAAGCCAAGACTGAGCGTGCAACCACACGCGGGGCCTAACAGACCGCGCTCGACTAACTAACTTGTTTGGACACATCCATGAGTCACGTAGTTTGATCTTTCCATCTGCGTGTGAGTCCGAAAACAATTTGGAGAAAACTTAGGGCGTGACCGGGACAAGTGATGGACGTACACGGATCTTGTTCCCAACTTACAGAACAGGTGCCGTCAGGAGGTGGCCAACTCCCTGTTGACGGGGTGGCCCTGTTTGGGTTGACTCATGGATAGGGTCGAGCAAGGTAAAGGTCGTGGCCAGCCACCCTCTGCCGCGCTCCATGGACGAGCGTACATGTGGCGTTAAGAGTCGGATGGTACGTGTGGGTAAAGTGTACCCCCTGCAGGGATAAATCTCCTCGAGAAGCCGTGTCCACGGTTACGGACGACTTGGCAACGGATTCTGTGATCATAGATAACTTCAACGGAATGACTAAAACTTGTCAACCATGATTGAAGGGTGCCTCCTCGGAGATGCCGAGAGGGGTGATCCTTGTGGCATGAGATAGTGTGGGAATGAGAAGGACTTGGTGGAATACAAGAAGATGATATCAGTAGTTGAGTAGCTTTCTCATCTGTTTTCAAAATACTCCCTGAGACGTGCTATTTCTTACTCAACTTGCAAAACAAAGATTGCTTTACGCAAATCAGCCTTCATAAAACCCTTTCCGAAAATAGCAGATATATAATAGGTTAATTAATTCTTGTTGAGTACCTCCCGTACTCAGGTTTGCTTAATTTTGGTTCAGGTGAAGATCTCACATCAGTGGTGGTTCAACGTGGACATCGACGAGTAGTTTGGGGTTCCCAGGTAGCAGCCTGGAATCTCTGGGCTGTGACGTCGCCTTATGTTGCGGCCTCTTAGGCCTTTTTGGTTCTTGTTGATTACCAACATAATTTGCCTTTCGTTGCCTGATGTAATGTTGGGTCGTGTGACCTCTGTTTGTAAAGCTATACTCTAGTAACACCTGTTGAATACAACTTCCATGTTTTGAGTACTGCTTTGATCGGTTGTTGGTTTCGAGCTCATTGTTATACAGTTTTGGTTATGCATGCATAGTTGTCGCAGTCGAGGGGTTGTGGAGCCGATGATCCATGTCCGAGCCTGCCTGTCGATGTGATCGGCCTGGGGCGAGGTAACCCCAGTAACCCTCGATTGTTGTTGCACTTTCTGGACACATAGCATCTCTGTATAGCTTTGGTCCCGTTTCCTTCAGTTTCATTCGATTCGTGGACGCTTTGATATGCATAGTTGGTTATGACTAGCATGGTTACAAGGAGTAGTAGACTGGGGATCCGTACTACGTGCCGATGAATCCAGTCTGCCTGCCGTTGTTTGTTGCGGCGGGGCTGGTAACCCTGAAGCCCTTGTGAGTCCATGGCTAGGAGCACATAACAGTATGTATATCTCTGGGTCCGGGGTCGTGACAACGTCGCCTCCCCGCGGCTCCCGCGGGGGACGTTTGCGACGGTGGCGAGCTCCTGGAGTTGGGCGAACCATGCGGCATGTCCTTCAGGTGCGGGCAGGTTCATAAGTAGCTCCCGAACCAGCAGCAGTGCTTTTGATGGGGTAGGATGCTCCTGGCACCCCTGCGTTCCTCACGGTGGTGGGGGTGGATGCTGAAACACGGGTGCGTCTTTTCGTGGCGTGTGGGAGGATGCTTCCTCCTCGGCGCCGTGGTCATCCCCCACGCTAGTTGTGGCGCGTCATTGTCGTTGTCGTTGACGGTTGGCTCAACCTACCCCGGGCAGAGAGCGCGCTCCGAGCGTGTGAGGCGCGGGCTGGTCCGGGCGGCAGGTGCCATGGTGGTGAAGAAATGAAGGAGTGCCTTAGCCCCCTACCTGGCGCGCAAAATGCCGGAGATAGATAGTATGTCCTGGACAAGATAGCTCTCAAAGGTTTGAATACTGGGGTGCTAAACGCGTTTCCTTCGCTTCAAGAGGAGGCTTCGAGAGGGAAGCTTGACCACGACAACAATGTCGACACAGAGAGTTTACCCAGGTTCACGCCACTAGTGTGGTGTAAAATCCTACTCCTGCTTGTCTGATAGATTGCACTACGTTGGTTACAGTACAAAGGTGAGCTTGTGCTCGGAACAGACTACTTGGGATCTACGATCAATTGAGCTCCCTTTTTCCAAGGGATGTTGGTGCCCTTCTTATACTGGCGTTTGGACCTCCTTCCCGCTCACTTGGCGGGAAAGGTTTACCACAGGATGCCAAAGGGAGGGGCGTCACGTACTCCTGCGCCTCCTGCACGGTCTTAGTCATTGGGGGACAGCTCCACCGTCCATGGCATCACGGTGGGGGAGCCCGGTGACGCTTCCTTCATCTTGTAGCATGGTCTTGGTCTTCTTGCACCAAAGAGGGAGTCTTTGGGAACCCCTTTGGCCGCCACAGCTATACCCCTGGCCTTTATACACCAGAATGGCAACTGGGGACAAAGAGGCTCTGCGGCGGTTCCATCACTGCTTACAGAAACGGTCGTCAGACGCATGTGGGATGTCTCCTATTGAAGGGAGGTACCCAAGGAGGGGGCGAGGGTGGAGTAGAGCCCCCCTTCAGGGCAAGCAACACAGTGGGCTAGGATCACCTGGTGGGGATAGAACTCTTGACTCTGCAGTTAGGCGTTGGGCTGGTCCGCAGTTGTCTCTTTAGGGTACCCTGGTATCCAGAGGCCCGACATGGAGCTCTCCCCGGCACCCTACCGAGAGGAGAATTCATCACCGGAGGGGTCTACACCACCATGCCCGCCTCCCGAGTGATGCATGAGTAGTTCATCCCTGGACTACGAGTCCATAGAAGTAGCTAGATGGTTGTCATCTCCACTTTATGCCTCATGTTTAGATCTCGTGAGCTGCCTCACAAGATCGAGATCATCTATTTGTAATGCTACATGTTGTGTTTGCTAGGATCCGATGATTATTGAATGATATGTCTTTTGATTATCTATCTATCATGTTATCTTCATGTGTATGTTATTTATGATCTTGCATGCTCTCCGTTGTTAGTAGATGCTCTGGCCAAGTAGATGCTAGTGACTCCAAGAGGGAGTATTTATGCTCGATAGTGCTCGAGTGACAGAAATGTGACGGATGGAGGATGTGTTGTTGCCATTAGGGAGAAACAACGATGTTTACTTCGTTTACATTGTTTATATTACACACTTTGCTTACTGCGATTATCCATTGCTTGCAACTTAATACCCAATGTTTGTTCGGATGATATTCGAAGGGTGGATTATTAGTCATAGATGCAGTTGGATGACGATCTATGTATTTTGTTGTAATGCCCGCATGAATCTCATAGTAATCTTTATGTCATGCATGTTTCTTTATCTGTCAATTGCCCAGCTATAATTTTTTCATCATGCATGTTAGCTATCTTTTATGGAGAGACACCTCTAGTGAACTGTGGACCCCGGTCCATTTTCTTATTATGGTAATACACACACTTCTTTCACTTCTTTCACACTGCTACTGTTGTTTTCATACTGTTTTCCACACCATACATTGAAATTATTTGTTATCAGCAAAATCGTTGAGATTGACAACCTCACTACTTTGTTGGGGCAAAGTGAATTGTTTGTGTTGTGTAGGTTCCGAACCGGTAGTGCTCCCTACCATCTCAACTGCATCAACCTTCTGAAGTTACTCTTTCCTCCTACTGGTCGATTCAACCTTGGTGTCTTTCTAAGGGAAACTTGCTACTGTGCTCTTCATACCTTCCTCTTGGGGTATCCCAACGAAGGTGTGTTACATGCGCATCAGGATCCTGAGGACTTTCTCTCGCCTATGCTAGGTTCGGCGCGCCAGGAATCTGTTGTTGCATGCATGCCGCGGTCGCGCGTTCTGGTGTGTGGTGTTGGCACTGTCCCGGCTGAGGATTCGGGCCCCACCTGTCAGCTGCAGCTTGCGGAGGATCGACGCAGTTCGAGTACAACTTCGGCAGAGGGTGGGCTGTCAATGACCCCAGCAGTGTCATGTGACAGCGTGGCCCCGACAGAGGATCGGGAGGAGTTTTTCGAGGTGTCTCTATCCTCCCACATGGATACCGATGACAGGGGGCTCGATTTTGGGTCCACATGAGACGAGGCTGAGGTGGACTCGAGAGTTGTTGAGGCGGACCCCTTCGTCACCCTTCGAGCCCCCTTGCAGTCTGAGCACCAGCAGTTTGGTAGATTGAAATCCTTTTGCGCAAACTTGATGAAGAAGTTAGCACCCCCACTGCTACATGAGTTGGAGTCCTCTGGGGGTTGCACCCCATTACGGTGCCATGGACGCCGCGCCGGAATTTAGGAACCTGTTCGAGTCGCCTATGAAGGACGAGAAGTTGAGGGTGGTTGCTTCCATCTTCGGCAAGGATATGCCACACCTGGGTGTGTCCCGGGAGATGAGTAGCCCAGTGGCTAGTGTACACTGAGGTGGTAGGGTGTTCTTGCCATGGAGTGGAGTTTTGCTTTGTGTTTATGGATTTTAACACTAATAGAGATTTTCTTATAGCAGCATATCCTACCACAGGCGAACAAGAAAAACCATGCGCCTGGGCTAATTAGCGCAGGCGAACAGGTAAACGGTGCGCCTGGGGTAAGCCTGTTACCCCAGGCGAACCAAACTCAGCAGCGCCTGGGGTAAAGTGTGGCAGGGCCACCACCGCTGACCCCTGGCACTCTTCCTTTACCCTAGGCGAACAGAATACCGGTTCGCCTGCGGTATAACAAATACCCCAGGCGAACCCGGGCAGAAGCACCTGGGGTAAAAAGTGGACAAGGGTAGCTCCCGTTAGCGCAGGCGTACGACATCTCTATTCGCCTGGGATAAGGAAACGCCTGGGGTAGCACCCCTTAGCGCAGGCGCATCCCATGCCATATTCGCCTGGGGTAATCTTTGTCCTCAATATAAGTGCGGCCAGCCACCCACCACCATCCCTATCCACCCCACTCACTCACTCACTAGTCCAAACTCGAGCCATTAGTGCTCCTAGCTCAATCCCCCACACCCCTCCACCATTTTTAGCTAATTTAACCAATCATGTTTGTTATATTTTAGCTAGTATGCTACCCCACTTTCCCTCTTCCAAATCTCTCCACTAGATCTACTAACCGGACACTAGATCTCACCACAAATGCACCACCAGCTACTTCTAGATCTATCACTCTCTTATCGGTCGTCTCTCCGGTGATCTTCGACGTCGTCATCGCGTCTATATATTTTGCAATGTGTGTCATCTTAATAGGTGCGTGGGATTGGTTGGTGGATGAGAATTCATTCTCTTTTTCATTTTATTGTGTTGCCATGAGGATGAGTTGCCAATGTTTTGCCGAAATGTTGATTCATTTCCTTTTCGGCAAATTTCTGGCGCTCCGTGTTACACCTTTTGTAGGAAGGTCATGCCGAAATTTTCCGTGAAAACCGGATCTAGTTAATGAAACCTTTCTCTCTTGCATTTTGTAGCAATGGTCATTGCGATGAGGACAAGCGTGGTGCATAGGTACGTGCGACGCGCGACGGCCGAGATGCATCGAAACAACCGCACCGAGATAGAGTGTCCGTGTCGGAAATGCAAGCTGGGGTCTTTGTTCAAACCAGAATCTGGTACTGTGGAGAAGCACCTGCTCAGGTATAGTTTCATGGAGGGCCACACTAAGTGGATGGATGATGATGAAGACGATGATCACGTCGAGACCAATTGTGCGGTGACATGTGAAGATGATCAGGAGGAGTCTGAACATGGCAATGGAAAGGACGAAGAGGCTGTCGACGAAGACGACTATAATGAAGAAGAAGGGAGTCATGGTGATCAACAACATGAAGACGAGGACATGAACACTCCACTAACTTCAGTCGTACGGGACCCTCATGTTCAAGATCTTCTTCTCAAGAACACGTCGACCGACGCTAGATGTAAATCTAAGATCACGCAACTAGAGATAGACTCTGCAACTCCGTTGTATGACGCAAGTCGCGGGGCGGAGGAGTCACGCTTGAGAGTAGCTCTGGATCTTCTAGAGATGAAGGCAAAACACGGATGGACCGATGTAACACCTGGGGTGTTCCGCCTAAGTTAGAAAGTTGGTTGCTTTCCTTTTGCTTTGCATCACATGCATCATATGCATTGCACCATGTTTTCAACACAACTCAAAAATTCAAACCAATTTAAACTTTTAAAACATGTCCAAAATTTCCAATTAAAAGTTGCAAACTAAACAACTCAAATTGTTTTTCAATAGTTTTGAAGTTGAATTTATTTAAATTGCTTGTTAATAAAAATTCCCTTTTATTAACACCCAAATGGTAATTTCAAATTCAAATCAAATCAATCATAATTGGCATGTTCCAATTGTGGTTTAAAGATTAAAATCTTCCAAACATTTTAAACTCACTAAGTTTTCATAGTGTTTGATCTTATTAAATAAAACTTGTTTATTTTAAAAATCAAAGCTATGTGAAACCCTAATTGAAAATTCAACTAACAAATTAAAATCAAATTAATATTTCAATTTTTCTTTGAAATAAAGGTTAACATTGCTTTGACATTACTGTTTTGAAAATTATTTCCTAAAAAGTTAAAACCCCAAACCCTATTCCTTTCTCTCTCTCGTTTTTTTCTTTCCTACAAGCAAAAAAAAGAAATGAAGAAAAATAAAAAGGAAAAGGTGAGCTGTGGGGAGGCAGGCCAGCCCACCAGCCTTTTCCCCCTTCCCCCAGCCCACCAAACCATCTAGGCCCAACCACCTCCTTCCCCCACCTCCGTACGACTCTCTGTCGTTTTCCTCTGAAGAAAAGCAACATCACGCACCACCACCTCCCCCCCCATGTGCACCTGCCCCTCCTTATCATCCCCTACCTCCTCCAAACCCTAGGCCGAACCTTCCTCCCTCCTCCTTCTCCCATCCGCCGCCATCCTTCCTTTCCCCCTCGGATCCCCCTCCAAAACCGCTGCTTTTCTTCTGAAACTACTGAACCCGAAGAGAAAGCCGCCATGGCCGTGGGATGACGGTGACGCAACGGCGGCTGTGGTCGTCGTCGGGGGCGGTTCTCAGCGGGAACGGAATCCCCGCAACGTCGCCACCCTCCTCGGCACCGCAGCGGCCGCCGGGAGCAACCACACCGTCCACGCCATCGAGTTCATGTCGCTGCTGCACACCTCATCGCCACCTTCTGCTTCTCGACAGCAGCCGGTGAGCATCCCCCTTCCTCCTCCCTCTTATCCCTCCTGTATCTGCACACTCTGCACGCACACAGCACGTACACCTTGCACGGCGAGCAGCACAGCAGCGGCAACTCGCGAGTCGTCGCCGGCCTCTCCCCGTCGCGACCAAGTTCAGAAGAACTGAACTTTTGCGATTCAGTTACAGTTAACGCGCGGACTGAAACTCACCCCCCCCCCACAGCCCCTTACCTGTCACGAAAGCAGCAGCAGCGCAGTGGTAGCACCCGTTCCGCGCGCTGGGGGAGACCCAGGTTCGATCCCCCGCGGGCGCATAAAAGCCCCCCATTTTTTTTTGATTTGCCACGCGCGCAGCCCCAGGCCCACTGGTCCTTGACCGTGTGCGCCACCTCACCCGCACCCACCTCGCTGGCACTGGCCCCGCACGGCAGAGGCACGGGGCCAGTGTGCTCTGTGTGTAAAACACCCCAGGGGCCTGTCTAAAAATCCTGTTTTCCTCTAAGTCCTCAGAAATAACAGTTTGGCCCCTGTGATTTAAAATGCTTGTAAATAATTCATACAACCTCCAAATTTAACATGTAAAATATGTTTTTCAGTCAAAATTCAATGAACTATCTGATTATCAACTTTGTTTTGCAATTTGGACAATTAAAATTAAGGTTATTTAATAATTCTTAAAAATGACAAACTAAATGGCATAATTAATAACTTTCAAATGGTTGCTCCAAATTAAATACTCAAAACATAAATTCCATCCAAAATTAAATGCCACACTTGAATATCAACTTGTTTTCTGGTTTACAACATTTAAATTGAATAATTTTATCACCCCTTATTTAATGCATTTAAATTGGTAATGTCCTTAACTAATTCATTTAAAATTGTTCCCTAACAAATAAAATAGGTTTTCCATCCAAACTTCCATGTTCTTTCTGTTTATAAAATAATATCCTAGTTTTCTATAATTAAAAATGGTGCACAAATTAATGCTTTACTTGAACCACTTAAAATTTAATAATTCATAACTAAATAATTACAATTCCAAAAATGACAAATGAATTACCAACTTGAAGCTAAACTTGTTTTCTTGCTGTTTTCATGTTGCATCTTGCCATTTAATCACTTGAACATAAAGTTTGCTATTAGTTTACTAACATTAACTATGTATGCACCATGGACTTTGCCATATGCATCTCAAATGCATATGGGTTCATTTAAATTGATTCCTTATGTCAACTAGTTTATCTTTGATGCATCTTTAAACTTGTCATGCATCCATATCTTGATCATGCTGGATCTTCTGCCGTAGTAGTAATTGTTGCATCCGGTGTTTGTTCGAGGTTCGTTGCTTCTTCGCGGATAGGACGTTGAGATGATGTGAGCAACGACAAGTTCTTCGGATGTACCTCTACTTGCTGGATCTCAGGCAAGTATACTCACTTGCTGCCAAATGGCTGCCTTTCATCACTTGTTACCGATTCTTTCCATTATCCTTATGCTAGCCTTATGATTCGATGCTTGTGTCTCGATCCTATTATATGTTTACCTTGCAGCCATGATATAGCCTTCCTTCCACTTCCTATTAACTGTTGTTTGTTTACCTTGTTGGCCCTCGTGTCGTAGTTGCTTGCTTAGTGTTGTTTGCGCTCAAGTCTTGTTGTCCGTCTTATCACATGTTTAGTTTGATAGTTGGGTTTCAACTTAATCAACAACATGTTAATGTTTTGGGTAACAATAATTTTATGATAAGGCACCGGCAGGAGGCCCGGCGAGGTTTTGAAGCCTGCTAGTGTCGACCCTAATTAGGAAAAGGGTATTGTCTACTGATCCATGATGAGCGCACTAACCGCATGTGGGAAGCGAGTATGGGCGCCCCACTCAATTTGATTCGATTCGCATCTCGTCCAAATCGCCTCATTTAGTTCGGGTTTTCCATTTGCCGCATGCATATGCAGGTGCGAACCCTTGGCGCCAGGGTGGAACTTTTGTAGTCGGCATTTAGGGAGACACGTTCTTAGAGTGCTATGAGGGTCCCCTTTTCTTCGTGGGGCTTGATTAGCCGTGCGCTCAATTGCACGGGGTTCTTTGGGCTTGATGCGAAGAAGAGTTGGGTTGTGTTGAGTACCTCGCTTGGTGGGTTTGATCCCCGTCTGGCGGGTTATTCTTACGTGTACGGCCAAATTGGTGCACCCCTGCAGGGTAAATCTTCTCGAGAAGCCGTGTTTTCCGCGGTTATGGATGACTTGGTGAAAGTACTGGCCAACAAGTACTCAGAACAACTTAAACCTAACTAATGATAACCTGACTAGTAATAGTCTTATTGACACAATAACTTGAACCATCATTAATCCAACTGTGTGAGTTATCCTCGGATTGCTTCTTTGGATAAGGGGCGAGATCCAGGATGGGTTTGTTTGATGTTAGTTGTAGTTGGTTACGATACGCTATCTTATCCCCCTCTTTTAGCCGGATGTTGTATCGAGTCTCTGTAGTTAGTTAGTGCAGCCCGCTGCCGCTTCTTTGCAATAATCCTTTTCCTTTCCGTTGAACCCAAAGTATTTGTATCTTGTGATGACTGGTTACGCCGGTATCTTGTGAGTATGGTTTATCCACTTGCCAGTACTTAACCGTACTGACCCACGAATCCTTTTTCGTGGATGCATATTCAACATTGCAGTCAACAGGTTTGAAGTCTGACGATGTTAGCTTGGGAATCCCTCCGGCTTGGCCTGGGCAGGGATTGGACGCTCTCGGTTATCTTCAGGACTCTTAGTCCAATTTGTATCTTGTCCGTAGTCGGACGCCATGTTGTTTCTTCCGCTGTTATTTGGATCTTTGTATTGTATCAGTTGTATCCTTGACTCGTTTGAGTCATCTTGTATATATCTTTCATGTTGTTGTTGTGGATTATTCGTGAACTATTGTAATGTTATCACAAGTGGCAACCTGAAATCGGTTATTATGTGGATTTCGGCGGGAATGCTGAAATCTGCATAGTGCCCGATCTCGGGGCGTCACAAATGGTATCAGAGCCTTGGTTCCGATTCCCGAGATTGTTTCTATACGAATGGTTATCGAAGCAAAGGGTCCGCAAAGCCTGTAGGATAACCTCGCTAACGGTCGTTGTTTCTAGAGTGTCAAAAACTATTTCTGCTAAACTATTTTGGAAACATCTCAATAGGATTCTTGTTTTCTCCTTATCTCTATTCTATTTCCCCTCCCATCTTATTTGTTTTGGAGTCTCCCCCCTTGTCTATCTTTCAAAGTTTTAGGATCCTACGTGGGTGGACGTTTTCTGAGCCTTTAACCTAATAGGTTCGATCATCGGAAGATTCCTGGTGGAAGCACATCGTCATCAGCCCGAGCAAGAATCTCTTGTTAGGGGTGTCGAGAAGCCCTTGTTAGTGGTGTCGAGGAGATCAGCTGGAAGCATAAAGAATCGATAGTCGAACTTCTTTCCCCTCCCGGGTTAGCAGGTGGATTGCGAGGGCGCAATCCCTTGTTAGTGGTGTCGTCTGTAACACCTGGGGTGTTCCCCCTAAGTTAGAAAGTTGGTTGCTTTCCTTTTGCTTTGCATCACATGCATCATATGCATTGCACCATGTTTTCAACACAACTCAAAAATTCAAACCAATTTAAACTTTTAAAACATGTCCAAAATTTCCAATTAAAAGTTGCAAACTAAACAACTCAAATTGTTTTTCAATAGTTTTGAAGTTGAATTTATTTAAATTGCTTGTTAATAAAAATTCCCTTTTATTAACACCCAAATGGTAATTTCAAATTCAAATCAAATCAATCATAATTGGCATGTTCCAATTGTGGTTTAAAGATTAAAATCTTCCAAACATTTTAAACTCACTAAGTTTTCATAGTGTTTGATCTTATTAAATAAAACTTGTTTATTTTAAAAATCAAAGCTATGTGAAACCCTAATTGAAAATTCAACTAACAAATTAAAATCAAATTAATATTTCAATTTTTCTTTGAAATAAAGGTTAACATTGCTTTGACATTATTGTTTTGAAAATTATTTCCTAAAAATTTAAAACCCCAAACCCTATTCCTTTCTCTCTCTTTTTTTTCTTTCCTACAAGCAAAAAAAAAAGGAAGAAAAATAAAAAGGAAAAGGTGAGTTGTGGGGAGGCAGGCCAGCCCACCAGCCTTTTCCCCCTTCCCCCAGCCCACCAAACCATCTAGGCCCAACCACCTCCTTCCCCCACCTCCGTACGACTCTTTGTCGTTTTCCTATGAAGAAAAGCAACACCACGCACCACCACCTCCCCCCCATGTGCACCTGCCCCTCCTTATCATCCCCTACCTCCTCCAAACCCTAGGCCGCACCTTCCTCCCTCCTCCTTCTCCCATCCGCCGCCATCCTTCCTTTCCCCCTCGGATCCCCCTCCAAAACCGCTGCTTTTTCTTCTGAAACTACTGAACCCGAAGAGAAAGCCACCATGGCTGTGGGATGATGGTGACGCAACGGCGGCTGTGGTCGTCGTCGGGGGCGGTTCTCAGCGGGAACGGAATCCCCGCAACGTCGCCACCCTCCTCGACACCACAGCGGCCGCCGGGAGCAACCACACCGTCCACGCCATCGAGTTCATGTCGCTGCTGCACACCTCATCGCCACCTTCTGCTTCTCGACAGCAGCCGGTGAGCATCCCCCTTCCTCCTCCCTCTTATTCCTCTTGTATCTGCACACTCCGCACGCACACAGCACGTACACCTTCCACGGCGAGCAGCACAGCAGCGGCAACTCGCGAGTCGTCGCCGGCCTCTCCCCGTCGCGACCAAGTTCAGAAGAACTGAACTTTTGCGATTCAGTTACAGTTAACGCGCGGACTTAAACTCAACCCCCCCCCCACACAGCCCCTTACCTGTCACGAAAGCAGCAGCAGCGCAGTGGTAGCACCCGTTCCGCGCGCTGGGGGAGACCCAGGTTCGATCCCCCGCGGGCGCATAAAAGCCCCTCCCCCTTTTTTTTTATTTGCCACGCGCGCAGCCCCAGGCCCACTGGTCATTGACCGTGTGCGCCACCTCACCCGCACCCACCTCGCTGGCACTGGCCCCGCACGGCATAGGCACAGGGCCAGTGTGCTCTGTGTGTAAAACACCCCAGGGGCCTGTCTAAAAATCCTGTTTTCCTCTAAGTCCTCAGAAATAACAGTTTGGCCCCTGTGATTTAAAATGCTTGTAAATAATTCATACAACCTCCAAATTTAACATGTAAAATATGTTTTTCAGTCAAAATTCAATGAACTATCTGATTATCAACTTTGTTTTGCAATTTGGACAATTAAAATTAAGGTTATTTAATAATCCTTAAAAATGACAAACTAAATGGCATAATTAATAACTTTCAAATGGTTGCTCCAAATTAAATACTCAAAACATGAATTCCATCCAAAATTAAATGCCACACTTGAATATCAACTTGTTTTCTGGTTTACAACATTTAAATTGAATAATTGTTTCACCCCTTATTTAATGCATTTGAATTGGTAATATCCTTAACTAATTCATTTAAAATTGTTCCCTAACAAATAAAATAGGTTTTCCATCCAAACTTCCATGTTCTTTCTGTTTATAAAATAATATCCTAGTTTTCTATAATTAAAAGTGGTGCACAAATTAATGCTTTACTTGAACCACTTAAAATGTAATAATTCATAACTAAATAATTACAATTCCAAAAATGACAAATGAATTACCAACTTGAAGCTAAACTTGTTTTCTTGCTGTTTTCATGTTGCATCTTGCCATTTAATCACTTGAACATAAAGTTTGCTATTAGTTTACTAACATTAACTATGTATGCACCATGGACTTTGCCATATGCATCTCAAATGCATATGGGTTCATTTAAATTGATTCCTTATGTCAACTAGTTTATCTTTGATGCATCTTTAAACTTGTCATGCATCCATATCTTGATCATGCTGGATCTTCTGCCGTAGTAGTAATTATTGCATCCGGTGTTTGTACGAGGTTCGTTGCTTCTTCGCGGATAGGACGTTGAGATGATGTGAGCAACGACAAGTTCTTCGGATGTACCTCTACTTGCTGGATCTCAGGCAAGTATACTCACTTGCTGCCAAATGGCTGCCTTTCATCACTTGTTACCGATTCTTTCCGTTATCCTTATGCTAGCCTTATGATTCGATGCTTGTGTCTCGATCCTATTATATGTTTACCTTGCAGCCATGATATAGCCTTCCTTCCACTTCCTATTAACTGTTGTTTGTTTACCTTGTTGGCCCTCGTGTCGTAGTTGCTTGCTTAGTGTTGTTTGTGCTCAAGTCTTGTTGTCCGTCTTATCACATGTTTAGTTTGATAGTTGGGTTTCAACTTAATTAACAACATGTTAATGTTTTGGGTAATAATAATTTGATGATAAGGCACCGGCAGGAGGCCCGGCGTGGTTTTGAAGCCTGCTAGTGTCGACCCTAATTAGGAAAAGGGTCTTGTCTACTGATCCATGATGAGCGCACTAACCGCATGTGGGAAGCGAGTATGGGCGCCCCCTCAATTTGATTCGATTCGCATCTCGTCCAAATCGCCTCATTTAGTTCGGGTTTTCCATTTGCCGTATGCATATGCAGGTGCGAACCCTTGGCGCCAGGGTGGAACTTTTGTAGTCGGCATTTAGGGAGACACGTTCTTAGAGTGCTATGAGGGTCCCCTTTTCTTCGTGGGGCTTGATTAGCCGTGCGCTCAACTGCACGGGGTTCTTTGGGCTTGATGCGAAGAAGAGTTGGGTTGTGTTGAGTACCTCGCTTGGTGGGTTTGATCCCCGTGTGGCGGGTTATTCTTACGTGTACGGCCAAATTGGTGCACCCCTGCAGGGTAAATCTTCTCGAGAAGCCGTGTTTTCCGCGGTTATGGATGACTTGGTGAAAGTACTGGCTAACAAGTACTCAGAACAACTTACACCTAACTAATGATAACCTGACTAGTAATAGTCTTATTGACACAATAACTTGAACCATCATTAATCCAACTGTGTGAGTTATCCTCGGATTGCTTCTTTGGGTAAGGGGCGAGATCCAGGATGGGTTTGTTTGATGTTAGTTGTAGTTGGTTACGATACGCTATCGTATCCCCCTCTTTTAGCCGGATGTTGTATCGAGTCTCTATAGTTAGTTAGTGCAGCCCGCTGCCGCTTCTTTGCAATAATCCTTTTCCTTTCCGTTGAACCCAAAGTATTTGTATCTTGTGATGACTGGTTACGCCGGTATCTTGTGAGTATGGTTTATCCACTTGCCAGTACTTAACCGTACTGACCCACGAATCCTTTTTCGTGGCTGCATATTCAACATTGCAGTCAACAGGTTTGAAGTCTGACGATGTTAGCTTGGGAATCCCTCCGGCTTGGCCTGGGCAGGGATTGGACGCTCTCGGTTATCTTCAGGACTCTTAGTCCAATTTGTATCTTGTCCGTAGTCGGACGCCATGTTGTTTCTTCCGCTGTTATTTGGATCTTTGTATTGTATCAGTTGTATCCTTGACTCGTTTGATTCATCTTGTATATATCTTTCCTGTTGTTGTTGTGGATTATTCGTGAACTGTTGTAATGTTATCACAAGTGGCAACCTGGAATCGGTTATTATGTGGATTTTGGCGGGAATGCTGAAATCTGCATAGTGCCCGATCTCGGGGCGTCACAACCGACACAAGCATGGACGATCTTCTGCGATACCTGAAGACGCACTTACCTGAAGGGAACACATGTGCTAGTAGTCTACAGGAGGCCAAGAAAATCGTGTGCCCCCTCGATTTACCGCACACAAAATACCACGCTTGCGTCCGTGACTGCATAATTTATCGTAACGAGCACGCGGACCAGATCAAATGTCCGGTGTGCGGTGCTGATCGTTACAAGAGGGGGACGAAGAAAGCTCCTAGGAAAGTTGTGTGGTACTTTCCACTCATTCCCCGTCTGCAGCGGAACTTCGTGGACCCCAAGGAAGCAAAGCTCATGCGCTGGCACGAGGACAGAAAGAAGGAGGTGCTCAGCGATCCAGAACGTGTTGAAAAACCAGTGCTAACACACCCTTCGGATGCACGTCAGTGGAAAGCATTAGACGCATTCGATGAAGAATTCGGGAACGACCCAAGGAACATCAGGCTTGGTGCGAGCATCGACGGTCTCAATCCGTTTGGCAACCAGAGCAGCAAACATAGCACCTGGCCCGTGTTTGTATGGATGTACAACCTCCCCCCGTGGCTGTGTCTGAAGAGGAAGTACATACACATGAGTATGCTGATTCAAGGGCCGACCCAGCCAGGGAGCGATATCAACCTGTATCTCGAGCTATTGAAGGAGGAGCTATACACGTTGTGGGAGGAAGGGGTGGAAACATGGGACGCCTTCAAAGAAGAAACTTTTCGTATGAGAGCCGCACTGATCACGACGGTGCAGGACTATCTCGGATACGGATATATTGCGTGTCAGGTGTGCCATGGACACAAGGCTTGTGTCAGGTGCATGGAATTTACCCCGTTTCTACAGCTACACAAGGATCCCGGATCTTCTAAAACCGTATATATGAGGCATCGAATGTGGCTACCACAGAACGACCCGTGGAGAAAGCGTGGAGACCTGTTCAACGGTAAAGATGAGCTCGATCTACCTCCACGCAAGAGAAGAGGAGAATAGATCGATACTCTATGGAAGAATTGGAAAACGTGTCCTCCGTCGGGAAAGGTACAGAAGCGGAAGCGAGGAGAGAAAAAGTGTCCTCCGCCAGAAGGACCGCTCTTGGGGGTATGGAAAAGGAGGTCCGTGTTTTGGGACTTGCGGTACTGGCCAATCCTCGGAGTGCCTCACTGCCTTGATGTCATGCATATCACGAAGAATGTGTGTGAGAGCTTGCTTGGCACCCTGTTCAACATGCCAGATAGGACCAAAGACGGGCCAAAATCAAGATACGACCTGATGGTCCTGAATATCAGGAGCGAGCTTCACTTACCGCCTTCTACGCGTGAACAGACGGAGGAGGACGAGGATGAGGTGGAGGAGATGGACGACCGCAAGCGGAAAAGGGCTAAGAAACACCAAACTCACCGCCTGAAACCCTCTTGCTTCACTCTAAGCCCCGACGAGCTCGCGCAAATATCCACATGCCTCCTCGGAGTGAAATTTCCCTTAGGTTACGCGGGGCTGATAAGCAGATACCTAGACGCGGAGAAAAAAATCTTCAGCGGGATGAAGTCTCATGACTGTCACGTGATGATGACGCAGATACTTCCGGTTGCAATCAGAGGGATAATGGAACCGCACGTCCGTCAAACGCTCACTGGCCTCTGTAACTTTTTCGACGTCATCACTCGGAAGTCGATAAGCGTGAAGAAACTCGGAAGGCTGCAGGAAGAGATCGTCACCATCCTATGCGAGCTTGAGATGTACTTCCCACCTGCCTTCTTTGATATTATGGTACATCTCTTGGTCAATATCGTGGACGATATCACCAATCTTGGGCCGGCATTCTTGCACAACATGATGGCGTTAGAAAGAATGAACGGGATCATCAAATCATTCGTTCGTAACAGGGCACACCCGGATGGAAGCATCGTCCAGGGATTTCTCACCGAAGAATGCATCTCTTTCTGCAAGAATTTTCTAGGCGATGAGAAGCCAGCTGTTGGTTTGCCCGCAAACAAGCACCTTGACAGGTTCATGGGGTAGGCCACAACACTGGCAAAAGGGTAATGGACGCGGACTCCTATGGTCGGAGAGCCGATTTTGAAAGGGCCCACCTAGTAGTGTTACAACACATCGACGATGTCGACCCTTGGATAGAAGAGCACAAAACCGCGATAAAAAACAGTGCTCGCAGGCCGATGACGGAAGATGAGATATTTAGAGCACACAACTCCTCTTTCGCGACATGGTTCAAGAAGCAGATTGATGCCGATCCCCCGCCAATGACATGTCAGAAAGATAAAATTGTATTGGCCTTGTCATATGGCCCCGCGCCCAATCTGATGACTTATCAAGCATACGACATCAATGGCTACACATTCTACACGGAGGAAAGAGAAAAAAGTAGCGACTATCAAAACTCGTCTATAACGATGGAATCTTACACGGGCGAAGAGATTAGAAGATACTACAGAAAGATCGAGGAAATCTGGGAGCTTGACTACGTTGGGGTAAAGCTGCCGATGTTCCATGTCAGATGGGCTACAAACGTCACGAAAGAAGACGAATATTTCACCATTATGTCGATGTCTGAAGCCAACAAACCCAATTCCAAGAACCCCACCGCGCAAAATGAGCCCTGGGTATTGGCTAAGCACGTGGAGCAATGCTTCTTCATAACCGACCCGGCAAAGCCTAGTCGTGTTGTCGTAAGGAGAGGAAAAAGGGCCCTCGTCGGAATGGATGGAGTCGCCGATGAGAAGGACTTCGACGGCTTAGTCGGAGACCTGTTGGAAGAACCCGGTGAAGACGATGCACCATACACCACAAGAAGAAGCAGGACCACACTACCTAGGGCAGGTCTTCCATTCACAAGAAGAAGTCACGATATGGCAGTCACGTATTCAACATCGACCAAGAAAGGCAAGAGTAAGATTGTGACGAAAGGTTGAGAGAGGGAAATACTCGTGATATGTGCGATATAACATGCTAATAGCTACTATGTACAATGTGTTTTCAGAGAGAAACACTTGCGGTATCTCGCTAAATCAATCTATTTACGCTCGATGCGACACTAATTATTTTTGCACATGTTAACTTTCATATTATGTAATTTTTAAGTGAAAAACAATGTGGGAGCCCCATATAATAGCATTCGTATTGCTCGATGTGTCCCGGGCCGGGGTGGGCTGTGTAATTTAGAAAATCTTAGCACAGGCGCATATGTGTGAATATGCGCCTGGGGTAATCTTTATCACAGGCGCTTCCGAGAGAACATGCGCCTGGACTAAGGCTATGTGGGCCCGCGCAAACCAAAACCCTACGAATTTTAGCGCAGGCGCATCTACTAGGTTATGCGCCTAGGGTATGGCTCTGTGGGCCAGCGCATAACAGGGCATCAAGCGAAGCACATTGGTACCGGTTTGTGATACAAACCGGTTCTAAAGGGTCTGTCCCTTGGGCCCCCCTCCCTGCAGCAAATGGCCGCAAGGCCTTTAGGACCGGTTAAACCGGTTAACCGGTCCTAAAGGCCTTGCGGCCATTTGCTGCAGGGAGGGGGGCCCAAGGGACAGACCCTTTAGAACCGGTTTGTATCACAAACCGGTTCTAAAAGTTTAGCGCAGGCGCAGTTTCTTGGTTATGCGCCTGGGGTATGGCTCTGTGGGCCCGCGCATAACGAATCGCTACGAACTTTAGCGCAGGCGCATTTTAGTTTTGTTCGCCTGGGGTAAAGGGTAGCGCAGGCGCATATCACTCGTTGTGCGCCTGTAAGTGCTCGCTCTGCTAACCCCCCAGCCCGCACACTTCCTTTCTCTCTAGATCTTGCGCGCCCGCACACTTCCTCTCGATCCCCAAACCGCACGCCGCCGTCGTCTCTCTCATCGCACGCCGCCGTCGTCGTTGTCGAGCAGCAGGAGGAGGAGCGGGAGCAGTAGCAGGAGGAGGAGCAGGAGCAGCAGGGAAGGAGGAGCGGGAGCACGCCGCGCGCCGTCCCTCTCATCGTCGTCGTCCACGCCGGCCTTCGTCACCCACGCCGCCGTCGCCCACGCCCACGACGAACCCAGGTCAGCCCCCCCCCCTCTTCCAACGCCCGTGTGCAGTAGTGTTGCTTTCCCCTGCAAACTACCCCTGCATCTGTATAATCAAACGCATGTAGAATCAAATTCCACCGAATGATGTCCATGGCCAAATCAATAAAATCAGATGCACATCCAAGTGCTAATTTATCAAACTGTTAAGTGGTAGACTGAATAAAATTCATAACTTGCTTGCAGTTGCTTGCATATGTGTTTTTCTCAGGTTTGGGCTGGGTATATAAATACACATACACTTATTCAGATTGTAGAGTGCACAAAACAGGGGTTATATCATTGTGTCATCTTCATTTCAGAAATTATTACCTACGGTTATTCAGCTTGTAGAGTGCACAAAACAGGGGTTTATCTCAAAAATGCTGCTGTTGCTTTGATAAATGCTGCTGTTTCTAGTGTTTCAAATTTAGTCTTTGCTAGAAGTACTCTAGTGAAACTATTAGCACAAGCAATAATTTATCTATTCCAATATGTTCAGTTTAAGTGGTTTAAGTTACTCCAGGAAGCAAGTTCTAAATTCTTGCTGAAATTTTAGTTAACAAAGTTTGCATGACACAAATTGCATGATGACACAGATATATGAATTTCCTGGGAGTTTTTGTGCCATGTGATGACAGCAATGCAAGAAACTGTTTTTGTGGCCATGTGTGCATTCAATTTATGTTGCAGGTACATTGAGTGCCAATGTTTTGCCGGAACGTTGATTCATTTCCGTTCCGGCGAATTTCTGGCACTCCGGCATGACCATTTATAGCCGAGGTCATGCCGAATTTTTCCGGTGACTAACCGTATACGTTTTGTCTACTGCTAGGCATGTCTTCTTCTACTACGGATCTGGCTTTATTGGACCACTACATCCTTATGGCCCGAGAGTCGCAAGAGGAAGATCGGACACAAACTGACGAGCTCCCCGATGTCGAGCCCCACAATGATGACGGGCTCACCGGTGGCGAGGAGGAAACCACTGATAGTGGCGCCGGGGGTCCCTCAGGGAGCAGCACGATGGGAAACAAGCGTCGGAAGCGAGCTCCGAACAAGGTCGGCACCGTTCGAGAGAAATTCACGGAGGTGGACCCTTCCAGTGGCACGCCTGTGATGCCATTGGACCTTGTGAAGGGGTACTTCCTCCAACTTGGCGCGATACTTCGAGATGTCGTCAATGTCAACGAGCCGACTCTCAAGAAGAAGCCAACTCTGCGTGCCCGACTCATCTCGAGGCTGCACGCGCGGTACGAGTTCCCTCCCCCCTACAACAACGAGAATATGAAGGGCAACCTCGTGAACAAACTCGCCCTCACTAGATTCACCAAAGCCCTGAGCAATTACAAGACTATGGTGAGGGCGATGATTAGGGAATCGACACCATTCGAAGAGATCCATCGCCACTTCCCGCGGATTACGCCCGATGACTTCAAGACTTTCCTAAATAACGAGTCGCTTGATTTCACTAAGAATCAAACGGAATGGGGGAAGGAGCTAGCGTCGAAGAACATCGGTCACCACAATCTCGGCTGTCGTGGCTACGACGGGAAGGAGCCAGTTTGGGCGAAAGAGAACCAGGCCTACATTGAAAAAGGGATTGAGAACCCTTACGCCAAGTATGCCCATGACCCGCAATTCCAGAAATTCATGAGGTCGAGGTACAGAAAAGTAACTCCGACTGGGGAACTTGTCTCGGACCCGAAGATGGTGGAGGGTGTTATTTTGGTCACGGACGATAGCGTGAAGAATGTTGAGAAGCTAGTGGTAAGAAATTTACCATTTCATGCAACTCATCATCATCAAGTCCATGATTTCATTCTAGTACGAAACCATTTCCAAACCGTTCATATGTTGCTTCTGCAGCTAGAAGAACAACAACTTGAATCTTCCTCGTCGCAGACGTCGACGGCCAAAGTCGCGTGGGATAAGCCTTTCATCAGGGGGTACAACAAGGCAAAGAGCCAGGACCCTCTGAAAAGGCCGCACTTAGGCCGTATCACCGGCGGCGGACTTAATAAGAAGCACACCAACTATGGCTTGGCTGAGCCCAGCACTAAGGAGTCGCGGGCGGCGAAGAAGAGCGAGGAGACGGAGGCGCTGAAGAAGAAGGTACATGACTTGGAAACAAACATGGAGAAGAAGATTGAGAAAACGGTGGGGGAAAAGATGAATGCGCTCATCCCCGCCGTATTTGAAAAAATATGTGGCTACATCGCCGGGGGCTCACAGGGGCCGTTACCGACGTTCAACATACCGTCGATGTTGGTCGTTCCCGCCGCGGCTGCCGCCGGTGGTCCGTCGACGTCGGCCGTGCCTGTCGCCCCCGCCGTGCCCGACGCGCCTGCCCCCGATGGACCGTCGGCCGTGTCCTGGCGCGGCCACCACCCCGTTGCTCGACGAGCCCACCATCACCTGTGGTCCGTCGACGTTAGCCAAGCTCAATGCCCTCACGGTAAATTATTGACCATCTCAAGCTGTAGCCAGTTCAATATAACCCTACTCTCTGACCTATCCATGCATGTTATCGCAGGCTGACGCGGTGGGATGCACCTTCCTGCTAAAAGTGGGCAGCGAGTTGAAGGATGTTGCAAAGGGGAGCATCTTGCAGCCACTATCCCGCAAGTACCACTGCAGAGATATACCGGCCAACGAGCTTCGGGTTCACGTTGATCTGGTGCTACCGGGATTCGAGAACTTGTATCCTCCTAATCAACCCGCCGATGCCGACAGCGAGCTGAATCTCGGCCAACTGGACAATCAAATCTTGCTATGGCGGAAAGCCCTTATTCGGCTGAACACGACGTCAGGGTCGGCGCCAAGCCAAGCCATGACCGTCACCACTACACCGGTTGCGCCCGCGGCAAGCCAACAAGACAAGGTCCAACATGGCAATGTCCTCTCTCCACCTCCGGTGGATCCTCCTCCTCCCGAGCACGAGACGTCCAATGACGAGCAACATCACGAGCATGAGACCCATGACGACTACATGGATATTGAACTTGCTCCCATTGACGATTTCATAAATCAGTTGGATGGCGAGAAGCCGGTTCCTCCGGAGTTACCCGCCAGAACTCTTGATATCCAGAAGAAGGTAGATGGCGGAGAGGCCGGTTCTTCTGAGTTACCCACCAGTAAACCGGATATCCAGAAGAAGCTAACCTATTCCCAAGAAACTCCCGAGGAGCAGACGGCCTTTACGGCTCCACAGCCTACACTGGTTACCCCGAATACACTCCGTGCTACGGCCGCGGAGGCGGTAAAACAAAGCGGCACTCCCATCTGCTTGAGGCCGAAGAAGAATCGGAAGAGGCCGGTAGCCAAGAAGAAGAAAGGTGGTGCCTCCTCTAGTAGCCAGCCAGCGGCCGCCCGAGTCCTGGACCGTTTGCCGCCCGCCGTCCCGCGGAGGAAGGTGCATGAGATAGGTCAGCCGATGCTGCCGCCAGAGGTTGTCGCTGTCATGGGTGGTGACATGAGGACCATCCACGACGGGATTTTTTCCAAAGAGAATGAACTTCTACGTGAGAAACATCCCTCCTACCCGCTATATGTGGTCAAGGTGCCCCGATCCGTGGGCTTTGTGGATTCAAATCCCGCAGAGGTGTTCTTCATCAGATACGAAGACATATTCAGGGTCTTCCACTTGGGAAAGCTCGACCGAAGCATTGTACGCCTGGTATCGCTCAGCATGGCGCACGATATGGTCATGGAGAATACCCCGCACATCACGATTATGGACCCCTACTACATGAATGAGGACTACTTGCGGTCACATGCGTACCGGGTTCTTATCACGACTTACACAACGGGGTTTTTGATAGATAACAAGGATAAGACCGCCATTCTCATGCCATACTTTCCCAAGTAAGTAGTCCTCTCCGCTTCACGTCGTTACATTCTTTCTAGAATCTCCTTAGTATTCCGATTGATGATATTGATGCCTTGTTCGAAATTTTCTACGCAGAAATGGAGGATGCGTACTCATCGTGTGCACCCACGTAACAAGCTTCCCCTGCCTCAAGCAATCGGAGCAAGAATCTGGGTTGGAAGCTTGGTATGTCATCTTTCAGATGAGGGAGTACTTAAAGGATGCCCAACAGGCCCAGCTACCAAGTCATCTCCGAGACCTGACCACAAAGATGGCCAACACCCCCGATGAATATGTGCGGGCTGAGTTCCGTCGCATCCAGCGGAAGATCTGCACGATACTCTCGTCGGATGTCATCAGTCGGGGTGGCTTGTTCTTCCACGGCCACGCACCACCGAGCAACCGTGACATACAAGCACACCTACGAGAGCAACGTGACACCCGGACATTCAACACGCTAGAAGGCGTTCGTCCGTTTCCGCCGAGACTATAGGATTGACAAAATGTTAGTATACACTTGCATCATATAACTTTTAGTCCTTTATTTGTCGTGTTTTATTCGTAAACCTTGATGCTTCTATTTTTTGATAGTTATTTGCGGTCTATTATCACTTTTGATGCTAAACTCGTATTTTTGTCCTATGCATAGATGACATGGTATGTTGTGTATGTCGGTAGGGTTCCCGGAGTCTACGACGACTGGGACCAATGCCGGAGACAGGTGCACGGTTTCAGCGGCAACAACTACAAGGGGTACAAGACCATGGTGGAGGCGGAAACTCGATACGCCACTTACCTAGCGAGAGAGAAGACGGAGAAGACGAGGGCCCGGATGACCACCTTCGCCATCGCCGTGCTTATACTCCTTGTACTCCTAGTGTTGATGCTACTTGTTGTTTTGCTTGTCTAGATAACTAAACTATCGATTTGTTTGAACTATGTGTACTCCTCTAGTGTTTGAACTATGCTTGTAACTAAACTATCGCTTCAAGACTATTTGGTGATGATCGAGACTATTGTTCGAGACTATGTGTTGATGATCGAGAATATTTCTGTTATTTTGCTGTCATTTTCATATTTATTTCTGTCAATTTGCTGTAATTCTGTTATTTTCGTTTCTTTCATTTTTTGACACAACAAAACCATACCCCAGGCGAATAAGAAATCATACCCCAGGCGAATCTTTACCCCAGGCGCACAGTGCATGTTCGCCTCAGGTAAAAGGCTTACCCCAGGCGCACAGGGCCTGTTCGCCTGGGGTATGTCAACTTACCCCAGGCGCATTTTGAGGTTCGCCTGCGGTAAATCATTACCGCTGGCGATGTGGTCCCAGGCGAACCAATATTCGCCTGCGGTAGCATAATTTGGTTCGCTTGCGGTAGCCTTTTCCCTAGTAGTGTAACATAGACATCTTAAGTTGGAACCCTCGAGGTCTAAATGAGCCGACTAAGAAATATGTGGTGAGGGGGTTTGTGGAGTCTTTGCATGCCAACTTGGTTTTCCTACAGGAAACAAAACTTAATGTGGTGGACCGTTTAACGATCCTTCAGTGTCTTGGTCCCGCATTTGATGGTTTCGAGTATTTTCCAGTACTGGATACTAGAGGAGGTGTGCTGGTGGCTTGGGACAACACTATTGTCGTGGGATAATCACGGCAGACGTTACCGGAGGTAACTGATCTTGGGGCAAGACGACACAGGCGTTTGGGAGAGGGTTTAGCTCAGAGGAAAACATGATGGTACTCGATCTGGTAGCCGGCAATCAAGTCGCCGAGTCTCCGATCTCGATATATTAACTCAACCCTCGTGTTACACTGGATGCTCGATATCAAGCGATATTGCTAGAACTCTTGGATCTCTCTTAATCTAACTTAGGGGCTGGTTTATAAAGCACCCGAACCCCCTGGCTTGCCCTCCAAGGCGCACCCTGAATCCTACCCGGACACTGCGTATAAAACCCTAACTTTCCTTACCGTAACCCACAACCCGGGTTACGAGGCCTACAATCCTGGGCCTTCTAGAAGTTCTTTTATCCTTAGCCGGATCTTGCGCAGCGTCCTTTGGGCCGAATTACACCTTCGAGTTGACCTACCGGGTTATCATCCCTCCATCAGTAGTCCCCAGAATAGTTTGGGCTTCACAGGATCCTCTTTGAACCGCACGCTATTCCCTGCAAAATTATCAAACTTACAAGTTCAATGGAGGCCGGGTTATATTGCTTTGATAAACAGCTAGGCCTAACTCCACGGCGGCCATCTAGTAACCCGGCTTTTTCCAAATCCCTTGCCTAACTTTCCGGGCCAGCACCTTGACAAAAATGTCAAAGATCCGGCTTGCTTTACTCGATAATTGACCCTGATGTTGCGGAGAAGATCTCCTTCTCATTTTTGTCCGGATATCCCGGCTAGCACTTAAAGCATATCTCACAAAATCCGCGCAAACAACCGTTATCCCAAAATTTCCGGCTTCCACCCGTTAGAATAAGTTTACCCGCCCGCACCTTATAAATAGATGCCCAGAAGATAACCTAGACCTCAACGTTTCATTCCAACTCCTTCTCCTTTCTCACTTCTCGAGCCCGCGCAACACCGCCACAGGAATCCCGAGCTCACCACCGGAGCAAACCGCCGCCGGCTACGTTCGTCCTCGAACCACTCCGTGCCGCCGCCAAGCTCCGCCGCCGCGCCTTCATCCTGCCCATCGGAGGTTGCAAAGGGGCAATCAGATCACGCCGTCTGCCGCCGCCGCGCTAGACTCCAATTCCTTCCAGTAAGTTCCTCGTATCCATTAATTCAGTCTTGCAATTTTTCGATTTACTCTACATTGGATCTAGGTCGATCCGCGGGCCGCTTTTCTTGTGGCGCCGGATTTAGATTACTTAGATGCTTGCTAGCTCGTCCAATAGCCTGATTGATGTTCACACACCACCCTCCTACCATTATTAATCATCAATCTCTTCGTAGAACCGCCCGGAAGTTTTCCAATCTAGATCCATTTCATCCCAATTTTCCGCGCATGTCATTGACACCCGGAAAATCCTTCTCTTCCGGTTCTTTTGCTTGCAGTAGATACATGGGCAATCATCCGTCTTCCTCAAACACCTTTCAATACGTAAGTAACCAATGGCTTCCATAATTACACTTGATACCCGGATAATTCTTGTAATCTTCGCTCTGCGGCATGATACCCGGATAATGCTTAGTTTTCATATCTTCTTGATACTCCGTGCATATACCTGAGTAACCCGGTATTTCCGAGTCTCACTTCCCGTATCTTTTTTCCTTGTGTTTTGCAGGTTGATCCCATGGCTCCCAAAAGGCAAGGGAAACAGCCGGCCCAGGCGAAGACAACCCAATCCATATCCGCCAATTGGGGGCGATCCACAGTCACAAAGGCCAAGCTGAAAGAGCTGGCCGAGTTAGGGGTCCTCCCCTCTCAGAAGGACATTCATTGGAGGGCGCCGGGTGACGAGACCCGGCCCACACCCGCCGACGGCGAGGTAATCTGTTTCATAGAGCACGTGACCCGGGGATTCAGTCCTCCGGGTCACCATTTCTTTCGTGAGGTCCTAAGCCATTATGGCCTCAGGATATTTGACATAGGGCCTAACTCTATGTTGAATATTACTCACTTCATTGTTTTGTCCGAGTCATACTTGTGCACTCCGCCAAGTTTGGCCCTCTTCATCAAACTTTTCCAGTGCAAGCCGTGCCGCGAAAGCGGTGACGGGGCACTTCACACTTGCGGCGGGGTATCCATCCAACGCCGCAAGAACTCACCAATGCCAACCCTTAACCTGAATTCCCATGTTAAACACTGGCAATTATCCTTCTTTTACTGCCACGACACTTCCCCACCCGGTGAAAAGAAACTGTCGGGTTACTCGGAGGGTCTCCTCGATATTTCTGAAAAATTCAATGCTTTCGCCCCTGACTCGGACAGGGAAGCAATCCTGCCTTTACTAGCTAGAATAGCCATCCTCTCCGCCCAAGGTCTTCTTGGGCTCAATTTAGTGAAAACTTGGGTTGATTTCTGGATCCAACCCAATTCTATCCGCACCAAATTGATGTGCGAGTACTCGGGGCACGCCACGGACGCGCTCCGATATTCTACCAAGAGCTTTGCAGCCGGCGACACCAACAAAACCATCAAAGGTTTCCTGACGGAAAAACTGGAAGTCATAAAGAACATCGCCGGGTTACCTCCATTTACTCGGGAAAATCCGGCTCCAGCGGTAAGACCCGATACTCATAAGCTTATTTCCACACTTTGACTAGATACTACTTTTAATTCTTACTTTCATCTTTTTGTCTCAGGCCGATGACCCTTTCTGGAAAGTTGAAACCTCCCCCCCTTCCAGAGACCCGGAAGAGGAAGACGAGCCGGCTAATGATGACGAAGGTTCTTATCCGGATCTTGTATCATCTTCACTTGTATCATTTTCCTCCCATTTTAACTTTTTCCATCAATACATACTCGACTCGCAGGGCTGGAGGACGAAGAAGAGAAGGACGAGGACGACCCGGAGGCCACCGAATCTGATCAGTAAGTAACAGTCGGGGCCAAGAGGAAGGCCAGATGAGTGGTTTCCAAGGTTCCTTTCTCTTCTATATCCTCTGAACCTTACTCCTTCGATATCATGCGTAGACTTAACCAACAGTTGTCACACTCGTCACACTTGAAGGATCCTCTCCCGGCCAAACGTAGGGTGACCCGGAGTTCTCCGGGTGAGGATCCCCTTAATCCCGGTATCACCACCTCACCAGTCCACCGGGTCGGTACTCCTCCACCTCAATCCTACAAATCCCCTCAGCGTCACCCATCTCCCAACCATCCACGTGCCGGGCAATTCCGGGTTCCGCTGTCGGTCCCTTTGACGACTTCATCTACTTCCAGCAGCGAGCTCCCGCCGGATTACGCTGTAAATACCGGGTAAGTCTTTGCTATATGACATCCTTTCATACCTGACAACTTTCAATCACTGTTGCTAACTGCCTCTCTCCCTTTTCTTTAGCGCTCAAGTCACAGTTAGTGACCCGGAGAACATGGAAACAGATAACCAGAAGACGGAGGAACCAACTGATAATGCGGACGCCGCGGCTGGTGATGAGGCTGAAGACGTGCCAGAACAAGATCCTTTTAATGACCCGGCCCGACAAGAAGCCGAGTCTCCAAAATCATCTGAAGACGTGGATGAAGAGATTGAGATCCAAGAGACGAGGACGGGTTCCCCTAACCCGGAGAACCAGACAGTCCGGGTCTCGACCCCAAAATCAGGAAAAACTCTTCATCCAGAGGCTCAAGCTGCCGGTTCTTCTGGCACCAAGCCTGAAGACATGACATTCCCCCAGATGCTTAGTGCCCTTCACACCTTAAGGGCCAAGGAAGAGAATATCCTGGAAGCTTTGATAGCAAAACATGAGGTAAATCCGAATAACATTGCTTGTATCCTTATCTAGTCCCCAAGTTCCGGGTGAATTTCTTGATAATTTTCCTGGAACTTCACAGTATTTCCGACTAATTTATCCCTGTATCTCCACTCAGGACTTCGTGACTCAGTCTGAGAAAAAATTGGCTAAGGCCACCAAGCGTATTGAAAAGGAGGTGGCTCTGCGTGAGGAGGCCGAGGCTGAGGCCAGGAGGAGTGGGAAGATCATGAGAAAGTATAGGAGGAGGGCTCATGCAGCCGAAGATAGTCTAGTGAATCTTTCTGTCCAGATTGCTGATACGTATCGCGCTTTGCTCGGTATGACTCTTAGCATAATATTCATAACCCGGGTCATCCGTCTGACACATAGCCTGGTCTCCTTACTCGTGTTTTCATTTCTTTCTGCAGGTCCGGATGAAGTAATGCCGGAAGAAGATGATATTGCCAAGCTGAAGACCATCAAGAGCGTCATCCGGCAACTATGTGCCGGAACCAAATGGATCCTTGAAGAACTACGGTGGCCGGGTGTTGGGCACGTCGACCTGAAGAGGATGCTGGATGCCTGCTCCACTATTCCCGAGTGGATTTGGCATTGGAAGCGTTCGTCTTGCCGGGTTGGGGTAACCCGGGGGCTAGCCCTGGCGAAAGCTTACTTTCCTAAGCTAGAGCTGGCCAAGCTGATGGTCGGGTTTCCGGAATTCAACCGAGATGGGTCCAAATTTTCCCCGAAGGATTTCAAGGTCATCCAGAAAGAAGTCCGTTACTCGGCAAGCGTGATTGCTGACAGCTTGGAGCTCAACTCCATTGTCCCTTCCTATGGCGCTGATGGTGAAGCGATTAAGTCGGATCTTCCCAAGCCATACGATATGCTAGCCCGATGGAAGGAGGAAGCCGCCAAGTTGAGGGAGGAAGCTGCAAAAAAGAAGGCTGAAGCCGACTCTGCGCTTGCTACTTCCACACCAGTCGTCCCTCCTCCTGCGCGAGCCGGCAATGCTGCTGATCCGGGTGCTGCTGCCACCAATATTAATAGCAAGGGCAAGGAGAAGATGGACGCCGCAGCCCATAATACCGAGTGATACCTGCTACCTGATGCTGTGCCATATGCGTCAGTCGGTCAATAGGCCGCTTAAACAATTATTTCTTGATGATGCGCCTGTGAACCATTGCTGCTGGTACCAAAATTTGTAATGCACTTTAAGTTCTTGATACGCCTTGTGCCTCTTCTGAATGTTGGGATGATTTTATATTTATCCACTTTTGAGCCCACTCGTTCTTGATATCCGACTTTCTTTATGGTTCCTTTTGTGAGACTCGGTTTCCGAGTTTCATGGATTTTGACAAGCGGACTTTTTCTCTAAGTCCCCAAGACTCGGATGTTTGGGTTTTTTGAGCTTTAGCAACTGAACAACTTTTCCTTTTTCGAAATCCCCAGCCCCCAAGACCAAAAATGCCGAGCCTGGGATGTGTAGTCTTTCCAATAGAACAAGTTGTTTGCTGCTAAGCCCAAACCCAGAGCCGTTTCACATAGGTATTGAAGTTATGCTTGATAAACATTGAGTTTCCGGCTGTTAGCCTTGTACTCTGCATAACTTGTGGTTTAGATGACCCTTTTGACTATCTTGTACTATAAGCCGGCTTTCGCGTGGATATCATGTTGTTACATCTATACGAAAACAGGGTCAGGCAAGTCCCATTGGGCTTCATGGCTGATTGTAATCGTAAGCGAGCAAATCATGCCACTTTAGTGCGAGTCACATCGAGCTTAAGTAAGAAAAGTCAAGAAAAGTTGGCTACTTTGTCCGGTTATAAGATTGCAGCCGTGCTCGTTTGCGAGCAATCGGCCCTTATAACTCATAGGCATCAAGGCCGGGTCATTGAGTTTGTAACTGTGCTATTCAAGCAATCAGCCCCCAAGACCTAGATATACGCAACATACGGAGAGTGAAGGACGTAAGAATAACCACCTCTTTACTTGATATGCGAACGTTAGGTCAGCAAGCCGCCTCATTAAAAACCCATCCAGTCCCCAAGGGTGCCCTGGATAGGAAAAGAGTGCGTCTGAAAACCTGCTGCCTGTTACATCGTGCAACTCCACTTGCCAATATAGCCTATACTAAGTATAGTAGGGACGTAGCTGAGCCACGTTCCATGGTCTGTCTCTTTCCTGCATAGACGAAGTGGTATGAGCGGTGTCATTAACTGTAGCCGATTCTTCCCTTGCATCTATCAAGTAATACGATCCGTTGTGCAGATTCCGGCTTATGATAAACGGCCCTTCCCATGGTGGTGATAACTTGTGTTTCCCTTCGTTTGACTGTACCAGACGCAAGACCAAGTCTCCTTCCAGGAAGACCCGGGTTTTCACGTGCCGGCTATGATACCTCCGTAAATCTTGCTGATATATGGCTGATCTTTCCAAGCGTGTTCCCTTTGTTCTTCTAACATATCTACGGCATCCTGCCGGGTCTTCTCGTTCTCTACCTCGACGTAAGCTGATACTCGAGGTGAATCATGAATAATATCACTCGGCAGCACCGCTTCCGCACCATAAACCATGAAGAATGGTGTCATCTGAGTAGATCTGTTAGGTGTAGTGTTGATACCCCAAACCACGGAAGGTAGTTCTTCGACCCATGCACCCGCAGCCCTAATGCAAGGGACTCGCAGTCGTGGTTTTAGTCCACGAAGTAACTCTTGGTTTGCCCTCTCCACTTGTCCATTGGCCTGCGGATGAGCCACTGATGCTACGTCAAGCCGGATTCCATTGTTGCCACAAAACTTCTCCATCGCGCCAAGGGACATGTTGGTTCCATTGTCGGTAATTATGCTGTGGGGATACCCGAACCGATAGATAATTCTTTTCAGGAATTTGACTGCTGTAACTGCTTCACAATTGGTGACTGGCATAACCTCAACCCATTTGGTAAACTTATCAATGGCCACCAAAAGATGTGTCTTCTTACAAGGTGACATGTGGAAGGGACCAACCATGTCCATACCCCAAACAGCGAACGGCCAAGTTAACGGAATAGTCCGCAATTCCATAGCCGGCACGTGGGTTTGACGAGCGTATCTTTGACATCCGTCACACCTTGCCACTAAGAGCTCTGCATCTGCTAGAGCCGTGAGCCAGAAAAATCCGTGTCGATAAGCTTTGGCCACAAGGGATCTTGTGGATGCATGATGCCCACAATCACCTTCATGTATTTCTTTAAGAATCTGCCGGCCTTCCTCTGGTGCTACACAGCGCAAAAAGACTCCTCTGCACTTCTCTTGTACAACTCCCCATTGATGATAGAATATCCCTTTGCTCGCCTCAAAATTTGCCTTGCTAACACCTCCTGCTGTGGTAACTCGCCTCGTGATAGGTAGGCCAAAAACGGTTCTGTCCACTCGGGAACGTCACGTACAGTGGCCACGAGCTCCAAATCCGGGTCTTGATTTGCCAGTTCTTCTTCAGACTCGGTTTTAACTGATGGTCGCCATAATTAATCCAGGAAGACATTAGGTGGAACCGGCTCTCTGCGCGAGCCGAGTCTAGCGAGGGCGTCTGCTGCCTCATTCTTTCTTCCGTCTATGTGCTCCACCTCATATCCGGAGAAACATCCTGCAACCCTATCAACCTCTCTGCGGTATGCTGCCATGGTTGCGTCCTTTCTATCCCAAGTTCCTGATACCTGCTGTACCACAAGGTCCGAATCTCCAAAGCATCGTATCCTCTTAATGTTCATCTCCTTGGCTACCTTTAAGCCGTGCAATAGGGCCTCATACTAGGCCACGTTGTTGGAACAATCAAAGTGAATCTGTAGCACGTAACTCAATTTGTCTCCTTTAGGTGATGTTAGCACCACTCCAGCTCTTGATCCCTCGTATTGCTTGGATCCATCGAAGTGCATGATCCAAGATTCGGAGTTTGGAGCAAAGGTGGTCATGCCTGTGTGTGTCCAGTCATTAACGAAATCTACCAAAGCCTGAGATTTAATTGCTGACCTGGGCTCGTAGTTGATGTGATAATCCCCCATCTCTATTGCCCATTTGGCTATTCTTCCTGTCGCATCCGAGTTTCTGATGATATCCTACATTGGTATCGAACTTACTACTGTTATGGGGTGTTCCTGGAAATACGGCTTCAGTTTCCGGCTGGCCATAAAGACCCCAAAAACCAGCTTTTGCCAATGCGGATAGCGTTGCTTTGCCTCTGATAATACCTCACTGACGTAATAAACCGGTCTCTGGACCGGTTAACCTTTCCCATCCTCTTTACTCTCCACAACCACTACTTCACTAACGGCTCGGGGACCCGCTGCTACGTATAGCAGCATGGGCTCTTTGGGGCCCGGGGCCGCTAGGACCGGTGCTTCAGATAACTGCTTCTTTAATGCCTCGAACGCCTCATCCGCCTCTTGATCCCACACGAATTTATCGGATTTCCTCAAGAGCCAGTACAAGGGTATTGCTTTTTCTCCGAGTCTGGATATAAATCGGCTCAAGGCTGCTACGCAGCCCGTGAGCTTTTGAACATGCTTCAAATTTTCCGGCTTTTTCAGATTCTGGATAGCTTTTATTTTATCTGGGTTTGCCTCAATTCCTCTCTCGGAAACGATAAAGCCGAGTAATTTCCCAGCTGGAACTCCAAATACACACTTCGTCGGGTTAAGCTTCATCTGATACCTCCTCAAGTTTTTGAACGTCTCCTTCAGATCGTCGATAAATGTCTCTGCCTTCCTGGTCTTGATAACCACATCATCCACATAAGCATGGACGTTGCGTCCAATTTGGTCTTCAAAGCACTTCTGTATACACCGTTGATAAGTTGCGCCAGCGTTCTTGTCGTGGTGGTGTCACGGCAGATGCCATGGGATGGCTAAAGATGTGGGGACGAAGGACGCTGGAGGTGCTCGGGGAGGGATCACGCGACGAGTAGCCGCGTGAGGTACAAAGTAAACACTGCAAACAACACGATCTACCCAGGTTCAGGGCCCTCGTGAGGAGGTAAAACCCCTACTCCTGCCTTTCTGTATGTATTATGATGTTTCTCCGAGTAGCCACAGTACAAATGATATCGCTACCGAGTAGCCGCTCTCCTCCCTCCGGATGGAACTAGGTCAAGGATTTAGGGTTTCTAGGGTTTATGCGTGACCCAGTATGCGATGCCTTCGATCCTCACGCAGGAGGCGGCGGGGCACCTTATATACCTGGTGCCCAGCCGGATACGTCCAAACATGGACAAGTGTCGACATAATGTGCACATCGTCCTTCTTCCGGGTTCCCGCTGACAGCTTTGGTTCCTAACCTTGGCTTCATCTGGAAAGTCGTTGGGCAAAACTAGGGGACAGACTGGTATCACTGTACCTAGGCACAGAGTAGGCCCCCCTTATCCTGCCACGGCCTGCTTCCATGCTGTCACTGTCAGGCAGGCCGGTCCCAGATGAACAGTAGTTCAAATGCTGCCAAGTACGGACCCAGGATACGCGGGATCCTGTGTCAGAACGGCTCCTTTGACTTTCTGGCCCGAGTAGGTTCCCGCCAATTGTTCCCGCCAATTGTACTCGGGCCAACTCTTCTACTCGAACGTAGAGAACTTGAATGATTCTTCCTTCTGGTCATCTTGAGGTGAGACCGAGTAGCAGTCGACCGGGTAGCGAGTACCAGGTAGTCGGCTACTCGACCAAACCTCTCTTCTGTAAGCTGCTTTTACTACTTGCCTTTACCCTACTCGGGGGTAACCCCCCGACAGCAGTCCCCGAAGCTGGTTGAGTCTTGCGAACTCGTTCACTTAGGCTCTGCCAGCTTAAAATCAATATTTGCCTCATAGCCCTTGAACCTCAAGATGCCGAGTAAAAGGCCTCCGAGTAGTACTCTGACAATTATCTTGTGTCTCTTGTCTTCCGAGTAGCACTTGCTTTCTACTCTGTAACCGAGTAAAAAGACTTAGAGAATTTTCTTGAATTGAGCCCTCGCGGCGCAGAGCACCATCCAGCCGTCCGTGCCGCAACTGGACGCGTGTCAAGCATCCACGACCCTGTCGTTTCGCTACCCACGACACATCGTGCCACGCGCCCAGTTTTCACGGGGCGGGCCCACCGGCTCGTTATGTCCCATCAATCGTAATAATAGGCCACGATTTGGTCGTGGGATCCACTGTGGCCGTTACGCGCGCGTTCCGCGCTTGCGTGCGTTTCTATCCGGCCACAGGCCCCACCACACAGCGATCATGGCCACGATTGATCCCACTACGCCGATGGTAAGGGTAAACTCGCGGAGAGGGTATAAATACCCCCGCCGGTAACTTCCTTTTCCCCTTCCCTTGCACTATTCCTCTTTCGTCCTCTGCTTTCCTCCGCCACCGAGCTCTCCGCCGCCGCGCAAGCTTTCACGCCGCCGCGGACTCAATTCTCCCAACCAACTCCGTCCAATTTCTTCCACTCCTCCTACTTGCAACGATGGCTAAAGCCGGCTGGGCGGGCTCAATCGTCACCAGTGAAGATTTCGCCTGGCTCGTGAATACCAGGAGAGTTCCTCCCGGCGTGGAGTGCCGGGCGCCTGACGATGAACTCGTGCCAACCCCACGGGAGGGTGAGCGCGTCGTGTTCATGTCGCACTTCGAGCGCGGCTTCGGACTGCCGGCCTCCGATTTCCTCCGTAAGTTCCTTGACCACTTCGGCCTTCAGATGCATCATCTGCCGCCCAATGCCGTCGTCTTCCTCGTCTACCACGCCGTGGTGTGCGAGGCCTTCCTCGGCATCCACCCGACGGCGGATACCTGGCTGAGGTACTTCCACCTCCGCCAGCAGACTGTCGGGAAGAAGGACAGCGCGGGCGTCGGCCGCGCAACCGACACCGGCTGCGCCATGATGGTGCAGCGGTCAGGGACGAACCATCCCCGTGTCAAGGGGTTGGACTCCGTCCGAATGTGGCAGAAGACGTTCTTCTACGTCAAGAACATCCCCGCCGCGAAAGGAGCTGTGGTAAACGACAGGATCAACCTTCCCGCCTGGAGCCTCCGTGCTCCCACCGGGAAGAACTGGAAGGAGAAGCCCGCCAATGACGACAACGCCATCGAGATAGAGAAGAGGCTTGGCTGGCTGATAGAGCAAGGCCTCAAGAATGATGATCCGATGGCTTGCTGGATCCAGCGCCGAGTGCTGCCTCTGCAGGAGCGCTGCCATCTCATGTGCTACATGGGAGGCCCCCGTGACTGCACCAGGACGACAACCATCGAGATCGACAACATTGATGTTCCCGGGCACGCAAGGGCCATCTTGATGACAAGCCTTGGCGACAATTGGCAGTACGGGTTCGTCCCGTATAGCTGCACGAAACCGATTGAGCGGGTACGTCCTCCTTACTCTGTTTTTGCATATGCTTTCCGAGTAGATAATTCTTCTTCTTGCCGCGAGTAGCAATTGCCTTCTGCACCGAGTAGGATACTTAGCCGAATCGCCTAGGCGTAATGTGCTTTAGTGCTTGCACGCCTTGTCGGGTAGCCTACTCGGGAACAATTCTTAGGCCTAGTGTGCTTTGTGCCTGCACGCCTTTCCGTGTAGGATATTCTCCAATCATGCTTAGGCCTCGTATGCTTTGTGTTTGCCCGCCTATCCGGATAGAAACAATTAGTGAGCTGCCTAGGCTTAGTGTGCTTTGTGTCTGCACGCCTATCCGAGTAGAATTCCTTCCCGATACTCGGCTAATCTGTGACCCTTCTCTGTTTTTCAGATCCTTACTCGCCAGAAAATTGAAAGCTGCGAGCGCTTCGATGGCAACTTCTCTGCCGATCGCGAGGAGGACGATGTGCCCTCCTTCGATGCCGCGGATCAGATCAATCTCCCTCGCTCCCCAACGACGGAGAAACGCGAGGCCGAACCGTCTCTTCGCGATTGGTCTGAAGACGAATTCGAAGGTAACAACGTACTCACTTCGCTTGTTTGCGAGAAGCGTCAATCCCTTGTTTGCTGTTCCTGATTTTCTTCTTATCTTTTGAATCCACAGATGAGGTCGCTGAGGAGAATGATGGTGAGGATGAAGATGGGAACGAGGACGATGCGGTCCTTGTCGTCAAACCTCTATCCGTCGCAGCCCCCAACACCCGCAAGCGGACTGGCAGTGACGTCCAAGAGCCTCCAGCCAAGAAGAAGAAGCCAGCCGAGAAGAAAAAGCCGACCAAGGCGGTCGCGAAGAAGCCGAGGCGAAAGCTCCCTTCCACCACTGCGTGAGTTTTCTTCTCGGTCGTCTCTCCTCTCACACTGTGCTGTTTTCCCCAATCTCCTTCTAATTTCTGATTCTTTCTTTCTCGGCAGACCTCCCATGGACGCGAATGCCGTTCTTGCGCCCGACCAGGCCAAGAAACCACCAGTACCTCTGATCAATCTCGACGATGAGGAGGATAACGCCACCAACACCCAAGGAGCAGAAGCAGAACAGCAGAACCGTGCATCGTCAGCAGCACGGGACACTGCTGCTCATCAGGAAAGAGCGCCTTCTCCTCCGGCCAGCAATGCCGAGGAGAATCAGGACCAGGAGATGCAGGACACCGCCGCCCTTGAGCGGCCAGAATCTGAGCAAGAGCAGCCCACCACAGATGCTGCAGACCAAGTGAATCCCGCTGCCGAGCAGCGGGTAGAAGATGACACCGCCACGGATGCCACCATCACAGATGCCTATCCACTGAGCGACGCGCACACAGGCGCCGCATCGACTAGCGCCCAGCCCGATGCCGCACAAGGTGATGGTTCCGTGGTGCCTCCAATCGTTCAAGGCACCACACCGCCAGTTTCCTCCTCAGTGCCACAGAACCAGAACCCAGCCAGGCAACAGGCCCTAGATGCCCTGAAGGAGGCAGTCGAGAAGAGGATTGCCGAGAAGGAAACCGTCGAGAAGGCAGAAGCCGAGAAAGAGGCTGCCGAGAAGACCGAGGCTGAGAAAGAGGCAGCCGAGAAGGAAGCCGCCGAGAAGGCGAAGACGAGAGCTGAGGGAAAGAAGCTCGAAGATCCCGAGAAGCAGAGAGCCGAAAAAGAGAAGGCGAAGAAACGGGCCAGAGATCAGATGCCGCCACCAACCTTGGGCGGAGCGCTGGTGATTCGAGAGTCCGGCCCGGTTGCCACTGCGACCGCTGCCGCCGCCATCGCCGCTGGCCAACCTTGCTTCCCGGATTACATGGTTCAGGTTAGCCAGCAAAACACAATTGGCTTCTCTCCCCAGGACAAGCAGCTTGCCCTTCTGAGGGGACGAAAGGCCGTAGCCAGGAACTCCCCTCCCCCAGATCCAAACCAGAACCAGTCCGTCACTATTGCTTCTCGGGGAGTCCAAAATCCAACGATAACCACGAAGAGCCTCGAGCAGGAGCTGGATACCATTGGCTTTATCGACGCCAAATGGGACAGCAAGGTTCTCGGCACGGACAACTGGCACGGCCTTGGTCTCGGCGCAATCGACTACATGCGCGTCGAGTGGAACAAAGTGGATCTGGGATACAAGCCCATGACCGTCTCCACCGACACCGCCACTCTCGCTGCCAAGATGTTCCTGCACCGCAAGAACGTCGAGGACATCGAGCAAGCCTATGCAGTAAGCTTCAACTTGTCCTTCTCCGAGTTGAATTTTTCTTCTCTCCTATTCGCCTTTACTTTCCTTTACCATCACCCAGTCCCCGAGATTCTGGCCGAGTAGGCAGATGCTCTTCCGAGTAGCCGCCTTCTCGGGTTGAATCTTTCACTTCTGCGTTTAACTTGTTTTCTTCTCGCTTCTCAGGATAGCGTTCTGAAGAGGACCAACCTATACCGCGTGCTGCTCTGGAATCATGCTATCGCCAGGAGGCGAATTGCTGCTTTGGAACGGGAGAAAGCGGCTGTGGAGGCAGCCAAAAAAGATGCGAAAGACAGCACTCAGAGGCTGTCTGAAGTGGAAGGTACGCTTTTAGCCACGCGGTTCTTGCGTTTTCTGTTTACGCCCGCTTCTGCTTTCTTTTGCGCTAACCATTCCTACTCTGCAGAGAACCTGAAGACCTTAACTGAGGAGCACGAGAAGTGCCGTGCGTGGGTGGAGAACGCCGAGGCCACCATCAAGAAGTTAGAAGGTGAGTTGCCGTCTACCCGGGTTGATTATGTTTTTGTTTCTTCTCTGCTTCTCTGCTAACCTTGTTTGTCTCCCCGCAGAAGATCATAAGTTGTTTGTTGAAGAACATCAAGACTGCGTCAAACCGGAAGAGGTGCAGAAGCAGCTGTCCGACCAGGCTGTCGAGTTGGTGAAGGACCACACCACAGAGGTGGCGGAACTGCAAACCCAGCTGCGGAAGGCACTCCAGGATGCTATCACTCTTGGCGCCGAGAGGGACAGAGCAATCGCCGAGAAAGCCAAAGCCGAAACAACCTTCAACGCCAAAATCGAGACCCTCAAGCAGGAGTGCGAGGTACTGACAAAGGCCAATGCTGGGCTTTTCGCGCAGATGGATACTCTGCGCCAGATCCAGGATAAGCACATATCCAATGAAGAATCCTGGAAGACCCAGCTGCAGGCGCTGCGCATCGAGCTTAAGAGTACGCTTTCTCTTCCCTGCATCTTTCTCTTCTCGGTCGAATTTCTTCTCGGTTCTTCCTCTACCCGGTTCTTTTCTTCTCTGATTCTGAATTTCCTACTTGTTTTCCCAGAGATCTTTGCTGCCATTATTTCTTCCTGTGTGCCCGCTCTGGCCAAGGCCCAAGCAGCACGTGCTGCGAATGGCGAGCCAGAGGACACCAGGGCCGAAATTGAAGACAGCATGCTGGTGATGCGAGGCCAGTTCGAACGCCTAGCCGGCGTTGGTACTGACCTCGTGCGCGTGGGCTTTGAGCTTCACAAGCTCTTCTGGCCTGAGGATCCTGAGCCAACAACCATCCGGGGCCTCGCACTCAAGCTACAGAATGTGAAGGCCGAGTTGAAGAAGTGGCGTGCTTCTGGAGCTCGGGCAGGCGCGGACTTGATGCTCCTTTGCATCGCCTCCTGGTACGAAAATCTTAACATGCAACTCATCCGCGGGAAGCGCGACAACTCCAAGTGGGAGACAGACCCCGACTGCGTGGCCGCACGCAAATTGATCGCGTATGAAGTGGCGGAGTGCGCCGAGACGGAGATCTACATCGACGGCCTCCCCGAGCCCGACACCAAGGTGGAGGAGGACGAGGAAGATGATGAGGAGACAGACTCTGATCTGGAGTCGGGTTTCTTCGATTCCCCCAGGAGCAAGGCCGGGAAGGGGAAGGCCACGGCCGTCGCGAGTAGCGATGAGGAGGCCGAGCACATCGACACCGCCCCACTCGACTTCGGCACCTCTTCAGGAGCCGCTCTTGACGACACGATACTCGCCCCCAGCCGAGCCTCCGGTTCCTCTACAACTCCAGGGCCCACCTCGGTGGCCACGGCCACTTCCGAGCGTGACACCGAGATGGAAGAGTCCGCCACCGTCCAGTCGGAGGCGGATGCCACCCACACCAACACCAAGGAAGATGACGCAAGGACCGCTGCCACCAGCTCGGAGGCAGAGGCGACCAAGACTTCCACAGAGGATGTAGCAGCCAAAGCCAGCACCGACAACACCGCTTCCTCCACATAGCTTTACCTGCAAACTTTTTTACTCGAGCACTTGTCAGATCCCCGGGATGCCGGGAGCATATGTATCAGACTTATTTATGCTTTTCTTGCTACTCAATTTTATTTCCACACATTATCTTCAAAATTAATCAATTTGAGCAACACTGGCTCAATGCCGAGTTGCGTTTCCATGCGAGTCCCCGAGTTGCGTTTCTTATTCACTCTATCTTTTCATCTTTGCTCTACCTGCAACTTGTTGCTTTTTTGGTATTCGAGTCACAAGAATCAAAGAGTAGAGCTGCAAATATTTAGCCACTTAGAAACAATCATAGTAACGCAGCCCACCACTTAGCCGAGAAGACAAAACAGAGAACAAAAGTAACAAAACACTCTACTCGGTTCCTACACTTTTTCTTCCTTAGCGATTTTCGTGTGCTCATTGACCTTTTGCTTGTTCTCTTGCTTGCCATGAAGCCGGGTTTCGGACAGCAGCAGAGTCGAAGAGTTGGCATATAGGTTTAAACACAGTACTCAATGCGCTTATGAGTTCTGAAGTGGAGCAACCGAATAGACAGAGGGTAAAGCCGAGTAAAAACACTTAGAACGATTTTGGACGAGGGCAGTCCCCGAGAACAATTTCAGATTGCAGAGTAGAATTTCAACTCGGATAAGAGGGTACATACACATCTTTGCTTACGAATGAAAACGACGGAGTAGAGCTACATTCCAAGGGCGCTTGGTTTCCTCTCCAGCTTTATCTGCCCTGTTCGCCTGTGATGGGCGCACATCTACAAGGTAGTACGCATCATTGTGTAGTGCTTTGCTCACAATGAAAGGCCCTTCCCATGGAGGAGACAATTTGTGCATCCCGGCTGTGCGCTGCACAAGCCTAAGGACCATGTCTCCTTCTCGGAAAACCCTTGGGTTCACCTTTCGGCTATGATAGCGCCGCAGGTTTTGCTGGTAGATAGCCGAACGTGACAGAGTCAGCTCTCTTGCTTCTTCAAGTAGGTCAACGTCGTCTTCTCGAGCTTCTCTCGCCTCCACCTCAGTGTAGAGGGCTACTCGGGGGGAGTCATGCTCTAAGTCTATTGGCAACACGGCCTCAGCCCCGTATACCAAGAAGAATGGCGTCTAGCCGGTTGACCGGTTAGGGGTAGTCCTTAGACTCCACAACACCGCTGGCAACTCTTCTAGCCAACACCCAGGTGTTTTCAGCAGTGGCTCAATCAGCCTTGGCTTTATGCCTGCCAGCACCATACCATTTGCTCTCTCAACTTGCCCATTGGAGGCAGGGTGCGCGACCGACGCAACGTCTAGTCGGATGTGCTTATCTCTGCAGAATCGCACCATTGCCCCCTCTGCGAAGTTGGTGCCGTTGTCGGTGATGATACTGTGCGGGTAGCCATATCTCATGATCACATCCTTCACGAACTTCACTGCAGTGACCCCGTCACACTTCCGAATAGGCTTCACTTCAATCCACTTGGTGAACTTGTCCACCATGACCAAGATATGTGTCATGTTGCCTTTAGCCGGCTTGAAGGGGCCAACCATATCCAAGCACCAAACAGCGAATGGCCATGTGATAGGAATTGTTTTCAACTCGGAAGCAGGCATGTGAATCTTACTTGCGAACATCTGGCAGCCATTGCACTTCCTCACAATATCTTCAGCTTGCTGCAGTGCAGTGAGCCAGTAGAAGCCATGCCGAAAAGCTTTCTTGACCAAAGCCCGAGATGAGGCGTGATGCCCACACTCCCCTTGATGTATCTCCACCAGAATTTCTTCTCCCTCTTCCGGGCTCACACAACGTTGCAGCACGCCAGTGGCACTTCTCTTGTGCAGCACATCTCGGACTATAGTGTAGCCCTTGGACCTTCTCTGAATCTGCCTTGCAGCCACCTCATCTTCAGGTAGTGTGCCGTCCCTTAGAAAGGATAATATGGGCATAGCCCAACTCGGTGTCTCCCGTATGGGAAACACTGGTTCGTCCAGTTCCATTGGGACGGGCTCTTGCGGTTGCACAGGAGGAGCAGGAGCGCTTCTTTGCAGCCCAGATCGATTGGCGAGAACTTCTTCAATGAATGCGACAGCCTCTGGGTTGAGGGCGGCAGTCCCCGAGTAAGGAGTGGCAGTCCCCGAGTAGGGAGTGGCAGTCCCCGAGTAGGGAGTGGCAGTCCCCGAGTAGGGAGTGGCAGTTCCCGAGTAAGGAGTGGCAGTCCCCGAGTAGGGAGTGGCAGTCCCCGAGTAAGGAGTGGCAGTCCCCGAGTAGGGAGTGGCAGTCCCCGAGTAAGGAGTGGCAGTCCCCGAGTAGAGGACGGCAGTCCCCGGGTTCCCTGCAGCATTCTCCCAGTCAATCTCCATTGGGTCAGATTCTTCACTTGGCAGAGAAGGGACGAATATAGACTCCGAGTTGGGAGAAGGCTTGATGGATGGCTTCCTCAAGTGCTCCAAGGCGATCCCTGCCGGGATGGACTGCCGAGAAGATCCCAACTTGGATAGCTCGTCTGCTGCTTCGTTCTCTGCTCGGTGAATGTGCTGGAACTCACAACCTTCAAAAAACCCAGTCATAGACTGCACCAGGAAGCGATACGATGCCATGTTGGCATCCAAAGCATCCCAAGTGCCCGAGACTTGCTGCACCACCAGATCTGAATCACCATAGCATATAATGCGCTGCACACCAACCTCCTTTGCTACTCGTAAACCATGCACCACTGCCTCGTACTCTGCTACATTGTTGGATGCCTTGAAATGAATCTGCAGTACATACTTGAGCTGATCTCGCTTGGGTGACGTGAGCACGACACCAGCACCAAGGCCTTCCTTCACTTTCGAGCCATCGAAATGCATCCTCCAATAGTTGGAAACTGGAGCAGGAGGTTCATACTGCATCTCGGCCCAGTCCACAAGAAACTCCGCCAGGACCTGAGACTTGATTGCTTCTCTTCTCGCATACGCGGGAGCGTACGCGGCTAGCTCAATCGCCCACTTGGCTACTCTGCCACTCGCCTCCTTGTTACCCATGATATCCGAGATGGGAGCAGAACTCACGACAGTAATGGGGTGCTCCTGGAAATAATGTTTCAGCTTCCTGGCGCCTAGGTACACACCATATGTCATCTTCTGGTAGTGCGGATAGTTTTGCTTGGAGCTGGACAGCACTTCACTGAGGTAATACACTGGGCGCTGCATGCTCTTGCCTTCTTCTTCTCGCTCCACCACTATCACCACGCTGACTACTCGGTTAGTCGCAGCAATGTACAGCAGCATAGGCTCCTTGGGTAGCGGACTAGCCAAGACGGGAGCGCTAGCCAGCATTGCTTTCAGCTCATTGAATGCCACGTCAGCTTGCGGAGTCCAGACAAACTTGTCACTTTTCTTCATCAGTTGGTACAGAGGCAGGGCCTTCTCGCCCATTCGGCCCAGAAAACGGCTCAGAGATGCCAAACAACCCGTGAACTTCTGCACATCTTTCAGTGATCTCGGTAAAGACATGCTCTCAATAGCTTTTATCTTAGAAGGATTGGCTTCAATGCCCCGACTAGAAACCAGAAAACCGAGTAGCTTTCCAGCCGGTACACCAAAGGTGCACTTACTCGGATTCAGTTTCATTTTGTACTTGCGTAGGTTAGCAAAGGTTTCCTCCAGGTCGGCAAGCAGAGTATGTGTTTTATTCGTTTTGATGACAATGTCATCTACGTACACCTGCACATTCTTGCCGAGCTGGTCGTGCAAGCATTTCTGCATGCATCTCTGATAGGTTGCACCCGCATTCCTCAAGCCAAAACACATGACACGATAGCAATAAGCCCCGTACGGGGTAATGAAAGCAGTCTTTATTTGATCAGCCGGGTTGAGTGCAATCTGGTGAAAACCAGAGTAGGCATCTATGAAAGATAACAGTTCACAACCAGCAGTGGAATCGATCACCTGATCGATGCGAGGTAGCGGGAAAGGATCCTTGGGGCAAGCCTTGTTCAAGTCGGTGTAGTCGACACACATGCGCCATGCGGTGGCAGCCTTGGGATCCTCCTTCTTCTTCTCGACCATGACCGGGTTGGCTAGCCAATCCGGATGCAGCACCTCCATGATGAAATTGCTTATCAGTAACTTGGTGATCTGGTCACCAATGGCCTTCCTTCTCTCATCCCCGAAACGGCGCATAGCCTGCTTTACTGGTTTGGCGTCAGGACGCACATGCAAAGAGTGCTCAACCAACTCCCTCGGGACTCCTGGTAGATCTTCATTAGTCCAGGCGAACACGTCCCGATTCTCACGGAGGAAGTGGATGAGCTCGCTTTCCTATTTCTCCGCCAACCCGGAACCAATGATGGCTACGCGGTCGGGGAACCCGGGGTCGACCTGGACTGTCTTGGTCTCCTTGGCAGCTTGGAAGGCAGTACCATGCTGGGTACTCGGCACACCTTGTGCGCCAGCTTGTGCGGACTGAGCCATGGCCACCACCTCGTACATCTTCTTCTTCTCGGCCTCGATCACCATCGACTCTGCCAGCTTGGAGCTAGCTGAGGCACACTCCATGGACTTCTTGTAGTCGCCAGTGATAGTGATGATGCCATTGGGACCAGGGATCTTCATCTTCAGATAAGCCACATGAGTAGAGGCCATGAACTTGCTCAGAGCAGGCCTGCCGAGTAGAGCATGATAGGGGCTCTGATGATCCACCACCTCAAACTGCAGGCGCTCTGTGCGGCAGTTCTCTCGGGTACCGAATAGCACATCTATCCACACTCGGCCAATCGGGTTGCATGAGATCCCGGGCACAATGCCATGGAAAGTGGTCTTGCTAGGCAGCATCATGTTCTCGGCTAGGCCAAGCTTCTCGAGTGTGTCCTTGTACACAATGTTGATGCTGCTGCCGTTGTTGATTAGCACCTTGCTGAACCTCACATTCTTCTCGGGACCCAGGAAGGTAGGATCCAGCACCAAGGCATAAGTACCCGGGTTGGGCATCACCTTGGGATGATCTACTCGGGACCACCTGATCTCCTGGTCGCACCAGTACATGTAGTGAGGAACAGCAGGAATCACTGCATTGACCTCCATGGCCCGCCTGTGCTGTGATTGCTTGTCGACTGCCTCAGAAGTGAAGATCATATAGCTCTCATGGTGCTCTTGGTACTGATTGGAGCCATTGCCCCCATTGTTGCCATTGTTGTTGTTGTTGCCCTGATAGTTGTTGTTGTTGTTGCCTCTGTTGTTGTTGTTGTGGTTGTAGTTGTTGTTGTTGTTGCGGTACCTCTCGTTGTTGAAGTTCTGGTTGGCTCCTAAAGCCACTTGGTTCACATTCTCTCTTCTCGGGTACACTGGCGGCCGAGCTGCGGGTGCGCGAGTAGGCTGAACAGTAGCATTGGCGGCTGGCAGGGGAGGAGGAGGAGGCAAGCCATCACTCTTGATCACATCCCACCATTCGCATTGTCGAGTAGTGTGGTTGGCAGGCCTCGAGGGGTGGTGAGTGTGAAAGCTGCATGGGCCATCCTTCATGTCATCAAAGACAAACTTCTTCGGCTGCTCGGAGTTCCCGCTACCCGACTGAGCGGTACGGAACGGTTTCTTGTTGCCCTGGCCCTGGTTCTGGTTCTGCCCGTAGGCTCCAGCAGGTTTCTGCCTTTGGCCACCACCGCCTCCGACATTCACTGCATTCACCTCTTCAGGATCATACCGAGTATCTACTCGGCGCTTGTTGCGGAACTCGTTGCGCTTGCTGCTGTTGAAGTTTCTTCTCGGCTCAGAGGAGTCCATCAGCGGCTGAGTAGGATCACCGAGTGCGTACTGATCCGCAATCTTGATGGTCTCCGCCAGAGTGTTCGGCATCTCCCTCTGCAATCTCTGCCAAAGCATGCTACCATGCCTGCATCCCTGCGCAAACCAGGTAATGGCCTGTGCTTGATTCACACCCTCACAGGTGTTCCTCAAAGTGCTCCACCGAGTAAGATACTCGCGGTCTGTCTCGTCTTCTCGCTGCCTGCAAGCTGATAGCTGCTGTGGCCTATTCGGCCTCTTGTACGTACTCGTGAAGTTGCTGATGAAGGCATCCGAGAAGTCCAGCCAGCAGTTAATCCTGTTCTTGGGCAAGTTGTTTGAGCCAAGTGCGAGCTGGACCCTCTAGCATCTGCGGCACATAGCGCACCGCCCATCTCCTGTTGCCATTCGCGATATGGACCGCGGTGACGTAGTCATTGAGCCCATCTTCCGGCTTGGTGCTGCCATTGTAGCTCTTGGTGCCTCTTGCAAGCTGGAAGCCCTTCACGGAAGGCTCGTTCATGATGCGCGGGCCAAAGCACTCGGGGCCAGGAGGACCCGTGCTCTCCAGTCGCGCCGACAAGCTGATACGGTCCAGCTGGTGCCTTGCATCTCTAGGCGCCAACACGCGCTCGCCAACACGGTCATGAATGTCATAACCAGCCATCTCCATAGCCGAGTAGCCATCATCATACCTATCCACCTGTACTGCAACAGGCTGCACCACCGGGTTGGCGACTGGCGCCACTGCACGCGGCTGCTGCCTCTGCCGAGTAGGCTGAGCTGCGGGCTGCCGAGAAGAACCTGGACGCGCGGCATCTCGGGCACGGCTTTGAGCTTGATGGGCTTGAGAGCCTGCTCTTGCAGCATTGTGTTCCCGCCCGGGCTGCTGCGGCACAGCAACCTGTTTCGCGGCAGCAGCTGGGTCATACACCTGCATTTGCCTGTCTCTACCCGAGCGCCCGCTGCGGCTCTTCTCGCGGCTAGGATGCGGAGACGAGGCCTGATCGTTAGATCTAGCCGCGTGCGAGTGAACCACCTGCGAAGCTCCAGCACCCGGGTTGGCCTTCCGGAACTCCTCGTTCTGCCTAGCGGCCTCCAACACCAACTCGTTGAGCCTCTCCTGCTGCCTGAGACGCGCCTCTCCATCCAGGCGCGGCAACTCGGCAGCCACGGCCTCTGCAGCCCTGAGCGTCTTGGCGGGTGTGCTATACCTTGGCCTTGTGAAGGTGTTCGCGGTGGCGGACTGAGCGGGCACCTCCGCAACCGTTGCCATCTCGACACCCAAGTTGCGCCGCGTAGCGCCTACTCTGCTAGGCCTTCTGGCGACTGGCGTGAAGCCGTGAGCCTTGTTGTACTCGAGCTGGTCTAGACTCAGCTCAAGCCTGATCTTCTCCAACTCCGCCTGCCCGGCAAGCAGCTCCTGGCGTTGCCGCTCGAGCTGCTCCCTCGCGGCTAGGAGCTCGATGTCGGTGGGAGTGGGCATACCAGGTCGCGTAGCAGACGCGGGGATGACCGTAGACGTGGAAGGCGGCAAGTTGCTATCCCTCTCGTAGGGCCGGTGAGTCCTGCCACCAGCAGGCGGTTCGTCAACCTCCTCGACGACGGCCGCAGCGCCCGTAGCGACTGCGCCAGTGTTCGCCGCCAAGCCCGTCACCATCACCTCAGCGCAGCTCGCAGAGTTGCATGCGGGCCTTCCGCGAGCAGCAATCACCGCGGGAGGATCCTCCGCGTCATGCACCAGCTCGGGGTACGCGCTGTTGGCGACGGTGGCGACGTAGACGAGGTGAGAGCCGAAGGAGATCACCGTGCCACCCTCAGGCATGGCCATGCCGCCGAAACAGCCGGCGTTGTCGGTGACGAAGTCGAAGGAGCCGAATCTGTGGACAAGGCCACAGACCACGCGCTCCGCTGAAGAAGATCCCGTCCGAACAGAAACTCCAGCCAGCGCTGCTGGTTGCCCCACGGTGGGCGCCAACTGTCGTGGTGGTGTCACGGCAGATGCCATGGGATGGCTAAAGATGTGGGGACGAAGGACGCTGGAGGTGCTCGGGGAGGGATCACGCGACGAGTAGCCGCGTGAGGTACAAAGTAAACACTGCAAACAACACGATCTACCCAGGTTCAGGGCCCTCGTGAGGAGGTAAAACCCCTACTCCTGCCTTTCTGTATGTATTATGATGTTTCTCCGAGTAGCCACAGTACAAATGATATCGCTACCGAGTAGCCGCTCTCCTCCCTCCGGATGGAACTAGGTCAAGGATTTAGGGTTTCTAGGGTTTATGCGTGACCCAGTATGCGATGCCTTCGATCCTCACGCAGGAGGCGGCGGGGCACCTTATATACCTGGTGCCCAGCCGGATACGTGCAAACATGGACAAGTGTCGACATAATGTGCACATCGTCCTTCTTCCGGGTTCCCGCTGACAGCTTTGGTTCCTAACCTTGGCTTCATCTGGAAAGTCGTTGGGCAAAACTAGGGGACAGACTGGTATCACTGTACCTAGGCACAGAGTAGGCCCCCCTTATCCTGCCACGGCCTGCTTCCATGCTGTCACTGTCAGGCAGGCCGGTCCCAGATGAACAGTAGTTCGAATGCTGCCAAGTACGGACCCAGGATACGCGGGATCCTGTGTCAGAACGGCTCCTTTGACTTTCTGGCCCGAGTAGGTTCCCGCCAATTGTTCCCGCCAATTGTACTCGGGCCAACTCTTCTACTCGAACGTAGAGAACTTGAATGATTCTTCCTTCTGGTCATCTTGAGGTGAGACCGAGTAGCAGTCGACCGGGTAGCGAGTACCAGGTAGTCGGCTACTCGACCAAACCTCTCTTCTGTAAGCTGCTTTTACTACTTGCCTTTACCCTACTCGGGGGTAACCCCCCGACAGTTCTTCAATCCAAACTTCATGGTTTTGTAACAAAAAGCCCCAAAAGGGGTTATAAATGATGTTTTCTCCCAATCCTCCCTCTTGAGCTTAATCTGATGATACCCGGAATATGCGTCCAGAAAACATAATAGGTCACTTCCAGCTATTGCGTCTATGATCTGATCTATCCTTGGTAGTGCAAACGGATCCTTTGGGCAATGCTTGTTGAGACTCGTAAAATCGATGCACATCCTCCACTCATTGGTCTTTTTCATCACGAGAACCGGATTTGCTAACCAATCCGGGTGAAATACTTCCATAATGAAGCCGGCTGTCAGCAGCCGCGCGATTTCTTCTCCTATAGCTTTCCTTCTTTCCTCATTCATCTTCCGCAGGCCCTGCTTCACAGGCCTGGACTTAGGGTCTACGTGCAAACTGTGTTCTGCCAATTCTGTGGGGATACCCAGCATATCGCTAGGCGTCCAGGCGAATACGTCCGCATTAGAACGAATAAACTCCACAAGTGCTTTCTCATGCTCGCTGTCCAAGTTAGACCCTATAGTAAATTGCTTAGAGGGATCACCTTCAACAAAAGCTATCATCTTGGTATCCTGTGCCGCCTTGAATTTTGCTCTCTCGTCTTCAGTATTCGGCCTTTTCAATGTTGTCCTGTCATCCGGGTCTACTTGAGACCGATAATACTTGAGTTCCTCTTTTCTGCAAGCCTGCTCGGCCATTACCGAATCTCCTTCATCGCACTCAGCTGCTATATCCCGGCTTCCATGTATGGTGATGGTTTGTTTAGGACCCGGGATTTTTAGCTGTAAATATACATAACACGGCCTAGCCATGAATTTAGCATAAGCCGGCCTTCCGAACAGCGCGTGATAAGGGCTGCGCAATTTGACCACCTCGAAAGTGAGCCACTCGACTTGATAATTATCCTTCGATTCTCCAAAAGCTACCTCCAATGCGATTTTTCCCTCGGGGCATGCTGAGTGACCCGGCACTATCCCATGAAAAATTGTTGAGCTTTTCTGTAGCTGAGATTCCTTGAGATCCATGCGTAAAAAAGTTTCCCAATGTAAGATACTGATACTACTTCCACCGTCCATCAGGACCTTCTTCAACTCATAACCATTGACCTGTGGTGCGACTACCAATGCTAAGACTCCCGGGTATTCTATTCTTTCCGGGTGATCTCTTCTGCTCCATTTTACATCTTGTTCCGACCACCTCAGGTATCTTGGAACAGCCGAGGAAACCGAGTTTACCGCTTGCTTCAGTATCTTTTTGTCCCTATTAGAAGTTCCTGTAGTATGCACATGATATTGTCCTTTGAAACCAGATGCACGTACCATACCGATGAAGATGCTGATCTGGCCGATTGTCACGATAGACCCAGATGCGAGGTGATCCGACTCCGGCCCCCAACCAGAATCGTCCATCGTCTTCTTTCCTTCGTGGTCGATGTAGATCTCACCGATGACTAGATTCTCCATGTTCTTCCGAGCTTCTCCCATGATGTAAACACCTTTGGACGCAGGCCCCACGGGTGGGCGCCAACTGTCGTGGGATAATCACGGCAGACGTTACCGGAGGTAACTGATCTTGGGGCAAGACGACACAGGCGTTTGGGAGAGGGTTTAGCTCAGAGGAAAACATGATGGTACTCGATCTGGTAGCCGGCAATCAAGTCGCCGAGTCTCCGATCTCGATATATTAACTCAACTCTCGTGTTACACTGGATGCTCGATATCAAGCGATATTGCTAGAACTCTTGGATCTCTCTTAACCTAACTTAGGGGCCGGTTTATAAAGCACCCGAACCCCCTGGCTTGCCCTCCAAGGCGCACCCTGAATCCTACCCGGACACTGCGTATAAAACCCTAACTTTCCTTACCGTAACCCACAACCCGGGTTACGAGGCCTACAATCCTGGGCCTTCTAGAAGTTCTTTTATCCTTAGCCGGATCTTGCGCAGCGTCCTTTGGGCCGAATTACACCTTGGAGTTGGCCTACCGGGTTATCATCCCTCCATCAACTATCCTCAACTTCGCACATGTCAGTAGGGACTCGCGCACGCTGACATGAGAGATAACAACAAAGGAGAATAAGAGTTGGTGGCTGTCGGTGGTGTATGGGCCACAGACAGATGTAGAGAAAACCCAGTTCTTGCAAGAACTCACATAGAGACGGATGCTTTGCCCTGGACCTTGGATTATTGTTGGAGATTTCAACATGATCCTCTTAGCAGCTGATCAAAAGAATGCAAACCTGAACAGAAATATGATGAGTCGCTTCAGGAACTTTGTGAATCTTCATGACCTCCGTGATATTTATCTTCACGGGAGGATGTACACTTGGAGTAATCAGAGGGCAATCCCAACAATGACACACATTGATAAAACCTTAGCATCGGTCGATTGGGGTATCATGTACCCAGACTATATCCTTCAGGCGATGTCAAGTAACATCTCGGACCATACCCTACTGCATATGTCTTTGAGTGCGGCTGTAAAACCCAAACGGAGGTTCAGGTTCGAGATGCTCGGATTGAAGCTAGAGGGATTTGATGAAGTTTTTAAGGAGGGTTGGGTCTGTGATGATGCTATTGTGGACCCGTTTAAATGCCTGGATGCTCTATTCAGGAATTTGGCAGCTTACCTTCAGTCTTGGGGGTAGCGTAAGGTGGGGAATATCAAAATCCAACTAGCTATTGCAAACACAAGCATATTCAGGTTGGAGGCGGCATAGGATAGGAGGCAGTTATCCACGAGAGAAACCTGGTTACGGCGCACGCTCAAGCTAGCGATTCTCGGACTGGCATCATTGGAGCGCACCATGGCTAGGCAGAGATCGAGGATGAGGTGGCTTAAGGAGGGAGATGCCAATACTAGACTTTTTCATGTTGTGGCCAATGGCAGGAGGGCCAAGAATTTCATCCCCGCAGTTAGAGTGGAGGTTTCGATGATCACTAACCAATCCCAGAAGGAGGAAGCTTTCTTCCAGGCTTACCAGTATTTGTTGGGGAAGCACCAAGCGAGAGATTTCTCGCTGGACCTAGGTTAAATTGGACTTCAAACCCAGGAGTTGCATGAGTTGGATGGGTTTTTCTTGGAGGAGAAGGTTTGGGAAACTATCAGGGAGCTAACGGCGGATAGGGCGCTATGGCCAGATGGGTTCTGTGGAGCGTTTTATCAGCAAGCCTGGCAGATAATTAAGCTAGACATCATGGCAGCACTGCAAAAACTTGTTGTTTGGAGATGGTAGAGGTTTTGCCAAGCTTAATAGGGCCCTTATCACGTTGATCCCCCAAAAACAAGATGCTTTCGAAACAGGGGATTTCAGACTGATCAGTCTTGTCCACAGCTTCTCCAAACTCTTCTCTAAATTGCTAGCCAATCATTTGCGATCCAAGTTGGGAGATTTGGTGAGCACAAATCAGTCAGCATTTCTGAAGGGTAGGAGTCTGCATGACAACTTCATCTTGGTCAGAAAATTGTTTAGGAAAATAAACACCAGAAGGGAGAAGGGGGTCTTGATCAAGCTGGACTTTTCTAGAGCGTTTGATTCGCTCTCTTGGGCATTTCTTCTAGAGGTGCTTCGACAACGAGGTTTTAGTGAGTGGTGGTGCAGGACTATCGCGATTTTTCTCTACACAGCAAGCACTAAAGTGATGGTCAATGGAGTGCCTGGGAAAATAATCTATCATGCCCGAGGTTTGCGTCAAGGGGACCCCATCTCCCCCATGCTTTTCGTTCTGGCGATGGACTTAATAAAGTTATCAGTTGCCAAGGCGGTTGAGGAAGGGTTGTTTGCGCCGTTGGCAGGCTGCATGGCTATGCAGAGAGTTTTAGTTTACGCGGATGATGTCATGCTCTTTGTTAAGCCTTCAGAGTTGGACATAGCCGTGGTTCATAGAATATTGCATATCTTCGGTGAGGCTTTGGTCTTAAAAGTTAACTATGCTAAAACCTCAGCAACCCTCATTCGGGGAGAGGAGTCTGATGAGACATTAGTGGCACAGGCTTTGGGATGTTCTATCTCACAGTTTCCAATATAGTACTTGGCTGTGCAGTTGGCATTGCGCCCTTTGAAAAAAAGTGAGTGGCAACCTTTGTTGGATCAGGTGCTCAAGTGTGCCCCGGCTTGGCAAAGCGGGGTGATAGGGAGAGCTGGTAGACTAACCTTGGTAAAATCAGTAATCTCTACGAGACCGGTACATCAACTTCTCGTGGCATAGGCACTGAGTTGGCTTCTGGAGGAAATCAATAAATGTATGTGAGGGTTGTTGTGGGTAGGATCGGAACGGGCGACAGGTGGTCAATGTCTGGTTGCGTGGGCAAAGGTTTGCAGGCCATTCTGCTTTGGAGGTTTGGGTCTGAAAAATCTGGAGACTCAAGGGCTAGAACTTAGGGTGAGATGGGAATGGCTGAGGAGGACCTACACATCGAGGCCTTGGAAGGGGCTGCCTATGCTTAAAGATACACTGGTCGCGGAGGTTTTCAACAGTCTTGTTCGCATCAAGGTGGGGGGTGGAAAGAAAATCCTGTTCTGGAAGGACAGGTGGATCAAAGGGCGGAAAATAGAGGAGTTTGATCCTCTCCTTAGAGCCGAGGTTTTAACCAGGACCACCAACAAAAGATCAGTGGAGGAAGTGTTGGCTGAAAATCGTTGATCAACGATATCAGGGGAAATTGGTCTGCTGAGATGAGAATGCAATGCATCATTCTCTGGCTGGCTATCCAAGAGGTATCTCGAGATGTATCGACACTAGATGAGTTCGTGTGGCCTGTGGCGGCTTCAAGGAGATACTCTACGAGTTCTACGTACAAGGCTTTAATGCAGGGCATATTAGATTTCCATTAGCTTCGGGAGTTTGGAGGTGTTGGGATCCGGCTAAGTGCAAAATCTTTATGTGGTTGGCTCTTCAGTACAGGATTTTCTCCTCAGATAGAAGAGAGAGACATGGTTTGTAGGATCACCCTGATGCTTGCAAGATGTGTTTGCAGGAAATTGAGACCACGGATCATATCAACGTACGATGTGTGTTTTCCAGACAGGTGTGGTGGAGATGTACCACTCGTCTGAGACTCCAGGTTCCTTTTCCGTCTGCAACAGATACGCTGGAAGAGTGGTGGTTGACAATCAGAGGGGGAGTCAGAGACAAACAAAGGAAGGCACTGGACTCGTTGGTTACTCTGATCACGTGGATGCTATGGAAGCAACGTAATGCTAGGGTCTTCGGAACCACAAACCAAATCTACAATGAGGAGACATTGACAGATAGATTATTTGAGGAGCTACAGCGCTGGATCGGCGCAGGAGCAGGAGTCGGGGTCATCCTTCGTGAGTAGTCATCTAGGAGTGGTGTGGGTTGTGTGCAACAACCGCGTTATTTTCAACGTACGTTGTCGTAAGTTCTTGTAATTGCAACTCTTTCTTCTATAAAAAAAACTGGTATGCAATTACATACCCTCGAAAAATAATAATTCAAAGCTTTGTTATTGGAGCCAAAGATAATATCATCCACGTAGATTTGGCATATGAAAATCTCTCGCTTTACGCTCTTTGTGAAAAGGGTTGGATCGATTTGCCCCACTTAAAACCCACGGTCTTGCAATAACTCTCTAAGTGATCATACCACTCACGTGGAGCTTGTTTAAGTCCATAGAGTGCCTTAGAGAGCTTGTAGACATGGTTAGGGAAGTTTGGGTTCTCGAAACCCAGAGGTTGCTTAACATATACCTCCTCTTTCAATCAACCATTTATAAAAGCACTTTTTACATCCATTTGTTGCAATTTAAAGTTATGCGAAGATGCATATGCAAGAAGGATACATATGGACTCAAGGCGAGCCACAGGAGCATAGGTTTCATCTAAGTCAATGCCTTCCACTTGAGTGTAGCCTTGAGCCACCAATCTTGCCTTTTTCCTCACAACAATACCATGCTCATATTGCTTGTTCTTGAATATACACTTGGTGCCAATAGCATTGTGGCAATCTTTAGGCTTATCAATTAGCTTCCAAACTTTATTGCGCTCAAAGTTATTGAGCTCATCATGCATCGATTCCAACCAATCCGAATCTTCAAGAGCTGTATACACTTTCTTTGGTTCCACCATGGATATATGAGCTTGAGGCTCACTAAATCTTGCCAATTGAGCTCTTGTTTACCTCTTGTTTTTCACATCACTCAACATCTTATTATCGGATGCATCAATACGCTTCAAGGCTTTTGCAATCCTTCTAGCACGACGGGCTTTGATCTCCTCATTATTGCGAGGAGGAATCACTTGATCATTTGGGTCCCTGTCTTGACCGGAATATTGGCCTTGATCATCATCATCATCATGACTTGCTTCAATTTGAGATGAATAAGGTTGATCTTGACCTTGGCTAGCTTGAATGTTAGGAGTGGTTGGTTCTTGCATAGCAACTTGGTCAACAATGGGAGGGTCTTGAACTTGTTCTTGGGTTGGTGCATCACTTTCTCCCTTGGCTTGATCTTCCAATGTAGATGAGGTCTCCACTTGAGTAGAGCATAGTTCTTCTCGATTCTCCACAAGGTGTCCCTCAATGGGGCGGAAAAATCCCACGCCCAATCTTCCTATGGCTTCTTGAGGTATTTCAACATCTACATCGGAAACACGAAATTTCCCAACTTGGGAGCCATCATTTTCTTCAAACACCACACTACTAGATTCAATGAGAATCCATGAGGCCTTGTCAAACACTCTATAAGTGTGGGATTCGGCACCATAACCAACAAATGTACCCTCAATGGATTTAGCTTGAAATTTAGACAAACAAACACCTTTGATCAAATAGAAGCACATACAACCGAAGACACAAAATTAGGAGATGTTGGGTTTGTTGCCGGTGAGAATCTAATATGGAGTCTTCACTAAGCCCTTGCGAATGTAGAGTCAGTTTTATGAATGAAAAGTAGTGGAGATGGCTTCAGCCCATAGATATTGGGGATAATTAAACTCCGCCAACATGGTCCTAGCCATATCCAATGAAGTTCGGTTCTTCCTCTCGGCTACACCATTTTGTTAGGGGTATATGAAGCGTAATATTGATGTGAATACCCTCTTTACTTAGGAACTCAGTAAGGGTGTAGTTCTTGAATTCGGAGCCATTATCACTCCGAATTGCCAAGATAGGAAGATTTTGTTAATGTTGCACTTGATTGGAGAAGTCGATGACGGTTTGTTGAGTCTCACTCTTCAACTTGAAGAAATATACCCACGTGTATCTTGAGTAGTCATCCACTATCACCAAGCAATACTTCTTGCCTCTAAGACTTGCCTCGGTCACGGCACCAAAGAGATCAACATGGAGAAGCTACAAGATCCTCTTTGATGAGATGATTGTCTTGCTTTTATGGGAGGCATCATTCATCTTGCCTTTAACACAAGCCCTACACACACGATCTTTGGCAAAGGAAACATTTTCTTTTAGTCCGAGGATGTGACCACCCTTGTGAAGAATTTATAAAGTTCTCATGTTGACATGGGATAAGCGGAGATGCCACAACCACCTCACGTCGGCCTTACCGAAGAGACACATCGTTTGAGAGTTGGTGGACTCTAAAAAGTCCACCATATACAACTCATTTTCGACATATCCAATGTAATAAATATCAAGATACTTGCTCCACATGGTGATCACCTTGTTAGGAGCAAAGAATACAGAAAATCCCATCTTCCCTAAAGCACAAACTGAAATTAAAGTGAAACCAAGGGATTCTACAAGCATGAAATTTACAAGGGTGATATTTGGAGAAACAACCACCTTGCTGAAACCCTTTACCTTGGATTTTGACTTATCTCCATAAGTGACGGTTGCTTGATTTATATTTCGTTTCAACTCCACCATTATCTCCTTGCTTCCGGTCATATGACTTGTACACCCACTATCAAGTATCCATTTTGACCCACCAAAAGCATAGTCCTACAAGGAATCATTGACTTGAGTTAGGAACCGAGGAGGGTCCTCTCATGTTAGCAACAAGGGTCTTTCGAACCCAAATAGAGTAATTATTGTACCCTCAGTAGAACCAACATATTTAGCTTTCACAACACCATAATAATCAACAAATAAGAAATGGTGTGGATTGTTAGTTCTCGCGGAGTTCCTACGAGCAATGTTTTCCCTAATGACAATACCACTCGCATCAACATTCTTCTAAACTTGAGCGGGATTGGCCTTGTTCTTGTTCTTGCTCTTGTCAACATAGCCAAGACCTTTCTTAACATTATGTGGTCTAGGAGCAACCACTTGTGTCTTTGGAGCCACAACCTTCTCAACACTAGGGCCCTTGCCCTTGATTCTTGCTAGCTCTTCCTTCAACCTAGAATTCTCCTTAATAATATTTTCTTGATCACAATAAGAAGTAGAGGTACTAGGCACATTGAATTGATCAAGTTGAGTTTGAAGTTGTTCACGAGACTTGTTGAGGGTAGAGAGTTCACTCTCCAAAGCCTTGTGAGCCTCGGTGAGCTTCTCTAGCTCCTCGGTTAGTTTTTCATGACCAACACCAAACTCAACGTTCTTCTTTTTATTTTCCTTATATTTAGCAATTTCATGGTCATGTTCTTTAGTGAGATTAGAAATTAACTCATTATGTGACTCTTCAATATATTCAAGTTTCTCATCAAGAGATACTCAAAGCTCATGTTCCTCCTGAAGTGCATTTGAAAGGTAACCCTTTTCAAAGCAATCGTTCCTCTCGATTTCACATTTCTTCTCAAAAGCCTCCTGGGCCTCTCCCAATTGGCTCATGAGAATATTGAAGTACTTATTGTTCTCCCCTTGAAAGTTAGTCATATATAGGTTCAAGGAGGCAATTTCATCTTCAACACTAGGACTAGAAAGTTTAGTGGGGGAAGAAGATGATACCTCAGTGGCTTTATAGGATTTTTACTAGCTTGAGGTGGAGGAAGGAGAGGTGTATTTATAGCCCCTCTCAAAATGTGGCTGTTATAGGATTTTTACGGCGGATTATCCGGCCCAAGTTGGGGCGGATTATCCGCCCCCCCTGGATTATCTGGCCCTCCTGGCCACATAATCCGGCCTAAAAATCCGGCCGGAGTCTGCAAGCCCCGCATAAATTCCTTAGTCCTTTATTGCAGGTCGAGTCCGAGAGGGTGGAATATCCGGCCCTGGAAATTCGGGCTTCAGGATGATGAAAAATTCGGGCAAAAATCCGCCAAGCTTCTGCGACCACACCATCCCAGACATCCTCTGGGATTCACCGAGAATCCTAGGGGCGGATTATCCGGCCCCGGATTATCCTGCCTCTGGCCACTGAATAATCTGGCCAAAAAGCTGGAGGGCTTCAGCAAGCCCCGCACCCAGGTCCTTAGTGGATTTTCGACCTCTGGTTTCTAGAGGCGGATTATCCGGCCCCTGGTGGGCGGAATATCCGGGGTCTCCAGGCCAGAATTCCCTGCAAAACCAGAGATGGAAATACAAGATTTCCTTTGACCTTTGTGGTGCTTGGTGGTTTGAAATAAGTACATGTAAGATCTGCACCACTTAGCACACAATTAAATTTCGTTTGTGTTGTTAACTAACAGACAAAACATAGAGAGATAAGAAATGCGCTTTCAGGAAAATCAACCAAATCCAACTAAAAGTTTGTTGTTACAAGTAGAAATGAACCACAATGACAAGTGATGGGGGGATAGTAACCCGGTAGGCTCACTTCAAGATATAATCCGGCCCGAGGTGTGCTGAGCGCTATCCGGCTAGGGGTAAAGAGATTGCCGGAAGGCCCAAAGGCTTGTGAGATTCGTAACCCGGATTGTGGGCTGCGATAAGGAGAGTTAGGGTTTTGTATGAGGAGTTCGAATAGGACTCGAGATGTGCCTTGAAGGGCAAGTTAGGGGTGTACGGGTGCTTTATAAACCGGCCCCTAGGTTTAGTTTGCCAGAGATTCAAGCCATAGTTGTAACACCTGTTATCGAGTATCCAGCATAATTCATACTGAGATCCGGCGAGTTGTTTTCCGGTTCTTAGATTGCTTTCCGCCATGTCTTCTTTCGAGCTAAACCCTCTCCCGAATACCTGTGTCGACTTGCCCCAAGATCAGTTACCCCCGGTAACATCTTCCGTGATTATCCCACGACAGTTGGCGCCCACCGTGGGGCCTGCGTCCAAAGGTGTTTACATCACGGGAGAAGCTCGGAAGAGCATGAAGAACCTCATCGTCGGAGAAATCTACGTCAACAGCAAAGGAGAGAAGATGGTAGACGATTCTGGCTGGGGGCCAGAGTCGGATCACCTCGAAACCGGATCCATCGTAACAGTCGGCAGCGTCAACGTCTTCGTCGGTGTGGTATGTACTTCCAGTTCGAATTGTGATAATATTGGATCTGATTCTGTGTCAGGAGAAGATATGTATGTCCAGTCGGAAAAAGAAGAGTCGATGGGAACAACGGGTCAGATAGAGAGGGAGGATGATACCGAGTCTATACGGGATTTGTCGGAGGATCGATACGAAAGGGAAAACAGCGAGGAAGATCAGTACGAATCTACACCGGGCATCATGCGCCGGGTTGCAGTCTATGCGGCTCCCGCGACCAATCTCAATCAAGAAAACGTGACCGCGGCGCCAGCCGGGGCGGCTCAGGCAGCGGCCCAGCAGCAAGGTGCAGTTGACCCGGTCTTGGCCCAGGTCGATGGAGAGTCAGCATCTGTCACCAGTCGCCCAGCAGACGAGGAGCGACACGCAAATATGTTCGGGTTCCAAGCAAACCGAACACCGGGGGCGGGCCCCTCAAACCCGCGTCACCCGGCTCTGTTTGATAATAATTTGATTTTGGACCCCACAGTCTTGGCCACAGTTATTACCCCAGAAAACGCGGCAGAGCGTGTAAGAGACCTGGACGTGGCTCGTCGTGCATTGGAGCAGCAAAGAAGGCAAGTGGAAGCAGAAAGGCAGGGGATGGTCGCGCGGCAGCGCGAATTGGATGACCGAGAGACCCGGCTCCGGGAGGAAACGACAAGGATGCACCAAAGGCACCGAACTATGCTGCCGGCAACAGGAGGGGTTATTAACCCAACTGCCCTGGTGTTCACGCCTCAAGATCAGCCGATTCCACCGACGAACCAAGGGACCATACCGCGACCGTCAACGGGAGCACATCCGGTAAACGCGCCAGCCGGGTTACCTTTGCCACAGACGGGGGCGACAGCCGGCAATACCATGCCGCCACCACCATCACGATTCCGCACACCAGCAGGTCATTACAACAATCCCATGGACAACGTGTACGCAGCAACGCTCGCATTAAACCAGATTCCTGTGGGAGACTCGCCTCATGCGGAAGGGACCCGACGAGCAATCGATCTGCTACACACCGCGGTAGCACAGCAAGCCAATTATCCGGATCATAGAAGCGGAATGCATGGGACGCCGTACGCCAGTCAGCAACAGGGCAATGTCCAAGCAAGTGCGGCACGACGAAGGGAAGAGCAGCAGCAAATGCCGCCTCCACCGCGTATCCAGACAGTACCAGTAGTATCAGCAGCGCAGGCGGTGGTGGACAGTTCCAGGGCCAGAAGAGCCGGGGCCGGATCCGCTGGGCACGAATTGCCGGTGGCGCCGCACCTCGAGGCACCCCCAGCCGGGTCACGCGCCTCCCGAGTAAGACCACCCCCAACCACCCTGGCGGGACCCAAGTGCCTCTCGGACGATATCAGAGCAGAACCTTACCCGGAGAAGTTCAAAGAACCGGGGAAAGTGGTAAATTATGAGCCAACAATGGATCCAGAAACGTGGCTGAGCAGCTACGAGATGGCGATGTCAATTCGCAACGCATCCGAGAATCTCCAAGCCAAATTCATGTACTTAATGATGTCAGAAGGAGCAGCAAAGTTATGGTTCACCAATTTACCGGAAAAGTCGATCAAATCGTGGGAGGAGTTAAAGACCGCGTTTATCAAGCACTTCCATGGAACATGCAGAAAGTTATTTACTATTGATGATTTGGAAAGATGCGTTCAGAAGAAAGGAGAGTCAGCACGCAGCTGGGTGCGCCGGGTTATGGAGATACTCCACTCATCTACAGATATCCAGCCTAAGGACGCACTACAAGCTATGGCAAAAACATGTAAGTATGTTCCTTTAGTACAAAAGCTAACTCGCATGAAATCTAGTAGGAACGCAGCGGAGGTTACAATGGGAGAGCTAATGGATGCGTGCAACAAACACGCGGCAACGGATACCACAGAGGAGGAAGTTGATGACAAGAAAGCAAAAGCAAACACAAGCAGCAGTGGGAAAACCGGCAATGTATCGGCGCCAAGCAATAATGGAAACAGCCAGAACAAACGACCGTTTGAAGGGAATTCCGAGTTTGTAGCCAACACAGAGGCCGGGTCTTCGAGACCTAGATCCGAAGGAAATTTTAATACTGGAAACCACAATGGGGGACACTACCAAGGACCGCCAAGACCAAGCAACAGCTGGGACATATTCAGGATGGCATGCCCGAAGCATAGCAGGAACGGCAAGCCGGCCAATCATTCACTGGAGCAATGTGCCGACTTACAAAGGTGGAAGAACGAGGAAGTGAACAGAGCCATGCGAGGTGCAGGCCGAGGAGGAGGCCCGGGCCTAGGTGGAAATTTGGGCAACGGGCCGCCCCCAGCTGGCAACCCGCCATCTGGAAATCAAGGTAACAATCAAGGAGGAGCGGGAGGTTTTCAAGCTAACCCCAAACAGCTGGGTCAGTATCATGTGCACACTACGGGAGGCTCTAACAAGGATAAGAAGATACTGAAACAAGCAGTTAATTCGGTCTCCTCCGCTGTTCCAAGATATCTAAGATGGTCAGAACAAGAGGTAACATGGAGCAGGAAGGATCACCCGGACAGAGTTGACCACCCGGGAGTCTTAGCTTTGGTAGTGGCACCACAGGTCAACGGCTACGAACTGAAGAAAGTCTTGATGGATGGAGGAAGCAGTATCAATATCCTGTACTGGGAAACTTTTCTGCGTATGGGCTTAAAGGAATCGCAGCTGCAAAAGAGTACAACAGTTTTTCACGGGATAGTGCCGGGTCACTCAGCATGCCCTGAAGGAAAGGTGGCACTGGAAGTAGCTTTTGGAGAGTCAAAGGACAACTACCGAGTCGAGTGGCTTACCTTCGAGGTAGTAAAGTTGCGCAGCCCTTATCATGCATTGTTTGGAAGGCCGGCTTATGCCAAGTTCATGGCGAGACCGTGTTATGTGTACCTACAGCTGAAAATCCCGGGTCCCAAGAAGACCATTACAATACACGGAAATCGAGATATAGCAGCTGAATGTGATGAGGGAGACGCGGCAATGGCCGAGCAAGCCTGCAGGAAGGAAGAGCTCAAACATTACCGTTCTCAGGTAGACCTAGAAGAGAGGACAACGTCAAAAAAGCCAACTCCTGAGGGGGACAAAGCAAAAGTTAGGGCAGAACAAAACCCTAAGATGGTAGGCTTCATCAGAAGCGATACTTTCAAAACTCCTAGCAGGGAAGAAGAAGACGTACCGCCATCCGCAGCTGATCACGCTTCAAGGACGGTATACCCGGATTGGCTAGCAAATCCGGTACTCATTATGAAAGGGCATAGCAAGTGGAGAATGTGCATCGGCCGTACCAACGCGAGGCCGACTCTCGAGAATAACTAAAGCAGTGTAATGGGCGGCAGGTTTCATACGCACTCTTTTCCTATCCAGGGTACCTAAGGGGACTGGAAGGTTTTTAATGAGGCGGCCTGCTGATTCAAAAAAGAAAATTTTATCAATAAAAGAAGATGGTCCCGAGTCTTATCATGGTCTTTTCTTCAGTTACAAGTAAGTAATGCTTGTTATTATCAATACGTCAATATCATCAAAATACGTCACGTGCATATAGGTCTTCGGGAAAATGGTGTGCTTAAATAAGTAATCACAAACCCGGAGACCCGGCCTCGATGCCTATGAGTTATGAGGGCTGATTACTCGAAAAAACGGGTACGGCTGCAATCTTATAACCGGACAAAGGAGCCAAATTTCTTGATTATTCTTACTTAAGCTCGATGTGACTCGCGCTAAAGTGGCATGATCTGTTCACTTACGATTACAATCAAACTATGCAGCCCAATGGGACTTGCTTGACCCTGTTTTTCGTATAGATGTAACAGCATGGTATCCACGCGAAAGCCGGCTTACAGTACAAGATAATCAAAAGGGTCATCAAAACCACAAGTCCATGCAGAGTATAAGGCTCAAATAGCCGGAAACTCAACAAGTATTAAGCATGACTTCAGTATTTATGTGAACAGCTATTGGTTTTCAGCTTGGTAAGGAGCAGTTTGTCATCTGAGAAAGGCCACGTCCCCTTGGCTCGCACTTTGGGTCATGGGGACTGGGGACTTCGAGACAGAAACAAACTACTCAACTACTAAAGCTCATAAACCTTAGTTTCCGAGTCTTGGGGACTTAAAGAAAAGTCCGTCTATCAAAACCTATGATACTCGGTTAGCCGAGTCTCAAAAGGGAATCAAAAGCAAGAGTTCAAAGTATCGAGAATAAGCATACATTTAACACAAGGATCGAGATTATCAAAAGCCGGGAGAGGCAAAGAGTTATCACAAGTTAACAAGCGCAAAGTCATAACATCAGTATCAAAGTTGCACAGGCGCATTGCTAAACATCATATCAGTCTCAAGAAACGCAAAACACTAGGTATTATCCTACTCGGCACCCCGGGAGTGGTTCTCCGAGTCTTCGTCTTGAACTTGCTCCTTGGCTTTGCCAGCAGTTTTACTTGGACTCTTCACGTCAGGACGGACAGGTGGAGGAACGGCTGGGGTTGAGGTAGAAGGCCTTACGCCTAGTTCGGTCTCTCTCTTCGCAGCCTCTTCTTTCCGCCTGGCCAGGTCAGTCGACCACTTTTCCAGCATATCAAAAGGAGGGGGTGCCTCCACCAGAATAACCTTGCCCTCAGAATCATATGAGCTCATAATTGTGTTTAGATCCATTTTATCCGCCAAAGTTGTGGCCGAGTGACGTACCGAAGATTGTATAGCTTTGAAGTCCTGGGGTTTAAACTTAGACCCGTCAGCCTTGAATTCCGGGAACCCGGATACTACCTTGGCCGGGTCAAGCTTAGGAAAATAAGCCTTCGCCAGCGTCAAAGCCCGGGTCATCCCGATCCGGCAAGACGAACGCTTCAGTATTTCAATCCATCCAGGCACTGTGGACAAGGCCTGCATGAGATTTTCTTCGCCCGGGTATACCTCCGAAGGCCACTTTATAGCATCCAGCAAAAGTTTCGTGCCGGCAAAAAATGTCCGGAGCACAGTCTTCAGAGTTTTAGCCTGAGTAACGGTGTTCTCCTCCGGAGCAGCAAGGTTAGCACCTGCAATCGAAACACATAAAAGCATATCGGTGATATTGGTTATTACAGCGGCAAGATAGAAATACGCAAGTTATTCGTAAATAGCAAACTTACTTAGCAAGATACGGTAAGTGTCCGTAATTTGAGTTGACAGGTTATTCAGCGAGGATTGGGCAGCATTGTATTTGTTCTTGTATTTGGAGACATCTTTTTTCAAAGTCTTTATCTCCGCTTCAAGGGTTTCCCTGCGCTTTGTTTCCGCAAGCAGGAGCTGCTCAGTTTTAAGTAATGTTTCATCCGACTGAGTTATCTCCGCCTGCAAAGAATGAGTGCAACTGTAAGCCGGATATCGCGAGAATATTGCCTTTTGAGAAAATAGTTATAGAAGGTTATTATGCGAAGTACCGAGAATAATTACAGAAAATTATGCTCGGAACTTGGGGACTGGATGTACAGTAAGAAGTATCAAGTAAGATTACCTGATGCGCTGCAGCCATGCGCTCTAGGATATTTCCTTCCGAAGCTTTCATGGCGAGAAGAGCGCTCATCAGCTGGTTAAAATCAGCGTTATCCGAGTTAGATGACTCGGGTACCTGGAAAGTGGGAAAAGGAGCTTTTCTTGTAACAGGAGGTGGCACCCGGGTCATCCGAATGTCGGAGTCTGGTCCCCCTCCCGCGCTCGAAGCTGCTCCCTTCTCCTCCTCGCTCGCGTGCGAAGCAATCGGATACCCGGTATCATGCCTAGCTGGCTCCGGTGGCGACGCTTGCTCGTTGCCAGTTGTGGTGAAGGCATCATCAACCGGCTCGTTCTCGACCCGGACCTTAGCCTCAGTGTCCTCCTGGTCGCTAGTAACAACCGTGGCTCTGAAGAAGGTGCGAAGGCACAATTAGTCTTTGGTTATGAAAGAGGTGGTAAGAGCTCGGTATGATGTCAGGAGAAGGCGTTTACCCGGTGTTCACCGGGAAGTCCGAAGGAAAGCCGCTGCTAGACCCGGAAGATACTGAAAAATGCCAAGCAAGGTTTGAGATCATGTTGCAAAGGAATGTCCGGAAAGAGTTTCTATTTACGATATAAATACCAGAGTGTCGAGCCGGGGGCGATGAAGTGCCCGGGTTAAGGGCCTCGTTGCCTGGATGGTTCCGGGTTACTCGGCGCCTAGTCGCGGGTGGCTCCTTCATTTATGATCAAAAGGGGTGAAGGTGGGGTTAGCCCCGAAATGACGTTATGAGAACAAAAATTAAAGTGCAAGGGAGCGGAATAAAAACCTGGAGGGCGATTCTCTGGGATTTCCTTTTGGATCCGGCTTTGGTGGCCGGCTCCGGCTCGTCCTCCTCGCTGGCGGACTCTTCCCAGCCATCTGATTCTTCTTCCTCGTCTTGGTCCTCTCGTTCTGAAAGATATTGAAGATATAGCATAAGGAAAAAGAGGAGACGGGATATAATGTACGCAAGGGGGTTAAATACGCACCTTCATCCGAATTAACGGCGTCATCTTCCTCCTCCGCGTCTCCAGAATTGGGAGGAGTGTCGATTGTCCAAAAGCCATTATCGGCCTGAGGTGAAAATGCCAGGGTAATGGTTAATATCGAGTCATGAAAAGCGGATAAAGGTAAGTTTGTTAAAATCCAAAATCAAGAGGCAGAAAGCTTACAGCGGGGGCGGGGTTCTCGAGTGTAAAAGGTTCTAACCCGGCTATGCTCCGGATTACCTCGAGCTTCTCCGTTAAAAAACCCTTGATCGTTTTGTTCATGTCATTAGGGGCAAGGGTGCTGGCAGAGTATCGGATCGGGTCCGTGGTTTGACCCGAATATTCACACATCAGCTTCTCACGAATGGAGTTTGGCTGGATGCGGAAGTTAACCCAGGTCTTCACCAAGTTTAGCCCGATGAGGCCTCGGGCTGATAAGATGGGGATCTTAGCCAACGAAGGCAAGATCGCCTCCCTGTCCGAGTCAGAGGCGAAGGCATTGAAAGATTCGGAAATGTCAAGCTGACCCTCCGAGTAACCCGGCAGCTTCTTCTCACCGGGTGGGGAGGTGTCCTGGCAGTAGAAGTATGAGAGCTGCCAGTGCTTTACATGGGAATTGAGAGTGAGGGGAGGCATCAAGGAATTCTTGCGGCGCTGGATAGAAACCCCGCCGCAGGTAAGAAGTGCGCCGTCACCGCTTTCGCGACACGGCTTGCACTGAAAGAGTTCAACAAAGAGAGCCAGACTTGGCGGAGTGCACAAGTAAGACTCGGAAAGAACGATAAAGTGGGTGATGTTCAGAACGGAGTTTGGGCCTATATCGAATATACGGAGGTTGTAGTGATCTAGGACGTCACGAAAGAAAGGGTGACCTGGAGGCCTGAAGCCTCGGGTCACGTGTTCGACGAAACATATTACCTCATCCGTTGCTGGAGAGGGCCGGGTTTCGTTGCCGGGTACTCTCCAGTGGATAGATTCCTGGGGAGGAAGGATTCCGAGCTCCACTAAATCCTCCAGTTTGGCCTTGGTTACGGAGGATCTCCCCCAATTGGCTGAAATGGAGTTAGTGGGCTTAGTTTTAGCCGGCTGTTTCCCCTGCCTCTTGGGTGCCATGGGGTTGACCTGTTAAAACGCCAAAGGAAAGAAAGTAAGAAGCGAAAGCTCGAAAATTAATGAATAGTCAATTACCGGTAACCTAAAAATAATCCGGGTATTGCCTTGCCGGATCAAGTGCGATCTGTCCGGGTATTGCGCATCGTTACGGGAGCTGTGAAGTTTTTCCGTAAAGTGAGTGTCTGGGGAAGGTAGAAGGGTACCCTTATGTCTACTATCAGCAAGTAAGCCGGAGAAGTGAGATTTTCCGGATGATAAGAACGAGGGCGGAAATTTTTGATAGCCCGAGCCCAGATGGGAGATCCCATTTCTGTATTTAAGGCCAGTCTAATGATACTTAGTGGTAGGGGAGTAAGATAAGCTACGCATCCTATCTATGGGAGCGGTTATGGTAAAAACTAGCGAGTCAATTCGGCAGGGCCCGAGAAATTGCAGGCGACTCGATTCAGATCTGATCTAAGGAAAAGCTAAGAGATTGCAAGGTTGGGCTAGAGGACATCAAGAGCTTACCGGAGGAGGTTGAAGTAGGGATTTGCGGAGGCAGATGGCGCAAGATTGATGCCCTTTCGCGATTTCCGGCCGGCGAATCGGGGGCTTGGTGGTGGATTTGGGAGCTGGAGTGGGCTGCACGGTGGCGGAGCGCAAGCGACGGCGGATGGGCTCCGGCGATGTGCGTATGGCTTCCGTGGTGGTACTCCGTGAACTCGAGCTTGAGGAGAAGAGGAGTGGGGGAAATGAGCCGTTAGGGTTGGGTTTGCTCCTTGGGGGTCTATTTATAATAGCCCGGGTGGAAAAGCTTAACCTAACGGGCGGAACCCGGGAGGTGCGGAGTGATATGTGGCTATTTTGAAATTTGAAAGACGCGCCTTATGCATCGATCGATATAATCCCGAGAAAAAGGGAAGTGAAATCTCTTTCCTGGTGTCAGCGATAGTTGTCGAGGAAAAGGTGAAATCATTGAGTTCTTTACTGAGACTCAAGTTTGGAAGATTGAAGGAGAGCCTTTGAGAGAGAGCCGGGTTGTAACCTGACCCCCTTGGTGTTAATCCCAGCCATTCGTCAACGTCTTGTGTCTTGATCTTCATGTGTTTTTGTATCCAATGTTTCTGCAGGGAATAGCCAGCACTTCGAAGAGTAAATCTTGGAAGCCCAGGCTATTCTGGGGACTACTGATGGGGGGATAGTAACCCGGTAGGCTCACTTCAAGATATAATCCGGCCCGAGGTGTGCTGAGCGCTATCCGGCTAGGGGTAAAGAGATTGCCGGAAGGCCCAAAGGCTTGTGAGATTCGTAACCCGGATTGTGGGCTGCGATAAGGAGAGTTAGGGTTTTGTATGAGGAGTTCGAATAGGACTCGAGATGTGCCTTGAAGGGCAAGTTAGGGGTGTACGGGTGCTTTATAAACCGGCCCCTAGGTTTAGTTTGCCAGAGATTCAAGCCATAGTTGTAACACCTGTTATCGAGTATCCAGCATAATTCATACTGAGATCCGGCGAGTTGTTTTCCGGTTCTTAGATTGCTTTCCGCCATGTCTTCTTTCGAGCTAAACCCTCTCCCGAATACCTGTGTCGACTTGCCCCAAGATCAGTTACCCCCGGTAACATCTGCCGTGATTATCCCACGACAACAAGTTACGAAAGAACCAAATTCACAAGAGGAGGAAACAAAGGAGCACACACACACAAATAATTATTGGGGTTAGTGCGGCCAATGGACGAGCAGAGGCGAAATGTTCGTGATGAAGACTAAGCTCAATGCGACACGAACACATAGAGGATGCTAGCTCAAATTACAAATTTTGAAATGGAAACTAGATTTTCACCAATGGCCAACCGGTCACTCTTTCTATTTTTCTCGCGAAGCTAGTCGTTCCTACAATGGATAACACTTGGCATCGATTTTTTTTTATATTTTCTCTTTTCCTCTTTATTTTTTTGATTTTTCCAAAATTCCAAGACTACTCTAAACTACGCTATCACAAGTGCCAAACATGCACTCTCGGTGCCACTAGGGCAATGCCAAGAAATATAAAATAACTAGCCCGAATGGGCAAGATACTTGAAAGATGGGTTGGTTCAACCGGACGCAAGTTATACCTAGTTGATTGATGATCGCGGACATGCGGCTGGTGGTTGTCGATGTCGTGTTGATCCGCTGATGTGGTGTTGTAGACGTTGTCGAGGGCTTCACGACAAAATTGGGATCACTAAAATCGGGAAAACAACGACAAAGAAAAACAGCTTAGCAAATCTGTCTAGAAATTAAAGGCAGAAAGTGCCCTGGGAAGCTGGCCTGGTGATGTAGGCTAGGCCTATTGGATGGCCTGATCTTCACGAATTGACCAAGAACACGAAGAAACCAAACAGAAGAATGAATAACACGACGGAAATTCGTGGGTAACAAGGGTAACCGATAAATAGCAAACCCTACTGATCAAAGAACCCGTCAATAAACCCCGAGGGTAGACTACGGATCTCTCGGATCAAGTCAAACTTACTCTCATTGAAACCACTTCACCTTCACGGCGGGCCCACCGAGCCAATAGAATCTCAAGGGCTAGTTGAGAAAGATTGGGAAGTTGCTAATTGGATTCCACGGGAAAAGACTAGCTAACTCAAGGAAATCTTGCTATGATCCAAATCACACTGATGATTAGAGTAGCCCTGATACGGTTCTAGATACACACTAGAAGTAGCCTCTAAAGAGGAACATAAAGAGCAACTCTCAAATCTCAAACCATCTCTGAACCATGGGGGTCCTATTTATAGTAGTGGCTACAAAGGGGCAGGTGGGAGAGGGAAAACAAGGAATATCCCTTTTTCACGCAAGAAATCTGGCCTGGCTGGTTTTCCTGCGCGTCGTAGGCAAAATCCAGCTAGGAAATCCAGACTAGAAATCCGTCCTGGCTAGTTTTCTTGTGCGCGTATGCCAGAATGTTCTGTTAGGTTCCCAGTCAAGAAATTCGGCCTGGATCTGGGCTATTTTTCTTGCGTGCGTTGTTCGGCCTGTTCTGTTAGCTTTCTAGCCTAGAAAACCAGCCCGGATCTTCACCAGATTTCCTACGCGTTGACTTGTCCTTCTTCTTCCTCTTCTTGGCCATCTTCTTGGGCACCAACATGGTCATTCTTGGTGCCATCTTGGGAGCCCAAAGAGGGGACATAACTGAGAATACAAAGGGTATGTATATGATGTAGCGATCTATTCACCAAGTCATCAAACTCATAGAGAGATAGGAGCGAGTTCACCCTATCGTGTATCGCCTTTGCGTGGGATCTTGTGATGGGACCAATGGGTGTCGATGGAGAGCTCGATGGAATGGGTTAAGCTGCATCACCTAGCCTGGTTCTTAGGCCGGGTTTCCTGCGCGTGAATAACCCGAAAAATCCGAAAATTTCTTATTAGATCTTGCATATTCGTGGAGAAATTGAAGAAAAGTGGCTGAATAGAAAGATGGAAATGGTCTTAAGCAAAAAATCCACGGATAAAATCTACTAAAAACTCAACAAACCTGAGATTTTTCGAAATTAGGTATGGGAGAGAAAAAATTTGGTGGAAGAGAGGGTTGTGGGGGGTCAAATTCATGACAAGAAGGCTACTGACACTAGATGACGAGGTGTGTACCTTGGGGAGTGGCGCGATCTCACGAATTGACCAAGAACACGAAAAACACGAGGGAAAGAACGAAGAACACGAGTAAGAATACGAGGGGAAATTCGGGGGAAACAAGGGTAACCGATAAATAGCAAACCCTACCGATCAAGGAACCTATAAACAAACCACGGGGGTAGCCTATGGAACTCTCGGGTCAAGTCAAACTTACTTTGATTAAAACAACTTCACCTTCACGGTGGGTCCGCTTAGCCAATAGAATCTCAAGGAAAAGTCGAGAAAGATTGGGAAGTTGTTAGTTGAATTCCAAGGGAAACGACTAGCTAACTCAAGGAAATCTTGACATGATCCAATTCACACAGATGGTTGGAGTAGCCCTGATATGTTTATAAATACACACTAGAAGTTGACTCTAAGGAGGAACATAAAGAGAAAAGCTCAAGTCTTAGTTCATCTTTGATCTAGATCTAATGACACGGGGTTCTATTTATAGTCTAGGGGGTAAAAGTGGGGTATGTAAGCTTTTACAGGGGAATATTCCCTTTCTCCAAGCAGGGAGGCCAGCCTAGCCGGTCGGAGGCTGACCTTAGGCCAGATTGACTTTGAGGTGCGCAGGGAGGCCGACCTGAGAGTCAAAGAGGAGCCGGACTGGCCGGGCTGCCAGGCTGGGCAGGCACCAGAGAGCGCCGGACTGAGGGGCCGCCCTAGGCCGTCTTCCTGGCGCGAAGGGCGGGCAAGTGCCCGAGAGTGCCTGTATGAGGGGCCGGCTTAGGCCGGTCTTCCTGGAGCATAGAGTGGCAGGTGCCAGAGAGCGCAGGCCTGGGGAACCGGCCAGGCCGGGTTGACAGGCTGGACTTCCTGGCATTCTTCCTTCTTTTCATCCTCTTGGGCATCAACTTGGTCATTCTTGGCTCCATCTTGGGGGCCCAAAGAGGGGACATAGATGAGAATGCAAAAGGGTATGCATATGGGGTAGTGATCCATCCAAAAAGAGATAGGAGCGAGTTCAGCTTATCTTGTATCGCCTTTGCACGGGATCTTGTCATGGGACCAATGGGTGTCGATGGAGATCTTGGTGGAATGGGTTGAGCTGCATCATATTCTCTTACATATAGAAAGTAGTGAAACTCCGCTTGATTTTACAAATAGTGGCAATTATACCAGATGAGAGGAATAATGTATACATGTACATGTTGTGAGTAACAAATACAAATGAACTATAAGTTAGGAAATATTCTCGAGATAAATTTGGTTCAGTTTCTTAATGGAAAAGGAAACCTTTTTCTTACGTTTACTTGTGCTTCAAAGTGATTTCCCCAATTGATGAGAGTTTTCTTTAAATGAAATTAATTTGAACAAAAAAGGGAGTCAGAAGTAATAGTTAAGCTATTGATTGGTCACTTAACATAATATCATGACCTTTACTGCATTGTTCATGTAAATACATAGGCCGCCTTTTTCTAATTACTTAACTACCCTAGAATCGGCACTCCGATATGAGGTTTGAGTGTCTCACAATGTTAATGGGGCCTATTCGAATAGTACTGATCAATTGTGTGCTATTAAGATCCTAAATTTTTATATGCACTAGGAGAGTTGTTTTTCTCATATTCATTGATATTTAATAAACTGAACACAATAAGTCGGTTTACCTTAGCAATGTAACACTCCCCAACTCTCATGCAGGATGGTTATTAGACAAGTAACAATTTTTGTGTACACCTACTGAAGCAAAATGTAAATAAAGCTGAACACAAAATTCCAATGTTTTGTACGTAAATATTTGTAACATGTTGTCGAGTAAATATTGTTTGACAATATATAATTAGTTGGCTTCCTTCTTTATAAGCATTCAGCATCGAATTATGGCTTTGTAATATGTGGTTGTATTTTTCATCTAGGTGAATTTTCTCGTGCATTGTATTTACATGTTTAGAGGAAGAAAGGAAGCCGTGGCAACGCACCCGCACTTTTCTATTCATCAAAGGAGAAAATTGGTCTATATCATTAAGTCTTAGATGTTCCTTCACGACATTGTTGTTCTCTATTGGATTATGCAGTTGCGGTACAAATTGGTCAGCATGATATCTGCTCCAGTTAATTTCCCCCTTCTGCCTTGTTAACAACTATCATAGACAAATAAAAAATTAACAGACTATCCAACTTGATAACAGTTTACAAAATTGGGAAAAATCATGGAAAAAAAGTTGGGCATCCTCCCATGTTGCATTGCACCATCAGTTTGATTGGCTCAACAGGACGAGCAAAACGAAAACCAGATGACACAACAAACAAAGTTGAACAAAACACACCCTTTTTTTCCAAGGACTTACGTTTCTCATTCATAAAATAAAGATCCCGATACAAGAGACGTAAACACCGATATTACAATACTGAAAGGATAGGATAATCATACGCAAAAAACAGCGGTCGGTCCTCTCCTTCGGCACCACCGAAGCGACCAACAAGCGAGAGAAGACCAATCACCTCTCCACCTGACCACGACGCGGCTCCATCGCTGATCTACAGATTTACGGACCTCCCAAGTAGTTTTCCAGAAGCAAAATCATTTCGTTTGAAAAAATCAGACGGGGGAAGCGTATCCCCGGTGATGCAGATCAGCCCTTTACACTAACCATTCCAAGTACTTCATATGGTCCCATGACAAGAGCTCAAACTGATGCCCTTCGAATCAAGGTGAACTCGATCATATTCTTACATGACTTCGCACATTCGATGAATGGTGCGCTACCTCCTGGAAATTCCTTTTGTGTGCTCAGGTATGATCACCCAATGGAACCCCCAAGACGGCGCCAAAGAAGCCCGGGAAGATGGCCAAGAGGGTGGCCCGAGGAAGAAGAAGAAAAGAGAGTAGGAAAAACTCCCAGGAAACCCGGCCTCAGCCCCAGCCTAGGACCGCTTTCCTGCGCAGGCCAGCGGGCTCGACCACTAGCCCAGCCTCCAGCCCGACCTCAACCCGGCTTTCCTGTGCCCAGCCCAGGCCGGCTGCTTCGGCGACCAGCACGGCCTAGGCTGGCCCCAGCTCGGCCAGGCCAGCCTCCCTATGTGGAGAAGGGGGAATAAGCCCTTGTGAATCTCACCTAGCCCACTTTTACCCCCTAGAATATAAATAGAACCCCCTACCTTCATATCTGGGTTAGAGATGATATGAACTGAGATTTGAGCATGTTGCTCCCTAGATCTTTCCGGTGAGGAATCTACCAAGGACAGTACATACATGTACTTGTTGGATAATATCAAGTCCTCTACTTATGTGAAGTCTCTTGATTGGGTGATTCTACCTCTTGGTCTCTCGCCCTCTTGATTCTACCTAGCATTTGACAATCTCCTGAAGGCGATTCTACCTAGCGATCTCTCCTCTTCCGATTCTATTGGTCCGGTTGGTCCGCCGATGAGAGGAAGGATTCATCAACAAGTTTGTAGTTTAGTGGTTGGGATCCAAGGCTATCTCCAAAATAATCGTGTGTGATTTGTGTGTATTCTTCGTTTTCATCCTCCATTCTTCGTCTCCCTCTTCGTGTTCCTCTCAGATCCGTCAAGATCGGGCCATCTCCGGTGGTTACCATCAAGGGGCTACATCATATGGTATCAGAGCCCATGTTTACATGGATTTGATTTCGTTTTCCACCCCTTTCCCCCATGATTTTTATCTTGATTTTGCCTAAATTCAAAAAATTACCACCAAAAATAGCCTTAAAAGGGATTTCGATCGATCTCTCGAATTATTGAGCTTTTCGTAGTTTTGTTCAGTGGATTTGTTGCTTAGGACCATTTTCCATCTTTATATTCAGCCACTTATCCAATTTGTCCACGAATTTCCAATATCTGAGCAAGAAAATTCGAAATTTTGGGTTCCTTGACGTGTAGGAAACCCGGCCTAGACCGGCCTCCTAGGAAAATTTTCCGCCTTCGATTTCTAGACAGATTTTGTAACATGTTTTTATTTGCCATCGTTAGTCCGATTCAAATGACTCAAGTTTTTCCCCGAAGCCCTCGACAACATATATGATACCACAATGACGGATCGACACGAAATTGAGAACCCACGGACACAAGTCCGTGATCATCAATCACATATGTATAACTTGTTTCCGCTTGAACTAACCCCTCTCTTTGCGTACCTTGCCCATTCGGACTAGCTCTTTTATATCGCTTAGTATCGCACTAGCGGCACCAAGAGTGCATTGTTTGGCACTTGTGAGTGTAGTTTTGATTAGGCTTGGCATTTCTATCAAAAAATAGAAAAAAGAGAAAAAAGATCACTGCCAAGTGCTATCTGATGCAGCCTGACCCATCCCACTTGGCATGTCTCGCACTCCATCATATGCCAAGTCACCATGGATTCAAAAGGTGAACTCATTCCTCTTCGAGTCCCCGTTTCATACGCCTTTGGATGGTATACTACTTGACCATCGACCCCCCCTGCATTGCTAGGTATGAGTCGACGAGTATGGACTTGAGGGGAGATGCCGAGGAAGCCCAGGACTCAAGGCCGTCCAGGGTGTACACGTGGGAGAGGAGGAAGAAGCGAGAAGACGAAGAAGAACCAAGAAGGCCGACTCCTGTACATCCCCAGGTCAGCGGCCTTGGGTGCCTGCCCTACCACCAGCACCGGCCTAGGCCAGCTCATCTGCATCCCCAGGCCGGCCACCTCGAGTGCCTGCCCGACCTCCTGCCCCGGCTTAGGCCGGATCCTATGCATCCCCAGGCAGGCCGCCTCGGGTTCTTGCCCGACCTCTAGCCCTGGCCTGGGCCGGCTCCTTTGCACCTCCCAGGCTGGCTGCTTCGGGTGCCTACCCGGCCTAGGCTGACCACTAGCCCGGCCAAGCCAGCTCCCCCGCGACCAAGTCCTGCCTGCTCGCACCTACCCCTATATATAGAGAATTTTCCCCCTCATACCTAAGATAGAGTTGATGTGAGATAGAATTTGGAATTTTCTCCCCCTCCCATGTGGAGAACCTCCCCCATGGGATTCATGGCTACTCCATAGATTTATCTATTGGACTGTATCTAGATCTCTCCAAGGAACTACTCTTTCACCTCGTGAATCTAGAAGAACTTGCCAATCTCTCCCTTGTGGTTTATATTGGATTGATGGATCGGCCGGTGAGAGGAATCGTTTCCAATTAGCGTGTTGTTGACTTGGGTTTGTGATCCCTCATAGGCTTCACGAGTTATCCCCCTTGTTGTGTGTGTCTGTTCTTCGTGGTGTTCGTCGTGTTATTCCACAACTCCTCTCCCCATGTTTGTCAATCCATGAAGACTGGGCCATCCTAGAGGCCAAGACTTCATCATCTAATATCAAGAGCAAGGTTGCCACGGATTTGACACCCTTTTTCTCCCAAAAATTTTCTATTTTTTCCTAAATTCGAAATTTTTCACCAAAAATAGCCCCCATTTTCTTTTGGATCGATCTGTGATTTGAGTGTGTTTTGGTAGGTTTTGATCCATGGATCTATTTCTAAACTTGTTGATCTACCTTCCCTTGCATTTCCATGGTCTAAATCCACCATTTCCCCTTCGATTTGGTCATTTTCGGAGGAGTTTTCCGCTCCAAAAAGTTAAAATCGCGTCAAAATCATGTGTGCGGGAAAACCGGCCCGGCCGGGGTGCTAGGCTGGCCTCCCAGGCTCCCAGGCCGACCCGTCCTATGACCCTGACGGCCTAAAGGTCCTCATGCTGGCCTCCAGCCCGACCATGTCGACCTCTCAGAAAACTGCGTTGTTTCTCCATCGTTTTGGCCATAACTTTTGATTTCGGACTCCGTTTTTGGTGATATTTGGCTCATTTTGAAGCTACGAACATCATCTAAAACACAGACACAAAAGATCAATCATAAATTTAAGCCAAAATTAGTGATCAAGAACGAAATTTGCTCCCCCTCCCATGTGGAGAACCTCCCCCATGGGATTCATGGCTACTCCATAGATTCATATATTGGACCGTATCTAGATCTCTCCAAGGAACTACTCTTCCACCTCGTGACTCTAGTAGAACTTGCTAATCTTTCCCTTGTGTTTTCTATTGGATCGATGGACCGTCCGGTGAGAAAAATCGGTTTCAATTAGCGTGTTGTTCACTTGGGTTTGCGATCCCTCATAGGCTTCACGAGTTATCCCCCCTTTGTGTGTGTATCTGGTCTTCGTGGTGTTCGTCGTGTTATTCCACAACTCCTCTCCCCATGTTTGTATATCCATGAAGATCGGGCCATCCTAGAGGCCAAGCCTTCATGATCTAGTATCAAGAGCAAGGTTGCCACGGATTTGACACCCTTTTTCTCCCAAAAAATTTCTTGTTCTTTCCTAAATTCGAATTTTTTCACCAAAAATAATCCTCATTTGCTTTTGGATCGATTTGTGATTTGAGTGCGTTTTGGTAGGTTTTGATCGATGGATCTATTGCTAAACTTTCTGATCTACCTTCCCTTGCATTTCCATGGTCTAGTTCCACTATTTCCCTTTCGTTTTGGTGATTTTCGGAGGAGTTTTCCGCCCCAAAAAGTCAAAATCGCGTCAAAATCATGTGTGCAGGAAAGTTGGCCCTGCCGGGGTGCCAGGCTGGCCTCCCAGGCTCCCACGCAAGCTCATCCTATGACCCTACCGGCCTAAAGGTCCCCAGGCTGGCCTCCAGCCCGACCATGCTGACCTCTTAGAAAACTGTGTTGTTTCTCCACCGTTTTGGCCATAACTTTTGATTTCGGACTCCGTTTTTGGTGATCTTTGGCTCATTTCGAAGCTACGAACATCATCTAAATAAAAACACGGAAGATCCATAATCCATTTAAGACAAAATTAGTTTTCAAGAAATTTTCCACCATATGTTTGAAGATCGCCGGAATAAGGTATAAATATTCGCGGATCTTCTCTCACTTGCATTCCTTTGTTAGCCAACCTACCCCTTTGATTAGATTACCTATTGTGGCTACATAGTTTCTGATTGCTTGGGCTTTGCACATTTTCACCGTGCAGTTTCCGAGTGACCATTATATGCGCTAGTTCATATAGTTTCATATGTTGGCACAAAATGAGTGAGCAAAAAGCGAAAAAGAAGAGAAAAGAGAGAAAAAGGAAACCACCACTTTACATACCACTTGTAGGAAGCGTGAAAGATCGATGAACATCTTGTAGGTGGTGCATTGTGCAAGTATTGTAGCCCACCAATAAATTCCAATCGAACTAGTGGCCCTCGTTGTACTTTTGCAACACGATCTTCATAGTGTTTGCTAGGATCATTTGGTTCTCTAGCTCAAATTTTGGTTGGACTAGTCCAATTTATCTCCGTGCTTGTGTTTTCATATATCTTTTGGAGATTGAATTGTTGTTGCTTTGTGATCATTGTGGTTCTTTACTTGCCATTACAATATCTTGGTCTCTAGTTGTTCCATTTTCTTTCCACTTTCCATACATATCCACCCATAATCCGTGTGTGTTCGGAGCTTGTTTTTGGATCTTTCAAACTCAAGTCACTTCATTATTTTTGTTATCGGTTTCTCTTGGCATGGTCCACTAGTTCCAATACTAGCTGAAATGTGATGTTTGAGCTCTTAGGTCTTCACACTCTATATATACACTTGTGCTTGTGAGTAACCATGTGTAGCGAGAGCGGAGCATATGGAGGCTATGATGACCATGATGAGTACACGATGGACCACAACGAATACAACAATGACAACAACTACAGTGACCATGACATGGACCTCCATAACGACTATGATGCATCAAGGATGCAGGACATGGTGGATCACCACTACTACGAGCACGACATGGTGGATCACCACTACTACGATCATGACATGGTGGATCCCCACTACTGTGAGCACGACATGGTGGACCATCACCACTACTACGACCACAATATAAATACCTACACCGGTGATACATCCACTAGCATCATCGACATGGTGGAGCACCATACCAACCACAACAACTTCGAATACATGAACTCCAATGACACGAACCACTACTACAACTACAACACCACAAGCTTGGATGAAGTGATGGAGCCATACTACACCGACTACTCTTCAACGAACATGGCGGGGTACTACAACTGCAATGACTCCACAAGCATGACGGACAAGATGGAGTTCTACAACAACTTCAACTCCGACATGGAGGAGCTCACCTAAAAAGACTTCCTCTCCAAGCTTTGAGGGCCAATATATCATGTATCATCTGGTTCATGCTCAAGAAAGAGGAACTTCAAGGAGAATGCCAAGGCCAACACAATCCAACTCCAACCTCAAGATGGTGCCACGACAAGAAATCTAACAAGTTGGAAAAGTCAAATTTAGCTCCTTCAACCTCAAAAATTGTGGTTGTCTATTTCGATGATATCCTCATCTATAGAAAATATTTGGAGACCCACCTTGAACATATTTCTCAAGTCTTGTTGGCTCTTCGCAAAACATTTTTTTTTTGCAAATCTTGACAAATGCAATTTTTGCACCAACAAACTTGGTTTCTTGGGTTTTGTGATTTCATCCAATGGAATTGAAGTCGATGAAAAGAAAGTTGAGGCAATTAGAAATTGGCCTAACCCCGCTTCCATGGGTGAAATAAGACGTTTTCATGGTCTTGTCGGTTTCTATCGCCGATTTGTGAAGGATTTTTCAACAATTGCTTGCCCTTTAAATGAGCTTAGAAAAAAGAATGTCCTGTTTGTTTGGGGGCAATTCTCAACAAAAATCTTTCGATACTCTTAAAAAATGTTTTGCCGAAGCACCCTTGCTTATTTTACTGGACTTTGAAGCTCCTTATGGTAATAGGAGACATCCTTCCCCTCAAGTTCGTCAAGAACATGATGATATTGACCCATATGCTCACGCTCTACCTAACTATGATGAAGACACCAATGAGAACAACTGTCACCACAATGAAGACAACAACTTGAGAACTATTCGATCCAATGTCCCAAAGTTCTATGGTGAAACCGACCTGGATCTTTACCTCTCTTGGGATCTTGATATGGGGTGGCCCGATCTTCTCGTTTCACACTCGATAATTTGTGGTTGGAAAATGGTGTCTCACTGAAAAGCCTCCGGCTAATACTTGTTGCCAATTGCTACGACTTTCAACCTCTTGGATATTTGCAGCTCCACATAACAGGTGAATTTGGTTCTTTTTCACCTTTTTATTCCGGTTCTTCTCTATGTTTTTCCACATTCCCAACCTTTCCACCATAAGTGTGTGTGTTTCGGAGGTGTTAGTCCGTGATTGTACATAGCAAACCTCCTTCTCTTTGGTGTGCCTTATCTTTCACCAAAGTCTGCAAGGCTCAATACTACAATACAAAGATCAAAAGGAGATTGACTAACCCCTTGCTAACGCTCTATACTTGTGAGCACCCATTGTGTTTTGATTATGTCTAGGGAAAATGAGAATGAGCGAAGAGCGGAGTACAATTTAGATACGCGGATTCCAAGGTCTTTGCACTTTGCTTTGCAAATGGAGATGCGCAACGAATTTTATCGAATAAATGTTAGAATGGATAACAACTTAGCCACAGTCCAAGAATCTATTGATCAACTTGGCGAACATCGTCATCGACACTCCTCCTCCTCAATCCCAAGAACCTTTAGATCCTCTTTAGGGTCAAGCTCGCGACAAGAAGAGCCCCGGCACCATAATGGGGATGATGAACCAACGAATGATCACCAAGCTCATTGCAATGGACATCTCCATGCAAGAAACAACGAGGAAAACATAAATCCTCTTCACAACAATCAACACCATCATGCTCATTGAGAGGAACATGAGCACCAACACCATTAAGGACGTGATCCCTCTCGACACTAAAACAATGGAAATGATCAAGGCCAACCGAGGCTAGAAGAGCGAGCCCCTTCCCCTCAAAGATCTAATGACAACCGCAACCATCCACTCCACAACCAAAATGGCCGTAAATCTTCAAACAATGTCAATGGTCACCCACATGTTGATAAAGTGGAGCGAGAACACCCAAGACCGCACATGGATGAAGCCGAGCGTGAGTGCCAACGTCTCCATCATGATGAAGGTAGAGCAAGTTAGAACTAGGAAGCTCACATCAATCACAACCGACCTAACCGTCAAATAAGTCAAGATAATGTGCATGAATGCTACCAATGTCGCAATGAAGAAGAAAAGTTTGGAAAGCTCAAGTTCTTCAGGCCCAAGTTTGCGGGAACCAATGACCCCGAGGCAAAGCTCTCATGGGCTCTCAAGGTTGATAAGATATTCCGCTTGCATAACTACCCCAATGAGAAGATGTTAGCAATGGCCTCCCTTGAGTTTGAAGAATATGCACTTCTTTGGCGGGAGAAATTGCAAATCTAATGAGAAATTAATGAAGAACCACCTATTGCCACTTGGGAAGAAATGAAGAATGGGATGCGTGCTCGATTTGTGCCTCCACACTATACACGTGACATATTCAAGAAGCTCCAAGAGATGAAACAAGGAATGCGCACCGTGGATGAGTACTTCAAGGAAATGGATACTTCTATGATGAGAGCCTAAGTGGATGCATCCGAGGAGCAAACTATGGCTCGCTTCATGAATGGACTCAACTACCCCATCAAGAAAATCACGGAGTTCCAACATTACTCATCTCTTGTGTAGCTAGTACATCAGGAAAAAACCAAGGCGGGACGCCAAGTGATTGACGATTTCAAGCACTATGTGCTTCGCCCAAGACACCAAGTCAAGTGCTTGCCGACAATGCCGCAACAATTGCTCGAAAGCAACAAGAAAGTGGATCTAGTGAGATGAGTGGTGAGAGAGAGACCCACCATCGCGTGAGCGAGAGCTAAAAGCCAAAACCGAGTGGAAAAGGAATGAGTGTTCAAAAAGGCTTAGCCTTGCTTGCCACCAAAAGTGAGATGAGAGTGAAAATCCAATTTTGTTTTATCGACACTAACAGCTTAGCGACTCTATCTCCATCTTTGGTGTATCTTTTGCAAAATTTGGTGACCCCATCAAGCATGATTGCCCTCATGGCCTCCTCGCAACACATGGCTCTGCTAACCACTTCTAATACATCACCGTTGATGAACGTGCAAGAAATGGCGAGGAGTGAAACCCACACGCCAAGTTCTTCTACAACCAAGAACTTCCGCAACCCAAGCAAACGACTTTTGAGTTCTACTATGTTTTCTACACCAACAATCGAGTGCTTCCTGAATCAACCAAGTATGGCCAATTCGAGATCTTCATCGTACTTGACCCATCACCACTACGAGCGTACCTCTACATGGCTTTTGACAAGCGCATCAACTTCAGCAACCTCTTCTTCGTCAACAATCCATCGCCCTTTCTTGGCATGAACCCCCTATCGAGCATAAATACTCCCTCTTGAAGTCACTAGCATCTATTTGGCCAGAGCATCTACTAACAACGAAGAGCATGCAAGATCATAAATAACATACACATTAAGACAACATGATAGATTGATAATCAAAAGATATAGCATTCAATAATCATCGGATAGCAGCAAACATAATATGTAGCATTACAAATAGATGATCTCGATCATGTGAGACAGCTCACGAGATCTAAACATGAGGCATAAGGTGGAGAGTACAACCATCTAGCTACTGCTATGGGCCCGTAGTCCAAGGATGAACTACTCACGCATCACTCCGAATGCGGGCATGGTGGTGTATGTGACGCCCCGAGATCGGGCACTATGCAGATTTCAGCATTCCCGCCAAAATCCACATAATAACCGATTCCAGGTTGCCACTTGTGATAACATTACAACAGTTCACGAATAATCCACAACAACAACAGAAAAGATATATACAAGATGACTCAAACAAGCCAGGGATACAACTGATACAATACAAAGATCCAAATAACAGCGGAAGAAACAACATAGTGTCCGACTACGGACAAGATACAAATTGGACTAAGAGTCCTGAAGATAACCGAGAGCGTCCAATCCCTGCCCAGGCCAAGCCGGAGGGATTCCCAAGCTAACGTCGTCAGACTTCAAACCTGTTGACTGCAATATTGAATATGCAGCCACGAAAACGGATTCGTGGGTCAGTACGGTTAAGTACTGGCAAGTGGATAAACCATACTCACAAGATACCGGCGTAGCCAGTCATCACAAGATACAAATACTTTGGGTTCAACGGAAAGGAAAGGGATTATTGCAAATAAGCGGCAGCGGGCTGCACTAACCAACTACAGAGACTCGATACAACTTTCGGCTAAAAGAGGGGGGATAAGATAGCGTATCGTAACCAACTACAACTACTCACCAAACAAACCCATCCAATGTTACCCCCTACTAAGGAAGCAACCCAAGGATACACACACTGTTGGATTAAGGATGGATCAAGTTGTTGTGTCAATAAGACTATTACTAGTCAAGTTATCATTAGTTAGGTGTAAGTTGTTCTGAGTACTTGTTAGCCAGTACTTTCACCAAGTCAACCATAACCGCGGAAAACACGGCTTCTCGAGAAGATTTAACCCTGCAGGGATGCACCAATTTGGCCGTACACGTATGAATAACCCGCCAGACGGGGGATCAACCCACCAAGCGAGGTACTCAACACAACCCAACTCTGCTTCGCATCAAGCCCAAAGCACCACGTGCTGTGCGTGCGCGGCTAATCGAGCCCCACGAAGAAAAGGGGACCCTCATAGCACTGGAAGACCACGCCGCCCTAAATGCCGACTACAAAAGTTCCACCCTGGCGCCAAGGGTTCGTACCTGCATATGCGTGCATCAAATGGAAAGCCCGAACTAAGTGTGGTGATTTGGACGAGATGTGAATTGAATCAAGTTGAGGGGGGCGCCCATACTCGCTTCCCACATGCGGTTAGTGCGCTCATCATGGATCAGTAGACAAGACCCTTTTCCTAATTAGGGTCGACACTAGCAGGCTTCAAAACCACACCGGGCCTCCTGCCGGTGCCTTATCATCAAATTATTATTACCCAAAACATTAACATGTTGTTGATTGAATTGAAACCCAACTAGCAAACTAAACAGGTGATAAGACGGACAACAAGACTTGAGCGCAAACAACACTAAGCATGCAACTACGACACGAGGGACAACAAGGTAAACAAACAACAGTTAATAGGAAGTGGAAGGAAGGCTATATCATGGCTGCAAGGTAAACAATATGATAGGATCGAGACACGAGCATCGTATCAAAAGGCTAGAATAAGAACAACGGAAAGAATCGGTAACAAGTGATGAAAGGCAGCCATTTGGCAGCAAGTGAGTATACTTGCCTGAGATCCAGCAAGTAGAGGTACATCCACAGCACTTGTCGTTGCTCACATCATCTCAACGTCCTATCCGGGAAGAAGCAACGAACCTCGAACAAACACCGGATGCAACAATTACTACTACGGCAAAAGATCCAGCATGATCCTATTTTATATGCATGACATGGCAAGATGCATGAGAGGAAACAACTTAAGCAATTTAATCGGAACCGGAGTCCGGAGAAATAGGAATTGGTTCAAGTTGTTTAGCTAACCAACAATTTAAATGTTGATTAACAGATGTAAACAAGGAAGGAGTGATGTATTCAATATTAAATGGAATAGGGCAACAATTGAATTAAATACCCCAACACATTCCATATTTATTTATTAGGTGAACATACATAACACTACTACAAATGCAACATGCAAGGTGCAAACATGAACATGGATGGCATGAACAGATTAAGTGCATTTTTCTGGTATGAAAACATATTTTATTTGTTGGATTTGGAATTAAAATGAGCAAGTTATCAAATTAGCAATTTTAAATGCATTAATTAAGAAATAGTTGTTTTCAGCAATTTAATTTATTTGAAACAGAAAACAAAATTGATATTTGCAAGGTTTAGAGAATTTGATTCGAAAACATATTTTACTTTTCAAATTTGGAGTTAAAATGAGTTAGTTATGATTTATGCAATTAAATCAATTTAAATTGAGCCGGAAGCCCAACATTTAATTTAGGAGGTTCGAGTTATTTATCTACCCATCAAGATTAAATGTTGTTTAACATGGAGAGATAAAATAAGGATGAGCTATGCAATTTTAAATGGAACCCGGACAATATTTAATTATCCCAACTCATTCCATATTTAATTATTAGGTGACATTACTATTGCCCGCACCCACAAAATGCAATGCAACACATGAATGAGATGACATTTATAAAAAGATTGGATTTAGAAAATACGCATATAGGTATAGGGTTGGGGTTGGGTTCGCACGTGTGGAGAGGATCTTTGTGTTCGACGCCGGAAAGAGGAGATCTACGGGGCAACGCCGGTGCCTTCAGGACGTGGAGGAAGTAGTCGACGTCGGCGAAGCAGTTGGTAACCACGTAGTGGAAGCAGTCGTTCTCGTTCCGACGGGGGAACTAGCCGAAGCCGAGATCATCGTATCGTAGAGGAAGTAGGCGTAGTAGTGGAAGTAGTCGTTCGGCCATAGGTGGTCGTTGTCGCTCTTGTCATCGAGGTCCGAAGAGGAAGTAGACGTTCATTCTCAAACCACACGATCATCGTCGTCGACGTAGTCGTTCAACGTCCGGAGCCGGTGTAGTCGTAGTAGTCGTGGGCGAGCCGCTACCGCATCGTCTTCGGGGTCGGAGGTGATGGTGACGGTCCCGGTCTTCGGGCGCGCACGAAGACGGCCAACGCAAAACGAACACAGCGAGCGACGAGAGATCGTGTCGGTGGTCGGTATTCGATCCCACACATCCCCGTGGTCGTTGTCGGTCATGGCGTCGTGGCGGATCTTGTCGACGAGGTACATGTGGGGCGGCGGTAGTCGTTCACGTCACGTTCTTGTCGAAGAAGATCATGGCGACGAGGTACGGGCTGGGGAGGATCTCGGCAGCGTCACGGTCATCCACGACACGGGCGCGAAGGCCTCAGCCACACCAAACAGATCATGTGCATGATCAAGTGCCTCGGGAAGTTGTAGCCGAGGCAGTGGAGGCGGCCCAGTCGATGTCGGGGTTGCGGACATGGCATCGTCCCGCCGGCACCGAAGATGGGGCGACAACCGCATCACCGCAACGATGGCGGCACAGGGAGCACCACAGCAGCGGCGCATCACCAGCCAGCTGCAGGTTTGGGGGAGGTGACAGGCAGCAACATGACCGAGTCGTGGACGGAAGCAGCTCCTAGAATGGTTTCAAAATCTTCGAGATCCACGAGTCGGCAAGGAGACCGCGTGTGCTGGTGGCGCCATCATCGTCGTGTGGCCTTCATGAAGGGCCACGTCTCGCCATCACCTCTTGCAGCAGCGGAGCGAAGCCGGACATCATCTCTGTCCCCTCCTCCGAGGAGAGGTTCCATCACTGTAGGGCGAGGTGGAGGAGGCGACAGGCAGCGGGCGGCGGCCACGGCGGGACGGAGGACGGGGGGGGGGGGGGGCGCTGCGAGTTGGGGTCCTTGCGCGGGGCGCTGTCCCCTGGTCGACGGGGACGGCGCCGGGGCTCGCCGGCCCTTGGCGGGGTGATGAAGGAGGGGGGCTTGGGGAGCAGCTCCGGTTGCGGCCGACCGTGGCAGAGGAGGTGACGTGAGAGGGCGGCAGGAGGGGAGCGGTCGGCGGCCATCCTCGCAGGGAGCAGCAGCGACGGTGGCCCTCGGCCGGAAAGGAGGAGACGAACGGCGGCGGGGCTCGCCGGCGGGAGGCGGGCGCCGGGACGGAGAGAAGGAGGACGAAGGGTGACGAGGGGAAGGGGAATCGAGCATGGGGCTTGGGGCGACAGGAGGAGGCAGAGGGCGATGCAGCGAGCGGGGGGTCGAGCGAGAGCGAGCGGGGGTTCCTCCCGCGTGCGTGCGTTTCCTGGAGTGGTGGGAGGACCTATCCGCGAATAGGAGAAACGGCGGGGGGCAATTTGCGAGGGAAGAGGTTATCTTAGGGTTTGGGGGGAGTTCGGTGGGGGGAGGCCGGCTGGGCCTAGCTGCGCCAATTCGGCCCAGTTCGGCCGGCTGCTCTCTCTCCAAACGTTTTTTTTTTCCAGGGTTTGTTTTATTAGTTTTAGAGACTGTTTTGGGACTAATTAAAATAGATTTATGCATCAAACAACTCGTAGAGAATTTTGGAAAATAGGATTTGATGAATTTTAATTGGTTTGCAAGTTTCAAACTAACGATGATGCATTATGCATGACGATGCACAAACAAAAAGAAAAACAGACAAAGCTAAGCGGGGAAAATCCCCGGCCGTTACAGACGACACCACTAACAAGGGATTGCGCCCTCGCAATCCACCTGCTAACCCGGGAGGGGAAAAGAAGTTCGACTATCGATTCTTCGCGCTTCCAGTTGATCTCCTCGACACCACTAACAAGGGTTTCTTGCTCGGAGTGACGACGATGTTCTTCCACCAGGAATCTTCCGATGATCGAACCTATTAGGTTAAAGGCTCGGAAAACGTCCACCCGCGTAGGATCCTAACACTTTGAAAGATAGACAAGGGGGAAGACTCCAAAACAAATAAGATGGGAGGGGAAATAGATTAGGGGTAAGGAGAAAACAAGAATCCTATTGAGATGTTTTTCCAAAATAGTTTAGCAGAAATAGTTTTTGACACTCTAGAAACAACGACCGTTAGCGAGGTTATCCTACAGGCTTTGCGGACCCGTTGCTTCGATAACCATTCGTATCGAAACAATCTCGGGAATCGGAACCAAGGCTCTGATACCATTTGTGACGCCCCGAGATCGGGCACTATGCAGATTTCAGCATTCCCGCCAAAATCCACATAATAACCGATTCCAGGTTGCCACTTGTGATAACATTACAACAGTTCACGAATAATCCACAACAACAACAGAAAAGATATATACAAGATGACTCAAACGAGCCAGGGATACAACTGATACAATACAAAGATCCAAATAACAGCGGAAGAAACAACATAGTGTCCGACTACGGACAAGATACAAATTGGACTAAGAGTCCTGAAGATAACCGAGAGCGTCCAATCCCTGCCCAGGCCAAGCCGGAGGGATTCCCAAGCTAACGTCGTCAGACTTCAAACCTGTTGACTGCAATATTGAATATGCAGCCACGAAAAAGGATTCGTGGGTCAGTACGGTTAAGTACTGGCAAGTGGATAAACCATACTCACAAGATATCGGCGTAGCCAGTCATCACAAGATACAAATACTTTGGGTTCAACGGAAAGGAAAGGGATTATTGCAAATAAGCGGCAGCGGGCTGCACTAACCAACTACAGAGACTCGATACAACTTCCGGCTAAAAGAGGGGGGATAAGATAGCGTATCGTAACCAACTACAACTACTCACCAAACAAACCCATCCAATGTTACCCCCTACTAAGGAAGCAACCCAAGGATACACACACTATTGGATTAAGGATGGATCAAGTTGTTGTGTCAATAAGACTATTACTAGTCAAGTTATCATTAGTTAGGTGTAAGTTGTTCTGAGTACTTGTTAGCCAGTACTTTCACCAAGTCAACCATAACCGCGGAAAACACGGCTTCTCGAGAAGATTTAACCCTGCAGGGATGCACCAATTTGGCCGTACACGTATGAATAACCCGCCAGACGGGGGATCAACCCACCAAGCGAGGTACTCAACACAACCCAACTCTGCTTCGCATCAAGCCCAAAGCACCACGTGCTGTGCGTGCGCGGCTAATCGAGCCCCACGAAGAAAAGGGGACCCTCATAGCACTGGAAGACCACGCCGCCCTAAATGCCGACTACAAAAGTTCCACCCTGGCACCAAGGGTTCGTACCTGCATATGCGTGCATCAAATGGAAAGCCCGAACTAAGTGTGGTGATTTGGACGAGATGCGAATCGAATCAAGTTGAGGGGGGCGCCCATACTCGCTTCCCACATGCGGTTAGTGCGCTCATCATGGATCAGTAGACAAGACCCTTTTCCTAATTAGGGTCGACACTAGCAGGCTTCAAAACCACGCCGGGCCTCCTGCCGGTGCCTTATCATCAAATTATTATTACCCAAAACATTAACATGTTGTTGATTGAATTGAAACCCAACTAGCAAACTAAACAGGTGATAAGACGGACAACAAGACTTGAGCGCAAACAACACTAAGCATGCAACTACGACACGAGGGCCAACAAGGTAAACAAACAACAGTTAATAGGAAGTGGAAGGAAGGCTATATCATGGCTGCAAGGTAAACAATATGATAGGATCGAGACACGAGCATCGTATCAAAAGGCTAGAATAAGAACAACGGAAAGAATCGGTAACAAGTGATGAAAGGCAGCCATTTGGCAGCAAGTGAGTATACTTGCCTGAGATCCAACAAGTAGAGGTACATCCACAGCACTTGTCGTTGCTCACATCATCTCAACGTCCTATCCGGGAAGAAGCAACGAACCTCGAACAAACACCGGATGCAACAATTACTACTACGGCAAAAGATCCAGCATGATCCTATTTTATATGCATGACATGGCAAGATGCATGAGAGGAAACAACTTAAGCAATTTAATCGGAACCGGAGTCCGGAGAAATAGGAATTGGTTCAAGTTGTTTAGCTAACCAACAATTTAAATGTTGATTAACAGATGTAAACAAGGAAGGAGTGATGTATTCAATATTAAATGGAATAGGGCAACAATTGAATTAAATACCCCAACACATTCCATATTTATTTATTAGGTGAACATACATAACACTACTACAAATGCAACATGCAAGGTGCAAACATGAACATGGATGGCATGAACAGATTAAGTGCATTTTTCTGGTATGAAAACATATTTTATTTGTTGGATTTGGAATTAAAATGAGCAAGTTATCAAATTAGCAATTTTAAATGCATTAATTAAGAAATAGTTGTTTTCAGCAATTTAATTTATTTGAAACAGAAAACAAAATTGATATTTGCAAGGTTTAGAGAATTTGATTCGAAAACATATTTTACTTTTCAAATTTGGAGTTAAAATGAGTTAGTTATGATTTATGCAATTAAATCAATTTAAATTGAGCCGGAAGCCCAACATTTAATTTAGGAGGTTCGAGTTATTTATCTACCCATCAAGATTAAATGTTGTTTACATGGCGAGATAAAATAAGGATGAGCTATGCAATTTTAAATGGAACCCGGACAATATTTAATTATCCCAACTCATTCCATATTTAATTATTAGGTGACATTACTATTGCCCGCACCCACAAAATGCAATGCAACACATGAATGAGATGACATTTATAAAAAGATTGGATTTAGAAAATACGCATATAGGTATAGGGTTGGGGTTGGGTTCGCACGTGTGGAGAGGATCTTTGTGTTCGACGCCGGAAAGAGGAGATCTACGGGGCAACGCCGGTGCCTTCAGGACGTGGAGGAAGTAGTCGACGTCGGCGAAGTAGTTGGTAACCACGTAGTGGAAGCAGTCGTTCTCGTTCCGACGGGGGAACTAGCCGAAGCCGAGATCATCGTATCGTAGAGGAAGTAGGCGTAGTAGTGGAAGTAGTCGTTCGGCCATAGGTGGTCGTTGTCGCTCTTGTCATCGAGGTCCGAAGAGGAAGTAGACGTTCATTCTCAAACCACACGATCATCGTCGTCGACGTAGTCGTTCAACGTCCGGAGCCGGTGTAGTCGTAGTAGTCGTGGGCGAGCCGCTACCGCATCGTCTTCGGGGTCGGAGGTGATGATGACGGTCCCGGTCTTCGGGCGCGCACGAAGGCGGCCAACGCAAAACGAACACAGCGAGCGATGAGAGATCGTGTCGGTGGTCGGTATTCGATCCCAAACATCCCTGTGGTCGTTGTCGGTCATGGCGTCGTGGCGGATCTTGTCGACGAGGTACATGTGGGGCGGCGGTAGTCGTTCACGTCACGTTCTTGTCGAAGAAGATCATGGCGACGAGGTACGGGCTGGGGAGGATCTCGGCAGCGTCACGGTCATCCACGACACGGGCGCGAAGGCCTCAGCCACACCAAACAGATCATGTGCATGATCAAGTGCCTCGGGAAGTTGTAGCCGAGGCAGTGGAGGCGGCCCAGTCGATGTCGGGGTTGCGGACATGGCATCGTCCCGCCGGCACCGAAGATGGGGCGACAACCGCATCACCGCAACGACGGCGGCACAGGGAGCACCACAGCAGCGGCGCATCACCAGCCAGCTGCAGGTTTGGGGGAGGTGACAGGCAGCAACATGACCGAGTCGTGGACGGAAGCAGCTCCTAGAATGGTTTCAAAATCTTCGAGATCCACGAGTCGGCAAGGAGACCGCGTGTGTTGGTGGCGCCATCATCGTCGTGTGGCCTTCATGAAGGGCCACGTCTCGCCATCACCTCTTGCAGCAGCGGAGCGAAGCCGGACATCATCTCCGTCCCCTCCTCCGAGGAGAGGTTCCATCACTGTAGGGCGAGGTGGAGGAGGCGACCGGCAGCGGGCGGCGGCCACGGCGGGACGGAGGACGGGGGGGGGCGCTGCGAGTTGGGGTCCTTGCGCGGGGCGCTGCCCCCTGGTCGACGGGGACGGCGCCGGGGCTCGCCGGCCCTTGGCGGGGTGATGGAGGAGGGGGGCTTGGGGAGCAGCTCCGGTTGCGGCCGGCCGTGGCAGAGGAGGTGACGTGAGAGGGCGGCAGGAGGGGAGCGGCCGGCGGCCATCCTCGCAGGGAGCAGCGGCGACGGCGGCCCTCGGCCGGAAAGGAGGAGACGAACGGCGGCGGGGCTCGCCGGCGGGAGGCGGGCGCCGGGACGGAGAGGAGGAGGACGAAGGGTGACGAGGGGAAGGGGAATCGAGCATGGGGCTTGGGGCGACGAGAGGAGGCAGAGGGCGATGCAGCGAGCGGGGGGTCGAGCGAGAGCGAGCGGGGGTTCCTCCCGCGTGCGTGCGTTTCCTGGAGTGGTGGGAGGACTTATCCGCGAATAGGAGAAACGGCGGGGGGCAATTTGCGAGGGAAGAGGTTATCTTAGGGTTTGGGGGGGAGTTCGGTGGGGGGAGGCCGGCTGGGCCTAGCTGCGCCAATTCGGCCCAGTTCGGCCGGCTGCTCTCTCTCCAAACGTTTTTTTTTTGTTTTTTTTCCCAGGGTTTGTTTTATTAGTTTTAGAGAATGTGTTGGGACTAACTAAAATAGATTTATGCATCAAACAACTCGTAGAGAATTTTGGAAAATAGGATTTGATGAATTTTAATTGGTTTGCAAGTTTCAAACTAACGATGATGCATTATGCATGACGATGCACAAACAAAAAGAAAAACAGACAAATCTAAGCGGGGAAAATCCCCGGCCGTTACAGTGTACATAAGAAAGATAATGTTTGTTCTTTTAATAGTGGTATAGAAAAGGGGAACGCTGGCGCAAGTCACCCTAGGACTTTTTTTAGGTCCCCTCGTCGGCCGTTGGATCGCGATCTTACGGCCACAAACAACACAACGCGTTTTTACATTTTAGTCTTTGAGTTTTTCAGAAATCAACCCGCACTAGACAACTGATCCACTTAAACGAAGGGATATATCGCGTTGCCCCTGGTTTTCTAGATAATTATAGCAAAAATGTCACTGCGGGGATTTTGCTTGAGTATTGCAACAAATCCACGGGTATCGCAGAAAAATCCTTATCCCGTTTACAAAAAGAAAAGTATTGCAACAATTTTTCCCAAAAAAAATCGAAAACTTAGTAATGCTAAAAGAAATTGTTAAACAATATGTTTATTGCATTGCAACAAAAAAGTTCAGACAATTCAACAAACACCAGAACCTTTTACAACAGAAGAACATGTGTTTTGCAATTTAAAAGTTAGGGGTGGTTGTTGCTCGAGATTCGTTTACAACAAAAATCGTCACCTATTTCAACAAGAATCACAACCTATTGCAATAAAAAAAAGTATTTGCATCAATTAAAATAGTTGGTAAGCAACAAAATAGTTTGCCGCCTATTCGTACAAAAAAATCACATATTTACAACATATGAAGAACCACCTAAACACAACGCTTCAAAATAAATTCTATAAAAACATATGTATTTTCTATAGAATTATCCGGAAATGCAACATCTCCTGTGTGCTTTATCAACAAATTTCGTGTGAATTTATTACAAAATTAAAGCAACACGTATAAAACATGAAAGAAAATAGCAAAAAACTTAGCATAGAGATGACACCAAACAGTTAGCCTGTTGAATCCGCACGAAAATTTGAACCAAAAACGAAATAACAAAGTGGGCCAGCGGTGGCCCAATTATAGGCTCGCTTGAAGAGGCTCGCCTGGCATCGCGCGAGCCACCTAAGATACGCCGTCTCAGGTCGGCCTAAAGTTATCATTTTCCTAATCAAAAACTATTTGTTCCTTCGCATGATAACAAATTAACAAGCCGTCAAAAACACAAAATATCATATCTATCTTGTTTCTATTCTAGTCAACACGTAATCTCTAGGGCAACCATACATAATTAAAATCTAAGGTTGCAAATTGCATAAACTACGCAGAGTTGGTTTTGGAAACCAGAAAGACTAACTCAAAGTGGTACATCCAATCATGAGATAATCTAAGGGCAGCATCCATAGCACAGCCACCGCCATCACGAACTTGCAGCAATCAGTCGGTCTTCATTGCTTCGGCATGATAGGATTCCAGGTCTTTGTCCAGCTCATCTGCACTCTTCTCTGCCTGCTTCCTTCCCTGACCACGGCCACGGAATTGACCATGGCCCCTGCCTCGGGCCTGGAACGGAGCACGACCCCTGCCTCGACCTCGGCCAGCTTGGAAAGCACCACGATTCAATCGGTTGGTGGGATTACTGAAATGGCAGATTGAGAGTCAAAGAATAACAACATTTTTGTAATTTTAAAGGACATCAACTCAAAGAACCATGAACAGAACTCCATTATCACCAAACTCCAACACTAAACGAAAAGACAGAAACAATTAGTGAAATGTGACCTCTTTTCTTTTACTTTAGCATTTTGCTCAGATAGACAGATGACTGGCAGGAACAACAAGCGGAGAAATGGAACATGACTGATTCATGCTAGAAATTTAGCAGCTTGAAGTTATCAGCTACCACTCACATCTGAACTTGGCATGTTTTTCATTTCAAGAAAATGCTCACAATTCATTGTTAATCTCACAAATTGTGAGCAGAAGGTGTGGAAAGAATTTTGTTTAAAAATCCTAGTAAGTACCTTTTCTAGAAGGAAAATGCTATATACCAACCGACTGATGCCACAGTCGGTTCGACGTGCGTCATGCGTCGTCATGGGCCACGTCCTTCCGCGACGACCCGTGTGTCCTTTCCCTCCCGTCACATCGGCATCTGCTGGTTTTCCACTCGTCTCCCACATTTTTCCTCCTCCTGCGAGCCTCTCAACTCAAGCTCCGTCGCTTCTCCTCCCTCCTACTCTCTCCCTCTGGCCTTCTCTCCCACGCGCCGCCTGCTCCCTAGCCCGGCGAGCCGAGCCTCCAAGCTTGTCCCCACTTGCCCATGACCTCTCTTCTCCCTGCTCGATGGTGCTTGTGCCCCGCATCCCACATCCATGCCAGGCCATGGCCGGTGAGGATCTCCCCAGCTCACCGGCGCGACACAGCCTCGCCTCCCGCACAGCCATGACCGCCACAATGCTCCTCATGAGCCAGTGTGGCACTGGATCTCCTCCGTGGTCACCGTCCGTGTTCGGGCGCTGCCATGGAGCTCGGCCTCGTGACGGCACACCACAGCGCTGCCTCAGCTCCATCCCAGTGTCGCCGCCATGTGCTCCTTCGGCCATCGCCCGTGGCCGGCTAGCTTCACCGACCCGACATATGCCCAGCTCCCGTCGGCCATGGCTGTACCCCCAAGCAAAGTTCAGTTTTTGTTGTCTAAGTATGGGCAAAGTGCTACAATGTTTTATGTGCCTATGCTACAAAGAGATTTCTCCGATGTTTTGCATATATGTCCATGTGGTGCTGGATGAGTTGGATAGAAATGTTAGATGAGTAATTTTTTGTTACAACCGCCGACAGCTTTTCGAACATATTTTTTGCAGCATTAATGGGAATTTGTTGCATACGTTGTTGACTTTTGCTACATTGACATGTCTAAAATGCTACTATGTTTTTGCTACACATCGTAAGTTTTTTTACACATTTTTGCATTTTTTGCTACACATGCTACATGCGCCCAAAAAAGCGTTTTCTGTGGAATATTTTTTGCTACACTGAATGGGCCCAGATTTTTTGAAAATAATTTTTGCTACATGTGATGTTACATACATACTGAAAAAATGCTACGTGCGAACCGTTTTTGCTACATTGATCAACCGCGCGAGAGTGGTTCACCTAGATAGATCGGACGGTGCAGAAGGTGGCTGTAGGGAAGCTTCCCTACAACCGACTGGCACCTAGCACATGCCTTTCTAGAAGGGGTCCAAACTTCTAAAAAAAAGTAATAACCAGTAACAATACATATGACAACACAAGGATACAGCTTGTGGTTGGAAACTACAGTCAAATAATGGCAAGCTTACTACTGTGCTACTTGCTACCTAGTAAACAGACAAGGTGACAATATTAGAAGTTAATATCATTAGAAGCTTTACCTCAAAAAACTGTTGCTGGAGCCTCCACCTCGTCGACCCATTTCAGGTCTGAAATACAATAAAAGAGTTAGATACACCATAGCAGCGTATCCACACACAAAAAAAAAACAGAAATCTCTACACATCAAAATCTGGTTCGCACTTCAGTTATCTATTGGGACTACTAGCATGTGGAAACACAATTTAGACCCAGTTCGGAATACAGGATTTTTTTTACTGAATTACCGTAAGGGAATACAGGAATTTCACTGGAAACAGTTCAATTCCAATGGCATTCAGCAAAATGCCATGTCAAACAGGGTCTCACAAAATTGTCCTCATACCGGTGTCCTGTAGAAGTACTAATTGATCTAACATGTTTCTGAAGTTACTGGAATCTGTTGTAATGTGCAGAAGTACTGGCAAGCCAATTTGCAACCGTGGTAATGAACTTATGTAAATTTGACAGCTACATGACAAAAATACAGGTATCTAAGAAGCTTTAAAGCACTTGACAAACATAAAAAGAAGGGAGGGTTTCTCCACCAGCAACCAACTAGCGTTCAACTTTGGCCAAAGAAACAGTGCAAATGCATTGTCAAAGCTTGCGGCATAGTGAATGATCCTGCTGAAGTTTTATGTCACTTAATGGGCTCTATTAAAGAGAGGATGAGTGAGCAAAAGCAAAAGTTTAGGCATCTTATTAACAACACTTAACTTAGACAGAGTAAAATAACCAATATGTCTACCAGACACAATTCTGGTTGGCAAATGTAGAACAATAAAAACATTACAAACGGTAAAATACAAATATGAAATTTGCGCTCACGTCATAACAATTCTTCTCATAGCTCTGCCATTAGAAGCCCCAACAACATTTATACGAGGTGTCATAGGAAAACCTAAGTCACTTCCAATAACTTCAATCTTCATGGCTTTTCCATCAAGTAGAACATTATTATAACGTTTCAATGCAGCAACTGCATCACTCCTCCTTGTAAACACCACCTCTGCTGTACCCTTCAAAAAATCAAATCAAATATGAGTACATCAAGCTTCTAGATTAATAATTGGTAGAGGCTTACAGCAAACACAAGCATCCAAATAAGTTTGATATAAAGTTATAAACTGATTGTCTGCACTTAACAAAAACAATGGACAGGCATGCATTAAACCATCCTTTTGCACCCGAGGTAATAATATGAGAAGAAAGTAGCTACACAATAGACCTATACCTCTACCTGATTTTTTTCTCGTGCCCTTTATTCACATCATAGGAAATGCAAGATAATAGAATTCCTAACAAGATATCATGATCCCTAACATGTAAGTAAGTTGTCACTGTGTATTCATCTAGAGCAAACAGAAACTGCTGAAGGGATAGGCAGAAAATGTTTCAATACACTCAAACACAGTGTATTTTCCATGGGAGTATTAATAGATGATCAAATTTTCATTTAGGGTTGAAGTAAGAAAAACGCTAGGATGTTTCATGCAACACAAACAATGCATACAATTTTCAAAAAAAGGTGAAGTTGAATACCACGAGAAATACTAACATTTTTGCGACCATAACCATCAAAGTGAACAGCAAATCGTTTCAAGTGACCAACTTCTGAAAACAGCTCCTGCGGGTAAAATTGAAAATGTCAGTTTGTTAGCTATATCAACCAAGGAATGGTGAATTCAGGTTACAACTCATTTCACAAACCTTTATATCCTCATTGGAAACACGATAGTCCAAATTTGAAATGTACAATTTTGTACCAGATTCTATTCCACTCGTCGCTATACTGTCACTAAACAGATCAGGTCTCCAGGTCATGCCTTTGGTTCGGCTAAAAGACTGAAAAATGCCAAACAACCAGCATGTGAGGAAACACGTCGTCATAGAAGAATGCTACCTCAAACTATTTTATAAGATCATGAGAACTATTAGGAACCACCTAGAATGGGTATCAACCATTAACGTATAGTGCCAACAAGTTACTTAAAAGCAGTTAAGCTACAAAGAATTGCATTAAGTTAACAATGGAGGAAGAGAGTTCCAACAATATCACCAATATCAAAAGCCAGATATATAAATAGCTCAAGCTCTTGCTCTGGAGTCAGCCTAGAGGAACATCACTGGGATAGAGCCCAGAACTGTCTGAAGAGTGGCACATTGCAGTTCCAAAATCCTTCAGTGCCTCATGTATCATACACATCAAACTGCCGAACTCCACAAAGTTTCAAACGTAGCAACAGAATTCAGTGGAGCCACTTTTCTTCAGTGCCTGATGCACCAGACACATAATTTGCAAGAACTCCAGAAATTTCCTTTATTTCCTTCAATATGTTTGATGAAGCTATTGTGGGAAGATGTGGGTTGATCGGTGCACAGGCATCTCGTGGAGGAGATCAGATCGATTCTGAGGAGCTTTGAAGACAACTTGATACGTACGGTGCAATGTATGGCAAATGAACCTGCACATTTGTTGGTGAAATATAGCTGCAATAATAAATGTTGTAGGACTTGGCTAGGTGTAGCACTGGCATCTATTGCATCTCATTTGGTTTTGGACACTTCCGAGGTTTAACGAAAATCGCAGCAGTTGATCTCAAAAAGAAGAAGTTTCCATTTAAGGTTTGATCCCAGTTACTTCTGCAACTCCATAAATGAAAGCTTAGAGGTGTTTACCCAACAAATTATTCATCAGAATACTAAGATTACTTCTGCCCCTCCGCATAATCAATGAGTTGCTAGCCAACAAAGGCCCAGTTAGAGGTAAACGCCAATGCTATTACTGCTCCTCCATATAATAAAATCTTAGGGATGATCTCCTCATTCAGTTTCTACTTTACTCGTGAATCTGACCATGAATAAAAACATAGGGACAGTTTTGGCCTTGCCTTAGCAATAACGCGTGCAGATGGTCGGGCGTTAATCCCAAGTGGTCCTCGAGGAGGAAGCCCTGATCTTCCACGCATGACATGTCCACCTCGTCCACCTCCTCCATAAATATAGTCAATACCCCTATCTCCACCCCTTCTTGCATAAAATGACATCTTTAGTTGTTTCAGACCACGCGGATAAGACAAGTCTCCTCAATACAATGACAACCTGCAGAACAGATAATAGCTGTAAGAGTTAGAGCTAATCATTGCTCCATAATCCATACTCGCAAGAAACTAAACAAGCATGTAAGTTGTTACAGAGATGCATTTATAATGCTACCAACTGTACGGAACGCAATGCATATCACAAATCTAATACATTTCAATACATCCATACATATATGCAAATAACAAAAGTAAGACTTAACAAGAAGCAAACTCGAATAAATGTGATAGCAAGCAGCAAATGTGAATAAAAAACGACAGCAGGAAGGCAATGCTAATGTAAAAAAAAAGGACAAGAAGCATTGAAAAGTTTACTAATTGTATGAAAAAAATTCAGTACAGAGACTCGATCCAAAGAAGTCAACCTGTCCCTATCAAGACAAATCCCTAATGAATTACTCCACTATCTTACTAATACAATTCCAATTAACACTGTTTGCAACTTTCAACACTAAATCCCATAGGATTTCTGAAGCACCGCAATTTCCTGTAGGCAAGGTTGGATCACACTGTCCATCAGCATCAGTCGGAAAGAACTAGTGAGCCAAATAATTCCCCATTCGGGACATACTATTTGGGAATGACCATTTTCGAATATATAGGAAAAAAGAATTCAACCCATCTAAGATCATATCTTTCTAGGTCAATTCGACGAAAGTAAGGAAAAACTAGCCTTGTCCCACTGATTCATGACATTGGCACCTACAAGACTAAATCTATTCCCTCATGTCCGAATCTAGAATTTAGCCCACAAGCGCAAGGGCATAAGAAGACGCGCGCATGTTGCGGCTCAGTGGCAAGCTAGTGCACAAGCCGCAAGGAACCAATTTCGTATCGATACCAACGAGACCGGACGAGAGATCAAACAAGAGAACCCGGTAGCCGCTTACGACGTTGCTGCGCTGCGAGGAAGGAGGGGCCAGGAGGAAGCGCTTCCGGCGACGGAGGGGGACAGACTTCAGAGGGGGAAGAGAGCTGCGGAGGCGGCGTGCTGGGGTTTCGTTGGATTCAAAACCCTAGCCCCTCTGCTCTCTTATTTCTGTATATTCTCGCTCACAGGTTTCCCGGCAATTTAGCTCCAGTGACTAGATCTTTGTTAGAAAGCCTGCCTTAGACTTGTTTCTTTTGTTTCTCCGTTTGTTTGTACTCCCTCCGTCTCAAAATAAGTGTCTCAAAGTTGGACAAAAGTGGATGTATCTAGACATGTTTTAGTGCTAGATACATCCATTTTTATCTAACTTTGAGACAATTAATATGAGACGGAGGGAGTACAATTTTGTTACTTCTTAGGACATGTACAATAGTTGATAAGACAGTCAGTTGATAAGACAGTCTTATCTTACATTAGCCACGTAATCTATTATATACTAAAAACAATATAAGGGGTTCTAAAAGAAGCTACCACATTAATCCACATAGGCTAAAGAAATATAAGTCATCCATCTTAATTTTAATGGTTAGGATTTTAAAGCTGATAGGTGTTACGCAAAAGTTGTCACGTGCAGATCTATATCAAACCAACACCATCAAACATGGCCATGTAGAAGTATAATGAGGGGGAAAGGGTTATCTAGCTAGAAGGATTACGTACATATAAAACGTGTGGGACAAGGTCTAACACAATACGTGTTGGACCAGGACATAGCCCTTTCTCTTTGATCTAGCCAAAAGAAAACAAAGCACCATTAGTATGTCCGCCGTATTTTAGGGTCATCTCGCGCAAGCTGCCCCCGCTGCCGTATTCCGGTCACATAGCATCTCCTCAACTGCTCGAGCTGACATGCATCACGCCACACATCAGACAGTCATGAAGAGCATCAGAAGATTGACCAGCTACAGATACAGGCATTAGGGCATCTCCAGCGGGGCTGCCTCAAATGCCGGACAAAAACGGGACAAATTTGTCCATTTGAGCAGCCGTCCGGGAGCGGCGGACAGACGTTTTTGGAGGTGCGCCCTGCGGGGGTGCTTACTTTAGAGCGGACAAAAAGTTAAGGCTATGCCGTTCATGGCATTCGGGGCGGCGAGGTGCGCGACCAGCACATCGGCGGCGAGGTGCGCGAATAGCACGGCCACATGGTCGCGCACAGCAGCCACGGCTTGGCCACGCCCGGGCGCGCACTTGTACTAGGAACCGCATCGCAGCTCACAGCCAGAAAGAAAGAAGGCACCAGCAACATAGCACTAGTACTGGACGCCATGCGCGGAGCACGTCGTGGCTGCTGGTCTCGACGGAGACGAAGGACGAGCAGGCGTGCTGCTTCGTGCGTTGTTGGGCGCACGCACGCCGCGCGCGGTGCTGCGGCCGTGGCGCAGGACGAGCTTCCTTGCCTGTTTGCGCGCTAGAGGCCTGCGTCGGCTCGTGCTCTGCCTCGTGACGCGCACAAGAGCAGTGGCGAGCTCCTGCCCATCCTAATCGACGCGGCCGCCGGCGAGGCGCACGTGGACGTCCAGGACCTCCTCCTGCGCATGGACTGCATCTCCACGGTGCACGAGAGCTCGGCGGGGCCAGCAGCGGCGTCGACGACGCGGCCGGTGGAGGGCATGGAGACGCCGCGAGGGAGCCGACCGCGGCCACTGTGCCGCGGAGCCCGAGCGGCTGCTAGACCTGCTCTTCCAGGACGTGCGCGGCCTCGTGCGTCTGGTCGACATCTGCGCCATGGCCAGCGGCATGGAAGCGCTCCGGGCAGGGAGGCCACGGGCGGCGCGGTCGCGGTCTGCGCCATGGCCACGACGGACGAGGGCAGCTGCGCGTGGGCGTAGGCGCGGCGGCGAGCTTGCGGGCGGAGAGGGCGGAGGCGGCGAGCTTGCCGGCGTAGGCGCGGCGGCGAGCTTGCCGGCGCGGCGGGCGGAGGCGGCGAGCTTGCCGGCGCGCCGCGGCGACCGTGTGTTTGTGTTCTGGCCACGGGGAGAGAGAAAGAGTGGGGACCAAGTGGGCCATTCGCAAAAAAATGGGACAGAAACGAGTCCGTGGACTGTCCGAGGCTGCTCAAATCTGACCCAAATTTGGGTCAGATTTGAGCATCCGCGGACAAAAATTCGGACAGCGGTCCGTATGAGCAGCGCCGCTGGGGCCTGGTTTTGGCCCAGGCTGCTCAAATCCGGCCGGTCCGGGCCAAATGAGCAGCCCCGCTGGAGAAGTCCTTACATACAGACATGTATCACACATTCACGCCAGACATGCAGTCCGGCCCGAAGGAGACAATGGCTGACGAGAAGTTCGTTAATTAGCATGTCTGAGGCTAGGACCATTACGCCGTGAGCGTGTTCGTGTTCAGCGGTAGAATTGAGTGCTAGCTCAGTGGCAGAGGCAGCGAGTACGCGCCCAGCCCACCCTGGATCGAGTCCCAATAAGTACCGAATTAAACATGGTATTATCTAGCGCTAAAAATTGCTGTCGGAGAGTCTAATCTTCTACCTAACAACGGATAGCCAAGGGAGGATCTCCCATCAACGTTTTTTTAATTTCGGTAATTAGAAACCAGCTCTCCCCAATTTATGGCACACATGCTGGAAGGATCTTTACGTCCGCAAGACGAAGTGCGACAGGTAGAACAAACAAGGGGGAAACCAGCTCTCCCCAATTTGTGGCACACATGCTGGAAGGCAAATCTTTACGTCCGCAAGACGAAGTGCGACAGGTAGAACAAACAAGGGGGGCTGGTGAGTATAACACGTGCATGCACCTTGATGGGTTGTGTATGCGCGGCAAATTCCTGCAATGTCCTTTATGTACCCGATAATAATAATATAATGAGTCATTGGAGGTAGTCACATTGGTCATCAAGGTCATCTCGTATTTTTCCCTAATTTTTTTTATGCAACAGGAAAAGCACAACCCTGTGAATAACGACCACTTTTGAATTTTCTCCCTAGGAATAGTGCGATATTGACACCATTAATTATCGCAAAGTAATATCTAAGTAATTTTTTTAACGCTTGAAGCATTGGTTTTCTGATCAATTAGCTTGTGTATTGCTTCGATGTTGTGAAAGAACTCTAAACTCTCCGGACTATTAATAGAAAGTTCAAAATATATTAACTCATATAGATTTATTTTTTTATGTGTGTTGTAAAGTTGAGGCAGAAGTATCACAATTTAGCATATCACCAAGGAAGAAGTATCACAGTTTAGCATATCAACATTTTGTGGTGAGGTCAGCACTCGGGAATTTGGACCAGCAATGACATCCAAAAAATTTCTTAACCAGGTATGACAAGTACCATCATGTATCAATTCAAATTATAATGTGTTTTGATTTACTATATGAGGAATGCACAAAATCTGTTTCTTAGTTGCGCCAGAGATAATGTTTTCTTCATTGCATGACTAAACCCCATAGCTTCCTTTTAGACACACTGCATGACAAAACATATACATCTCTTTTGTTTCATCTCGGTCCCATTATAATCCCATGGAATTCATATGCTAGCATAGACTTACACTGAACAAATATATTGGCTTTGTTGTATATTTCAAAATAGCGAAAAAAATACTCTGGGCCAGCAATGACATCCAATTTTTTTCTTAACCAGGTATGACAAGTACCATCATGTACCAATTCAAATTATAATTTGTTTTGATTTACTATATGAGGAATGCACAAAATCTGCTTCTTAGTTGCTCCAGAGATAATGTTTTCTTCGTTGCATGACTAAACCCCATAGCTTCCTTTTAGACACACTGCATGACAAAACATATACATCTCTTTTGTTTCAGCTCGATCCCATTATAGTCCCATGGAATTCATATGCTAGCATAGACTTACACTGAACAAATATCCTGGCTTTGTTGTATATTTCAAAATAGCGAAAAAAATACGCAACGTCAATATCGTTTTTTCTGGTATCCACTCCACTTTATAGTGAAGCGGGGCAAAGATTTATTAATAACTAACAAAATTGTAGATACATTCCCTTGCATACATGTGATTTTTTTTAATGTTTATGTGTCAGTGCTTCCGGCCTCAACTACTTTGTATATTGTATTACAATTGCATACATGTTATGTGTTAACGAGTGTAGCTAATTAGATACTAAATAGACTCAATAAATTTTATATAATTAGTGTTTGAATTACATTTTGAGGTAATGAATTTTAGCACTCATGTGCTCCTTTCTACCCTTTGAGAGTTTATGAACTAAGTTTCAGTATGGGCAAGTCAATATAAAGGTACATTGCGATCAACTAAGGGAAAGAAGCATAGTGCGAGAACAATAAATGATTATATTATAATTAAATACTTTTGGGTCTTACGCGAGAAGGCATCATCTGACGAGCCTTTAGTATTTGTGAAATGTCATTTGGGAAACTATATTTAGGTTTTATTGTGTATGTCTGATTCTAAAAAAATGGATTTCTAAGTTTGTATGACATATGGCGGATAAGGATAAAGAACTACACTTATTATAATATGAAAGGATTACAGATGTGTTTGCACAATTGTTTTGATAGAAAAATGATAGTTTCACAGTTAGTTTATGAAATAGTGAGAAAGTGATAAACATATTATTGCGGTAAGGAACCATAGTTTTACTTGATGTTTGGAAATAAAAAGAACACCAACCCTATCAATTGTAATTTACCAACAACATGTTGATGAGCCATGCCTCTAACTAATGTTATAAATGCACATGGTATTTATATTTAATAGATTATCATGAATAACGTCCTTATAGTAAAAATTCCATGAATCTCGATATGGTACTTCCATTTTCATGGATTTAATGCTACTTTTAGTTTATCCAGTCCTGTAGGGTATATAAATTAGGAACTATATGTAAGTAATCCTTTAGCAAGCAAATATGTCTAAACTAAAGGAACAGTTGATGTTGTTAGACATTATTTTGTGATGGATGTTCGTAGAGATTACTATTTTTTTTCTTGAAGAGAATTGGTCAAATTCTTATAAATCTGTATAGCTTGCAATCAAACGTAAGGATGTTTTAGTCTAATAGCTAATGGACTTTTATGAAGCAGTTCATACAGGTTGGCCGATGCGCCAAAAAAAATTGGTATATACAATAATGATTATTTAATTTGCTTTTAAATGATCTTTTGACAAATGCTTATTCAATTTGCTTTACAATTATAAATGATTATCGTAGTTTACGTTCGGTTATTTACTAATTACGTAAATTAGTTATGCAAATTTAAAATTTATGAAGTATTAAAATAATAGTAATCATAAAAATTAGAACAAATTTTTTGATGTTGCCCTCGCATTTGCGAGGGCCACTCTGCTAGTTAAGATGTGAAAAGAAAAGATGATGTACAGTGGGTTATATCTTAGTCTTATCTTTATTATTAGATAGTTCTAAATTTATGGTGAGATAAATTGTACTAAGAGATCATCTCTTAGCTAAGATAAGACAATGCTTTTTTTTTTCCTTTCTCTCTCCTTCACCTCAGCATGATAAGGCTAAGATACAATCATTGTACATGCACTTATGCTGCTCATAGTGGGTGGTAATATCACACATATTTAGGAAAAAAAATGATGTGACATATTATTAATGATGAGAGATGTGGTTGTGGTAACATTATAGTATTACCGTAACATCACATATACCAATGTACTATGAGTCTACAAACTAATAAATGCACATATGCATGAGAACGCACACATTACTCCCCACTATGAGGGTAGTAACATAGACTAGTAACATTGGCAAGTGACTTGTCTAAGTTACTCCCCACTATGAGCAGCCTTATATATAAAAAATAAAAGTTAATACCGTGGGCTTTTTGCCTCAGAGTCGATGTTTCAAAAAGAAATGGCCACCGCTCTCTCGTTTAAAAAGTTAAAATAATATTTTTCTAATCTTCTATACCTAAAAAGGAATACCCCACTGCCTAAATTTCCAGCCTTCTCTCCTTTTATTCGCCCATGTTGCTTGCGTGTTTGTACGCTCCCCGGATGGCACATTATTCCAGCGTTTGTACCTGCCCCCATGCATTTTTTTTACCGGCCTCGTGACAGGCCTAGCTTATCTACGGTGGACGATCGCATCAAACAAAGCAAGAACAGAGAAGGTTTTGATGACTCTCGATCGATTCACTGGAATTGTCAAGGAATGATACGAGGTACGCCGTTCCTCTACGGCTAGGGTCTAACCCAGGATTATGTTGTCTCTCTCTCACCTAGCTAGTCTAGCGCACACGAACACACCCACGGTAGGAGTCACGTACTAGTAATACCCAAGAGTAGTGTGAAGCTTTTTATTGGCTTGAGTTTACAACGATGTAACATTCCATATTTGTTAAGGCTAAATAGAATTGCTCGTGTCATCTCATGCATGAAAACTTGAACAACATTTGCATTTGAATTTAATAAAGAAATTACTAAAATCACTTAAAATGCCAATTCAAAATCATGCTTCAAAATGGTTTCAAAAATTTCAAACAAAAATATGTTATGGTTGGAAACTTCCTAAGGTTTCCAAAAACTATTTTTGCCAAATTTTAAGTTCGCAAAAAGGCCCAGAAAACATCGTTTTCCCTCAGTTTTTATAGACGGAAGGACCTTTCTGCAGTTTCTAGTTCTTCTGGGGGGTTCGCAAATATTTCTTTTTTAACTTCTTCCTTCCTGCCGGCGACAGGCAGGCACAAAGCACGTCGACGATGTCGCCACGCAGCTGCCTGCTTGCCTCCACGCCGCGCAGAAGGCCGGCCGCAGTGCCGTGCTAGCATTCCTCTCTCTCACTTTCCCTCTACCCTCGCATTCTCTCTTCTCTTTGTTCTTCCCGAGAGAGCAGAAAACATAGCTCCGATGAGCTCCTGGAATCGTCATCCCCGACAGTCCAGGACCGAATTGGTGCTTCTAACCGCTCCGTCGCGGCTTCCTCTACTTCCTAAATAGAGGAATCGGGCGGGTGTGTAACATCCACCTCTTTGTAATAAAGTGGTTTACATGTTTGTATTTAAAACAAGTGCATTTAAATTTAATAAGGGAATTTATTAAAATTCACTTAAAGTGACCAAATCAAATGCGGTTCAAAATAGTTTCAAAGTTTTCAAACAAAAATATGTTGAGGTTGCAAATGATATAAGGAACTCAAAAATAAATTTTACCAATTTTTATTATCTGTAGAAAAGTCCTCAAACTTTCAAAAGGCTTGCTGTTTTAAAAGAGCAGGGGTTGTTTTGCAAATTCTAGAAATCTTAGGGGGCTTCCTTGAAAACCCTCGTTATCTTCTTCCAGGCGAGCAGGAGGTGGCGAGGAGAGGAGAGAGCCCCGAGCACTCCTCTACCCCTCACTTGCTCCATGCCTTCTCTCTGTTTCTCGTTTCTGTGGAGCAACCCAAACCCTAACCTCATCGGACGTCCCTCGTTGCCATTGCTCCGACTGCTCTCGAGCTCGTAGAGTAGCAGGGGAGCCCGGGAGGGTCGCAATTTCCCCGTTGCCATCCACCACGGCCGCCGTCGTTCTTTGTTAGCCGCCTGCGATTCCGTCGTCCCCTCGAGTCCCCGTCCACCTCTTCGTGGTCCTCATGCTCTAGTGAGCCTCCCTGTACCCCTGCCTCGCTCCCTCGGGCCATCTAGCTCGCCGGCGCCGTGCGCCATCTCCGGCCGCCGCCTGAAGTGGTCGTCGTGGATGCTCCGGCGACCATTTGGTCGCCCTCCGCCACCCACACGTTCGCCTCAACTCCCTCTACCTAGGACACGAATCAATTTCACAATTCATCCATTGAATCAGGTGAATTTGAGTGCAACAGAGAAGTTCTTCTCTGGCTGACACAATGATGATTTCAGCCTGACGTCATAATCCTTTTTTAATAATTTCAGGAAATTCCACAAAATGAATAAAAAATGATAATTTAATATCTTTTAATTTGTAAATCAGAAAAATACGATTAATATACCAAAATGTTTAGAAAAATAAACTCTACATGTTTATAACATTTTCAAATATGTTTGAATACTTTTAATTTGACCATTATTTGAATTTAAAATAATTCATTTAAAATGGAGAAAATAAGTTTTTATTCAATAAATTCAGAAAATTACAAGTTATATGTCAAAATGTTTAGAAAGACAAATGCAATTCATTTGTGATGTTTTCAAAGCTATATGAGCACTTTAACTTTGTCACGCTTTCAGAATTGCCCGAAATGCCTCCGAGGTCCACTGGGGGGCTAACTTTGAATAAAAAATGCATAATTATCACATGAACCCTAGCAACCCATGAAACATGTTTAGGGCTTCTTTTTTGTGCATTCAAATGTTCATGCATACATAATCTGCATTGCATCGGTGTTGAATGTTGTTCTCTTTCTTTCTGGTGCTTGCTCTTACCGGTAGAACGCGAATCCGGAGTGAAGTTCAACACCTCTCTTGACAAATACTTGGTCTCACCAACCAAGTGAAGCACTTATCCCCGAAGCTCCACTTTGGGTTTTGTGAAGCAAGGCAATCCTAACCTCTTATCTGCCCATATATGTTTTCGAAATGGTTTCTTTCTCGTACGATGCATGCTTTTTTTAAGTATCTTGGGTCAGTAGATAGAGTTATCCTATTTATTTGAACAACCCAGATATCATGATTCACTGCTCCTAACAGCCATGGGTTTTATTTGTGTGTATCGCCAGAGCCTCAAATATTCCATGCTCAGTCATACATGCATGTTGTTCTCTGTTCCAACCGTTTGATGAATCAGAGTTACGAAATGAATCTAGTATGACAGGATGATGTGGTAAGGTGAACGTAAAACAATGTCGCCTAGAGGGGGTGAATAGGTGATTAAAACTTTTTCGGTTAAGGCTTGCTAAATGCGGAAATAAACTAGGTGTTTAAAATAACAAGCACACAACCTAAATAATATAGTGTCAACTAGGTGCACCAACAACTTATGCTAAGCAAGACAAGTAACAAGGTGATAGCAAGATATATAACTTCAAGCACAAAGGCTATCACAATGTAAATTGCATAAGTAAAAAGCTTGGGTATAGAAATAACCGAGCCACACGGAGACGAAGATGTATTCCCGAGTTCCTCCCTTTGAGGGAGTACGTCTCGTTGGAGGGGTGTGAGCTCGCCACAAAGGCCTAATCAACGCCACAAAGGCCTCACCCTATTCTCTGATGAACCTCACCACAAATACCTAGTTCACCTTCCACTATTGGCAACCTTTGATCGAGGCACACATCCACAACTTAATTGGAGGCTCTCGATGTCACCACAATCTTGGGACACGCATCCACAACTAAATCAGAGGCTCACAAGAACACCAAAAGTCGTCTAGGGTCCAGGACCCAAGAGTAAAAAGTCCACAAACTTTCACTTCCACGAATTCTCGTGAAGAGAACAAACTGATGCAACCGATGCAAATGGCACGAGCACAAGTGCTCAAATCCTTCACTCTCAAATTCCAACAAAGCAACAAATGCTTATGGGGTAATAAGAGAGGAAGAACAAAGGAGAAACACCAAGAACTCCAAGATCAAGATCTAATAGGTTTCCCTCACTAAGAAGGAAGATGGATTGGTGAAAATGTAGATCTAGATCTCCTCTCACTTTTCCCTCAAAGAGATGCAAGAATCATGGGAGGGATTGAGAGGCGAAAATCTTCCTCAATGTCAACAATGGTGGGAGAGAGAGAGACAAAAACGTCTTAGGGAAGTTTGGGAACCTTTGTGGAAGAAGGTCCCTTAAATATGGGCCTAGAAAACTGCCCGTTAGGGCCTTTTTGCGTGCCCAACCTGTAGTACTGGACGACACCTGGTAGTACCGGAAGTTCTGGGCCAAAATTCGTCCAGAAACACTCCAGCTACTGTTATTTGCGGTACTACCGAGCTCGTCCGGTACTTTGGGTCGGTACTACCGACCTTCGCCCGGCTAGTACCAGAAGAGGCAGAACACCGATACTAAAACGATCATAACTTTTGCGTTCGGACTTCGTTTTCGATGATCTTTGTCTCGTTGAGTTCGCAACAAAAATATCTACAAGATCATGTAGGGAAACATCATTTCCCAACAATGGAAATGAAAACAAAATGTAGAAAGGTTTAACCTCTCTGAAAGGGACAGCCGATAATATCTCCATCACCGAAAACGCACATAACTTTTGCGAATGAACTCCGAATGAGGTGAATCCAATTTGGTTGGAAAGATAACAACAAGGAGTACCCAAAAAAAAGGAATGGAGAAGTTAACACACATGGAAGGTGTGGGAACATTCTCAAAGCTGAACCGGATAATTTCACCACCGAAAACGCAACAAGTTTTTTTACCAAAACCGTTTTCGATAAACCTTGGATTTTCATGAAGACCACGACAAGCACCAAAAACCCATGGGTATTAAGCCAAATAAGAACCAAGAAACATGATATTCAAGAATGCAAAGATTTGAGCTCTCCATAACGATTCGATCAAGTTACTCACTTGAGAGCCCCTCTTTGTAGTACGACTATTTATCCTATAACCCGGTCTCCCAACAACATGAGACCGGTAAAATAGAAAATCTATCACGATCATACCTTTGGCTTGAGCATTACACTTGAGATAGATGATGACGATCTTGACTCTCTCAAGTTGGATCTTCTTTCTTGATTGTGCTCGCTAGCACATGCTCCGCTTGATGAAGACTTGCAAGTTGCTCCCCCATACACCATCGTGGGAGAGACTAGCTCCCCCATACACCATTATGGTAGAGAAAATCTTCACAAGGCCACAATCTCCAAATGGGTGGAAAGCATCAAGCATAAGATTTCTTCGAGATGCTTCACTTGAGCTTCCACGTCAAGCTTGATGACGAACACCGCTTCACGACAACATAGACCATGGGCTATATGAAATCTTTCTTTTGATGCGAGCCCATGGAAAGATACCTAACCACACATAGAGATGCCATACACAAATATCATGGGTTAGTTCACAAAGCTATATGGACACTTGCTTACCATACTACGAGATACATAATCCCACTTGGTACATCTTGTAGTGTGTTGATCGCATGCTTGATCAACCTTGTATCTTTTCTACTCACTTCAAATGATGATGTATTGAAGATAATCATGAAAGACCACATAATACTTTTCTTCAAGACATACTTGTGATATGCACAACTCAATATATGAACTTCATATAAATCCTCGAATGTAATAATGGTCATCATGAAAGCTTCTAGAGTTCAACACATGAGATCCAATCTTTCTTATGGACAAGATCTATAAGGATAAATCAATGCAAACATTAGTACATAAGGATTATCATTAATTACCAAAACCACATATGGGGGCATCATGCGCTCTCATAAGGTTGGAGATGTGTGTTTAATATGATTAAAGGCTTGGATGAGTTGCCACATGGGACGTGGTGATTTGCCTAATTCATGCCCTTAATTAGGAGCGAGTTCTCGCCTTTGAAGCCAAGACTGAACGTGCAACCACAAGGGGATTGGATTCTCCTCGGTCTCAACTTGTCTAGTTTGTTCCATGAGTCGCCTAGTTTGGGCGTTCCATTTGTATTTGCAGGGATATTAAAAACGTTTTCAAAATTAGGACGTGGTGGTGTATCGGCGCTCTATGGCTAGATAACCGTCGAGCATTGCGCACAACAATAGAGACCCGGCAGGAGATGGCCACTCCCTATTGGTGGACCATCTCTACTCGGTGCGACTCATGGAATAGGTGAAGAAAGGGAAAGTTCGTGGTCAGCCACCCTCTGCCGGCACATCATTGGAAGTGTGCCAATAGCTTGGCATTAAGAGTCGGTTGGCACATGTGGGTAAAGTTGCCCCTGTAGGGTTAAATATTTTCGAAAAGTCGTGTCCACGGTTAAGGACGACTTGGTGATGGATTATGGGATCATAGATAACTTGAACTGGACGTAAAATATGTTGTCAATGAATGGTTGGTATCAAGAGGTGGTTCCTATTATCAAGTGTTGGAGATGATGCTTCGGAGTATTTGAAGACATTGCGCGAAGCAAGTGTGTTCTTTTAAAAGATCTCTTTTTTAAGCTTCTTTATGTCCCTCTATTCGAAACAAATATTGATTTTCATAAACCCTTTTATGAACAAGCATATATATAATAGGTTAATTAAGTCTTGTTGAGTACCTTCAGTACTCAGGTTTGCTTCATTTTGGTTTAGGTGAAGTTCCTCAGAATGGTGTTGGTTGCAACATGGACATCGACGAATAGTTTGGGGTTCCCAGACAACAGCCTGGAATCTATGGGTTGGGATGTTGCCTTATGTTGTGGCCTCTTAGGCCTTTTTGTTCTTGTTGACTAGCAACATAGTTTTCCTTCCATTGTCTGATGTAATGTTGGGTCATGTGACCTCTGTTTGCAAGCTATACTCTAGCAATACTTGCTTTATACAACTTTCATGTCTAGAGTGCTACTTTGATCGATTGTTGGTTTTGAACTCATCGTTATTCAGTTTTGGCTATGCCTGCATTGTTTTCGTAGTCGAGGGGTTGTGGAGCCGATGATCCATTTTCGAGCACGTCTGCCGATGTTTACTCGGCCTGGGTTTGGTAACCTCAGTAACCCTCGATTGTTGTTTCACTCCCTGGACACATAGCATCTGTGTATAGCATTGGTCTCGTTCCTTCAGTTTCATACGACTCGTGGACACTTTGATATGCATAGTTGGTTATGACTAGCATGGACACAAGGAGTAGTAGTACCGATGTTATCCGCTTTGCGTGCCCATGAATCCGGTTTACCTGTCGTTGTTTGTTGCGGCCGGGGCTGGTAACCCCGAAGCCCTTGTGGGTCCATGACTAAGAGCGCATAATAGTATGTATACCGCCGGGTTCGGGGTCTGACAGGTCTTGGTATCAGAGCAGGACTACCTGTAGGAAACCCTTGATATTGGTCGGTGTTGAGTCTAGAGTTTGTGAAAACTATTTTGAAATGACAAATGAGTTGTGAAAACATTCTTAGGATTATTTTTACTCCTTACCTGGTATCGCTCTAATTCTGAGCCACCGTATCTCATTTGATTTCAAATGTGTTACTTCTCACCTGTTAACTTCAAAATTAGGAGCAAAATCGTTGGGTGTTTTACTAGTACTCCGTGTCAGGTTGCTAATGTTCTCAGAGTTTCCAAGTTACCTCCTTTGATCTAAATAATTGATTCCATTTGACTTCAATTGATCCATATCAAGTCGCGAGTCTTTCATCCTTTGTCTAGTGATGTTTGGGACGTGACTTGAGGTTATGCGTCATCATCACACTCCATTGTCATGGTTTGTAAATCAGCTGGTCGGTGTATATGTTTCGTATTCCTTTTACTACTAGCCTGATGAGATGATTCGTCTTCTACCACATGTCTCGTTCTACCTACAATAGTTCAGCTATCTTGTTTCCCTGTGAATCAGTCATGAATCCTTTCGTTGTTTTCTTTTCCATGGGAGTGTTTCTCATGGTTTCAATTCTTTGTGCTCAGGATGTCCGGGAGTACTCGAGATTCCGTTGACACTGGTCATATTGAGGGAGAGTCATCATCTTCCTTAATGGCGCAAGTTCTTCAGGATATCGAGATCAATCACCTGAGAAATGAACATCTCCTTGAGCATGTGGCGCGAAACACTAAACGTCATTCTGATGAATGCATTATGGTTGGGGATTTATTTCATGCTAAGCTTCCGTCTTTCAGCAATCTCAAGGAAACCGTTGGTGCTGATGATTGGCTTTGTACCATCGAGCGCAAATTTAACGCTCTCCATGTTCAAGAAAGTGACCGTGTGAACTTCGCTGCCTATCAGCTAGAGGGTGAAGCTGGTTTATTGTCGTGGGATAATCGCGGCAGACGTTACCGGGGGTAACTGATCTTGGGGCAAGACGACACAGGCGTTTGAAAGAGGGTTTAGCTCAGAGGAAAACATGATGGAACTCGATCTGGTAGCCGGCAATCAAGTCGCCGAGTCTCCGATCTTAATATATTAACTCGATCTCTCGTATACACTGGATGCTCGATACCAAGCGACACTGCTAGGGTTCTTAGATCTCTCTCAAACAAACCTAGGGATCGGTTTATAAAGCACCAGTACCCCCTGGCTTACTCTCCAAGGTACACCCTGAATCCTACCCGGACACCGCATACAAACCCTAACTTTCCTTTACCGTAACCCATAATCCGGGTTACGAGGCCTACAAACTTGGGCCTTCCAGAAGTTTCTTTATCCTTAGCCGGATCTTGCGCAGCGTCCTTTGGGCCGGGTTATGCCTTGGAGTTGGCCTACCGGGTTAGTATCCCTCCATCAGTAGTCCCCAGAATAGCTTGGGCTTCACGGATCCTTCCTTGAAGCGCTTGCTATTCCCTGAAAAAAAACATCAAATGCCCAAATGTATGAAGGCCGGGTTAAAACGCTTTGATAAACAGCTAGGCCCAACTCCACGGTGGCCATATAGTAACCCGGCCTCTCTCCAAACACTCGGCTTAGCTTTCCAGGTCTAAGCCCTGATAAAAATGTCAAGATCCTGCACTTTACTCGATAATTGATTTTGATATTATGAAGAATATCTCCTTCTTATTCCTGCCCAGATATCACGTTCAACACTTAAAGCATATCTCGCAAAACTCAAACAGATAGCCGTTACTCCGTAATTCCCGGCTCTCGCTCGTTGAACTAAACTTATCCAACCGAACCATTATAAATACGCTCTTAGGGGTAACCCTAACCCCAACGGCTCACTTTCCCCCATTCCTCTTCCTTTCTTCCTCCGTGCTCAAGCTCACAGAGCGCCACCACGGAAACCTCGCGCGCATCACCGGAGCCTATCGGCCGCCGGCTACGCTCCGCCACAGTGCGCTCTGCACCGCCGCCAAGATCCGCCGCCAAACCCCCGACCGGCCCGCCGGGAATCGCAAAGGGGCACCAAGCTTGTGCTATTTGCCTCCGGCGTGCTTCACTTCGATCTCCTCCAGTAAGCCTCCCACACCCGTTAACTGGCCTCCGCAATTTCTTGATTTTCTTCAGATTAGATCTAGGTCAACCCGCCTGTCATTTTCCCGGTCATGCCGAATTAAGTTACTTGTACTCACTCTAGTTCATCCAATGGATTGGATACTGACTTTATTTTACTTCCCTACCGCCCAGAGCTGCTAATTTTGCCACAAATCCAGAAATGGAATCTCTAGCCTGGGCTCGGGCCGCCCAATTTTTCCGCCCTCGCCTCTATCATCCGGAAAATCTTCCCTTTTCCGATTCCCTTTATTCGTAATAGGTACTTGTGTAACCATCCACCACCCTCGAACATTCTTTCAATGCATAAGCCTCCATGATTTTTATAATGATGCTTGATACCCGGATAGCTTGAACCTTGCTCCACGGAATGACACCCGGATAGTATGTAACTTCCATATTGTCTCGATGCCACTCACCGATACTCGACTAGCTTATGATTTCTGAGTCTTATTCCTTGTATCCTTCTACCTTGTGCTTTGCAGGTCAATCACATGGCTCCCAAGAAGCAGGAAAAAACATCAGCCAAGGCCAAGACCACCAACTCCATATCCGCCAACTGGGCGCGATCTTCAGTCACCAAGGCCAAGTTAGAAGAACTGGTCGATCTAGGGGTTCTTCCCCCCCAAGAGGATATCCAGTGGAGGGTGCCGGGTAACGAGACCCGGCCTACACCGGCAAAGGATGAGGTAATATGTTTCGTGGAGCACGTGACCCGGGGCTTCCGTCCTCTGGGTCACCCTTTCTTTCGTGACATTTTGAGCCACTATGGCCTTCGTATATTTGACATAGGGCCTAACTCCGTGTTAAATATCTCCCACTTCATCGTCCTTTCCGAGTCATACTTGTGCACTCCGCCAAGTTTGGCTCTTTTTGTCGAGCTTTTCCAATGCAAACCGTGCCGCGAAAGCGGCGACGGGGCGCTCCTTGCTTGCGGCGGGGTTTCCATCCAGCGCCGCAAGAATTCTCTGATGCCACCTCTTACCCTTAACTCCCACGTCAAACATTGGCAGCTCTCATATTTTTACTGCCGAGACACTTCCCCACCCGGCCAAAAGAAGCTGCCGGGTTACTCAGAGGGCCTTCTTGACATCTCCGAGAATTTTAATGCCTTTGCCCCTGACTCGGACAGGGAGGCAATTCAACCTTTGCTAGCCAAAATCACTATTCTTGCGGCCCAAGGTCTCATCGGGCTCAACCTGGTGAAATCTTGGGTCGATTTCCGGATTCAGCCCAATTCCATCCGCACAAAGTTAATGTGCGAGTATTCGGGGCACACCACAGACCCGCTCCGGTACTCTAATAACAACTTTGCGGCTGGTGACACCAATAAAACTATCAAGGGCTTTCTGACAGAAAAACTAGAGGTAATCCGGAACATAGCCGGACTAGAGCCCTTCACACTCGAGAACCCAGCCCCCAAGGTAAAGATCCGATTTTGATGTTTTTACCTTCGCTCTTTCCACTTGATACAGCTGATAACCCTTGTTCTGATACCTTCATCTCAGGCTGATGATGATTTTTGGAAGATCGACACTTCTCCTAGCTCCGAAAGTCCAGAGGAACAAGAAGAGGTCGTTAACTCGGACGAAGGTGCTCTCCGGGTTTTACTTGGTTCCTTTAAGTTCGTCGTAACTCCTTCATTTTCCAACTATAACCTTGATGACTTCCAGAACGTGAGGACAAAGACGAAGAAGAAGAAACTGACGGCAAGGTGGAATCCGCCAGTGATGAGGATGAAGTGGAGCCGACAATCAAAGTCGGATCAAAGAGAAAAACCCGAGGGGTCGTCTTCGAGGTACCAAATCGTTTCCTTGTGTCCAATTCATACTCCTTTGATAACATGTATGAGCTATCTTGACGTTATTCCACTGGCCGTATTTGAAGGAGTCGCCTATGACCAAGCGCAGAGCGACTCGAAATTACCCGGGTGATAGTGCTCTTAACCCGGGTATTCCATCGTCTCCAGCTCGACGCACTGGTATTTACCTTATCCTTTCTTGAATGAAAAAAAACTTCCTGAACCATTCCCTCACAAGATCTTGCTTGATGTTTTTCAGTCTCGCCCGGGTCCAGCAGCGAATTCCCTTCGGACTTTGCGGTGAATCCCGGGTAAAGTTCTTTTTCTGACGTTCTATCACATTTTCATCACCCTTTCCTGATTGTACACTAACTGCTCACTCATACTATCCATAGGGCCACTGTCGTTATTAGCGACCAAGAGGATATGGCGACCGATGACCCGGGTAAGGGGAACCCGGCTGATAAGACAACATCCGCGTCTAGCGGCGAAGAACAAGCGTCACCAATAAACCCGACCAGACAAGAAGCCGAGTATCCGATAGCTTCTCATGCAAGCAAGAAGGAAAAAGCTGCAACTTTGGGTGCGGGAGAGGGAGCATCAGATTCTGACATTCGAATGACCCGGATGCCGCCTCCTGCTAAGAAGAAAACTCCTTCTCCGAAGTTCCAAGGCCCCGGGTCCTCTAATACGGGTAATGATACCTTTGATCAACTGATGAGCGCTCTCCTCACTATGAAGACCTCAGAGAGCGATATTCTGGAGCGCATGGCCGCCGAGCACCAGGTAACACTACTTGATATCTCGTAACGTACACCTAGTCCCCAAGTTCCGAGCATAACTTGTTGAAGTTGTGCTTGGTACTTTATGCAATACTTAGCTTGCCATAATACCCGACTGATATTTGTACTCCTTGTTCTTTACAGGCACAGATGACCCGGTCTGACAAAATTTTGCTCAAGACCGAACAACTTCTTCTTGCCGAGGTAAAGCGGAGAGAAGCCCTTGAGGATGACGTGGAAACCTTGAAGAAGGACGTTTCTAAATACAAGAAGAAGTACAATACTGCTCAATCCGCGCTGAAGAAATTATCGGACCAGGTTACCGATACCTATCGCATCTTGCTTAGTAAGTTTTTGCTGCCGACTGACTTCATGCCTTTACTTTATTACATGATACTCGGGATTACTGATACGTCCTTCCTTTGTTTCAACTGCAGGTGCCAACCTTGCGGTCCCAGAGGAGGATGCCGTTGCAAAGGCTAGAACTCTAAAGACTGTGCTCCGGACATTCTTTGCCGGCACGAAATTTATACTGGATGCCGTGAAGTGGCCTACTGAGGTATATCCGGGTGAAGAAAATCTTATCCAAGCCTGCTCCACCGTGCCTGCCTGGATTGAAATCTGGAAACGCTCGGCATGCCGGATTGGTATGACCCGGGCCTTTACCCTGGCTAAGGCTTATTTTCCGAAGCTTGATCCGGCAAAGGTAATATCCGGGTTTCCAGAATTCAAAGCGGATGGCTCCAAGTTTGCACCCAGGGACTTCAAGGCCATACAGTCCGCAGTGCGTCATTCGGCCACCACTTTGGCCGATAGTATGGATCTGAACACAATTATGAGTGCATACGATGCTGAAGGCAAAATCGTTACAGAGGACGCACCCCCGCCCTTTGATATTTTGGAGAAATGGGCTGCTGACTCGGCCAGGAAGAGGGAAGAAACTGCAAAGAGAGAGGCCGAGTTAAGATCAGGGCCAACCACCTCTACACCAGCTGTTCTTCCGCCTGTCCGTCCTATCGCGAAGAATCCGGGTGATGATGCCGGGAGAGCTAAAGAGCAAGTCCAGGAGCAAGACCCGGAGAGCAAGGGCAAAGATGTGGACCCTACCCAGGAAGCCGAATAGGCAAATGCCAGCAAAATACTTTGATCATCTGATGCTTTTATTCAAAACAAGTATTCTTTTGACGGTGCGCCTGTGCACCCTTGATACTGATGTCGCAACTTTGGAACGCGCTTTAACTCTGTGATACACTTCTTGCCTTTCTAGGCCTTTTGATGAACTTGATACTTGTCTATTTTTGAACTTATTCTTGATATCCAACTTTCATTTCTTTATTTCCGAGTATCGTGAGTTTTGACAGGTGGACTTTTCTTTAAGTCCCCAAGTCCCCACGACTCGGACATTGGGGTCTTTCGAGCTTGGCGACGAAACAACTTGATTCTATTTTGAAACCCACAGTCCCCAAGGCCCGAATTTCCGAGTCTGTGGTGTTTGGTCTTTTCGAAGAGAACAAACTTGTTGTTGCTAAGCCGAAACCCGGAACTTTTTCGTATAGATAATGAAGTTATGCTTGATAAACGTTGAGTTTCCGGCTATTAGCCTTGTACTCTGCATAGCTTGTGGTTTAGATGACCCTTTTGACTATCTTGTACTGTAAGCCGGCTTTCGCGTGGATACCATGTTGTTACATCTATACGAAAACAGGGTCAGACAAGTCCCATTGGGCTTCATGGCTGATTGTAATCGTAAGCGAGCAAATCATGCCACTTTAGTGCGAGTCACATCGAGCTTAAGTAAGAAAAGTCAAGAAAATTTGGCTCCTTTGTCCGGTTATAAGATTGCAGCCGTACTCGTTTGCGAGTGATCGACCCTTATAACTCATAGGCATCAAGGCCGGGTCTTTGGGTTTGTGGCTGTGCTATTCAAGCAATCAGCCCCCGAGACCTATATATGTTCAACATACTTAATGATACTGATGTATTGATGGCAATGGATACTACTTACCTGTAACCGAAGTAAAGATCATAACAAAATAGGACTTGATAACCATCTCTTTATTGATACGAGAAAGTTTGGGTCAGCAGGCCGCCTCATTAAAAACCTTCCAGTCCCCTTAGGTACCCTGGGTAGGAAAAGAGCGCGTCTGAAACCTGCTGCCCGTTACATTGTTTAGTTCTTCTTGAGAACCGGTCCCGGGCTGACGTGACCGATACACATTCTCCATTTGTTGGACTTTTTCATGATGAGTACCGGGTTTACTAGCCAACCCGGGTGAGGTGTTTCCATAACGCGGCTGGCTGTGAGCGGCCGTGCATTTTCTTCTCCTCTGCCAGATTGTTTGGAGGAATCATCCTTGATAAAAGCCACCATCTTAGCATCTTGTGCTGCCTTGGACTTTGCTCTTTCGCCTTCAGTGCTCGGCCTTTTTGATGTGGTTCTGTCCTCTGGGTCTGGTTGAGACCGGTAATGCTTGAGTTCCTCTTTTCTACAGGCTTGCTCGGCCATTGCTGCGTCTCCTTCATCGCATTCAGCTGCTATATCTCGATTTCCGTGTATGGTAATGGTCTGCTTCGGACCCGGGATTTTTAGCTGTAGATACACGTAACACGGCCTAGCCATGAATTTAGCATAAGCCGGCCTTTCGAATAGTGCGTGATAAGGACTGCGCAATTTGACCACCTCAAAAGTGAGCCACTCAACTCGATAGTTATCCTTTGATTCCCCAAAAGCTACCTCCAATGCGATTTTTCCCTCAGGGCACGCTGAATGACCCGGCAAAATTGTTGAACTTTTTTGTAGCTGAGACTCCTTGAGGCCCATGCGCAAGAAGGTTTCCCAATACAATATATTGATGCTACTTCCGCCGTCCATCAAAACCTTTTTCAGCTCATGCCCATTGACCTGCGGTGCGACTACTAATGCTAAGACTCCCGGGTGTTCTATTCTTTCCGGGTGATCCCTTCTGCTCCATGTTACGTCCTGTTCTGACCATCTCAGGTTTCTCGGGACAGCCGAAGAAACTGAGTTGACCGCTTGCTTCAGTATCTTTTTGTCCTTGTTAGAACCTCCTGTGGTATGCACGTGATATTGACCCAACTGTTTGGGGTTGGCCTGGAAACCTCCTGCTCCCCCTTGGTTATTACCTTGATTTCCAGCTGCCGGGTTACCGGCTGGGGGTGGGCCGTTGCCCGGGTTTCCTCCTGGACCCGGTCCTCCTCCCCGACCTGCACCTCGCATGGCTCTGTTCACTTCCTCATTCTTCCATCTCTGTAGGTCGGCGCACTGCTCCAAGGAGTGGTTAGCTGGCCTACCATTCCTGCTGTGCTTCGGGCATGCCATTCTGAATATGTCCCAATTATTACTCGGTCTTGGTGGCCCTTGATAGTTTCCTCCATTGTGATTTCCAGTATTGAAATTTCCTTCTGCCCTGGGTCTAGAAGATCCGGCTTCAGTATTGGCGACAAAATCGGAACCTCCTTCAAACGGGCGCTTGTTCTGGCTGTTGTTACCCGGCGCTGATCCGTTGCCGGTTCTTCCGTTATTACTTGTGTTTGCTTTTGATTTTTTATCATCAGTTTCCTCTTCCGTAGTGTCCGTTGCGGCATGTTTGTTGCATGCATCCATCAATTCCCCCATTGTAACTTCTGAAGCATTCCGACTAGATTTCATGCGAGTTAACTTTTGCACTAAAGGGGTGTACTTGCAGGTATTTGCCATAGCTTGCAGCGCATCCTTGGGCTGAATATCTGTAGATGAATGAAGAATTTCCATAACCCGGCGCACCCAGCCGCGCGCCGATTCTCCCTTCTTCTGAACACATCGCTCTAGGTCATCAATAGTGAATAACTTTCTGCACGTCCCGTGAAAGTGCTTGATAAACGCAGTTTTCAATTCTTCCCATGACTTAATAGATCCTTCCGGTAGATTGGCGAACCATAACTTTGCTGCTCCCTCTGACATCATTAGATACATGAATTTGGCTTGAAGATTCTCGGACGCATTGCGAATTGACATGGCCATCTCATAACTGCTCAACCATGTTTCCGGATCCATAGTCGGCTCATAATTCACCACTTTACCCGGTTCTTTGAACTTTTCCGGGTAAGGTTCAGCCCTGATGCTATCCGAAAGACACTTAGGCCCTGCAAGAATGGTTGAAGCTGGTCTTACTCGGGAAACGTGTGATCCTGCAGGGGGTACAGCTGGATGCAGTACTGCTGGTGGCCCATGTGCCGCAGACCCGGCCACGGCTCTCCTGGCTCTGGAACTATCCACGATGGCCTGTGCTGCTGATGCTGCTGGTACTGCCTGAATGTGTGGAGGAGGCGACATTTGCTGCTGCTCTTCCCTCCGCCGTGCCGAACTTGTTTGGATGTTTCCAGCGTTACCTTGCTGTTGGCTGACATATGGTGTCCCATGCATTCCACTTCTGTGATCCGGGTAATTAACCTGTTGCGCCACCGCGGTGCGCAACATATCTATCGCCCGCCGGGTCTCCTCTGCGTGGGGTGACTCTCTCACGGGGATTTGATTTAGTGCAAGCGTTGCCGCGTACACGTTGTCCATGGGATTGTTGTAATGACCCGCTGGTGTGCGAAAACGCGATGGTGGTGGTGGTGGTGGTGGTGGTGGTACAGTATTGCCGGCAGTAACTCCAGTCTGTGGTGCGGGTAACCCGGCCTGCGTGTCTACCGGTTGTACTCCTCCGGTTGTCGGCTGAGGGGCGGTTCCTTGATTTGCCGCTGGAATCGGCTGATCCTGAGGCGTGATAAATAGTGCGGCCGGGTTTATGACTCCTCCCAATGCTGGTAATCTAGTTTGGTGCCTTTGATGTATTCTAGTCGTTTCCTCTCGGAGCCGGGTTTCCAGTGCATCCAGCTCGCGTTGCCGTGTGGCCATCCCTTGTCTTTCTGCTTCTACTTGCCTCCTCTGCTGCTCCAATGCACGACGGGCTACGTCCAAATCCCTAACACGTTCCGCCGCGTTCTCTAGAGTGATAACTGTGGCAAGAACCGTCGGATCTAGGATCAGATTGTTGTCGAACAAGGCCGTATGTTGTGGATTGGAAGGACCCGCTCCTGGTGTCCGGTTTGCTAGGAATCCGAACGTGTTCGCGTGTAACTCGTTTTCTGGCGCTTGACTGGTAACAGATGCCGACTCTCCCTCGACCTGGGCCAGAACCGTGTTTCCGTTAGCCGGCCCCTGTTGCCGGGTTAATGCTTGTGCTGACCCGGCCGCGGCCTGCGGTTACGGTCTCTTGGTTGAGATTGGTCGCGGGAGCCGTGAAAACCGCAACTCGGCGTATGATGCTTGGCGCGAATTCATGCTGTTCCTCTGCGCCGTTATTTTCCTCATACCGGTTCTCCATCAGATCCAGGATGGACTCGGTATCATCCTCTCTTTCGACCCGGTCGTGCGGGGTCCATGCCGGTTCCTCCGGCTGTTCCCACTTCGCGATGGGTTCTTCTGTCGGATATGTCATTCCAACTGATTCTTCTTCATCTGATTGGATATAAGTGGCCTCCCCTGACACAAAATCAGATCCAAAATTGTCAGGGATCGAACCGGAAGTACATACCATACCGATGAAGACGCTGATCCGGCCGATTGTCATGACGGATCCGGATTCAAGGTGATCCGACTCTGGCCCCCAGCCGAAGTCGTCCACCATCTTCTCCCCTTCGTGGTCGATGTAGATCTCGCCGACGACAAGATTCTCCATGTTCTTCCGAGCTTCTCCCGTGATGTAAACACCTTTGGACGCAGGCCCCACGGTGGGCGCCAACTGTCGTGGGATAATCACGGCAGACGTTACCGGGGGTAACTGATCTTGGGGCAAGACGACACAGGCGTTTGGGAGAGGGTTTAGCTCAGAGGAAAACATGATGGAACTCGATCTGGTAGCCGGCAATCAAGTCGCCGAGTCTCCGATCTTAATATATTAACTCGATCTCTCGTATACACTGGATGCTCGATACCAAGAGACACTGCTAGGGTTCTTAGATCTCTCTCAAACAAACCTAGGGATCGGTTTATAAAGCACCCGTACCCCCTGGCTTACTCTCCAAGGTACACCCTGAATCCTACCCGGACACCGCATACAAACCCTAACTTTCCTTTACCGTAACCCACAATCCGGGTTACGAGGCCTACAAACTTGGGCCTTCCAGAAGTTTCTTTATCCTTAGCCGGATCTTGCGCAGCGTCCTTTGGGCCGGGTTATGCCTTGGAGTTGGCCTACCGGGTTAGTATCCCTCCATCATTTATGGTGGGAAGGTTTCTTGGTGTTGCAGTCGCCGGGACATAAGGTTAGTTGGGAGGAGTTCCGTAATGAGTTCCTTGTTGCCCATGTTACCGAGGCAGTTATGGACTTCAAAAGAAAGGAGTTCCTGGATCTGACCCATAGACAGATGGATGTTGAAACTTACGGGCGTGAATTCACTCGGTTGGCTCGTTATGCACCCCGAGACGTTGTAGATGATGCGGATAAACAAGATTTGTTCTACAAGGGTATGGATTCTGGAATTCGCTACGAGCTATTGTCTTTCGAGTTTCCAACCTTACAGGACCTTTATAATCATGCTCTTACCTTGGAGCGTGGGAAAAAGGAAATGGAAACTTCTTTGAAGCAGATTTCTGGAGAGTCACATGCGTCTTCTTCTAGTTCCAAGAAGCGTCGTGTGTTCATCCCATACAGTGCTATTCCATATCCACCAGTTTTTCAACAAGGCCACCTTGGTGGGCATTCCAGAGTTGTTGGTGACAAGAAACGGCTGGTGACATGTCACGTATGTGATGAACTTGTCCATTACTCCAACAAATGCGCTCAAAGGATACCTTCAACACTTCAGCATGTTCCTACGCGTGTTGTTAACCGTGATCGTTTGAAGCATGTCTCCCTGAATGAAGCTCAGAAAGCACCTGATTCCGTGTTTGGAATGCTTCGTGTTAACCTAGCTCCAGCCTTTGTTCCGTTTGATTGTGTAGCAGTTTTCATTACATCTAAGCCATCTTTCACTATTAGATTCAATATATGAGCACAACATCGCATGTGAAGCATTGTACCTTCTAAGGGCAGTTTGGACTTCCCTAGTTTGCCCACCAATACCTCAACTGCCCTGCCATGTGTTGTGCAATTGTCAACTGTAACGGTCATCAACTTCTCATCCAAATTCCATTGCATCAATAGTTCGTGCAACTCTTCAGCTATAATATCTCTGGTATGTGGTGCTGGCACATATATGAACCTGCAGCAATTAACAATAAAAACATCAACTATGAGCACCTATTCGACAACCAGAACAACACCAATTATGTGTGCAAACAACAACTATTAATCAATAAAAACAGCAACTTTTAACAGTGCAAACAGCACCTATTATCACCTATTCGACAACCAAAACAACACCAATTATGTGTGCAAACAGCAGCTATTAATCAATAAAAACAGAAACTTTTAACTATGCAAACACCACATATTTGAAAATGAAAAAACAGCACCAATTGTGTGTGAAAACAACAACTATTAGCACATATTCGACAACCAAAACAACACCAATTATGAGTGCAAACAGCAGCTATTAATCAATAAAAACAGCAACTTTTAACTATGCAAACACATATTTGACAATAAAAACAGCACCAATTGTGTGTGAAAACAGCAGCTATTAGCACCTATTCGACAACCAAAACAACACCAATTATGTTTGCAAACAACAACTATTAATCAATAAAAACAGCAACTTATAACAGTGCAAATATACCCCATAAGAATGCTTCGCAACTTCCATGATTCATCAACGAAATGACCCGTAACAGCCATGTAGCCCTTCTTTTGGCTGTTAGCTGTCCACATATCAGTGGTGACAGCCACCCTTGATTGCAGCAATATACTCAATTTCCTTGGCTTTTTCCTTTTCATATCTTTCTATTATATCCTTCCTACAAAACAAAATACAAAGGTTAGCTCATCATTCAGAACTCAAGACAATGACAGAAATAAATAATGGTGTTGTACATGAACAACTACAAACCTGATAGTGTTCCTTGTTTGAAGATGAAATAGTGGCTGAAGTGCACCAACAAACCTCCTAAATCCAGCATGGTCAACAATACTCAATGGGTAGTCATGCAACACTATCATATTACCAAGTTCTTCCCTAGCGTTATCTTGATCAAATGTATATGTCTCTACATTGACCTTCCCATCAGCTTGGGCAGTCATCCTCAATGAAGACTGACTCATTGATTTTCCATTCTTACTATTCAACTTCAACTGCCTAAGAGTACATACTTTCAAATGGTCCCGCAGATGTGAAGTACCACTCTTGGAGCCTGCGCTAAGAGGCTTGTGACAATAGTTGCATATGACTTTCCATTCTCCATTCACAAGCTCTTTCTTCATCTCGAGCCACACATTAGAAGTTAGCCTACGTGTAGCCGCTCTAGCCGCTGCTACAACATTCACCTCCACCACGTCATCATCATCATCAGAAATGTCGTTCACCGAATCGGATGGGGCTTGGCTAATACAGCTTGTACCACTGTATGAAATGGATAACAAATTCAATTGCAATTTCATACAAAATAAATAGAAAAACTCCACTAAACTAAATGGAAAACAACAGCTAAACTAAATAGAAAACAGCAGCAAAAGTAGATAAAAAACAACGGCTAACACTAACTATTCTAGTCTAAAACAGCAACTAACTAAATGAAAAAACAGTAGCTAAACATCTATCCTAAAACAGCAGCCAAGCATCTACTACATCTACAATACATGAGGAAAATAAACAACAGCAAATAGAACAACTACTACATCTAAAATACATGGTTCTTGGCTATCAAATGCATCTAAAATATCAATATTTTGGAAAACAGCTACTGCAATACATGTAGAATTCATCTAAAACAAAAACAATAACTATTCCTATGAATCAACAAGCCTGCAACTAACTACACATCTTTGAAATTGATCTCTAAAACCCTAAAATTGATCTCTGAAACCTAAAACAACACCTACATCTACATGGCTACATCTATGAAATTGAAACTAAAACTTGCACCATCTGAAATCATACATAGGAGATTTCTCCTTCTGCCTCCCCTTCTTCAAAACCAGCCTCTCGCCATCGGAAGAAGAAGCAACGGGAGTCCGGCCCCTCTTCCGGCACCTCCCAGTGGCACCAACCGGCGGCAAACCCTCGCGTGCGCTGCCTCCCTTCAAGCTCGACGGCGTCGGCTGCATGCCTAGCAAGAAGGCCATCCGCCCTCCGCTTCCCGCCAGCGGTATCTGGGCCGTCGCTTCCCCACACGGTATAGGAGGTGGAGTAGTGGGGATGGACTGTACCTCCGGTTTCTCGAGCTCGACCGGGCCCTCGAAGGAGTCGCCGTCGCTCATCTCCAAGTCCACGGAAGCCATGGATCTACGGGCTACTCGGGGGCGCATAGGGAAGGCGGCGGGTAAGAGAGCATGAGGCGCTGGCGCGCTGCCGGGAGGGCGCAGCGACAGCGCAGCACGCTGGCGGTTGGGGGGATCGGGGGTCCGGCCTCTGCCTCTCTGGTGGCCAAGGAGGATTCGGGGAGGGGACTCGGGGTCGAGGGCGAGTGGCGGCTGGGAGGGAGTGCGAGTGCGGGACAAAGGGAAGAGTGGGAGGAGTGGGGGGTTACGGGAGGATTTTAGGGTTTCTTCCCCTATGTGCAATGACATGTGGGCCTAGGTGCTGACAATACACTGACATGTGGGGTCCCACGGGTATGAGGGTTAAAGGGTATGGGTTTGGCACCCCCATACCCGCCCCCGCTACACCCGATGGGTACAGATTTCACCCGATAAGCAGACCCGCGGGTTTTTTCTTATACCAAACACTCCCCATTTACGACGGGTACCCGTCGGGGTTGCGGGTATTGGGTACCCATTGCCATCCGGAGGTACCGGTGGTGTGTGAGTTTCCGGATGTCTTCCCGGAAGAGTTCCCTGGTATGCCTCAATATAGTTCAGTGGAGTTTGTTGTTGAACTAATTCCTGGAGTTGCTCCTATGTCCGAAATACCTTATCATATGTCTTTAGAAGATTTGGTAGAGTTGAAGTAGAAAATAGAGGAGTCGGAAGGAAAAAACTTCACTCAGGCCAACAGGTGTTCTTGTGGATATCCTACACTTTTTGTCATGAAAAAGGATACCACAGTTCTGCAGCCGGATGGTGATTATTGTCCGTTCAATGATGTGATAATAAAGCCCAAGTATTCCCTCCATCGGACAAATGATTTGTTTGATCAAATGATTGGTCCTACCGTCTTTTCCAAGATACACTTAATTCTGGGTTATCATCAACTTTAGATCAAGTGCGGGGATGTTCCTAAAGTGGTTGTCAAAACTCGTTATGGTCTTTACGAGTACACTGTCATGATCCCCGAACTCTCCAATGCTCCAGCTATGTTGATGGGGCTTATGAAATCCATTTTCATGGAGTATCTTGACAAGTTCATTGTGATTTACCTCGACGATGTTATAATCTACTCCAAGTCCGAAGAATAACATGTTGAACATCTTCAGCTAGCTTTGACAAAGCTTCGTGAGCATCGTTTTTATGCCAAATTCTCCAAGTGTGAGTTCTGGTTGAAAGAGCTCCTATTTCTAGGCTATGTCCTATTTGCTAAAAGAGTAGCAGTTTTCCCTAACAAAGTTCAAGCCATATTGGACTAGGAATCACCTAAATCCATCAAAGAGGTTCGAAACTTCCTCAAACTTATCAGTTGTTATCACTGATTCATTGAAGGTTTCTCCAAAGCTGCCAAGCCAATGACTGATCTTCTTAAGAAAGATAAACAATTTCTATGGTCAGGAATGGCAGAAGAGAGTTTCCGGTTGTTGAAAACCAAGTTGGCTAATGCTCCTATGCTTGTCCTTTCGGACACGCGCAAGGATTTCTTCATCTTCTGTGATGCCTCTCGTCAAGGTATTGTCTTTGGTCTATTGCAAGATGGTCATGTGTTGTCTTATGCTTCTCGACAACTTAAACCACATGAGCTAAACTATACAACTCATGCTCTTGAGTTAGCAGCCGTTGTGTATGCCTTGAAACAATGGCGTCATCATCTGCTAGGGAATCATTGTGAGTTCTACTTCCACCAGCAGAGCTTCAAATATCTTTTTACCCAACCGGATCCGAGTCTCAGACAAAAGAGATGGTTGGAACTAGTCAAAGAACCCAATGTAGATATCAATTGTCAAACCGACAAAGGTAAAGTCATGGCTGCCACGACAATCCGAAAGTCTTACTGTAACAACTTGATGATACAACAAGATCAACCTTCTCTCCACAAATAGTTCTCCAAGCTCAATCTTGAGGTTGTTCTTTCTGGTTACCTGGCTAATCCAGAAGGGAAACCATCTTTTGAACACCAAATCAAAGATGCCCAAAAGTAGAATCTAAGCATTACCTTAGTCAAGAGAAAGATTTCTCGTGGAATTCCTACATGTTTATCTGTTGATAATCAAGGTGTCCTTTATTTCGGTGAACGTCTTGTTGTGCCGAAGAAACAGAGTCTAAAACAACTTATACTTGAAGAAGATCATGAATCACTTCTCTCTGTTCATCTAGGTAGCACCAAAATGTACTGTGATCTATGTCAGAGGTTCTGGTGGACCAAGATGAAGCGAGATATTGCTCAATTTGTGGCTGGATGCGACGTCTCTCGTCGTGTTAAAGCTGAACATCAAAGGCCAGCTGCTACTCTCTACCCCACACCTATTCTTGTTTGGAAATGGGATGATGTTGAGATGACTTTCATTATTGGTTTTCCCATAAATGATCAGGGACACACGACTATTTGGGTAGTGATTGATCGTATGTCAAAGGTTGCTCATTTCATTCCTATCCACCAGAGCATCCTTGCTAAACAGCTGTCGGATATGTATGTCTCCCGGATAATACCTCTTCATGGTGTTCCTAAGAAGATCCTTTTCGATCATGGAAATCTGTTTACTTCCAAGGGATGGGCAAGTTTCAAGCAAGCCATGAGAAGTCATCTATATTCCAGCATAGTTTATCAACCATCCAATAGTGTTCACATCGGAAGTCTGAATAAAATTCTTGAAGACATGCTTCGAGCTTGTGCTGTCTCCTTCGGTAAAAATTGGGAGAAGTGTCTTCCATCTGCCGAATTCGTTTATAACAAATGCATCCAAGTTCTCTTGGGCATGTCCCCGTTTGAATATCTCTATGTTCAAAGTTGTCCAATTCCGTTAAATTGGTTAGAAATCAGCGAAAGACAGTTCTTTGGACTGAAGAATCTCATCAATGAGACTAAAGAACATGTTCGTATTATTCGCGAACATCTCAAAACTGCTCAGTCTTGCCAGAAGAGTTTTTGTGACCGACAAAAAGATATTCGTTATGATGTTGGCGGGCAAGCCTATCTTTGAGTCACGCCTTTGAAGGGTGTTCATCATGATGTTATGAAGGGAAAATTACCTGCTCGCTATGTTGGTCCTTTTCCTGTTCTTGGAAAGTGTGGGAAGTTTGCTTATTGTCTCCACCTACCTTCAACGTTCCCACGGGTTCATTATATATTCCATGTCTCACAACTCCATCATTGCTTCAAAGATTCCATCTGTGGTGTTGATCACGAGACTATTGATCTCAAGGACGATCTGACATACCGAGAATGTCCTGTCCGCATCCTTGATGCAGCTGAACGAAAGATACGATGCCGAAACATCAAGTGCCTCAAAGTTCAGTGGTCTCATCATTCTAAAGCTGAAGCAACCCGGGAACAAGAAGATCATTTATGATCCGAGTACACGTCCTTCTTTTCTAAAACCTAGGAATCTTGGGGAGATTTTTGTAAGGGGGTAGACTTGTAACATCTACCTCTTTGTAATAAAGTGTTTTTTGTTGTGATCATGTCATGTCATGCATGCATTTTGAACGTTTGTTTTTAAAACAAGTGCATTTAAATTTAATAAGGGAATTTATTAAATTCACTTAAAGTGACCAAATCAAATTATGGTGCAAAATAGTTCCAAAGTTTTCAAATAATTTTTTTTTTGCCCATTTTTAATATCTGCAAAAAAGACCTCAACTTTCAAAAGGCGTGCTGTTTTAAAAGAGCAGGGGTTGTTTTGGAAATTTCAGAAATCCCAGGGGCTTTCTTGAAAACCCTCTTTGTCTTCTTCTAGGCAGGCAGGGAGGTGTGTGGCCGCGCCGCTGACGCTGCCCCGCCACCTCCTGCTCGCCCTCACGCGTGGATAAGGGAGAGGAGAGAACTCTTCTACCTCTCACTCGCTCCCTGCCCTCTCCCTGTTTCTCGTTTCTGTGGAGCAACCCAAACCCTAACCTCGTCGGACGTCCCTCGTCGCCATTGCTCTGGCTGCTCCCGAGCCTTGCCGTGGCTCCTTCGTCTTTATTGAAGGAATATGCCCGAGAGGCAATAATAAAGTGGTTATTATCTTATTCCTTGTTTATGACAAATGCTTATTTCTCATGCTAGAATTGTATTAACCGGAAATGTTGATACATGTGTGTTTAATAAACAAACAATGGTTCCTAGTAAAGCCTCTCTTTTAACTAGCTCGTTGATTAATAGATGATCAAGGTTTCCTGATCATGAACATTGGATGTTGTTAATAACGAGATCGTGTCATTAGGACAATGATGTGATGAACATAAACCCAAACTAAGTATAACAATATGATCAAGTCATTTAGTTTATATTCTTATGTCTAACATACGAAGTAACCTCATTCCTTAGACTATGAGATTGTGTCAATCACTAATACCGGAAGGGTGCTTTGATGTCATCAAATGTCACGCTGTAATAGGGTGACTATAAAGGTATCGTTGGGTATTCGGAAAGTATTAGTTGAGGCTCATGGATCAAGAGTGGGATTTGTCCATCCAAATGGCGGAGAGATATACTCTGGGCCCTCTCGGTGATATCACATCGACACAACTTGCAAGCATGTGACTAGGTCACAAGGATGTCATATCACGGAACGAGTAAAATAGTACTAGTCGGTAACGAGATTGAACTAAGTATGGTTGATACCAATGATCGGATCTCGGACAAGTAAAATATCGCGAGACAAAGGGAATTGGTTACAACGTTTATGGTTCACACGATCACTAGATTCATGGTTGAATGTGTAGGAGTCATTATGGATCTCCATATCCCGCTATTAGCTATTGATCGGAGAGGTGTCTTGATCATGTCTGCATTATTCACAAACCGTAGGGTGACACACTTAAGGTTCAATGACGCGTTTGAGTGGATACGGAATATCGGAGAAAAGTCTGGACAACAGCAAAATTCTTTCGGGTAATTTTGAAATGGTTCAAGGGGATTATTATCAAATGGTTGTTAATAGATTTAATACTAACTCAAGGGGTTATATGTTAATGTTTGTTAATGGAATTAACAAATATTAAAATAAAAATAAAATTGTTTTATTTATTTATTAAAGAAAACCCTTGGGATTTTGAGTGGGAATTAATAGAAGAATAAGTGGGTTGAGTGGAGACTCCACTCACATGATGAGGGAGAGGTGGAGAACCCCAAAAATTCGTGGCTGCCATCCCCTCCTATATAAGGAGGGGTGGAAGCTCCCTCTCCCCTCCCGCCACACACTTGTGTCATCTTTTCCTCCCTCCTCCCGCTGCTCCACCACTTGTTCGTGCGCTTGGCGAAGCCCTGAGCAATGTTTTCTTCACTACACCATGCCGTTGTCTTGTTGGAGATTCCGGTGGATCCTCTACTTCCGTTGCCCCGCTGGATCGAGGGAATGGAGGTCATCATCGAGATGTACGTGTGACCGAGTGTGGAAGCGCTGCCGGATTGCAGCGCTCATCTTCGCAATCTTGAGATCGATGTGAGTACGACTACATCACCAACGAGATTTGATCTCGTAACGCTTTGTGTCTTCGAGGGTATGTTTTCCTAAGACTCTTTCTCCCCGTTGCTTTCATCTCCTACTCCTAGATTAGATCTTGGCCCTTCGGGTTTATCTCGCGTAGGAATTTTTTTTGTTTTCTATGCAATGGACCCTTCGGTGGTATCAGAGCCAAATCTATGCGTAGATGATTTGTACGGGTAGAATATATAGGTGTATGTGGGTGTTGATGATCATGTTATTTCCTCCTTGAGTATTTTATGATCTTAGTGGCATAGTAGGATGAAGCTGCCCTAGACAAAATTTACGTGTACTTTGTACGTGAGACCTGTCTCACTTGTGCCTGAGGGTGTCCGTTTCTCCTACTATAGTTAAGATCTAATCTATGAAGGGTTGTTAAAAATATGTTTATCAACGTTGTGGTTCATGTTCGTAGGTATGAACGGCTCTATCCTTGAAAGCCCAAGCTACGTAATATATGCAAAAATAAATTAGAGACGTCTAACTTGTTTTTGCAGGGCATGTGATGTGGTATGGTCAATAATACAAATCATGATGTGAGATGATCTATTTTTTAAATTATTGATACAGCGGCAGGAGCCATATGGTTGTTTTATTATTTATGGCCTGCGTGCTATATATCATATCCATGTGATATGTTTTAATTTTTACGGACAATCAAGATGGAGGTGTCATGGACCTTGGTGCCACGCCAGTGGAATGATGGAGATCATACCATGATGCACAAGATGGAGATCAAGTGTAAGAAGGACCATATCATATCACATTACCCATGCATGAGATGTTAATCCTTTTATGCTTGTTATTTTGCTTAGATCGCCACGGTAGAATTATAAGATGATCTCTCTCACTTAATATGAAGATAATAATGTGTTCTTCCTTAGTATGCACCGTTAAGAAAGTTCGTCGTTTCGAGACACGACGTGATGATCGGGTGTGACAGACTCAACGTTTGCATACAACGGGTGCTCACGAGCTTAGCATGTACAGACATGGCCTCGGAACACACGCAATACTACAGTTCTACTTGGCGAGCCTAGCATGTACAGACATGGCCTCGGAACACGTAACCGAAAGGTAAAGCATGCATCATATGGATGATATGATGAACATGTCGATATTCGCCTTTGTAGCTACAACATCTCACGTGATGATCAGTTTTGGTGTAGTGAATTTGGTTTGTGTAATCACTAAAATGACTAGAGGGATATTGTTTTTAGTGGGAGTTCAGGTAGTAATTTTGAATTAACTTGAACTTATTTTATCATGAACAACCAATCAAAGTGAATTTGCATAAATTGTAGTATTCAATGGCATCCACAAACTACCTTACACTTAGATTGTTAATTGAGATATAACTGTTATTATCTGGTAAAACCATTTAAGATTGGTACCGTATTAGTAAAATTTAAAATTGAGTCCTATGGTAGATTTTCGGTATTTCCTACCTAGCTCCGTATGATTAATGATTGATTGATCTAGAGATTAAATAATTTCTACTTAGAATCCAGTGTCATGCTTGCTTCCATAATAATTTATCTTCAAAAGAATGTTTTGTTGATCAAGGTGATTTAGGAACTAAAAATAATTGTTTTCATAAACAATCAAGTGAAAGATATATTGATATCTAGAAACTTTTTTGTGGCAACATGACTTAGTATAATTTAGCCTGACAATGTGCTTATATTATTTGAACATATGCAATGATTGAAGACGCTAGACGTTTGAATCTTCCAAGAAGTTGGGTGCTAATATTATCCTCTAAATTCCTTCCTTCGAGCTGTAGTAGCTTCATCACAAAATTGTTATCATGGGATGGATTAAAAGTATGGGTAAAATCGTTTACCTTGCTTGAGGATTGCTAAGAGTTTAATCCGGAAGAATGCTATTAATATGGTGATATTAGTAGAACAATCAAACTCAAAATATGACTCAATGTGTGATAGTATGTGACTAACACGCCAAACAAAATGTGCTAGTATGACTAGCATTGTTTGATGTTGAATGATTCTTCTGTAAAGAAAGGGAATATTGAAAATAGAATTACAAAAAGGTATATGGAAGAAAAGAAGATAACTGGAAAAGTCCAGCTCGGGTGTATATGCTTGATATACAAGTTATAGATGTATTTACAAAGTATTTTTTTTGGGTATTTTGATACCAGATTGGTTGGTATGAGTTGTCATACAAAGCAACACAATGCAAGAAATACAAGGTCCTAAAACGAACTAGTAGGATATGTGGGATCGGTCATCACAAGAACATAAATAAAGTGTTATTGTGTTCAGTGTCGTATCGAACCAAACATTCAAGATTTATTTTAAGAACTTAATAAGTTGTTATTTTGTTCCGGTATTTTGTGAGAACAAATGAGATTGTTCGAACTACGACCATATTCCATAATTGATGGATGAGTTATATAAATCGTGTTGGAAAAGTAAACATCTATAAGACTAAATGCTAAACGTTGCAAGACGTAATAGAATTTCACTTAAATTGTGACACCATATTTTTAGTTCATAACGGAAAGGAAAACATGAAAGGAACTCCATGTTAATGGACTTCCGGAGTCATTTTATTTTTGAATAAATTGACGCTTGTGAGACCTCTTCCAAAAGATGACTAGAATTCCGTTCGTAGGCCATAGTAGAATGGACAACTAATGTAATGGATATTGTACATATTGATGTATATAGTCCATTCTATATAGTCATGTGTGGTGGATTAATTTTTCCTTCATAAAATTCCGTCGATGATTTGAGTAGATATATGATTATATCTATTTAAAGAGAAAGGAGTTTGACATTTTTGAATTAGTTCAAATTATTGTTAGTATGAAGTAAAAATCATTGTAACAAGATAATCAAGTATTTATGATTGGATCATAAAGGATAAAGTTTGAGTTACAAGTTTAGCAAAACATCTGAGGAGTTGCAGAATTGTTGTACAACTTATACTTCTTGAATACCCCACATTAGTTTGGAGTATTCGAGAGACAAAATCAAATCTTGTTGGACATGGTAAGATAAATAAATAAAAATTGCCATTATAATTTTGTAGTTTATACATTAGAGACAATCGCTTTTACACTGGAAAGAGGGCATCATGATCCATTGAAATTGACACCATATAAGTTATGGTTTGGGTAGTGACCCGTATTGTCTTTTTCTTAAGTTTTGGTATGCATAGCATGTGTAAAATGTTTACAACCAAAATAGGATACATATATGTTTATAAGATTATCCCAACGAATCCATTGGGTATTTCTCCTGTCATCGAACCAAAAGACAAATGTTGTTTGTAAAAAAAGGTTGATTTCTCGAGAAATTAGTTCTTGCGGAACAAGTGAGTGGGAGGACAGTACAAACTCAATGAGATTAGAGAATCCTTGTTATCATGTCAAGAGTAGCGCATCACTGGAAGTTGTTCCGGGGTTTCCTATTTTGACCAAGTAGAAGATACTACATGTGTTGTAGATACTTCGAATGAGTTTGCAAACTGAACCACAAAAATCCTAAAACTTTGTACTTAGACCAACTTGTGGTTTAAGAGTAAAGTGTTGTTTTGACAACAAAGGACCTGGAACTTATAAAGGAAGCAAATGATGGGCCCTGACTTCGTAAAATTGGCTATGAGTCATTATATCCGCGATAGTATCCCTGTATGAATATCAACTATGTGACTTGGTAGTACTTTCGATAGGCATGATTCCTAATGATAGCAAACGGGTCTATATAGCAACAAAGACATGGATATTTACATCCTTTGAAAGTTGCACTTGTTGAAAAGATGTTTTCGACGAAGGTCAAAGAGTTGACTACTACAAGATTTTGCTCTTTCGCAGTGATGCTTTAGTCTTTGCGGATAGTTCTAGCAAAAGTTACATATTATGATATGGCAGTTGCATAACAAAAACCAACTTTCCTCTCAAGGAAGTTTGATCGAGGACATGTACTTGACACAGTCTGAGAGTTTTGTAAAATTCAAAAGGTTGCTGGAAAGGTATGCACACTTCAATGGTTGAAGTGAGCATAACGAAGTTGGAATATTTACTTTATTGAAGTTATTAAAACAGTTTTATTCCATCATGAATGGTAAAGATGCTTCTAGAGTTACAAGAAATTAAGTGGGAGCGCTAAGACATATTTCTTATGCTTTATGTAGATGACATATAGTTGTCGGAAAATATGTATTTTAAATTAACACGGTTAAGATTTTCATATTGATGAAAGGCTTAGGAGATATTGGGCATCAATATATATAAGATATTTATTGAAGCACCTGATATGGTTGAGCCAAATTACATAGATAAAGCATTGAAGTCAATATTGAAATGGCAAGAAGGGTTTCTTGCCACATGGAATGAATTGAGCAATATTCATGTGTTTTGACACATGATGAGCATCATTGAAATTGAGATTTATAAGTCATGTATTCCATGCGATGTACACAACCAGATGAATCTGTGTTATAAAATGTTATAGCAGGATAATTCAGATGATGATTAGACAACAGTGGTAGAGATCCTTATACCATTTTCTAGAAATGCTAAAGGATATGTTTTCCTATGTAGTAATGACAAAAATATTCGTTGTAATATGTTACACTAATAGTCTTGTCATATTCAACTAATTTTATCTCAATTAAAACATGTGCTAAAAGGTAGCACAATATGCTGGACGAAAGTTCCATGCTGGATTTGAATGAGTTTCAAAATTAAAGTATAGTGATGGATACTACAACAAAGGCTAAGTATATCGTTGTGTTGACAACAAATAATAGGGGTATTTTGTGTCAAGGAGTTCTTTATTGAACTTGGTGAATTTCCAAGAATGCTGACACTATGAAACTACATTTTCATAGTGTTAGTAACAATGGTTTAAGCTGAGGAATTAAGGTCTCACCGGTTGACTGATGACCCACAAGTATAGGGGATCGCAACAGTCTTCGAGGGAAGTAAAAGCCAAATTTATTGATTTGACACAAGGGGAGCGAAAGAATATTTGTGAGCATTAACAAGTGAGTTGTCAATTCACCTGCACCTGAAAGTACTTTTGTTCGCAGTGGTTTATCAGTAGTAACAGTTTTATAGTAGCAGCAGCAGTGAAATAATAACAACAGTAGTATGAAAACAGCAGCAGTAGTGATGTTTGAAGTAAACAACGGATTAAAATAGTGTAGGCATAGGGATGGATGAACGGGCATTGCATGGATAAGAAAGTTATAATAATGATCATGTCAGGGGCATTGCAGATAAATAAGATAAAGCATCCAAGCACTAAGTAACCATAGTCATGTGTTCCGTAAATAGTCGTGCGTGCTCGCAATGAGAACTTGCACAACATCTTTTGTCCTACCAGCCCGTGGCAGCGGGGCCTTAAAGGAACTACTGGTAATTAAGGTGTTCCTTTTAATAGAACACCGGAGAAAGAATTAACACTCCGTGAACACATGTGATCCTCACATTCCAGCCATCCCCTCTGGTTGTCCCAATTTCTGTCACTTTGGGGCCTCGGGTTCCGGACAACAATATGTGTAAACAACTTACAGGTATGATCAAGAAACAATGATTATCATCCTGATTCAATAACATGTTTAGATCTGAGATCATGGCACTCGGGCCCAAAGTGGCAAGCATTAAGCATAACAAGTTGCAACAATGTCAATAGCACTAATAGAGGATACTAGGCACTATGCCCTAACAATCACGACATTATTACATGAACGATCTCATCCAATCCCTACCATCCCCTTCAGCCTACAGTGGGGAATTACTCACACATGGATGGGGGAAACATGGATGGTCGATGGAGAGGCGTTGGTGATGACGATGGCGATGATAAGATATCAAAGTAATTCTGCTGAAAACAACGTTAGTCCGTGTTAGTTGTATCCAAAACACACAAGTTTAGAGGAAAACAATAAGAAAAGTGTTCGGAAAAGGATATACGTTTTCGACGTATCAAATCCCCCCAAGGTTAGCTTATTGCTTTTCTTCAAGAAATTCAGTGACAATGAGTGCGATAAAAGACTTTTACGAACACATTTCTTTCATATGATGTAAATATACTCACTATGTGATCAATATTTAATTATGCGCATGATAAGATACATGCAAGATACTGACACTTAATAGCTATGCAAACCATGAGAAGATAACAACATATTAATAATAAACAACATGAAGCATAACTATTTCTAAGATTGAAATATTCATAATAGGATCTGACAAAGTGGTATCTCGCTTGCCCTTAAATGTGGGGCAAAACATAAATGCCAGGGCACCTCTGAAGTTCAAGGGAAGACTAGAAGTAAAGATATCAAAGATGCAAGTATCAAAAATATACCACAATCAATCGTGCTTTGGAATAAACACATTACACTAAGAATGATAATTCTGCTCTCAAGAAAGTGCTCAAAGAATAAGGCGGAGAATTAGCATAAAAATAAAAGAAAGGCCCTTCGCAGAGGGAAGCATGGATCACTCATGTGCTAGAGTTTTTTATTTTATTAAACAGATGTATTGAAAACATTTTGAGAGAGGTGTATGCTAATGTCAATGAATGGTAAACAGACAATACAGTACGTCACAAGCCAACTGGATTCACAAGAGCGACTCCCATGGTGAAGGACACAACTGGTGTAGCAGTTCATCCCTCTTTCTCTTTTGTTTACACAATTATTCTTTGACTGATAAATCAGGGGCAACAAGAGTAAAGAGAATTTGTGTGTATTAATTTGGGGCTGGGCACCCCGCTGCTACCTCTTCTATCATTTGGATAAGCGGATGAAGCCACTAGTCCATGGTGTGAAATACAATCAACAAGTGAGATAAAGATTCTCTATTTACGTCCTCATGAGCTAAAACAGGGGCACAAAATAAGAATAATTTTTAGCAGGTTTTAAAGGTAGCACACGAGCAATTTACTTGGAGTGGCGGTTAAATACCACATATAGGTAGGTATGGTGGACACATTTGGCAAACTTTGGTTTTCAAGGATTTGGATGCACGAGTAGAGCTCATACTCAGTACCGGTGAAGGCTAGCAAATAGACATGGAGCGACAATCAAGAGAGCAACAACTATCATAATCATGTTTGCGACAAAGTAAAAATTAACCGAGGCATAAAATTGATACTAGAACTCTGAGGCAAAATAAATCATCGAGGCTTATTGACTTCTTTTTTTTCAGTCTTAGCATGCGTGAACATGTGCCAAGTCGATTCAAATGAAACAGTAAGAGGAGGCTACCATAATATCATACTCTTTTATGAATAGAACAATGCGAACAAATATTTATGCGACAGGTAATTTACTATTAACACATTGGAACAAAACATGAGAGATCATGAACTATTAAGCACCATTAAGTCACATATATCTTATACGAACAAACTAAGCATGCTCACATAGATGGATATATGTACAAAAATGAAAGTAAATAGAGTTCATACCAGCCTCTCACCACAACTTGAATTGTCATATATCAACATTATTGCTCTTCATTTGTGGCTCGAATAATATATAATGAAAACCAAGCTCCAATGGAATCACGGACGACTGTTGAACTTTGCAACAAACTTTACAAAACCAAAGAAGAACCAATAGAGGATTGTGTGGTTAACTTGACTAAGGCTTGGACGGGAGGCCACTTGGGAAGTGGTTGTTTGTCCCGTTGACGTGGGGATGACTCCCGGGCCTATTGGATGAGCCTACCCGGTCTAAGGCCCAGCACTAAAGCCCATTACAAAGGGGTACACCATTGTTCTAGAAGGTCCAGCAGCGGCCCACCCGCAAAACTTGCTGGTCAAGATGGAAGGTTTACACCGACTAGAACTAGGGTTTGTAACCCCCCCCGGTATGGCTTGAGACCCAGCCACCTATTTAAGGGCTGGGAGAGCCACCCGAGGGGGGACATCCAATCTAGGTTTTCATCATTGTAGCTGCGACTCGAGATCCAATCTCTCGACCTGCGCACAACCATTGTAAGCAATCACCACAATACAAAGACAGACAAGCAGGAGTAAGGGTATTACCTCTACGAGGGCCCCGAACATGGGTAAAATCGTGCCCCTATTAGCCGTCGTATCCGCCAGCTCCTATATCCTTCCTTACTCAAAACCCTACCGGCTCACCCGAGGGATTTGTTGATATGAGTCATCGACAATTGGCACCGTCTATGGGAATAGCAGGCACTGGATCCACGGCAGCGCCGGCCTCATCTACACCGAGCTTCAACCGGAGCCCGGGATCTTCGGCTCCTTTGGAGCCAATCTTCTTCGGGTTGTTCACCTACACGCCCGACTCACCGGAATTTCACCCGACGTTCAGCGGTCTTCAGGAGAGCGTCAACATGACGTTCGGCCACCTCCACTTTTGCGCCAGCAAGGAGGGGATCCTACGCTTCCCCGACTCAATCCTGCTCGATGAATCAGACACTGAGTCCGTCTCGAGCACGGCGACCCAAGAATCGCCACTCATCGACACCGATCGCAACTCGGAGTCTAGTGACGGCTCCGTCCGCCGCAACAGGCTCGACTTCCACACCATCGCGACTAAAGAACCCGCCGAACTCGATGAGGACTACTGGCTTGTGCCAAAGACTCATGAGCCATATCTGGCCCACGTCTACATGGCTGATCCAGTCGAAGAAGCCGCCGAAACGGAGGCCAGCCTCATGGCGAGGCAACAAATCAAGGTTTCGCGAGCCGCCTGGAAAAACGCGAAGGCAACAGTAGAAACAAGCCACCCACTTGAGCCCAGGTCCTCCTAGGAAGACTTGATAGCATACCACTATCACCTATCGCTGAAAAGCTGTCAGATAATGAGCGCCCACAAAGAACTCGACGCGCGGCAGAAGCTTCGAGTGCGTGCAATGCAGAGCTCTCTAGGACTCGCGACTCGACGGGGAATCCGCCCATCAAGAAAGGGAAGTACGTCTCGAAGTCCGCCCGTATGGATCAAGGGTCCCTTAGTGAGATCAGCAAAACCATCGAGACCTCCCTCATGCATGTCGACGATGAGGGCAACGTGCACCCGACAACTCCTTCCTCCGCGGTCCTGGACGCTGCCACCTACTTACAAGAAAACCAGCCGCTAGAAAACGACCCCTGCGCAGAACAACATCGCCAACTCCAAAGGGGGATAGGCATGGCCGGAGCAGCGATCGCCGCCCAAACCCGCAAGAAAACAGCCACCCCAGAAGCGGATAAAACACCTCGAGCAGACAGAACACCTCACAGACGCGAGAGTACGTCGCCTAGAAGAGGAGAAAATGAGTCGCCCCGCCGCCACAGGGGCAAGGAGGCAAGATGCCGTGGCGACAGCCAACACAGCGACGATGACAGCGTGCGACACCGTGACGACAACCCGCGGCATCATGGAAGCCGCTCGCGACATCGCAACAGGGAACCACAGCGAGGAGACAGACGCGATCGAGCCTAATACGACGCGCGGGGTGACATCACCCACAACAAGGTTGACAGGGCCGTGCACACAGGAACCGCGCCCGCTCACTATCTACCTCCTCCGACGAGGAAGCTTGTGGCACAATGTGCTTCAGCAACAACATCTGCGAGGCACCGATGCCCAAAAGATTCAAGCTCACCTCGGAGGTCCCGAAGTACGACGGCTCGCAGGAACCTAGGACCTGGCTCTCAGACTACCTGACCGCAGTGAAGTGTCAGCGCGAAAATAAAGTGATGGCCATGCAAAACTTAAACCTGCACCTCATCGGAGATGCTCGAAGCTGGCTTGAAGGAAGGCCGAGCGTGTTACATATTGTTGACACTCATTTTTGGCTCACAACAGGAAGGCAACAAGATGAGCCCAAAATGAAAAAAATAATGTGAATGAAAGTTGTGCGTCTGGTCGAAACGAACAACTTTGATTTTTGGATCATCTCGATCCATGGTCGTATGCACCTTCTAGAGTCAAAATACTACGTATCATCTCATTGTGCGAGCAAATCCGCCAAACCATAGATATACTCTGCACTTTGGCGGGAGCATTGGTGAAACGAGTTGAAAACCTTCAGATTGCGTCGAACTTCTTCCACCTAATTTTGAAGCATCAATGTGAGGTCAAATTGAAAAAATTATTTAAATTATAGTTCTTCGTTTTTTTAGATGAACAATTTTATCTTCTGCAAGATTTTGATCTGAGGTTGTTTGCTACCTCAAATCTGCAAAATACGTACGGGTCAGAACTGACCGATTCAGATTCGATTCAAACACGTTTTAGTGCAGATAAAATTAATCCTTCAAGATGATATCATATTAAAAATTGTAAAACATGAAAGTTCTTCGCCTTTTCAAGTCGAACAACCTTTTCTTTTACGTGATTTTTATTTAAGGTTGTTTACGGACACGAAAATGACCCGCAAGGTGCATCCAGTTTTTAGACCAAACAGTTTTGGAAGGTTCGAGTCAAACATCCGAATTGGATACAAATTAGGGCTTTTGGACGTGAATCCAAGACTTTTCCTTGCATGGGAAGTCCAATCGCCTCTTATATACATGAGGGGTGACGGGTGATTGAACCAAAACCAATGGAAAAACACATCTATCTACTTTTTCGTGTTCATCTACCTTTATCTCTCTCCCTTCATATCTTTATTCTCGTTCTTCGTTGTTCTTCCGGTTTGGAGGCTACGATCCACGAGGCTCCAGTGGTGTTAAGGACGACTTGGAGCAAACAATCGTCGCCAGGTCCTCTGACGGGGTCCCTCCCGAGGAACTGGAGCGTCTGGTCTCAAAAGCGCATGCCGGACTGTCTTGCATACCGCACTTCCAACAGGCCTCCCGCGGTGCGAGTTGCGGAGCATCTCTATCGGTGCCGCGGGTACACGAGGACGTGTTCGTGTGACGCGTTCGCGCGTCAACACACTTTTTCGGCGACTCTGCTGGGGACGAAGCATTGAACGGTCTCCAGCCTGTTCTTTCTACGAGGAGAGCATCATCAAGAGATGCAATCTACAACGGTATCATGAATCCCCAATCTCCATATGTAGATGCAAATTGCTATCATGTTAATGTTGTTAAATATTTTGATATGAGTACAGCATCGGCTAGCCCTAGTCCTTACTATGTGCAAGAGCCAATGCAAACCAATCTTTATGCTTCAAATCGTTATAATTTTAGCAACATGCAATATGCATACTCGATTTCTCATGCATCGGCAACCCCAGAAGTACATATGCCGATGAAAAACATAGTGAGTTTGGTTAATCAATACGAAACACCCAATATTAGAAATTTTAATTACGTGCAAGAGAGTGTTTCATCTTTATATGCATCGGCAAGTGACATGCAATATGTTAGTTCATCTTTAAATATGCCGATGGATAGGGGAATTGGACATGCAACTACTAGCTATTTGGACAATTACTCCAAACATCATATGTTACACCTTATGTTACTAATGCTTCATCTTCATGTGCAACTGGTGAGATTCATAATTCGGCTCCGCACTTTCATAGTGGCCATGTCCGAATAAGTGAAAATTTAACACGAACACATGTATCCTCATCTACTTCTGTCGCATATGGATTGGATAGTTTCAAGGAAAAACTTGCAGCTGAATTCAAGAAGATCAATGCTATTCATTTGAGCGCAGCAAAAAATCCCCATGATCCCGCTGCAATACAAGATTTAGAGGCGCTTAAAAAGAGACGTGAAGAAGAGCATAAACAATTTGAACTCAAATGTTATCCTTCACAGCCATGAAGTTTTGGCAACGCATTGCCGAACAAAACCAAAAGTATCGGGGGGGAATCTCGCCTTGCAGAGCATAGCACTGGCGAATTCACTAAGCCAACTTGGGAGGAATTATTGGAAGAACAACGTCAAGGCTATGAGATAGTCAAGAGTAAGCGCCTTGAGGAATCTGAAGCGCTTAAGAAGAAACTCATGGAGAAGTTTGAAGAGGAATGTGGGCAGGAGTTTCTTGCATATCTCGAGAAGAACCGTCAAGAAAATATTACTTCGGTTGGAGAAATCAAGTCTACTCCTCCATGCACCAAACAAGTTGAACCCTTTGATAAGATTAGACAAGAAGAAGAAGCTTTGCAAATTGATATGATCCTTGAGGAAAATAAGAATGATTCGGAAAAGTATAGTTACGTTGGTTGAAAATGCTGAACCAAACATTACATATGCCGAATTTATTGAATCAAAAGAAGCAAGCTTCATACATGAAGAGCATGGCAAGCATAGCAAAACAGTTGTGCTTGATATTTCTGGAAGTACGGGGGCTTACATGTTGCATTATGAATTTCGTACCAAAGAGGTAAATGTACTTCAAGTGCAAGAAAGCATAACCGAACCAAGTTGGGTTGCATTGAGCATCTAAGTAATGAGGTACGAGACCCAGAAAATGAAGAAGAAAAGGCGTTGGAAAATCATCTAGAGGCGAGGCGAGATATTGCTTGCGTCATGCAACCATCATGTTCTCCCAACGTCTTCGAAGAGGTATATCTAGCAAATAATTTACTTACTTTCCGATTTGGTCAAGACTATATTGTTGATGCATCTATTAGAAATTTTTTCATAAGAAACATTGAAAGACCAATCGTGAAAGGTAATTTATTTGTTAGTGATAAAATTGGAACAAAAATTATTGGTCAACGTATTACAAAATTTAGAGAGACCGATAGTAAAAAATTATTACATCAAAAGCTTTCCCCGTTGTTTCATTTAAAAATTGTATTTACATGACTGGCTTTGCTTATCTCATACTTGGCTAACATTTGGTTTCAAGTGAGACAGGTTTATTCTAACTACTTTGATTTTAAAAATATAAAGCCAAGCGTAGAATCTCCTGAGAAAGACGATGCTAGTATGATAGTTTATTCAAAAGCATCGAAGAATCATTAAAAAAGTCAAAACATAGCTGAATGAGGTGGTGTTGAACTTAAACCATTCGATTACTTAACTCAAAAGCCGTTCTCGGAACATAATCGGCTAGTTAGAAAAAAGTGTACCATTAGTTTGAGCATGTGTGATCGCATCTTTGATATGTTACTTGAAAATGATTATATCATGATTCTTTACCACCATGTAGAGACATCAATACGAGGATGAATGTATTGCAAGTTGCATGATTCGTTTGAGCATAGTATTGAGAATTGTGACATGTTTCAGCAAATATTGAAATCGGCCATTGATAAAGGTCAATTGAATTATGGTGCTTTACATATAGATGAACAGTTTATTTTAGTTGGTCTTGATGGCAACACTATTTTACATTGGCTACGTCAAGCCGATTTGTTCAAAGGTGAGAAGGTACACGGTTAAGATGGTGAAATCAAGTCTTCAAGAAAAGAAATTATTCAGGAGCACACAAAGAATATTCTTGACGATGGGAATTCCACACCGATGACATCAAACACTGGGGGCAACAAGAAAATTTGAAGATCGATGCATCCAAAGTCAAGAACAAAGGACGCTATAAGCACAAGGGTAAGAAATCAAAAGTTACATTCGAAGAGCTATTGAAAAAAATATCAAAAGGAGAGTGAAGCAAAAAAGTTCTTATCGGCCGAGTAATGCAAAAGCATCAAGATCACCCCCAAGGCGCAAGCACAACAGCCGGTATTGGCGAAAAGACAAGTTCAATGAAACAAATTCATATCCTCGTTTTTAGGCCGACAATGCAAAGGTCATGGACACCTCCCTATGCTAATTCCTATCCATATTCATCATGGGACATGTATGATTCATGTGCACACTATCCATATTATTCCAGACCGTCTAACCCAAATTATGCAGCTCCAAATAAATCATCATTGGATCAACAATTGCATGCTAGAGACAGTTTCAATAAAAAAAATCGGTCCGAAGCTCAAGGGAAAAGAAGGAGGTGGTAAAGCAAGTTTAACAAGTGAAAAAGGATGGACACAAATGTGCTACTTCGCATTCAGTTTCAAGTAACAAAGAGCTTGTCCACTTGACATTGGCTATTAAAGGCAAAGAGATGAAACAACAAATTGTTGAAGATCAAAGTGCCAAATATGAATGTGCAAAGTTGATAGTGTCCAAAATCAACGAAGAGTTGCCAAGGCAGAAACAAAAGGTACAGCCGGGATGCCCACTCGTTTTATCAAGTTGGAAAGAAAGAAAAGTGCGAAGGCTTAGCGCTGAGGAGTTAAAAAGGAAAAACATGGCATGGATTCCTAAGGAGAGACGCAAGGATAGGAATGATGTGCAAGATTCTGTTGCGAGGAAATTCATAGAATTAAAGAAAGAGAAGACTGAAACTAACAAGCAAGTAAGCTGAAGGTCTATATCAGCTAAGAAAAATCTTCAGTGGCACATCATTTGTATTCTTCAACCGTGCCACCATTGCCTTTGTCATGGAGTTCACCACCAGGTTTGATTGGCTACTCCCCATGGACTTATTTTGATCCATGGGTACATCATAATTATTTATACCATGGAAGGGTAATACCAAGTCATTATGCATTTGATTAATTTCTACATTTTTGCTAATACAAAGAGCCGAAATATTTGAGTTTGTTATCATTTTTTGTTGTTTTACTTTATTTCGGCTATACATACTTTGGTGGATGGTGTATGCATGCTTCGAGGCAAAGATATGTGGCCGATAGTCTTTTATCGTCCTGAGAAGTTATTGAGACATGGCCGATGTGGTGTGATAAGATCGTCCTTAGTAATGCTATAGAAGGAGACAAGGTATGCATCAATTGACAATTATGCTCTTACTCATGCTTTGATGATATTTGACTTGTGAGTCTTTAAAATTTGTGAATGGCCAAATTTTTCTAGCTATGTTGTTGAGCAACAAATTGATCATGAGCATAATGTTTGATATTGATTTTGTCTCTCTAGTACCATAGAGATTGCATTTGTTGATTTAGCTTTAAGACAATGGCATATGCATTAGCATTGTTTATTTACCTCCTTATGGTGCTATTTTTTGAAGTCTCATGCAATTTAAGATGTCTTGCATAAATAATTAGGCTGAATATGAAATTTCTCTACTCACGCTAGAGGTTTTATTCGCTATTGTGCCACATATTGATACTTCTTGTGATTCGTTGTGAGTAGCGCAACAATTTTAAGATTAATCATTTCGACGAATCACATGTTGTTCATCTCCATGCATGTCTAGGTATAATTTTTATCTTGAAATGCTTTACTAATTATCTTATGCCTAGGCATGAAATGTGATGAATTGGTGTGCAAACATCGGGCTACCGTGTTAATCATTGTTCACTGCATATTCCCCACGAGCGGATGCTTTGTTTCACCAATGAAAGTAGGGCCGGATCGAGGCAAGCCGCTTCGGCCATGCACTAATGGAAAATCTAATGCAGATAACCAGAAGAAGCTCATTGTTAATTATATGCGAAATCCTACAAGAGCGTGAGCATGCCCGTTTGGCGGGTTGCTTTCAAATATGCATTGATGAGTGATGACCCTTATCGCCGAACGGTTGGTGTTATTCTTTCGGAGTATTTGGGTGAAAGATTATTAAGGTATTTTCCCTCTTGCACATATGGTCCATAATCTAGTATCCTCCAGAAAACACATGGCCAATGGAGTGTTAACATTATTCCTAGAACAAGAATGGCGCAAGTTATTTTTTGGCACGCAAGATTTGCCAAAAAAACATGGGGGCATGTGTTGACACTCGTTTTTGGCTCACAAAAGGAAGGCTATAAGATGATCCCAAATTAAAAAATAATGTGAATTAAAGTTGTGCGTCTTGTCAAAACAAACAATTTTATTTTTTGGATCATCTCGATCCGAGGTCGTATGCAACTTCTAGAGCCAAAATACTACATATCATCTTATTGTGCGAGAAAATCCGCCAAACTACAAACATACTCTGCACTTTGGCGGGAGCATTGGTGAAACGAGTTGAAAACCTTCAGATTGCGTCGAACTTCTTCCAGCTGATTTTGAAGCATAAAGGTGAGGTCAAATTAAAAAACTCATTAAATTCAAGTTCTTCGTTTTTTCGAGACAAACAATTTTGTCTTCTACGAGATTTAGATCTAACGTCGTTTTCTACCTCGAATCTGCAAAATATAGACGGGCCAGAACTGACAGATTCAGATTCAATTCAAACACGTTTTAGTGCAGATACAATTAAGCCTTCAAGATGATGTCATATTAAAAACCGTAAAACATGAAAGTTCTTCACCTTTTCAACAAACAACTTTATCGTTTACGTGATTTTGATTTGAGGTTGTTTACCGACTCGAAAACGACCCGCAAGGTGCATGCTGTTTTCAGACAGAACAGTTTTGGAAGGTTCGAGTCAAACATCCGAATTGGATGCAAATTAGAGCTTTTGGACGTGAATCCAAGCCTTTTTCTTGCACGGGAAGTCCAGCCGCCTCTTATATACATGAGGGGTGATGGCCGATTGAACCGACACCAATCGAACAAATACATCTATCTACTTTTTCATGTTCATCTATCTTTATCTCTCTCCCTTTGTATATTTCTTCTCGTTCTTCGTTGTTCTTCAGGTTTGCAGGCTACGATCCACGAGGCTCCAGGGGCGTTAAGGATGACTTGGAGCAGCCAATTGTCGCCGGGTCCTCCGACGGGGTCCCTCCCGAGGAACCGGGGCGTCTGGCCTCAAAAGCGCCTGCCGGACTGTCTTGCGTACCACGTTTCCGGCAGGCCTCCCGCGGTGCGAGTTTTAGAGAATCTCCCTCGGTGCCGTAGGTACACGAGGACATGTTCGTGTGACTCGTTCGCACATCAAAACATATCCTGGGACGATCTCACCCGCGACTCTGAGAAGAACTTTCAGGTGACACACAAGAGAACCGCGTCTGTCGAGGAATTGCGAGCCTGCAGACAGAAGAGCGGCAAATCAACTCGCGAATATATCCAGAGATGGACCACGCTCAGAAACAAGGCTGGAAATATATCAGAGGCGATAGCGGTCGAAGCTTTCACCAAGGGCGCGCGACGTGTAGCCTTCTGAGAAGAACTGGGACGATGCGCGCCCAAAATTATTGGTGAATTGATGGCGATAGCCGACAACTGGGCGAACGGTGAAGAATCCCTGCGCACCGAAAAACCTTCCTCACCCGCGCATCACGATGATCGTAATGGTGACCGACGGAGGAGGAAGAGACGACACTACGATCAGAACAATCAATCGCAGTTGGTAGCGGCTAAACTCACGAGAAACCGCGGCGGCGGCTCCCACGGAAATCGCGAGTGGAAGACAAAACCAGAGGACAAAACACGTGAGGAAGACCTTGACGGATTATTCTCCCTACATCTGTTCACAAATAAACGCACGAGCAAACTCAAGGCCACTCATCTCCTAAGGATTGTCGAAAGTTTCAAGACATCCACGAGGCAAACACGAAGAAACACAGAATAGCCATCAGTCAAAGATACCCGCAACTGCTGGGAGGAAGCGTTGCAAACCAACCACCACCCCTACCTCCACCCACTGGGCATTACAACATAGCGCTAGCCACACTCCCAGCACGAGCTGACCCAGCCGCAGCAAACCAAGGAGCCAACTAATATCCGAACCCACAGGGGCTTACAGGCATAATACAGAAGGTCTGCCCGTCCCGAAGAATCCAGAAGACCAACACTCGCCATGTTAACATGGCAGTGCAAGATCCACCGTCCAAACCCGAGTACCTGAAGATGTCTGAGCACCTGATAACCTTCTCCAGAGAGGACCACCCTCCACGGGTGTATCGACCAGGGCACGCAGCGCTCGTCATCCAGGCGCAAATAGGCAACTACGACCTAGCCAGAGTATTCATGGACGGCGGCAGCGACATAAACATCATATACGCGGACACACTCCGCAAGATGAAAATGAATTTGAAGGGACTCGCAGAATCAGAAACATCCTTCCATGGGATACTACCAGGAAAACCGTCCGACCACTTGGAACAATCAAACTGGAGGTGATACTCGGAGACCCAAGCAACTACAGGCGGGAGTTCCTCGCCTTCAAGGTAGTCAAATGACCATCACCACGCCATTCTCGGCCGAACAACGTTCATGAGATTCATGGCAGTACCTCATTACACATACCTCAAGCTGAAACTGCCAAGAGAATATGGTACGATCACCGTAAATGGTGACTTCCAGAAATCTGACAAGTGCGACAATGACTTCCATGAGATCGCGAAATTTTTCGGGATGCAAGAAGAGTTGGAAGAGTTGGCAAAAACCACGAACAACTCTGTGATGCCCCCAGCCAAAAGAAATGCCGCAGAACTCGAGTTTAGCCCGAGCAGCGACACTCGAAAGCATCAAGTCCACCCGACAGATTCCGCGAAGATGGCGATGGTGTCGACCACCCTCTCCTCCGCATAGGAAAGCGCGCTTGTCGAGCTCCTCCGTGAGTACTGAGAGATTTTTTCCGGGCAGCCATCAGATATGCCAGGAATCCGCGGGGAGTTCGCCGAGCACTCATTGGAAGTATTCAAGGATGCAAAACCAGTCAATAAAACCACTCGACGTTTCTCCGAGCCAAATCAGGGAGCACTCGGAGAAGAAGTAAACAGATTTCTAGGTGCCAAGTTCATCAGGGAGATCAAGATTTCCACCTGGTTAGCAAACCCGGTGCTAGTCCCGAAGAAAAACACAGACATCCTTCGTGTGTGCATCGACTACACGTCGTTGATAAACACTGCCCCAAAGATAACTTCCCGCTCCCGCGGATTGACCAGATTGTCGACTCCACAGCAGGATGCCAACGTCTCTCCTTCCTGGACGCCTACTCGGGATATAACCAGATCAGGATGAAGCAGGAAGACGAAGAAAATATAACCTTTATCACACCACACGGTGTTTATTGCTACACGGCCATGCCCTTCAGGCTCAAAAACGCAGGCGCCACATATCAGCACTGCATGCAGAAATGCCTCGCCAAGCTCATTGTCAAGAACGTATAAGTGTACGTTGACAACATCGTCATCAAGACTCGAGTCGAGGACACACTCCTCAGGGACATAAGGGAAATCTTCGACACTCTCAATGCATATAGAATCAAGCTCAACCTGACAAAATGCGTCAGCGGTGTACCTGCAGGCCAGCTGCTCGGCTACCTGGTCTCAGCCTGAAGAATAGAGGCCAACACGGAAAAAATTCAGGCCATCCTGACGATGAAGGAGCCGATAAATCTCCACGACATCCAACAGGTGGCAGGGTGACTGGTAGCCCTCAGAAGATTCATTGCAAGATTGGGCGAACAAGCCCTCCCTTTCTACAAGTTGCTGAAGAAACAGATAAATTCGAGTGGACCGCAGAAGCAAAAAAAGGCATTCATCGATCTGAAAAGAGCATTACAGAGCAGGAGAGTACTGGCCACACCTCGGGATGGAGAACCTTTGTACCTATACCTAGCCGCAACTAACCAGGTGGTCAGTACAGTAATCGTGGTCGAGCGACTAGAATACGGGAGGGCGCACGGCGTACAAAGACCAATATACTACCTCAACGAGGTACTCTCACCGTCCAAGCAATGGTACCCCCATTAGCAGAAGCTCGCGTATGGGTGGTCTTCACAGCTCGAAAGCTTAAGCAGTACTTCCAGGATCATACCGTCACGGTGCTAAGCGACACATCCGTCGGTACAATCATGAATAATCCTATGGCATCCGGAAGAATCGCCAAGTGGAGCATCGAGCTAGGCGCTCGGGACATAGTATATACAGGGCCAAACACCCTCCAATCACAGGTGGTTGCGGACTTCCTCTCGGAATGGACGGAACTGCAAACTATAGGACCTCCAGAATACTCGAGTTTCTGGATCATGTACCTCGATGGGTCGAAGAGAAATGAAGGAGCGGGAGCCAGCGTAATCCTCATATCACCATGGGGGGACAAGCTCCAGTACGTCATGCGACTCGATTTCCCCTTAGATGATCCAGCATCCAACAATGACGCTGAGTACGAGGCACTCCTACACGACATGAAGATGGCGATCGCATGCGGCGCCATTCGATTGATGATCTACAGAGACTCCAATCTCATCGTGCATCAGACGATGAAAGAATGCGACGCAGTCAGATAACATGATCGCCTATCGTGACATGTATAATCTGCTCGAAGGAAGCTTTAAAGGGTGCGGACTAAAGCACATTACACGATCGAGTAACGAAGAAGCTGATAGACTGGCGAACATTGGGTCCACAAACGCCCCAGTCCCACCAGAGATTTACTTCGAGCGAATTAGCAAAAGATCAGTCAATCTCAAGAAACACATAGAGGTACCAGCAGCAACAGAGACATGGGCTAGTCAACAAAACGCCCTCATCGCCCTCATTCATCACATATCGCAACAATTCTTCCCAGTCGAGCCAGTCTGGACACGTAAGTATCTCGACTACTTGCTCAGAAAGCAGCTCACAGGGGACATCTCTGAAGCAAGGCAGATAGTTCGACGCAATAAATCTTTTCGGGTGATAAAAGGCGAGCTCTACAAGCAAAGAATATCGGGAGTCCTTCAGAGGTGCATCGCACCCAAAGACGGAAAAGAGCTACTCCGGGACATACACCAAGGCGACTGCGGACACCACGCAAGTTGGAGGGCCACCCTGGGCAAAGCTTTTCAAGTAGGATTCTACTGGCTCACGGTAGCCGAAGACGCCAAGGACCTGGTCAAAAGATGCGATGCTTGCCAGCGATTCGCACCCAAGCCGCACACACTAGCCACAAAGCTCCACATGATCCCTCTGTCTTGGCCCTTCGCTCAATGGGGGCTGGATATGGTGGGACCACTACGGAAGGCGACACCCGGAGGATATACCCATCTGCTGGTCGCAGTCGACAATTTCACCAGATGGATAGAGGTCGTCCCAGTCATGTCACAACACGCAAAGTGCGTCGTCAAGTTCCTCGATTCCATCGTTTTGCAGATTTGGTGTCCCCTACAATATTATCACAAACAATGGAACCAACTTCACAGCCAAGAAAACTCAAGATTTTTGCAAAGAAAAGGGGATAACTCTTAGTTTCTCCTCGGTGGCACATCCCCAAACCAACGGCCAAGTTGAATGATCCAACGGAGTAGTTTCGATTTCCCTAAAAAAGAGACTACTCGCAAGATTAGATGCAGCAACAGGGCATTGGGCTGAAGAACTACCATCCGTCCTATGGATCCTGAAAACAACTCCAAACAGGTCAAAAGACTACACGCCATTATTCATGGTTTACAGTGCCGAGGCAGTTCTACCAGAGGATGTTAGAATCAGTGCTCCACGAGTCGTTCCTTATAGCGAAGAAGCCTCCAACAAAGCACTCGCAGAAGACATGGACGCACTGGATGAAGCTAGGGACGTCGCACTCACAAGATCCTCCGTCTACCAGCAAGCGCTACGCAATCACCACAGTCGCCGCATCCGCGACAGATCCTTCGTAGTAGGCGACCTGGTATTACGGCTCAAGCAAGACAGCGGCCACAAGCTCGAGCCGCCATGGGAAGGACCCTTCATCATACACGAAGTTATCCCTGGAGGCGCCTATCTCTTGAAGAACCCCAAAACAGGCGGCGTCTACTCCAACCCATGGAACATAGCGCACCTGCGAAAATTCTATCCTTAGGAGAGTATTCTAGTCGCAAATAAGGCTGCTTCAGCCACAATGTAACTCGAGCAAACACATGGCTTCTCAGCCATCGCAATAAAAAACATGGCTTCTCAGTCATCGCAATAAAGACTACTTAGTCGCATTTCTTCATTCTTCACCAACACATGCTAATAAGGGATACACCCCAACACACGGGGGCTACACCAAACTAGCATAAAAATTCTTCGAGTGCCTATGCAAAAAAAGATTTACAAGGTTACAAGGTACACACCTTAATACACCTTAACAAATTGTATAATATACAAGGTACATACCCCTTAAACGGCGAACAATCAAACTACCGTCGACCAACACCCTCTTGGAGCAGTCGCTCCGTCTCAGCAGCTGTTAACCAAATGATGCGCTCCGCAGCAGGACGGACAACCTCATAATGAGGAACAAAATCCAAAGGCACTCCTCGGGTAACGGGAAGCTGCACCACAGAGTTGAAGTTAACATCAAGATTCCACAACCGCACAAATGACAAGGCCAACTGAGGTCCACAAATAAGCTCTTGGTGCACACACTCGCGAACATCCTCCAGCTGGCGGAAGAGCCTCAGCAGACCGCTCAGTCGATCAAGCACAACATCAAACAAATACAATTTCCAATAAACCGAGGAAAAGGCTTGTCGGCAGGACTCAACAAAAATATGTACCCGACGTAATCGATACTGCAAAGTCGCTAAGACAAAGCCCATGCCGCGATAAGACCAGAAATTGCATACGTGAATATTTGAGCTGCTAGACTCGCAAGCTACCCTATTGTCCACCCAATGACCTTCGGATGCCCCATCAAGCTCAACAAATGCACGGACAAGAAAAGCGTAAGTCCATAAGCAAAAAACACCGAACAAACTCGGGGGCTTGTAAGACCTACAGAGCAAATTTTTTGCGACACTGGCCAATCCTCCATGACAAACTGCTCGCGCTCAGCGGCAAGCTTCTGCTTGAACCTGGCAACATCCGCCACACCTTGCAAAGACTTCAGCTTACGCTCGCCATCCGCCACATGGCAGCGAAGCAAGCATGCTCGTATCTGTCAGCAATGGCATAATTGAAGGAGCAGGAAGACAATGTCGTCGCACGTCTCGCTCGGGTCGTCGCACGTCTCGCTCGGGTCGTTGACACCCGAGAACTCCCACAGAGTGGTAGGCCTGTCTTGCAGCGGTTGAACCCTCCGGTGCAGGAAGACACTCGCCAAGTGCATCCCGTTCAGCAGAGGCCCCTGGTCCTTCCGCCGGAGTCGCCCAACTTGTGCGAGCAGAGGGGACGCCACCTTGGATTCTTTGGGTGATAGCTTGTGCGCCCAGGATTTTCTTCGCTTCAAGATCACGAATGGCTTGAATTCCGGGGCGCCACCCGCGTCATTTTCCTAGTCGTAGAACCACTTCCGGCACCATCCTTGCGCTGACTCCATGAAGTTCATGTCCAGGTATGGGAACTCATGGGTCACCTGGATCCCAAAGCCTCCAGTCGCCAATGGCTCCCCAACTTTCTCACCCGCCGGAGCTTTCTCCTGGTGGATCTTCACCTGGAAGATAGCCTTCCACAACACCCAATGTGGGCGAATGCCAAGAAAGCATTCGCACAACACGATGAATCACGAAAAGTGCTGCACCGCGTTGGGGGGAAGATTGTGCAGCTATATGCCATAGACATACAATAGCTCAAGAAGGAACAGGTGGAGGGGAAACGACAAACCTCGGACGACGTGCTTCAAGAAGGAAACACGCTCGTTGGCGGGTGGGCTGGGCACCTCCTATCCCTTCGTCGGCACTCGCACACGCACGGAGTCTTCTAGAGGAAGCTGTCCCTCCCTCTGCATCGCGGAGATGCTCTTCTTCGTCACGATTGACGAGCGCCATTCACATGTCCTCTTCACCGGAGCGGCCGCGGAAGCGCTGACCACATCCTTGCCAGAAGTCGCGGTCGTAATGTGTTTGCTCTTCACTGACGCCATTGGAGCTCATTCTCGCAGAGGAAAGTGGGCGTGCTAGAGGAAGAAGAAGATGAATAGAGCCGGGGAAAGTAATTTTTCCGTAAGGCCCACTCTTTATACTATCGTCGGGCCACCGTGAGCTGTTGATCTGCGTGGAAGAAGCACACGTGGCGTGCATCCCGTTTGTCACACGCCGGACTGAAACGAAGTGGCGGAGGGCGGTTACCCCGCATGATCTTTAACGCAAGATCGTGCGTAATTACTGCACGTCCAACAGGAAAACTGGCGCACAACGGCATGTCTCCGGTCAAAAGTTAACAAAATGGGCCCTACGCACCCTGCCCCACTGTGTCACGTCCCATCGGGAGCAGGCGAGTGCGCGGTGACATCATAATGCACCTCATAACACAAAATTTCTTTCGTATGAATCCATACGAAAAGATCACCTCGCTCGAGGATTTTAAAATGGAAACAGTGACACTCGCCATTATCAAGGACAAAAGGTAGCACTCGTCACACAACTAGGAGAGAATCGCGAGTACGCGGCCCCCGCAAATACCGCAACTCCACATTACAATGTATGAATACATCATTCAACAAATCCCGGGTCGTTCGGCCGTCGAGGCACATCCAGATGCCGTATTCTTTGAATACGAAGGTAAGACCCAAGGATCTATCCTATGGGCCTGGAATCGCACTCGAGCTGCGTCCTCCAGTAAACTTTATGTGTCAACGACACAAAGAAAAATCCTAGCGGACGCGCCAGGTTCCCCTTTAAGGTTAAATTCGACCCGATAAGTCCTCCACGGCCCAGTCGCAATGATCACCTTGCTGGATTCGAGTCGGAGGTCTCGAGTCTGTGTAGGCCAAAACTATTTTCGCCCAAGAGAAATTAATTAGCCCTGATCTCTCCGGAGAGCCAAGAAACTGAGCCATACCCTACTGTGAAAAAAGACGACGCGAGGCGCATTTACCGCTCGATACTCGAGTATATTCCATAATAGGGTACACACCCTTTAAGTCAAAAGCTTCACTGCTCATTCGCAAGATCCAGAAGCAAATCTTTGAGTGTTTAATCAACTATTCTCAGTCGAACAAACACTCGGGGGATACTGACATGGGGATGAATCCCGGGCCTATTGGATGAGCCTACCCGGTCTAAGGCCCAGCACTAAAGCCCAGTACAAATGTCTACCCCGTGGTTCTAGAAGGTCCAGCAGCGGCTCACCCGCAAAACTTGCGCGTCAAGATGAAAGGTTTCCACTGACTAGAACTAGGGTTTGCAACCCCCCGGGTACAGAGTGAGACCCATCCACCTATTTAAGGGATGGGAGAACCACCCGAGGGGGGACATCCAATCTAGGTTTTCACCATTGTAGCCGCGACTCGAGATCCAATCTCTCGACCTGCGTACCACCATTGTAAGCAATCACCATAATACAAAGACAGACAAGCAGGAGTAAGGGTATTACCTCTACGAGGGCCCTGAACCTGGGTAAAATCGTGCCCCTATTAGCCGTCGTATCCGCTAGATCCTATATCGTTCCTTACTCGAAACCCTACCATCTCACCCGAGGGTTTTGTTGATATGAGTCATCGACACCCGTACTTGCCAACCCTAGGAGTAAGGTCGAGCGTAGAAGCCAAGACTGAGCGTACAACCATGCGTGATGGCCATGAGCCTCGCTGACCAACTAACTTGTTTGGATAGATCCATGAGTCGCGTAGTTCGAGAGTTCCATTCAGCAATGCAAATAAAACTTTTAAAATGATTTGGAAAAATGCTCCGCCTAGGGCGTGACCCGGGCCAAGTGATGGACGTACACGGATCTTGACCCAGCCTCACAGAGACAGGTGCCGTCAAGAGGATGGACAATTCCCTGTTGACGGGGTGGCCCTATTTTGGGTTGACTCATGGATAGGGTCAGGTAAGGTAAAGGTTGTGCCCAGCCGACACATCGTCGGAAGTGTGCCAATAGCTTGGCATTAAGAGTCAGTTGGTACGTGTGGGTAAAGTGTACCCCCTGCAAGGATAAATCTTTTCGAGAAGCCGTGTCCATGGTTAAGGATCACTTGGTGAAAGTACTGGGCCATAGATAACTTGAACCTGACGTAAAATTTGTTGACAATGAATGAAGGGTGCCTCCCGGAGATGCCGGGAGGGGTGATCCTTGTAGTAAGATATGGTGGAAATGATGTTGGTGGAATGAAAACAGGATGATTACAGTAGTTGAATCGTTTATCATCTATTCTGAAAATACTCCATGATACGTGCTATTATTCCTCAATTTGGAAAACAAAGATTGCTTTACGCAAGTTAACTAAGTCTTGTTGAGTACCTACCGTATTCAGGTTTGCTTAATTTTGGTTCAGGTGAAGTTCTCACTCTAGTGTGGTTTCAACGTGGACATCGACGAGTAGTTTGGGGTTCCCAGGTAGCAGCCTCGAATCTATGGGCTAGGAGGTCGCCTTATGTTGCAGCCTCTTAGACCTTTTTGGTTCTTGTTGACTAGCAACATAGTTTTCTTTCTGTTGTCGGATGTAATGTTGGGTCATGTGAACTCTGTGATGCAGCACACCCCATTCCACCAAGCCCAACACCAAGTGGACCTATGATAAGATCATGAGCAAAGGCAATGCGTGATAAGGTGAACTCAATCCTCTCTCTCTATGCATTCGATGACTTTGTGAATGGTGCGCTACCTCATGGAACCACTCTATGCGTGCTCAGGTTTGATCCCCCCAAGGAGCCCCAAGAAGATGCCCAAGAACGCGCCCAAGAAGATGCCCAAGAAGCTATGGAAGAAGTCCGAGAGGAAGACGTAGAGGAAGAAGAAGAGAAGGAGAAGGGAGGATGAGAGCAGGGGAGCCAACCTCCAACCCTAGCCAGGCTGGCCTTCAGGCCGGACCCCATCCAGAGGCTGCCAACCCCCACCCATCCAGAGGCTGCCAACCCCCACCCCGGCCTCGGGCCGGCTCCACGTCACCTCAGGCCGGCCAGCCACCCGAGCGACCCGGCCCCCACCCGGCCCCAGGCCGGTCCGCCCTGCGCCAGGCCGAGCGACCACCCGAAGGCTCCGGCCTCCACCCCGGCCCTAGGCCGGCGCGCCTCCACTGCCAGGTCGGCCTCCCTGCAGTTGATCCCACCCCGGCCTAAAGGCCCGGCCAGGCCGGCCTCCCATACCGGGAGCCCTGAAGACACACAAATGAAGCGGAAAACCCCCTTTTCTCCCCTCACCTACCCCCTTGGCTATATAAGGAACCCCTTTGGCTAGATCTAGGGTTAGATATGAATTTAGACATTTGAGCTTTGCTCTTTTACCCCTCTTGTGAGGCTACTCCTATGATTTGTATCTAGGACCGTATCAAGGCTACTCCTATGGTGTGTATCTAGGATCGTATCAAGATTACACCGGGTTACCTATCCTTTCCCCTTGGGAATCAGTTAGGGACTTTCCAATCTATCTCAACTAACCCTTGAGGTTCTATTGGCGTGGTGGACCGGCCACGTGGTGTTGAAGCGGTTTCTGATAAGGTGAGTGTGGTTGGATCGATTGTTCTGTAGGCGGCCATTGCGGCTTAGTTGACGGGAGATCGGGTCTTTCATTTCTTGCTAGTTACCTTCTCTCCCGGATCCCCCTCTCGTTCCCCTTGTGTTCTTCGTGTTCGTCGTTCGTTCTTCGGGTTTTTGGTCAATTCGTGAAGATCGGGCCACCTAAGAGGTTAACCCCTCCATCATCTGGTATCAGCAGCTAGATTGACACAAATTCGACCCTCACTATCCCCTTTTCCACCAAATTTTTTCTTCCCCAACCCTAAATTCAAAAATTTCACAAAAAAATAGCCAAAAAGGGATTTCGACCGATCTGTTGAGTTGTTGGGTTTTTAGTGGATTTGATCAGTGGATTGTTGCTTGAGACCATTCCCCACCTTTCTATTCAGGCATTTTTCTTGAATTTTTCCAATTTTTTTCTTGGATTTGAAGGAATTTCGAAATTGGGCAAAAATCCCAGAAAAATCCCGCTCTTCGAGTCATGGACAGATTTTTTAACGTGTTTTTCTTTGTCGTTGTTGGTCCGATTTGAGTGATTCATGTTTCCACACGAAGCCCACAACATCATCTATGCAACTAAATCAACGGATCGACACGATATCGACAACCCCTGGCTGCAAGTCTATGATCATCCACCATATAGGTATAACTGCTTCCGTTTGAACTAACCCCATTGTTTGTGTACCTTGCCCATTCGGACTAGCTCTTTTACATCGCTTGGCATTGCACTAGTGGCACCGAGAGTGCGTGTTTAGCACTTGTGAGATCATAGTTTCGAGTAGGCATTGGCATTTTGGAATCATAAAAAATAAAAAATAAAAAAAGAGAAAATATGAAAAAGATCGAATCCAAGTGTTATCCCTTGTAGGAACGTGTAGCTTCGCTGCAAAAGGGAAGAGAGTGACCGGTTTCCACGGTGCGAATCTTGTTGCCTCTTGTAGTTTGCGATTTGAGCTAGCGTCCTTCTTGTGTTGGTGTGGCATTGAGCTTAGTCTTTGTTAGGAACATTTCGTCTCCGCTCGTCCTTTGGCCGCACTAACCCCATTTATCACTTGTGTGTGTGTGTTCCATTTTTTGTTTCCTCCACTAGGTTTGGTTCTTTTGCTAACATTTCGTTTCGGTTCTTCTCTACGTTTTACAACAAACTTTTCTTCGGATTTGTTGTTTTTCTTTGGCACTTTCCTCGTCCATTTTCCTTCCACATAAAGCGTGTGTGTTGTTGTTTGCGGTTTTCATTCGATCTTTTTGGACTCACTTTGGACAGACCGCCCTACACCTAGACTCGTCCACTAGGCTCAATACGACCAAAAAAGGTAACATTGGGTAAGTGAGACATCTATTCTCCATATTAGATTTGTGTGTCTTTGAGATGTCTAGGGAAGGAGTGTTCACAAGTCCGAGCACGGAAGAACCCGTTCTCCAACGACAACTACCACAACTTCGTCACCCACAATGACCATTTCTGTAACATCCCACTTTTGCTAAGATAGGATTTGTGGTGTTGTGTTCATGTCATAGCATGCATGGAAGAATTTCATCCAACTTTGAATTTGAATTTTAATAAAATTTGACCAACAACCACTTAAAGTGGTCCGCCAAAACTTAAATCAATTTTTTTTCAAATTTGGAACACAAAACATGGTGAAGTTGGAAATTTTGTGAGGTTTCCAAATATCAATTTTTTTTTGCAAAATGTTCTATTTGCAAAAAGGCCCTCAAAACAATGCTTTATGTCCTATTTTAAAATAGAATAGGACCTACTGGCAAATCTTAAAAACTCCAGGGGGATATTGTAATTTTTCTTTTCTTTTTCGCTTTCTTCTACCTCTGGACAGAAGACAGAAGGCAGCTCATCTCAACCCCCGCGATGCCACCTCATGTCTGTGTGTTTGCCCCGCGGATGAGGATGCCAGGACGACGCCGTGCCTCCTCCTCCCGCCCTCACTCGGTCACCGCACTCCCTCCCTCTCTGTATCTACTTCCGAGGACGAACCCGAAACCCTAGCTCCCTTGGCTGCCATGGAACCATTGCTGTGAGCTGCCCCGAGCTCAACGGAGAGGCTCTCGAGGAGAGCAGGGACCTCCTCTACCTCCCCGTCGACCGTCGTTTGCCGGGAGGGCTGCAACAACGCGAATTGGGGCGTTCCTTTTGCTCCGGCCGAACGCTGAAGCCATCGATTGCGCCGCCACCGCTGCCCCTCTGGCCTCCTCGACCCCTCCACAGCGTTCACGGTGAGCCCCCACACCTATGTGTGCCCTTGACTCCCCCTCTCTCCCTCTGTAGCCACCCGCCGCCATGCGTCCATGGCCGCCGCCGCACCATTGCTCGCCGCCGTTGCTTCCCGCGACCTTTTGGTCCTCCCGCTGCCACCATATTTCTCCTCGCAACCTCCTCTCCGTCGTGGTATGATTCAATTCGCGAATCGCGCGCGAAACTCATGGATTGGAGGTTCCACTGTGAAGAACAGGGCAGGTGACGTGTAACATCCCAATTTTTGCTAAATTAGGGTGTGTGGTGGTGTGTTCATATCATACATGCATGAAACAAAAATTTAAACCATGTTTGAAACAATTTAATTTGTGAATTTAAATGGTTTGAGAAAAATCCCACAAATAGTACTTAAAATGGGTTCCAAAATTTTGTACTAAAAATAATTCAAATTCACTAAAGCAAAACATAGCAAGGTTGCAAATTTGACAAGGTTTCCAAAAACTATTTTTGCCAAATTTTTTACTTTGCAAAAAGGCCAAGAAAACATTGTTTTCTTCTCAGTTTTTAATACAGAAGGGCCTCTTTGTAATTTATCGAAATGTTCTGGGGGTTTTCTTGAAAATGTTTTAATTTTCCTTTCTTCTAGCTCTGGCCAGAAGGCAGCAGAGAGCTGCCACTGCCGTCCTGCTTCCAGTGTCGAAGAAGGAGAAGAACAACGAGACGTGGTGCCTTTTCCCTTCTCTCGGGCCTCCGTCTCTCGTCTTTCCCCTCACTGTCTCTGCCTCTCTGTCTCTCCATAGGCGGACGAAACCCTAGCTCCGACGAGCCACTCGCCGCCGTCGTTCTGGCCAACCCCGCGCTCCGTCGTGCGTGCCATCGACTCCTTCGTCGTCCACTCTAACTCCTCGCCATCAGAATCGAGCCGAAGTGGCCTTTGTTGCCGGAATCGCGTCTCCTTCTACCTCTCCGGCCGCCGCGGAAACCAGCACGACGCCGTTGTCTCCGGCTTTCCCTCCTCCCGCCGTCCTCTCCAGAGCGTTCACGGTGAGGTTCTCCTCCTCCACATACCCTCACCTTGGTTCCTCCCCCTCCGCAACTCTCTGCCGCCGTGCATCGCCGTCCGCCGCCGTGCCTTTGGTCGTCGCCGGTCATTCTGGTGGCCATCCGGCCAACCGCCGCCACCCAATGGTCGCCTTCAACTCCATGTGCCTAGGACCCCAATCAATTCCACGAATAATCTATCGGGGTATTCGAATTGGAGAAAAATAGAGAAGTTCATCCCTGGGTGATGCAAGTATGATGTCATCCTGACGTCATATTTCCTGTTTAGTAATTCCAGGAAATTCCAGAAAAGGAATAAAAATGGATAATTGAATATCTCCTAAAATATTAATCAGAAAAATAAAATAAAAATATGGGAGTGATCAGAAAAATAATCTCTACATGAATATGTCATTTTCAACCATGTTTGATAAAGTTGTTTTTGGACCATTATGTTAATGTTATTTAATTCATTTAAAATAGAGAAAATAAGTTTTTAATGAATGAAATTAGAAAATTAAAAGTTATATACCAAAATGCTCAAAATGACAAATGAAATCTAGTTATGATGTTTTTAAACCTATTTGAGCAATTAAAATTGTACTCACTTTCAGAATTGCCCGAAGTGCCCCTCCGGGGACTATTTCGGGATAAATCCAGTAAAAATGCTTCACTGCCATATGAACCCTAGCAATCTAACAAACATGTTTAGAGCTTTATTTCAGTGCATTAATTTGCTCATGCATACATATTGCGCATTGCATTATGCCATGTGTTGAATGTTCTCTTTCTTTCCGGTATTTGTTCCTATCGGTAGAACGCAACTCCGAAGAGAAGGCCAACAATGCCCTTGGCGAATAATTGATCCTAACCGACAAGTCAAGCACTTATTCCTGAAGCCTCTATCTGGTTTTCTTATAACCAAGTAAAGCATAACCTCGTATTTACTCATGTATGTTTTTGAACAAAATTTGATTCTCGTACTTTGCATTCGATTCCAAAGTATTTGATGTCAGTAGATATAGTTCACCTATATACTGCATTGCCTCAATATCCTGATCCACTGCTCCTAGCCGCCATAGATTTGCTTGTGCGCATCGCCAGAGCCTCATATCTGCTTCGCTTAGTCATATATGTTTGTTACCTCTGTTCCATACGGTTGATGAATCAGAGCTGCGATAACCTAGTATGATATGATAACATGGTGAGATGAGCATTGTGTGGATACCTTGACTAAGGATGGTATGGGAGGCCACTTGGGAAGTGGTTGTTCGTCCTATACACGCCAACCCTAGGATTAAGGTCTCGAGCGGAAGCCAAGACTGAGCGTGCAACCACACGCGGGGTCTAAGTAACCGCGCTCGACCAACTAACTTGTTTGGCCAGATCCATGTGTCACGTAGTTTGAGATTTCCATTCGGCAACGCAAGCAAAACCTTTTAAACGTTTTGAAAACAAAATGCTCCGCTAGGGCGTGATCGGGGCCAAGTTATGGACGTACACGGATCTTGACCCCGCCTCACAGAGACAAGTGCCGTCAGGAGGATGGCCAACTCCCTGTTGACGGGGTGGCCCTATCTTGGGTTGACTCATGGATAGGGTCGGGTAAGGTAAAGGTCGTGGCCAGCCACCCTCTGCCGCGTTCCATGGAAGAGCGTACATGTGGCGCTAAGAGTCGGATGGTACGTGTGGGTAAAGTGTACGTCCCTGCAGGGCAAACTTTTCAAAAAAACCATGTCCAGGGTTAAGGATGACATGGTGAATGCAAAGACCATAGATAACCTGAACGTGACGTAAAATATGTTGACAAAGCATGGAGTCAATGTTTGAAGGGTGCCTCCTCGGAGATGCCGAGAGGGGTGATCCTTGTAGCCTGTGAGATGCTGGGAATCGATGTTGGTGGATTCAAAAGATGATGATTACAGTAGTGAGTTTCTCATCTTTTTTGAAAACCTTCTATGAGACGTGCTATTCCTCCTCGATTTGGAAAATAAAGATTGCTTTACGCAAATCAACCTTCATAATACCCTTTATGAAACCATCAGATATATAATAGTTTAACTAAGTATTGTTGAGTACCTCCCGTACTCAGCTTTGCTCAATTTTGGTTCAGGTGAAGTTCTCACGTCGGTGGTGTTTCAACGTGGACATCGACGAGTAGTTTGGGGTTCCCAGGCAGCAGCCTAGAATCTATAGGCTGGGATGTCGCATCATGTTGCGGCCTCTTAGGCCTTTTTGGTTCTTGTTGATTAGCAACATAATTTGCCTTCCGTTGTATGATGTAATGTTGGGTCGTGTGACCTTTGGTTGTAAAGCTATACTCTAGTAACACCTGTTTAATAAAGTTTCATGTCTAGAGTGCTGCTTTGATCGGTTGTTGGTTTCGAGCTCATTATTATACAGTTTTGGCTATGCCTGCATAGTTGTCGCAGTCGAGGGGTTGTGGAGCCGATGATCCATTTCCGAGCACACCTGCCGATGTGATTCGGCCTGGGGCGAGGTAACCCCAGTAACCCTTGATTGTTGTTGCACTTTCTCGACACATAGCATCTCTACATAGCTTTGGTCCCGTTTCCTTCAGTTTCATACGATTCGTGGACGTTTTGATATGCATAGTTGGTTATGACTAGCATGGACACAAGGAGTAGTAGTACTGTGGTGATCCAGCATGCGTGCCGATGAATCCGATCTGCCCGCAGTTGTTTGTTGCGGGCGGGGCTGGTAACCCTGAAGCCCTTGTTGGTCCATGACTAGGAGCGCATAACAGTAAGTATACCTTCGGGTCTGGGGTCGTGACAAGTCATGGTATCAGAGCAGGACTGCCTGTAGGAAAACCTTACTGCTTGGTCGGTGTTGAGTCTAGTGTTTGTGAAAACTATTTTGAAACCTCAAATGAGTTGTGAAAACCTTCCTAGGACTCTTTTTACTCCGTATCTGGTATAGCTCTAACTCTGGGTCATCTTACCTGTTTTGGTTTGAAAAGGTTTTGCTATCTCTACTAGTCATTCAAAACCTAGGTGCCTTCTTTGGCAAGGACGTCTTCTACCCAACTTGACCTAGTGTTAAAAAGTTTCTAGAGTCGTGTGTGTTCCATACTCCATGTCGGGGGGTTACCCCCGAGTAGGGTAAAGACAGGTGGTAAAGGCAGCTTACAGAAGAGAGGTTTGGTCGAGTAGCCGACTACCTGGTACTCGCTACCCGGTCGACTGCTACTCGGTCTCACCTCAAGATGACCAGAAGGAGATATCAATCGAGTTCTATTCTTTCGAGTAGAAGATTTGGCCCGAGTACAATTGGCGGGAACAATTGGCGGGAACCTACTCGGGCCAGAAAGTCAAAGGAGCCGTTCTGACACAGGATCCCGCGTATCCTGGGTCCGTACTTGGCAGCATTCGAACTACTGTTCATCTGGGGCCGGTCTCCCTGACAGTGACAGCATGGAAGCAGGCGGTGGCAGGATAAGGGGGCCCTACTCTGTGCCTAGGTACAGTGATACCAGTCTGTCCCCTAGTTTTGCCCAACGACTTTACAGAAGCAGCCAAGATTAGGAACCAAAGCTGTCAGCGGGTACTCGGAGAAAGGACGATGTGCACACTATGTCGACACTTGTTCGTATTTGGACGTATCCGGCTGGGCACCGTGTATATAAGGTGCCCCGCCGCCTCCTGCGCGAGGGATCTTGCTCGACGCTCACTTTGGAGCCCTAGAAACCCTAAGTTCTTGCCCTAGCTCTACTCGGAGAGGAGAGAGAGGCTACTCGGTAGAGATACCATTTGTACTGTGGCTACTCGGAGAGACATCATAATACATAGAGAAAGGCAGGAGTAGGGGTTTTACCTCCTCACGAGGGCCCTGAACCTGGGTACATCGTGTTGTTTGTGTTGTGTGGATCTTACCTCACGCGGCTATTCGTCGCGTAATCCCTCCCCGAATACCTCCAGCGTCCATCGTTCCCACATCTTTAGCCATCCTATGGCATCTGCCGTGACACCACCACGACAGTTGGCGCCCACCGTGGGGCAACCAGCGGCGCTGGCTGGAGTTTCTGTTCGGACGGGATCTTCTTCAGCGGAGCGCGTAGTTTGTGGCCTTGTCCACAGATTCGGCTCCTTCGACTTCGTCACCGACAACGCCGGCTGTTTCGGCGGCATTGCCATGCCTGAGGGCGGCTCGGTGATCTCCTTCGGCTCTCACCTCGTCTACGTCGCCACCGTCGCCAACAGCGCCTACCCCGAGCTGGTGCATGACGCGGAGGATCCTCCTGCGGTGGTTGCTGCTCGCGGAAGGCCTGCATGCAGCTCTGCAAGCTGCGCTGAGGTGATGGTGACGGGTTTGGCGGCAAACACTGGCGCAGCAGCTACTGGCGCTGCGGCCGTCGTCGAGGAGATTGACGACCCGCCTGCTGGTGGCAGGAATCACCGGCCTTACGAGAAGGAGAGCAACTTGCCGCCCTCCACGTCTACGGTCATCCCCGCGTCTGCTGCGCGAACCGGTATGCCCACTCCCACCGACATCGAGCTCCTAGCCGCGAGGGAGCAGCTCGAGCGGCAACGCCAGGAGCTGCTTGCCGAGCAGGCAGAGTTGGAGAAGATCAGGCTTGAGCTGAGTCTAGACCAGCTCGAGTACAACAAGGCTCACGGTTTCACGCCGGTCGCCAGGAGGCCCAGCAGAGTAGGCGCTACGCGGCGTAACTTGGGTGCCGAGATGGCGACAGTTGCGGAGGTGCCCGCGCAGTCCGCCACCGCGAACACTTTCACGAGGCCAAGGTACAGCACACCCGCCAAGACGCTCAGAGCTGCACAGGCCGTGGCTGCCGAGTTGCCGCGCCTGGATGGAGAGGCGCGTCTCAGGCAGCAGGAGAGGCTCAACGAGTTGGTGTTGGAGGCCGCTAGGCAGAACGAGGAGTTCCGGAAGGCCAACCCGGGAGCTGGAGCTTCGCAGGTGGTTCACTCGCACGCGGCTAGATCTAACGATCAGGCCTCGTCTCCGCATCCTAGCCGCGAGAAGAGCCGCAGCGGGCGTTCGGGTAGAGACAGGCAAATGCAGGTGTATGACCCGGCTGCTGCCGCGAAACAGGTTGCTGTGCCGCAGCAGCCCGGGCAGGAACACAACGCTGCAAGAGCAGGCTCTCAAGCCCATCAAGCTCAAAGTCGTGCCCGAGAAGCCGCGCGTCCGGGTACTTCTCGGCAACCCGCAGCTCAGCCTACTCGGCAGAGGCAGCAGCCGCGCCCAGTGGCACCAGTCGCCAACCCGGTGGAGCAGCCCGCAGCTATGCAGGTGGATAGGTATGATGATGGCTACTCGGCTATGGAGATGGCTGGTTATGATATTCATGACCGTGTTGGTGAGCGCGTGTTGGCGCCTGGAGATGCGAGGCACCAGTTGGACCGTATCAGCTTGTCGGCGCGGCTTGAGAGCACGGGTCCTCCTGGCCCCGAGTGCTTTGGCCCGCGCATCATGAACGAGCCTTCCGTGAAGGGCTTCCAGCTTGCAAGGGGCACCAAGAGTTACAATGGCAGCACCAAGCCTGAAGATTGGCTCAATGACTACGTCACCGCGGTCCATATCGCGAATGGCAACAGGAGATGGGCGGTACGCTATGTGCCGCAGATGCTAGAGGGTCCAGCTCGCACTTGGCTCAACAACTTGCCCAAGAACAGCATTAACTGCTGGCTGGACTTCTCGGATGCCTTCATCAGCAACTTCACGAGTACATACAAGAGGCCGAATAGGCCACATCAGCTGTCGGCTTGCAGGCAGCGAGAAGACGAGACGGACCGCGAGTACCTTACTCGGTGGAGCACCTTGAGGAACACTTGTGAGGGTGTGAATGAAGCACAGGCCATCACTTGGTTTGCGCAGGGTTGCCGACATGGCAGCATGCTTTGGCAGAGACTGCAGAGGGAGATGCCGAACACACTGGTGGAGACCATCAAGATTGCGGATCAGTACGCACTCGGTGATCCCACTCAGCCACTGATGGACTCCTCTGAGCCGAGAAGAAACTTCAACAGCGGCAAGCGCAACGAGTTCCGCAACAAGCGCCGAGTAGATACTCGGTATGACCCTGAGGAGGTGAATGCAGTGAATGTCGGAGGCGGTGGTGGCCAAAGGCAGAAACCTGCTGGAGCCTACGGGCAGAACCAGAACCAGGGCCAAGGCAACAAGAAGCCATTTCGCGCCTCTCAGTCGGGTAGCGGGAACTCCGAGCAGCCGAAGAAGTTTGTCTTTGACGACATGAAGGATGGCCCATGCAGCTTTCACACTCATCATCCCTCGAGGCCTGCTAACCACACTACTCGGCAATGCGAATGGTGGGATGTGATCAAGAGTGATGGCTTGCCTCCTCCCCCTCCTCTGCCAGCCGCCAATGCTACTGTTCAGCCTACTCGCGCACCCGCAACTCGGCCGCCAGTGTACCCGAGAAGAGAGAATGTCAACCAAGTGGCTTTAGGAGCCAACCAGAACTTCAACAATGAGAGATACCGCAACAACAACAACAACTACAACCGCAACAACAACAACAGAGGCAACAACAACAACTATCAGGGCAACAACAATGGCAACAATGGCAACAACGGGGGCAATGGCTCCAACCAGTACCAAGAGCACCATGAAAGCTATATGATCTTCACTTCTGAGGCAGTCGACAAGCAGTCACAGCACAGGCGGGCCATGGAGGTCAACGCAGTGATTCCTGCTGTCCCTCACTATATGTACTGGTGCGACCAGGAAATCAGGTGGACTCGAGCGGATCATCCCAAGGTGATGCCCAATCCGGGCACCTATGCTTTGGTGCTGGATCCTACCTTCCTGGGTCCCGAGAAGAATGTGAGGTTCAGCAAGGTGCTGATCGACAACGGCAGCAGCATCAACATTGTGTACAAGGACACACTCGAGAAGTTGGGCCTGGCCGAGAACATGATGCTGCCTAGCAAGACCACTTTCCATGGCATTGTGCCCGGGATCTCATGCAACCCGATTGGCCGAGTGTGGATTGATGTGCTATTCGGTACCCGGGAGAACTGCCGCACAGAGCGCCTGCAGTTTGAAGTGGTGGATCATCAGAGTCCCTATCATGCTCTACTCGGCAGGCCTGCTCTGAGCAAGTTCATGGCCTCTACACATGTGGCTTATCTGAAGATGAAGATCCCTGGTCCCAATGGCATCATCACCATCTCGGGAGATTACAAGAAGTCCATGGAGTGTGCCTCTGCTAGCTCCCAGCTGGCGGAATCGATGGTGATTGCTGCCGAGAAGAAGAAGATGTACGAGGTGGTGGCCATGGCCCAGTCCGCACAAGCTGGCGCACAAGGTGTGCCGAGTACCCAGCATGGTACCGCTTTCCAAGCTGCCAAGGAGACCAAGACAGTCCAGGTTGACCCCGAGTTCCCGGAGCGCGTGGCCATCATTGGTTCCGGGTTGGCGGAGAAATAGGAAAGCGCGCTCATCCACTTCCTCCGTGAGAATCGGGATGTGTTCGCCTGGACCAATGAAGATCTACCAGGAGTCCCGAGGGAGTTGGTTGAGCATTCTTTGCATGTGCGTCCTGACGCCAAGCCCGTAAAGCAGGCTTTGCGCCGTTTCGGAGATGAGAGAAGGAAGGCCATCGGTGATCAAATCACCAAGCTGCTGATAAGTAACTTCATCATGGAAGTGCTGCATCCGGATTGGTTAGCCAACCCGGTCATGGTCGAGAAGAAAAAGGAAGATCCCAAGGCTGCCATTGCATGGCGCATGTGTGTCGACTACACCGACTTGAACAAAGCATGCCCCAAGGATCCTTTCCCGCTACCTCGCATCGATCAGGTGATCGATTCCACTGCCGGTTGTGAACTGTTGTCTTTCATAGATGCCTACTCTGGTTTCCACCAGATTGCACTCAACCCTGCTGATCAAATAAAGACTGCTTTCATTACCCCGTACGGGGCTTATTGCTACCGTGTCATGTGTTTTGGCTTGAGGAATGCGGGTGCAACCTATCAGAGATGCATGCAGAAATGCTTGCACGACCAGCTCGGCAAGAATGTGCAGGTGTACGTAGATGACATTGTCATCAAAACGAATAAAACACATACTCTGCTTGCTGACCTGGAGGAAACCTTTGCTAACCTACGCAAGTACAAAATGAAACTGAATCCGAGTAAGTGCACCTTTGGTGTACCAGCTGGAAAGCTACTCGGTTTTCTGGTTTCTAGTCGGGGCATTGAAGCCAATCCTTCCAAGATAAAAGCTATTGAGAGCATGTCTTTGCCGAGATCACTGAAAGATGTGCAGAAGTTCACGGGTTGTCTGGCATCTCTGAGCCGTTTTCTGGGCCGAATGGGCGAGAAGGCTCTGCCTCTATATCAGCTGATGAAGAAAAGTGACAAGTTTGTCTGGACTCCGCAAGCGGACGTGGCGTTCAATGAGCTGAAAGCAATGCTGGCTAGCGCTCCCGTCTTGGCTAGTCCGCTACCCAAGGAGCCTATGCTGCTGTATATTGCTGCGACTAACCGAGTAGTCAGCGTGGTGATAGTGGTGGAGCGAGAAGAAGAAGGCAAGAGTGTGCAGCGCCCAGTTTATTATCTCAGTGAAGTGCTGTCCAGTTCCAAGCAAAACTATCCGCACTACCAGAAGATGACATATGGTGTGTACCTGGGCGCCAGGAAGCTGAAACATTATTTCCAGGAGCACCCCATCACTGTTGTGAGTTCTGCTCCCATCTCGGATATCATGGGTAACAAGGAGGAGAGTGGCAGGGTAGCCAAGTGGGCGATTGAGCTAGCCGCCTACGCTCCCGCGTATGCGAGAAGAGAAGCAATCAAGTCTCAGGTCCTGGCAGAATTTCTTGTGGACTGGGCCGAGATGCAGTATGAACCTCCTGCTCCAGTTTCCAACTATTGGAGGATGCATTTCGATGGCTCGAAAGTGAAGGAAGGCCTTGGTGCTGGTGTCGTGCTCACGTCACCCAAGCGAGATCAACTCAAGTACGTGCTGCAGATTCATTTCAAGGCATCCAACAATGTAGCCGAGTACGAGGCAGTGGTGCATGGTTTGCGAGTAGCAAAGGAGGTTGGCGTGCAGCGCATTATATGCTATGGTGATTCAGATCTGGTGGTGCAGCAAGTCTCGGGGTACCTGGGATGCTTTGGATGCCAACATGGCATCGTATCGTTTCTTGGTGCAGTCAATGACTGGGTTTTTCGAAGGCTGTGAGTTCCAGCACATTCACCGAGCAGAGAACGAAGCAGCAGACGAGCTATCCAAGTTGGGATCTTCTCGGCAGTCCATCCCGACAGGGATTGCCTTGGAGCATTTGAGGAAGCCATCCATCAAGCCTTCCCCCAACTCGGAATCCATCTTTGTTCCTTCTCTGCCAAGTGAAGAATCTGACCCAATGGAGATTGACTGGGAGAGTGCTGCAGGGAACCCGGGGACTGCCGTCCTCTACTCGGGGACTGCCACTCCTTACCCGGGGACTGCCACTCCCTACTCGGGGACTGCCACTCCGTACTCGGGGACTGCCACTCCCTACTCGGGGACTGCCACTCCTTACCCGGGGACTGACACTCCTTACCCGGGGACTGACATTCCCTACTCGGGGACTGCCGTTCCCTACTCGGGGACTGCCACTCCCTACTCGGGGACTGCCACTCCGTACTCGGGGACTGCCGCCCTCAACCCAGAGGCTGTCGCATTCATTGAAGAAGTTCTCGCCAATCGGTCTGGGCTGCAAAGAAGCGCTCCTACTCCTCCTGTGCAATCGCAAGAGCCTGTCCCAATGGAACTGGACGAACCAGTGTTTCCCATACGGGAGACACCGAGTTGGGCTATGCCCATATTATCCTTTCTAAAGGATGGTACTTTGCCTGAAGATGAGGTGACTGCGAGGCAGATTCAGAGAAGGTCCAAGGGCTACACTATAGTCCGAGATGTGCTGCACAAGAGAAGTGCCACCGGTGTGCTGCAACGTTGTGTGAGCTCAGAAGAGGGAGAAGAAATTCTGGTGGAGATACATCAAGGGGAATGCGGACACCACGCCTCTTCTCGGGCATTGGTCAAGAAAGCTTTTCGGCATGGCTTTTACTGGCTCACTGCACTGCAGCAAGCTGAGGATATTGTGAGGAAGTGCAACGGCTGCCAGATGTTCGCAAGTAAGATTCACATGCCTGCTTCCGAGTTGAAAACAATCCCTATCACATGGCCATTTGCTGTTTGGTGCTTGGATATGGTTGGCCCCTTCAAGCCGGCTAAAGGCAATATGACACATATTTTGGTCATGGTGGACAAGTTCACCAAGTGGATTGAGGTGAAACCTATTCGGAAGTGCGATGGGGTCACAGCTGTGAAGTTTGTGAAGGATGTGATCATGAGATATGGCTACCCGCACAGTATCATCACCGACAACGGCACCAACTTTGCAGAGGGGGCAATGGTGCGATTCTGCAGAGATAAGCATATCCGACTAGACGTTGCGTCAGTCGCGCACCCTGCCTCCAATGGGCAAGTTGAGAGAGCAAATGGGATGGTACTGGCAGGCATAAAGCCAAGGCTGATTGAGCCATTGCTGAAAACACCTGGGTGTTGGCTAGAAGAGTTGCCAGCGGTGTTGTGGAGTCTAAGAACTACCCCTAACCGGTCAACCGGCTACACGCCATTCTTCTTGGTATACGGGGCTGAGGCCGTGTTGCCAATAGACTTAGAGCATGACTCCCCCCGAGTAGCCCTCTACACTGAGGTGGAGGCGAGAGAAGCTCGAGAAGACGACGTTGACCTGCTTGAAGAAGCAAGAGAGCTGACTCTGTCACGTTCGGCTATCTACCAGCAAAACCTGCGGCGCTATCATAGCCGAAAGGTGAACCCAAGGGTTTTCCGAGAAGGAGACATGGTCCTTAGGCTTGTGCAGCGCACAGCCGGGATGCACAAGTTGTCTCCTCCATGGGAAGGGCCTTTTATCGTGAGCAAAGCATTGCACAATGATGCATACTACCTTGTAGATGTGCGCCCATCGCAGGCGAACAGGGCAGATAAAGCTGGAGAGGAAACCAAGCGCCCTTGGAATGTAGCTCTACTTCGTCGTTTTCATTCGTAAGCAAAAAATGTGTATGTACCCTCTTATCCGAGTTGAAATTCTACTCTGCAATCTGAAATTGTTCTCGGGGACTGCCCTCGTCCAAAATTGCTCTAAGTGTTTTTACTCGGCTTGATCCTTTGTCTATTCGGTTGCTCCACTTCAGAACTCATAAGTGCATTGAGTACTGTGTTTAAACCTATATGCCAACTCTTCGACTCTGCTGCTGTCCGAAACCTGGCTTCATGGCAAGCAAGAGAACAAGCAAAAGGTCAATGAGCACACGAAAATCGCTAAGGAAGAAAGAGTGCAGGAACCGAGTAGATTGTTTGTTACTTTTTGTTCCTTGTCTTCGCCTTCTCGGCTAAGTGGTGGGCTGCGTTACCATGATTGTTTCTAGCGGCTAAGTATTTGCAGCCCTACTACTTGAATCTTGTGACTCGAATACCAAAAAAGCGACAAGTCGCGGGTAGAGCAGAGATGATAAGATAGGGTGAATAAGAAATGCAACTCGGGGACTCGCATGGAAACGCAACTCGGCATTGAGCCAGCGTTGTTCAAATTGATTAATGTCGAAATAAACAGAGTGGGCATAAAAACTGAGTAGCAAGCAAAACAAAGATAGTCTATTACATCTGCTCCCGGCATCCCGGGGATCTGATAAGTGTTCGAGTTGAAAGAGATTGCAGGTTGCTTCAAGATGAGGAGGCAGTGTTCTCGGCGCTGGCCTTGGCTGCTGTCTCTTCGGCGGCGGTCTTGGCAGCAGCTTCTTCGGTGGCGGTCGTGGCAGCTGTTTCTTCGGTGCTGGCATGGGTGGCATCCGCTTCCGTCTGGACGGTGGCGGATTCCTTCATCTCGGCATCATGCTGGGTGGCCGCCTGCTCAGAAGTGGCCGTGGCCACCGAGACGAGTCCTGGAGCCGAAGAGGAGCCTGAAGCCTGGCCAGGAGGGGGCACCGTGTCGTCGAGAGCAGCACCTGAGGAGGTGCCAAAGTCGAGTGCGGCGGTGTCGATGTGGGCGTACTCGTCCTCATCGCTACTCGCGACGGCGACGTTCTTCCCCTTCCCGGCCTTGCCCTCGGGAGATTCGAAGAGGCCTTCCAAGTCGGATTCTACTTCGTCGTCCTCTTCCTCTTCCTCTTCGTACTCGGTGTCGGGCTCGGGGAGGCCCTCGATGAAGGTCTCCGTCTCAGCGCACTCCGCGACCTCGTAGGCGATCTGCTTGCGTGTGGCCACGCAGTCGGGATCTACCTCCCACTTGGAATTATTGCGCTTCCCGCGGATGAGCTGCATGTTGAGGTTTTCATACCAGGATGCTATGCAGAGAAGCATCACGTCCGCACCGGCCCGGGCTCCCGAAGCACGCCACTTCTTCAACTCTGTCTTCACATTCTTCAGCTTGAAGGCTAGGCCCTTCATGGTGGTTGGCTGAAGATCATGAGGCCAAAACAGCCTGTGGAGCTCAAAGCCCTCGTGCACCAAGTCAGTTCCGACGCCAGCCAGCTGTTCGAAATAGCCTTTGAGCACCAGCAAGCTGTCCTCGATCTCGGCTCTGGTATCTGCTGCCTCACCTTTCGCAAGGCGAGCTGCTTTGGCCTTGGCCACCGTAGGCGCAGAAGGGGAGTCAAGATGAGGCCAGATCTCTGAAATAGCATGTGGTAACTTCAGAACCGAGAAGAGAAGAACCGAGTATAGCAAAACCGAGAAGAAATACGACCGAGAAGAAAAGAAGCAGCGAAGAAAAGACTTACCGGACAGTTCGTTGCGCAGCCGCTGCAGCTGGGTCTTCCAGGACTCCTCGTTAGAAATGTGCTTTTCTTGGATCAGGCGCAAGCTATCCATCTGAGCGAAGAGATCAGCGTTGGTCTTCTTTAAAGTTTCGCATTCCTGCTCAAGGGCCCTCTCCTTGGCTCTGAAAGTGGTCTCGGCCTTGGCCTTCTCGGCGTTTGCTCTGTCCCTCTCGGCGCCAATGTTGATGGCATCCTGGAGTGCCTTTTGCAACTGGAGTTGCAGCTTCTCGGTCTCGGTGGCGTGATCCTTTAGCAACACAGCGGCCTGGTTGGACAGTTGGTTCTGCACCTCTGCTGGTTTGACACAATCTTGGTGTGCCTCAGCAAACAACTTGTGATCTTCTGCGAAGAGCCAGACAAGGTCAATAGAGAAGCAGCGAAGAAACAGATTCAAGATCGAACCGAGTAAACAACAAACTCACCTTCCAGCCTTTTGATGGTGGCTTCGGCGTTCTTCACGAAAGTGCGGCATTTCTCGTGCTCTTCGGCTAGGCTCTTCAGTTTCTCTGCAGAGTAGAAAAGGTTAGCGCAAAAGAAAGCATAAGCGAGCGTAAACAAAAAACGCATGAACCGTACAGCTAAAAGCGTACCTTGCACTTCAGTCAGCTGCTGGGTGCTGTCGTTGGCGTTCTTGCTGGCTGCCTCCGCAACTGCCTTTTCCTTCTCTAAAGCAGCAATTCGCCTCCTGGCGATAGAGTGGTTCCAGAGAAGATGGCGGTATAGGTTGGTCCGCTTCAGGACGCTATCCTGGGAAGCGAGAAGAAGCAAGTTAAAAAAGGCAGAGTAGATTCAACCCGAGTAGAAGGCTACTCGGAGAGTATCCGTCTACTCGACCCGAATCTCGGGGACTGGGGGTGATGGTAAGAGAGAAGGAAGGCGAATAGAAGAGAAGAAAATTCAACTCGGAAAAGATAAGGAAAACTTACTGCGTAGGCCTGCTCGATGTCCTCGGCATTCTTGCGATGCAGGAACATCTTGGCTGCGAGTGTCGCGGTCTCGGTGGAGACGGACATGGGCTGGTGTCCCAGGTCGACCTTGTTCCAGTCCACGCGCATGTGGTCGATGCCGCCAAGGGCAAGACCGTGCCATTTCTCCACGCCGAGAACCTTGCTATCCCATTTGGCGTCGATGAAGCCAATGGTGTCCAGTACCTGCTCAAGGCCTTTTGAAGTTATTGGTTTGTCTTGGACTCCACGAGAAGCAATGTTGACAGACTGGTGTCGGCTTGGATCTGGAGGAGGGGAGTTCATGGCTACAACCTTCCTTCCCCGTTGGATAGCTAAAGCTTTGTCCTTGGGAGGGAAGCCGATTGAGTGCTGATGGCTAACCTCAATCATGTACTCCGGGTAGCAAGGCTGGCCAGCAGCGCGAGCATCAGCTGAGAGCGCGGCGGGAATCGGGCCAGACTCGTGGATCACGAGTGCTCCACCTGAGGCTGGTAGCGGCACTTGGTCTCTGGACCGCTTCTTCGTCCTTTCCTTCTCGGGATCTTCAGTTTTCTTCCCGTCAGCTTTGGCCTTCGCCTTCTCGGCGGTTTCCTTCTCGGCCTTGGCCCTCTCAGCAGCTTCCTTCTCGGCCTTGGCCTTCTCAGCAGCTTCCTTCTCGGACTTGGCCTTCTCAGCAGCTTCCTTCTCGGCTGCCCTTCTGTCAACCTCATCCTTCAGAGCATCCAGGGCTCGCTGCCTGGTTACTCGCCCGGCAGGAGGGCTGGATGTATCCTTGGTCTGCGGCGGCGAGGAGGAGTTCGGCGGTGTAGGGCCTTGCGCAGTGGGTGGCGCCACGGATCCGTCGCCTGCTGCAGCTCCTGGCTGGGCGCTACTTGGTGCGTCGCCCGGCTGCACGCTGCTCAATGGATAAGCATCTCTTGTGGTGGCATCCGTGGCGGTGGTGTCTTCTACTCGCTGCTCGGTAGCGAGATTCTCTTGTGCAGCAGCCCCTGTGGTGGGCTGCTCTTGCTCTGCTTCAGGCCGCTCGGCGGCGGTGTTGTCTTGCATCTCTTGATCTTGGTTCTCCTCGGCATTGCTAGCCGGAGGAGAAGGGGGTCTCTCATCGTGGACGGTAGTGTCCTGTGCTGCTGGTTCTGATTCTGCTTCTGGAGCATCAGCAGTCTGTGGATTGGCAGCAGCAGCGTTGGCGGTGTGGTCCTCATCATCATCGATGTTGATCAGAGGTACTGATGATTCCTTAGCTTGGTCGGACGCGAGAGCTGCGCTCGCATCCATGGGAGGTCTGTAGAGAAGGAAGAAACCAGAAATTAGAAGGAATTTGGGGAGAATAGCACAGCGCGAGAAGGGAAACGACCGAGAAGAGGGCTTACGCGGTGGTGGACTTGAGCTCTCGTCTGGACCTCTTCACGACCACCTTCTTCTCGGCGGGCTTCTTCCTCTTGGCAGGAGGCGCTGGTGCTCTGCTACCAGTCCGTTTGCGGGTCTCAGGAGCGGCGACGGATAGAGGCTTGACGACTAGGGGCGCATCGCCCTCGTTCTCGTCTTCGTCCTCGTCGTCCTTTTCCGCGGCAACTTCATCTGAGAATCCAAGAGAAAAGAGGAAAGAATCAGAAACAGCAAACGAGGGACTGGTGCTTCTCGGAAGCAAACAGAACGAAAGTGTAGTTACCGTCAAAGTCTTCATCAGACCAGGTGCGGAGAGCGTCGCGCTTGTCAGTAGTGGGGGAGCGAGAGAGGTTGGACTGCTCCGCGGCATCGAGAGAGGGCACATCGTCCTCCTCACGATCAGGAGACCAGTTGCCCTCAAAAACCTCGCAGCTCTCGATTATCTGGCGAGTGAGAACCTGAAAAACAGAGAAGGATCACAGACTAGCCGAGTACCAGGAAGGAATTCTACTCGGATAGGCGTGCAGGTACAAAGCACACAAAGCCTAGGCAGTTTACTAAGCATTCTACCCGGATAGGCGTGCAAACACAAAGCATACTAAGCCTAAGCATGTTTGCCGAAAGGTATTACTCGGAAGGGCGTGCAGGTATAAAGCACATCGAGCCTAAGAATTGTTCTCGAGTAGGCTATCCGGCAAGGCGTGCAAGCACGAAGCGCATTAAGCCTACGCAATTCGGCTAAGTACCCTACTCGGTGCAGAAGACGATCGCTACTCGCGGCAGGAGGAGGAATTAGCTACTCGGAAAGTAAATGCAGAGAGCAAAGTAAGAAAGGCGTACCCGCTCAATTGGCTTTGTACGGCTGTACGGGACGAACCCGTATTGCCAGTGGTCGCCAAGATTCGTCGTCAAGATGTTCCTTGCGTGCCAGGGAACATCGATGTTGTCAATCTCGATGGTGGTTGTCCTGGTGCAGTCGCGGGGGCCTCCCATGTAACACATGAGATGGCAGCGCTCCTGCAAGGGCAGCACTCGGCGCTGGATCCAGCAAGCCACCGGATCGTCATTCTTGAGACCTTGCGCCTTCAGCCAGCCAAGTCTATTCTCCATCTCGATGGCCTCCTCGTCATTAACGGGCTTGTCCTTCCAGTACATCCCGATTGGAGCGCGATTGCTCCAAACGGGCAAGTTGATTCGATCGTCCACCTGGGCTCCTTCCGCGGCGGCAACGTTCTTGACGTAGAGGAACGTCTTCTGCCACAGCTTGACGGAGTCCAGCCCCTTGATGCGGGGGTGGTTCGTCCCGGACCGCTGCACCATCATGGCGCAGCCGGTGTCGGTGGCGCGGGCGACGCCCGCGGAGTCTTTCTTCCCGGTGGATTGCTGGCGCAAGTGGAAGTACCTGAGCCACGTCTCCCACGTGGGCCGGATGCCGAGGAAGGCCTCGCAGACCACGGCGTGGTAGGCGAGGAAGACGACGGCATTGGGGGGCAGATGATGCATCTGGATGCCGAAATGATTGAGGAACTTCCGCAGGAAATCGGAGGCGGGCAATCCGAACCCGCGCTCAAAATGCGACAGGAAGACGACGCGCTCACCCTCCCGCGGGGATGGCACGATTTCACCGTCTGGCGCCTGGCACTCCATGCCGGGAGGGACTCGCCTGGTATTGACAAGCCAGGCGCAATCTTCGGCGGTGACGGAGGAACCGGCCCAGCCAGCTTTGGCCATTGTTGCGAGTAGGGAAAGTGGGAGGAATCGAAGGAGTTGGTTGGGGGATTGAGTCCGCGGCGGCGCGAGAGCTTGCGCGGCGGCGGAGAGCTCGGTGGCGGAGAAGAGCAGGAGACGAAGGAGGAATAGTGCAAGGGAAGGGGAAAAGGAAGTTACCGGCGGAGGTATTTATATCTCCTCCGCGAGTTTACCGTTACCGTCGTGGAAGTGGGATCGATTGTGGCGTGTGGTGGATCCTGTGGCCGGCTAGAAACACACACAAGCGCCGGTTGCGCGCGTAATGGCCGCAGTTGATCCCACCACCGAATCGTGGCCTATAACTACACTTGATGGGACATGACGGCCGGTGGGCCCACTGCGTGAAAACTGGACGCGTGGCAGGTCGTGTCCTGGGCAACGAAACGACGAGGTCGTGGATGCTTGACACGTGTGCAGTTGCTGCGCGAAGGGCTGGATTGTGCTCTGCGCTACAGAGGCTCAATCTAAGAAATTTCTCTAAGTCTTTTTACTCGGTTACAGAGTAGAAAGCAAGTGCTACTCGGAAAAGAGGAAACTCAAGGTACTTTCCAGATAGCTACTCGGAGGTTCTACTCGGCATCTTGAGGTTCGAGGGCTAAGATGCAAAGGCTGGTTTTAAGCTGGCAGAGCCTAGTGAACAAGTTCGCAAGACTCAACCAGCTTCGGGGACTGCTGTCGGGGGGTTACCCCCGAGTAGGGTAAAGACAGGTGGTAAAGGCAGCTTACAGAAGAGAGGTTTGGTCGAGTAGCCGACTACCTGGTACTCGCTACCCGGTCGACTGCTACTCGGTCTCACCTCAAGATGACCAGAAGGAGATATCAATCGAGTTCTATTCTTTCGAGTAGAAGATTTGGCCCGAGTACAATTGGCGGGAACAATTGGCGGGAACCTACTCGGGCCAGAAAGTCAAAGGAGCCGTTCTGACACAGGATCCCGCGTATCCTGGGTCCGTACTTGGCAGCATTCGAACTACTGTTCATCTGGGGCCGGTCTCCCTGACAGTGACAGCATGGAAGCAGGCGGTGGCAGGATAAGGGGGCCCTACTCTGTGCCTAGGTACAGTGATACCAGTCTGTCCCCTAGTTTTGCCCAACGACTTTACAGAAGCAGCCAAGATTAGGAACCAAAGCTGTCAGCGGGTACTCGGAGAAAGGACGATGTGCACACTATGTCGACACTTGTTCGTATTTGGACGTATCCGGCTGGGCACCGTGTATATAAGGTGCCCCGCCGCCTCCTGCGTGAGGGATCTTGCTCCACGCTCACTTTGGAGCCCTAGAAACCCTAAGTTCTTGCCCTAGCTCTACTCGGAGAGGAGAGAGAGGCTACTCGGTAGAGATACCATTTGTACTGTGGCTACTCGGAGAGACATCATAATACATAGAGAAAGGCAGGAGTAGGGGTTTTACCTCCTCACGAGGGCCCTGAACCTGGGTACATCGTGTTGTTTGTGTTGTGTGGATCTTACCTCACGCGGCTATTCGTCGCGTAATCCCTCCCCGAATACCTCCATCGTCCATCGTTCCCACATCTTTAGCCATCCTATGGCATCTGCCGTGACACCACCACGACACTCCATTATCTCTTAAACTAGGAGATTCCTTTCCTTCATAATATCTCAGAGTTGTGTGGGTTCCACATACTCATGTTCTAAGTCTCAAAATCCCGAACCTCGAGATTTCCTTTTCATCTCGAATGTATCCGTTATCCTCTGCTCAAGTTCTTCTGGAGTTATGTTTTCTTTTGAAACATACTTCGTGATTGCTATTCATAGTGTCCCTTAAGACACTAAGAGAGTAGTTACTCCTTTCATTGTGTTTTTAACCCTTGGACTTGAACCGAAGGTCCCGGAATGTGCTGAATTGCTGTGGGTGGAATCATGTGGTTTTTTAACCATGTAGTACTCACGCTATCAGTATAGGATGCTGACTTTTAACCCAAGTTCTATTCCTTTGGATCCTGAAGAGTTTGTTCTACCTCGGGATGGCTAGGTAATCTCAACTCCAATAGCTATAGGCTTTCTGTCGGAATTGAAGGGATCACAACAAGAGTGACCACCATGATTCTGCATCTTTGTTCTTATTTCAGCTATACCAATTCTTTTGCATGGGTTTTACAAATGAGTATTACCCTGTGCAATCAACATGATCTTAGTATTTTTTTCCCTGAGCATGATTCTACCCTTCAGTTGCTCTCAAGTCTCCATTCGTTTGTTTTGGACACCAAGTTGCATGTGTGTGTTGGAGTCTTCCAATGCATGTTGCTCTTGTGTTCCTTGAGAACATTCCTCCTTGTAATGTCAGGAGAAACAAACTCCATTACCTCGTTCATCTCTAGTACCAGGTCAAAGTTTTATAATCCGCAGTTTAAAGAAGTTTCAGTAGCTTATGTTATGTTCTACCTTTGAGTATCACACTCTTAAATATCAAGAGGTAGTGCTGAGTTTCATGTCCTCATTGATGAAGTGATGATCTTACACATCTTTACCCACCTTTCCTCCAAGCTTGAATGCTCGAGAATGTTGGCTGCACATTGATGTGTGTATCAGATATTCTCAGCAATCCTAATTGCTTTGAAAAATCTAAGAAACATATGTATCCTTCTTAGCACTACTGGTCACCCAACCTCTATTTGAAGTTGACTGTGTTACCAAATCCGTTCATGACAGTGCACATTCTTGGTTAAAGAGTTAGGTTCATGCCGAAGCTCTCAAGACCATATCATTTGCCTTGAAAAGCAAGACTTCTTTTGAACTCCAAGACATATCGGTAGGTTGTGATATTCTGGTTGTCTTTCTAGAAGTATCACCAGGTTGTTACCTGACCGTAATGTCTAAGCAAGGGGTAACTTGAATTGCTCCTTTCTCCAAGAAACCTTGATGGATACCTTGGATTAGTTGGTTGATCTTAAACAATAACTTGGAGAGTTGAAAGGCAAAAGCTCCGCCTAACTTGAGCCTTTGTTAATGGATGTCTAGTTCTCATGATGTTGAAGCAGGATAGTATCTCCGTAGTGGACATGCTATCATCCCACCTTGATTGATTTGGTCTATCGTCAGATCAAGTCCAGATTTAAGGACTAGCTTGATGGTGTTTCACTCATGGTGTTTTGCCCGAGTACACCTTCATGTCCTTTGGTCTGAACAATATTCTGCCTTGCTCATATATCATACGAACCCCTCATCTCGGAGTGTCTTGATAAGCATGTTGTCGATCCCATCAATGACATTCCTACATCTCCCAGTTGCAAGAGGTTCATGTTGAACACCTGGCATTAATGTTGGAAACTTTTGGGAACCATCTTTGTGTCATCACAAAGTTGTGTTTGGATGTTCGAAGTGACTTACTCCGGTTCGTGTGCTTTCGGTGAAAGTTGTTGCCATGGATTCGAGAAGAGTTTGCTTGTTCCTTCGGGAATAATCCCAAGTTGGTCATGCATGTGTGGAGTATTCTTGATATGGTGGGTTGTTACCGCCATTTATTTGAAGAAGGTTGCATCCACACTAAGCCACTGACTGATCATTCATAAAAGAGAAGAAGTTTAAGAACTTCGATATCATTGTATTGTCTCCCCAACAAGGACTCCGATGTGTTTCATTGCAAGTAGTCCATGTAGGTGCAACCTTCTTTCGCAAGTTGCTAATACACGAGTTTTGCAATCTCGCTCATCTTCACGAGCGTGGCATCATAGTCCATATATTGAGAATCCAACATATGTATCTCGTTGGTAACCGGTGCAACCTTTGTGATCAAACATACATAGTCTAAGTTATCAACCCACTAACCAGAGCTGAATCTCAAGCAGCAACGATGGTTGGTGTTTTCCTCAAGGGTATTGAATTAGGTAAATTTTAAAATCCGGCATGGTTGATGTTCTGGTTGATACAATTAGCCGGAAGGCCTAATTTCATCTCTTTTTGAATCCGTAAGAGCAGCCACTCTCTGCGAGAATTCTTGTGTGGCTCATTCTAACAAGTTTTCCCTCCTTGTTCTTCCAAACCAGAGTTCTACATTCACTTGATGACCTATAGAAGGCTTTTCATGAGCCTGCTGTCGGTATCTAAAACATCAAGGATAACTTGGAAGTTGATCTTTCTAATCTCTCTCTATCAATCCTACCAATGTTTGTTCTAGTGGAAACAAATTCATCATGAGAACCATCTCGTGGTGTTTTGTAACCGCCGTCGATCAATTTCCTTTTACAAGTTATTGGTACTTGAAGTTCTGTTCATCTCACACATTGTGTGAATTTGTCAGTTACTTCAGCCATGGGGTCTCAACCATGTGGTAAACGTACTGCTACGGATAACCCACAATAGAAAAGGGATTCCTTATTCCTTCCAGTGCTCCAATCCTCATTGGTTACTCACCCTTATGATGTTACCAAGAATCCCTTCTTAACTACGGTGTTCCAACATCTTTTGGTTACCCATCTTTTGCTGTGAAGTAACCTCATGACCTTTGACAAAGTTTTCGCCAAAATTTGGTGGAATGAAAGTTCCTTGATCTTCCGTGTCCGTTCCGAAGAGTGAACATGATTCCGTATCAAACCTTTATCTTGAATGGATGAGTCCAGTGTGTTTCATGTTCTTCCCCGTCCATGGGTATTACTTTGTGGTATCCAAGACAATCCTCTCCATCTTGGTATTCTGTTTGAAGAAACCTCGATGTTACAAGTTGTCCAATCTTTCTTTTCCAAAGGGATTTAAAGTCTTGTGCAAAGCTCATATTCTAAATCCTTTCAAGACCAATCATCCAAAAACTTGAAACCTTCTTTTATTCCCTCCGTTACCTTGATGTGTTTCATGTCTGTTAACTCAAAAGTTCTTTAGGAACATTCTTGTCCTGAGTTATCCGTGAGATACTCGATCTTCGTAAAGTTCAGTTCCTAAGAGTTTTCCCCCCTACCTAGAGTGTAGCCGATGGATATCTTCGCAAGTTCTACAGATCAACCTCTTCAAGAAGAGAACCATAAGGTTCGAGAAGATTGTTCAAAACCGGTGTTCTTTCTTTCTTTCTCCTTCGGGAATCTCCTGACTGTGACGCCCCGAGATCGGGCACTATGCAGATTTCAGCATTCCCGCCAAAATCCACATAATAACCGATTCCAGGTTGCCACTTGTGATAACATTACAACAGTTCACGAATGATCCACAACAACAACAGAAAAGATATATACAAGATGACTCAAACGAGTCAGGGATACAACTGATACAATACAAAGATCCAAATAACAGCGGAAGAAACAACATATCATCCGTCTACGGACAAGATACAAATTGGACTAAGAGTCCTGAAGATAACCGATGGCGTCCAATCCCTGCCCAGGCCAAGCCGGAGGGATTCCCAAGCTAACGTCGTCAGACTTCAAACCTGTTGACATCAATATTGAATATGCAGCCACGAAAAAGATTCATGGGTCAGTACGGTTAAGTACTGGCAAGTGGATAAACCATACTCACAAGATACCGGCGTAGCCATTCATCACAAGATACAAGTACTTTGGGATCAATGGAAAGGAAGGGATTATTGCAAATAAGCGGCAGCGGGCTGCACTAACTACAGAGACTTACTACAACATCCGGCTAAAAGAGGGGGATAAGATAGCGTATCGTAACCAACTATAATTACTCACCAAACAAACACATCCAATGTTACCCCCTACTAAGGAAGCAACCCAAGGAAACTCACACGGTTGATTAAGGTGACATTCATTTTTATGGTGGAGGTAATCTATATTACTAGTCAAGCTATCATCGTTAAGTGTAAGTTGTCTGAGTACTTGTTAGCCAGCACTTTCACCAAGTCATCCATAACCGCGGACAACACGGCTTCTCGAGAAGATTTAACCCTGCAGGGATGCACCAATTTGGCCGTACACGTAAGAATAACCCGCCAGACGGGGGATCAACCCACCAAGCGAGGTACTGAACACAACCCAACTCTGCTTCGCATCAAGCCCAAAGCACCACGTGCTGTGCGTGCGCGGCTAATCGAGCCCCCACGAAGAAAAGGGGGACCCTCATAGCACTGGAAGACCACGCCGCCCTAAATGCCGACTACAAAAGTTCCACCCTGGCCTCGGGCTCGTACCTGCATATGCGTGCAGCAAATGGAAAGCCCGAACTAAGTGTGGCGATTTGGACGAGATGCGAATCGAGTCAAATTGAGGGGAGCGCCCATACTCGCTTCCCACATGCGGTTAGTGCGCTCATCATGGATCAGTAGACAAGACCCTTTTCCTAATTAGGGTCGACACTAGCAGGCTTCAAAACCACGCCGGGCCTCCTGCCGGTGCCTTATCATCAAATTATTATTACCCAAACATTAACATGTTGTTGATTGAATTGAAACCCAGCTATCAACTAAACATGTGATACGAAAGGAACAACAAGACTTGAGCGCAAACAACACTGAGCATGCAACTACGACACGAGGGCCAACGGGGTAAACAAACAACAGTTAATAGGAAGTGGAAGGAAAAAGGCTATATCATGGCTGCAAGGTAAACATATAATAGGATCGAGACACAAGCATCGAATCAACAGGCTAGAATAAGAACAACGGAAAGAATCGGTAACAAGTGATGAAAGGCAGCCATTTGGCAGCAAGTGAGTATACTTGCCTGGAATCCAGCAAGTAGAGGTACATCCACAGAACTTGTCGTTGCTCACATCAAGATATGGATGCATAAAAATAAATTAGTTGACATGATAACAGGTTTAAATGGACCCATATGCAATTTGAGTTGCATATGAAAAGCCCGTGAATTATGGTTGAAACAATTGTTTTCCAACTAATCATCATATGAAAGTGGATTAGCATGATGCATGGATAAGGAAAACAACAAAATAACAACAATAGAACCAATTGGAAATAAGGTTTACCCATTTTGAAATTTACTTATTAAGTTTTTGGAATTTTGGTTTCTTAAAGGTGTCACACAAGCATTTGGTTGTTTTCATCAAGTTAAATTGTTCAAAACAGATAACAAAGTTCATATTTGAGAAGATCACAAAATTTTAGGTGGATTACATGTTTCAATTATTGGAAAAGGAATTACAATGATTTAATTACGAATTAAACAAGATTAAACAAGTTTTAATTGAATTTAATTCAGGTTTGAATATTATTTGAATTTTATTTGTTCAAAACATAAATTCAAATTCATATTTGAAAAGGTTATGTTTTTCTGGTTTGAAAACATATTTTATTAGTTCAAAAATAATTTAATTTGAGCAAGTTATTAATTTAGCAATCTTAAATGCATTAATTAATAAATAGTTGTTTTCAGCAATTTAAATTATTCAAAACAGAAAACAAATGTTATATTTGGAAAGAGCATGAAATTTTGGTTGGAAAACATATTTTACATGGGACATTTGGAAGATATTTGAATTTGTTATGGATTTAAGCAAATTCATAAGAGTTATTTGAATTTGAATGTTTGAATTGATTTGGAATGTTCAAAACAGTGCACAAACTGCATATTTAGAAAATACAGGAAATTTGGAGTGGAATACATATAAAGTTTGTATTATTTGGATTTATAAATTAAAAGTTATAGCCATTTGAATTTTAGGGTTATTAAACATTTCTGAAAAAAAGGAAAACAGGGGATAGAATTTTTTGCACCGTGGCTTGGCTACTCGCACTGGCTGACCAGTGGGGCCACGCCAGGGTGGCGCCACAGTGGAGCGAGTGTGCGGTGAGGTGGCGCAGGGGTCTATGACGGGTGGGGCCAGCAGCGCAGCGCGGTAGGGAAAAAAGGATGGGGCAAATCCCCCGAGCGGGGACTCGATCCCCCGCCCTCGCGGTGCGCGCACTGGCACTGAACCACTGCGCTGCTCTGAAGTTTGGTGATACGATAGGTAGCTGACTGAATAAGAGGTGGGCTTCGCGTGTAACTGAATGTTCAGACGAACAAGCTACAGCCTTTGCTTCAGTTGGTGACAGAACAGAAAAAAGAAAGAAGGGATCGCTGCGCGTGAGGGAATCGATCCCAGGTCCCTCTGCATGACCACGACGAACGCTACCCCTACGCTTCCACCAGATCGGTGTTGCACCATGGGCCAGAACAACCAGGTATCACCACCTCTGCGCGTGGGGGATTCTGACGAACAGCATAACCTGGGCTGCGACCACGACGTGAACAGAGGAGGTAAGCGGCGAATCAGGGGGGTACCTGTCGATGGTGCCTTCGGCGATCTTGGAGCTGGAGGGGTGCTGGTTCCATTCCCGGGGACAGAGGCTCCTCGAGGTGGCCGTGGCGAGCCAGCAACGTCCAACTTCTGACGGCGATGGGAGACAGAGGTGGTGCACTGGTTCAGAAACAGAAGAACATCGGGGGGGGGGGGAAGAAAGGGGAGATGACGGCGCTAGGGCGAGAGGAGAGGGGTCTTAGGGTTTGCGGGCAGAAGGGGGGGTGGTGGATGTTTTAAGGGGAGCCCGAGCTCGGTACGGCAGGCCATCGAGGAGGGGGGAGAAGAATCGTGTGGTGTTGCTGCTGTCGTACAGAGGTGACATCACAGGGAGGAAGATGACAAGCGATGAAGGGGTATCGGGCCAAAAGGTGGGCTTGGGGGGTGAGCTGAGGGAAAAAAAGAAACAGATGGGCTGGCTGCCTCCCTCCATTTTTTTTGCTTTTGATTTTCCTTTTCTCTTTTTTTTTGTAAAGGATGAAAAAGAGGGAGGGATAGAAATAGGGTTTTTCATTGTATGCAATATTTTTTTTTATTAATTTTCAAAACAGAAAATAAAAGCAAATGCTAACATTATTTCACAAGTTTGAAATCTTACTTTGATTTAAAGTTGAATTTTTCCAATAGAGTTTGAGGGTGTTTATTTTATAACTAAATTTTATTAATTTGCAAAACAATAATTAAAAGTAATTGTGAATATTAGGTCCAAAAGTTTGAAATATTCAGTTGAGTTGTTAAGTTGTTATTTGAATTCCCATAGTCTTTCATAAGGAGTTGAACTTTAAACAATTTTATTCCACTAATTCAAACAATGATGAATGCTTATTGACTTAATTTGTTTGTAAGATTTTAGTTGCCAAACCACAATTGGATCATGCCCATTAAGGAGAATGATTTGAAATTTAATTTGCCATTAGGGTTTTTGATAAAAAGGAATTTTTAGTGAGTAAGCAATTTAAATAAATTCAAACTATTGAAAACAATTTGAGATGCTTAGTTGGCAATTTTTGAATTGGAAAATTTGGACATGTGTGAAAGTTTAAAGTGGTTTTGAATTTTGAGTTGTTTTGAAAACAGAATGCAATGCTCATGTGATGCATGTGATGCAAGCAAAAGAAAACAAACAACTTCCTATTTAGGGTAACACCCAAGGTGTTACACTGACGAGATTCTTGTAAGGAGGGTAGATTTGTAACATCCCCATTTTTGCTAAATTAGGGTGTGTGGTGTTGTGTTCATATTATTCATGCATGAAACAAAAATTTAAACCATGTTTGAAACAATTTAATTTGTGAATTTAAATGGTTTGAGAAAAATCCCACAAATAGTACTTAAAATGGGTTCCAAAATTGTGTACTAAAAAATAATTCAAATTCACCAAAGCAAAACATGGCAAGGTTTCCAAAAACTATTTTTGCCAAATTTTTACTTTGCAAAAAGGCCCAAAAAACATTGTTTTCTTCTCAATTTTTAATACAGAAGGTCCTGTTTGTAATTTATCCAAATGTTCTGTGGGTTTTCTTGAAAATGTTTTAATTTTCCTTTCTTCTAGCTCTGGCCAGAAGGCAGTAGAGAGCTGCCAGTGCCGCCACGTCCTGCTTCCGGTGTCGAAGAAGGAGAAGAACATCGAGACGTGGTGCCTTTTCCCTTCTCCCAGGCCTCCGTCTCTCGTCATTCCCCCTCACTATCTCTGCCTCTCTCTGTCTCTCCATAGGCGGACGAAACCCTAGCTCCGGCGAGCCGCTCGCCGCAGTCGTTCTCGCCAACCCCTTCCCCCGCCGTGTGCGCCATCGACTCCGTTATCATCCACTCTACCTCCTCGCCACCAGAATTGAGCCGAAGTGGCCTTTGTCGCGGGAATCGCGTCTCCTTCTACCTCTCCGGCCGGCGCGGAAACCTGCACGACGCCGCCATCTCTGGCCTTCCCTCCTCCCGTCGTCCTCTCCAGAGCGTTCACGGTGAGGTTCTCCTCCTCTCCATGTCCTCACCTTGGTTCCTTCCCCTCCGCAACTCTCTGCCGCCGTGCATCGCCGGCCGCCTCCATGCCTTTGGTCGCCGCTGGTCATTCCGGTGGCCATCCGGCCAACCGCCGCCACCCAATGGTCGCCCTCAACTCTGTGTACCTAGGACCCCAATCAATTCCACGAATAATCCATCGAGGTATTCGAATTGGAGAGAAACATAGAAGTTCATCCCTTGGTGATGCTAGGATGATGTCATCCTGACGTCATATTTCCTTTTTAGTAATTCCAGGAAATTCCAGAAAAGGAATAAAAATTGATAATTGAATATCTCCTAAAATATTAATCAGAAAAATAAAATAAAAATATGGGAGTGATCAGAAAAATAAACTCTACATGAATATGTCATTTTCAACCATGTATGATAAAGTTGTTTTTGGACCATTATTTTAGTGTTATTTAATTCATTTAAAATAGAGAAAATAAGTTTTTAATCAATGAAATTAGAAAATTAAAAGCTATATACCAAAATGCTCAAAATGACAAATGAAATCTAGTTATGATGTTTTTAAACCTATTTGAGAAATTAAAATTGTACTCACTTTCAGAATTGCCCAAAGTGCCCATCCGGGGACTATTTCGGGATAAATTCAGTAAAAATGCTTAACTGTCATATGAACCCTAGCAATCCAACAAACATGTTTAGGACTTTATTTCAGTGCATTAACATGCTCACGCATACATATTGCGCATTGCATTATGCCATGTGTTTAATGTTCTCTTTCTTTCTGGTGTTTGTTCCTATCGGTAGAACGCAACTCCGAAGAGAAGGCCAACAATTCCCTTGGCGAATACTTGATCCGAACTAACAAGTCAAGCACTTATTCCTGAAGCCTCTATCTTGTTTTCTTATAACCAAGGCATGCATAACCTCTTATCTTCTCATATATGTTTTCGAACAAAATTTGATTCTCGTACTTTGCATTCGATTCCAAAGTATTTGATGTCACTAGATATAGTTCACCTATATATTGCATATCCTGAATATCCTGATCCACTGCTCCTAGCCGCCATAGATTTGCTTGTGTGCATCGCCAGAGCCTCATATCTGCTTCGCTTAGTCATATATGTTTGCTACCTCTGTTCCATCCCGTTGATGAATCAGATCTGCGATAACCTATTATGATATGATGACGTGGTGAGATGAGAATTGTGTGGATAACTTGACTAAGGCTGGTATGGGTGGCCACTTGGGAAGTGGTTGTTCGTCCTATACTCGCCAACCCTAGGATTAAGGTCTCGAGCGGAAGCCAAGACTGAGCGTGCAACCACACGCGGGGTCTAAGTAACCGCGCTCGACCAACTAACTTGTTTGGCCAGATCCATGTGTCACGTAGTTTGAGATTTCCATTCGGCAACGCAAACAAAACCTTTTAAACGTTTTGAAAACAAAATTCTCCGCTAGGGCGTGATCGGGGCCAAGTTATGGACGTACACGGATCTTGACCCCGCCTCACAGAGACAAGTGCCGTCAGGAGGATGGCCAACTCCCTGTTGACGGGGTGGCCCTGTCTTGGGTTGACTCATGGATAGGGTCGGGTAAGGTAAAGGTCGTGGCCAGCCACCCTCTGCCGCGTTCCATGGAAGAGCGTACATGTGGCGCTAAGAGTCGGATGGTACGTGTGGGTAAAGTGTACATCCCTGCAGGGCAAACTTTTCGAAAAGCCGTGTCCACGGTTAAGGACGACTTGGTGAATGCAAAGACCATAGATAATCTGAACGTGACGTAAAATATGTTGACAAAGCATGGAGTCAATGTTTGAAGGGTGCCTCCTCGGAGATGCCGAGAGGGGTGATCCTTGTAGCACGTGAGATGCTGAGAATTGATGTTGGTGGATTCAAAAGATGATGATTACAGTAGTGAGTTTCTCATATGTTTTAAAAACCTTCTATGAGACGTGTTATTCCTCCTCGATTTGGAAAATAAATATTGCTTTACGCAAATCAACCTTCATAAAACTCTTTATGAAACCAGCAAATATATAATAGGTTAACTAAGTCTTTTTGAGTACCTCCCGTACTCAGGTTTGCTCAATTTTGGTTTAGGTGAAGTTCTCACTTCGGTGGTGTTTCAACGTGGACATCGGCGAGTAGTTTGGGGTTCCCAGGTAGCAGCCTGGAATCTATGGGCTGGGACGTCGCCTTATGTTGCGGCCTCTTAGGCCTTTTTGGTTCTTGTTGATTAGCAACATAATTTGCCTTCCGTTGTATGATGTAATGTTGGGTCGTGTGACCTCTGGTTGTAAATCTATACTCTAGTAACACTTGTTCAATAAAGTTTCATGTCTAGAGTGCTGCTTTTATCGGTTGTTGGTTTCGAGCTCATTGTTATACATTTTTGGCTATGCCTGCATAGTTTTCGCTGTCGAGGGGTTGTGTAGCCGATGATCCATTTCCGAGAACGCCTGCCGATGGGATTCGGCCTAGGGCGAGGTAACCCCAGTAACCCTCGATTGTTGTTGCACTTTTTGGACACATAGCATCTCTGTATAGCTTTTGTCCCGTTTCCTTCAGTTTCATACGATTCGTGGACGCTTTGATATGCATAGTTGGTTATGACTAGCATGGACACAAGGAGTAGTAGTACCGTGGTGATCTGACTTGCATGCCGATGAATCCTGTCTGCCTGCCGTTGTTTGTTGCGGCTGGGGCTGGTAACCCGAAAGCCCTTGTTGGTCCATGACTAGGAGCGCATAATAGGATGTATACCTTCGGGTCCGGGGTCGTGACATGACGTCACGATTTCGTCACGCTGACGTCATCTGCCAGTTGTTTTCTTTTAATTTAAAAAAATGAATAATACACCGATACGTGGGCCCTACCCCTTTACTGTTTACAGAAAATAATTAAATCTTTAATAATGAATAACTTTTATTCAATTAATCAGAAAAATACAAATATGGAAATACCCAGAAAATTATTTCCAACCCAAATATGTCATTTTCACACATGTTTGACAAACTTTAATTTTGGGCATTATTTAAATGTTGTTTAATTCATTTAAAAATGGAAAAATAAGTTTTTAATAAACAAAATTAGAAAATTACAAGTTATATACCAAATTGCTCAAAATGACAAATGCAATCCATTTATGATGTTTTCAAACCCATTTGAGCAATTAAAATTGTACTCACTTTCAGTAAAATTTCGGTGTTTGTTCTTATCGGTAGAACGCGACTCCGAAGTGAATATCAACGACTCCAATGCCGAATACTTGATCTTAACTGACAAGTCAAGCATTTACTCCAGAAGATCTTTATGTGCTTTTCTTAAACAAGGCAAGCATAAACTCTTATCTACTCATATATGGTTTTCGAAGTGTTTTGAATCTCGTATATTGCATGTGGTTCAAAGTATTTATGGTCTCAGGTAGAGTTCTCCTATACTTGTTGCATCGCCTAAATATCCTGATCCACTGCTCCTAGCAGCTATATGTTTGTTTGTGCGCGCCTCGTTAAAGCCTATAAGTCTTGCTTTGCCATGCCTAGTTGTGATCTGATCCATCCGGTTGATGAATCTGGTCAATGCGTGAATCTTTTATGTCAGGTTGATGTGATTTAAATTACCTTTGATAACTTGACTAATACTAGCATGGATGTGAGGCCACAATGGGTTGTGGCGTTTTGTACTGTTCATTCCCATAGGAGCGAGTTCTCGCCTTCGAAGCCAAGACTGAGCGTGCAACCGCACGCGGGGCCTAACAGACTGCGCTCGACCAACTAACTTGTTTTGCCACGTCCATGAGTCACATAGTTTGATCTTTCCATCTGCGTGTGAGTCAGAAAACGATTTGGAGAAAACTTAGGGCATGACCGGGACAAGTGATGGACGTACACGAATCTTGATCTCGACTCACAAAACAGGTTCCATCAGGAGGTGGCCAACTCCCTGTTGATGGGGTGACCCTGTTTGGGTTGACTCATGGATAGGGTCGATCAAGGTAAAGGTCGCGGCCAGCCACCCTCTGCCGCGCTCCATGGATGAGCGTACATGTGGCGTTAAGAGTCGGATGGTACGTATGGGTAAAGTGTACCCCCTGGAGGGATAAATCTCCCCGAGAAGCCGTGTCCACGGTTACAGACGACTTGGTAACGGATTATGTGATCATAGATAACTTAAACGGAATGGCTAAAACTTGTTAACAATGATTGAAGGGTGCCTCCTCGGAGATGCCGAGAGGGGTGATCCTTGTAGCATGTGAGATGTTGGGAAATGATGTTGGTGGATGAAAAGATGATGACTTTAATAGTTGAGTAGTCTTCTCATCTGTTTTGAAAACACTCCTTGAGACGTGCTATTCTTCCTTGACTTGGAAAACAAAGATTGCTTTATGCAAAATAGCCTTCATAAAACCCTTTCTGAAGATAGCAGATATATAATAGGTTAACTAAGTCTTGTTGAGTACCTCCTGTACTCAGGTTTACTTAAATTTGGTTCAGGTGAAGATCTCACATCGGTGGTGATTCAACATGGACATCGATGAGTAGTTTGGGGTTCCCAGGTAGCAGCCTGGAATCTATGGGCTGGGACGTCGCCTTATGTTGCGGCCTCTTAGGCCTTTTTGGTTCTTGTTGATTAGCAACATACTTTGCTTTCCGTTGTCTGATGTAATGTTGGGTCATGTGACCTCTGGTTGTAAAGCTACTCCAGTAATACCTGTTTATTATAGCTTCCATGTCTAGAGTGTTGCTTTGATCGGTTGTTGGTTTCGAGCTCATTGTTATACAGTTTTTTCTATGCCTGCGTAGTTGTCGCAGTCGAGGGGTTGTGGAGCCGATGATCCATGTCCGAGCACGCCTGCCGATGTGATTCGGCTTGGGGCTTGGTAACCCCAGTAACCCTTGATTGTTGTTACACTTCCTGGACACATAGCATCTCTGTATATCTTTGGTCCCGTTCCTTCAGTTTCATCCGACTCGTGGACGCTTGGTTATGCATAATTGGTTATGACTAGCATGGACACAAGGAGTAGTAGTAACGAGTTGATCCGGTATGCGCGCTGATGGATCTGGTCTGCCTACCGTTGTGGGTCCATGACTAGGAGCACATAACAGTATGTATATCTCTGGGCCCGGGGCCGTGAAAATTTCCTACTCCGCCAACTTGTGAAAGACGGATTGGAGCGCTATGAACATCGACTCCAAGCGCAAGAGGCTCGTTTGAATGATCAAATGACGTGAATCAACATAAACTTGGCTAACCTTGCCAACCGCCATGGATCATCATCATCCTCAAGGTCGAGACGTTCAAGCCAACAACCTCAAGATCATCACCAAGCTCGTCGCCATGATCCTCCACCCCACATGTGTCGGACCCACGGATACCAAGGTATCCTAGGCCGTCTGCTGCTGGCCCAACCCATCAGGCACGGAAGGAGTCTGTACCAGTCTACCGTAAGAGGAGGGAACCCCTAAGAGTTCTCCACCAAGGCCGGCCCCTTGGAGAGGAGTCTTCCCCGAGGTTTCCATCGCGAATCGCTCGGGAGGAGTCCTGCTCTGACCCCGCTCCTTTCTGGAAGGAACCTCACATATTGGGAGACATCCCATGTTAGGGTGACGTTCTGGCCCCTGCGTGGATGACGAAGCCACCGCAGGGGACAGAGTGGCTTTGGCCACAGTTTCCATTCTCGTGTATAAAGCGCAGAGCTCCACTGCGCGCACCAAATCCCGGTCTGAGGCTTTCCTCTTTGGTGCAAGAAGACCGAGTCCTTGCTACAAGACGAAGGCGTCGTCACTGGCCTCCCCCACCATAACACCATGGACGGTGGAGCTGTCCCCCGGCGACTAGGACCGCGCAGGAGGTACAGTAGTACGGGACGCTCCCTTCTTTTGCACCTTGTGGTATCCTTTTTCCTGCCAAGTGAGCGGGAAAGAGGGCCAATCGCCAATATAAGTAGACTACCCTTACCACCACAGGGGAGGGAGAATAAGAAAAGGAGAGAGGGAAGACACCAAGTAAATAGATCACCGAAACTTCCCTTTGTACTGTAAGCACCACAACACAATAAACCAGACAAGTAGGAGTAGGGTTTTATACCATCACGGTGGCCTGAACCTGGGTAAACTCCTTGTGTGCCACTATTTTCCTTCGAGAGATCCCCTCCCGAAGCCTCCGGAGGTGCGATTGAACGTGGTTAGCCCCCAGTGTTCAAACCTTTGAGTGTTACCCTGTCGTTGACAGAACAGCAACTCCGACATTTGGCGCGCCAGGTAGGCAGCTAGGGCGTTTCTCTTGCATCTCCGTTTCCATGGTCACCTCCCGCACCGATCGGACCAGCCACATGGCACGTTCCTGGAAGTGGAACAACATCAGCGGCCTTTTCACCGGCTTCGCCCACATCGGGCTCTCCCACTCTCGCTCCCCCGCGTCGTGGTGCGGGAGTGACACAACGCATGACGGCGAGTTCCACGCGAACCCGGTGCGGTCCTTGCAGTCTCCTACACGGGCAACTTCGCTGGAAGCCCCGCTGGAGCACAGGGGCCGGCGCGCTGTCCGCGCGGGCTCGGCGCCGTTGGTTCTCGGTTGGTGCACACCACCGAGGTCACCCCAGCACCGTACCCTGACTGGGAGCAGACCGGCTTCACCGCGGCGACCACGCCCGTGGTCGGACCGGAGGAACCTTGCACGCACAGGACTCGATGTTCTCGAGCGCACGACACAACATCATTCGCTCTAGGAAACGCCATTGCCAACTCAGAGTGGCCCAGCTAACGAGAGCGGCGGGCGAGCGCCCGTGCAGGGTGCTGCTACGCATTCAACAGAGACCTGTGGGAGGCAAGTGTCACACCCGGACTTCTAGAGGATACTCATCGTACGAACTGAACAGTATTTTGATTGGATTACGGGGCTTACCGGCACCCGCATCTCTTACGAGTAGGCCAACACTTATGTGTGACAACCAATCTTTACCATTCACCGTCGATGTAAACTATCCCGTAGAAATCAGGACACTACCATTGACGTACTTCATACCATACACACATGGTACGTCAACGGCTTTGAACAAGATGATAACACAACATATCTCTAAGACACAAAAGATTGAAATAAGTTGCAAATAGCTCTCACTAGAGCAGAGAAAGCAAATACAATCATCCAGAGGACACATGTCCCAACATAACATCATTACATCTCAGCGGAAGCATTCAAAGGGTCTGAGTACAGACAAATCCAAATAGGCTTAAGAAGCCGGGAATGAAAAGAAAACGGAGCCCATCCACGATGTCTCGGATCCTGCCTGGGTCCGCTACCTACTCGTCAGCAGCCTCGTCAAACTCCACGTAGTAGCCGTCACGGGGATCCTCGTAAGCGTAGTCTGCGGAAACCACAGCCCCAAAGGGGTCAGTACATAAACGTATGGCAAGCAAGACTCACAGTTCACCAAAATGTAGCCCGTCAACACCAAGCACAGATGCCTTGGGTTCAACGGAAGAAAGGGATATAAAAGATGCTGCAACTCGCTGCACTAACCAACTACAGAACATACTACAACTTCCGGCTAACAGAAAGTAGATAAGAGAGCGTATCGTAACCAACTACAACTAACCACCACACAAACCCATCCTGGATCTCGCCCCTTATCCAAAGAAGCAATCCGAGGATAACTCACACGGTTGGATTAATGATGGATCAAATTGTTGTGTCAATAAGCCTATTACTAGTCAAGTTATCATTAGTTAGGTGTAAGTTGTTCTGAGTACTTGTAAGCCAGTACTTTCACCAAGTCAACCATAACCGCGAAAAACACGGCTTCTCGAGACGATTTATCCCTGCAGGGGTGCACCAATTTGGCCGTACACGTAAGAATAACCCGCCAGATGGGAAGGCCTTTCCCACCAAGCGGGGCACTCAACACAACTCAACTCTTTTTCGCATCAAGCCCAAAGCACCACGTGCTGTGCGTGCGCGGCTAATCGAGCCCCACGAAGAAAAGGGGACCCTCATAGCACTGGAAGACCACGCCGCCCTAAATGCCGACTACAAAAATTCCACCCTGGCCTCGGGTTCGTACCTGCATATGCGTGCATCAAATGGAAAGCCCGAACTAAGTGTGGTGATTTGGACGAGATGCGAATCGAATCAAATTGAGGGGGGGCGCCCATACACGCTTCCCACATGCGGATAGTGCGCTCATCATGGATTAGTAGACAAGACCCTTTTCCTATTAGGGTCGACACTAGCAGGCCTCAAAACCACGCCGGGCCTCCTGCCGGTGCCTTATCAGCAATTTATTATTACCTCAAATTAACAGGTTGTTGTTTAACATCGAGCCCCAGAATATAACAGAATATAATAACAGAAAGTAACTGATAACAGACTCGAGCAAAACAACCCTAAGCATGCTAGTAAGACACGGGCCCAAGCAACGGGGTTATAGGACTGGAGGTGAGGCATATCAGGGTTCAGGGTATCATGTGATAGGTTCGTAACAGAAGCCACGATAGATATGGCTAGCAGAAATAGACAACAGAAAGTATCGGTAACCAATGTTGAAAGGAACACAATGGTTCATGTGAGTGATAACTTGCCTGCAAACTCAGTAGCCGGGTACTGGGCTAGATCCTCAGAAGGGGTGTCGTAAAGATCGTCGGTCTCAACGTCGTCGTCTATCCGAGAAGAAGCAAACAAACAATGCAGAAGGATAAACAATCAATATCATGGCATAGTGCACAATCATGGGATGATGCATGTCAAGTTTAATGGATGCACCAAAATAAACTAGTGGACTTGGTAACACAATTTAAATGGACACATATGCAATTTTGAGTTGCATATGAAAAGCTCATGGATTTTGGTTGAAACAGTTGTTTTCTAATTAACCAACAGGTGAAAGTGGTTTAGTATGATGCATGGATGTGGAAAACAACAAAATAACAACATTAGAACCAATTGGAAATGAGGTTTAGCAATTTAGAATTTTATTTATTAAGTTAAGGAATTTTTGGTTCCTTAAAGGTGACACACAAGTATTTGTTGTTTTCAGCCACTTAACTTGTGCAAAATAAATAACAACATTCATATTTGAAAAGATCATAAAATTTTGGGTGGATTACATGTTTCAAATATTGAAAAAGGAATTAGAATGAATTTATTATGACTTAGACAATATTAAACAAGTTTTAAATGAATTTAAAACAAGTTTGAATATTATTTGAATTTTATTTATTCCAAAATTCAAACTCATATTTGAAAAGTTTATACTTTTCTAGTTTGAAAACATATTTTGCATGTTCAAAAATAATTTAATTTGAGCAAGTTATGATTTTATCAAATTTAAATGATTTAAACAAGGTTTAAATTATTTAAGCAATTTTAATTATTCAAACCATGAAACAAAATTTATATTTGACTAGGTTATTTGAATAGCATGGAAAACATATTTTATTTGCATTATTTGGATTAAGAATGAAATAGTTATGAAATTTAGCAAATTGCAATTGAATTATTTGAATTCAAATTCGAAGTGCATTTGAAAAATTCAAAACAGGAAACAAGTGGCATCATTGGATAGAGAATTAAATTTGGATCAACACACATATTTTATTTTCATTATTTGGAGTTATATTTTAAAAGTTATTAACAATTTAAAACAGAGGACCAATCTGTAAAATTGAGGGACTTAGATTTAAAAGAAACGTGCTGGAATTTTATTTGTTACCGCGCAGTAATCTAACCACAGCCACTGCCCGTGGGCCTGGGGCCAGCGTGGCGTGCCTGCGAGCTGGCGTGGCCACATGGGTCACAGGCAGGTGGGGCCTGCCCGTCAGCCGTGCGCACAAAAATTGGGTTTTTATCCCGCGGCCGCGAGGGATCGAACCAGCGACCAGCCCGTGCGCGAGATGCAGTGCTACCACTGCGGTGGTTTCGTCAGTTTCGACAGATACCGCGGCGCTGTGAGGTTGTATTTCCACAGCGCGTTAACTGAATTTCTGTCGCGCGCACTCGACTGTACCCTGACAGAGACGATGACGCCGGCGGCGATCAACGTGGCCGTGCTCGTGGCTGCTGCTGGTAGATGCTGTGGACGTGCACGGGTGCTTGCGCAAGCAGAGGGTACAGAGAGGAGGAGACGGTGGCGGCTCACCGGCGATTGGAGTTGTTGCAGAGGCTCGGGGACGACGGCGACAACGACAACGGCGAGTCCGTGGACGGCGGCGAGGCTACAGAGGCTCTCCGAGGTGGCTCTGGTGTTTAAACAGACGAGGGAGATGTGGCCGTGCGGTTCCCGTGATCAGCGAAGAAGGAGGCGAACGGGAGCGGCGGCGGACATCGGAAGTTCAGAGAAGAAACTCCGGTGAGGGGTGGCAGTGGTGGGGAACGGGCAGAGAGAAAGGGAGCGGCGGCGGAGCTCGAGGGGGATAGGGGCTAGGGTTAGCTAGGGCACAGCGCGCGGCCCTAGGGCGGCTTTATAGCCCTCGGGATCGCCTCCTGGCCGTCGGAACGCGCTGATGTCGCCGTGGGATGGCCGGATGGCCTGCCGTACACGGAGGCGACGAAGGATTAGAAGAAAAGAAAAAAAAACGAAGCGGTACGCTGTTTAAGAGGTGGGCTGGGCTGCGCGCGGGAGAAAGGAGGTGGGCTGGGCGCAGCCCACGACCCTTTGGCGCCAGATTTTTATTTTTAAAAATTTCTTTCTCCTGTTTTTTTTTTGCTGAAAAAGGAATTGGAAGAATTTGATAGGTTTTAAATTAGTAAAAATTTTGGAAAAATTAGGGTAAGTTATTTAGGTCATTAGCAAACAAATGCTAAGTTCTGTTTTCAAAAAGTTTGAAATTACTTGCTGTTTGGAAGTGGTTTCAAATTTGGATAATTTTTAATTAAGTGATCATTAATAAAACAAACTTTTAAATAGGGTGACCCCTATGTTTAATTATAAACAAAATGAGTTGATTTGTTTTGATAACATTCATAATTTCAAAGTGGGCCAGAGTCGGATCTGCTCGAATCCGGATCTGTCGTCACAATCGGCCGGGTCAACGTCTTCATCGGCATGGTACGTACGTCCGGTTCAATCCCTGATGATTTTGGATATGATTCTGTGTCAGGGGAAGCAACCTGCGTTCAGTCGGATGGAGAAGAATCGGTCGGTACGGTGGATCCGATAGAAGAGCCCACCACGAAGAGGGAACAGCCGGAGGAGCCGGCATGGACCCCGCGTGGCCGGGTCATGAGAGAAGATGATACCGAGTCTATCCTGCACTTGCTGGAGGACCGGTACAAGGAGGATGGCTGTGATGAGGAGGAATACGAGTCTTCACCAGCTATCGCGCGCCAGGTTGCGGTCTACACGGCCCCTGCAACCAATCTCAATCAGGGGGACGTGACTACGGCCGCGGTTGGAGCGGCACGAGTGCTGGCCCAGCAGCAAAATCCGGCTGACGGAAATCCGGTCCTGACCCGGGTTGACGGAGAGTCGGCTTCGGTCACTAGCCGGGCGGCGGATAGCGAGTTACAGGCGAATATGTTCGGGTTCATGGCGAACAGGACGCCAGGGGCGGGTCCTTCGAATCCACAACACCTGGCCCTGTTCAGTAATAACCTAATCCTGGATCCCACGGTGCTAGCTACGGTGATAACCCCGGAAAACGCAGCGGTACGGGCTAGGGATCTGGATGTAGCACGCCGTGCATTGGAGCAACAAAGGAGAGATGTGGAAGCAGAAAAGCAAGGGATAGCCACACGCCAACGTGAGCTAGATGCATTGGAGAACCGGCTCCGGGTTGAGACAACCAGGGCGCATCAAAGATACCAAACGAGATAACCGGTAGCGGGTGGAGTCCTAAACCCGGCCACACTGTTCATCACACCCTAAGATCAACCAATTCCGGCTGTGAATCAGGAAACTGTACACCAGCCCGCGACCGGTGGGGGACAGCCGGCAACTGTACAAACCGGGTTACCCACGTTGCAGACAGGGGTTGCCGTTGGCAATACAGCACCACCACCACCACCACCATCACGATTTCATATGCCACCAGGTCACTTCAACAACCCCATGGACAATGTGTACGCAGCAACATTGGCATTGGATCGAATCCCCGTAAGAGAGTCACCCCATCCGGAGGAGACCCGGCGGGCGATAGATTTATTGCGCACGGCAGTGGCTCAGCAAGTTAATTACCCGGACAATAGGAGCGGAATGCATGGAACGCCGTATATAAGCCGGCATAACGGAAACACCGGTAATATTCAGATAAGCTCAGCACGGTGGAGGGCAGAGCATCAGCAAATGCCGCCTCCTCCCCGTAGACCAGCAACACCTGCAGTATCAGCAGCGCAAGCTATCGTGGACAGTTCTCGAGCCAGGCGTGCAGCAGCCGGGTCTGCGGTACGAGGGCCGGTAGCGGTTGCACCCCCGCCGCACCCGTCGCTGGGTCACATGTTTCCCGGGCAAGGCCAGCGCCGGCAATTTTAGCCGGGCCTAAGTGTTTGTCGGACGACATCAGAGCCGAGCCTTACCCGGATAAATTCAAGGAACCGGCTAAAGTGGTGAATTACGAGCCGACTATGGATCCAGAAACCTGGTTGAGCAGCTATGAGATGGCTATGTCGATTCGCAACGCATCTAAAAATTTCAAGCCAAGTTCATGTACTTAATGATGTCAGAGGGAGCAGCAAAGCTGTGGTTCAATAATTTACCCGAAGAATCTATCAAGTCATGGAGTGAGTTGAAGGTTGCATTTATCAAGCACTTCCACAGAACATGCAGGAAGTTTTTTACTATCGATGATCTAGAACGGTGTGTACAAAAGAAGGGGGAGTCGGCGTGTAGCTGGGTGCGCCGGGTTATGGAGATACTTCACTCGTCCACGGATATTCAACCAAAGGATGCGTTACAAGCTATGGCAAAGACATGCAAATACACACCCCTGGTGCAAAATCTAACACGCATGAAATCCAGTCGGAATGCTTCAGAGGTTACTATGGGAGAGCTGATGGACGCATGCAATAAGCACGCTGCTACGGATACCACAGAAGAGGACGTCGATGACAAGAAAGCAAAAGCAAACACGAGTAATAATGGAAGAACCGGCAATGGGTCTGCGCCGGGTAATAATGGAGGAAACAATGGAAACAACCAAAACAAGCGTTCATACGAGGGAAGTTCCGAGTTTGTCGCCAATACAGAAGCCGGGTTTACGAGGCCCAGAGCAGAAGGAAATTTCAATGGTGGAAACTTTAATGGAGGAAATTACCAAGGGCCGCCAAGGCCGGCTAACCATATAGAGGCCTTCAGGATGCCCTGTCCGCGCCACAACAGGAACGGCAGGCCGGCAAATTATTCACTGGAACAATGCGTGGATTTACAGAGATGGAAGAATGAGGAAATACAGAAAGCAATGCGAGGTGCAGGTAGGGGAGCAGGGCCGGGTCCGGGTGGTACCCCGGGCAATGGCCCACCCCCGGCAGGCAACCCGTGAGGTGGGAATCCGGGTAACAATCAGGGAGGAGCTGGAGGTTTCTAGGCCAACCCCAAGCAATTGGGCCAGTACCACGTTCACACCACGGGAACTTCTAATAAGGATATAAAGATACTGAAAAAGGCAGTAAACTCGGTTTCCTCGGCTGTCCCGAGATACCTGAGGTGGTCGGATCAAGATGTAACATGGAGCAGAAGGGATCACCCGGAAAGAATAGAACACCCGGGAGTCTTAGCATTGGTGGTTGCGCCACAGGTTAATGGTTATGAGCTGAAAAAGGTCTTAATGGACGGCGGAAGCAGCATTAACATCTTATATTGGGAAACTTTTTTACGCATGGGTCTCAAGGAGTCTCAGCTACAGAAAAGTTCAACAATTTTTCATGGGATTGTGCCAGGTCACTCGGCGTTCCCTGAGGGAAAGATTACCTTGGAGGTCGCTTTTGGAGAATCAAAGGATAATTTCCGAGTGGAGTGGCTCACGTTCTAAGTGGTAAAGTTGCGCAGCCCCTATCACGCGTTGTATGGAAGGCCGGCTTACGCCAAGTTCATGGCCAGGCCGTGTTACGTATACCTACAGCTAAAAATCCCGGGTCCCAAGCAGACCATCACCATACATGGGAGCCGGGATATAGCGGCTGAGTGTGACGAAGGAGACGCGGCAATGGAGGAACAAGCTTGTAGAAAGGAGGAGCTCAAGTATTATCGGTCTCAAGTAGACCCGGATGATAGGACAACGTTAAAAAGGCCAAATACGGAGGATGAGAGAGCGAAATTCAAGGCAGCACAGGATACCAAGATGGTGGCCTTTGTCGAAGGTGACCCCTCCAAGCAATTTGCTATAGGGTCTAACCTGGACAATGAGCAGGAAAAAGCACTCGTGGAGTTTATTCGTTCAAATCAAGATGTTTTTGCTTGGACGCCCAGCGATATGCCGGGTATCCCTACAGAGTTAGCGGAACATAGCTTGCACGTTGATCCCAAGTCTAGGCCCGTGAAGTAGGGCCTGAGAAAAATGAATGAGGAAAGAAGAAGGGCTATAGGGGAAGAAATTGCCCGGCTATTGACAGCCGGCTTTATCATGGAGGTATTTCACCTGGATTGGTTGGCAAATCCGGTTCTAGTGATGAAAAAGAGCAACGAGTGGAGGATGTGCATAGATTATACGAGTCTCAAAAAGCATTGCCCAAAGGATCCGTTTGCCCTTCCAAGGATAGATCAGATCATAGATGCAGTGGCTGGAAGTGACCTATTATGTTTCCTGGATGCGTATTCCGGGTATCATCAGATCAAGCTCAAGAAAGAAGACTGGGAGAAAACATCGTTCATAACCCCTTTTGGGGCCTTCTGTTACAAAACCATGAATTTTGGGCTAAAGAATGCTGGCGCAACTTATCAGAGATGCATACAGAAGTGCTTTGAGGACCAGATTGGGCGCAACATTCACGCCTATGTGGATGATGTGGTGATCAAGACCAGGAAAGCGGAAACGTTCATTGATGATCTGAAGGAAACATTCAAGAATTTGAGAAGGTATCAGATGAAACTTAACCCTACAAATTGCGTGTTTGGAGTTCCTGCAGGAAAGTTACGCGGGTTCATTGTTTCCGAGAGAGGGATCGAGGCAAACCCGGACAAAATCAAAGCTATTCAGAGTCTGAAAAAGCCGGAAAACCTGAAGCATGTCCAGAAGCTCACAGGGTGCGTGGCAGCGTTGAGCCGGTTCATATCCAGACTCGAAGAGAAGGCAATACCCCTGTACCGGATCTTGAGGAAATCTGATAAGTTTGTTTGGGACCAAGAGGCGGATGAGGCGTTCGAGGCACTAAAGAAGCAGTTATCTGAGGCACCAGTTTTAGCAGCCCCGGGTCCCAAAGAGCCCATGTTACTGTACATTGCGGCCGGGCCCGGGGTGGTTAGTGCAGTGGTTGTCGTTGAGCGCAAAGAGGATGGGAAGGATCACCCGGTTCAAAGGCCGGTTTATTACGTCAGCGAGGTATTATCAGAAGCAAAGCAGCGTTACCCACATTGGCAGAAGATGGTTTTCGGAGTCTTCATGGCCAGCCGGAAATTGAAGCCCTATTTTTTGGATCACCCCATAGCAGTGGCTAGCTCTATACCAATGTCGGATATTATCAGAAACTCGGAAGCAACAGGCAAAATAGCCAAGTGGGCCATCGAGATGGGAGATTACCATATCAACTACGAGCCTAGGTCAGCAATCAAGTCTCAAGCTTTAGTTGATTTCATTAATGATTGGACTCACACTAGCATGCCCACAACGACACCAAGTTCCGAGTCTTGGGTAATGCACTTTGATGGTTCTAAGCAATACGAGGGATCAGGAGCTGGAGTGGTACTTACATCACCTAAAGGAGATAAACTGAGCTACGTGTTGCAAATCCACTTTGATTGCTCCAACAACGTGGCCGAGTATGAAGCATTATTACACGGATTAAGAATAGCCAAGGAGATGAACATCAGGCGAATACGATGCTTTGGAGATTCGGATCTTGTGGTACAGCAGGTCTCATGAACCTGGGATAGGAAGGATGCAACTATGGCAGCATATCGCAGAGAGGTGGACAGGGTTGCCGGGTGTTTTTCCGGGTATGAGGTGGAGCATATTGACAGGAGAAAGAACGAGGCAGCAGACGCACTCACAAGACTCGGCTCGCGTAGAGAGCCGGTTCCGCCCAATGTTTTCCTGGACGAGCTATGGCGGCCATCAGTTAAAACCGAGTCTGAGGAAGAGGTGGCTAACCAAGACCCAGATTTGGAGCTCGTGGCCACAGTACGAGCCGTTCCCGAGTGGACAGAGCCGTTTCTGGCTTACCTATCACGGGGCGAGTTACCGCAGCAGGAAGTATTAGCAAGGCAAATTCTGAGGCGAGCAAAAGGCTATTCCATCATCAATGGGGAATTATACAAAAGGAGTGTTGCAGGAGTATTTTTGCGCTGTGTAGCACCAGAAGAAGGCCGGCAGATCTTGAAAGAGATCCACGAAGGCGACTGTGGGCATCACGCATCCACAAGATCCCTTGTGGCCAAAGCATATAGGCACGGTTTTTTTCTGGCTCACAGCCTTAGCGGACGCGGAACGCTTGGTGGCAAGGTGCGATGGATGTCAAATATGCCCGCCAAATCCATGTGCCGGCTATGGAGTTGCAAACAATTCCTTTAACCTGGCCGTTTGCCGTTTGGGGTATGGACATGGTTGGCCCCTTTCACATGTCACCTTGCAAAAAGACACATCTCTTGGTGGCTATTGATAAATTTACCAAGTGGGTTGAAGTTATGCCAGTTACCAATTGTGAAGCAATTACGGTAGTCAAGTTCTTGAAAAGGATTATCTATCGGTTTGGGTATCCTCACAGCATAATTACGGACAATGGAACTAACATGTCCCTTGGTGAGATGGAGAAATTCTGTGGGAACAATGAAATCCGGCTTGACATAGCTTCAGTAGCCCATCCACAAGCTAATGGACAAGTGGAAAGGGCAAATCAGGGGTTACTTCGTGGATTAAAACCACGGCTGCGAGTCCCATGCATCAGAGCTGCTGGCGCATGGGTTGAGGAGTTACCATCAGTGGTTTGGGGAATTAACACCACACCTAACAGATCTACTCAGATGACACCGTTTTTTATGGTTTATGGTGCAGAGGCAGTATTGCCGAGTGATATCATTCATGATTCGCCTCGAGTGTTGGCTTACGTCGAGGTGGAGAACGAGAAGACCCGGCAGGACGCCGTGGATATGTTAGAAGAACACAGTGAACAAGCTTTGGAAAGATCAGCCATATACCAGCAGGACTTGAGGAGATATCATAGCCGGCGAGTCAAAACCCGGGTCTTCCAGGAAGGGGATCTGGTCCTGCGCCTGGTACAGTCAAAGGAAGGAAAACACAAGTTATCCCACCATGGGAAGGACCGTTCATTATAAGCCGGAATATACACAATGGATCGTATTACTTGGTAGATGCAAGGGAAGAGTCGGCTACTGTCAATGACACCGCTCATACAACTTCATCTATGCAAGAAAGAGAAAGACCATGGAACGTGGCTCAGCTGCGTCCCTACTACACTTAGAATAGACTAGATTCACAAGTGGAATTGCACGATGTAACAGGCAGCAGGTTTCAGACGCACTCTTTTCCTATCCAGGGTACCTAAGGGGACTGGAGGGTTTTTAATGAGGCGGCTTGCTGACCTAACTGATTCAGGCAGCTTCGTTTCCACCTCGAGGAGTTTGGTGGTTTTAGCCAACACCTCCTCGGAGTGGGTTACGTATGCCTGCGTGGAAACACAAGGAAATGTTAGTCGGACAGAAAAAAAAATAGCAGTCGGATATGCTATGAAAGTTCCAAGTAAATTATGCATAAGTTCACTCAGAACTTGGGGACTAGACAAATATATGGGCAGTATTAGTTGAATTTACCTCGTTCTTGGCGATCAAGGCTTCTAGAATTCCTTCTTCGTCAGCTCTCAGGATATGCAGAGCGTCAAGCATCTCGGCGAAGCTAATATCATCATGCTTTGTACCGGAAGAGCCAGGGGCCGGGTTACTTGGAGGTGGAGTCCTTTCCTGCCTCGGGGGGGAGACCCCGCCCATCCTTGCGCCCACAACCTCGATGTCGTCATCCCCGGGTCCCTATGATGGATTGGGAGACTCGTCCTCCTGCCTGGCCGGGTCTGTCAACGGGTCCTTTGCTTGGTCTTCTTCTTCAAAGCCGCCAGTCGCGGCGTTCACGTTATCAACCGGATCCTCAGTTTCCCGGTTATCCACATCCATGTTGTCCGGGTCACTGACTGTAACCTGGACACTAAGGAAAGTAAAAGAAATGGTTAGTACTAATGAGTGAATGATATTGAAAGAGCCAGTATACCGGATAACCAGAAATACAACTTACCCAGTATTCACCACGAAGTCCGCTGGAACCTCGTTGCTAGATCCGGACGAGGCTGATAAAGATTAAGAAAGTGAGACTCGGAGTTGTCCAGCTAGGGGGTGATTGGGAGAAGGATGTCTTCGAGGTGAGTTGGAAGGATGAGATTGGGAAGTACCGGTGCGGCGGACTGGGGACGAAGGGATACCCGGGTTGAGGGGATCCTCACCCGGGGAGTTCCGGGTTACCCTGCGCCTGACCTTAGGGGGCTCCTTCAATGGTGAGTCGTACAATTGTTGATTAAGATCGCGCATGTTAGCAAATGAATATGGTTTGGAGGACATGGAGGAATATGGAACCTTGAATACGACCCCTCGGGGTTTCCTCTTGGCCCCAACTTCAGCGTCCGGCTCTGTCTCGCTCTTGTCGCTCTCGGTCTCCTCCGGGTCTTCTTTATCTTCTCCGTCCTCTTATCCTCCAGTCCTAAGAAGCATAGTACACAGTCGGAAAAAGAGAAAGTATGGAAAGGCAAGTTAACAGAAATTAAAAGGGGTGAAACCCGGATGGTACCTTCTTCCGGGTCAGCCGCCTCCTCTTCCTATTCCGGGTTTTCGGAGGTAGGGGGAGTCTCGATGTTCCAGAAGGCGCTACCTGCCTGAAATAAAAGTGTGGAAGAAAAGGTTAGTGATTGGATCAAGTAAAAGCACAAGAACAGAAGAGTAAAGGCCCGATCTTACCGCAGGAGCCAGGTTGTCTCGGGTGTATGGCTCCAAACCGGCTATGTTCCGGATCACTTCCGCTTTCTCAGTCAAGAAACTTTTGATAATCTTATTTGAATCAGCAGCCGGATAGTTCCTCAAAGAGTATCGGAGCGAATCCGTGACGTGTCCGGAATACTCGGACATCAGCTTAGGCCGGATGGAATTAGGCTGGATCCGGAAGTTCACCCAAGTTTTGACTAAATTAAGCCCAAGGAGACCTTGGGCGGATAGGACAGCAAGTTTGGCTAAGAGGGGCTGGATGGACTCCCTATCCGACTTAGAGGCAAAGGCATTGAAAGTATCGGAGAGATCGAGGAGGCCCTCCGAGAAACCCGGCAATCTCTTTTCGCCGGGTGGGGAGGTGTCCCGTCAATAGAAGAAGGATTTCTGCCAGTGCTTAACATGGGAGTTGAGGCTCGGAGTCGGCATCGGCGAATTCTTCCGCCTCTGGATTGACACTCCGCCGCAAGCCAGGAGGGCCCCGTCACAGCTTTCGCGGTACAGTTTGCATTGGAACAATTCAAGGAACAGAGCAAGGTTTGGGGGGACGCATAGATAAGATTCGCAAAGGACGATAAAGTGGGTGATGTTTAACATAGAGTTGGGCCCTATGTCAATGACTCGAAGGCCATAGTGGCTAAGAAGTTCGTGGAAAAAGGAGTGACCCGGGGGACGAAATCCCCGGATCACGTGCTCAACAAAACAGATTACCTCATTAGAGCCGGGTGTGGGCCGAGTCTCATCACCCGGGACTCGCCAGTGAATATCCTCCTGAGAAGGGAGGACGCCCGAGTCAGCGAGCTCATCTAATTTAGCCCTGGTCACGGTGGACCTTGCCCAGTTGGCAGATATGGACTGAGTCGGCCTTGCTTTCGCCGGCTGTTTTCCCTTATTCTTGGGTGCCATTTGTGTAGTCTACAAAACATGAGGTGAAAAGTGCAGAGTATGAGCAACTAAGACCCGGAAAATGATTGTTCGTCCGGTTAACCAAAGAGCAGCTAAAAGACCCGGAAATTGTGGATTATCTGGGTATCGAAGAACAATTACGGAGAATTTTGGCAGATTGGATCTAGACTTAGAAATTTGCAGAAAAATTGGTGACCACAAGTAACGGAGATATGCTATTAATCTAGCCTGCACATTGGTTGAGAAGGAACGGAATACGGACTACCAATCATCACGGAACAAGAAAACCATTTATCGAGCGGGCCAAGATCTAATCTAAATCCAAGCAAAGCTTAAGGATGAAATTCATGGCGGAAAGGAAGCTTACCGGCGGGGTCTGGAGAAGAGCGCGGCGGCGGCAGATGGCACAATTGCGATGGCCCTCTGGATCTTCCGGTGTACAGCTCGCGGGCGCGGTGGCGGAGGTTGACGGCGGCGCGGCGCGGGCGGAGGACGAGCGCAGGCGGCGGCGGCTCGACTTTCCTTGGAGTGTTGACCCGGGGAAATGAAGATGGATTCGGAGAAAGCCGGGTTGTTATATGGACCACCAGTGGAGTTAGGCCTAGCTGTTTATCAAAGCAACCTAACCCGGCCTTTCATGAACTTGTATGTTTGTTATTTTTGCAGGGAATAGCATGCGCTTCAAGGAGGATCCCGTGAAGCCCAAGCTATTCTGGGGACTACTGATGGAGGGATGATAACCCGGTAGGCTAACGCCAAGGTGTAACTCGGCCCAAAGGGGGCTGCGCAAGACCCGGCTTAAGGAAAAGGAGTTTCTAGAAGGCCCAAGAGTGTAGGCCTCGCAACCCAGATTGTGGGTTTTGATAAGGAAACTTAGGGTTTGTAAGCGGTGCCCGGGTAGGACTCCGAGTCTGCCTTGGACAGGAAACCAGGGGGTCCGGATATTATATAAGCCGGCTCCTGGGTTAAATTACACACGCACGAGTTCTACTAGCTATTCGAGTATCCCTTGTAATACCAGAGTTGATATAATAAAATCTAGATCAGAGACTCGGCGACTTGATTGCCGGCTACCAGATCGTTTCATCACCATGATTTCCCCTGAGCAAAACCCTCTCCCAAACACCAGAGTCGAATTGCCCCAAGATAAGTTACCCCCGGTAACGTCTGCCGTGATTATCCCATGACAACTCTCTTGTTTCATTGCTATATCTCTTGGAGACTTTTTGTTGTTTGGTGTTTGATGGAACTAGAAAATGCTACGTGTGGTAGATGGTATAACGAAAAAGCTTGCATATTCTTGTACAACACTAAACTGTTTCACTTGATTATTTGTTGTTGTTTTGAGATATTAATATGCTTAATGGTAAAGTTGCTGGTCTAGTAGAGTGAAAACAATTAATGGTTGGTCTAGAAGCTTGAAATTCTGCCATACTCAAATAACCAGTTGATAGGATAATTGTATATGACTTCCTTTGCTGGTAGCAAACGTAATGACTTTTTGTTACGCGCTACGGTCAGGGTAGCTAACAGTGACTTGTCACTGCCACGAACCCTCTTGGAGTGATTTTCATTATGCCTTGTGAGATCATGATTTTATTTGGAATCTTTTAACTTGTGAGTTCTTTGTTGCGGTTTTCTAGCACTTCCACCATCCATATTTGCTAGCCTCTTCGGTACTATGCATTGCTCATTCTCACATTGAGAGTTGGTGCAAACTTTGCAAGTCCATCCAAAACCCGTGGGAGAACTTTGTTCTTCTACACATAAGCCAAAATTTATCTTGCTCAAAACAGCCACCATACCTACCTACCATGGCATTTCCATATCCATTTCGAGATATATTTCCTTACAACATCCATAATCATTATGTTACTTGTCATGCTTCATTATTATTTTGCATATTGCTACACTCGTAGGAGCATTTAGTTTTATTTACATCAGAGATATTTCAGTTTGAGTTATGAGTACTAAAAGTGTGTTGATTCATTGTAAAATAGAAATAAAATAAAAGGGGAAAAGGCCCAAAGCGAAAGAAAGAAAGAGGCAAACGAGAGATAATAAAGACAGAGGGGGTAGCACTACGATCATTTATTCCACACATGTTCTTTTTTAGCATCATTACTTCAGTTTGGAGAGAGTTTTCATATTATGACTTGCAAAAATATGTGGGGAACTTACAATATAGAACTTGGCTTGTATATTCCAATGATGAGCCTCCTCAAAAGAGCTCTAGGTCTTCGTGAGGAAGCAAGTTGGATGCAACCCCACTCGTTCCATTGGAGAGCTTTCATACACTTATAGCTCTATGTGCATCCGTTGTTTGGCAATCACTACTCCTTTCATAACTTCGATTATAAGACTTCCTCTTGTCTAATGATCACTTTCAGTTGTGTGAGACTATCTTCCATTAACCATCCAAACCCCCCATAATGTTCTTTTAGCCACAACATCCTAGTGCCAGGAACCAATACAGAACGCTTTCTTGTTTTGAGTGCACAATTATTTGAATGGTTTTCCTATGTGCATATTGCTGTCACTTGACTTGATCCTAGCTAACAGGAGTTGTTGTGAGAGTTTGATATCTTGGATTATTATATTGTTCTTCTTGAAGCTTAAATCATCTTTAATATACTTTGCACAGTGGATTGTCTTTTATTATTGATTCATTGAAAAGTTTTACTTTGTTCTTCCTAATGGTTTATACATTATTCTATTTGATATCAACTATAAACCATGGCCTTTATTCATTTGATCCTAGTTTACATGTTTTACATTACTATGATGATCACGTTTATGTTGGTAGCATGTCACCTCAGAAATTATTTGTTTTGTCGTTTACCTACTCGAGGACGAGTAGGAACTACGTCATTTACGTATCTATAATTTCTGATGTTCCATCTTGTTTTCATGCCTTATGCTACATGTTTTCCTGACACTTTATGTCATTTTTATTGATTTCCCGGGACTAACCTATTGACAAATGCCACAGAGCTATTTCCATGTTTTCTGCTGTTTTTAGTTTTAGAAAAGTTGTTCTGGAAATATTCTCGGAATTGGAAAATTCGAAGCCTAGAAGTCTTAGGATTCCCGAAGGTTGCACGGAGTCCCGAAGAGGCCCAGAGGGGGTCCACACCATAGGGCGGCATGCCCCCTGGCCACGCCTAGGGGTGGTATGGGCCCCTCAGGCGTTCACCGCCATCGCCCTTTCGCCTATTTATTCCCCCTGATACGTCAACCCTAAAGATATACCACTTCTTCCCGAGAAACATCGGAGGCCGCCGTCGTCATCAACCCGAGATCGGGAGGGTTCTGGAGCTCTCCCTAGCACCCAGCCAGGAGGAAAATTCATCACCGGAGGGGTCTACACCACCATGCCCGCCTCCGGAGTGATGCGCGAGTAGTTCATCTCTGGACTATGGGTCCATAGCAGTAGCTAGATGGTTGTCCTCTCCACTTTATGCCTCATGTTTATATTTCGTGAGCTGCCTCAGATGATCGAGATCATCTATTTGTAATGCTACATGTTGTGTTTGCTGGGATCCGATGATTATTGAATGGTATGTCTTCTGATTATTAAATCTATCATGTTATCTTCATTTGTATGTTATTTATGATCTTGCATGTTCTCCGTTGTTAGTAGATGCTCTGTCCAAATAGTTGCTAGTGACTCCAAGAGGGAGTATTTATGCTCGATAGTGGGTTCATGACTCCTTTGCATCTGTGCTCAAGTGACAGAAATGTGACGGGTGGAGGATGTGTTGTTGCCATTAGGGAGAAAACAACGATGTTTACTTCGTTCACATTTTTTACATTACACAGTTTGCTTACTGCGGTTATCCATTGCATGCAACTTAATACCCAACATTTGTTCGGATGATATTCGAAGGGTGGATTATTAGTCATAGATGCAGTTGGATGACGATCTATGTATTTTGTTGTAATGCATGCATGAATCTCATAGTAATCTTTATGTCATGCATGTTTCTTTATCAATTGCCAAGCTGTAATTTGTTCACCACGCATGTTAGCTATCTTTTATGGAGAGACGCTTCTAGTGAACTATGGACCCGGTTTATTTTCTCATACTGATAATACAACCACTGCAATTACTGGTTTCACACTGCTGGTACTATTTTCATATTGTTCTCACACTGTTTTCCACACGATATGTTTAACCTATTTGTGTTCAGCAAAACCGGTGAGATTGACAACCACACTACTTTGTTGGGGCAAAGTGTTTTGATTGTGTTGTGTAGGTTCCGTGTTGCTGCTGAACCGGTAGTGCTCCCTACCATCTCACCTGCAACAACCGTCTGAAGTTACTCCTTCCTCCTACTGGTCGATTCAACCTTGTTTTTTTTCTGAGGGAAACTTGTTGCTATGCTCATCAAACCTTCCTCTTGGGGTCACTACAAGAAAACGGGTCTCTTGCAACGAAATCTGTAGCTACGATTTTTTTTTCGTTGCGATATAATCACAAATTACGACGAACTTTCAGGTTGTGGTGATAGGGCACTCATATTTCCACGACTCTTTTTGGTCGCGATAAATTATCGTTTTGTTGCGGTAGAGGCCTCCTATTGCCACGATTTCTACTGCTGTTGGAATACAAGCGCGTTTTTGCGACAGAGTATTTTCGTTGCGCGAGGCACTCTTTTTGTTGCCTTAGAGACATGGTATTCCAACGAAATAAGCATTCGTGGTGATATTCAGTCATATATTGCAACATCTATGTTTGTGTTGCGGTAGTTACAAATATTGTTGCAAAAAAATAGCTAACTATTGCAACCAAATTTTTCGTGCGGCAATACCATATGTTTTTCGCCTCAAGTTTATCCTGCGGCAATAACTATTGTTTACTGCGACAATTTGGGTCGTATGGTAATAGGTTAAACGTAAATCAACAATCACCATACTGTTGCGAAAATGAACAAGTTATTTTGCAACGGCCATTCATAGACTAGCTTAACGGGCCTCATGGGCCGTGCCCTTGATCACTGTTGCAATTTTCTTAGGACTACAATTCATTTTTGGTCCAGTATCTCAGTTTGGTGAGCACAATTTTTTTTAAATATTGTTTGCAACTGAATTTCTGCAGCACTTAGCATTTTACTAATGTTGCAACAAGTGACAGTACTTAATAATCAATCAAGAACTCATAGAAGACGCAATTTCACTAGTACATTTATCATGGAAATTCAAAATTTCTAGAAACTGAAACTTTGGAATATTTAAACAAAAATTATGTTATTACACGATCTTTCATCCATGCATGTTCATGGAAAAACATTTAAGCCAAACAGTGCAGAGACAGCCTACACAAAGAATCCATGGTCATCATACAATTCATCTTGTACCAAAGGAGCAACATGGCCATCATTTATGTAAGCCTCATCATCATCAGTATCAGCATCATATTCGACTTGGTCTTCGTCAAACTCAGCAGGTCTTAAATTATTTATGACTGAAACATCAACGTTGGTTCCTTCATCATCATTTCTGCACCAACTAGTAATCTCATCAGGTACAGTAAATTCTGGAACTGTAATTCCTGCATCGACGACATCCTGTACATCTGCATCACCACGTTCATCTCCTTCTGCAAGATCACCAAGGTCTGCACCATTTAAAACCGAAGGAGCAAACAAATTGCGTGGATTCATTTTTATAGCACTTGCCTAATTAGGGCTCTTCACATCTCTCACATAGAAAACCTGTGCAGCTTGGATGCCTAGAATGTAAGGGTCTTCCGTGAATCGGTGTACACTAGTGTCGAGGTCAATAATTCCATACTTTTCCCTCTTATACCCCTTACTATGATTTCTATTGGCAGGAGGCACATCGAACCAGTCGCACTGCAATAGAACAACCTCCTTATCAGGAGGAAAGTCAAGAAATATGATTTTCTTTATCACCCCATAATAATCAGTACTGCCGGTGCTTCCTTGCGCATTGACTACGACGCCACTATTTTGGGTACTCAAGTCAAGCTCTATTTCGGTATTACGAAAGTAATATCCATTCAGTACTGTACGGTTGAACACACGAGCAATTTGATCAGGCCCTTTAGCTAGTGTATACAACAGACTGTTGACCTTCCCATCTTTATGGAGTTGTGTGATCTGTTTCATGGAATAGAATATGTGTGAGTGTACTATACACCAATGTTTTTTTATTACGAGAAACATTTATGAAAATGCTGAAGTAACTTACCCGTCTTTCGAACCAGCCAACAAAATCTTCCTTGTGTTTCTTTTTAGGATTAGGACAATTGTTCTTTTTGAGCTCGTCAATATGTTCCCTTCAAATAGAAATGCTATATGGTTACTTCATAACCAAAGTATTAATGCATATCATGATATGAAACAAATACATAAGTATCCTTACTGAATCCATGGCTCGGTTTCCTCGCAGTTTGTTATTATGTAGTGCCTCATTTGATTAAGAGCTTCCAAAGACAGTGATTCACGGGCAAAACCTTTCTTGGAGTAATCAACTGCACTCATTATGCTAATCCCTGTTGGTGCTTCATCTGTAGCTCCATCTGCATGGCGTTCGGACTGACTTATTTTTGTAGGAGATCCTTTAACGAATCGACTGCAGAACGTCATGCACTCTTCAAGTATGTACCCCTCTGCAATTGAACCTTCTGGATGAGCCTTGTTACGTACATATCCCTTCAACGTACGCAGGTATCTCTCAACCGGATACATCCATCTATACTGTACAGGCCCTGCGATCCATGCTTCTCGAGCTAGATGAATTGGGAGATGCATCATAATATCAAAGAAAGCTGGTGGATAGATCATCTCTAGCTTACATAGAATTTCTGCAATTTTTTTGTCCAAATCCACCAAATCCTCATCCCTTAACTCCTTGGAGCATAAATCGGAAAAGAATTTACTGAGCTGAAGCAATGGGGTAAGGACATTCTCCGGCAGAAGCTTGCGCAACGCAATAGGAAGAAGTTTCTGTAATATAACATGGCAGTCATGAGTTTTGAGTCCACTAAACTTGCACTGCTCGAGGACCACACATCGCTTAATGTGTGAAGCATAGCCATCAGGCATCCGTATGCTCTGCAGAAACCTGAGGAGCATTATCTTCTCTTCCTTGTTTAAAGCATACACGCCTTTCTTCATTTTGTACTTATCCTTACCGGCGGGCTTTGTGTGCTGATCCTCCCTAATTTTCAAGAACTCCAAATCAAGGCGAGCCTTCGTACCATCCTTTGTTTTCCCATCCATCTCAAGCAAAGTACCCAGAATGCTGTCACAAATGTTCTTCTCGATGTGCATAACATCCAAATTGTGCCTCACGAGCAAGTGCTGCCAATACGGGAGCTGGAAGAACACACTTTTCTTCCGCCAATTGTGCCAGGGATTAGTTTTCGGTCGCTTTCTCTTATTTGACCGCCCAAATGGTTCATGCTGAATGCTATCAAGCTCCTTTAGAACTTCAATGCCTGTAAGTGGCACCGGGGCGTCTCTATGGTCTGGCTTGTTGTTGAACATAACCTTGTTTCGACGCCATTTGTGTTGTTTCCGTAGAAAACGTCGGTGTCCCATGTAGCAATGCTTTCTACCATACTGGAGCCATAAAAAGTCTGTATGCTTGTGGCAGTAACGGCATGCTAGCTTGCCTTTTGTGCTCCAACCACTCAGCATTGCGTAAGCTGGGTAGTCATTGATGGTCCATAACACGCATGCATACAACGTGAAATTTTCTTTAGTTGCAGCATCATATGCTTCAACACCATCCTCCCATAGAACTAACAGTTCATCAATCAAAGGCTGCAAGTACACATCAATGTTATTTCCTGCTGACTTTGGTCCTGGAATAATCATTGACATTATCCAGTTCTCTTGTTTCATACACATCCATGGTGGCAAGTTATATGGGATCAGAATGACAGGCCATGTAGTGTGTGATATACTCATGAGCCCAAAGGGGTTGAATCCATCTGAAGCAAGGCCAAGCCGAACACTGCGAGCATCTTTTGCGAATTCTTTCTGACTATATCTATCATCAAGGCTTTTCCAGGCCTTCGAATCTGCAGGATGCCTCATTATGCCATCATATTTACGTTTCTCCTGATGCCATTTCATATTAGTTGACATATCTTATGTCATGTACAGCCTTTGCAGTCTTTGAATGAGTGGGAAATACCATAGAACTTTCCGTGGCACTTGCTTCTTTGATTTACAGATCGATGAATCAGCTTTGTCTACGGTTGGACTTGATTTCCATCGAGACGTATGACAGACAGGGCATTCTTGGGCATCAGCATACTCATTACGGAATAGCACACAATCATTATAGCACGCGTGTATCTTCTTGTAATCCAGTCCAAACTCTCGAATGACCTTCCTTACTTGTGCGAGATTAGTAGGAATGCAGTGACCCTTTGGCAGCACCTCCGTGAACATCCGCAGCATTAAGTCACATGCTCTGTTGGTCATCCCAGACACGCACTTGATTTGGTAAAGCTTCACAATGAAAGATATCTTTGTGACCTCCTCACAACCTGGGTACAACGATGTTTTTCCCTCTTCCAATAGTTTGTAGAACGCCTTTGCAGATGCATTTGGCTCCTGTTTCATTCCATCACCGCTCGTGTCTCCTGCATTACTTCCCACTTTTGTGGCCCTTATGAGAGTTTGGAGCATGTCACATATCCCTTCACCACCATCTGCAGCGTCTTCATCATCAGAATCTTCAGCCATGTTGTCCTCCTCCGGTTCACCATGGAATACCCAATTTTTGTAGGACGGATCAATCCCATTCTTAAGCAAGTGCATATGGATCTCCTTTTTAGTTTTATGAGCATTATTCAGACATTTCGTACACGGGCAAAAGTTTCTTGCGTCTGGTTGAGCACCATCAAAACTAAATTCCAAGAAACTCTTGATGCCACTTTGCCACTCGACAGAATCTCTATCCTTCTCCATCCAGCTCTTGTCTTGTGACATTTTGCGTTATCTCCGTTTAGCCGGTCTTGTAAAAAAAAGGAGAAGCATTAGTTCACACGCAAGTATTTCGAAACAACACATACATCAGAGAGACATTCATACTGGTCTTTCAAGTCAGTAAGAATTGCAGGGGATTACATTAGACATTACTTCACAACACATCGTTCGATTGAAACTAACACTTACACCTGAAACTGACATGGCAATGAAAATATAAAACCTAGTTCGTACCTGAATTCCTGACATTGCTATGAATATTAAACTAACACTTACAACTGAAACTGATAAAACATACACACATAAGTGAACACAAGCAGCTAGTCTAACTGACAGCAATTGCAATCGCCATTAACTTCATCGAACCGGCAGGATGGAAACCAAGGATTTCATCAGTATTGGTACAAACCTTGTAATTGCGTCTGACGAGCGGCGGAAGCAGCGGTTGAGTACAAGTCGGCGGGGCAGCGTTGGCGGCAGTTCAGTAGTTTACGCTAATCGAGTTTGGATGGCGGCGAGGTAATAGTGGCGGATTGGTCGGTCGCAGGGCCGATGCGGCGGCGAAGTCGCCTGAGGGCGGATAGGGCCGCGTTGTCGTGTGGGGGCAGGGCAGTTTGGAGGAGACCGGGCGGACATACGTAGCCCTTTCGCTCGCCCAATGGCCCAACTGGAGTATGGGCCTATTAATTCTACAATATGTCTTCACATCCCATTTGGCTTGTGAACAATATGTTTTTCCCTTGGCAATAACTTTCAAGTATTAGAAATGCTATATTAAGTTTTACTAGTTTCATTTTATGATTAAATTTATTCATTTCTAAATGCATTGTTGTGTTATATTCAACACTAGTCGGAAAAGCCCTGTTAGTGGTGTGGTTTTTCTTTAGTTCTGGCGTGAAACTCGTACGCCCCTGCTATCTAGGTGTCCACTGCCGTGTTTCTGGACTCGACACAGGTTACTACATGATCATTGGCGTTGATGTCATAGTCCATATCACTATCCTATAGAAATCGGTAAATAAAAAGGGTATGTAATATTGACTAGAAGCACACAAATGGTATTCAATTATGAGATAACATAACAACCATTAAAAAAAATCGCATAAATATTCAAAGATTCAACCAGATAGTACTTAGCATTAACATATAATCTAAAAGTTTGCATAAAGCTAGAACTCTCAGCTACAACCACGATACCTACTCATCATCTGACTGAATAATGACAACATGTGTATCCTCAGTAGGGAGCTCTGGGAGCATCATCTTCGGTGTCTTCAGCATCGTCAGGTCGATCGTAGAGGAAGTAGGTGGACACGTCACCTTCATCGAGATAGAATGTCAATCTCCCTGTTGGATCCATCTCGTAGCGTTCCACAAGCTGGCCCCATTGCTGACCACTGAAGTATGTTTTTCCATCCTCATGTGTGACTACAACTCTGTGCTGGTGGTCTGGCACTCTCAAGCTCACCAAGTTCACCTCCAGAGTTCTAGGGTGGTCCCAAATTGCAACTTGAATATGCTCCAAAAAGTCACGCCTGAATCTGCAAGGTATGATCTGTAAAAAAAAGTACACATTTTTAGTACAAATTTATTGTCAGTTTTCAAAAAGTAGATTGACGAAAGGTATATACCAATCTGTTCTCAAACCCCTCTGGTAGAACAATGGTAAATTTCTTGTTCATGCACTCCTTGTAGCCACACTGTTCACATACATCCATTGCCTGCGGTGGTTCGTACCATACACTGAATTCAGATACACATCTAACCATTTACCATTCAAAAACCAACTTAAATCTAACAATGTACATCTAATTTTGGTGGCTGAATAAACTTAAATCTAACAATGAAAATCTAATTTCTAAGTCGATCTACATCTAAAATCACAATAATCATCTAACATATAACTCAATCTACATCTAAACCTAACAATGAAAGGTACGGCTGCCGGGGAAACTTACCTGCGGCGCGACGGCTGGACGGCGCGAGGACGACGGTGGCGGTTGCGGCGGCGTTTGTCGCGGCGGCGTTCCGTCGGGTGTCGGTGTAAGCGGCCCCGTGGTCGCGGTTGTCCGTCGGTGCCGTGGACAGGGCTAGGCCGCGGTGGGGGATCTGGGCGCGGAGAGGGCTAGCCGTGGCGGCGGTGGGGGATCGGGGGGTGCAGAGGGAGAGGACTCGAGTTCGTGTGTGTAGCGGTTGGTGTGCGTGTAGCAATCGATTAAATTAGAGTATAAATGGTTTTCCTCAAAATTTCATTATGTGAACGGTGCATCCACATTTGATCTTTCATAAATTAGTCCTTAATGATGAAGCCAATGATAAACCGTGCCCACCACATTTGATTCCCTCATCCTGGTTAAATGTTGTTGCACCGTGGTGTCGCATGCTGGTGGTCGGTTCGTCCGGTGGTTGCGAGGCACCTAGGCGACGGATCGTCAGGGATGGTGTTGAGGGTTTGTTTGGGAGAAATCCTTGTCGGAGTACCGATATTAGAGCGGTGTCGCCATCGGGTGGCATCCTCCCTTCATGAAGGGCATCACGTCTAGCCTGCATCCGCCGCCCCGATGTGCCGGGGGAAACCCTAGAAGCGCGACTATCCATGTTGAAGGTGTTGATTGGTATTTAACGTCCAGGTGCTAGCAGCGTGGTTGTAGTTTGTAGGTGGGCGCAGCGGTCGTTTCGTCGATCCACTTCCGTCTCCTTTTCTTTTCTTCTTTTGCGTTTATTGGTTGTCGCCTCAGCCGGCGTTGTATGAAAACTGTTGTACCGGGTGGTTGCTATATTAATATAGCGGTGATTCTGCCTATTTCGCCAGAGCATGGGGAGAATATCATGTGATACTAGCCCTCTTGCATGATACCATGGTACCGTTTCGAATAAATGAAGTTTTGGTGATTCAAAAAAATCTAGGAAAAATCACGAGTGTTCACATGAAAAGTTACTACAATGCGTAATAATTTTATGTCCAGATACGAAAGTAATATTGACTAACCAAAAAGACAAATCCAAATGTGAATATATAGTGCATTTTTGCTGATTTGTACTTTTTGTTTCTCAATGTGTAGGTCGAATTTGGACATGATTTTTTTCTACATTACGTAGACAAATTCTTTGGGAACATTAATATTTTGTTCCAGAATTTTATGAAACATCTATAGTTGATTTTTTAAAATGGAAGCATGGGAGAACAAGGGGCTAGTATCACTGGATATTTTTTCCATTGAGCATGTGTGGTTTGCACACTTGTTTACATTTATATGAGTCATAAAATTCAATAAAGTAAAGAAAAAATGGTAAAGCTAATCTTAAAAAACAAAATGACATCATGAAAGTAGTAAAACTAAATGAACATAACATTTAAATTGTGTGAGAATTCGGCAATCTAATATAGAGTCTTAACACGGTTTTTATATTGTAGCAACGGGGCTGCATGCATATAGTTGCACACAGAAACCATCAATATCACTGCATTCCTATTACAGACCAATTTCAGGGACATGGGTAGCAAACAAGTAGAGGCCTTCAGCGCACTGGTATAGCAAGAACAGCATCTTGTCACCCTGTTTGAGATGACTTTCCTTCGCCATGAACTCTTTCCACCCGCTGACGCACAAGCGACCATCAAGATCAGAAATTGAATATGTCGATGACACCTTAGTTCTCGGGTAGCAAACAATAGTGATGGTACCATGTCTTGCCATATGTGCAGGAATCAGACGGCTTGGGATTTTCCGTTGGATGCAAAGACTTAAAGTCAAGAGAAAAGCTATCGGAAAATAATCATGTTAAAAGAAAGGAAAATAGAACAAGTGTACACGTATTACTTTGCGCATAAGAGAAGATGTGTTCTTAAAGATTTAACACGTGTTTATTGAAGTTCTCGCTGTTTGTCCAATTCAGAGTATGCAGCACTCCGACAACTAGTTGTGCTTCCTCATACTCTCCAGCTCTGTGGAATAGAACAGTGTAATCCAAGTTTTCAACAGCGTCGATCACCGTCTCCATCATCCTCCAGTTAATCATGGTCCCATTGGTGCTAGAGAGTGAGTCAACAATGTGACGCCTCTCAGGGGACATCTGGTAGTATGCTGTAAAAATGTAATACGCCTGAAATTAGTGGAGTACACATGCCGCAACCAAGTAATATATTAATGTTTATGTGCACAACATAATTTTTTTGTATTAAGTAAGAACTTACATGGCTGGATGATTGGGTCATTTCCAGTTATGACCTCAGTTTGGCCTCGATGTGTGTCGGTCTTGAATACTAGCTCCATACCAACCTTAAGTTTGTAAACCCTGCTAAATTCTTTCCAATAATTTCCATTCAGAAAGGTTATCCCGTCAATGCTGCTAACCTCAACATTGAACGAGAAAGCTTCCTTGGTTTGCAGTGTCGCTTGAAAACTGGTGTTCTCCAATGGGAAAACAGCATGCATTTTTATGAAATATGTTCTGATGTAGCAGGGGATCACCTAAATAAGAACATGTATTTTATTTAGTTATGAGCCAGTAGTAAATTGGACTTACTATAAGTAGATATATCCTACAAGAGTAGCTATTTGTACTTTTTCCTATAATTGGACATTGAAGCAATAGTCATGTACTGCAAATAACTGAACATGCACTCATAGTTTGCAGAATGGTACGCTTCAAGTATTGAAATTGCATGTAGGTAGTTGATAAAAAAACACACGTCCATAACTAATAGAGATCACAGTCCCAAAAAATTTGCTAGCTAGATCAGCTACGTATATTACATTAATGATTAACACATTACACAATGATTACTAGGACCGGTAGATATGCTACGTATATTACATGTGAATAATCACGAAAAATTCAAATCCAATTTGTACATGAGTAGATTAGAATCCTTACCGTCTTCTCCTCAAATCCCTCTACAAGGGTTATGACGAAATAATCAGCTGTCATGGCATCACTGCCACACATCCCTAGTTTGTCAAAACAAACTGGACACTACGAGAAAAAACGAATAAAAACCATCAGATCTGGTGTGATAATCACGATCAAGATGAAAATTGATGCGTAAGATCTAGTTGGCACGTCTTTGATTGGCTTCATGATCCAAGTGGAGGGTGCGCCGGCCGGTTGACTACTTCTAGGTCAAACTTGTTGGGGAAGGGCTGGCGGCGGCGAACACGTGGAGAGGGAGGAGGCGTGTGAACGAGAGGCGGTTCTGCGGGATAATGATAACGCACGCTGCCTTAGGTCAGGCCGTAGACGTTTGATGGGACAATTCGTCGCCCGCGCTGGCCATTGTGTACGTTTAGTGAACTAAAAAAAGGCTTATTAGTTTAGGCCCACAAACAAGTGAGACAATTTTTACAACCTTCTGTCTATGTACACACATGGCACAGGTGTTTCCCAAAAAAATTCTATCGATTTCACACGTAAATCACTTCGACTCTGCTCCTTCCACAATTAATATTAATACTCCCCTGTACTTCCACTCGTATTCTCCACTGCATCTTCTTCCAACCGCTGCACTACACTCTCTTCTTCTTCTTCCATCCGCTCCCCTCTCTTCTTCTTCCAAGAATGGATGAAGAGAAGTATTTCGGCCGCACGATTAAGGTCCCCATCCATGGCGAGGAAAGCATCGACGTCACGTACACCAACGACCCTGCCGAGGTGCAGCGTGTCGTAGACATGTACGAGCAGTGGATTGATAGCGGAGAAGAAAGGTTCATGGGCCTCGATTTCGAGTACACATCCCACAAGTTGGAGATCGAGAAAAAGGTCGCCGTTCTTCAGCTTGCATTCCGCCGCCACGTCCTGGTGTACCATCACTCCAGGTAAAAGTCATTTTTCCTCTTGTTTTCTGCAACTAGTACTCATCTGCTCCGCCGCCATGTTCTTGTGATTGCTATTTGGTTATTCATGGTTGTTGTGATTGGTGTTACTACTACTTTTTTCCTCTTGTTTTCGGCAACAGTACTCATCTAGATTTTCTGCAACTAGTACTCATCTAGATTTTCTACAACTAGTACTCATCGAGGCGTAGCAGTTTTCTCACGCCCTTTTTTTTGGATCGGAGGGAGTAGTACTTTTCTAAACTCTTGTTACTTGTGTACTTCAGTGGTGACTCGTGGCAATCTGCGACGCTGGCTGATCTTTTTCGTTTTGGCAGCGTCAAATTTGCAAGTGTTGACACCACCAATGACAAGAAAGTGTTTGCGAGAACCTGGAACTTTTCTATTCCAAAAGAAAATTATGAGGATATCCAAGATCTCTACTTTCATGTGTTCAACAAAAATAAAGCTGGAATGGCTACCATGGCAGTACAACTTATTGATCCCGTCTACAAAGACATGAAGAAGAAGGATTATCGGTGGCACAACTACTGGGACAACAAAAATCTAGACATGGAACACATCACCTATGCTGCAATTGATGGGTTCCTCTCCCTAGAGTTGTACGTGTGCTCAAGCCCATGAGTGACGCCAAGAAGGCCGAAGAGGGAGGCAGATCAAGGAGGGCGAGGCCGAACCACACTTGGCACTAGATCACTTGCTGCTGCGTAGTATATATGCTACTTTTGGTCTTTGTAATTAGAGTATATGTGAAAGTGTTGATGAAAATTATTCGAGTAGTGAAAATTATTCGAGTAGTATATATGCTACTTTTGTTGTGAAATTGTTCATATTGTAAGTGCTATATCTAATTAGTAATGCAAATTATGTTACGTGAAGTCTGGTTTGAACTCAATGACAACTCTCCCTCGCTGACGGTGTTCGAGTCTGTCCCTCCTCGAGGCAGAACTAGTGCTGCCGCCCTTCTCCTTTGGGTGGTGCGTCGAGTAGGGATGTAAGATGGAGTTTGTTATTCCTAAGAGGGACAAGCATCGGTGGCGACGCGGCTCTGATCTCTGTTTAGGAAAGGCCTTCTCTTGTGTTTGGTTTTTGCGTCTGGGGGCATTTCTCGGACTAGCCGGTGTGGAGTGGTGTAAGTGAAAGTGTTGCTATCAACAAACTGTCAAGTTCATGTACTCAAACCACTATCTCCTATAAAAACCAGGTGCGCAATTGCGTACCCTCGAAAGAAGAAACAACTCTTTAACAATATTAATAAGTTCTGCTGAACGGTAACATACAAAGGACATAATGTTTCACATAGTGCATCATGAAGTAGTACGGGAAGCAACACATAGTTTAAACAAAATAAACATTATCTTCACAGGCACAACTTAGAAGATCTTGACAACTGGGCCAGCTTCCATGGGATCAGGTCTGAGTGGAAGGAGAGAATTCACCTTACGAAAGGTGACTTGTTCTCCCATCCACTCGTACCTCTTCCCGTGACACCTTAGCACGTCCTGATTACGCATCTTGATGTAAAGATACGCGGAGTCTCCCTCCTCGTGAGACTGGACAATTCGCCAGTTGGTATTACCCAACTTGCTAAGGAGTACACGGGAAACCATGAAAGATGATGGTCGCTGGTTCAGCTTGAAGAAACTTGTCAGTGTGCAACCCCATATGCTCCTTAAGCTGAAGTATCACCAGATCGGAGACATGGACTGAGCATGCTGATTTTTCATCAACATTTGGTGATCTTGGAGGTTCTTCTTCAACATCTTCATCATCTTCTCCAGAGTCTTCTCCGGAGCCTCCATCCAATGACTCTTCTTCAGCTGTCGGCTCCTAAAATGCAATAAGCCAATATGTTAAATATGATAATAACACCATAAATACAATCCATGTAGGCATGCACGTTTAATTAACCTAAAAGGTACTGTGTACAATTATTACAAAATGAGATATGAAATTGCAGTTGAAATAATGTGAAGATTATTGCAACCAAAAAAAGGTTCTGACACCATAAATACGAGAATCTAGGATGATAACGCACTATACAATTATTTCAACATTACATATGAAGTTGCAGTTCTAATTATTACATGATGAGATATAAAATGGCATTTGAAAAAAAATGTAAATAAGACTCGAGGAATAAAAGAATAAAATTAGAAATCAAAATCGATCTACTCCCTCTTTCCTTGAATACAAGGCCACTATCAAAAATACAATTTCTATGTATACAAGGCCGCTATCTCTTTCAAAGAGAATTTGATTTCGATTCTACCACATAGAATGGTGCTCATTAATGTGAATGTGCCATGCAACCATAGAGTAATATGCCACACATACAAAATATTTAATTAGCATAGAACACAAGAGTTTATTCACATAATTGTTTCTGCTATTTAAGTTGGCTTTCTTTTCTTGGTATTTAGGAATTAAGTTAGTGGCCTTGTATAAAATAACGAATTGCAACCCAAAATGAGATGATATGTACATTGATATGCAATTGAAGCTGGCTATGAATTGATATGCAATTGAAGGCATGTACAAAATGAGATATGAAATTGCAGTTGAAATAAGGTGAAGATTATTGCAACCCAAAAAAGGTTGTAACACCATAAATACGAGAATCTAGGATGATAACACACTATACAATTATTTCAACATTAGATATGAAGTTGCAGTTCTAATTATTACATGATGAGATATAACAGGGGATCACCTAAATAAGAGCATGTATTTTATTAAGTTATGAGCCAGTAGTAAATTGGACTTACTATAAGTAGATATATCCTACAAGAGTAGCTATTTGTACTTTTTCCTATAATTGGACATTGAAGCAATAGTCCTGTACTGCAAATAACTGAACATGCACTCATAGTTTCAGAATGGTACCCTTCAAGTATTGAAATTGCATGTAGGTAGTTGATAAAAAAAAACACGTCCATAACTAACAGAGATCACATAATTGTTTCTGCTATTTAAAAGTTGGCTTTCTTTTATTGGTATTTAGGAATTAAGTTAGTGGCCTTGTATAAAATAACGAATTGCAACCCAAAATGAGATGATATGTACATTGATATGCAATTGAAGCTGTCTATGAACTGATATGCAATTGAAGGCATGTACAAAATGAGATATGAAATTGCAGTTGAAATAATGTGAAGATTATTGCAACCCAAAAAAGGTTGTAACACCATAAACACGATAATCTAGGATGATAACACAGTATACAATTATTTCAACATTAGATATGAAGTTGCAGTTCTAATTATTACATGATGAGATATATAATGTCATTCGAAAAAATGTAAATAACAATTGTGAAATAAAAGAATAAAATTAGAAATCAAAATCGATCTACTCCCTCTTTCTTTGCATACAAGGCCACTATAAAAAATATAATTTCTATGTATACAAGGCCGCAATTTGTTCCAAAGAGAAATCGATTTCGATTCTACCACATAGAATGGTGCTCATTGATGTGAATGTGCCATGCAACCATAGAATAATATGCCACACATACAAAATATTTAATTAGCACAGAACACAAGAGTATATGTTGTTTGTAGCAATAAAAGAATTCTGAAAAAATGCATGTTACATATTCTTTTGAGTATCTCTATCGGCTAGTACTCCATGAATTACCTACATCACTAAATTCTGAAACACCTAGTTTGATCAGTACAGATTATCATTAGTACAAAAGTTTTTTTGGGAGAATTGCGCAATAGTTGGGCTGTGTTCCATCAAAGATACATGATATGTACATTGATATGCAATTGAAGGTGTCTATGAATTGATATGCAATTGATGGCATGTACAAAATGAGATATGAAATTGCAGTTCAAATAATGTGAAGATTATTGCAACCCAAAAAATATTGTAACACCATAAATTGGGATACAATTATTACAACATGACTGTGAATACAAGGGCATTATCAAAAACCGAATTTCTTTTTTTAGAAAAATAGGGGTCGCCCCCCTGTTCCATTGACTTGAAACAGCGCAAATAGCAAAATCACATCTTACAGTACCCAGGTTACAAGGTGGAGTCCAGGAACCAGGAAACTAAAAACGAAAATAGGCCAACAGCCACAAAGCTAGGGATGAGTTCTTGGCTTCCAGTGAACAGCCAAAAAGCTAGAAATGAGTCTTTTGGCTTGCAGCGTCACACACAGTAAAAGAACATAGGCAGTAGATAAACGAAACTACGGCGATAAGGTCCAAGCACTCCGCATTTGAAGCCAAAACCCCAATTTCTATCTATTCAAGGCCGGTATATCTTCAGTTTAAGATAGAAAGAACAGTAGATTCAAGTGCAATTGAAGGAATGCTTCAGTTCAGTTCAAACCCAAATCACGAGAACTCGAGGGCAATTGAAGGAACCCTGGATATCACAGACTAACCATAGCAAGTTCACTAAAACTAGATCTAGTTTTGTAAGAGGGATGTACCTCCGTCGGCGCGGCAGTCGGCGCAGCGGTCGGCGCGGCGGTCGGAGCGGCGGAGACGTCCCCCCACATGGCGTATTCAGCTGCTTCGTCGTAGCTGTCGTCAATCTCCTTGTACGCCGCCTCGAGGTCAGATGGTACGGCGGCGTGGGATGGGCCATCTTCTCCGTCCCCGCTCCTTGTCTTCTTCCGATCTATCTCCGAAGAGACATCACGGACCGCCGCGTCCACCGGCGTGGCCTCGCCAGAAGCAGCAGCCCCAGTGCCAGAGCTGGCCGCGACTGGGACGACAGCAGAAGACGGCTCGCCGATGACAGAAGCCACCTCCTGAACGTTCGCGGCGTCGAAGCATTCCCGTGATCTCTTCATGGCGGATGGGAAGGGCAGGGGAACCGTCGAGGGTTTTGCTGTGGAAGTGGAGGGGAGGATGCGTTTTTTGGGGAAAAGTTGTTGCGGAGATGGAGGAAGAAACGAAGTGGCGTCAAACCGTCTATTTATGGAGTTTCCCTTTTTCTCTCCCTATGACGCAAGGTGCACGCGCGAATCTAGGGTTTCTTTTTGTATAGTTGTTTTTCCATATTTTTTGCAGATAAATGGCTGAAATTGAACACCAAATTGAAACTATATTCTCGACCGAAAGTGCCCGAAAACGGCTACGACGTGAGCTACTTGGAGTGGGTTGGAAGGATGCCATTGTGTCGAGGCTGGAGAAGCGGCGAGAATCGTCCCGTTTATCGTCCGGTGGTTCGAGGCCACCCAGCGCAACGGCGGCACCATACAAGTCGTGCAATGGGGTTCAAGCATTTTGTGTGGGCCCACATGGCCAAGTGTGACTTACATTCTCACCTCTACTGTTTTCCAGGCATCCTAGGTGGAAGGAAACTATATTCTCGACCGAAAGTGCCCGAAAACGGCTACGACGTAAGATTGGTAGGCAACTTGAGAATGGAAGCGGCTTTTTGAGATCCCAAAGGTGCAATGGTGTTGAAATGAAGTGAGGTTCTTGGAATGCATCATGTTTTCAACTTTGGGCATGGGAAACAACAAGTTGGCCAAGGAAATCCACGTTTTCGGCCGTTCCTTCCGCGTTCGAAGACAATAAACCAGATCACGCATCTCACACCCATGGCCAGGGGTAACAAGGTGCAGTGTTGCATGTGGAGTGAGCTACTTGGAGTGGGTTGGAAGGATGCCATTGTGTCGAGGCTGGAGAAGCAGCGAGAATCGTCCCGTTTATCGTCCGGTGGTTCGAGGCCACCCAGTGCAACGGTGGCACCATACAAGTCCTGCAATGGGGTTCAAGCATTTTGTGTGGGCCCACATGGCCAAGTGTGACTTACATTCTCACCTCTACTGTTTTCCAGGCATCCTAGGTGGAAGGAAACTATATTCTCGACCGAAAGTGCCCGAAAACGGCTACGACGTAAGATTGGTAGGCAACTTGAGAATGGAAGCGGATTTTTGAGATCCCAAACGTGCAATGTTGTTGAAATGAAGTGAGGTTCTTGGAATGCATCATGTTTTCAACCTTGGGCATGGGAAACAACAAGTTGGCCAAGGAAATCCACGTTTTCGGCTGTTCCTTCTGCGTTCGAAGGCAATAAACCAGATCACGCATCTCACACCCATGGCCAGGGGTAACAAGGTGCAGTGTTGCATGTGGAGTGAGCTACTTGTAGTGGGTTGGAAGGATTCCATTGTGTCGAGGCTGGAGAAGCGGCGAGAATCGTCCCGTTTAACGTCCGGTGGTTTGAGGCCACCCAGCGCAACGGCGGCACCATACAAGTCCTGCAATGGGGTTCAAGCATTTTGTGTGGGCCCACATGGACAAGTGTGACTTACCTTCTCACCTCTACTGTTTTCCAGGCATCCTAGTTGGAAGGAAACTATATTCTCGACCGAAAGTGCCCGAAAACAGCTACGACGTAAGATTGGTAGACAACTTGAGAATGGAAACGGCTTTTTGAGATCCCAAACGTGCAATGTTGTTGAAATGAAGTGAGGTTCTTGGAATGCATCATGTTTTCAACTTTGGGCATGGGAAACAACAAGTTGGCCAAGGAAATCCACGTTTTCGGCCGTTCCTTCCGCGTTCGAAGGCAATAAACCAGATCACGCATCTCACACCCATGGCCAGGGGTAACAAGGTGCAGTGTTGCATGTGGAGTGAGCTACTTGGAGTGGCTTGGAAGGATGCCATTGTGTCGAGGCTGGAGAAGCGGCGAGAATCGTCCCGTTTAACGTCCGGTGGTTCGAGGCCACCCAGCGCAATGTTGGCACCATACAGGTCCTGCAATGGGGTTCAAGCATTTTGTGTGGGCCCACATGGCCAAGTGTGACTTACATTCTCACCTCTACTGTTTTCCAGGCATCCTAGGTGGAAGGAAACTATATTCTCGACCGAAAGTGCCCGAAAACGGCTACGACGTAAGATTGGTAGGCAACTTGAGAATGGAAGCGGCTTTTTTTTGAGATCCCAAACGTGCAATGTTGTTGAAATGAAGTGAGGTTCTTGGAATGCATCATGTTTTCAACTTTGGGCACGGGAAACAACAAGTTGGCCAAGGAAATCCACGTTTTCAGCCGTTCCTTCCGTGTTCGAAGGCAATAAACCAGATCACGCATCTCACACCCATGGCCAGGGGTAACAAGGTGCAGTGTTGCATGTGGAGTGAGCTACTTGGAGTGGGTTGGAAGGATGCCATTGTGTCGAGGCTGGAGAAGCGGCGAGAATCGTCCCGTTTAACGTTCGGTGGTTCGAGGCCACCCAGCGCAACGTTGGCACCATACAAGTCCTGGAATGGGGTTCAAGCATTTTGTGTGGGCCCACATGGCCAAGTGTGACTTACATTCTCACCTCTACTGTTTTCCAGGAATCCTAGGTGGAAGGAAACTATATTCTCGACCGAAAGTGCCCGAAAACGGCTACGACGTAAGATTGGTAGGCAACTTGAGAATGGAAGCGGCTTTTTGAGATCCCAAACGTGCAATGTTGTTGAAATGAAGTGAGGTTCTTGGAATGCATCATGTTTTCAACCTTGGGCATGGGAAACAACAAGTTGGCCAAGGAAATCCACGTTTTCGGCCGTTCCTTCCGCGTTCGAAGGCAATAAACCAGATCACGCATCTCACACCCATGGCCAGGGGTAACAAGGTGCAGTGTTGCATGTGGAGTGAGCTACTTGGAGTGGGTTGGAAGGATGCCATTGTGTCGAGGCTGGAGAAGCGGCGAGAATCGTCCCGTTTAACGTCCGGTGGTTCGAGGCCACCCAGCGCAACGGCGGCACCATACAAGTCCTGCAATGGGGTTCAAGCATTTTGTGTGGGCCCACATGGCCAAGTGTGACTTACATTCTCACCTCTACTGTTTTCCAGGCATCCTAGTTGGAAGGAAACTATATTCTCGACCGAAAGTGCCCGAAAACAGCTACGACGTAAGATTGGTAGACAACTTGAGAATGGAAACAGCTTTTTGAGATCCCAAATGTGCAATGTTGTTGAAATGAAGTGAGGTTCTTGGAATGCATCATGTTTTCAACTTTGGGCATGGGAAACAACAAGTTGGCCAAGGAAATCCACGTTTTCGGCCGTTCCTTCCGCGTTCGAAGGCAATAAACCAGATCACGCATCTCACACCCATGGCCAGGGGTAACAAGGTGCAGTGTTGCATGTGGAGTGAGCTACTTGGAGTGGCTTGGAAGGATGCCATTGTGTCGAGGCTGGATAAGCGGCGAGAATCGTCCCGTTTAACGTCCGGTGGTTCGAGGCCACCCAGCGCAACGTTGGCACCATACAGGTCCTGCAATGGGGTTCAAGCATTTTGTGTGGGCCCACATGGCCAAGTGTGACTTACATTCTCACCTCTACTGTTTTCCAGGCATCCTAGGTGGAAGGAAACTATATTCTCGACCGAAAGTGCCCGAAAACGGCTACGACGTAAGATTGGTAGGCAACTTGAGAATGGAAGCGGCTTTTTTTGAGATCCCAAACGTGCAATGTTGTTGAAATGAAGTGAGGTTCTTGGAATGCATCATGTTTTCAACTTTGGGCACGGGAAACAACAAGTTGGCCAAGGAAATCCACGTTTTCGGCCGTTCCTTCCGTGTTCGAAGGCAATAAACCAGATCACGCATCTCACACCCATGGCCAGGGGTAACAAGGTGCAGTGTTGCATGTGGAGTGAGCTACTTGGAGTGGGTTGGAAGGATGCCATTGTGTCGAGGCTGGAGAAGCGGCGAGAATCGTCCCGTTTAACGTTCGGTGGTTCGAGGCCACCCAGCGCAACGTTGGCACCATACAAGTCCTGGAATGGGGTTCAAGCATTTTGTGTGGGCCCACATGGCCAAGTGTGACTTACATTCTCACCTCTACTGTTTTCCAGGCATCCTAGGTGGAAGGAAACTATATTCTCGACCGAAAGTGCCCGAAAATGGCTACGACGTAAGATTGGTAGGCAACTTGAGAATGGAAGCGGCTTTTTGAGATCCCAAACGTGCAATGTTGTTGAAATGAAGTGAGGTTCTTGGAATGCATCATGTTTTCAACCTTGGGCATGGGAAACAACAAGTTGGCCAAGGAAATCCACGTTTTCGGCCGTTCCTTCCGCGTTCGAAGGCAATAAACCAGATCACGCATCTCACACCCATGTCCAGGGGTAACAAGGTGCAGTGTTGCATGTGGAGTGAGCTACTTGGAGTGGGTTGGAAGGATGCCATTGTGTCGAGGCTGGAGAAGCGGCGAGAATCGTCCCGTTTAACGTCCGGTGGTTCGAGGCCACCCAGCGCAACGGCGGCACCATACAAGTCCTGCAATGGGGTTCAAGCATTTTGTGTGGGCCCACATGGCCAAGTGTGACTTACATTCTCACCTCTACTGTTTTCCAGGCATCCTAGTTGGAAGGAAACTATATTCTCGACCGAAAGTGCCCGAAAACAGCTACGACGTAAGATTGGTAGACAACTTGAGAATGGAAACGGCTTTTTGAGATCCCAAATGTGCAATGTTGTTGAAATGAAGTGAGGTTCTTGGAATGCATCATGTTTTCAACTTTGGGCATGGGAAACAACAAGTTGGCCAAGGAAATCCACGTTTTCGGCCGTTCCTTCCGTGTTCGAAGGCAATAAAACAGATCACGCATCTCACACCCATGGCCAGGGGTAACAAGGTGCAGTGTTGCATGTGGAGTGAGCTACTTGGAGTGGCTTGGAAGGATGCCATTGTGTCGAGGCTGGAGAAGCGGCGAGAATCGTCCCGTTTAACGTCCGGTGGTTCGAGGCCACCCAGCGCAACGTTGGCACCATACAGGTCCTGCAATGGGGTTCAAGCATTTTGTGTGGGCCCACATGGCCAAGTGTGACTTACATTCTCACCTCTACTGTTTTCCGGGCATCCTAGGTGGAAGGAAACTATATTCTCGACCGAAAGTGCCCGAAAACGGCTACGACGTAAGATTGGTAGGCAACTTGAGAATGGAAGCGGCTTTTTTTGAGATCCCAAACGTGCAATGTTGTTGAAATGAAGTGAGGTTCTTGGAATGCATCATGTTTTCAACTTTGGGCACGGGAAACAACAAGTTGGCCAAGGAAATCCACGTTTTCGGCCGTTCCTTCCGTGTTCGAAGGCAATAAACCAGATCACGCATCTCACACCCATGGCCAGGGGTAACAAGGTGCAGTGTTGCATGTGGAGTGAGCTACTTGGAGTGGGTTGGAAGGATGCCATTGTGTCGAGGCTGGAGAAGCGGCGAGAATCGTCCCGTTTAACGTTCGGTGGTTCGAGGCCACCCAGCGCAACGTTGGCACCATACAAGTCCTGCAATGGGGTTCAAGCATTTTGTGTGGGCCCACATGGCCAAGTGTGACTTACATTCTCACCTCTACTGTTTTCCAGGCATCCTAGGTGGAAGGAAACTATATTCTCGACCGAAAGTGCCCGAAAACGGCTACGACGTAAGATTGGTAGGCAACTTGAGAATGGAAGCGGCTTTTTGAGATCCCAAACGTGCAATGTTGTTGAAATGAAGTGAGGTTCTTGGAATGCATCATGTTTTCAACCTTGGGCATGGGAAACAACAAGTTGGCCAAGGAAATCCACGTTTTCGGCCGTTCCTTCCGCGTTCGAAGGCAATAAACCAGATCACGCATCTCACACCCATGGCCAGGGGTAACAAGGTGCAGTGTTGCATGTGGAGTGAGCTACTTGGAGTGGGTTGGAAGGATGCCATTGTGTCGAGGCTGGAGAAGCGGCGAGAATCGTCCCGTTTAACGTCAGGTGGTTCGAGGCCACCCAGCGCAACGGCGGCACCATACAAGTCCTGCAATGGGGTTCAAGCATTTTGTGTGGGCCCACATGGCCAAGTGTGACTTACATTCTCACCTCTACTGTTTTCCAGGCATCCTAGTTGGAAGGAAACTATATTCTCGACCGAAAGTGCCCGAAAACAGCTACGACGTAAGATTGGTAGACAACTTGAGAATGGAAACGGCTTTTTGAGATCCCAAACGTGCAATGTTGTTGAAATGAAGTGAGGTTCTTGGAATGCATCATGTTTTCAACTTTGGGCATGGGAAACAACAAGTTGGCCAAGGAAATCCACGTTTTCGGCCGTTCCTTCCGCGTTCGAAGGCAATAAACCAGATCACGCATCTCACACCCATGGCCAGGGGTAACAAGGTGCAGTGTTGCATGTGGAGTGAGCTACTTGGAGTGGCTTGGAAGGATGCCATTGTGTCGAGGCTGGAGAAGCGGCGAGAATCGTCCCGTTTAACGTCCGGTGGTTCGAGGCCACCCAGCGCAACGTTGGCACCATACAGGTCCTGCAATGGGGTTCAAGCATTTTGTGTGGGCCCACATGGCCAAGTGTGACTTACATTCTCACCTCTACTGTTTTCCAGGCATCCTAGGTGGAAGGAAACTATATTCTCGACTGAAAGTGCCCGAAAACGGCTACGACGTAAGATTGGTAGGCAACCTGAGAATGGAAGCGGCTTTTTTGAGATCCCAAACGTGCAATGTTGTTGAAATGAAGTGAGGTTCTTGGAATGCATCATGTTTTCAACTTTGGGCACGGGAAACAACAAGTTGGCCAAGGAAATCCACGTTTTCGGCCGTTCCTTCCGCGTTCGAAGGCAATAAACCAGATCACGCATCTCACACCCATGGCCAGGGGTAACAAGGTGCAGTGTTGCATGTGGAGTGAGCTACTTGGAGTGGGTTGGAAGGATGCCATTGTGTCGAGGCTGGAGAAGCGGCGAGAATCGTCCCGTTTAACGTCCGGTGGTTCGAGGCCACCCAGCGCAACGGCGGCACCATACAAGTCCTGCAATGGGGTTCAAGCATTTTGTGTGGGCCTACATGGCCAAGTGTGACTTACATTCTCACCTCTACTGTTTTCCAGGCATCCTAGTTGGAAGGAAACTATATTCTCGACCGAAAGTGCCCGAAAACAGCTACGACGTAAGATTGGTAGACAACTTGAGAATGGAAACGGCTTTTTGAGATCCCAAACGTGCAATGTTGTTGAAATGAAGTGAGGTTCTTGGAATGCATCATGTTTTCAACTTTGGGCATGGGAAACAACAAGTTGGCCAAGGAAATCCACGTTTTCGGCCGTTCCTTCCGCGTTCGAAGGCAATAAACCAGATCACGCATCTCACACCCATGGCCAGGGGTAACAAGGTGCAGTGTTGCATGTGGAGTGAGCTACTTGGAGTGGCTTGGAAGGATGCCATTGTGTCGAGGCTGGAGAAGCGGCGAGAATCGTCCCGTTTAACGTCCGGTGGTTCGAGGCCACCCAGCGCAACGTTGGCACCATACAGGTCCTGCAATGGGGTTCAAGCATTTTGTGTGGGCCCACATGGCCAAGTGTGACTTACATTCTCACCTCTACTGTTTTCCAGGCATCCTAGGTGGAAGGAAACTATATTCTCGACCGAAAGTGCCCGAAAACGGCTACGACGTAAGATTGGTAGGCAACTTGAGAATGGAAGCGGCTTTTTTTGAGATCCCAAACGTGCAATGTTGTTGAAATGAAGTGAGGTTCTTGGAATGCATCATGTTTTCAACTTTGGGCACGGGAAACAACAAGTTGGCCAAGGAAATCCACGTTTTCGGCCGTTCCTTCCGCGTTCGAAGGCAATAAACCAGATCACGCATCTCACACCCATGGCCAGGGGTAACAAGGTGCAGTGTTGCATGTGGAGTGAGCTACTTGGAGTGGGTTGGAAGGATGCCATTGTGTCGAGGCTGGAGAAGCAGCGAGAATCGTCCCGTTTATCGTCCGGTGGTTCGAGGCCACCCAGCACAACGGCGGCACCATACAAGTCCTGCAATGGGGTTCAAGCATTTTGTGTGGGCCCACATGGCCAAGTGTGACTTACATTCTCACCTCTACTGTTTTCCAGGCATCCTAGGTGGAAGGAAACTATATTCTCGACCAAAAGTGCCCGAAAACGGCTACGACGTAAGATTGGTAGGCAACTTGAGAATGGAAGCGGCTTTTTGAGATCCCAAACGTGCAATGGTGTTGAAATGAAGTGAGGTTCTTGGAATGCATCATGTTTTCAACTTTGGGCATGGGAAACAACAAGTTGGCCAAGGAAATCCACGTTTTCGGCCGTTCCTTCCGCGTTCGAAGACAATAAACCAGATCACGCATCTCACACCCATGGCCAGGGGTAACAAGGTGCAGTGTTGCATGTGGAGTGAGCTACTTGGAGTGGGTTGGAAGGATTCCATTGTGTCGAGGCTGGAGAAGCGGCGAGAATCGTCCCGTTTATCGTCCGGTGGTTCGAGGCCACCCAGCGCAACGGCAGCACCATACAAGGCCTGCAATGGGGTTCAAGCATTTTGTGTGGGCCCACATGGCCAAGTGTGACTTACATTCTCACCTCTACTGTTTTCCAGGCATCCTAGGTGGAAGGAAACTATATTCTCGACCGAAAGTGCCCGAAAACGGCTACGACGTAAGATTGGTAGGCAACTTGAGAATGGAAACGACTTTTTGAGATCCCAAACGTGCAATGTTGTTGAAATGAAGTGAGGTTCTTGGAATGCATCATGTTTTCAACTTTGGGCATGGGAAACAACAAGTTGGCCAAGGAAATCCACGTTTTCGGCCGTTCCTTCCGCGTTCGAAGGCAATAAACCAGATCACGCATGTCACACCCATGGCCAGGGGTAACAAGGTGCAGTGTTGCATGTGGAGTGAGCTACTTGGAGTGGCTTGGAAGGATGCCATTGTGTCGAGGCTGGAGAAGCGGCGAGAATCGTCCCGTTTAACGTCCGGTGGTTCGAGGCCACCCAGCGCAACGTTGGCACCATACAAGTCCTGCAATGGGGTTCAAGCATTTTGTGTGGGCCCACATGGCCAAGTGTGACTTACATTCTCACCTCTACTGTTTTCCAGGCATCCTAGGTGGAAGGAAACTATATTCTCGACCGAAAGTGCCCGAAAACGGCTACGACGTAAGATTGGTAGGCAACTTGAGAATGGAAGCGGCTTTTTTTGAGATCCCAAACGTGCAATGTTGTTGAAATGAAGTGAGGTTCTTGGAATGCATCATGTTTTCAACTTTGGGCACGGGAAACAACAAGTTGGCCAAGGAAATCCACGTTTTCGGCCGTTCCTTCCGCGTTCGACGGCAATAAACCAGATCACGCATCTCACACCCATGGCCAGGGGTAACAAGGTGCAGTGTTGCATGTGGAGTGAGCTACTTGGAGTGGGTTGGAAGGATGCCATTGTGTCGAGGCTGGAGAAGCAGCGAGAATCGTCCCGTTTATCGTCCGGTGGTTCGAGGCCACCCAGCACAACGGCGGCACCATACAAGTCCTGCAATGGGGTTCAAGCATTTTGTGTGGGTCCACATGGCCAAGTGTGACTTACATTCTCACCTCTACTGTTTTCAAGGCATCCTAGGTGGAAGGAAACTATATTCTCGACCGAAAGTGCCCGAAAACGGCTACGACGTAAGATTGGTAGGCAACTTGAGAATGGAAGCGGCTTTTTGAGATCCCAAACGTGCAATGGTGTTGAAATGAAGTGAGGTTCTTGGAATGCATCATGTTTTCAACTTTGGGCATGGGAAACAACAAGTTGGCCAAGGAAATCCACGTTTTCGGCCGTTCCTTCCGCGTTCGAAGACAATAAACCAGATCACGCATCTCACACCCATGGCCAGGGGTAACAAGGTGCAGTGTTGCATGTGGAGTGAGCTACTTGGAGTGGGTTGGAAGGATTCCATTGTGTCGAGGCTGGAGAAGCGGCGAGAATCGTCCCGTTTATCGTCCGGTGGTTCGAGGCCACCCAGCGCAACGGCGGCACCATACAAGTCCTGCAATGGGGTTCAAGCATTTTGTGTGGGCCCACATGGACAAGTGTGACTTACATTCTCACCTCTACTGTTTTCCAGGCATCCTAGGTGGAAGGAAACTATATTATCGATCGAAAGTGCCCGAAAACGGCTACGACGTAAGATTGGTAGGCAACTTGAGAATGGAAGCGGCTTTTTGAGATCCCAAACGTGCAATGTTGTTGAAATGAAGTGAGGTTCTTGGAATGCATCATGTTTTCAACTTTGGGAATGGGAAACAACAAGTTGGCCAAGGAAATCCACGTTTTCGGCCGTTCCTTCCGCGTTCGAAGGCAATAAACCAGATCACGCATCTCACACCGATGGCCAGGGGTAACAAGGTGCAGTGTTGCATGTGGAGTGAGCTAATTGGAGTGGGTTGGAAGGATTCCATTGTGTCGAGGCTGGAGAAGCGGCGAGAATCGTCTCGTTTAACGTCCGGTGGTTCGAGGCCACCCAGCGCAACGGCGACACCATACAAGTCCTGCAATGGGGTTCAAGCATTTTGTGTGGGCCCACATGGCCAAGTGTGACTTACATTCTCACCTCTACTGTTTTCCAGGCATCCTAGGTGGAAGGAAACTATATTCTCGACCGAAAGTGCCCAAAAACGGCTACGACGTAAGATTGGTAGGCAACTTGAGAATGGAAGCGGCTTTTTGAGATCCCAAACGTGCAATGGTGTTGAAATGAAGTGAGGTTCTTGGAATGCATCATGTTTTCAACTTTGGGCATGGGAAACAACAAGTTGGCCAAGGAAATCCACGTTTTCGGCCGTTCCTTCCGCGTTCGAAGACAATAAACCAGATCACGCATCTCACACCCATGGCCAGGGGTAACAAGGTGCAGTGTTGCATGTGGAGTGAGCTACTTGGAGTGGGTTGGAAGGATTCCATTGTGTCGAGGCTGGAGAAGCGGCGAGAATCGTCCCGTTTATCGTCCGGTGGTTCGAGGCCACCCAGCGCAACGGCGGCACCATACAAGTCCTGCAATGGGGTTCAAGCATTTTGTGTGGGCCCACATGGACAAGTGTGACTTACATTCTCACCTCTACTGTTTTCCAGGCATCCTAGGTGGAAGGAAACTATATTCTCGACCGAAAGTGCCCGAAAACGGCTACGACGTAAGATTGGTAGGCAACTTGAGAATGGAAGCGGCTTTTTGAGATCCCAAACGTGCAATGTTGTTGAAATGAAGTGAGGTTCTTGGAATGCATCATGTTTTCAACTTTGGGAATGGGAAACAACAAGTTGGCCAAGGAAATCCACGTTTTCGGCCGTTCCTTCCGCGTTCGAAGGCAATAAACCAGATCACGCATCTCACACCCATGGCCAGGGGTAACAAGGTGCAGTGTTGCATGTGGAGTGAGCTAATTGGAGTGGGTTGGAAGGATTCCATTGTGTCGAGGCTGGAGAAGCGGCGAGAATCGTCTCGTTTAACGTCCGGTGGTTCGAGGCCACCCAGCGCAACGGCGGCACCATACAAGTCCTGCAATGGGGTTCAAGCATTTTGTGTGGGCCCACATGGCCAAGTGTGACTTACATTCTCACCTCTACTGTTTTCCAGGCATCCTAGGTGGAAGGAAACTATATTCTCGACCGAAAGTGCCCAAAAACGGCTACGACGTAAGATTGGTAGGCAACTTGAGAATGGAAGCGGCTTTTTGAGATCCCAAACGTGCAATGTTGTTGAAATGAAGTGAGGTTCTTGGAATGCATCATGTTTTCAACTTTGGGCATGGGAAACAACAAGTTGGCCAAGGAAATCCACGTTTTCGGCCGTTCCTTCTGCGTTCGAAGGCAATAAACCAGATCACGCATCTCACACCCATGGCCAGGGGTAACAAGGTGCAGTGTTGCATGTGGAGTGAGCTACTTGGAGTGGGTTGGAAGCGGCGCGGTTATTACAAGCGGTCAATGCGGCTGTTTACCAAAATAATTGGGAATGGAATACTTTTTTACCAACATTTTCTAAAATTGAACACACCATTGGTCTGGTAGCCATTAATTACAAAAAGTAGTGCAAAATTTGTCTTGCTGCTCCATGGCGTGGAGTAGGACGAAGATCAAGAGGGCAGTGGAGAAACAGAGGAGAAAGCAGGGGAGGGGAGGGGAGACGACTCGGTGGCAGTTCAGATAGGAACCATAAAAATGGCAACTGCCCCGCGGAAATGTACTCACCTTTTGTGGTAACAGACTTACAGGTGGGCCCAAGTATCATCTACCTCTCGTATTGTCACGTCAAGTTCGCACTCCTCCTCTTTGTGTACCTACAGTTATTTCCTCCTAGAAACCCCTTTTTCCGCAGTGCACCGACACCGTCGCCGCCGCCGCCGCCATCCATCTCTCGACCTCGCCTCCCCTCGATCAGCACCCCTCTCTGGGCCGCCGCATTCTCGCGACCGCCGTCCTAGCCAGTCTCTTCATCGCACTGTAGATTGACCCACGGCGCGTCCATTCACCACTGATCCATCGCGGGCGGCACTCAGGTTAGAACTTCTCCTCTTTTGGATGCATTGCAGAACGATTTCAGTTCAAACACTAATTTTCTTTATGGAATCTAGTGTCATACTTGTCTAGACAGGAAAGAAATGTCAAATCGTGTGCTAGATATAGATGGTAGCACGTATTTATGTTCGATGTCATTCATGATTGATTTTTCTGTTACACGTTTATTACTAAAGTAAATGGTACTTACATGCATCTGATTGAGATGTTGCACTATACCTTCATGTTAATTTTGATAGTTCCAGGTGCCCAATTGATGTTGGTAGCTGTTGTTGTGTGTGCCTTTTTCTAGGTAGGTAATTAGTGATGTTGAAAGTAAGACCTTTGGTACTCACACTGGCATATCTAGGACCAGTACCTATTTTTAGTAATTTCCCTTTTTACTATTCAGCTGTACAGTTGACTTTACCCCTTTTTAGGTTCACTAGCTATTTTTAGTAATTTCTATTTTTACTCTTCAGCAGGACAATAGATGTGAGCCATTTTTTAGGACCAGTAGCTATTTCAATTAATTTCCTAAAGCAGTACAATTGATTGTCCGCACACCATTTCCTTGACATACTAGTAGATTTTCTTTTCTGAAGTTCCGTACTTCCATGAAATTCTTGAATGCATGTCAAATTTATATTGCAACTGTATGAATGTCTCTGAACCATGATGCTGCTAGACTGCATTTAGTCCTAAATTTCTAGTGAACCTTCATGTTTCTTAACCTCTGCTGTTTTGGCACGTCTGCTAAATGTAACTGAAGTCAGACTTTTTAGTACGATCAACAGGCGGGTTTGCATACGATGGACTGCGAGTTCCTCGCTTACGTAGATGATGCTTCATCGGACAAACAGGTATTGTACTCAGTTTAGTTGTCATTTCAGTCAGATAGGTAGACTGATGTTCATGGATTGCACTATCCTCTGTTGCAGTCACTGCCTAAGAAGTTCGCAGACTTGCTGGGGGACCGTAAACCCCGTGCACTGAAGCTGCTTGAGGTCGGCCATCGGCGTAGCACCACGTGGGACATTGATGTGTGGTTGGACATCACTAGCCGCATGTTCCTAAAGCGCGGCTGGGAGTGTTTCGCCCGGACCTACAAACTGCAGAGAGGCTTTATTCTGATCTGCAGTTATGACGGCCGCAATGTCATCACAGTAAAGATGTTCGACCTGAGCAGTTGCCGCTTGCAATACAACGCGGCATTCAGTACGTGGACTGTATCACCAAAATGTTAATTCTCGATTATATATGTAGCCGGAAATTGATTTGCATTTCTATTATATGATGAACAGAGGGATCTGTTAAGATGGAGTTGGCAGACTTTGAGTTTTACTCCCTCGTACCGTATGCTACATCGGACAAACTGGTACGCTTCATCGACCCACACCACCACTTCAGTTATTTAGTCTGACATAGTGTCTGAGCTATGAGCCTGTAGCTAGTTAAATTTGTGAATCAAATTAAGGTCTAGTAGATGGGTTGTAGTAGCTCAATTGCTCTTCGTGGATATGTTCACTCGATATGGTACATTTCAGCTCCCACTGAAAGTTCATCTTTTTGAAATAATGTGGCTAACACCCTCATTGCTCAACTAAGATTTAGTATAACTGATTACTCGGTACTACTTTTTTACATTTTCTATAGTACTCATCCATCATCAAACAGTATCCTTATTTCTAGTAAGCACTCTTTTCTATCTATTTAACTTTCATATTGCTGCAGGTGCTGCCTAAGAAGTTTGTGGAGTTGCTGAAGGGCCGTGAACCACGTCAACTTAAGCTGCGTGAGGCGGACGATCCGAGTAGCAAGAACTGGGACATGGATGTGATGTTCGATGCAGCTGGCCGCATTTTCCTCGGGCGCGGCTGGGACCAGTTCGCCCAATATTACTTCCTGCAGCGCGGCAGTTTCCTCCTCTTCAGTTACGACGGCGACGCCTTGCTCACCGTCAAGGTGTTCAAGTTCGACATGTGCCGCAGGCACTACTTGTACGACCACGTCGATACTACAAGCAATGAAACTGACCCAGATCCCGGGACTGATGAGGAGTCCACAGATGAGGAGTCCACGGATCAGCAGTCCATGGATGAGGATGACCCATTCGACTCTTCCATCATCTTCTCCCAGAGAGCTGATCTTGATGACGATGAGAAGGACCACGTCCGTGAGCTTCTACCCACAATAGATGAGTACATTGGAGTGCCATACGTGACTCGTTTGATGTGGACAAATGTGGCCAGATATGAGATGGTACGTATGGTGCCAATGCTATTTCTGTTTTTCAACACAATTTATGCTTACAACGTGTGCCTTACTATGACCTACTTCTTTTTGTATGTCATCCACACGCTCGAAATCCAGAAACTACCTCAGTCCATAGCGGACAGTGCTGGCATTCCGTCTTCAGGCCATGCTGGGCTATGCCTCGGATCATCAGAGGCGTTCACCACCGTTCCATACAACACGGACAGGGACGGCCGCATTATGTTTGGCAGGAATGCATGGCGGGAATTCCTTGAAGGCAAGCATTTATATGAAAAGCAAGCTATTCTCATTACACTTAGGAGCACCCGTAACCGCCACTTGGACGTGAAGATTGTGATGCGGGCTGTGTCGCCCTGGTTGTAGTACATAGTCTGCCAACCTGGACATTCTCATCGGATCATGAACATATGGATGTATGTAATTATCGTACTGCCATCAGTGATGTGCTTCAGTGCATTGATCACCCAAACCTTCATCTCCAATGAAGATTACTTGTCTTGTTTATATTTTCAGTGGCAATTTGAAGTTTGCAGAAATAAACAAGGCGGCGGCAGCTAATTAGATGCATGAAATTATTGTTCATTGATATTACATGACTCATGTGAGACTTCCACATGTTTTCAATCCTACGAAGTAAGCGCTAGGGAATAAATCCCATCCGTTTTCCCTTAATAGTTAAGAGCCTGACGCCTTGAAACTCAATGCAAAATATGCCTTCTAGGCAGCCGGCGATTGCATGCATTGTTTAACTGCTCAATTAGCGCCTATATTCTCGCCAAGGCGTTGTGGTTGATCGAATACGATGTCCCACCAAAATAAATTAAAAGCTCCCGCTAAATCGCCAAGTGTAGCGAAATTTTGTGTTCCCACCAAAAAATAAAAGCAGTCACTTTAAATTTCCCGCTAAAGTCTATGCATAAGTGCATGATGCCCCTCCTGTTTCGCCATTGCATAATCGGGCCACCTGTTTCGCCATTGCAGATTAGATCTCGTCGCCCTCGTCACGTTCACAGCTCTCCACATGTCGACGTCGCGATCGGACTCCATGGAACGCGAAACCTCTCAGGTTTTTCCTTTCTAATCTGCTTCTCGTCCATCTCGGGGATCTCGCCGTCTTTTCTATGGTCTCGATATTGGTTGTTATTCTTTGTTCTTCCTCTGGTCGAAGCGTTAATCTGTGTATGAACACCTAGTTCTCACCCGTGTGTATCTGAATTTCATGTGTGATTTTAGTTTGCCGTGATGTGGTAAATCGTATTGACGATGGGAGACTCGTTTTCTATGTGAATAATGCCATGTAACTATTCTTTGATTTAAGATCTGCTAACTCACTGATTATTTGGGTTCTCATTTTTTCCTTCTATCTAATTGTAGACGACCGAACCCATTTGGGAAGTTAGACTTTTCTATGAGGACGGTGAAAAAAACAAGAAAGTTGTGGTAGCAGACATGGAACCGGAGGACATCTGCTATATGGAATTCATCAATTTGATTGAAAACGTTGGCTTCAGTGGCGCGCATGATTACCTGTACTGCAGGCTAAATAATGGCCCTGGCAAAGGAAAACTTGTTCCCATAGAACATGGTAGTGATTTGGAGCCATTGGTACGCAGGCACTCTAATGATAAGAAGATCTCCCTGTGTGTGTTTAAGGAGAAGGCCATGGTTGATATTGCAACAATAGAGTCTCTTCTTGATGATGCAACTGGATCCACCAGAAAAAAGCGACGGATCACTATCAAAGGTTATACTTTCATGCCAAATCTCCAACGCGCAACTCCTTCAATACAGACTTTAATAAATATTTTCCCCCGTAACTATTTTATGCATTCCTTACCTAATCCACAATTTTGATAAACATGTAGTTAGGGATGCAACCGAAGAGGAACAAGCTTCAAACGAAGCAGAAGATACAGATTTCTCCTTTGGCAATGGTACACAAGTTCAGTAATTCTTAATCAGCTTTCTGAATTCTGCACAATGCTAATGCTTTGTCCATTTATTGTTAACATTTTCAGAAATAAAGAAAGGATCTGTCTGCATGACAAGGGTTGAAAGTTTACTAGAATATAAAAAAAGTCAGGGAAAACGTAGATGTGGTAATTTATTTTTGCCATTTAAGCTTTGTCTAAGATTTGTTTTAATGGATAAAAACTACGATTGCTGATTCAGTACAAATGTTAACCCTGAAACAGGAACTGAACCTAACACTGATGTGTATGAAAGTGACATGTGTTCCCTTGATGATTGGCCTTCCCATGCTCGCCGCTATCGCCCGAAGCTACAACTACAAGACGGTACTAGCTAATTTTTTTTACATCTCTGTCCTAATTTCTTACAATCAACTACAAAATAAATTGTTTCTTTGTGTGTGTTTTTGGATGTAGGTGATGACATACAGAAGAAGAAAGGGCGAGGTGTAGTGAAAGGTTTGAAAGCCAGCAACAAGCATCATGCCAATGGAGCTGCAAAGCTAGGTGTTGATTTCTCTGAAACATTGGGTGGTCCAGTAGGAATGAACAACCGTTCATTCAAGGATGACGTGGTAATCATAATGAAAAGAAGGTTACCAATTATTGGAGTGAGGAGGTGGTCAGACATTCACCCTAACATCCATCGACTCATCGTCGCAGATATGTTGGTGAGTACAACCTTTCTCACATGTGTTGTCTGCTTTTTTCGTCCATAATTAATGAACTACTACTAAACTAACTCCATATGTTTGTTCTACGCATTACAGGACAGATATGAAATGCCAGATACAGCAGAAACAGTCGAAAAAATTCTTAAACTTGCAAAAGAGCGATACAGAGGCTGGCGAGGAAACCTAAGCAGCACTTACAAGGCATACAAAACAGATGATGCCAGAAGGGCATTTGTACCAGAAGATTTACAAAAAGAAGAGTGGGAATGGCTGATCGAGTACTTTGGCACTGATCCGAAATTCCTGGTTATTTCTATACTACCTGTTTGTGAATTTTGTACTTTCATGAAATGGCTTGTCTGACAAGTTTTTTTTATAATTGAATGAGCAGCAACTCAGCCAAAAGAACAAGGAAACCCGTACGCAGATAAAGACAATACACAGAGTAGGATCAAAATCCTACTCTCAACTCAGTTTTGAGAATGTATGGGCCTACTCACTATGCATGCGTCGGTGTTCACTTTGCTTTAATGTTTATAGGATCTAATTGTTGCACTACTTGCACAGGGATTCGGAAACTAGAGAAGAGCCAGACTGTGTTGCTCTCTGGAAACTGACCCACACAAAGAATAAAACATGGACTACAACAGAGTCCAAGGATGTTTATGTGAGTTCACTGACTTAGAAGCTACTCTAAACATATTTACTGTTCTCCATCTTGGATGTTTCTTCATCTGATTTGAGAGTTTTTTTCGTAATCAGGACACAGCATGTAAAGAGATTGAAAACAGATCAAAGGAAACTGGTGTTCCAGTGTCAGCTGAACAAAGAATCAATATTTTCCAGAAAGCATATAAAGATATCGTTGATTGCAAGTCATCGCAGCCTCGTGGGTTCGGATACATGGCCCAGGTGCAAACTAGTTCTCAGCGGTCTAAGTTGTTGTTTGAGGAGCAAGCTCGGGCTACGGCAGAGACCCAAAAAGTAAACTCCCAGCTCACCACGAAGGTCACTACTTTAGAACATAAGTTACTAGATGAACGTGAAAGCATGGAAGAGAAGATTAATGTAGAGCGGGCTGAGAGAGAAAATCTTGAGAAGAGATTAATGGAAGAGCTTGATCAAAGGGAAAAACTGATGGAGTTGGAGAGAAACTCAAGACAAGAATTTGAAAAAAACATGGTTGCAGAGTTTAACTCACAGTTGCAGGCAAAGTTTGAAGAGCTCTCCGCACAGATGGAAAAGCAGAAGACGACTACACCTCAGGTGATGATAGTCGTACGATTGCAAACTCGTAAGATTTAGTTGTTTACTTGCGTTGCTAACAGTGCACTTTGTTTTTGCAGACGTTTAAGAAGTCGAACCAGCAACCATTACTTACCAACAGTCCTGCTAAGAAAATAATTCCTCCGCACAGCACGATACAGAATAGTCGAATGTTTAAGTCATATGTAAGTCACAATCTTGTACAATTCGGTAGTAGTACATTCTGTTTTTGCTTCACCCACACTATAGCGTTGCTGCACCCACCCTATACTTGCTGCAGTTTATGTTTCACTATGGGTTGTGGCTTCGTTGAGTTACCACAACTGATTTTGCTTCATCCACACACTATAGTCTGCTGGTTCTTATGTTTAGCATGTGTTATTGCTGACTAGACTCAAAACTTATTATTTTTTACAATTGATTGCAGGACGACAATCAAACTTCTGATGGAAAAAAATAGCTGCACTGGATATTTCAGTTTGAATTGATCTTGATTTGATCCATGTTGTACGAGAATTTCATTTGTATATATTATAAATAGCTATGAGAACTATTATTTTGTGTAAATAAACATATTTTACGTACCGTTTTGAACATTTTAATTCACTGCCCGTATTTTTTGTTTCCTTTTTTTTCTATAACGTGGCAATAGGTATTTTACCACGATAATTGTAGTGTTACGTGAAGCCTCAGTCGCCACAACAAAGTGTTTTGTTGAAATAGACTCTCACCACCATGAGGGAGACATCGTCGCAATATTTTTTCTCCACCGAACTAACTTTGTTGCGATAGTTGATTCACGCCACCAAACTATGTTCGTTGCAATAGAGAATTCCCATACTTCTCGCCACGAAACTAAAATTTGTAGAAATAGAAAGGCGCAACGAATAGTTGAAATTGTCGCAGTTGTTTCTAGCTACTAAAATTTAGACGTTGCGAATAGTACATCTCGCCACGAAAATAAAATTTGTCGAAATACAATGGCGCCACGAAAAGTTGTAATTGTCGCAGTTGTTTCTAGCAACATAAAATGTGGATGTTGTGAATACTACATCTCGCCACGAAACTAAAATTTGTAGAAATTGAATGGCGCCACGAATAGTTGAAATTGTTGCGATTGCTTATGGCTACTAATATGAAGGCCGTTGCGATTACTATTTCAAAATCAGCTTACCACGATTGATTGTGTGTGGCAAAACGTTGTTCCCACGCGTATAATGTTTGTTGCCATAGTTTTTTGCCACACAATTGGACGTGGCAAATAAACTCCACTTTTGCAACGAAAGAACAAGCGCAACAGAACACTCGTCGTTGCCACATTGGTCACTCGCCACGTTTGGGTATTTGTTGCACTAGAGGTGTACCAACAAAATACGTACGTTGCGTTATGTGAGAGACGCGACGGAAAAGTGCGTGGCAATTGGCCTAGGAAATGGTTGCAACTGTATTCTTTTGTAGCGACGAATCTTAGTGCGCGGAGACAGGCTTCTACCACGGAGGTTTTCGCGACGCCTCCCAACGAAACCGATTTCGATGCAACAAAACCCTATTGCGATGATACGCCACTTTTTACAACGACTATTTTCGTTGCAATAGACCGATTCCGTTGTAGTGGGTCTCCCAACGAATGTGTGTTCCACGCGCATCAGCCCCCGTGGCCACCCACCGATGTTGCCCTCTTGCCTATTTAAGATCCTCCACGGGTTAACCCTAGATACCCGAGCCTTTTTCCACCAAAAATTCCGTAGCTGCCTTCATCGTCAACTCTAGTTCGGGAGGGTTGAATCTCTCCCCGAAACCCTGTCGGGAGGGGGAATCATCACCGGAGGTTTCTTCATCACCATGCCTGCCTCCGGAGTTATTTGGATCTTTGTTGTGTATCAGTTGTAACCCTGACTCTTTTGAGTCATCTTGTATATATCTTTTCTGTTGTTGTTGTGGATTATTCGTGAACTGTTGTAATGTTATCACAAGTGGAAACCTGGAATCGGTTATTATGTGGATTTTGGCGGGAATGCTGAAATCTGCATAGTGCCCGATCTCGGGGCGTCACAAATGGTATCACAGCCAGGTTCCGATTCCCGAGATTGTTTCGATACGAATGGTTATCGAAGCAACGGGTCCGCAAAGCCTGTAGGTTAACCTCGCTAACGGTCGTTGTTTCTAGAGTGTCAAAAAACTATTTCCGCTAAACTATTTTGGAAATACATCCCAATAGGATTCTTGTTTTCTCCTTACCCCTATTCTATTTCCCCTCCCATCTTATTTTTTTTGGAGTCTCCCCCCTTGTCTATCTTTCAAAGTTTTAGGATCCTACGTGGCTGGACGTTTTCTGAGCCTTTAACCTAATAGGTTCGATCATCGGAAGATTCCTGGGGGAAGAACATCGTCGTCACTCCGAGCAAGAATCCCTTGTTAGTGGTGTCGAGAAGCCCTTGTTAGTGGTGTCGAGGAGATCAACTGGAAGCACGAAGAATCGATAGTCGAACTTCTTTCCCCTCCCGGGTTAGCAGGTGGATTGCGAGGGCGCAATCCCTTGTTAGTGGTGTCGTCTGTAACACCTGGGGTGTTACCCTAATAGAAAGTTGTTTGTTTTCTTTTGCTTGCATCACATGCATCACATGAGCATTGCATTCTGTTTTTCAAAAACAACTCAAATTCAAAAACAATTAAAACTTTCACACCTTGCTCAAAATTTCCAATTTCAAAATTGCAAACTAAACCACTCAATTGTTTGTCAATGGTTGAATTTGTTTTAATCATATTGCTTGTTGATAAAATTTTCCCTTTTGTTAAAACCCTAATGGCAAATTCAAAAATTCAAAAGAAAATCAATCCTACTTATCATATTTCAATATGGGTTTAAAAATTAAAATTTTGCAAACAAATTAAATTAAATAATGCTTGCAAAATTTCTTGAGCTTATTAAATAAAATTTGTTTATTTCCACAATTCCCAAAATCAAACCTTATTTGAAATTCAACTAACCATTTAAAATCAAACTAATATTCCCAATTTTGGAAATCAAAAACAACCTTGCTTTCACTCATTGTTTTGCAACTTAATAAAATTTAATTATCAAAATCAAAACCCCAAACTCTATTGGGAGAATTCAACTAAAAACTTTAATTCAAATTAAAATTACAAACTTGTGAAATAATGTTAACATTGTTTTAAGTTTCTGTTTTGAAAATTAACACACATAATCCATAAAAAGAAAAACCCTATTTCCTTTTCTATCCCTCTATTCCTCTTTTAACCTTTAAAAAAAAGAAGGGAAAAGAAATCCAAAGGAGAGGGAAGCAGCCCACCCCATCCTCTTTCCCCCCCAAGCCCATTTCTTTTTTTCTTCTGGCCCATACCCTTCTGTTGTCGTCTTCCTCCCCCCCTGTACGACTCCATCTCCTCCCTCTGATCAACCTCCACCTCCACCCGATGCTTGCCGTACTTGCTCCACCTCTCCATAAAATCCACCACCCTACCCTCTGCCTCACCTAAACCCTAGACCTCTAACCCCAGCCGCCGCCAATTCCCCTCTCTCTCCCTCCTCATCCAACTGCCCCCTGCTCCTCTGTATTTCTCCACCATCACCGGTACGGCTGGTCGCTACTGGACCTTCACGGAGACGCCACGGCCACCGCGAGGCTCCTCTGTTCCTGGGAATGGGTTCCCCATGCTCCCACCTTCATCGTCGCGGGAGATCGGCGCCAGAGCCGCGCTAGGGAGGGGATGCGCTTCCACGTTCTCCGGGGAGCCCCCTGCCGCTGCCACTTTTTTCGCCTCCAGCAGAACAGCTCGTCGTCACCGCTCCTCCTTCCACGACGCCACCTCGTGGTGAGCGCTCCTTCCCGGCCTAGGCCCACTCCTCCCTCTGCTCTGTGATGTATGGCCGCACCCCAGCGCCTCGCCGTCGCTCGGTTCTGGTCGCCGTCGCTCGGATTGCTGAACCTGACGAGGTGTTCGAGCCGTGTGCGAAATTCAGTTAAACACCGGGAACCACACCTCTTCTTTCGTCAGACAGCTGAACCAACACGACCGTGACAGTAGCGTAGTGGTTCCGTTCTCTTCCGCGTAGCGCAGCGACCCGGGATCGAGTCCCCGCGGGCGCGATAAGCCACCCCTTTTTGTGAATTAATCAGCGCCACCCCCCAGGGCCCACCCGTCATACACCGCGGTGCCCTGTCACCTTCCACCACGCTCCACTGTGGCGCCACCCTGGCGTGGCCCCACTGGTCAGCCAGTGTGGGTAGCCCAGCCACGGTGCAAAGGGTTTAATCCCCTGTTTTCTTTTTTCCAGAAATGCTTAATAACCCTCAAAATTCAACTGGGTATAATTTCTAATTCATAAATCCAAATAATACAAACTTTATATGTATTCCACTCCAAATTTTCTGTACTTTCTAAATATGCAATTTGTTTTCTGTTTTGCACATTTCAAATTGTTTCAAATTTCAAATTCAAACCAATCCTCTTAATTTTGGATTAACTCCATAAGTAATTAATACTTAATTCAATTAACCCAAATAAAATATGTTTTTCAGTCCAAATTCAATGAACTTTCTGTTTATCAACTTTGTTTTGCATTTTGGGCAATTAAAATTAATGTTAATTAATAATTCTTAAAAATGACAAATTAAATGGCATAATTAATAACTTGCAAATGGTTGCTCCAAATTAAATACTCAAAACATGAATTTCCTCCAAAATCACATGCCACACTTGAATATCAACTTTGTTTTCTGGTTTGCCACATTTAAATTGAATAATTGTTCCATCTCTTATTTAAAGCAATTAAATTGGTAACATGCTTAATTAAATCATCTGAAATTGTTTTCCAACAAATAAAATATGTTTTCAAACCAGAAAAACATAACCTTTTCAAATATGAATTTGAATTTGTGTTTTGAACAAATAAAATTCAAATAATATTCACACTTGAATTAAATTCAATTAAATCTTGTTTAAACTTGTTTAATTCATAATTAAATCATTGTAATTACTTTTCCAATATTTGAAACATGTAATCCAACTAAAATTTTGTATTCTTTTCAAATATGAATTTTGTTATTTATTTTGCACAATTTAACTTGGTGAAAACCACAACTATTTGTGTAATTCCTTTAAGTAACCAAAACTTCCAAAACTTAATGAGTGAATTTCTAAATGGATAAACCTTATTTCCAATTGGTTCTATTGTTGTTATTTTTCTGTTTTCATCATCCATGCATCATACTAATCCACCTTCACCTGTTGATTAGTTGGAAAACAAATAATCTAACCAAAATTCATGGGCTTTTCATATGCAACTCAAATTGCATATGGGTCCATTTAAACATGTTATCATGTCAACTAGTTTATTTCTATGCATCCATTAAATTGTCATGCATCCATATCTTGATCATGCTGGATCTTTTGCCGTAGTAGTAATTGTTGCATCCGGTGTTTGTTCGAGGTTCGTTGCTTCTTCCCGGATAGGACGTTGAGATGATGTGAGCAACGACAAGTTCGGTGGATGTACCTCTACTTGCTGGATTCCAGGCAAGTATACTCACTTGCTGCCACATGGCTGCCTTTCATCACTTGTTACCGATTCTTTCCGTTGTTCTTATTCTAGCCTGTTGATTCGATGCTTGTGTCTCGATCCTAGTATATGTTACCTTGCAGCCATGATATAGCCCTTCCCTCCACTTCCTATTAACTGTTGTTTGTTTACCTTGTCGGCCCTCGTGTCGTAGTTGCATGCTTAGTGTTGTTTGCGCTCAAGTCTTGTTGTTCCTTTCATATCACCTGTTTAGTTGCTAGCTGGGTTTCATTTCAATCAACCACATGTTAATGTTTTGGGTAATAATAATTTGATGATAAGGCACCGGCTGGAGGCCCGGCGTGGTTTTGAAGCCTGCTAGTGTCGACCCTAATTAGGAAAAGGGTCTTGTCTACTGATCCATGATGAGCGCACTAACCGCATGTGGGAAGCGAGTATGGGCGCTCCCCTCAACTTGAATCGATTCGCATCTCGTCCAAATCGCCACACTTAGTTCGGGATTTCAATTTGATGCACGCATATGCAGGTACGAACCCTTGGCGCCAGGGTGGAACTTTTGTAGTAGGCATTTAGGGCGGCGTGGTCTTCCAGTGCTATGAGGGTCCCCCTTTTCTTCGTGGGGGCTCGATTAGCCGCGCACGCACATCACGTGGTGCTTTGGGCTTGATGCGAAGCAGAGTTGGGTTGTGTTGAGTACCTCGCTTGGTGGGTTGATCCCCCGTCTGGCGGGTTATTCTTACGTGTACGGCCAAATTGGTGCACCCCTGCAGGGTTAAATCTTCTCGAGAAGCCGTGTTTTCCGCGGCTATTGTTAACTTGGTGAAAGTACTGGCTAACAAGTACTCAGAACAACTTACACCTAACTAATGATACTTGACTAGTAATAGTCTTATTGACACAATAACTTGATCCATCCTTAATCCAACAGTGTGAGTTATCCTTGGGTTGCTTCCTTAGTAGGGGGTGACATTGGATGGGTTTGTGTTGGTGGTTAGCTGTAGTTGGTTACGGTACGCTATCTTATCCCCCTCTTTTAGCCGGAAGTTGCTTCAAGTCTCTGTAGTTAGTTAGTGCAGCCCGTTGTCGCTTATTTGCAATAACCCCTTCCTTTCCGTTGATCCCAAAGTATTTGTATCTTGTGATGACTGGCTACGCCGCTATCTTGTGAGTATGGTTTATCCACTTGCCAGTACTTAACCGTACTGACCCACGAATCTTTTTCGTGGCTGCATATTCAATATTGCAGTCAACAGGTTTGAAGTCTGACGACGTTGGTTTGGGAATCCCTCCGGCTTGGCCTGGGCAGGGATTGGACGCTCTCGGTTATCTTCAGGACTCTTAGTCCAATTTGTATCTTGTCCGTAGACGGACGATATGTTGTTTCTTCCGCTGTTATTTGGATCTTTGTTGTGTATCAGTTGTAACCCTGACTCTTTTGAGTCATCTTGTATATATCTTTTCTGTTGTTGTTGTGGATTATTCGTGAACTGTTGTAATGTTATCACAAGTGGCAACCTGGAATCGGTTATTATGTGGATTTTGGCGGGAATGCTGAAATCTGCATAGTGCCCGATCTCGGGGCGTCACAAATGGTATCAGAGCCAGGTTCCGATTCCCGAGATTGTTTCGATACGAATGGTTATCGAAGCAACGGGTCCGCAAAGCCTGTAGGTTAACCTCGCTAACGGTCGTTGTTTCTAGAGTGTCAAAAAACTATTTCTGCTAAACTATTTTGGAAAAACATCCCAATAGGATTCTTGTTTTCTCCTTACCCCTATTCTATTTCCCCTCCCATATTATTTGTTTTGGAGTATCCCCCCTTGTCTATCTTTCAAAGTTTTAGGATCCTACGTGGCTGGACGTTTTCTGAACCTTTAACCTAATAGGTTCGATCATCGGAAGATTCCTGGTGGAAGAACATCGTCGTCACTCCGAGCAAGAATCCCTTGTTAGTGGTGTCGAGAAGCCCTTGTTAGTGGTGTCGAGGAGATCAACTGGAAGCACGAAGAATCGATAGTCAAACTTCTTTCCCCTCCCGGGTTAGCAGGTGGATTGCGAGGGCGCAATCCCTTGTTAGTGGTGTCGTCTGTAACACCTGGGGTGTTACCCTAATAGAAAGTTGTTTGTTTTCTTTTGCTTGCATCACATGCATCACATGAGCATTGCATTCTGTTTTTCAAAAACAACTCAAATTCAAAAACAATTAAAACTTTTACACCTTGCTCAAAATTTCCAATTTCAAAATTGCAAACTAAACCACTCAATTGTTTGTCAATGGTTGAATTTGTTTTAATCAGATTGCTTGTTGATAAAATTTTCCCTTTTGTTAAAACCCTAATGGCAAATTCAAAAATTCAAAAGCAAATCAATCCTACTTATCATATTTCAATATGGGTTTAAAAATTAAAATTTTGCAAACAAATTAAATTAAATAATGCTTGCAAAATTTCTTGAGCTTATTAAATAAAATTTGTTTATTTCCACAATTCCCAAAATCAAACCTTATTTGAAATTCAACTAACCATTTAAAATCAAACTAATATTCCCAATTTTGGAAATCAAAAACAACCTTGCTTTCACTCATTGTTTTGCAACTTAATAAAATTTAATTATCAAAATCAAAACCCCAAACTCTATTGGGAGAATTCAACTAAAAACTTTAATTCAAATTAAAATTACAAACTTGTGAAATAATGTTAACATTGTTTTAAGTTTCTGTTTTGAAAATTAACACACATAATCCATAAAAAGAAAAACCCTATTTCCTTTTCTATCCCTCTATTCCTCTTTTAACCTTTACAAAAAAAAAGGGAAAAGAAATCCAAAGGAGAGGGAAGCAGCCCACCCCATCCTCTTTCCCCCCCAAGCCCATTTCTTTTTTTCTTCTGGCCCATACCCTTCTGTTGTCGTCTTCCTCCCCCCCTGTACGACTCCATCTCCTCCCTCTGATCAACCTCCACCTCCACCCGATGCTTGCCGTACTTGCTCCACCTCTCCATAAAATCCACCACCCTACCCTCTGCCTCACCTAAACCCTAGACCTCTAGCCCCAGCCGCCGCCAATTCCCCTCTCTCTCTCCCTCCTCATCCAACTGCCCCTGCTCCTCTGTATTTCTCCACCATCATCGGTACGGCTGGTCGCTGCTGGACCTTCACGGGGACGCCACGGCCACCGCGAGGCTCCTCTGTTCCTAGGAATGGGTTCCCCACGCTCCCACCTTCGTCGTCGCGGGAGATCGGCGCCGGAGCCGCGCTAGGGAGGGGCTGCGCTTCCACGTTCTCCGGCGAGCCCCCCTGCCGCTGCCACTTTTTTCGCCTCCAGCAGAACAGCTCGTCGTCGCCGCTCCTCCTTCCATGACGCCACCTCGTGGTGAGCGCTCCTTCCCGGCCTAGGCCCACTCCTCCCTCTGCTCTGTGATGTATGGCCGCACCCCAGCGCCTCGCCGTCGCTCGGTTCTGGTCGCCGTCGCTCGGATTGCTGAACCTGACGAGGTGTTCGAGCCGTGTGCGAAATTCAGTTAAACACCGGGAACCACACCTCTTCTTTCGTCAGACAGCTGAACCAACACGACCGTGACAGTAGCGTAGTGGTTTCGTTCTCTTCCGTGTAGCGCAGCGACCCGGGATCGAGTCCCCGCGGGCGCGATAAGCCACCCCTTTTTGTGAATTAATCAGCGCCACCCCCCAGGGCCCACCCGTCATACACCGCGGTGCCCTGTCACCTTCCACCGCGCTCCACTGTGGCGCCACCCTGGCGTGGCCCCACTGGTCAGCCAGTGTGGGTAGCCCAGCCACGGTGCAAGTTTAATCCCCTGTTTTCTTTTTTCCAGAAATGCTTAATAGCCCTCAAAATTCAACTGGCTATAATTTCTAATTCATAAATCCAAATAATACAAACTTTATATGTATTCCACTCCAAATTTTCTGTCCTTTCTAAATATGCAATTTGTTTTCTGTTTTGCACATTTCAAATTGTTTCAAATTTCAAATTCAAACCAATCCTCTTAATTTTGGATTAACTCCATAAGTAATTAATACTTAATTCAATTAACCCAAATAAAATATGTTTTTCAGTCCAAATTCAATGAACTTTCTGTTTATCAACTTTGTTTTGCATTTCGGGCAATTAAAATTAATGTTAATTAATAATTCTTAAAAATGACAAATTAAATGGCATAATTAATAACTTGCAAATGGTTGCTCCAAATTAAATACTCAAAACATGAATTTCCTCCAAAATCACATGCCACACTTGAATATCAACTTTGTTTTCTGGTTTGCCACATTTAAATTGAATAATTGTTCCATCTCTTATTTAAAGCAATTAAATTGGTAACATGCTTAATTAAATCATCTGAAATTGTTTTCCAACAAATAAAATATGTTTTCAAACCAGAAAAACATAACCTTTTCAAATATGAATTTGAATTTGTGTTTTGAACAAATAAAATTCAAATAATATTCACACTTGAATTAAATTCAATTAAATCTTGTTTAAACTTGTTTAATTCATAATTAAATCATTGTAATTCCTTTTCCAATATTTGAAACATGTAATCCAACTAAAATTTTGTATTCTTTTCAAATATGAATTTTGTTATTTATTTTGCACAATTTAACTTGGTGAAAACCACAACTATTTGTGTAATTCCTTTAAGTAACCAAAACTTCCAAAACTTAATGAGTGAATTTCTAAATGGATAAACCTTATTTCCAATTGGTTCTATTGTTGTTATTTTTCTGTTTTCATCATCCATGCATCATACTAATCCACCTTCACCTGTTGATTAGTTGGAAAACAAATAATCTAACCAAAATTCATGGGCTTTTCATATGCAACTCAAATTGCATATGGGTCCATTTAAACATGTTATCATGTCAACTAGTTTATTTCTATGCATCCATTAAATTGTCATGCATCCATATCTTGATCATGTTGGATCTTTTGCCGTAGTAGTAATTGTTGCATCCGGTGTTTGTTCGAGGTTCGTTGCTTCTTCCCGGATAGGACGTTGAGATGATGTGAGCAACGACAAGTTCGGTGGATGTACCTCTACTTGCTGGATTCCAGGCAAGTATACTCACTTGCTGCCACATGGCTGCCTTTCATCACTTGTTACCGATTCTTTCCGTTGTTCTTATTCTAGCCTGTTGATTCGATGCTTGTGTCTCGATCCTAGTATATGTTACCTTGCAGCCATGATATAGCCCTTCCCTCCACTTCCTATTAACTGTTGTTTGTTTACCTTGTCGGCCCTCGTGTCGTAGTTGCATGCTTAGTGTTGTTTGCGCTCAAGTCTTGTTGTTCCTTTCATATCACATGTTTAGTTGCTAGCTGGGTTTCATTTCAATCAACCACATGTTAATGTTTTGGGTAATAATAATTTGATGATAAGGCACCGGCAGGAGGCCCGACGTGGTTTTGAAGCCTGCTAGTGTCGACCCTAATTAGGAAAAGGGTCTTGTCTACTGATCCATGATGAGCGCACTAACCGCATGTGGGAAGCGAGTATGGGCGCTCCCCTCAACTTGATTCGATTCGCATCTCGTCCAAATCGCCACACTTAGTTCGGGCTTTCCATTTGATGCACGCATATGCAGGTACGAACCCTTGGCGCCAGGGTGGAACTTTTGTAGTCGGCATTTAGGGCGGCGTGGTCTTCCAGTGCTATGAGGGTCCCCCTTTTCTTCGTGGGGGCTCGATTAGCCGCGCACGCACAACACGTGGTGCTTTGGGCTTGATGCGAAGCAGAGTTGGGTTGTGTTGAGTACCTCGCTTGGTGGGTTGATCCCCCGTCTGGCGGGTTATTCTTACGTGTACGGCCAAATTGGTGCACCCCTGCAGGGTTAAATCTTCTCGAGAAGCCGTGTTTTCCGTGGTTATGGTTAACTTGGTGAAAGTACTGGCTAACAAGTACTCAGAACAACTTACACCTAACTAATGATACTTGACTAGTAATAGTCTTATTGACACAATAACTTGATCCATCCTTAATCCAACAGTGTGAGTTATCCTTGGGTTGCTTCCTTAGTAGGGGGTGACATTGGATGGGTTTGTGTTGGTGGTTAGCTGTAGTTGGTTACGGTACGCTATCTTATCCCCCTCTTTTAGCCGGAAGTTGCTTCAAGTCTCTGTAGTTAGTTAGTGCAGCCCGCTGTCGCTTATTTGCAATAACCCCTTCCTTTCCGTTGATCCCAAAGTATTTGTATCTTGTGATGACTGGCTACGCCGGTATCTTGTGAGTATGGTTTATCCACTTGCCAGTACTTAACCGTACTGACCCACGAATCTTTTTCGTGGCTGCATATTCAATATTGCAGTCAACAGGTTTGAAGTCTGACGACGTTAGTTTGGGAATCCCTCCGGCTTGGCCTGGGAAGGGATTGGACGCTCTCGGTTATCTTCAGGACTCTTAGTCCAATTTGTATCTTGTCCGTAGACGGACGATATGTTGTTTCTTCCGCTGTTATTTGGATCTTTGTTGTGTATCAGTTGTAACCCTGACTCTTTTGAGTCATCTTGTATATATCTTTTCTGTTGTTGTTGTGGATTATTCGTGAATTGTTGTAATGTTATCACAAGTGGCAACCTGGAATCGGTTATTATGTGGATTTTGGCGGGAATGCTGAAATCTGCATAGTGCCCGATCTCGGGGCGTCACAACTATGGACCCCCGGTTCATTTCTTTACACTGATAATACAACTACAACCACTGTTTTCCTACAGCAATTAATATTTTCCTCTCATTCACTGCAATCACTATTTTCTTTTCATTTACTACAAACAAGTATTATTTTACACATTATAAATTTAATCCTTTGTGTTAGCAAAACTGGTGATATTGAAAACCTCACTGTTTCTTTGGGGCAAAGTATCTTGATTGTGTTGTGCAGATTCCACGTTGCCGCTGAACCGGTAGTGCGTCCTGCCAACATCGGTTGTCTTCAATCTTTAGAAGTGATTTCTTCCTCCTACTGGTCGATTCAACCATGTTTTATTTCTGAGGGAAATTTTGCTACTGTGCTCTTCATACATTCCTCTTGGGGTCTCCCAACAAGCGTACATCTACGCGCATTGAGCACTTTTTTTGGCGCCGTTGCCAGGAAGGAATAGGATTTATGCAAGGGGAGTCTCTCACCTCCAATCATTTTTACTTTGTTATTGTTTTGCTTTTTACTTGCTTCATCATGCTTGCTATCAATGATTGATTTCTTTGAAAGTAGATCTTATTTGCAAGGTAAGTTCACGGAAGAACAATAAAAAAATTTAGAAGGAACACTTCTTGTCACAAAACGGGATACACTTATGGGAACAAATTAATAAATTGAATAACTATGCTAAAAACTTGTGCTCTACTTATAATGTTAATTATTGCTTTGATAAATCTTGTTACTGTAGGAGGTATAAACTCCTCCCTTTTAAATGTAAGTATAATGATAATGTTACCATATCTTCTTATGTTAAGGGAAATTATGACTTTTCTGATGTGGAACAAATTGAAGAATTTATTGCTTGGAAGGGTGCATTCGAAATTGCTTATTTGCTTGAAAATATTGATGATGCACCTTATAAATATGATATTTATGATATAGTTGAATTTTGCTTTGATAATTACAAGGAAGAAAATGGCTATATTCTTAAATATCTTGATAGATGCTCTCCTCCAAAAGAAGAGACTAATGCCTTGCAGAAGCCTATGGAAAAATAAATTGATGAATCTGGAAGCTTGTTGGATGAAAGAGAGGAGGAGAGTGATGATCAAGAGGAGGAAGAATGGAAACCATGTCTACCTCCCAATGAGAGTAAATCTTTAACTCATACCTTATTTGACTGCCCATGCTTACCAAAGTAGGATGAGTGTTATATTGATAATTGTGATGGTCCTGTTGATTCTTTTGAAATATCCCTTTTTGATGAATTTGATACTTTCTATGCTTGTGACCTTGATACTACTATGATTGAAACTTGTGAGAATGATATTGCTACTGTTATTTAGGATAATCCATGCTACTTTGATAAATCCTCTGATAATCCTCTATTTATTCCAACTATTGATATGCATGATAATGAGGAAGTTTGTTTAGAAAATTTATATGATAATGCTCTAGATGATGGTCCTATGTTACTTGATGTTATAAATTATAATGCTACTGAAAATAGGATTGCTATAATGTGTCCCATGCCTTCTAAGAGTGACCAATAATCTTGTTTTGCTATTGCTAAAAGTGAGAAAGAAGAGGTCTTTATTTTTAATTTTGATCCCACTATTTTTGAGCTTGATATGAATTGTATGCTTTTAGACCATGACAAAAACATGCTTTATGTGATAATTATGTTGTTGAGTTTTTTCATAATGCTACTAAAAATTATCACGAGATAGGAAAATATGGTTGTACGAATTTTCATGTTACTAAAACACCTCTCTTTTTGTTGAAAGTTCTGAAATTGCTCTTGTTCTACCTTCCCATGATTTCTAGTTTGAGCTTCTTTAATTTATTTCTTTACAAGATTCCTATGCATAGGAAGTGTGTTAGACTTAAATTTGATTTATACTTTTCTTGATGTTCTCTTTTCCTTAATTCATATTTCTTATGTGAGCATCTTCTTGTTTTCTGGGCCTAGCTAAAAGGCGTTAAAGAAAATCACTTATTGGGAGATAGCCCATGGTTTTATTTTTGCAATGTTTTCTTCTGTTTTCTTTTAGTCATTGTGTTGTTTACTTCTGTAGCAACTCCTTTGTATCTTTATTTTCTCGCATTTGTTGTGCCAAGTCTCTAGTGCAAGTTGAGGTTAGATTTGGATTTCTGGGCAGGAAGCAAATTTCTGCTGTCCACCGTTAAACTCACTTAAAATCACAGAAAGATCAAAATGACCTGCAAATTTTATGCTTAATCCTAAGCTATTTCCGAAACATTTTTAGCTTTGCATTTTTCGATTTGAGCAACGTAACTGCCCCAAACAAATTCGTCTTTAAAGAATATTCTTGTTTTGAAAGATTCTGCCTTTTTGCTTCCATTCTCTCTTTAACTATGTTGAGTGGATTTCATTACTCCACAAAACATCAGTGGATGTAGCTAATGTTTAAAAATTATTAATAATGCTTGTGTCCAAGGAGAACATGTGAATTTTTTATTGCGCTCTAACCCTCTAATGAGAATTACTTTGAGTTTGGCGTGAAGGAAGTTTTCAAGGGTCAAGAGAAGAGGGTGATATAATGTGCTCAAGAAGAGTGAAATCCAAAGCTTGGGGATACACCCGTGGTTCATCCCAGAAAACTCCAAGAAGACTCAAGCGTCTAAGCTTGGGGATGCCCAAGGAATACCCTTCTTTGTCAGCAATTTATCAGGTCACTTCTAGTAAAACTATATTTTTATTCGGTCACATCAGATGCACTTTACTTGGATCTTCTATTTTTTTTTCATTTTCTTTTGTTTTCCTTTCTGCAATAAATGTAGTTTTCACCCGCCATTCTTGTGTGGGAGAGAGACACACTCCACTTTTTCATACGGTGCAAAAAGAAGCTCGTATAGACTGTGGCTAGACTTTTTCATGTCATGTTGGATGTTATTCTAATTCTATGCTTAGTAGTTATTATTGTATCATGAATTGTCTCAAATAGCTGAGAGTGTTCAATGTGCCATTGAAAGAACCATGAGTTGTTTTTATCACACTGAAGCATAAATTTGTGGTGTTCTCCTTCGAATGCCTTATTTGGTTGACTTGGTGCATGCTTACACCATGTTTATGACTACAAACCAGTCACTTATAGCCTCCATGATCATTTAGTTTTTGACTTGTAATACCATTTATGCTTTGATTAATAATGTTTTTGTTGCTATACATGATTATGTCCATTATTACTCTCTTAATTTGTCGCTCCCGGTGTTTTGCTAGCCTCCACTTGTACCGAGTATGAGCTCTACTCGTGCATCCAACTCCCAAAAACCAAAGTTTGCCAAATGTGTCCACCATACCTACCTACATGTGGTATTTAACCGCCACTCCAAGTAAATTTCTCATGTGCTACCTTTAAAACTTTCAAAACTAATCATGTTTTGTAACCCTGTTTTAGCTCATGAGGACGTGAATAGAGAATCTTTATCTCACTTGTTGATTCGAATTTACACACCTAGACTAGTGGTACATCCACTCATCCAAATTGATAGAAGATCTGGCAGCGGGGTGCCAGCCCCAAAATTGGTTACTATAAAATTCTCTTCACTATTTTTGCCCCTGATTTATCAGTCAAAGCATAATTGTGTAAACAAAAGAGAAGAGGGGTGACCTTCTATGCCAGTTGCGTCCTTCAATGGGAGCCGCTCTTATGAAGTCTAGTTGGCTTGTGACGTACTGTATTTTCTGTTTACCATTCGTTGACATAAGCATACACCTCTCTAAAGAATTGTTTTCAATACCTCTATTTAATAAAATTAAAAGTTCTAGAACATTAGTTAATCCCTTCTTCCCTCTGAGAAGGGACTTCCTTTTACTTTTATGTTGAGTCTCCATCTTCTAACTTTATGCACAATTAAGAGAGCGTAGTTTTGTCCCAAAGATTATTATTGATTGATTCATGATGTGTTATTACTTGCTCTCAAATTATTTGTTCTAGTCATCCACTTGAACTTTGAAGGTGTCCTACATTTATGTTTTGCCCCACTCTTAAGGACAAGCGAAATATCACTTTTCTATGTTTTCTTTATGCTCGAAACAAACGTATAACTTCCAATTGCATTATTATTCATGATCTTTTATGTGTGTTACTTTTCATGATGCAAAGTGATTGCTAAGTTTCATTGTTAGAATTATATCTATCATATCTGCGTATAAAGTACTTTGATCTCAGCTTTACATATGCTTCTACAATTTAGATGATAAAGTTTATGTTGGTAGCATGTCACCTCAGAAATTATTTGTTTTTATCGTTTTACCTATTCGAGGACTAGTACAAACTAAGCTTGGGGATGCTTGATACGTCTCAAACGTATCTATAATTTCTGATGTTCCATGTTGTTTTCATGCCATATGCTACATGTTTCCTATACACTTTATGTCATTTTTATGGATTTCCTAGGACTGTCCTATTGACAAGATGCCACAGAGCCAGTTCATGTTTTCTGTTGTTTTTGTTTTCAGAAAAGTTGTTCTGGAAATATTCTCGGAATTGGATGAAACAAAATCCCAAGGTCCTAGAAGTTTGTCACGTACACGGAATCTGGAGGGGACCCGGAGGGGGACCTCAGGGGCCCACACGATAGGGCGGCACGGCCCCCCTTGTCCGCGACACCAGGTGGTATGGCCCCTGGCCACCCACCGACATTTCCCTCTCACATATTTAGGCTCCTCCACGGGTTAACCCTAGATACCCGAGCCTTTTTCCACCAAAAGTGGTGTAGTCGTCGTCATCGTCCACCCTAGTTTGGGAGGGTTCTGAAGCTCTCCCCGACACGCTGCTGGGAGGGGAATCATCACCGGAAGGCTCTTCATCACCATGATTGCCTCCGGAGTGATGCGTGAGTAGTTCATCCTTAGACTACGGGTCCATATCAGTAGCTAGATGGTTGTTATCTCCTCTTTATGCCTCATGTTTAGATCTTGTGAGCAGCCTAACATGATCAAGATCATCTTATTGTAATGGTACATGTTGTGTTTGCTGGGATCCGATGAATATTGAATGCTATGTCCAGTTATTATCAATCTATCATGTTCTTTCATCTTTATGTTATTTGTGATCTTGCATGCTCTCTGTTACTAGTAGATGCTCTGGCCAAGTTGATGCTTGTAACTCCAAGAGGGAGTATTTATGCTCGATAGTGGGTTCATGCCTCCCTTTCACTCACGCTCGAGTGACAGAAACATAATGGGTGGGGGATGTGTTGTTGCCATTAGGGAGAAAACAACAATGTTTACATTGTTTACATTACACAGTTTCCTTAAGGCAACAATCTTTTGCTTGCAACTTAATACCCGAGGTTTGATTGAATTACACTCCGAGCGTGGATTATTAGTCATAGATGCAGTTGGATAACGGTCTATGAATCTTATTGTAATGCCCGCATGAATCACATAGTAATCATCATGTCATGCATATGCACTACGGTGCAGCCCTATATCTGTAAATTTTCCAGCTGTAATTTGTTTACCCAACATGTTATCTATCGTTTATGGAGATACATACACCACTAGTGAACTATGGACCCTGGTCCATTTATTTACACTGACAATACAACCACTGCAACCACTGTTTTCCTACTACAATTACTGTTTTCCTCTCATTCACTGCCATCACGGTTCTCTTTTCATTTACTGCAAACAAGTACTATTTTACACACTATACATCTAATCCTTTGTGTTAGCAAAACCGGTGAGATTGACAACCTCACTGTTTCGTTGGGGCAAAGTATCTTGACTGTGTTGTGCAGATTTCACGTTGCTACTGAACGGGTAGTGCGCCCTGCCAACATCAGTTGTCTTCAACCTTCAGAAGTGATTTCTTCCTCCTATTTTTCGATTCAACCTTGGTTTCTTTCTGAGGGAAAACTTGTTGTTGTGCACTTAATACCTTCCTCTTGGGGTCTCCCAACGAGCGTACATCTACACGCATCACTAGCCGCTAACAAACAAACACGCGGACGACCATGGAGGCCATGAGTCCATTACCACGCTACTCCTCCATCCGCTGCACCAGGGGAGCCATGGACTGCTCATCAAGTACCTCCTGGGACCAACCGGCGTGTTTCCTGGGGCAGGAGGTGGGCACCTCTAGGAGATTCCTGGCGACACGGGCATTTATGAACACCCAGCGGCTCATAATGTCGTCCACCTTCTTTTTATGTTCCAAATGGGGTAACAAAGCTCCCCTGCCCGGGACAACACGAAAGGAGGCACAACCGGCACAACGGGTCCGTCCCATCACACGGAGGCTGAAGAAGGAGCGGAAAAAGGCGACAGATGCCCTGACGCCCAAGAGGGCCTCACACGAGAAGGCGAAGATGGCCAAGGTCAGAACAGGGTTGGGGTGAAGGTGAATAGCATGCATCTGGTACCATTCCAGGATGGACAGAAAGAAGGTGGAGAAGGGAGGGATCAAGCCATGAAAGAGGGTGTGGAAGAAGAACGTGTAGGCGGAGGCCGGAAGAGCGTTGCGACGAGCCGAGCTGGCGTAAAGCAAGGTGGCCCCATACTTGTTGGATGAGGAGGCCACCATAGGGTGTGCCTTCTCGAGCGAGGACCCCGCATGGATGCGGGATGGCTCCAGGATTGAGCCCAATCTAGTGGTCGACGACTTCGCCGCAACAACAAGCTTGCCCTTTGCCGTAGAAGCGCCTTTCTTGCCGGCCATTTGGGGAGGAGGTCTCTGAAGAGAATGGAGAATCTGGAGGATGAGAAGTCTAGCAGGAGGCGGTTGATGGAGAGGACGGGGGATTCTCGGGCGCTCCGTTCGTTCTTTATGAGCGGGGATCCCCACAACGCAGGGAGCCGTTATCACCGCCTCGGGAAGGTCGTGGGTCGTAGCCACGTGCCGAAGTCTGGCCCACAGTAGTTGGCCCCGCGTCTCCTCGCATGCTCCGGACACGTGTTCCCCGCGGGCCCAGGGGCTACTATCGGGCCTCTGGATACCAGGGTATCCGGAGGCGACAACTGTGGCCCAGCCCAACATGCGATTTCAAGGCCAAGGGCTCTATCCGTAGTGATGGAGCCACCTTTGGGCCTACCCACCAGGTGGGCCCAATCAAGGGGATTTTCTCCGCGCCTTATAGAGGAGCTCTACTCCGCGCCTACTCCTTTCGCGGGGCACCTCCCTTCAAGAGGGGACATCCCATGTGTCGTTGACGACCACTCCTCTCAGCGGTGATGAAGGCGCCGCAGAACCACAGAGCCCCTTTGGCCGCAGTTTCCGTTCTCGTGTGTAAAGCAAGGGCAGACACTGTGGGCGCCAAAGATACCCCCCAAGATTACATATTCGGTGCAAGGAGACCAAGTCCGCGCTACAATACGAAGGCAGCGTCACCGGGCGCCCCCACCGTGATGCCATGGACGGCGGAGCTGTCCTCAACAACCAAGACCGCGCAGGAGGCACAGGGTACGGGACGCTCCTCTCTTTTGCTCTTTGTGAGAACCCTTTTCCTCCAAATGAGCGGGAAGGAGGTCCAAACGCTAGTATAAGAGGGCCCCCTCCAGCCCTCGTAGAAAGGGAGCTCAAACCATTCAAGAGCCCGAGTAGTCTGTTCCGAGCACAAGCTCGCACTTGTACCATAGTCACCGCAGTGTAATCCATCAGACAAGCAGGAGTAGGATTTTACACCACACTTGTTGCATGAACTTGGGTAAACTCTCTGTGTAGGCGAAGGAAGTGTGTTTGGACCCCAGTGTTTGAACCTCCCGGACACCTTCTCGTTGAGCTCGACGAATACCATGCCGTCGCCGGTCATGTGGTTCGAGGCGCCTGTGTCCAGGTACCACGCCATGTCGGTGTCATCTTCGTGGTTGCGGATCTTAACATGCGCATGCTCCTCATTGAGGAAGACACATTCCCCCGGAGTTGATGAAGATGGGTGCACCGTCTCCACGGTGGACATGGTCAATGTGTCCTCGAGCTAGATCGCCATATAGACTGAGCCTTTATCCTCCTCGTCCTTGGACTGGGCGAGATTTGCGGCCTCACCGCGTTCTCGGTCGCGCTTGGCCTTGCGGCATTCTTTTGCCCAATGCCCAGCTTTGCCGCAGTAACGGCAATTTCCTTTGCGACGTTCGCTGGAGCTTGAACCGCCACCCTCCGTCTTCTGCTGCTTCGGCTTGGGTGCCAGCTTGCCAGTGTTGTTGACACCGCCGGACATGGCCTTGCCACGCTGCTTCTGATGGCTTTCCCACTCCTCCTCCGTGAGGAGCAGCTTGCCGACACCGTCAGTGGAGTCGTGTAGGTCGTAGCCCTCCTCAGCGGTGAGAAGGCGACCACACAACTTCTCGATCGTCATCTCGCGGTGGTTGAAAACCTGCTCGATGGCCATGACCACCGAATGATACTTTCGCAACATTGCTCGCAAAAACTTGAGCACAGCCTTGTAATCATCGATGGGATCGCCGAGGAGCTCGAGATCACTGACAATGTTTGTCAAGTGAATCGAAAAATCTTTGATGGAAGCGAAGTTCCTCGAACTCTCATCCCCTTGTTTGCGCCTTTGCCTCTCGTATGCGCTTGGAGACGAGCCGCATCGTCTTGAGCGTGTCCCATGCAGCCTTCGCGTTGTCCTTAGCCGCCAGCGTGTGCACTAGCTCCGACGGAACAACGCGGAGCAATGCTGTCAGTGCTGCTCGATCGTCATGTCCTTCATCGGCGCCGAACTCGATGGCATCCCAGAGGTGCTGAACCTGCAGCTGGACGCACATCACCATCGCCCACTCCGCATAGTTTGAGCGGTACAATGTCGGATATTGCGCAGAGCTGGTACTTTCCCTCACGACACGCTCGCGCACCACAAGCTCACCGCCGACTCGGCATGTCAGTCTGCGGCTCCGACGAGACATCGGAGCTGTGGAAAAGCGCCGTGTTGCGCCCGGCAGCGGCGTCTTGGACCCGTTGCGTTCACCTTTCTCGCCGACCTCTATTGCGGACTTGGACATGACTCTGATACCACTTTGTTGTCCCTCTCTCTAACCTAGCTAGTGTAGCACACACGAACACACCCACAATAGGAGTCATGTACTAGTAATACCCAAGAGTAGTGTGTAGCTTTTTATTGGCTTGAGTTTACAACGATGAGGACATGTCCTTGTATAGGACATGGGAAGCGACTATAGAAGGAAAATATCTTCTACATGTTTCTACCAGCTACTACATCCCACGTGTTGTTTATTCTAGACACAACTCCTAGCTAGCTTAACTATTAAGTAACGGAAATGAGCAACTGACTATGGCAGATTTTTTTTGGACAGTGCCGACATGCACTTGATGATGCACAAGATTACGTCAACAGATTACAATAGCTGCCCAATCCGACCCAGGATTGCAGGCTAAATAGAGGGGTACAAGGGTCATATTCCTCCCCAAAAGATACGCAGTTCAAAGTTGGTCAAAGGCGCCGGTCGGTCCATAAGTTGGTTGAACCGACGCTAGAACCAATCCGTACCGGTCTAGGCCAGATCTATGGCCGGAATCCCCTTCTGTAAGACTGGTTTATGGTCAGTTGGCGGTCCGGTCAGGCCAACGCTGGGACCGGTCTTGACCGGCTGGAACGAGTCTGTACACCGGTATCTCCTTCTGTTTGACCGGCGTAGGGACCGGCCTGGATCGGCTGGGGCGTTGGTTTGGCAGGGGCTGGAATCGGTCTGGGCCGATTGTGGACGGATCTAGGACCGACACGCTTCAGTCTTGACGCATGTTTTCCCTGGTTGTTCATCTTCCATGGCATCTTCTTGAGGGTCCTTGGCATCGTCCTGGGGATTGTACTTGAGCACACATAGCACACATCCACATGAGGTAGCAAGCCATTCACCAAGGCATTGGAATCATAGAGAGCCAAGAGCGAGTTCACCTTGTGTTGCGTGGCTTTGGCTCGTGCTCTCGCCATTGGTCCATTAGCTATAATAGAGGTGCTTGGTGGAATGGGGAACTGCATCATCTCCCCCTCCTTCGGAAAGAGTCGTCCACGACTCGTGACCATCCTCATTACTTGAATATCCATGGAAGGGAGAGAGATCCTTAACGTTGAAGGTGGTGTGTACAAGGTACCTGGATTGAGGCATGTCAAGCTTGTATGCATAGTTGATGATGCACTTGATGATCTTGAAATTTCCTTCACCTCGTTGCTTGAGCTTGGAGTTGCGCTCTTGTGGGAAGCAATCTTTGAGGAAATGTAGCCAAACAAGGTCATCTTCTTGGAACACCATGGGCTTCTTGCTCTTGTTCATCTTTGCGGCATGGCGCTCGTAATGCTTCTCAAGTGTAGGTCTTGATTATTCACGAAGTTTCTTGATGTAGTCGGTGTGCTTGTCAAAATCCATGTTTACTTGCTCGCGGAGAGGCAATGGTAGGATGTCAAGAGAGGTATTGGGATTGAAGGCGTATACGGTCTCGAACGGGCTTCTCTTTGTGGCTTCATGAAGTGCTCGATTTTAGGCGAACTCGGCATGAGGGATGCACTCTTCCGAATTCTTTAGGTTGGGCTTGATCAATGCTCCAAGGAATGAAGATAGCGTGCGATTCACCACTTCGGTTTGGCCATCGCTTTGCAAGTGATAGGCGGTGGAGAAGAGTAGCTTCACTCCAAGATTCGCCATCAATGTATTCAAAAAGTAGGAAGTGAACTTGACATCTCTATCTGACACAATTGTCTTCGGAACACTATGAAGTCGAACAGTTTCCTCGAAAAACAAATTTGCAACATGTGAAGCATCCGTTCTATTGCATGGTATGAAATGTGCCATCTTTGAAAATCGATCAACAAGGATAAATAATGAGTCCATGTGTGCTTTTGTGCGTGGCAGTCCTAACACGAAATACAAGCTAATGTCACTCCAAGGGATGTGTGTTGTAGGCAATGGTGTATAAAGACCATGATATTTGGAACTAGACTTAGCTCGGAGACATGTAGGACATCGCTTGACGAGGCATTCCATATGATGTTTCATCTTAGGCCAATAATAGTTGGTGGAGATCTTGGATTAAGTGATATGGGGTGGCCCGATCTTCTCGTTGAGCTCGTGGTAAATTGTGGGTGATAACTCGTCTCTCACTGTAAACTCTCCGCCTAATCCCCGTTGCCGATGCGACGGTTTTCAACCCCTTGGATATTTGCAGCTCCACATGCTTGCACACATAGCCACCGACTACAAAGTGGTCATGTACCTTCTGATTCCCAGTGGTACAGCAGATAACACACATAATTTGCAGTTGGAAAATACTTCAAGATGAATGTTTACAAGCAATCTGATCTAGAAAGCTAGGGTTCTTATTTTTTAACGTAGTATAAATTTTCTAACTCGCGGGTCCTAGGTATTTATGGGGAGGGGATGCGGCCAACAACCACGCGCCCCACCCTTTAGTCTGACTTAGGTTGGACTCAACCCAAACTGATACAAACTGATCCAACTTGGGTTCGTCCATCAAGGGACACGCAGGTCCACTCCTACCCCTAGTAGGACTCCTCCTTAGGCGCAACAACATGGTGTTGGGCGCCATATTCATGTCTCCCTCTATGTTCTCCTGCCTCCCTCCCCTCCCTCGAGCACATGTACTAAGTAGTTTTCCATGTTTCCCATGTTGTTTTCCATATGATTCCCTCTGTTTTACATGGCCTTCTTGATGTTTTCCAGACGTTCCCCCTTGTTTTCCACCATGTCTTCTATGTTTTCCACATCCTCTTTGATGTTTTCCACCATGTCTTGTTGTCCTCCTCTGCCAGTGTTTGTGTTATCAATAAACCTTATCATACATAAATGCATAGACTTAGGTACTATAAAGTTCTCATAATCACAAACATCATATTCTATTAAGAATGAGTTCACCTGTTCTTTTAATAGTTTAGCTCTAGCTCTTATCATTGGTCCAATCGTCACATCATTGGGTTTCTATTGAATAGCAACATCATCAATGGGAGAAAATAGTAAAGAGATAGGGACGCCCTCATCATCCTCCCCCCCCCCTTGAAAAGGCGTCGTCCTTGACGCAACAAGGAAATCTCCATAGTATGGTGTCAAATCAACAACATTGAAAGAATTACCAACACCAAACCCATTCGTGTGAAGATCAATCTTGTATGCATTATCATAGATTCTTGAAAGCACTTTATATGGACCAGCTCCTCGTGGCATCAACTTGGACTTGCGCAATGTAGGGAATCTATCCTTGTGAAAATAACCCATACCATATCACCGGGCTAAAATATCACCTCCTTGTGCCTCTTGTTAACACGATCAGTGACATGTTTTCCCTTCTTCTCAATATCTTGCTTTGTCTTCTCATGAATCTTCCTCACAAAATCTGCACGCTTAGATGCCCCCATATTGACTCTGTATTGAATTGGAAGCATCAGCAAATCAAGTGGAGTAATGGGTTTCAAACCATAAATCACTTCAAACAGACATAATTCAGTAGTTGAATGCAATGCCCTATTATAAGCATCTCCACATGCGGTAAACACTCCTCCCACTCTTGCAGATTTTCTTGATCATGGCTCGCAACAGTGTTGATAATGTGGGATTCACCACCTCCGTTTGTCCATCAGTTTGGGGGTGACAAGTAGTACTAAACAACAACGTTGTTCCCAGCTTCCCCCATAATGTATTCCAAAAATAGCTCATAAAATTCACATCACGATCGCAAACAATATTCTTTGGTACTCCATGTAATCTCACCATGTCTCTGAAAAACATATTAGCAATATGTGACGCTTCGTCGCTCTTGTGGCATGCAATAAAATGTGACATCTTAGAAAATCTATCCACTACCACAAATATAGAATCAAGTCCTCTTCGATTTCATGGTAATCCTACCACAAAATCTGTAGTAATATCCTCCCATGGAGTAATAGGTGCAGGAAGAGGAATATACAAACCATGAGACTTTAATTCCGTTTTGGCCTTGTTGCAGGTGATGCAACGCCTCACAAATATGTCCATATCATGCCTCATGTGTGATCAATAAAAGTGATCAGCTAACATAAGCAATGTTTTCTCAAGTCCAAAGTGTCCCATCAATCCACCACTATGTGATTCCTGCAACAATAACAAACGCACAGACGACTCGGGCACACATAATGTGTTAGCTCTAAACAGAAATCCATCGTGAATATGATAATTTTCCCATGCTTTCACCATAGAACATTTAGCCAAAGGCAAAGAAAACTCAGTATCATTAGCATATAATTCACGTTAACTCTCTAAACGAGGAACTTGCATATCCAATTGTGTCAATAACATGGTTTTCCTAGAAATTTCATCATCTACCACATTATCCAATCCTTTCTTATACTTAATTATGTATGGGAAAGATTCAATGAATTTGACCCACTTAGCATGACGTTTATTAAGATTAGATTGGCTCTTCAAAAAAATTAATGCCTCATGATTATAATGTATTATAAATTCTTTTGGCCACAAATAATGTTTCCAAACCTCAAGAACTCTAACAAGCGCATACAATTCTTTATCATAAACAGAATAATTCAGTTGTGCACCACTCAATTTTTTATAAAAAATGTAAATGGTTTCTTCTCTTGCATTAACACTCCACCGATTCCATTACCACTAGCATCACATTCAATTTTGAATTGCCTATTGAAATTAGAAAGTATCAACAATGGTGCAGAAATCAAATGACGTTTCAGCTCATCAAATGCAATATCTTGTGCTACCCCCACTCGAAATCAACACACTTTTTAGTAACATCATTCAAAGGTGCGGCAAGAGCACTAAAATCTTTCACAAAGCGTCTATAAAATCTAGCAAGACCATTAAAACTACGTACTTGACTCACATTCAACGGGGTAGGACAATTTTTAATAGTTTCAATTTTAGTTTAATCTACTTCAATTCCATGCTTAGAAACAACATATCCTAGAAATATAATCTTATCTTTGCAAAATGTGCACTTAGCAAGATTACCAAACAATTTATTTTCACGCAGACATGCAAAACTTGTCTAATATGATCAATATGTTCAGATTCATTATGACTATAAATTAGTATGTCATCGAAATATACTACCACAAACTTGCCAATAAAATTACATAAAACATGGTTCATTAATCTCATGAAAGTACTAGGTGCATTAGTTAATCCAAAAGGGATTACTAACCACTCATATAAACCAAAAAAATTTAAAAGGTTGTTTTCCACACATCCCCCTCTTTCATCCTAATTTGATGGTAACAACTATGCAAATAAATTTTAGAGAAAATAGCAACACCACTTAATTCATCTAACATGTCTTCCAAACGTGGAATAGGATGACGATAACGAATAGTGATGTTGTTAATTGCTCTACAATCTACACATGTGCTTTAAGTACCATCTTTCTTAGGAACTAAAATAACAGGAACAACACAAGGGCTTGAGCTAATTCAAATATACCCTTTATCAAGAAGCTCTTGCATTTGTTTCTGAATTTCCTTCGTTTCTTTGGGATTTGTCCTATAGGGAGCTCGGTTTGGCCATGATGCTCCTAGAATCAGGTCAATTTGGTGCTATATCCCCCACAATGGTGGCAGCCCTCAGGGTATCTCCTCCAGAAACACATCATCAAACTGCTGCAACACATTAGAAACACCAATAGAGAGAGGGGTCATGTCATTAGAAACAAGTATTTCTCCCTTGTGAATAAGAACAATAGGGACTAAAGTGGGATCCTGTCTAAACTCTCTCAAATCCTCTTTGGTGGCTAACATGCATAGTATGTTCACTCCCTCACTTTTATTTTTACCACTCGGTTTGGTTTTGCTACTTTCACCCATGGAAATATTATCCCCTCTTTTTTCTACTCTCCCACTCTCCTTCTCAAGATGTACTTCAGTTTTTTTAGAAGATTCATTTAAAATTTGTTGTGGTGTCATAGGCCTCAAAATAATGTCTCTCCCATGCCAATTCAACTCATAGGTATTTGCTCTCCCATTGCGCATGACACTCCTGTCGAATGGCCATGGTCTTCCCATAATAAGTGGCAAACAATCATAGGAACCACATCATACACTCAATGGTATCTTTGTATGGTCCAATATGAAATTCCACACGCACCATGTCGATCACCTTCATCTCTCCACTATCACTCAACCATTGAATATGATAAAGATTGGGGTGTGGCATATATATTAGTTTCAGCTTTGCATATAAATCTTTTCTTGCCAAATTTCTACAACTTCCTCCATCAATAATAACCATGCATGCCATGTTAGGACCAATAAAAACTTTGGTTTGAAATAAACTGCAACGCTAATTTTCAGGACTTGGTGTAACACCCAAAGATTTCTGCGTGCAAGCAATGGAAGGAATATGTGTAGCATAAGCATCCAATGGTCCATCACTCGAATAACCATCATCATCATCATTAGGATCGGCATCATCTCCTGTTTCATACTCATTGTCCTCATTAACAATCATAAACTTTGCATTGGGACAATCCCTCTTGAAATCCCCTTTTCCTCCACAAGTGTGACAAGACATGTCTCTATTTCGTGGTGTAGAGATAGAAGAATCAGTGGCACTAGATGTAGGTGGGGTTGTTTTCCTTGTATTAGAGCACTAGAATCATCCTTAGAAGATGTATTACCATGTATAGTAGATGGAGGGGCTGGTGTAGGCGTGGAAATAGGTGTTCTCGAAGGAAAACAACTCCTAGCTGCATTACGGGCTGTCATCTTTGCTTCCTCGGCTATTTTCATTTCAGCCTCACATGCGTGATGTAACAAATCATTCATATCATGGTATTGGTGGTGCCTTACAATGATCTTGAATTTGTATTGCAAACCTAAAAGAAAATGTTAGATCGTTTGCTCCAATTGTTCCCTCACACGTGCCCTTTGCATAATCATCTCCATCTCCTGAAAATATGCATCAATATTCATAGTACCTTGCTTCAATTGTTGCAATTGATAATAGAGAGAACGAATATAATTGTGTGGCACAGATCTGTCCCTCATAGCTTGCTTCATAGTCCTCCAAGTGATAATAGGTGGATCACCATCTTCCTCTCTTTGATGCACAATATTATCCCACCAACAAAGAGCATAGCCATTAAACTCATAAGAAGCCTTCATGTCTTCAGTGCAGTCATTCAAACGCCATACTTTCTCAATTTTTAGCTCCCAAGTGAGGTACTCCTCAACATCATTGGTATCAAAACTGAAGTTTGGAATATATAATTTCGGTTTGCCCAAAGCATCATCCTCTATAATAATTTTAGCACCTTCATTATGAGGAGCATGCGTTGCACCTAGTTGGTGAAAACCTCAACCATGTTGAGCTCCACGTCCTCTCTCACGTCCACCCATGGCCAAACTGAAGATCGATCTCCTCATGTGCATGGGCAGCATTATGAGCATCACTATGAACACTCCCATTATCACCAACAAGTCTTTGTTCCACCAATGTTTTCAATCAGCAATTTGTTTTGTCAATGTGGTAGCAGAAGTTTGCAAATCAGTAACTTGGCCTTGAGTATCTTCAGTTGTCTTAGTCAGTCCCTCTACCTTGAGATCCACACCTTGAATAGTATCATCAAGCTTATCATTCTCTATATCAAATTTCTTTGTCAATTGGTCATGTAGTGCCTTGTACTCATTCCACTTCACCACCTCATCACGACCCTTATTTTTCTGCACACAAGCATCACTAGAAGCATCCATGATTAATATGTTAGTGAAAAATAAAACAAGCATAGGTGGATGCTCTCTCTCCAATCACTCAAAATAACAAATAGAAGTGTATCTTACCGTTCCAAAGTGAATAGAATGGACTTACCAACCTAGTAGTAGTAGCACATGTACATATGTGAAGAGGAGAATACCAAGGGTTTTAGCTACCACAAGACAAAAACTGGGTATATGGTGGAGCTTGGTTGAGATACCTAACAACACCAAAAATACAAATCCTATTTGTTGTTTATGTGATACAAAAAATCACAGGAAACACACACGTGGAGAATAATGTGGCAAAGCAACTATAGGGATGAGCACAAAAATATTGTAATAACCAGAAAACAACTCTTGTTGCAATGCACTCAAAAGACACTAGCAGGTAGCTCACAGAAAACAGACACAAGATTTCTCAATTTAGTGTCAAAAGATTGCAATGTATGTCTCAAGCTCAACTCAGAAAATATGTATCAATTCGGTCTCTTTTTGATTTTTCTGTTTTTCCGTCTTCTTATACTCTTTATTTTACATTTTTTTTTTGCATTTTCCAATGGCCAATATATCAACAAGGAGGGATATAAAAGGAAACAACTAAAAGAAAAAAAAAATCATGAGCAGCCTATTGAGCAAAGTGTGTGCTAGTCTTATATGGGTAAGTGCGCCTAAATATATTGTTGTAGAAAGGCAGTGTCTAAGGCTCACAAGTTTTAGATTTGAAATCCTATGAAAATCACAAAAGAAACCTACAACAAAACTCTAAAAAGACTCACTAAGCCTCGCGGCAGAAAAATTGCAATTTCTGTGCTGGCGCGGCAGCGGGTGATCTCGGCAGCAAGTTGGCAATTTTTGTGCCGCGGCAACATAGAGATTTCGAGTCCGATTGCAACTAGGAGGCGTGGCAGCGAATTGGCTGTTTCTGTGCCGCAGCAGAACTTGGAGTTCGAGTTGGACTAGGCAACGGCATGACAATGTTTGGGGAAAACTGTGTCGCGGGAGAACATGAATTGGATTCTGATTACAGCTAGGAACAGTATGGAAGAAAAATTACAGATTCTGTGCCGCGGTAGGACTAAAACCTAAACTCAGATTTTGTCTAGAAAACCAACTCAGTAACGAATTTGTTGGGGCTTTTATGTGATTGTATCCTAAAATAAAATAAAATAAAGAGGACTCAAACAAGCACTAGAACCCTAACCCTAACCTAAAGAACTCCACACAAAAATAGAAAGAGACTAGCAAATCGATATGATCTAGGCTATGCCAATGATCTAACCCTAATGATTTTGTGGCTTTTTCTGGATAGGAATCAAACCAGCTAACTACAGGGATGAATTGTTCCCGAGCAAACCCAGTAATTTGATACCAAGATGATATGGGGTGGCCTGATCTTCTTGTTGATCTTGTGGTAAATTGTGTATGATAACTCGTGTCTCACTGAAAACTCTCCGGCTAATCCATGTTTCCAATGAGATGGCTTTCAACCCCTTGGATGTTCGCAGCTCCACACGCTTGCACATGCAGCCACCGACTATTATGTGGTCATGTACCTTCTGATTCCCAATGGAATAGTAGATAACATGCAGAATTTGCAGTTGAAATATACTTCAAGATGAATGCTTACAAGCAATCTGATCTAGAAATCTAGGGTTCTTATTTTTAACGTAGTCTAAATTGTCTAACTCCCAGGTCCTAGGTATTTATGGGGAGGGGATGCGTCCAACAACCAATGCTCGCCGCCCTTTAGTCTCACTCGGGTTAGACTCAACCCAAACTTATACAAACTGACCCAACTTGGGTTCGTCCATCAAGGGACACGCACGTCCACTCCTACCCCTAGTAGGACTCCTTCTTAGGGGCAACACCATGATGTTGGGCACCATCTTCATGTCTCCCTCTATGTTCTCATGCCACCCTCGAGCACATGTACTAAGTTGTTTTCCATGTGTTCCATGTTGTTTTCCATGTGTTTCCCTCTGTTTTCCATGACATTCTTGATGTTTTCCAGACGTCCCCCTTGTTTTCCACCATGTCTTATATGTTTGAAATATTTTATTATATACCCATGATTCCTTAGTCTTGCTCGTTCTTCCCCACGCTCTAAACTTTTTCTCACTTTTCCCCATTCTCTTAGCTGAAACTCTCACAAAAGTTGAAAAATGTCGTTTGCCGTCCAGTCAATGCATTGACCGTCAACTGATGAGTTCGTGTCGACGAGTGGGTACGGGTCCTCCTTTGGCCGTTGCGTGCCTATTGGGACCACAAGGAGACACGTAAGCGAGCTTGTCGAAAGCTGAAACAGATCGACACCACCGCATCGCGCAGCCTCGCCCCCTCCGCGGCCGCCCCATCCCCTCCGCCGCCGTTGTGTCGTGTTCTCCACCGCCCCATCCCCTCCGCCGCGTACTCCGACACATCTACCTCGCCTCACCATTAACCCCACCACCATCTTTGAAGCCATGTTGAGCTAGGACCCCCTTAATGCCCTCAGCCGTGGAGAGGATTGGGTTGAATCAACAGCGGATACTTCATGGATTAGACCCGGGTAAGCAATGCTTCCCCTTGAATTGGTGTTCTAGCTTGTAAGTAAGGCCGTATTTGACATTTTTTTTAGCTTGAATCATTCCAATTTCTCTGCTCTGTCCCGTGCCTAACTACAGCCATATGTTTGAACTAAATAGGATTGATCCTGCGCTGGCTTTCCAGCTGGCGGTTCGAATGGAAACTAGTGTGATGCGTGGTACTAAACTGCATTTTCTTCATTCGTTTGTCTATCCGGTTGTGATAGAAACAGACATTTGCTTCAGAGATTTTCTCACTACCCTCCGTTCAGCCTATCCATGGAGCGACGCCGATGCTGTTGAATTGAGTTACTTCAGCAGTACCGAGCAAAGATTTCTCCCACTAACTTGCAACGAGCATCTCGGGTTGTTTTGTACTCTCAATGTTGGCAGCCATTTCGGTAAACGTCATATCGACGTGCTTCAGCCACGCGCAAAACCAGTCAAGGGGAAGGGTGTTCGGAAATAATTTGTCTCTACTAATAGCCAGCACCCCGGGACTCCTTTTAGGTCGATACCAAATAAATCGAGTGGTTCGTGGAGCCACAACATTCCTGCTGCTGAATCTGCTGCCGGTAGTGCTGCTGCTTCTCCTGTACCTGCTATAGTCGTTGTAGAAGAATATGCACAACTTGACGAGGAAGTGCCTCGAAACGATGATGAAGACGAGATGATTTACCCTGAACTGGTAGATAGAGCCAGTCAGCAAGTGATGACCCACAAGTATAGGGGATCGCAACAGTCTTCGAGGGAAGTAAACCCCAAATTTATTGATTCGACACAAGGGGAGCCAAAGAATATATATATGCCTTAGCAACTGAGTTGTCAGTTCAGCTACACCTGAAAGTAGACTTGCTCGCAACAATTTATCGGTGGTAACAGTTTTATAGCAGCAGTAGAAATAAAATAACAGCAGTAGCAATCGCGGAAAACAACAGTATGGGAATACCGTACGCATAGAGGGAATGGATGGACGGGCGTTGCATGGATGGAAAAGGTCATGTAATAATAACAACGAGGGTATTGCAGATAATAATAATAAAGTATCAAACATGTAGGCAAACCATAGGCATGTGTTCTAATATAGTCATACGTGCTCGCAATGAAAAACTTGCACAACATCTTTTGTCCTACCAGCCCGTAGCAGCGGGGCCTCTAGGGAAACTACTATTAATTAAGGTGCTCCTTTTAATAAAGCACCGGAGAAGAGCATTAACACTCCATGAACACATGTGATCCTCACATCACAGCCATCCCCTCCGGTTGTCCCAATTTCTATCACTTTGGGGCCTCGGGTTCGGGACAACAATGTGTGTAAAATAACTTGCAGGTATGATCAAGAAACAATATTATACTCATGAAACAATAACATGTTAAGATCTGAAATCATGGCAGTCGGGCCCTAGTGACAAGCATTAAGCATAACAAGTTGCAACAATAGTAGAAAACACTAACAATGGATACTAGGCACTATGCCCTAACAATCTGGCATTATTACATGATCAATCTCATCCAATCCCTTCCATCCCTCTCAGCCTACAGCGGGGTTTACTCACACATGGACGGGGGAAACATGGATGGTTGATGGAGAAGGAGTGGCGGTGTTGATGGCGATGATCTCCTTCAAATCCCTGTCCCGGCAGGGCACCAGAACAGGAACTTCTGGTCCCTGAATCGAGGTTTGGGTGGCGGCGGCGCTCTGTTGTGTTTCTGTGGAATATGACGAGTCCCCTCGCATTTTAGGGTTGAATGCAATATGTAGTCGAAAGGGGAGTACGAGGGGGTGTGGGAGTGGCCCACACCACCAGGTGGCGCGACCTAGGGTGGGGTATGCGCCAGGGGGTGGTGTGGCCCCCTCCTGGCCCCTCTCGTGGCCCCCTTGTGGCTCCCGGGGTCTTCCGGTGTTTTAAGACCAATGGGGTCTTTTTCGGGCATTTTTCTGAAAGTCGATTTTTCTGCACAAAAACGACACACTAGAGTAATTCTGCTGAAAACAGTGTTAGTCTCTGTTAGTGGTATCCAAAACTCTCAAGTTTAGAGGAAAACAATAAGAAAAGTGTTCAGCAAAGGACATACATTTTCGACGTATCAGCAAGCAGTGGATGATGAATATCCGGAGGAGCCCATGAGCCGAGCTAGGTTTGATGACACTGACGATGAAGAGGATGTGGAGAACAATGATAGCTTAATTTTGGGTGAATACGATGGTGACGACGTGCCAACAATTGAGTGGAACAGGGAGAACCCTGAGCTTACTGAAGGCACAATATTCCAATCGATGGTGGACTATCGGAATGCAGTAACTACATATTGCATTCTTACTAAAAAATACCTATAAGATTAAAAGGAGTGAGCCAAGAAAGTTCTTAGTTTATTGTTCATATGATAGGTGTATGTGGAGGTTGCATGCATCCTGTATGCTAAAGAGAAAACTGATTTAGGTACTCCAAGTTTATTGATTACTTTATTTCAGATCTTTGAGTAAAGTTTCGTATCCCTTATTTTTGAGGGTACCTATTTTTTACTCTTTATTTTTTTCAGATAAAGAAATACCCACACAATCACCCATGTCCACCTGGAGGGGGGGAAGGCAAAATCCAAACTAGCAAAAACTCGATGGGTGGCAGATGCAATATTGGATTGGCTGAGGGAAAAACATGGTCTTGGTCCAACATCACTCCAAGGGAAGCTTTTTGAGAAGTATAAGATTTTAATTCCTTACATGGGGATTTTCAATGCTAAAAAAATGGCTCTTGACAGGATTAATGGTGAATTGAATAAAAGTTTTCAGTTGCTTTACACCTTCAAAGATGAAGTGGAGATGGCTAGTCCAGGTAGTGTTGTTGAAATTGACAAGCATACAGTTCCATTCAAAATAAAAGGTAAGTCATTTGACAAGTAGTGCTTCAGAAGGGCTTTTGTATGTTTCAAGGCTTGCTAGCAGGGGTTTCTTGATGGATGCAGGTCTTATTTGGTTGTAGATGCTACCCATTTGACTGGAAGATGGAGAGAACAACTAGTAGTAGCTTCTGTAGTTGATGGACACAACTAGCTATTCCCGGTTGCATTTGGTGTTTTGGAGGCAGAGTCTGAGGAAAGTTGGGTCTAGTTTCTGCAACAGTTGCGCAACATTATAGGCACACCCCCAGGTTTAGCTATGCATAAAAATTCTTGCAAAGGTCTAGAGAGTGCAGTAGAAATTGTATTCCCTGGAATGGAGCATAGGGAATGTATGCGACACCTAGCGCAAAATTTTAAAAAGAAGTTCAAACGAAAAGTTTTTTATGAGAACTTATGGCCAGCATCATACACATGCAGCAAAAGGAAGCATGAGAACTATTTGAGAGTGTTGTATGCTCATAAGCATCCAGAGTTGAAGGAGTATATGGATGCACCTCATGGAAAGGTGTGGTCAAAAAGCAAATTCAACACCATATGCAAAGTAGACTATGTGACCAACAATCTTGCAGAATGCTTCAATGCAAAGTTCAAGTCAATCAAGGGTTATTTGGTTTGGCAAGCATTTGACAAGATAAGGCAGATGATCATGATAAAGATGGCTCTCCGCAAAAGAATTGTTGAAACACAATATGTTGGCCATGTTATACTCCCATCACTGATTAAGGCATTGCGCCACAAGGCAAGATGACTGAAGATGAAATGCATCCGACCGTCAACATACGAGGCTGAGGTAGCATACGCTGACAGTAAAAATAGGGAATGGGGGTATCTAGTGAACCTAGCCACTAGAGAATGTAGGTGTAGGCAATGGAAGATTCGTGGGAAGCCATGCATACATGCTCTACATCTGATGACCCTGATCGGGTGTGAAGATGGTGAAGTTGATCAGTATTGCTCTGACTATTTCTCTGTTGCTAAATTTAAGGTTGCTTCTGCTCACAATGTACCTGCACTCGTGGGAAAAGACCAATGGAACATAGTAGATCCAGGGTTCAAACTTCACTCTCCTTTACTGACTAGACCACCAGGAAGACCAAGAAACAACAAATACAAAGCAGGTGAAGAGAGTCGTGTACCAAAAAAGAGGGCGTACAAAAAATGTGCAATTCTGGGGCACATTGCTAGGCTTTGTTCCAATCCAGTGGATGCATCATTTGGAGAAGAAGACCGATGGACAGCATCAAATGCAGAGGAGAATGCATCAGCAATGGAGATTGAAGATGGAGGGGACCATGCAGCAGCAATTGAGTCTGAAGATGCACTCCTTGTTGAAGCAGCACCTTGGTATGTGTGTGCATTCCCTTTTTATGAATTTTGTTCTCTTTTCTCCATATGTCTTATAATTTTATTTCTCAACACTAGGATAAATGGAGGCAGAGGGAAGAAAAGGTGTAGAGAGGAGGCTATAGGAGAAGAAGAGGATAGAGCCCGAGAAAATGAAGTTCAGTCATCATCGGATGGCTTAGAACTTGAATCCATGGCTCTTGATGGTATTGAAGCTATAAGAGAAGAAGAGGATAGAGTAATTGTACCAGTTGTTGCTTTAAGGATTACTGAACACACAGATGACTGTCAACTTGTCATCGAGTGCTTGTCGAGTGGAATTACTCCGTCACCACCTCCACGGCCACAACCCCAAGGGAATATCAGAAGGAGCAAGATGATTCCAAATAATACTCTAGCTAGGGAAACCCGGAGCAAGACGGTGAAGCCATCTACTCACATAAAGAGCAGGTCGAAGATTTGAATTTGAACTATGAATTTTAATTTTTCTGGATTTGTAGTTAGGTGTTTGTGTTGTCAACTTGAGATCTTTTGATAACTTATAAGTCTTAATAATATTGTTTGTTCTTTGGTATCATATGTGAGGCATAATGAATATTTGAAACAAAGGTTGAATTTGAAGTAATATTTGAATTTGGAATAAAATTATAATTTAAGCCAAAGTTGAAGTTGTACAAAAATTTCAAATCTGTTGCTCTTTAGTACTTGTTTGACCTAAAGTTAAACTTTCACTAACATTTGAACCCCAATATTTGAAGGTGATCAATCCGAAGGAGAAACGTGCTACAAATGAGCTCTGAATCTAAGGTAAACAGCCCCATTTGTAATCAAGTTTGTTTTCGACCTTCTCTAAATGAGCCAATGTTTTGTAGGTGACACCTATTCCATCTAAATAGTGTCCAATCAAAGTCTCACTATTTTTTGAATTAATTTTCATATTATTTATTTATTTTTTGAAAAAAAATGCTTTTAACTGAAAACCACCAAAACACACGTTTGAGACATGAAAATGAAAAAGTAAGTTCAAAACCGTCTGATTCACTCCAAGAGGAAGCTTTGATGATTTTTTTGATTTTTTTCAAAACCAAAACCCTCCTTCACTCTCCATCGAACTCTGAAAAGTTCTATACACAATTGCTCATTTGTGAGAAGCCTTTTTTCATGAAAATGTCCTGACACTGAGTTTATAATTTTTTCTCATAACCATGTCACGTATGACGTCTATGTGAGCTTGTCGTGCATTTTTTTTTGAATTAGTTATGGTCATTTGAACCTGATTTTGATGGCTCGCTTGTGAAAATGATTTTTCTTGAAAATGTCCCTATAGCATGTTTATATTTATTTTTTAGTAACTATATCTTATGAGCTGACAAATTACGCTTTGTTTCCATTTTTATTTTTTTGAATTAGTTATGGTCATTTGAAGTTCTGTTATACCCTAATAACCCCAAAACCCCAATAACCTCGTAACCCCAAAACCCTAGCGCCGAACGTCAGCCATCCGATCATAACCTACGGCCAATGCTAACCATAAGATCTGACCTTCTAGAAGGAATTTTGGGGATAGGCCCGCGAGCCATCTCCGTGCCATTGGATGGCGTCGACGGTTGAGATCAGAGTTCAGTCTTTTAGAAGAGAGGGAAATCCGCAAGAGGCCGGTTCTGCATCCTGATTGGTCGCGCCATTGTATTATACTGACACATCAACACAGTCACACAGCAGCCCGTGCCCTCCTCCACCCATCGACACGGTCACATAGCATCCCGTGCTCGCCTCCCCTTTGGATCTCGGCGACAGAGCAGTTCTTCTTCCTCTCCGGCTAGATGTCGATCTCCACGTCATCCTCCCGCCCCCTGTGGCCTACGTATGGTTTATTGTCGATGCAGCAGTGACTGGACTGCACACACACCATGATGTAACACACCTCATTCCACCAATCTCATCACCAAGTGGACCTATGACAAGATCACGAGCAAACGAGATGCATGATAAGGTGAACTCAATCTTCTCTCTCTCTCTCTATGCTTCCGATAACTTAGTGAATGGTGCGCTACCCCATGGAAATGCCCTATGTGTGCTCAGGTTTGACCCCACCATGGACCCCCAAGACGATGCCCAAGATGCCCAAGAACATGCCCAAGATGATGCCCAAGAAGATATGGAAGAAGTTTGAGAAGACGGTATCGAGAAAGAAGACGAGAAGGAGAATAGGGGAGAAGGGCAGGAAACCCGACCTCAAACTTCGGCCAGGCCGGCCTTTAGGCTGGGCCCCTGCCAGAAGCCCCCGTCCTCCATCCTGGCCTCAGTCCGGGTCGCCTGCGCCTCAGGTCGGGCAGCCACCCGAGCACGCTGACCTTCATCCTGGCCTCGGCCCGGGTCTCTTGCGCGCCAGGCCGGTTGCCAACCAAAAAGGCTGGCCTCCACCCCAGCCTCGGACCAGCTCCCCTGCGCTCCAAGGCCGGCTATCCAGCTGTTTCTCCCACCCGGGCCTCAAGGGCCGGCTCCCCTGAAGACACGCAAATGGAGAGAAAACCCCCTTTTTCTCCTCTCACCTACCCCCTTGGCTATATAAGGAACCCCTTTGACTATATCTAGGGTTAGAGATGAATTTAGACATTTGAGCTTTTCTCTTGTACCCCTCTTGTGAGGCTACTCCCATGGTTTGTACCTAGGATCCTATCAAGGCTACTCCTATTATGTGTATCTAGGATTGTATGAAGATTCATCGGGTTTCCTATCATTTCCCCTTGGGATTCAGTTAGGGACTTTCCAATCTTCCTCAACTAACCCTTGAGGTTCTATTGGCGTGGTTGACTGGCCACGCGTGCGAAGCGGTTTCCGTTGGTGGGTTGTATTGACCGTCCCGTAGGCGGCCGTTGTAGCTTAGTTGACGAGAGATTTGGGTTCTTCAGTTCTTGCTAGTTATCTCCCCTTTGTTTGCCCACGATTCCCTTTGATTCCCCTCTCGTGTTCATCGTTCGTTCTTCATGTTCTTGGTCGATTCGTGAAGATCTGGCCACCCAAGAGGTTAACCCCTCCATCATCTGGTATCCAGAGCTAGATTGACACGAATTCTACCCCCACAATCCCCCTTTCTACAACATATTTTCTTCATCCACCATAAATTCGAAAATTTCACCAAAATAGCCTCAAAAGGGATTTCGGTCGATCTGTTGGTTTGTTGAGTTTTTCGTGGATTTGATCTGTGGATTTTTTGCTTCAGGCCGTTACCCACCTTTATATTCAGCCACTGTCCTTGAATTTTTCCAAAAACTTTCTTGGATTTGAAGGAATTTCGAATTTGGGCAAAAATCCAAGAAAAATCCTGCTCTTCGATTCCTAGAAAGATTTTTTATCGTGTTTTTCTTTGTCGTTGTTGGTCCGATTTGAGTGATTCAAGTGTCCACGCTAAGACCACACGACATCATCTATGGATCTACACCAACGGATCGTGTATGGCTCTTGTGAGAGCGTAGTTTCCAGTAGGAGTTGGCATTTTGGAATCATCAAAAATCAAAAAATCAAAAAAAGGAGAAAATAGAAGCAAAAGACCGATGCCAATTGCTATCACTTGTAGGAACATGTAGCTTCACGTTGCAAAAGAGAAGACAGTGACCAGTTTCCACGGTGCGAATCTTGTTGCTTCTTATAGTTTGTGGTTTGAGCTAGGGTCCTCCTTACGTTGGTGTGGCATTGAGCTTAGTCTTCGTTAGGAACATTTCGTCTCCGCTCGTCCATTGGCCGCACTAACCCCATTTATCCCTTATGTGTGTGTGTTCCATTTTTGTTTCATCCACTAGGTTTGGTTCTTTTTCTATCATTTCATTTCGGTTCTTCTCTATGTTTTACAACAAACTTTTCTTTGGATTTGTTGAGTTTCCTTGCCACTTTCGTCACCCATTTGCCTTCCACATAAAGTGTGTATGTGTTGCCATTTGCGGTTTTCTTTCGATCTTTTTGGACTATTTTTGGACATACCTCCCTACACCTAGGCTCGTCCACTAGACTCAATACGACCAAAAAAGGTAACGTTGGGTAAGTGAGACATCAGTTTCTTCATATCACCCTTGTGTGTTTTTGAGATGGCTAGGGAAGGAGTGTTCACAAGTCCGAGCTCAAAAGATGAAGGAAACCCTTTCTTCAACGACAACAACAACAACGCATACCACAACTTCGTCACCCACAACGACCATTTCCAATTCCGCCAACTTGTGAAGGACGGATTGGAGCGCTATGAACATCGACTCCAAGCACAAGAGGCTCGATTGAATGATCAAATGACATGCATCAACATCAACTTGGCAAACCTTGCCAACCGTCGTGGATCATCATCGTCCTCAAGGTCGCGACGATCAAGCCACCACACTCAAGATCCTCACCAAGCTCGTTGCCATGGTCACAACCCCAACGTGGAGGATGGTGAAAAACTTCAACAACCACCACCACCACATCCTCCACCACAAGCTCATCGACAACATTGGTATGACGATAGCTCGCCATCACCACCTCCTCGACACCAACAAGGACGTGGTGACCGTCTTCCACATCAACCTCAATGACCGAACATTCGACAACATCATCCACCACCTCCACAAGGCCACGCTACTGACTATGGTCACAATGACTTCATGGAAGGTGCTCGTCAACATCGAAGGCCACCAAGGTGCAATGAGCGTCCCAACCACAATGACCGCCAAGAACAAGAACTTCCTCAACACCCTCGCCATGAACAAGAGCGTCCTCAACACCCTCGCCAAGAACAAGAACTTCCGCAACACCCTCGCAATGAACAAGAGCGCCCTCAACAACAAAACCATGACATTGATGATAGTGAACGCCGAGAAGCACGACTACGTCACCATCAACAACCACCTCTTAATGACCACCGGCTTCATCCTCCTCATCATGACCGCCAACGCCAAGACAATAAGGATGACCCATATGATCTTTCACCTCCTGTCTATGATGAAGACCTACATGAGCGACCGCATCGACAACATGAAGACAACAACATGAGTGCCCTTTGCTTCAACATCCAAAAGTTCAATGGTGAAAATGATCCCGAAGAATATCTTGCTTGGGCTCTCAAGGTGGACAAGATCTTCGGCATCCACAACTTTAGTGACAAGAAGTTGGTTGCTATGGCTTCTTTGGAGTTTGAAGGCTATGCACTCTTATGGTGGGACCGTATACAAGCGGAAAGATTCCGGGACCGGATTTCTCCCATTGACACTTGGAACGAGCTGAAGCAATTCATGAATGCTTGCTTTGTTCCTCCACACTACAAGCGCGACCTCTTCAAAAAGCTTCAAGATCTTCGACAAGGTTTTAAGTCGGTTGATGAGTACTACAAGGAGATGGAGACCGCTTTGATAATAGATCATGTGATGGAATCTCAAGAGCAAACAATGGCCCGCTTCCTCAATGGCCTCAACTATCCCATAAGGAAGATTGTCGATTATCAACCCTATGAAAACATCGTTGCACTTGTCCATCAACCTCTCAAGGCCGAACATCAAATTGCGGAAGACCTCAAGTACAACAAGCAAGATGCTTACTTTGCATCAAGGCCTTCTTCTTCTTCTTACCCAATGACACAAGTGCCAACACCGACCAAAACCAAGAGTACTTCTAGAGCTTCTATTGCTACCAACAAATCTCCGCAACCGTTCAAGAAACAAGTGCCTCCCACCACCACCTCTAATGCTCCTCAAGTCAAATCGAGCACAATTACTTGCTTCAAATGTGGTTGAAGTGGAAACAAATCTTTCGAGTGTTCCAAAAAGATGATCATGATTGTCAACCAAGATGGTGAACGTGACTCCATGAGTGAAGGAGAATACTATGCCTTGCACAAAGTTGCTCTTAATTCCTTAGACGTGCAAAATGATGATGAAGAAAGTGTCTATTGCGATGAGGAAAAGAATCCATCGCTAGTGATGACTAGAGTTCTTACCACCTCTCCTCAAGATGAACATCACCAACATTGCAATCTCTTCCAAACTCGAGCCGAGATTAATGGTAAATCAATCAAGGTTATCATCGATGGCGGTAGTTGCCACAATTTGGCTAGCAAAGAGCTTTGCGACAAACTCCAGTTCACTTACAAGCAACACCCACATACCTACCATGTCCAATGGGTTAGTGACTCCGACACCTTCAAGATTCAACACATCGTTTCCGTACACTTCAAGATTGGTCCCTATGAAGACACGGTTGAGTGTGACATTGTTCCTATGACCGTGTGTCATCTTCTTCTTGGACGACCTTGGCAATATGACAAGAGTGCTATTCATAACGGACGCACCAACCACTATAGCTTCAAGTGGAACAACAAGACGTTTGTGCTCCGCCCCATGTCTCCTAGCCAAGTGATCGCCGACAATGCCAAGGCCCTTGCACGCAAAGAAGAAGAGCTAAAATCTCGTGAGATGAGTTGTGAGAGAGTGATCCACCTCAAAGAGAGTGAGAGCCACAAGCCAAACATGAGTGGAAAATTTTCGAGTGCTCCCAAAGGCCTTGCCTTACTTGCCACCAAAAGGGAGATGCGAGAGTTACCATATGACCCATCCATCCTCCACTTTTCCTCGTGTGCAAAGGAGAAGCACTTGAAACTAACCCCATAACAAGCTTTCCTCCGTCTTTGTTGCCTTTGTTGCAAGAATTTTAGGACGTGTTTCCCGAAGAACTACCACCGGGTCTACCTCCCCTACGTGGAATCGAGCACCGCATTGACCTCATTCCGAGTGCGCCACTCTCAAACCGCGCTCCCTACCGCACCAACATCGAGGAGACTAAGGATATCGAGCGGAAAATCCAAGAACTACTTGAGAAAGGTTTTATCCGCGAATCTCTTAGCCCTAGTGTCGTTCCGGTTATCCTTGTCCCTAAGCAAGATGATACTTCTCGCATGTTTATGGGTTGTCGTCCTATCAATGCTATCATTGTTAGATATAGACATCCCATCCCTAGGCTTGATGATATGCTTGATGAATTAAGTGGTGCTACTATATTTTCCAAAATTGATCTTAAAAGTGGATATCACCAAATTAGCATGAGCAGGTGATGAATGGAAAACAGCTTTCAAAACAAAACTTGGCTTGTATGAATGGCTTGTCATGCCCTTTAGTATTTCGAATGATCCTTCAACTTTCATGTGTCTTATGAATGAAGTTTTGCGCCCTTTCATTGGCAAATTTGTCGTGGTTTATTTTGACGACATCCTTATCTATAGAAAATCTTTGGAGGATCACCTTGATCATATTTCTCAAGTCTCTTCACAAAGCAAAAAAAATCGCAAATCTTTCCAAATGCAATTTTTGCACCAACAAGCTTGTTTTCTTGGGTTTTGTGATTTCCTCCAATTGAATTTAAGATGACGATAAGAAAGTCGAGGAAATTCGAAATTGGCCTAACCCTACTTTCGTGGGTGAGATAAGACGTTTTCATGGTGTTGCCAGTTTCTATCACCGTTTTGTGAAGGATTTTTCAACCATTGCTTTACCTTTAAATGACCTTACAAAGAAGAATATATCGTTTGTTTGGGGCAATGCTCAACAAAAAGCTTTTGATACCCTCAAGAAATGTTTGACCGAAGCACCTTTGCTTGTCTTGCTAGATTTTGAGAAAACCTTTGAGATTGAATGTGATTCTAGTGGAATAGGCATTGGTGGCGTTCTTATGCAAAATGGAACGTTCCATTGCTTATCATAGTGAGAAATTAGATGGTGCTATACTCAATTACCCAATTTATAACACAGAACTATTTGCTTTGTTTAGAGTCTTAGAAGTTTGGCAACACTATCTTTGGCCTAAAGAATTTGTCATTCATTCCGATCACGAATCTTTGAAATGTTTGAAAGGCCAAGACAATTTAAATAAGAGACATGCTAAATGGGTAGAATTCATTGAATCTTTTCCTTATGTCATTAAGTACAAGAAAGGTAACAAGAATGTTTTAGCGGATGCTTTGTCTAGAAAAGAGTGTCTTCTTACCCGCCTTGACATCAATGTGATTGGTTTGGATGAGAAATGCTTTCCTAATCGAGGTTTTGATAACTACTATCTTCACAAATGGTTCTTGTTTAAGGCTAACAAATTGTGTATTCCGGAGTCCTCTCTTCGTTTGTTGTTATTGAAAGAATCATATGAAGGAGGTCTCATGGGACACTTTGGCCGGGACAAGACCTACGCCATGCTCTCCAACCACTACTATTGGCCTAAGATGAGGCACCAAGTTTAAAGACTCGTCAAGCGATGTCCTACATGTCTCCAAGCTAAGTCTACTTCCAATCCTCATGGTCTTTACTTACCATTTCTTACACCACACGCACCTTGGAGTTACATTAGTATGGACTTTGTGTTAGGGCTCCCACGCACTAAAACAAACATGTACTCAATCTTTGTCGTTGTTTATCGTTTCTCTAATATGGCACATTTCATTACTTGCAATAGAACGGACGATGCTTCACATGTCGCAACTTTGTTTTTCAAGGAGATTGTGTGTCTACATGGTGTGCCCACGTCAATTGTGTTGGATCGAGATGTCAAGTTCACCTCCTACTTTTGGAAGACTTTGATGGCCAAGCTCGGCGTCAAGCTACTATTCTCCACCGCCTACCACCCACAAACGGATGGCCAAACCGAAGTGGTGAATCGCATTCTCACTTCACTCCTACTGGCATTGATCAAGCCCAACCTCAAGAATTGTGAGGAATGCATTCCCCATGCCGAGTTTGCCTACAATCGAGAACTTCACCGAGCTACTAAGAGAAGCCCCTTCGAGATTGTCTATGGATTTAACCCCAACACCGCTCTCGACATCCTACCATTGCCTCTACGCAAGCAAGTGAACATGGATTTTGACAAGCGCATCGACTACATTAAGAAGCTCCACGAATCCACAAGAGTTATGCTTGAGAAGCATTCCGAGCACCGAGCATCCATGATGAACAATAACAATAAGCCCATGGTATTCCAATAAGGTGACATTGTTTGGCTACACTTGCGCAAGGACCGTTTCCTACAATAGCGCAACTCCAAGTTCAAGCCAAGAGGTGACGGATCTTGCAAGATCATCAAGCGCATCAACAACAACGCCTACAAGCTCTACTTGCCGCAATCCAAGTACCTCGTCCACAACTCTTCAACGTCAAGGATCTCTCTCCCTTACATGGCTATCCAAGTGATGAGGAAGACAACGAGTCGAGGTCGACTCTTTTTCAAGGGGGGGGGAGATGATGCAGCACACCCCATTCCACCAAGCCCGTCAACAAGTGGGCCTATGAAAAGATCACGAGGAAAGGAGATGCATGATAAGGTGAACCCAATCCTCTCTCTCTATGCTTCCGATGACTTGGTGAATGGTGCGCTGCCTCATGGAAATTCCCTATGTGTGCTCAGTTTTGACCCCACCATGGACCCCAAGATGATGCCCAAGATACCCAAGAACATGCCCAAGATGATTCCCAAGAAGCTATGGAAGAAGTTCGAGAAGACGGCATCGAGGAAGAAGACGAGAAGGAGAAGAGGGGAGAAGGGAAGGAAGCCCAGCCTCAAACCCCGGCCAGGCCAGCCTCTATGTCGGGCCCCTGCCAGAAGCCCCCGGCCTCCACCCCGGCCTTAGGTCGGGCAGCCACCTGAGCACCCCGACCTTGGGTCGGGCCTCCTGCGCGCCAGGCCGGCTGCCCACTCGAAGGGGTCGGCTTCCACCCCGGCCTCGGACCGACTCCCCTGTGCTCCTAGACCGACTGGCCAGCTGCTGCTCCCACCCCGGCCTCAAGGGATGGCACCCCTGAAGACACGCAAATGGAGAGAAAACCCCCCTTTTGCCCCTCACCTACCCCCTTGGCTATATAAGGAACCCCTTTGGCTAGATCTAGGGTTAGAGATGAATTTAGATATTTGAGCTTTTCTCTTGTACCCCTCTTGTGAGGCTACTCCTATGGTTTGTACCTAGGATCGTATCAAGGCTACTCCCATGATGTGTATATAGGATCATATCAAGATTCATCGGGTTTCCTATCCTTTCCCCTTGGGATTCAGTTAGGGACTTTCCAATCTTCCTCAACTAACCCGTGAGGTTCTATTGGCATAGTGGACCGGCCACGGGTGTGCAGCGGTTTCCGATAAGGTGAGTTCGGTTGGATCGATCGTCCTGTAGGCGGCCGTTGCAGCTTAGTTGACGGGAGATTTGAGTTCTTTAGTTCTTGCTAGTTATCTCTCTTTTGTTTGCCCATGATTCCCCTCGATTCCCCTCTCATGTTCATCGTTTGTTCTTCGTGTTCTTGGTCGATTCGTGAAGATTGGGCCACCCAAGAGGTTAACCCCTCCATCACACTGCTTCACTGAAGCGGTGGACTTCGAAGGAGGAGAAAAATGTCAACTTTGGTCGCGAGTTCGTCAGATGCGACAGCAGGACGGAGAGGCGGGTAGATCTTGGTTCCTCTCGCATCTTTTAGCTCTGAATTTTTCGTTTCCAGATCTGGGTTCTCTTATTTTATCCACGGAGTTGGGATTTATGCTTCATTATTTCATTTTTAGATCGTGAAAAAATGCAATCATTTCGAGTGGATGGATGAGTATGTGGAGAGGCTTCAAAGGGAGGGCTTGATTGATTTAAAGGGGGCTCCAACTCTCGAGCTCAATCTACCTCCATCCGTGAAGAACATGGGGAATGCGAAGTTGAAGGGTGCTCCGATAGTGGGGTATGTAGATCTGAAGGGCGAATTGAAGAAGATGAACAAGAACTTAAGCAGATGATTCAAGTAATGCAGCAAGCAAATATGATAGCTTTAGGCTTTTATTTTAGCATTGTTGTTGTAGGATTTGTTTACCTGCTGGTCAACCCTCGTTAGAGATGTTATATACTGTTAACTGTCTATTAAGTCCATGTCATGGAACCTTAATGCGATGGATTTCAATGCGCATCTCTCGAGATCATCTAGTTGACCGGATGACAGTTAGCACTACTTTCGCAACACAAATACCTCGAGATCATCTCTTCTTCAGAGGAACACTTTCTTCAGTTCAGTTTAGCTTCAGTTTGGTTACACCGAGTTCTAGGAAAAATCCTCCAAAAACAATCGTTTGGCTCTGTTGGATGTCTTTCATTGCGCCTTCTTTTTTCCTTGAGCCCACAAACACGCGATGCTCTGATTTTGTTTCTTTCAAAGATTCAAAGAGATTTCATTTATTTGAGGTTTGATTGCCCACCCTATTCTATTTCCTGGAGGTGATAGTAAAATACAAAGTGTTCACAAAATGCAAAGGATTTTAAGAATGCCAAAAAAAAGAAGGGAAATAATTTTTTTTTCACAAGTTAGTTGTCATGCACGTGCAAAAAATTGTGTTATTTTTCCGACTAGTTTGATATCTAACCTAATTTAGTTCACAAATATGTTTTGATTTTCTGTCCTTATCTCAGCATACACAGAACTAGTTCATAAATTTGTCTTGCTTTGTTTGGGTTCTTTTCTTTTTCACAAACTCGTGTAACTACTAGTTCATAAATTTGCTTCGCCGCGTACAACGCTAGCCTCTTGTAGACATGCATAGGAAAGAAAAGATCTTAGCGCCTGGGACTTGGACCGGAAACTATTGTAATTGGCCGGATTTTAATCCTAGTGTCTACTCTAAAAGGCTGCATTGTACGTGCTCTTAGTCGTTCCTAAACTTGGGGAAAACCATTTGAAAATAATATGAATACAGATAAAAAAGAACACATCACACACCAACCATAAATAACTTAGATATGAGATTCTTAGATCGCTAAATAGTATAGTACATAGTACGGGGAACACATGATATACATAGTACGGATGACACACATGATATACATAGTACGGTACATAATATGGGATTCTTAGATCCCTACATGGGATTCTTAGATCCTTGCCGCCGTATTCTGTTAGAGTCAATGGGAAAACAAAAGATTTATTTTCTTTGTGTGCGCGCAATGCTTTGTCCATCTGAAAATGGTTCTTATTCGGTTCTTTTTATTCTTCCTATTTACAGACAAACTCATTTTAAAATCACAAACCTTTTGGTGACCCCCTTGAAGTTGACGACAAATATATGTTCAAGTTGTTTGGTCGCGGACAGATGATGGAAACTGAAATTATGGACCATTTAATATCATTCTCGAAGGACCATCCCGAGATAAATAGGCGTTCCAATCTGGGAATCATATTTTGCTTGGACCGTTCACTATCCCTGTAAGTGTGCCATTTTTTATAGTATTGTATTTTAATATTTTTTGTTGTTGTTTTCCATGTCACTAGGGGGAAATGTGTGTTATTTTATGGTGATCCAAATTCATATGAAGATAAAGGAAAGTTCGGCCTCCGCTACGCGGAGACCCGTCGCCGGAGGCTTAGGGCCGGTACGAGTTGTTACCGAGTCGGAGTTGGATTCATAGTTACCGACCTAGTTAGGTCACGACCGCCTTTATATACCTCTTGTAAGCCGCCGCACGGGATAAGCCACAGATTGTAAATCCCGGCACGATTGTAACCTTACCCCGAAATAGTGAAGTATTGCTGGCTGGCGCCCGTGGTTTTTTCTCTTCCTTGTTGGAAGGGTTTTCCACGTTAAAATCTCGTGTCCCCGTTGGTTTGATGTTGCTTAATTTCATCGTTGATTTGCTATTGCGTGTAACAATGTGTGGGTTAGTATTATGTTCTCTTTTATGATACACAATATCTTCTAGATTATGACCCTTTCCCGAAGAGTAGTGATGGTAATACAGAGTTACCAAAGGCTGAATTCAACATCAAGAGCAGCAAATATGTTTCACAAACATGTTAGGAAATCTCAAAATTTGCTAAAGGCCAAGCTGGTATCAATTATCATTTATTTTTATTCAAAACCTTTTTCCGTTTTTCATAATGAACATGTAAACTGCATCTTTCTATAAAGAGAACTTTCTTTTGTTTCATGTATATTTTTCCATTTTTTATTAGAAATGACGTATGGTAATTCAAGCCCTCACACCCAACTTGTTATTTATAAGTTTTAATCCCTCGCTTCAACAATCGCCACCACACTTTGTATGTTATGAATAAATGAGTAAATTACAAAAATCTACCACAATTGAGACGGCGGCGACGCGTCAGTACACTTCTTGGAATTTTTTTCAAAAATCTACCGAGTCTGGGACTAACGACAACAGATAGCACTAATTCTTGTCTAAAAAAAATTGATAACAACGCAGATAAGTGGAGCCCATCTGTAAGGCTGACTAGGCAGCACACTTGGAGTTGGAGCTGAGGTGGCTGTGGGACTCACCTGTCAGCCCCAATTTTTTTTCCTACTCTCCCACTTCTTCTTCTTCCTCCTTGCGTCAGATCTGAACCCTTGCCATGGATTTCTTGCAGGAGCTCTCGGTGTCCCACCACCCCGTCGAGGTCCCTTGCATGCTGCTGGTGCGGCCGTTCGCGCCGGCGTGAGGTCCCCTGCACGGCGATGCAGCAACCCCGATAGTCCACAACGAGTTGCTCCGAAAAGCCCTCCATGGACGGACCTTGGGATTCCGGCTACCCACACCAGCCCCATGTCCGCCTCCCCACGACCACGCTATGGAATCGTCCATGCGTCGTCCCCGCTCCTGTACCGCCCATAGATGGTCTCCGTCGGCCGTCCACCATTATCGAACGTTGAAGCTCGGGTCGAGCATGGAGATGCTCCGGCGCTTTCTTTATCCACTGTAATTTTGGGGGCGACGGAAATTGAATCGAGGCCCCAGAGCTGCCGCCGGCCAGAGCCACAGCGGCCGCCAAGGCCAAGGAGCTCGCATGCGGCCTGGGCCACGGCTCTCACACACACACGTTTCGGCAGCGTTCAAGGTACGTCCTGGAGTTTAGCTTTAGTCAACGATTATGGTGGGAAAAAAGAACAAACAGAAAAAAAATAAGAGGGGAAGAAGAATATGAGGCTAACAGAGGGTCCACGTCAGCTCGGTTTCCACGTGTGCTTCCATCTCAGCCCTTACACATGGGCTCCACCAGTCAACACGACCGTCAAATACGGTTAGACGAAAATCAGTGCAATTTGTTGTCCTTAGTCTCAGACTTGGCAGATTTTTGAAAAAATTTCCAAGAAATATACTGACCCGTCACCGCCGCCTCAATTATGGCAGATTTTTTGGAATTTACTCTGAATAAATACACCTGATCCCTTGATATTTCGATACCATCAAGTATGGCAAAACCAAGGGCTCAACCATATCTGCTCACCACAATGACGGTGTTGAAATTGTACGTAGAAGCTTTTTATGATTCTCTCCCAGTGCGGTTCTATTTCACGCCAAGTTCTTGTATCTATTTTTGTGCATACACAAAAAAAAGATGAGGATAATAGTTCTCTTAATGAAAGAGGTGTATGGGACAAACGAGTATAACAAGCAAAACAAACGTGAGTGGGAGGCCTTGGCTGAGAAGTCTCGCTATGTGTCCACACCATAGCAAGGGGCGAACGAGTGTGTCTATTATGTCCTGCGGATGGCTTCTTTGTTGAATGGCGAGAAGTTTGTTATCCCGCTGGGAAAAAAAAGATGCGACTGTTTCTATTTTTTTTCACAAAGTTGTTTCCCTTCCGCATTTTCTTGTTTTTTATCTTAACTATTGTTTGTAGCAAATAAGGGCAAGTGTTTGGACGATCAACGATCGCTACATTATTGCTGAACGGAGACTCTCTCTCTCGGTGACTTGAGCTTTTCTCCGGGCGACTCCGGGCAACCGCCGCTGGCCACTCCGGCCACGGCGTCCACCTACAACATTGACGGCCTCTGATCACTCCGATCGGGGCTCACACCTAGAAAGCCTCCAACGACAATCCTATTGATCACTGCAGACCCATGGCTCTCTCGGATCTCAAGTTTGAAGAAGGTCTAGAATTTCACAATGGGATTCTAAGAAGATTTAGCACCGGCATCAACCATATTGCTGGCAGAGGTACAAGGGAATTCTATCTGGTTGTGGACTTCTCAAGATCAAAAATCCGGCTGAATGAAGATTCTGTGGGTTTGATTCTGCAATCATGCTTTGGAGGAGAAGCTAAGTTATTCAAGGTTATATGTCTACAAAATTGGTCTTTTAGATTCTCAGTTGCATCCAAAGAAGTGGGTTTCCATATTTTCAAAGGAGGTAACATCTTCAACAACAACTTTTGCATGAGTTTTTGGCTATGGGGTCGTGGTGGACCAGATTCACAAAAAGAATATGATCTCTACCTCAAAGAACAAGATAATGCATGGACCACTGTTGCATATGGTAAGACTTCCAAATCATACGCACAAGCTACACAGAATCCTCGTTATTTCGAAGATCATCGTCGTGTTCTTGCATCAAACGGAAATTCAGCTTCTCGGTCAAACGGTTTCAAACCATCCATGAATGCAGATAAAACCTCTTCAAGACAGGTAATTAATCCTCGGAATTATAATGGGCCGAGTTATTGTAGCCGTTGTCTCTCAGAGGGGCATTCTAGGCCCAACTGCAAAAACAGAATCCGTTGCCACGCCTGTAAGAGATGGGGGCATATAGGTGACAACTGCCGTTTCAATTCTGATATTGATGGACGGCCCATCACTGCAAGGAAAGCATCGACAATTCAGAATTCTTTTTTGGCAGTTCCTCGAGAGTCGCGCGCGAGATTAGACGTTGCAGAGGAAATTTCGGCGAGAGACAGAAAGGAACTAATTGCTACCCAAAACAGAGTGATTCAGTCTAGGCTACTAGGCCCACTCGTCAATGACTCTTTAGCGAAAAAGACTCCGTTGGTCTCCTCATCTTCTTCATCCCCTGCTCATACAGTACGGGTTTTTACACTGCCCTGGTTCACGGAGAGATAGCACCAAATCCAATGGCAAATTTCCCTTTTGATCCTGCACCATTCCTCCCTCCCAATCGACAAGCACTAGCGATTGAAGGAAGACCGGCACGAGTCAGAGTGATCCATTGTGAGCATAGGCTCTCCAATGAAGACCTTGCGATTGTCACCATTATGCCGATGCCGCAAGGAGAAGTGGCTTTTCAGAATATCCATGAAATCCTAGGTGAGTTCTTTGTGGAGAAACAGGTACAAATCAGAACTATCACTGAATGCCCCTTTGGCCAAGCTTTCGTCAGATTTGTCAGTATAGAAGATAGGGATTGGTTTGTCACTCATGGGCCGCATGCATGTGATGATGTCCAACTGATCTTCCAAAAGCACAATGAAGGCCTTAACTGGAGAAGATTTAACCTCAATAGGGAAGTATGGGTTCAGATTATTGGTTTTCCTGCTGACCTGAGATGCATGCATGAATTGGCTAATTCTGTGAAGAGTTTTGGGAAACTCCTGGTCTGGGATAGGACAAAGTCTACTGATGCATATGTCCTACTTAAGATTAGTGTGGTATCACTTGCAGATATCCCTATTAGCACAGTTGTATCAGGTGCAGACAGGTTTATAGGGGAGTCATGGACTTGCCCCATTATTATACTGCAAGGTCAACTGATTAATGATGGTCCACCTGCTGAAGAATATGTACCAGTAGATGGGGACCCACATCCCATGCCACCTGAACAATTCCACCATCCAAACCAGGACAATGTCCTCATTGGTCCCCTGCCTCTACATGCTGTTGAAGATCAAGCTAATCCTGCAGGAAACCCACCACTACCTGCCAATCAAGCTGGTAACCATCCCATACAAATGGCTATTGATAATCAACTGGCTGCTAATGCAGTTGACTGGGATATTTGGGCTATGCCACCTGCAAATGACATTGTGGACATGGAAATACAAGCTGGAGAATTCCTGGAATTGAATGACCTTATGGGGCCAGCCATTGAGGGAGAAGGACAGAATAATGAGGATGCAAACTTTAATAGTGATCTCACACTCTCCATTCAGTCATCAGATGATAACACCTTATCAGATAACTCTATTCAGGGGCCACTAAATCAGGATATTCCACCTCAACACCAACTGGACCTCAACTTACCAGTCCAAGACATGGGCCTTCTTCCTATGGATGTGGCCCATCCTCAACATATGGGTGCTCCTGCATTTAATCTTTTTCCAGCACTAGAGTATGTTCAGAACCAGGTGGAAGAGATAGACTTCCTTGCTATCTCCAATTCGACAAACCAACATGCTATATCAGAGATGGCCAACTTGGTACTAGATACAGAAATATCTATCAACAAGGTGCAAACAGTGCAAACTACCTCTCCTGGCCCTACACTTCATGCTGAAGTATCTCTGTCAAATAAAAAACTAATTTCACCTTCAGAGAAGAATACAGTCCAAGAGGATTATCAGATAGTATAGCAGAGTTTATCCAGGGAGTTAATCCCTCCTATAGTCCACATTGATGATCACCAGCAAGAAAAGAATCTAGAGAACCTCAGTGATGATGATTCGTACATCAATTCAAGAAGCACCTCCTGGTTTTCCTATTGCTCTATACAAACCTAATAAAAGCACACTGGATAATTCAGATAAGAAAGATCCTATGACACAGATTATGCTTGAAACATGTCATTTTTCAGATGACAAAGTGCTTGGGGAAGAAGGAGCTGCTCTTTGGGGAAAACATTTTGCTCCAAAGGACAATAATGAGATCATTACTCAGGTACCATTAGAATGGATGAATTTCTTCACAGCTGCTTTATTATCACAGGACAAATTTATCTGGGCAAAAAATTTCCTTGCCACACAACTATGGAAATACATAGTGGAAGGCACAGATCCATCATCTCTTAGACCATTTGTTATTACAGAGAAATGTCCTATCACTGATGAATCTGCATGTCATGATCTTATGGGACAGGATAAAGAATTTGAGTCACCTAAGGATACTGGATGTGCAGTCAAAGGGAATGCCACCACATCAGCACTCCATGCTAAGAACAAGAAAAGAAAAGAGAAAGCCCCCCTTGTGGAGACTAAGGTAACAAGAAGCACTAGACTGCAACAGAGCAATAATGGTTTTAGGGCTAGGACATGCAAGAATAAACAATGTGTTAGCTGTTCTGCCAAACCCCCTATTATTCCAGCCAAAGTTGTGAGAAATCTCTCTGTTACTTTTTGTAAGGTGGATTCTGCTGCTTGCTCAGAAGAGGAGCTGCACAAGTTGGAGAGGAAAAAGAAGAAGACTCAGATGGACACCTCTCCCAGTGTAGAGGAGGAAGACTCGGCTTAGTTGAAGCACTTGCCTATGCTTCTAGAGGATCTAGTCTATCTAGTTAATCAATGTATGCCAAGAAGTGTACTTTTGGTCATTTTGTGACAGCTGATCACCAAGACTGTATGGCTTTTCAGTGCAACTATGTAATAACCATGATGCTTTCTGGTTTATCTTGCCATGTTTATTTTAAAGAAACATGTTATGAGTCAGTTTATTCAAGACTATTTGGTCTCAAATGGATAGAACCTGGGTGATATTGAATTGGAATATTAGAGGGATCAATAATCCTATTAAATGGTTGGCTCTGAGTAACAAGATATTAGAATCAGGATGTCATATCATCTGTCTTCAGGAAACTAAGAGAGAAACATTTGATCCATCTTATATCAGGAATTTTTGTCCTAAAAGATTCAACAAGTTCTGTTATTATCCATCTGTGGGTAATTCTGGAGGAATTATTATTATTTGGAATGGTGCTGTATTCAATGGTGAACTCATAGAATCTAATTCTCAAGCAATTACAGTCAAATTTACATCCAATTATAACAAGAAGGAATGGATTTTAACAAATATTTATAGACCATGTGAATACATTGCAAGACAAGGATTTATAACCTGGTTTCATAACCTGGAATATGCAGAAGACAACAACTGGTTGGTTGTGGGAGACTTTAACTACATCAGATACCCTGACAATAGAAGCAGACCAGGAGGGAATGTACTTGACAATTTAGAATTTAATGAAGCTATTACCAAGCTGGCTCTAGTTGATATACCTATTAAAGGTAGAAACTTCACATGGAGTAATATGCAGGCTGCCCCACTGCTAGAAAAGCTTGACTGGATCTTCACTTCTGAGGAATGGACACTAACCTACCCAAACACTATGGCTCTCCCCCTGGCTAAACCTATCTCAGACCACACTCCACTCATGATAAAAATTGGTACAGACATACCTAACACTAGGATCTTCAGATTTGAAAATTTCTGGTTAAAGCACCAAGACTTTAAGGACACTGTTAAAAATATTTGGGAGCAAGATGTTCATATAAATGATGGTGCCAAAACTATTACAGCAAAATTTAAGAGACTGAGAAAAGGTATCAGAATCTGGTCCAAGAACAAATCTAGACTGGTTGCTTATATCAGAAATTGCAATGACCTGATTGGCCTATTTGATATGATGGAGGAATATAGAAATCTGACTACATGGGAAAGTAATGGCAGAGAGATCATTAAGGACCATATTTTTCATCTACTCAGATGTCAAAAGGACTATTGGAAACAAAGAGCTACAGTTAGATGGGCTAATCTGGGGGAAGCTAACACAAAATTCTTCCATGTCAAAGCAACTATTAAGTTTAGAAGGAACTTCATTTCTTCCATCCAAGATGAAAATGGATATGAACATACTGAGCATGCAGCAAAAGCAGCAGTTTTAGAAAGAGCCTTTAAACAGAGATTGGGAACCACAGTTACTTGCACAGATGACTTTCAGCTGCTTTCCCTAATTAAAAGAGTAGAGGGTCTGGAGATTTTAGATGTCCCCTTTACTAGGAAAGAAATTGAAGATGTAATTAAAGATTTACCTGCTGATAAAACCCCAGGTCCAGATGGTTTCAACACAAATTTCATAAAAGCATGTTGGCATATTATTGCAGGAGATTTCTATAATCTAATTGAGGATTTCTACCATGGAAGAGTAAATCTACAAAGCATCAATAGCTCCTACATTACTTTGATCCCAAAGATGGACAACCCAACTAATGCAGCTGATTTCAGACCTATCTCACTATTGAACTGCTCCATCAAGATTATTACAAAGCTATTGGCTAATAGACTTCAGAAGATCATGCATAAACTTATTCATGAGAACCAATATGGCTTCCTCAAAGCCAAATCCATACAAGACTGTATGCCATGGATCTATGAGTATATTCATAAATGCTCTCAGATTGCACAAGAATCTATCATGCTAAAGCTGGACTTTGAAAAGGCTTTTGATCTCCTGGATCATAAGGCCATTATTGATATTCTGAAAGCTAAAGGATTTGGTTATAGATGGATCAGATGGATTGAAATGATATACACTTCAGGATACTCATCTATCCTCCTGAATGGAGTTCCAGGCAAACAATTTAGATGCATGAGAGGTGTTAGACAAGGGGACCCTCTATCACCATTGATCTTTGTGATAGCTGCAGATCTCCTACAAGATGTTCTTAATGAAGCTATGATAAATGATTTAATCAAACCTGTCTTCTCATCATTGGCATGCCCTGATTTCCCTCTACTACAATATGCAGATGATACTATTATTATCATGAGAGCAGATATTGCACAGGTTCATCATATTAAAAGCATGCTATCCCATTTTGAAGCACTCACTGGTTTGAAGATTAATTATCACAAGTCTAGATTAATCCCACTCAAGGCAAGTGAAAGTATATGCCACAGGTTACAAAATATTATGAGTTGCAGTATTGAATACATGCCAATTAATTATCTGGGACTTCCATTATCTATTGATAGACCTAAAGTGGAAGATTTTTGGCCTCTGATCAAAAGATTGAATGATAGACTAAATGGATGCACTACCTTCCTATGATATGGAGAGAAGCTGATCCTGATTAAGGCTGTTTTCACTTCACTCCCCATGTTTTACATGAGTAGACTACATATACCTAAGACTGTTTTGGATCATATTAACAAGAGCATTAAGCACTGTTTCTGGAGAAAATATGGAATGGAAGACAGAGGAGCTGCACTCATAGCCTGGAACAAAGTTAACAAACCCCATGAACAGGCAGGCCTGGGTGTTATTGATCGTGGCATTCAGAACAAAGTATTGCTACTGAAACATTTACATAAATTCTTTAACCAAGAAAATCTCCCATGGATCAAATTGATTACAGAAAATCATTATCAAACTAGTATGATTGATCTTAGGAAGATTGGATCCTTTTGGTGGAGAGATGTGGTTAAGTTGATACCTGAATATAAGACAATTGCTACATGTGAAATAGGTAATGGAAAGACTATATCTTTCTGGACTGATAAGTGGTGTGATTTCATATGCAAGGAGGAATTCCCACAACTCCACTCATTCAGACATAGATCAAACATCTCTGTAAGGGATTTCATAAATACAAATGATAGCAGTGAACATTTCCAACTACCTCTGTCTTATATTGCACATCAGCAACTTGTGCAATTGCCACAACAAATCCAAGATATTCAGATCAATGGTGACACTGATAAATGGACTTTCAAAGGCAAAAATAAAATCTTCAAGGTCTCAGCTGCTTATAAGGAATTCAGTAAGGGTCCTATTGCACACTCACTTTTTCCTAGAACTTGGAGCAATGCAGCTATATTAAGATACAAGATCTTTTTCTGGTTAATACTACATGATAGAATTAATTCCAGAAACCTCCTTAAAAGAAAGCAATTTCACCTTCAAAGCTATGATTGTGAGAGCTGTTAAGAATATATGGAAGAAACAATACTGCATCTTTTCTTTGACTGTCCATTTGCTATTAGATGCTGGGATTATCTTGGAAGCAACAGAAAGAGAGGGATCTCTATATATGATGAAATCATGCTATTAACGAATATCATTCCTCGAGAATTTGCTATGGAAGTGATCATCATGGGATGTTGGAACATATGGAAGCAAAGGAATGATAAAATCTTCAATAATATTGCACCTTGTCATAGATCATGGAAGTTTCACCTGTCCAAGGATCTTGAGATCATTATCCTTCGTATCAAACCAAGATTAGTTGATCCTCTTAAGCACTGGATTGATTCAGTACTTAATCACGTAGTATAGTTTATTTAGTTTTTTCCTTCTTAAGATGTTTGAGAGAACCGGAATCGGTTGATTTTTAGGGGCATTGACTCTTGTACATTATTATATATATATATATATATAAATATATATATATACCATAGAACATTTTGTTCTACGGTTCATTGCCTCTAAAAAAAAGGGCAAGTGTTTAACGTGTTTTTTTTTTTGCAAAAACACGTGGAGGATTGGAAAGATGAGTGGATGTACAATATCTTGTTCCACATGTAGAATGAATTGTCCGTCAACAAATGGCCAAAGATTCTTAAAGATCTGGTCCTGCTGTTAGGTTTAGCTTCACAGCGAGGCAGTGGGAGTCCATGAAATTTTGTAATTATGTACTGTGAACATGGAAATCGTGTCATGTGAACCTTTTATATTTTTCTTTTACCTTAAAAATAGACCCATGGGTTTCCTGGAAGAGGTTCTAAGCCTTCTTCTGGATGTGAAACTTTTTTGTAACTATGCAGTGTTAACTACAAATTTATGTCATGTGACCTTCAATCTTTTTACTTTTTACCAAAATTAAGGTCCCCCATGCTTGTTTTTCGTAAGAGGTTCTTAACCTTTTTTTTATGTGTTTCGAACTTTTTTTTAATGGCTCTGAACTTTTGCAAGCATGCAGAGTGAACTTTAAAAAAAATGTGAACTTGCATTCTTGTTTTTCCCATAATTAATCATATGGATGTTTTCTAGGAGAAGTTCTGAACCTTTTCTTGTAATCACGCATTTTTCTAAACTTCAATATATATGCCATGTGAATTTTTTCACTTTTGTTTTTTTGCTAGATAATCCATGTGTTGTGAACCTTCCTTTTTTTTCTCTTTGTAATTATGCAGTGTGTACGTCAGAATTATGTCATATGAACTTTCATTTTTCTTCTTTTTCCTAAATAGTCTCATGTTTTTATATAAGAGGTTTGTAACCTTTTCTATTTTGGCTCCGAAAACCTTTATATTTGTGGACTTCAATATATGCTCATGTGAACTTTCTTCTTATTTTTCTTCTAAAAGTAAGAGGTTTGGAAGTTTGTTAATGTCATGAAGAAGTTGAAATATAAATGGATCCAAACATTTTTGCAAGTTGGAACAAGACTTTATTCTTGCACATAGGGGGGGTGTTTGGGTAGCGAAAACATGCAACTTAAGTCTTAAATAAGATGTAGACCATGACATCTAGGTTCACAAACTGAAAACAAGCAGATACTTTTGAAGCACACCCCTAAACTTCCTAAAATGAAGCACATCTCATTTACTTAGTAAGACGCGCGACAAAGCATCCCATTGCATGGCACCCATGGTAGAAGCAGAATATGCAAATGGCACCCTCTTCGATACATGCTCCTTTTACTACATCCTTCCATCCTGTTGTCATCATTGCACGTCCATTCTCGACCGTATAGAGTCGCACACTTGTGCCAACCCACTTACTTGTTGTAGTGCATGTGATTAGAACCATCAACAGATCTTCAAGAAAAGTGCGAAGTTCTCTCGTGTATACCTCATTGAAAATCTTCACAAGAGGAAAAGTATTAAGTCAATTGCATTATTCCCTTTTTCTTCGCTAAAACAGTTTTATTTATGCTTTCTTATCATTCGACCTCTCTCTGGGTGTATGGTAGATTTTTTTCATCTTGTAGACATAGTATTGGATGGCCGGCTTGTGACTCTTCACCTGCCTCTTCGGTGTAACATCCCAAGTATGAAAACAACCTTAGAATGTTTTGCTTCTTGTTAATTTATGTTAATGCATCATGTCATCATAAGCATTGCATGTGGCAGGTGTTTCAATTTGAAATTCAATTCAATTTCAAACCAATTGGTTCATACTTGGTATGTTCCAATGTTTTCAGAATAAATCACTAACAGAAACAAATCCATTGCTTCCATAAACTTGAATTTTCACATAATTGACTTGGTTAAGCTTTCAAATAATTCAATTATTGCAAAATTCAAGCAAATTCAATTAAAATTCAAACCGAAACAAATATTTAAAATTTTGAAAAACAAAAGTTGGTGCAACTGGGCATTTTCAATAAGGAACTTATAAAAATTTATCACCAAGATTGTTGGATCCCAAAAACCCCTTCTTTTCCTTCTCTTTTCTTTTCTACAAAAAAGAAGGAATAAAAAGAAAAGAAAAAGGGGAAGGCAGCCGAACTGGGCCAACAAGGCCCAGTCGGCCACCTACGACCCCAGGCCCAAGCACCCCTTGGCTTCGTCTTCCTCGTACGGACAGAGGAAAAGGGGAGCAGGAAGCTCCTATGGAGAGGAGCCCTCCACGTCGCCCACCTACCTGCTCCCCCCTCCTTATCTACTCCCCGAGCCGCGAGGCAACCCTAACCCTAGCCTTCCTCCCTCTTTCTCCCATCTCCGCCGCCACCGTTGGGGAGATCGACATCGTCTTTCCCGCGGCCGGCCGTCGCTCGCCGAGCTCGCCGCCGCCGTCTCCGTCCATATCCGGCCACACCGAGGGCACCCACGCGTCGAGGGTGAGATCCTCTATCGATTCCCACCGTTTTCCCACTTGTTAGCATGTGGTAGTCGTCCCTTGTTGCTCGTGTTTGGTCGTCGCCGGCGCTGCCATGTTCGTGGTTCAGTTACGTACAAGCTTCGCTCGAAATTTCAGTTAACGCGCCAAAGTAGCTTCTTAAACAAGCAGAACTCTAAAATTTTACAAAGCCACGCAGAGCCCAGTGGCTACAGCCTCTGGATCCGGCCCTGGAGGTCTGGGGTTCGAATCACCCCAGAGGCAATGCCTCAAACCCTTTTTTGTGATATAATCTCCACCGCCGGTCCCACCCGTCATCAGCCCTAGAGGCCTTGGTGGCTTCGACCCGCGCCTCGTCAGCGCCGCGTGGCGCCTGGTCCCCGTGGCAGTGGGTGTGGTTAGTTTCCCCTGGGTGAGAAAAGTCCAGTCATTTTTCTGTGAAGTTAAAAGAAATGGAAAAACCAGAAAACAGGTTCAAACCATTACTTGTAAAATCAATAACAACTTGAAAAATGCTCCAATTTCAATGATTCAAATTTCTATGGATTCAGCATCTTGTGCTCTTTCTGTTAGTAACAAAGTTGCAACATGTTTCTGTAATAAATTTTGCACTAAATAATTAAATACAGAAATGTCTATTAAAATTTGAAACTTTGGAAATTCATAAGTTGAGTTCTATTCACCCAAATTGAGCAAACTTGGGCTCTAAAAATTTGTCTTAACAAAATCTACACAGTGGTATTTTATTTGGTCACAATTGAATTAAATTTGAACATGTTTCCTTATGTTTACTAAAAGGGGTAGAATAAAAATGCTTATGGAAAAATGCATAATAAATTCAATAATGATCCAAAAATTATGTTTAATATCTCAAAATGTTCAGTGAAACATTGTCCACATGTTTTCAAGTATTTCCCATGCTTTTGTAACTGAAAGTACCTCTTTTTAAATTGTTTACCAAAAATGGCAGAAATGAAAACAATAAGAATTAATTCTTATTTATTATTTTCTTCACCCAAAAATTATGGAAACTATACCAAAATGGAAAGAACTTCAATTAATAACAGAAAAGCATCATTTCATGCATGTGGGAATACTTTTGATGTATTAGTCTTATTAAAATTAATAATAGTCCACTAAGATAAATATGAGAGGTTTCCAAATAATGCAAACTTATTTGGGACACTCATTTAACTTGATGTTCATGTCCATGATCTCTTACTTGCATTAAAATGTCATGCATCATCCCATGTTTGTGCATTATGCCATGTTATTGATTGTTCGTCTCTCTTCGTTGTTTGTTTGCTTCTTCTCGAATAGACGACGACGTTGAGACAGACGAGGTTTATGATACTACTTCAGAGGAGTTAGCCCAGTACCAGGCTACTGAGTTTGCAGGCAAGTATTCACTCACCTGAACCATTGTGTCCTTTCCACACTTGATACCGATACTTTCCGTTATCTAATCTGCTAGCCTTATGATTCGTTACTTGTGTTCCGATCCTATCACATGTTATCCTGTAACCCTGATATAGCCTCACCTCCACACCTATAACCCCGTTGCCTGTTGCCTGTGTCTTACTAGCATGCTTAGGGTTGTTGTGCTCGAGTCTGATGTCCGTTATTTCTTTTACCATATTTATTATGTTCTGGGGGCTCGATATTTAAACAACAATCTGTTAATGTTTGAGGTAATAATAATTTGATGTTAAGGCACCGGCAGGAGGCCGGGTATGGTTTTGAGGCCTGCTAGTGTCGAACTCAGGAAAAGTTCTTGTCCTCTAGATCCATGATGAGCGCGCTAACCGCATGTGGGAAGCGTGTATGGGTGCGCCCTGCAACTTTGATTCGATTCGCATCTCGTCCAAATCGCCTCATTTAGTTCGGGTTTTCCATTTGCCGCATGCATATGCAGGTGCGAACCCTTGGCGCCAGGGTGGTAACTTTTGTAGTCGGCATTTAGGGAGACACGTTCTTAGAGTGCTATGAGGATCCCCTTTTCTTCGTGGGGCTTGATTAGCCGTGCGCTCAATTGCACGGGGTTCTTTGGCTTGATGCGAAGAAGAGTTGGGTTGTGTTGAGTGGCCTGCTTGGTGGGTTTGATCCCCGCCTGGCGGGTTATTCTTACGTGTACGGCCAAATTGGTGCATCCCTGCAGGGTTAAATCTTCTCGAGAAGCCGTGTTGTCCGCGGTTATGGATGACTTGGTGATAGGGCTGGCTAACGAGGATTAGACAACTTACACCTAATTAATAATAATTTGACTAGTAATAGTCTTATTGACACAATAACCTGAACCCTCATTAATCCAACTGTGTGGGTTATCCTCGGATTGCTTCTTTGGATAAGGGGCGAGATCCAGGATGGGTTTGTTTGAGGTTAGTGGTAGTTGGCTCCGATGCGCTATCTTATCCCCTTTCTTTTAGCCGGATGTTGTAGCGTGTCTCTGTAGTTGGTTAGTGCAGCCCGCTGCCGCACCTTTGTATCACCTATCCTCCGTTGAACCCAAAGCATCTGTACTTGGTGTCGTCGGGTACACTTTGGTATCTTGTGCGTCTTGCTTGCCAGTACTCGTCCGTACTGACCCCTTTGGGGCTGCTGGTTCTGCAGACTACGTTTCTGAGGATCCCCATGATGGCTACTACGTGGAGTATGACGAGGCTGCTGACGAGTAGATAGCGGACCCGGGCAGGATCCGAGACTTCGTGGATGGGCTCCGTTCTTTTCGTTTCCGGCCTCTTAGGCCTATTTGGATCTTGTCTGTACTCAGACACTTTGGATGCTTCTGCTGTGGTGTAATGATGACTTGTTGGGACATGTGTCCTCTGCATGACTGTATTTGCTATCTCTGCTCTAGTGAGAGCTTTTGCCACTTATTTCTATTTCTTTGTGTCTTAGAGATTTGTTTGGTATCACTTGTTCAGATACCGTTGACGTACCATGTGTGTATGTTATGAAGTACGTCAATGGAAGTAGAGGATGGTTATCACACGTTTACGTGTTGGCCTACTCATATTGAGATGCGGGTGCAGGTAGGCCCCGTAAGCCAATTATCTACTATTTAGCGGGCTGTGTGTATCCTCTAGAAGTCCAGGTGCGACAAATGGTATCAGAGCCTGTCTGCCTGTAGGATCCCTTTTACTGGTCGCAGTTGAGTCTAGAAACTATTTTGTAGCTATATAGGAAAAATGAAACGTGAGAGTAGGAATTATGTTCTTTTATTTCTTTCCCCAGCCACCCTCCCTTTTTCTGGTAAGGAAGTGCAACGTTGTTTTCTCTTCTCATCTAAACTTTCAAGTTAGGATTTCACGTATCCTGGTTTCTTTAGGATGGTTATATCTACTAGACCATAGGAATGGAGGTGGTTGTGACATGATTTTTCATGTTGCCTACTCACGATTGAGAACGGAGGCACATAAGACCCGGAAGCAGATCCTCTATTCCTTAAGCAGTAGATATTGATTCTCTAGAAGCCCGGATGGGTTTTCCGTAGTACCTCAGGAGTGTTTGGTATCGTGTTTCCCAAATGTTGCTTCGATATCCTGTTCTTCTCAAGATCCTTTTCGTCCGTTCAAACCTTGTTGTTGCTTGCCACTTCAGTTCTTCTACCGGCGTCTAATCAAAGCTTCCCCGATCATCTGCAGATGGATCTTAGGTTCTACCCGCAGGTGGTTCGTATGACTCGTTGTGAGAGCACTACCGGTTATCCGGAGATGCTGAGAGACATGGTCACTTTTCTGGGTTTCCGTTGGGCACCAGAGTACCAGGTCTACGAGCAGCGGCGAGAGTTTGAGCAGACCTACTACCAGGCTATCGTCTACATTCTGTCGGATGATGGCATGAGCGTAGTCCACCGCTACGAGGCAGTGGGTTCCACAGTGGATATGGCTGTGCAGTAGGCAGCTTATGTGAGCCTCACCGTCCTTCGTGCTGACTATTGGGGATTTGACGATTCTATTTATCGCCACATTCCCCGTGGTTACATCACTTCGGAGGGAGCTCACTTCACTCTCTACGACAACTTGGATGTTTATGAGCATGATAACTCCAGGCTGCACACCACCGCTCAGTTTGTGAGACACAGTGACGCAGTTGCCCGCACACTATTTCAGGACTTGGCTTCAGTCAGAGAGCAGCTTTACCTTGCTTTGACTCGTCTGGCGACTTACACCACAGACTTTGTTGGAGACGAGCGCTTTGCACGTTTCGATCAGCCAGTGGGGCGTCGTCTGCCAGATGCTGGAGGTTACGAGCCGATCAGAGGTCCACTCCTTAACCTTGGTGCTGGTTACACTGGGATTCCCCGCTTTGGAGCACAGGGAGTCGACGCTATGGACTTCACCACGCCTAGAGTCGGTCTCAGAGCACGTCAGATCTACGTGGATCGTCGTTCCACCTACTTTCGTGAGCGTACTCCTCACCGTACCTCTCGCCGTACTCCTTGACGCCGTCCTGCGTGATGAGCATGGGAGTACCGATGTATCCATTCTTAGCTATGTTTAGTTATCCTTTGGTATTCGAACCATTTATGGTGTGTTGGATGTTCTGATGTATTGAACATGTGATGGTGCACCTTTTGGTTATCTATTCATGCGTCAGAGTAATCTCTCTTTCGGTTGCCAAGTCTATCCTTTTCTATTGTTGTGCTAAAATGCATTTCCATTCAGGATGCCGCCAACAAGGAACACCACGCCTGAACCACCGCCAATCACGGAGCTGTTGACTCAGATGACCCAAGTCATGACGCAGATGGCTCAGTTTCAGGCTAATCAGCAAATCAACCAGACAGCTCCACGAGTGAGCATCAAGGAGTTTCTCAGTCTGGGTCCAAGAGCCTTCGTGGCCACACGCGAGCCTCTAGACGCTGATGACTGGATCCGTGAGATAGCCAAGGCTCTGGATATTGCACACGTAGCTGAAGAAGACAAGGTCAAGTATGCCTCCTATCTGCTGAAGGGTCAGGCAGCTTCTTGGTGGGAAAACTTCCAGGCCATGAGAACTGGCATGCCAGTCACGTGGGACTGTTTCAAGGAAGCCTTCCTGAAACACCACATTCCAGATGGTCTCATGGAAAGAATGCGTGAAGAGTTTTGCTCTCTCAAGCAGGGCAAGTTGGACGTCATCGGGTATCATAGTGAGTTCAATCGCCTCGCTCGATACGCAGGAGATGAGGTGTCCACGGAAGTTAAGAAGATGGCAAGGTTCCGCAGAGGCTTTAACCCGGAACTCAAGTATGCCCTCACCAATGTCAAGGCCGACAGCTTCGAGGATCTCGTTAAGACCGCGCTCAATGAAGAAAATGGGAGCAAGGCGTTCGAGGAGTCTCGCAAGCACTCGCGTGAGGGTGGTTCCTCCTCCAACATGACCACCCCTCCGCAGAAGCGCCGCATCTGGGTACCAAATGGTGCTGTCACTCGGGCTCCATACGCCCAAACTTCCCCAGGCTTCGCTCCCCGCCCACCCAACCCTACTCAGGTGCATGATCAAAGGGCTTCGATGGGGCAGCCAAGGCCAGGGCCTCCTCGTGTCGTCACATGCTACAAGTGCAAGCAGACGGGACACTACGCCGACAAGTGCACGCAGAGGCAGCTACCTCCACCACCACCTCTTCCTAACACAAACCAGGCAATGGTGCGCGCTCCCCCGCCTAAGACCTTCAACTCCAACAACAGGCCTGTCGAGAGGACCGCAAGGGTGAATCATGTCAAGATCGACAAAGCTGAGGAAGCTCCTGACGCCGTTCTCGGTACATTTCCCGTAAACTCTATTCCAGCTAAAGTGTTGTTTGATACCGGAGCATCACATTCTTTTGTGTCAAAGACCTTTGCCACAACAAACAACCTAATTGTGGTTCCACTAAGCAATCAGATCACTGTTCACTCCCCGGGATCTCAAATGTTGACTTCCAAGATAAGGACAATCAAATCTTAATTGAAGGTCACATATTCCTTGCTTCTCTCATGTTGCTTGGGAATTCTGACATTGATGTCATTCTTGGTATGGATTGGTTGAAGGCCAATAAAGCAAGAATTGACTGTGCTCAAAAGTCAATAACTTTGTTCCACCCTTCTGGCCAGATAATCTATTGTCCACATGAATCAAGTTCCAGTCAGCTATACACCCTCAATGCAAATCCTCTACCTTCACTTGAAAATGTTCCGGTGGTTTGCGACTTCCCTGGCGTCTTTCCAGAAGAGTTGCCAGGAATGCCTCCGGACAGAGCTGTTGAGTTCGTGATCGAACTTGAACCAGGTACTGCTCCAATCTCTAAGCATCCCTACAAAATAGGAACTCCCGAGCTGAAGTTGTAGAAGGAAAAAATTGATATGTACATGGAAAAAGGTTACATTCAACCTAGTTCCTCGGCTTGGGGATGCCCAACTCTGTTCGTTGCGAAGAAGGATCAAACAAAGAGACTCGTTGTTGACTATCGTCCTCTTAACGAGAAGACCATCAAAAATAAGTATCCAATTCCTCGCATCGATGATCTTTTTGATCAACTTGATGGATCCTCTATATTCTCCAAGTTGGACTTGAGAATGGGTTACCATCAAATAAAGATCAGAAAAGAGGATATTCCAAAGACAGCCTTCACCACTCGCTACGGTCTATATGAATTCACCGTCATGTCCTTTGGTCTCACCAATGCACCGGCGACCTTCTCTCGACTCATGAATTCTGTCTTCCATGAATACCTCGACAAGTTCGTTGTGGTATATCTTGATGACATTCTTGTCTACTCCAAATCCGAGGAAGAGCATGAAGAACATCTTCGTCTCACTCTCATGAAGCTTCGCGATCATCGTCTCTATGCCAAGTTCTCCAAATGTGAGTTTTGGATTTCCGAAGTCATTTATCTTGGTCATGTCATCTCTGCCAAGGGCATAGCCATTGATCTAGAAAAGTTTAAAGCAATTCTTGATTGGAAACCTCCAAAGACGGTGAAGCAAGTAAGAAGTTTTCTTGGCTTGGCTAGCTATTGTCGTCGCTTCGTCCCAAACTTCTCCAAGATTGCCAAACCTCTCACTGACCTCACAAAGAAGGAAAAGAAGTTCGTCTGGTCTCCACAATGTGAGGAAAGCTTCAATCTCCTGAAGACTAAACTCACTTCTACACCAGTTCTGGTTGGCCCAGATCCTTCCAAACCTTTCCAAATATTCTGTGATGCTTCTCTCCATGGTCTAGGTGCAGTTCTCATGCAAGAACGTCAAGTTGTGGCTTATGCTTCACGTCAGTTGAACACACATGAGCTCAATTATCCCACTCATGACCTTGAACTCGCAGCAGTTGTGTTTGCCCTCAAGAAATGGAGACAATACTTGTTGGGTAATCGCACTGAAATCTTTTCCGATCATAAGAGTCTGAAGTACATCTTCACCCAACCAGATCTAAACCTCAGACAAAGGAGATGGATTGAAAAGATCAAAGACTTTGATCTTACCATTTCTTACACTCCACGCAAGGCTAATGTTATGGCCGATGCTCTCAGTCGCAAGTCGTATTGCAATAATATCATGATCATGGAAAGCCAACCTCCTCTTCATGAAGAATTCCAGAAGCTGAATCTTGGTCTTGTTCCTCAAGGCTATCTTGCAAACTTGACAGCCAGTCCAACTCTCGAGGACAAGATTCGTTCTGAACAACTTCGTGATGCTGAAATCAAGAAGATTGTAGAACACATCAAAGCAGGCAATGAGAAATTTGAGTGCTTCTCAATTGATGACAAGGGAACTGTGTTATTCGAAGGACGCATTACAGTTCCTCAAATTCAAAGTCTCAAAAATGTCATTCTCAAGGAGGCTCATGAAACTTCCTTCTCCATACACCCTGGAAGTACAAAGATGTACCAGGATCTCAAGACACTGTATTGGTGGCCTAGCATGAAACGTGAAATTGCTCAATAAGTTTCTGAATGCGACGTCTGTCAGCGTGTCAAGGCAGTTCATCAGAAAACAGCCGGTCTTCTCCAACCTCTGAAAATCCCAGAATGGAAGTGGGACATGATTGAAATGGACTTCGTCACTGGTTTCCCAAAGTCCAAGAGGGGCAACGATGCAATCTTCGTTGTTATTGATCGACTCACTAAAGTCGCTCACTTCTTTCCTGTCAAAGAGACAATCTCAGCTAGTCAGTTAGCAGAGCTCTACACAACAAAGATTGTTCCTCTTCATGGTGTTCCACTAGAAATAAGCTCAGACCGTGGAAGCATCTTCACTTCTCATTTCTGGAAAATCTTTCAAGAAGGCTTGGGAACCAAGCTTCTGTTCAGCACAGCCTATCATCCTCAGTATCAAGGGCAAGTTGAAAGAGTCAATCGGATTCTCGAGGATATGCTCAGAGCATGTGGTCTCTCTTTTGGCATGAAATGGGAGGAATGTCTTCCATATGCTGAATTCTCCTACAACAACAGCTTCCAGGCAAGTCTAGGCATGGCACCATTCGAGGCTCTCTATGGCCGCAGATGCAGGAGTCCAATCAATTGGTCTGGAGCTGGTGAACGTTCACTCTTAGGCCCTGACATTGTTAAGGAGGCCGAAGAGAAAGTTCGCATCATTCGTGACAATCTGAAGATTGCTCAGTCTCGTCAGAAAAGCTACTATGACAGCAAACACAGGGACATGGTCTATGCAACTGGAGACAAAGCATATCTCCGTGTTACTCCCCTCAGAGGCACTCATCGTTTTGGTGTCAAAGGAAAGCTTGCACTAAGATATATTGGTCCCTTCAACATTCTCTAAAGGCGTGCAGAAAATGCCTATCGTCTTGAACTTCCAGAAAAGCTATCCAAGGTGCACGATGTCTTTCACGTGTCACAGCTCAAGAAGTGCTTCAAAGATCCAGGTCGTGCAGTTGATCATGATTCCATTGAACTGCAAGAAGACCTCTCTTACGAAGAGCACCCTATTCGCATTCTCGATGAGACCGGGCGCAAAACTCGCAACAAGAGCACTAAGTTCTTCAAAGTGCAGTGGTCTCATCATTCCGATAAAGAGGCAATGTGGGAGACCGAAGAGGATCTTCGCAAGAAGTATCCGGACCTTTTCTCTTCTCAGTAGGAATCTCGGGGCGCGATTCCTTCAAGGGGGGCGTTTTGTAACATCCCAAGTATGAAAACAACCTTAGAATGTTTTGCTTCCTGTTAATTTATGTTAATGCATCATGTCATCATAAGCATTGCATGTGGCAGGTGTTTCAATTTGAAATTCAATTCAATTTCAAACCAATTGGTTCACACTTGGTATGTTCCAATGTTTTCAGAATAAATCACTAACAGAAACAAATCCATTGCTTCCATAAACTTGAATTTTCACATAATTGACTTGGTTAAGCTTTCAAATAATTCAATTATTGCAAAATTCAAGAAAATTCAATTAAAATTCAAACAGCAACAAATATTTAAAATTTTGAAAAACAAAAGTTGGTGCAACTGGGCATTTTCAATAAGGAACTTATAAAAATTTATCACCAAAATTGTTGGATCCCAAAAACCCCTTCTTTTCCTTCTCTTTTCTTTTCTACAAAAAAAAGGAATAAAAAGAAAAGAAAAAGGGGGAGGCAGCCGAACTGGGCCAACAAGGCCCAGTCGGCCACCTACGACCCCAGGCCCAAGCACCCCTTGGCTTCGTCTTCCTTGTACGGACAGAGGAAAAGGGGAGCAGGAAGCTCCTGTGGAGAGGAGCCCTCCACGTCGCCCCCTACCTGCTCCCCCCCTCCTTATCTACTCCCCGAGCCGCGCGGCAACCCTAACCCTAGCCTTCCTCCCTCTTTCTCCCATCTCCGCCGCCACCGTTGGGGAGATCGACATCGTCTTTCCCGCGGCCGGCCGCCGCTCGCCGAGCTCGCCGCCGCCGTCTCCATCCATATCTGGCCACACCGAGGGCACCCACGCGTCGAGGGTGAGATCCTCTGTAGATTCCCGCCGTTTTCCCACTTGTTAGCATGTGGTAGTCGTCCCTTGCTACTCGTGTTTGGTCGTCGCCGGCGCTGCCATGTTCGTGGTTCAGTTACATACAAGCTTCGCTCGAAATTTCTTCTTAACCAAGCAGACCTCTAAAATTTTACAAAGCCACGCAGAGCCCAGTGGCTACAGCCTCTGGATCCGGCCCTGGAGGTCTGGGGTTCGAATCACCCCAGAGGCAATGCCTCAAACCCTCTTTTTGTGATTTAATCTCCACCGCCGGTCCCACCCGTCATCAGCCCTAGAGGCCTTGGTGGCTTCGACCCGCGCCTCGTCAGTGCCGCGTGGCGCCTGGTCCCCGTGGCAGTGGGTGTGGTTAGTTTCCCCTGGGTGAGAAAAGTTCAGTCATTTTTCTGTGAAGTTAAAAGAAATGGAAAAACCAGAAAACAGATTCAAACCATTACTTGTAAAATCAATAACAACTTGAAAAATGCTCCAATTTTAATGATTCAAATTTCTATGGATTCAGCATCTTGTTCTCTTTCTGTTAGTAACAAAGTTGCAACATGTTTCTGTAATAAATTTTGCACTAAATAATTAAATACAGAAATGTCTATTAAAATTTGAAACTTTGGAAATTCATAACTTGAGTTCTGTTCACCCAAATTGAGCAAACATGGGCTCTAAAAATTGATCTTAACAAACTCTACACAGTGGTATTTTATTTGGTCACAATTGAATTAAATTTGAACATGTTTCCTTCTGTTTACTAAAAGGGGCAGAATAAAAATGCTTATGGAAAAATGCATAATAAATTCCATAATGATCCAAAAATTATGTTTAATATCTCAAAATGTTCAGTGAAAAATTGTCCACATGTTTTCAAGTATTTCCCATGCTTTTGTAACTGAAGTACCTCTTTTTAAATTGTTTACAAAAAATGGCAGAAATGAAAACAATAAGAATTAATTCTTATTTATTATTTTCTTCACCCAAAAATTATGGAAACTATACCAAAATGAAAAGAACTTCAATTAATAACAGAAAAGCATCATTTCATGCATGTGGGAATACTTTTGATGTATTGGTCTTATTAAAATTAATAATAGTCCACTAAGATAAATATGAGAGGTTTCCAAATAATGCAAACTTATTTGGGACACTCATTTAACTTGATGTTCATGTCCATGATCTCTTACTTGCATTAAAATGTCATGCATCATCCCATGTTTGTGCATTATGCCATGTTATTGATTGTTCGTCTCTCTTCGTTGTTTGTTTTCTTCTTCTCGAATAGACGACGACGTTGAGACAGACGAGGTTTACGATACTACTTCAGAGGAGTTAGCCCAGTACCAGGCTACTGAGTTTGCAGGCAAGTATTCACTCACCTGAACCATTGTGTCCTTTCCAAACTTGATACCGATACTTTCCGTTGTCTAATCTGCTAGCCTTATGATTTGTTGCTTGTGTTCTGATCCTATCACATGTTATCCTGTAACCCTGATATAGCCTCACCTCCACACCTATAACCCTGTTGCCTATTGCCTGTGTCTTACTAGAATGCTTAGGGTTGTTGTGCTCGAGTCTGATGTCCGTTATTTCTTTTACCATATTTATTATGTTCTGGGGGCTCGATATTTAAACAACAATCTGTTAATGTTTGAGGTAATAATAATTTGATGTTAAGGCACCGGCAGGAGGCCGGGTATGGTTTTGAGGCCTGCTAGTGTCGAACTCAGGAAAAGTTCTTGTCCTCTAGATCCATGATGAGCGCGCTAACCGCATGTGGGAAGCGTGTATGGGCGCCCTCCGCAACTTTGATTCGATTCGCATCTCGTCCAAATCGCCTCATTTAGTTCGGGTTTTCCATTTGCCGCATGCATATGCAGGTGCGAACCTTTGGCGCCAGGGTGGTAACTTTTGTAGTCGGCATTTAGGGAGACACGTTCTTAGAGTGCTATGAGGGTCCTCTTTTCTTCGTGGGGCTTGATTAGCCGTGCGCTCAATTGCACGGGGTTCTTTGGGCTTGATGCGAAGAAGAGTTGGGTTGTGTTGAGTGGCCTGCTTGGTGGGTTTGATCCCCGCCTGGCGGGTTATTCTTACGTGTACGGCCAAATTGGTGCATCCCTGCAGGGTTAAATATTCTCGAGAAGCCGTGTTGTCCGCGGTTATGGATGACTTGGTGATAGGGCTGGCTAACAAGGATTAGACAACTTACACCTAATTAATAATAATTTGACTAGTAATAGGCTTATTGACATAATAACCTGAACCCTCATTAATCCAACTGCGTGGGTTATCCTCGGATTGCTTCTTTGGATAAGGGGCGAGATCCAGGATGGGTTTGTTTGAGGTTAGTGGTAGTTGGCTCCGATGCGCTATCTTATCCCCTTTCTTTTAGCCGGATGTTGTAGCGTGTCTCTGTAGTTGGTTAGTGCAGCCCGCTGCTGCACCTTTGTATCACCTATCCTCCGTTGAACCCAAAGCATCTGTACTTGGTGTCGTCGGGTACACTTTGGTATCTTGTGCGTCTTGCTTGCCAGTACTCGTTCGTACTGACCCCTTTGGGGCTGCTGGTTTTGCAGACTACATTTCCGAGGATCCCCATGGTGGCTACTACGTGGAGTATGACAAGGCTGCTGACGAGTAGATAGCGGACCCGGGTAGGATCCGAGACTTCGTGGATGGGCTCCGTTCTTTTCGTTTCCGGCCTCTTAGGCCTATTTGGATCTTGTTTGTACTCAGACACTTTGGATGCTTCCGCTGTGGTGTAATGATGACTTGTTGGGACATGTGTCCTCTGCATGACTGTATTTGCTATCTCTGCTCTAGTGAGAGCTTTTGCCACTTATTTCTATTTCTTTGTGTCTTAGAGATTTGTTGTGGTATCACTTGTTCAAATACCATTGACGTACCATGTGTGTATGTTATGAAGTACGTCAATGGAAGTATTCGGATTCCTATTGGATGGTTTCACAGACGATGAATAGTAGAGGATGGTTGTCACACGTTTACGTGTTGGCCTACTCATATTGAGATGCGGGTGCAGGTAGGCCCTGTAAGCCAATTATCAACTATTTAGCGGGTTGTGTGTATCCTCTAGAAGTCCGGGTGCGACATTCGGGCGTTTCATGGTTTTTGGGCTTATGTCCATGTCGTTCCCGAAATTGTAGTACTTGTCGAACCAGGACATACCATGGATGCATGAACCTTTTCAAAACATGCATACGACAGTTATAGACGCTTTTAAAATCACACGCGTAGTTGTTTTTTACCATACAAATTGCAAACACATTTTCATAGATTGTTTAAATATCACCTCTGGTTTCGTAGTTCTTCTTGTCATCACCGTTGTCACTGTCACTGAGTACGACGTACTGCAAAACACCATCCATACCTAAACCTACATAAAAATAGGCTGACAGTTATAGTAGAGCAAATAGTAGAAGCAAGATGACGCTAAACCTAATAAAAATGGGTTGACACTTATAGTGAATAAATAACTTATAGGGCGTTTCCCAAACACGTTTGCTATGAGTATTATTTTGTTCTTATCTATAACAACAACAAGTTCAAAGTCTCCATTACACATGTGACAAGCCCTCGGGAGAGAATAGTCGATAACATGCTCTTCGGGGCCCAAAAGCGGGAAATCCAAATGGTCAATGTAAATTACTACACCAAAAAATATAGAAATATGTTACATAAGGGTAATGATGAAACGTAAAGAAAAGGAAAATTGTTGTAAACATATACACATGGAAATATTTACCACAAGAGTAGGTAGACATGAGCCAATTAAGAATTGTTATATAGGAAGCAAGGGACTGTCCAGTTGAAACTTCCTTTTTACTTGGAACTCAGCAACCTGGTCCATGCAAAAATTCAGTACTTCTTCATCCCAAGCATACTCCTGAACCCTGTCCATATCAAGCAAACTGCACAGATAGTCCAAAGGAACCATGTTGCTTGTTCCAGGGAAGAAAATCGTAGCAAAAGATAACAGAGCAAAGGTCCCGGTAATCATCACAATATAATCATCACACTGCTTCAACAGTAACTCAGCCAAAACAATTGGAGCCCTTGAAGTTGGAAAATCCCCGTCACGGTACATGTTACGGAGATCAGTATGCTCACTTTTCTTCAGATGAGCAACATGAGTTTCCCCCGATGGAAGGTTGAACACCTTCTGAATCATATCTCTAGTGAAGACAATTGGTTTCCAAACTCTGCGCCAATACTCACGCAGCTTCGGGTCTATACCCCTAACAACCCACTCAAGCAACTCATCAGGTGCATTGAACTTAGAAATCCTTTTTTTCCTGGCTCAACTCCTTATCAACAAAATTCCGTAGCCTCTTAGGGAAAAATGAATCTTAAGCGGTGCAACATCTTTACGTTTGCCCGGAGTAGCGGTATAGGCAGCCATGTTTTGCAAAACACTGCCCACAAAAATGTATAAGAATACAAACATGAAAACAACAATGTACATGCATGATATGAACTGCAAAAAATTCAAACATTTTGAGCATGGAAGCCCCTGGAACAAATAAAGATGCTACAGAAAATGATGATACAACCCTTATCTTCGATGATGCCACACTGTAAAATGATGATACCACCTTATGCACGGAACACATAAAGATGTACATTGCAAAAAAATGATGATGCTAAAGAACAACATCAACAAATGGAACAAAAACCCCAATGTACCCATATGTAACATTTCAGAAAATCATTTTACAAAAGGAATCTAGTTTGAACAACATGCAAATGATCCACCGAAATTTACAGCTCCACATACACATAGAAACAGGGGATTCCAGCAACACATACACATGAAAACAGGGGATTCTAGCTCCATATACACATGAAAACAGGGGATTCCAGCTCCACATACACATGAACATAGGGGGTTCCACTGATACCTAGAGATACATCTAATTAGAGAGAAGCAGCACCTACAAGAGGGCATGGATGTATCTACGAAAACTGAATCCATGCAAAAATCTGACAGGATCCCTAGCATTAATCCCCTAACTAGGAACAAAGGCTACAATCACGACTTCTTGATGCATTAGGTAGGTGGAATGGGCATGGATTTGAGTTGAACTGACCTGAAACCTCGCCGCCAACGGAGATTTCGCCGGGAACGAAGGTCTCCTAGCTAGTCTCCGCCTCTGAGCACCTCCGCACTACCCCCGACCGAGAACGAGCACTGAGAAGAAGAAGGGCATCAACAAGGATGCGCGGAGAAGGAGTCCCGGCAACGAGGCCTTGCCACACAGCCGTCACGTCGTCCCGTTCCCTCTGCGAGGCCACTGTCTCCTCTCTCCCTCGTCGGCACAGACAAAAATCTACCCGGGAAATAAATGCGCTCGATATGTCGATATGTAGCACAGTGTTCTTAAGGAAAACTAGAGGAGAAACTCCAAGCTCGCGCGAGCAAACTCGACGATCGCGAACCCGGACTCGCCGGAAAGGCCGTCGCCATTAACACCCTACCACCAGCCCCCATCCCATCTTGTACCTATGTTGCCTCCAACAAAACCTTAGTTCCCACAACTCTCAATCTCCAAGATTCCAACTACGCTAAGTGGCGTGAACTCTTCCTCGCTGCTCTCGGTCGCTATGGCCTCACCTCTCATGTGCTCGCCACCACCGGCTCCAGTCCTTCGGACACGTCGCCCACCTCAGATTGGGCGTGAGACGACTACATGGTTCAGACTCGACGCTTGTCCTTGAAGAAGCACAGAACAAAACGGATGCCAAGAACTCAGCAGCCACCGCCCTTTGTTCTATTGGCAACAGTGTTCTCCCTAGTGCTGGCCGCGAGCATGCTCTTTCCTCTGGAGATGGTTGCGGCTTCATCGGCAACCCCTGCGCCCGGCTACGGTGGTCCCTCTTCATCAAACAATGGATATCACGGCAGTGGTGGAGGCCGCGGACGCGGTCGTGACAATCCCTGGATGTTCAATCCATGGACCTGCCAGCCCACACGCTCCCAACAACAACAACCCCGTCCATGGCTTGCCCCTGCAGCAGGCATTCTTGGTGCACGTCTCGGCTCCCAGATTCCGCATGCGTACATGGCCTATGCTCCTGCCACATGCCACCCCCATATGCATATGATGGCTCATCATGCAGCTAACATGCAGAATTCACCGACGCCCTACAACCAGCAGCAACAACTCGACCCCTACACTCATCACGGCCATGAACAATATGCAGCTCCCGTCCAACCAAGAGTGGTACATGGACTCTGGTGCTTCCTCCCACATGGCATCTGATCATGATAATCTTATCTCTTTAAAACCCTCCTCCTCACATTCTGTCACTGTAGGCAATGGTGCTACTCTCCCTATAACTCACATTGGTTCTCAAATTATTCCCTCGACTTCAAACCCTCTCCATCTTCGCAATATTTTAGTCGTCCATGATATTATCAAAAACCTTATTTATGTCCGTCAATTCCCAACCGATAATTATTGTGTCATTGAATTCGATCATTTTGGCTTTTCTGTGAAGGTTTTTCCCACAGGGCCCGTGATTCTTCGATGCAATAGCTCGAGTCCCTTCTACCCCTAACGTCGTCCCCATCGCCCTCATCCATTGAAGCTCATACACTCGTCACTTCCTCTTCACTCTGGCACCGTCGCCTCGGACACCCCAGCCTCCACACCACCGCCTTCAACGATCCAAGCATATTTCATACAATAAACAAGGGCCATCACTTTGTCATGCCTGTCAATTAGGAAAACATGTTCGACTCCCATTTTTCCCTTCCCAATTATCATCCGTTCGACCGTTTGAATCAGTTCATTGTGATTTGTGGACAGCTCTATTCCTAGTACCTATGGTTTTTGCGATTATCTCATTGTTGTGGATGATTTCACTAATTATTTCTAGAGTTCTCCACTTTGTCGCAAATCCAATGTATACCAAACCTTTGTCACCTTTCATGCTTATGCCCGCACCCAATTTGATCTATCTCTCAAAGGTTTCCAATGCGACAATGGTCGTGAATTTGACAACACCAACCTAGACACTTTCTACGCCAGTCATGGTATTTTACTTCGGTTCTCGTGCCCCTACATGTCTCAAAAAAATGGCAAAGCTGAGCGAGCCATACGTACGACTAACGATGTTGTCCGCACATTATAATTTCAAGCTTATATGCCACCATCCTTTTGGGCCGAGGCGCTCCACAGTGCCACATTCCTCATCAACATGCAACCCACTTCCGTCCGAAATTTCTCCACGCCCTTTCAAATTCTCTTTAGCCGAGCACCTCCGTACATGGATCTTCGCGTTTTTGGTTGTCTATGCTACCCAGACACCACCTCCACCTCAAAGAGCAAACTATCTGCACGCTCCACCAAATGTGTCTTCTTAGGCTATCCCACCCGCCATCATGGCTATCGATGACTCGACCTTGCTACTAGGACTAGGCACATCATTATGTCACGCCATGTTACTTTTGATGAATCCAATTTTCCATATGCACCGGCCCACTCTACACTTAATGTTTCACCATCACCATCAGATGATTATCTGTACCAGATAGCCAGCTACATGCACCCCTTCATATTCCCTCGTCCAGCCCATATGTACACTCGAGCATGTCCTCCCCTAGTATTTCAACACCCGCACCTAGCAGCCCAGCCAGTCACGTAACTACAAACTTCACCTCATCCGGCCCTTCAAGCACAGCTCCATCCACTCCTAATACACATACTCTTACTTCTAGCTCTCCTGATACAGCTACTCCTACTCCTAGCTCTTCTAATACCCCTACTCCTAGCTCTCCTATTCATCATACTCGGTCGTGTCACCGGCAAGCTACCACCTCCTATTGATCGACTCAACTTATTGGCCAATGTTTCTTCTCCACTACCATACAACTACCTCACTGTAGGAACTATTTGTGTCTTGCAAACATTATACTGCATTTAAACATATATGAGTTTTAATTCTCAATATGGAATTGCTTATATTCTGGAATTATTGAATATAAATGTTGTACTTGAGGAATAATGTCAAGGTGCTGAGGACGACTATGCCGGAATACAGTATGATCATATATACTGGAAATATATGCCCGGGCACGGTATAGGGTGGAAAATACTAGGTTGTTTACAGGATCAGCTTTGTAAGCTGTTAATGCCTACATGATTAAGGAAACATGTAGCTTAATCATGGCGCACGACTCACATGTGCGTGTCGAGGACTTGTATTAGGATCCGACTCTGGAAAGGATTAGTTATGATCGTGGTTGTTTAACTTAATCAGGAGTCTATCTGGAATCCTATACGTACTGGTTTAAACACCAGGAATTAGGAGTATAAATAGTCCTTAACCCCTAGCCCTGTTGATTGCAATGTGAGCCGCACCACGGAATAGGCAAGGGAATAGGGGTTAGGCTAATTACTCCTCAAACCGAATTCCTACATTGGTATTAGAGCAGTTTTGTGGGCTAACGAGAGAAACCACCAAATCAGTTCTTTCGTCGATCCCCTGTTCGATCTACAAGCTTCCGCCGCCCACACACGACCTTGCCTCGCCGGAATCGCTGCTCGCACCCTTTCCGCATAGGATAGACACTCACGACTAGGAATCACACGTCGTCCGGCCGGAACTCGTCGTCACCGCGCAGCTGCAGCCGATCTCGTCCGTCCCGCCGTCGGCCGTCAGAACTCTTGGCTATCTCGCCGCCTGAGCTGGTATCCATCGCCCCGCCGTATATCTGCTGAAGGTCTCGTCACCAACACCACAATCAGCAGGTACACAGGCTGACTCCTGCTACTTCTCACGTCAAAGAGAAAAAGGATCAGATTGGAACGTTCAGCTTCATCAACCTCTGTTTTTGTCTGGCATTGTTTCTCTGATTGGATCTGCTATGTCTACAAATTCTATTTTTGCTGAGTTGTTGAGGCATGCCAAGCTAGATGGATCCAATTTTAATATTTGGAAAAGGAAAATTATGTACTTTCTTACTGCTGAAAACATTGATTACATAGTATTGAAGTCTGAACCGAAATCACCATCTAAAGAAGCCTCAGTTGAGGAAAAGGAGGACTATGCAGAGGAGATGGAAACTTGGACAAATGACAACAAAAAGGCCAGAATATTCATACTAGGACCAATGACAGATTCATTGGCAAGTGAATATGAATCTGAAAAGGTAGCTTATAAAATTTTTCGTAGGCTGGAACAGGATTTTGGAGAGGTCTCTCTTATTAAAGTACTTAGCTACGTCAATAGGTTCATTACTCTGAAAATGCCAGAGGATGCTGCTGTCAATGAACACTTGAATAAATTATGTGTGTTGGTGGAAGACTTGAAGAATGCTGGTTACCCTTTTTCCGAGGAAGTTCAAGTGATGGTTGCTCTAAATTCTTTGTCCCGTTCATGGGAGCAGTTCAAGATATCTTTCTGCCACTCGGAGAGGAATTTAAACATGAGAAATTCGAGGCATCATTCACTCATGGAAGAGGACAGGAAGCACTCTCAAGGAAAGGAAAGAAGTGCAAATAGTGCAGAATTGCATCTTGGTGAAGATAGGTACAGCAACAAGAGGAGCTAGAACAAAAACAAGTTGGGACCTGATCTGAGAGATAAGATCAATAAGAAGAGAGACAGGGATGACAACGGACGAAATCACTCAAGTCAGAAACTTGACAAGAGGAACTATAAATGTCACAATTATGGGACATACGGTCACTTCAAGTCTGAATGTAGAAAGAAGAAGAGGGTTACCGACAGGAGGGATCAACAGAAGAATTCCAACGATAATAAGCATCAGGACAACCGCAAAGGGAACTCTTCTCCTGATGGTACGTGTGACGTCTTTGTTTGCACTGAATCTTTATTTACTTCTGAACTGTTAAATACATGGGTGGTGGATTCTGGTTCTACTTCCCATATTGCTAGGAACAGTAGGTCCTTTTCTTCCATGAAAACTATCCCAAGCGGAACTAGATTTGTATATCTAGGAACCACAGCTAAGGCTGATATTCTTGGGGTTGGGGATTACATTCTTAAACTCCCCGGTGGAGGAAAACTAGTACTAAAAGACACAGTTGATGCACCAAACATGAGAAAGAACCTTATATCTGTCTCAAAACTGGAATCAATTGGTTATAATGTACTGTTTGGGAATAGACAAGTCAAAATCTTGTTGAATGGAAACTTGGTTCGGTCTGGTGATCGTTTTGAAGGTTTATACTATTTAGATGACATCTATAGTGATGGAAACATGGATTGCTTGGTTGGCGAACATAACTCAGTAGTGAGGAACATTAACGGCAATAATAATTGTACAGAATCATATTTATGACATCTTCGGCTAGGACATATCTCAAAGAACAGAATTAAAAGACTCATCAGTTCCGGAATATTGGATTTCAAATGGGTTGATTATGGCATATGTGAAGCATGCATTGTGGGTAAAATGACAAGGGCACCCTTTCCAAAAGCTGCGAGGGCAGAAGAACCTCTTGCCATTATACATTCTGACATATGCGGTGAAATGTCAACTCCTACTTTGGGACAGAAAATTTACTTCATTACTTTTATAGATGATTATTCTAGATTTGGCTATGTGTATCTTCTCAAGCACAAGTCAGAGGGGTTTGATATGTTCAAAATATTCAAAACTGAGGTTGAGAATCAATTAAACAAAAGGATTAAGGTGTTACGAACTGATCGTGGAGGCGAATACACATCAGGAATATTAGATGAATTTTGCAAAGAGCATGGGATAATTCATCACTACACCCTTCCCTACACACCACAACAAAATGGCGTAACAGAGAGAAGGAATAGAACATTAATGGACATGGCTAGGTCCATGATGGCGTATTCATATTTACATTTATCTTTTTGGGGGGAAGCTTTGCATACTGTTGTTTATTTATTAAACCATTCACCCTCAAAGGCGGTTAAAGTCACTCCCTATGAGTTATGGAAAGGGAGGAAACCAACTCTGCGCAACCTAGCGGTATGGGGATGCAATGCTCAAATAAGAGTACCCAGCCAGAATAGAACCAAGCTACAGCCCAAAAGCACACATGGGATTTTTATAGGATACAGTAGTGGATCAAATGGTTATAGATTCTATGACCCAGAAAGTAGAAAACTATTGGAAAGTAGGGATGCCATATTTCTAGATCAAGACACACCTCGCCGAGCTAAACGCCCGAGAGCGGAACTATTAGCGGAAAACTTAGGAAATTCTGGAAATGTTTCTAATCCTGAGGAACCAAACGCCATAGAACAAGATGAACCTTCTTCTACAATTCCTAGAAGAAGTGGGAAGAATACTCAAACTCCTTCATACTTGGATGATTATTTTACTTTTTTGGGGGAAGTGCATTCTAAAGCAAGTTTAGAAGAGCAACCTAAATCTTTTAAACAAGCCATGAGCAGTCCAGAATCAAGTCTCTGGATGGAAGCTATGAAGGAGGAACTAAACTCCATGAAAAGGAATAATGTTTGGGAACTAGTGGATTTACCAAACAATCGGAAGACCATAGGATCTAAATGGATTTTTAAAAGGAAAATGAATGCATCTGGCTTGGTGGATAAATACAAAGCCAGGTTAGTAGCAAAGGGGTACACACAAAGGGAAGGGATTGACTTTGTGGAAACTTTTTCCCCTGTAGCTAAATTCACTTCTATTTGCATTCTTAGTGCCTTGACTGCATACTTTGATCTTGAGCTTCATCAAATGAATGTTAAAACAACATTTTTGAATGGTTACTTAGAGGAAGAAATATATATGGTTCAGCCTGATGGTTTCATAGAAAAAGGAAAGAAGGATAAAGTGTGCAAACTGAACAGGTCTATTTATGGGCTGAAACAGGCTTCTAGGCAGTGGTACAAAATGTTTGATAATGCAATAACGTATTATGGGTTTTCTATGACGGAAGGGGATCACTGCATTTATCTAAAGATAGTGGGAGGTTTCTTTATTATGTTATCTCTTTATGTTGATGATATTCTGATTGCCTCGAATAACAAAGGGACATTGTTAGAAGTTAAGTCTTGGCTGTCATCTACTTTTGATATGAAGGATATGGGTGAAGCTTCTTATGTCTTAGGCGTAGAGATACATAGAAATCGTGACAATAAAGTGTTAGGATTATCTCAAAAGGCTTATCTTAACGCTGTATTGAAACGATTTTCTATGGAAAATTGCAACCCTGTAACTGTACCAATGCTAAGGGGAACTAAACTCAATGAGGAACTATGTCCCAAAACCTCTGAGGAAATAAAGAAAATGAAAGATATACCATATTCTTCCGCTCTAGGATCTCTCATGTATGCGATGTTATTCACAAGGCCTGATTTATGTCACAAAGTGGGTATACTGAGTAGATATCAACGGAACCCTGGAGATGCACATTGGAAACAAATGAAATATGCACTGCGTTATATTAAAGGAACAATGGATTTTGCCTTGTGTTTTAATGGTCAAAATCTTCAGCTGCAGGGTTATACTGATGCTGATTGGCAGGGAGACATTGATGACCGGAAATCAACTTCAGGTTATCTATTTACTTTAGCTGGTGGTGCTGTTTCCTGGAAAAGTAAGAAGCAAGATTCTGTGGCGTTATCTTCAATGGAGGCTGAATACATCGCTGCTTCTAAGGCAGTAAGGAATGTGTATGGCTGAAAGAGTTTTTATCCTCACTCAAGGTTGTGGAAACTGCATCCAAACCGGTGACAGTTTATTGTGATAATCAGGCGGCGATCAAGGTGTCAAGGGATCCTAAGTTTCATAGTAAGAGTAAGCATATAGAATCAAGGTATCACTATATTCGTGATGTAATAAACAGGCTGAAATTTGTTCAGATGGAGTACTTGCCTAGCATTAACATGGTTGCTGATCCACTGACTAAATCTCTTAGTCAGGAAGCATTTTGCAAACATGTTGGTGACATGGGTCTTAGGAAGTTTGATTAAACGTTTTTCAGACAAGTGGGAGATGTAGGAACTATTTGTGTCTTGCAAACATTATACTGCATTTAAACATATATGAGTTTTAATTCTCAATATGGAATTGCTTATATTCTGGAATTATTGAATATAAATGTTGTACATGAGGAATAATGTCAAGGTGCTGAGGACGACTATGCCGGAATACAGTATGATCATATATACTGGAAATATATGCCCGGGCACGGTATAGGGTGGAAAATACTAGGCTGTTTACAGGATCAGCTCTGTAAGCTGTTAATGCCTACATGATTAAGGAAACATGTAGCTTAGTCATGGCGCACGACTCACACATGCGTGTCAAGGACTTGCATTAGGATCGGACTCTGGAAAGGATTAGTTATGATCGTGGTTGTTTAACTTAATCAGGAGTCTATGTGGAATCCTATACGTACTGGTTTAAACACCAGGAATTAGGAGTGTAAATAGTCCTTAACCCCTAGCCCTGTTAATTGCAATGTGAGCCGCACCACGGAATAGGCAAGGGAATATGTGACGCCCCGAGATCGGGCACTATGCAAATTTCAGCATTCCCGCCAAAATCCACATAATAACCGATTCCAGGTTGCCACTTGTGATAACATTACAACAGTTCACGAATATTCCGCAACAACAACAGAAAAGATATATACAAGAAGACTCAAACGAGCCAAGGATACAACTGATACCATACAAAGATCCAAATAACAGCGGAAGAAACAACATAGCGTCCGGCTACGGACAAGATACAAATTGGACTAAGAGTCCTGAAGATAACCGATGGCGTCCAATCCCTGCCCAGGCCAAGCCGGAGGGATTCCCAAGCTAACGTCGTCAGACTTCAAACCTGTTGACTGCAATGTTGAATATGCAGCCACGAAAAAGGATTCGTGGGTCAGTACGGTTAAGTACTGGCAAGTGGATAAACCATACTCACAAGATACCGGCGTAACCAGTCATCACAAGATACAAATACTTTGGGTTCAACGGAAAGGAAAGGATTATTGCAAAGAAGTGGCAGCGGGCTGCACTAACTAACTACAGAGACTCGATACAACATCCGGCTAAAATAGGGGGATAAGATAGCATATCGTAACCAACTACAACTAACATCAAACAAACCCATCCTGGATCTCGCCCCTTATCCAAAGAAGCAATCCGAGGATAACTCACACAGTTAGATTAATGATGGTTCAAGTTATTGTGTCAATAAGACTATTACTAGTCAAGTTATCATTAGTTAGGTGTAAGTTGTTCTGAGTACTTGTTAGCCAGTACTTTCACCAAGTCATCCATAACCGCGGAAAACACGGCTTCTCGAGAATATTTAACCCTGCAGGGATGCACCAATTTGGCCGTACACGTAAGAATGACCCTCCAGATGGAAATGCACTTCCACCAAGTGAGGCACTCAACACAACCCAACTCTTCTTCGCATCAAGCCCAAAGAACCCCGTGCAATTGAGCGCACGGCTAATCAAGCCCCACGAAGAAAAGGGGACCCTCATAGCACTCTAAGAACGTGTCTCCCTAAATGCCGACTACAAAAGTTCCACCCTGGCGCCAAGGGTTCGCACCTGCATATGCATGCGGCAAATGGAAAACCCGAACTAAATGAGGCGATTTGGACGAGATGCGAATCGAATCAGGATTGCGGGGGGCGCCCATACTCGCTTCCCACATGCGGTTAGTGCGCTCATCATGGATCAGTAGACAAGACCCTTTTCCTAATTAGGGTCGACACTAGCAGGCCTCAAAACCACGCCGGGCCTCCTGCCGGTGCCTTATCATCAAATTATTATTACCCAAAACATTAACATGTTGCTGATTAAGTTGAAACCCAACTATCAAACTAAACAGGTGATAAGACGGACAACAAGACTTGAGCGCAAACAACACTAAGCATGCAACTACGACGCGAGGGCCGACAAGGTAAGCAAACAACATGTAATAGGAAGTGGGAGGAAGGCTATATCATGGTTGCAAGGTAAACATATGATAGGATCGAGACACAAGCATCGAATCATAAGGCTAGAATAAGAACAACGGAAAGAATCGGTAACAAGTGATGAAAGGCAGTCATTTGGCAGCAAGTGAGTATACTTGCCTGAGATCCAGCAAGTATAGGTACATCCACAGAACTTGTCGTTTCTCACATCATCTCAACGTCCTATCCGCGAAGAAGCAACAAACCTCGAACAAACACCGGATGCAACAATTACTACTACGGCAAAAGATCCAGCATGATCAAGATATGGATGCATGACAAGTTTAAGGATGCATCAAAGATAAACTAGTTGACATGGTAAACATATTTAAATGGGCCCATATGCAATTTGGATTGCATATGGAAAAGCCCATGAATTAATGTTGAATTAAATGATCTACAAATAACCATCATGTGAAAGTTGATTAGAATGATGCATGGATGAGGAAAACAATGAGAAAACAACAAGGGATTTGTCGAATCTCTGACTCCACAAATCCCTTAGGTGACCCTATCGGGTTTCGACTAGGAGAAGTCATAGGCGCTGGTGGAATCGTTGGCTAGACAGGGGGCGAGATTTACCCAGGTTCGGGGCCCTCGAAGAGGTAAAACCCTTACTCTTGCCTTCTGTCGATCTGTATTAGATGATTAGATCGGTTACAGGTTGCTCGAATCGAGAGTAGATCTCGAGTTTCAAGGCTTTTTGGTCGTGCGGCACTACTTGGTCCTCTCCTAGGGGGGCTCTCCTGGCCTTATATAGATGGCCAGGTCTCGAGTTCTACCCGGAGAGGACTCCAACCCTAGTCGGGTCGGTTACATGTTTTCTAACTTAACCCGCAAGTTTAGTGCAGGTGGGCTTCACGCGGGCCTTCTAGAGTACTTCGAAGGCGCCTCTTCTTGGGCTTTGTCTCTGGGCCTGAGAGGGGGTGTCCTTACCCGCAGGGTCCAGGATCCATATCTTCGTCAGTAGCCCCCGAGCGTTTGCTCGATTGGGATTTTTCCAGTCGAGTAGACGGTCAAACCTTTCTTGATCTTTTCTGGAGGACCAGCTCGACAGTTATTATTTAAAGGGTGCGTTCCCTGTATCATAAGTCATCGTGCTCGAGTATTGAGCAAAATAAGTGCCTGTTTGTACGGCTTTTTTCACAGAAGGATGTGGCTCAGTAGCTTGGCTCTCCCGAGAGATCAGGGCCAATTAATTGCAACTAGGGCAAAAACATTCCTTGCCTACACAGATTCGAGACCTCCGACTCGAACCCGATGAGGTGATCGTTGCGACTGGGCCGTTGTGGACTTATCAAATCGAACTTAACCTATGGGGGTACCCGGCGCGTCCGCTAGGATTTTTCTTCGTGTTGTTGACACGGAATTACACCGGAGGACGCAGCTTTCGAGTGCGATTCCAGGCCCAAAAGAGAGATCTTTTCGGGTCTTACCTACATATTCGAAGAATATGGCATCCGGATGTGCCTAGTCGGCTGAACAATCCAGGTTTTTATGATGTAAATTTATCATGTGTAAGAGAGGTAGGTTCTTCCTACCCGATTGATTTATTTGAGTTCTGTACGAAGGAAATTTCGTGCTGGAAGAAAAGCTAAGCCCATATGAAAGAGTTTTCATGTTCGGGATGTTGTGCCCATACGAAAGAGCTTTCGTGTATAGGGTATTTTTCTCTTGTTCGAAGAGGTTTTGCTTCATGAATTGTTCACGGAAAAGTTGCTTTTATCCGAAGGAATTGATGTTCGTACGAAGATACTTTCGCGTTTGAACTTCCAATCGAAAAGATCTTTGATTTTGAATGACGAATGCCATGATGTCATGGCGCACCCCTCTTCTCCCGATGGGACGTGACGGAGTGGCAGCAGATGGTGGCCCACCTGGTCAGCTTTTTGACCGGGAAACGAGACGTCGTTCCCGGTTTTTACGCGAGACGCGCAGTAAATGCGCACGATCTTCTGTTAAGATCGTGGCACGAAACAGCGCTGGCCGCCGCTTTGTTTCATCTTCACGCGTGGCGGCCGTGATAAGCGCCACGTAGCGCATCGTACGGCTGAGATCGTTTCGCTCCGTGTATAAGTACGGGTGTTAGCGCTACGGTAAAACTTTCCCAGCTCTCTGTCTTCATCTTCTTCCTCGCGCCCACCTTCGTCTTCCTCGCGCTCGAGCTCGTGCTGCAAGCAATGGCTGGCGGAAAAAGACGCGGTGCTGCCGGCTCTGCATCCGGTGAACCTTCTGCGCAACCCGCGCCCCGCGCCGGCGACTGGCGCTCCCCCAACACCACCGCGAAAAGCATCAAGGAGATGCAGCGGGAAGGGTTGCTGCCGGCGGAGACGGAGAAGCGAGTCCGTCTCGGAAAAAAGGAAGAGGTACCCAATCCTCAATCGAACGAGCGCGTGGTCTTCGTGGACCACGTGACTCGGGGCCTTTCCTTTCCTCTTCATCCCTTCTTCCTCGGGTTGCTGTGTGTCTACGGCATACAGCTTCACGATCTTCCCCCGAACGCGGTGCAGCACATTTCGTGCTTCATCGTGTTCTGCGAATGCTATCTCGGCATTCGCCCACACTGGGCGCTCTGGAAGGCGCTCTTCAAAGTCCGGATCTTCCGCGAGAGATCGTGGGTGGAGTCCGAGCTCGGCGAACCGCTTCGCACGGGCGGCTTCGGGATCCAAGCTCGACAAGAAGGCAGCTACTTCAACATGCATTTTGTCGACTCCGCTCAAAGCTGGCGGAAGAGGTGGTTCTACGTCACCGACAAAAGCTCGGGTGGGATTGTGGAGTTCCACCCGTTCGCTGTTCTGACAAGGCGAAATTCCTGGGGGCACAAGATGTCAGCCGAGGAGACTCAGACCGTTGCGCCCTTACTCGCAAGAGTAGCTGCTCTCCGGGATCAGACTGCGGGAGTCGTGCTCAATGGGATGCATCTGGCGAGCATCTTTTTGAAGCGCAGGATCCAGCCACTTCAACAAAGGCCCTCCGCTATGTGGGAGTATCAAGGCTCAGAGGACCCCAGCCGAGTAAGCCGCGAGGAGCTTTCGAATGTAGAATTCGAGAAGAAAATCGCGGGTATCACTCGACTGAAGGTGGGGGAGAAATTCCCCGATTGTTCAGTTGAAGCCTTTGCCGCTTCAAATCCTCCCCCAGCCGAGGTTAGTTTCTTCCTTCTCGTCTTTGAGTTGTTCCTTTTTGTTCTGAGTCCTAGTCGATAAGATTTTTCTCGTCTTCTTCTTTGTAGAGCCTAGCTATGGCGGACTGCTACCCGCCAGCTGCGGGGGAGGCTGCTTCAGAGCAAGTGTCGAGTCATCAAGATGGCGCGATTGACACCAGCGTCGCCAACGCCTCTTCGAGTTCAGAACACGATTCTTCGGATGACGTTGAAGACTCGAATGGCGCCCCTACGAAACGTCGTCGGGTAGATGAGGACGAAGCTACTTCCAAAGATAAATCCTTGGAAGCATCGCCCAGTCAAGCCCCTATCCATGCGACTCCACTTCGCTCCCTTGATCCTTCGCCTTTGTTCCCAGTGGTGACGCCCGCTTGGAACGCGGACTTGCTGGATGACGACGACGACGACGAGTAAGTGCTTCTTCTTTATTCTTGATCGAACATTTTCCGTGCTTCGATATTGATGTTTTCTATCTTTCGCTACAGACTGCAGACGATCAGTCCTCGCAGGTACGCCGCTGCCGTTCCTCCCGAAAAGAGGAATAAGGCAAAGGATGCGGGTGAAACTCCCACCGCGGGCACCGTCCAAAATTCCCCCAGAGCAGCCCCCGAAGCTGCTACTGTGGGACGTGAAGCCTCCAGCTTTGCCGCCAGGACTTCTGCTTCTAAGGAAGTGACGGATAGCTCCGCGGATCCGCTCTCTCGTGCCACCGGCCAGGTAAACTTCATCTTCTATCTTCAAATTTTTATCGGGTGCACGACAGTGCTCCCGATGGGAGTAGCCCCCGAGGCTATAGTCGATCGCATGCGATCGGCCACAGGCTCAAAGTCTGGTTTAATTCTTCTTCATGATTTCATTTTTATCGGGTGCACGGCAGTGCTCCCGATGGGAGTAGCCCCCGAGGCTGTAGTCGATTGTAAATAATCGGGTACAGACTGCAATTTAATCCTTTTAACTCTTCCGTCTTCGTGCTTTTGCAGTCGCTTATTGATTCTCTTGCGGCGATTGGTCGCCGCGTCGTTCTCGCCGAGTCGGATTGCGAGTCACTTCGAACGGACCGTAGCCGACTTCAAACTGAAAACGTCCTTCTCAAGGGTAAGCTTTATCATCTCCCTGTCTTCAGTATTCCGTACATTCTTGAGTTTTGATAAGCATCTCTTTGCAGCTCGACTTGAATTTGCAGAATCCGAAAAGGTCAAACTCTCTGAGCAGGTAACTGCTCAGGAGGCTGACCTGATGGCCATTCGACAAGAGCTGGAGGCTTCCCGCATGCAATCGGAAGATCTTGGTCGACAGCTTGCGGATGCGCGGAAGTCCTTGAAGGAGTTAGAGGAAGCTGGCAGTAAGGCCGGTAACGACGTTGTCGGGTTCCTCCGTCCCCTCGCTGAGCGTTTCGCGGGTAAGTGTGTTGGGCTTTTGCGACTTTGATTCTTCATTTTGCTGAACTTTGCTAAGTATTATTTTCTTCCTTTGCAGGTCTTCTGGATGTTCCTCTAGAGATCCCTGGACTCCAGCGGGTGGATGTGGTAACCGACACACTTGCCCAGCTTAAAAGGCACGCTGATGGAGTTCTCTCCATGATTAATGATGCTACTCAAGTGCTGGTGCAACTGCACGGTCGCCTCGTCGCCAACGCCACTCCTGCACCCGCGCTAGATGATCTGTTGAAGGTCTTCTCAGAAGGCAAACTTCTGGATGCCTTCGCGGTCGCACAGGCGGAGTCTGGTGCGAAGACCGCGATACAATTTGCTTTGGCGCACGGAGTCGAAGGTTTGGAGGAGGCGTACTCATCTCTTCCAGTCGACCCCTCCACGGGAAAAAAGGTACGGCTCTCTCGTTTTGGCGAGCAAGCCGCTATTCTTGCTCGGAAGCTGTCTGAGATTTTTGCTCGACTGCGGGGAGGGGCGACTGCTGCCAGCGGGAGCACCAATGTAGCTTCATAGTTTTTCTTTTTTCTCCTTGAATGTAATGAACCTTGGGATGTATTCCCGTACCTTTGTTGTCTTTAATCGAAGAATTCATCTTGCAACTCATTCCCTTTGTTTGTGTGTTGTCTCCCGATGGGAGTAGCCCCCGAGCGTTTGTCAGATATGCGACTAGAAATGACTCGAGTAGGGCATCTTACTTCTTTCGTTGTATTCTTCCAGGCTGCTGGGTTTGCCGCGGAAACTTCGGGTGGACGTGGTACTCCAGTAAATCCACTTGTTGCCGCTGTTGGCACTTTTGCGGGCCTTCGTGATAAGGTCCAGGAGGGTGAGCGCAAGCTAAAAGCTATGCGCGGGATAGCCGATGTGGCGAAGTCCAAGCAGAAATTGGCGGCTGAACGCGAACAATTTCTGATGGATGAGTTGGCTGTAGTCGCAAAGGACTTGCTTTGTAAGTAGTGCAGCCCCCGTGCCTTTTTCTTCCTTGTTTCCTTATCTGACTGAGTGTGTTTTTGCTCTTCAGTCGTTAATCCGGATGACAGGGAAGAAAAGCAGTGGGTAGAAAATCACATCCTTCAAGAGGCTAGTAGCTCCAAACCTCATGCCAACAATTTTTGGTCTGATCGCAGTCGGGGTTTTGTGATGGCCACCTTGAAATTTCGAGTCCTCCAGGCGAGAATTCTCGTGAGTTATTTTCACGAGGTCTTGGTTGCGATGAACGCTGCATTTTACCCACTCGAAAAAGGTCCCGAAGACTGGGGCTATCTTCTCAGTTTGTTTGGACGTGAAGGAGAAGTTCGCGCGTGTGTGCGCAATCAGATGACGTGCGGCGCGGTTGTAGCTCTCTCTTTTGTCCGCATATGGCATCCTGAGATAGATGTTAACTCCGTTGCTCGGCGCCCAGATTATGCAATCGAGGATATCTCGCCGTACTATGATGCTGTACGTCCTGCAGCGGAGAAAATTATCCGATTGACCTCTGAGGAGGTGGATAGAGTTTTAGCGACTGAGAATGCTCAGCGCTTTGATTGATTGTCGGATGTAAATATCCTGTAATCTGTTTATAGTTTGTAAGAACTGTTGTAAGGTGTATAACCTTGTTTGTATGATGTTTTTCTCTGATGCTTAGTTGTAGGTGTAGCCCCCGTGTGTTTTATGGGGTGTGTACCTCTAACTTTTAGCATGTAAAGAACGAGAAGCTTCGAGTGAATATGATGAAGGAATCATGTCTTTATTGCAATGACTGAGAAGCCATGTATTCGAACTACAGGACTCGCTAGTATAGCCTTATTTTTGTTGTGATAACAAGTAAACCTATGGATAAAATTTGCGGAGGTGTGCACTGTTCCACGGATTGGAGTAGATCCCTCCGGTCGCCGGATTCTTTAGCCTGTAGGCTCCGCCTGGGATGACTTCGTGTATGATGAAGGGTCCTTCCCAAGGTGGTTCGAGCTTGTGTCCTTCCTTCTGTTTGAGCCGCAGCACCAGGTCCCCAACCGCGAATGCTCTGTGGCGTATGCGGCGACTATGATAGTTGCGCAAGGATTGCTGATATACTGCGGATCTTGCGAGTGTGATGTCTCGCATTTCGTCGAGTGCATCCATATCTTCTGCGAGTGCCTTGTTGGAAGTCTGTTCGCTGTAGGCTACAACTCGTGGGGCGCTGAATCGAACGTCCTCGGGAAGGACTGCTTCTGCCCCGTATACCATGAAGAATGGCGTGTACTTCGTTGATCGATTAGGAGTTGTGCGCAGGCTCCAGAGTACGGAGGGTAGCTCTTCCGCCCAATGTCCTGCGGCGGGGTGTAGACGATCGAGTAGTCGCTTCTTGATGCCAGCCGAAACTAAGCCGTTGGATCTTTCGACTTGTCCGTTCGTTTGCGGGTGAGCGACTGAGGCAAACTTGAAATTGATGCCTTTTTCCTCGCAGAACTGTTGTGTCTCCTTTGCTGTGAAATTTGTACCATTATCTGTAATGATGTCGTGTGGCACACCAAATCTGCATACAATGGAGTCGAAAAACTTGACGGCGCATTGGGCGCTTGCTGAGGTTACTGGCATAGCCTCGATCCATTTGGTGAACTTGTCGACTGCGACCAGCAAGTGTGTGTATCCACCTGGTGTGGACTTGCGTAGTGGCCCAACCATGTCTAGCCCCCATTGTGCAAAGGGCCAGGCTATTGGTATCATGTGTAATTCCGTAGCAGGGGCGTGTGTCCTTGGTGCGAATCGCTGGCAGGCGTCGCATCGTTCGACCAGGCTTTTTGCATCGTTGGCTGCTGTAAGCCAGTAAAATCCTGCTCGGAAAGCTTTTCCCATTATTGTTTTCCAGCTAGCATGATGTCCGCAATCTCCTTGGTGTATGTCCTGGAGCAATTCCTTGCCATCTTCGGGTGCGATGCAACGCTGAAGTATTCCCGAGATACTTTGCTTGTATAATTCTCCATTGACTACTCGAAAGGACTTGCTACGCCTGTTTATCTGTCGAGCCTCACGTGGATCGGCCGGGAGCTGTCTGTTGAGCAGGTAGTCGAGATATTTCTGCGTCCAGACTGGCTCGACCAGAAAAACCTGTCGTGATATATTATGAATAAGCTCGATAAGCGCGACCTGCGGGCTGACCTCTGTTTCTGGCGCTGCTGCAGCTTTCTTCACTTTGACCGATCACTTGATCATCCGTTCGAAGTATATTCCTGGCGGTATGGGTGTATTCGTGGAACCCATGTTTGCCAATCTATCTGCTTCTTCGTTGCTAGATCTTGCAATGTGCTTCAGCTCGCAACCTTTAAAGCTTCCTTCGAGTAGATTATACATGTCGCGATATGCGACCATGTTTTCAGCAATGGCGTCGCATTCTTTCATCGTCTGCTGCACTATGAGATTGGAATCACCGTAGATCATTAATCGGGTAGCTCCACAGGCGATTGCCATCTTCATCCCGTGCAACAGGGCTTCATATTCTGCGTCGTTGTTCGAGGCTGGATCGTCTGGTGGAAAGTCCAGTCGCAGGACGTATTGCAGCTTGTCTCCCCGAGGTGAAATAAGAACGATTCCAGCTCCTGCTCCTTCGTTTCTCTTGGATCCATCGAAGTACATTATCTAGTTGCTCGTGTACTCAGGTGGTCCGGGCGTTTGTAGCTCTGTCCATTCGCTGAGGAATTCCACGAGTACTTGAGATTTGACTGCGTTTCGTCCTGTATAGGTGATGTCCCAGGCGCCCAACTCGATGCTCCATTTTGCTATTCTTCCGGATGCCATAGGGTTGTTCATGATTGTCCCGAGTGACGCATCATTAACCACTGTGATGGCGTGTTCCTGGAAATAATGTTTGAGCTTTCGGGCCATGAGAACAACTCCATATGCTAGCTTCTGATAATGAGGGTATCGTTGCTTGCATGGCGAGAGCACTTCACTAATGTAATATATTGGTCGTTGGACTCCGTACGCTTTGCCGTCTTCAGGTCGTTCGACCACGATTGCCGTGCTGATGACCTGGTTTGTAGCGGCTAGGTATAGTAGAAGTGGCTCCCTTTCTTGCGGTGTTGCAAGGACGCGCCTGCTTTGCAACGATCGCTTCAAATCTGCGAACGCTTGTTTAGCTTCGGGTGTCCACTCGAATTTGTCTGTCTTCTTCAGTAATTTGTAGAAGGGTAGCGCTTGCTCTCCCAATCGTGCGATGAACCTGCTTAGGGCGGCTAGTCGTCCCGCGAGCTGCTGGACTCCGCGTAGATTGGTTGGCTCCTTCATAGTCAAGATAGCTTGTATTTTCTCCGGGTTGGCTTCAATGCCTCTGGCGGATACCAGGTACCCGAGTAGTTTTCCTGCAGGGACGCCAAAAACGCATTTGGTCGGATTGAGCTTGATCCGATATGCATTAAGGGCGTCGAATGTTTCTCTGATGTCCTCGAGGAGTGTGTCCTCTACTCGAGTTTTGATGACAATATCGTCGACGTACACCTGTACGTTTTTGCCAATGAGATTGGCGAGGCATCTTTGCATGCAGCGCTGATATGTTGCGCCTGCGTTCTTCAGCCCGAAAGGCATTGTCGTGTAGCAGTAGACACCGTGGGGTGTGATGAATGCCGTCTTCTCTTCGTCTTCCCTTTTCATTCGGATCTGATTATATCCCGAATAGGCGTCCAGGAAGGAGAGGCGTTGGCAGCCTGCCGTAGAGTCCACGATCTGGTCGATTCGTGGTAGAGGAAAATTGTCCTTGGGGCAGTGCTTATTTAACGACGTGTAGTCGATGCACACCCGAAGGATATCCGTGTTCTTCTTGGGGACCAATACCGGGTTTGCTAACCAGGTGGATATCTTGATCTCCCTGATGAAATTTGCAGCTAGCAATCTGTTTACTTCTTCTCCAAGCGCCTTCTGTTTGGGTTCTGAAAATCGTCGAGTCGTCTGTTTGATGGGTTTGGCATTAGGAAAGACTTCGAGTGAGTGCTCGGCAAACTCCCTGGGTATTCCTGGCATATCTGAGGGTTGCCAGGAGAAAATCTCCCAGTACTCACGGAGGAGTTTGACGAGCGCGCCTTCCTATGCTGGCGAGAGGGTTGTTGAGACCATTGCTGTCTTCGCAGAATCCGTCGGGTGCACTTGATGCTTGCGAGTGTCGCTGTTGGCGCTGAATTCTAGTTCAGGCGCGTTTTTCTTCGTGAGGGGCATAACGGAGTGATCCGTGGTTTTTGCCAGCTCTTGGAGTTCTTCTTGCATCCCGAAAGATTTTGCGATCTCATTAAATTCTATGTCGCACTTGTCCGATTTCTGGAAGTCTCCGTCGATGGTGATCACACCGTATTCGCCGGGTAGCTTGAGCTTCAAATACGCGTAGTGTGGTACGGCCATGAATCTGGCGAACGCTGTTCGACCAAGAATGGCGTGGTACTGTGAGGGCCAGTCGACGACTTCGGAGTCCAGGAATTCCCTTCTGTAGTTGCTTGGAGAGCCCAATACTACTTCTAGGTTGATTGTTCCGAGTGGACGGATTGCCTTGCCCGGAACTATCCCGTGGAAGGATGTTTCTGATTCCGTTAGGCCGTCCAGATTCTTGTTCATTCGACGGAGTGTATCCGCGTAGATGATGTTGATGCCACTGCCACCGTCCATGAATACGCGGGCCAGGTCATAATTACCAATTTGAGCTTGGATGACGAGGGCGGCGTGTCCTGGTCGATAGACTCGTGGCGGATGGTCTTTCATTGAGAACGTGATTGGCTGATCCGCCATTTTCAGGTACTCGGTTTCTGTCGGTGGTGTCTGCACTGCCATGCACAATTGCCTCGTGTTAGTCTTTTGAGCTCTGCGAGAGGGGCATACCTTCTGTATCATCGGGAGTTGTCCTGCCGGGTTCGGGTATGCATTGGCTCCATTGTTTTGCGGTGGTGGCGCAGGTAGTGTGGCTAGCGCCATGTTTGGATTTGCTGGTGGAGGTGGTGGTGGAGGCGGCTGGAATTGTTGTCCTCCTCCTGGCAGCGGCGGGTAGTTTTGGGTGGATGCAAATCTTTTCCTCGCGAGAGCATCTGAGATGTCAAGAAACTTTCGGCAATCCTTGAGAAGGTGTGTTGCCTTAGTTTTGCCCGTGCGCTTATCTGTAAACAGGTGTAGCGAGCAGTATGCATCGAGATCCTCCTCGGGGGATTTTTCTTTCTGCTTTTGGTTTCCACTCGCGACTTCCACGGCGACCAGAGTCGCGGTTTCGCGTGAATTCTGCCGCCACTAATTCCTCCCTGTCCTCGTGGTCGTAGTATTTCCTTCTCTTTCTTCGTCCATGGCGGTCGTCCTCGTGTGCGGGCGACGATGCTCTTTCATTGCGCACCGCGTCTTCTCCATTAGCCCATTTTTCGGCTATGATCATTAGCTCCCCAATGGTTTTGGACGCGGCTCTGCCTAGCTCTTCTCGAAACGCGGTTCTTCTCGCCCCTTTGGCGAAGGCCTCAATAGCCACCTCTTCCGAGATTGTTCCTGCGGTGTTCCTGAGTGTGGTCCACCGCTGGATATATTCTCGTGTGGATTCGCCACTCTTCTGTTTGCATGCTCGTAACTCTTTGATTGTGGCTGGCCTCTTGTACGTCGACTGGAAATTTTTGCAGAAATCGCGGTGTAGGTCGTCCCACGATGCGTAGCAAGATTTGGGTCTTCTCTCCAGCCAACTACGGGCCGCGCCTGTAAGATGCAAATTGAGGTATTGCATGGCTGTGTTCTTGTTCCCACGTTGGCATTTTACTGCCGTGAGGTAGTCGCTTAACCACTGGGAGGGCTCGAGTGATCCGTCGTATTTTGTCACCTCCGTGCTGAGTTGAACCTCTTGGGTAGAGGTGCTTCACGGATGCTGCGAGCGAAACAGAGTGCTCCACAGGTTTCGTCGTCCGAGGACCTGGATGAGGAGCGCTCGCGATATCGTGAAGCTCTCGCTCTATCCACCTTCTTTTGGGCGAGATCTTATCGCGCGTCGTGTTCGGACCGGTCGCGGTCGTTATCTTTCCTTAGTTCTTTGCTTCGTTTTCTCGAGCGGCTGCTTTGGTGCCGCGAGCTTTTGTCTCTCGGGCTGTCGTCGCTGCTGCTTCGACTATCGCCGCGGCGGCGGGCTTCTTTTCCTCGACCACGTCGTGGCGATTTGTCTTTTCTTGGGGATGAGCTTCTGTGCCTGCGGGGCGTTTCTTTGTCCTTGTCCTTCTCCTGTCGCTCCTTCTCCAACTGTTCTTCGGTCTTCTTGCGATCGTGAGAAGCGAGCCTTGCAGCCGCCAATCCTAGTCCTTTGCGAATTTGTTTGTACTGTTCCACCCGAGGGTCGCTTTCCGTCGGTTGGTTCATCTGCATGTAAGTTGGTGCGGCTAGGATCGCGGCAGCTGGGGTTTGCGGGTAGACGTTGCCGTCATCGTCGACCCTCATGAAGGAAGACGTGGTCGACCTGTCGGTCGCAGTCACGGATTCGTGGCCCCTTGACGATGTTGCGTGTCCCTTCCTCGCGGGTCGGGTACCAACCGAGGGTGCAAGGGACTGTTCGACTCGTCGCAGGCTTGATTCGTCCGCCGCTCTTCTACGACGGGCAAGATCTGCCCGGGCTTCTTTGATGTTTGAGGCCGCTCTTACTAGGTTGTAGTGGTAGGCGGTTAGGTCCTCTTGCGAGGCTCCTGCCGCGGGTGGCTGACTCCGCCGCATGGCCTCCTTGGCCCTTTTCCAGGCCTCCCGCGCGACGCCGATTATATCGCGCTCGGTTGCGCTGAATTCGGTTTCTGAGGGCTGTTCCGATCCTGCCATGCAGACTTGGGCCAGTCGTGGCTCGTGCGTCCTAGGCGTAGATCGGAAAGCTTCCCGTACCCGAGATGGTTCCTCTGTCGAGAGGGCGTGATAGTCGACTGTGTTGAAGCGGATGGACTCGCCACTTTTCTCCATAGGAAAGCGCGAGTTGACGGCTCCAGATTCAGGTTCAGATTCATCCGTGAAGTGGAGGATTCCGTCTCTGTTCGCCATGAAGTTGTAGCTCCCGAACGTCAGGGTGACGCTCTTCTCCAGATCCTCGAACACCGGGCGTGATTCCGGCGAGCGAGTACAGGATTGTTCGGAGCCGTAGTCGATGGTTTCCAACGGGAGTTGGATGTCGATGAAGCCGAAGATGCCGGTGATCCAGCGCCCGCGTTCCCCACGGTCGGCGCCAATTGTCGAATCTCTGACTCCACAAATCCCTTAGGTGACCCTATCGGGTTTCGACTAGGAGAAGTCATAGGCGCTGGTGGAATCATAGGCTAGACAGGGGGCGAGATTTACCCAGGTTCGGGGCCCTCGAAGAGGTAAAACCCTTACTCCTGGCTTCTGTCGATCTGTATTAGATGATTAGATCGGTTACAGGTTGCTCGAATCGAGAGTAGATCTCGAGTTTCAAGGCTTTTTGGTCGTGCGGTACTACTTGGTCCTCTCCTAGGGGGGCTCTCCTGGCCTTATATAGATGGCCAGGTCTCGAGTTCTACCCGGAGAGGACTCCAACCCTAGCCGGGTCGGTTACATGTTTTCTAACTTAATCCGCAAGTTTAGTGCAGGTGGGCTTCACGCGGGCCTTCTAGAGTACTTCGAAGGCGCCTCTTCTTGTGCTTTGTCTCTGGGCCTGAGAGGGGGTGTCCTTACCCGCAGGGTCCAGGATCCATATCTTCGTCAGGATTCAATTTGAAAAGGTGTTTACCAAGTTTGGAAATTTATTTATTAAGTTATGAAATTTGGCTTCTTAAGTGAGTTACACAAACATTCATTGTTTTCACCCATTTTAATTGTTCAAAACAGATAACAAAATTCATATTTGGAAAGAACACAAAATTTTAGGTGGAAAACATATTTCATTTGTTGAAAAAGGAATTAGAATGAATTACTCATGAATTAAACAAGTTTAAACAAGAATTAAATGAATTTAATTCAAGTATGAATTTATTTGAATTTTTATTTGTTCAAAACATTAAATCAAATTCATATTTGAAAAGTTTATACTTTTCTGGTTTGAAAATATATTTTATAAGTTCAAAGATAATTTAATTTGACCAAGTTATGAATTTTAGCAAATTTAAATGATTTAAACAAGGTTTAAATTGTTTAACCAATTTTAATTATTCAAAACATGAAACAAAGTTTATATTTGAAAATGTGGTTCAATTTAGCATGGAAAACATATTTCATATGTGACATTTGAATTAATATTGAATTAGTTATGAATTTGACCATTTAAATGATTTAATTAAAGCATTAAGTAATTGCATTAATTTTATTTATCCAAAACAGAAAACAAATGTTATATTTGGAAAGAGCATGAAATTTTGGTTGGAAAACATATTTTATATGGGCCATTTGAATTAAAATTGAATTTGTTATGGATTTAATCAAATTCAAAAGAGTTATTTGAATTTGAATTTTTGAAAATATTTGGAATGTTCAAAACAGTAAACAAAATACATATTTGAAAATTTCATGATTTTCTGATTGGGATGCATATTTTGTTTGTGCAATTTGAAGTTAAATTGGAGGAGATATTAATTGTACAAAATTTAGTTTCAAATTTCCATTTAAAAGAAACAGAACAGGGAATTTTCTACAGGGGCAGGGCCACCCACGCTGGCTGACAGTGGGCCACGGCCAGCGTGGTGCCACAGTGGCGTGTGTGGAGTGTGAGGTGGCAGTGGGGGTCAAAGACGTGTGGGCCTGGGGGGTGCGCGTGGAAAAATACCAAAAGGGGTGGCTTTTATGCGGCAGAGGGGATCGAACCCACGCCTGCCGCTCGCGCGCGTGAGGTCCTTGCCACTGCGCTGCACTGCGGATCTTGTCATATCTAGTGTGCGGGGGGGGGGTTTGAGGTAGATCCCGTGCAGTTGATCTGAAACTAAAGAAAAACTTCAGTTTTCTGAACGTAGACGACAGGGCGGCCACGGCGTTTTCCGGCCAGAACCGCGACGGCGCCGCGCGAGGACGGGCACAGAGCAAGGAGGAAAGAGGGCCTAGGCCTGGGAGGGGGCCCTCACCTCGGTGGTGGTCGGAGCAGGCGTCTGATCGCGGAAGGACGTCGCCGTCGTCGAGCATGGCAGCAGTTCGGCGGCGGCTTTCCGACGACGGCGCGGCCTCCCTGGTGGCTCTCCGGCCACGTCGAGGCACATCAGCAGAAGCCAGAGGTGCCCCGGTTCCATTCCCGCCAGAACCGGGGCCCGACGACGACCGCATAGCCCGCGCCACCGCCGCCAAAACGAGTCCACGGTGCAGCTCGCCGTGGTTCAGAGAACAAAGGTTCAGACAGAGGTTTGGAGGGGATCTGGGAACGGAGAAGGTGGGTGGCGGCGATGTGGAGAAGATGCTAGGGCTTAGGGTTGCAGGAGGTGTTTTATGGAGGGCCTAGGTGGTACGGCAGGACATCGGAGGGGGTTGAGGAGATCTTGCGGTGGTGGAGGTGGTCGTACCACCGTGACGACAGCAGGAGGACGAAGGGCGAAGGGGTACCGTGCCAAAATAGAAACAGAGGGGAGCTGGGCCACTAGGTGGACTGGGGTGGGCTGGGGGAAGAGGGGAAAGGCTGGTGGGCTGGCCTGCCTCCCCACAGCTCACCTTTTCTTTTTATTTTTATTCCCTCTGGTTTTTTTTGTAAGAGATGAAAGAGAGAGAGAAAAGGATAGGGTTTGGAGTTTTTATTTTATGGATAAATTTTATTAATTTGCAAAACAGTAAGTCAAAGCAATGTTAACATTAATTTCAAAAATTGGAAATATTAATTTGATTTTAAATTGTTAGTTGAATTTCAAATAGGGTTTCATTTGGATGTTTGAAATAAACAATTCTCTTATTCAATAGCTCAACCAATTAGGAGAAATTTCTTGAAATTCAATGTTTGCAACATTTTAATTGTAAACCCCAATTGGAACATGCCAAGTAAGAATGATTTTAAATTGAATTTGAATTTACCATTAGGGTGTTGATAAAAAGGAATTTTTTTATTTAACAAGCAATTTAAATAAATTCAACTTCAAACTACTGAAAAACAATTTGAGTTGTTTAGTTTGCAAGTTTTAATTGGAAATTTTAGACATGTTTTGAAAGTTTAAATTGGTTTGAACTTTTCAGTTGTTTTGAAAACATGGTGCAATGCTTATGATGCATGTGATGCAAAGCAAAAAAAAAACAACCCACTTCTAACTTAGGGAAACACCCCAGGTGTTACAGACGACACCACTAACAAGGGATTGCGCCCTCGCAATCCACCTGCTAACCCGGGAGGGGAAAGAAGTTCGACTATCGATTCTTCATGCTTCCAGTTGATCCCCTCGACACCACTAACAAGGGCTTCTCGACACCGCTAACAAGAGATTCTTGCTCGTGCTGATGACGATGTTCTTCCACCAGGAATCTTCCGATGATCGAACCTATTAGGTTAAAGGCTCAGAAAACGTCCACCCACGTAGGATCCTAACACTTTGAAAGATAGACAAGGGGGAGACTCCAAAACAAATAAGATGGGAGGGGAAATAGAATAGAGATAAGGAGAAAACAAGAATCCTATTGAGAGTTTTCCAAAATAGTTTAGCAGAAATAGTTTTTGACACTCTAGAAACAACGACCGTTAGCGAGTATCCTACAGGCTTTGCGGACCCGTTGCTTCGATAACCATTCGTATCGAAACAATATCGGGAATCGGAAACCATGCTCTGATACCATTTGTGACGCCCCGAGATCGGGCACTATGCAGATTTCAGCATTCCTGCCAAAATCCACATAATAACCGATTCCAGGTTGCCACTTTTGATAACATTACAACAGTTCACGAATATTCCGCAACAACAACAGAAAAGATATATACAAGAAGACTCAAACGAGCCAAGGATACAACTGATACCATACAAAGATCCAAATAACAGCGGAAGAAACAACATAGCGTCCGGCTACGGACAAGATACAAATTGGACTAAGAGTCCTGAAGATAACCGATGGCGTCCAATCCCTGCCCAGGCCAAGCCGAAGGGATTCCCAAGCTAACGTCGTCAGACTTCAAACCTGTTGACTGCAATGTTGAATATGCAGCCACGAAAAAGGATTCGTGGGGCAGTACGGTTAAGTACTGGCAAGTGGATAAACCATACTCACAAGATACCGGCGTAACCAGTCATCACAAGATACAAATACTTTGGGTTCAACGGAAAGGAAAGGATTATTGCAAAGAAGCGGCAGCGGGCTGCACTAACTAACTACAGAGACTTGATACAACATCCGGCTAAAAGAGGGGGATAAGATAGCGTATCGTAACCAACTACAACTAACATCAAACAAACCCATCCTGGATCTCGCCCCTTATCCAAAGAAGCAATCCGAGGATAACTCACACAGTTAGATTAATGATGGTTCAAGTTATTGTGTCAATAAGACTATTACTAGTCAAGTTATCATTAGTTAGGTGTAAGTTGTTCTGAGTACTTGTTAGCCAGTACTTTCACCAAGTCATCCATAACCGCGGAAAACATGGCTTCTTGAGAAGATTTAACCCTGCAGGGATGCACCAATTTGGCCGTACACGTAAGAATGACCCTCCAGATGGAAATGCACTTCCACCAAGCGAGGCACTCAACACAACCCAACTCTTCTTCGCATCAAGCCCAAAGAACCCCGTGCAATTGAGCGCACGGCTAATCAAGCCCCACGAAGAAAAGGGGACCCTCATAGCACTCTAAGAACGTGTCTCCCTAAATGCCGACTACAAAAGTTCCACCCTGGCGCCAAGGGTTCGCACCTGCATATGCATGCGGCAAATGGAAAACCCGAACTAAATGAGGCGATTTGGACGAGATGCGAATCGAATCAGGATTGCGGGGGGGCGCCCATACTCGCTTCCCACATGCGGTTAGTGCGCTCATCATGGATCAGTAGACAAGACCCTTTTCCTAATTAGGGTCGACACTAGCAGGCCTCAAAACCACGCCGGGCCTCCTGCCGGCGCCTTATCATCAAATTATTATTACCCAAAACATTAACATGTTGCTGATTAAGTTGAAACCCAACTATCAAACTAAACAGGTGATAAGACGGACAACAAGACTTGAGCGCAAACAACACTAAGCATGCAACTACGACACGAGGGCCGACAAGGTAAGCAAACAACATGTAATAGGAAGTGGGAGGAAGGCTATATCATGTTTGCAAGGTAAACATATGATAGGATCGAGACACAAGCATCGAATCATAAGGCTAGAATAAGAACAACGGAAAGAATCGGTAACAAGTGATGAAAGGCAGTCATTTGGCAGCAAGTGAGTATACTTGCCTGAGATCCAGCAAGTAGAGGTACATCCACAGAACTTGTCGTTGCTCACATCATCTCAACGTCCTATCCGCGAAGAAGCAACGAACCTCGAACAAACACCGGATGCAACAATTACTACTACGGCAAAAGATCCAGCATGATCAAGATATGGATGCATGACAAGTTTAAGGATGCATCAAAGATAAACTAGTTGACATGGTAAACATATTTAAATGGGCCCATATGCAATTTGGATTGCATATGGAAAAGCCCATGAATTAATGTTGAATTAAATGATCTACAAATAACCATCATGTGAAAGTTGATTAGAATGATGCATGGATGAGGAAAACAATGAGAAAACAACAAGGGATTCAATTTGAAAAGGTGTTTACCAAGTTTGGAAATTTATTTATTAAGTTATGAAATTTGGCTTCTTAAGTGAGTTACACAAAAATTCATTGTTTTCACCCATTTTAATTGTTCAAAACAGATAACAAAATTCATATTTGGAAAGAACACAAAATTTTAGCTAGAAAACATATTTCATTTGTTGAAAAAGGAATTAGAATGAATTACTCATGAATTAAACAAGTTTAAACAAGAATTAAATGAATTTAATTCAAGTATGAATTTATTTGAATTTTTATTTGTTCAAAACATTAAATCAAATTCATATTTGAAAAGTTTATACTTTTCTGGTTTGAAAACATATTTTATAAGTTCAAAGATAATTTAATTTGACCAAGTTATGAATTTTAGCAAATTTAAATGATTTAAACAAGGTTTAAATTATTTAACCAATTTTAATTATTCAAAACATGAAAAAAAGTTTATATTTGAAAATGTGGTTCAATTTAGCATGGAAAACATATTTCATATGTGACATTTGAATTAATATTGAATTAGTTATGAATTTCACCATTTAAATGATTTAATTAAAGCATTAAGTAATTGCATTAATTTTATTCATCCAAAACAGAAAACAAATGTTATATTTGGAAAGAGCATGAAATTTTGGTTGGAAAACATATTTTATATGGGCCATTTGAATTAAAATTGAATTTGTTATGGATTTAATCAAATTCAAAAGAGTTATTTGAATTTGAATTTTTGAAAATATTTGGAATGTTCAAAACAGTAAACAAAATACATATTTGAAAAGTTCATGATTTTCTGATTGGGATGCATATTTTATTTGTGCAATTTGAAGTTAAATTGGAGGAGATATTAATTGTACAAAATTTAGTTTCAAATTTCCATTTAAAAGAAACAGAAGAGGGAATTTTCTACAGGGGCAGGGCCACCCACGCTGGCTGACAGTGGGCCACGGCCAGCGTGGTGCCACAGTGGCGTGTGTGGAGTGTGAGGTGGCAGTGGGGGTCAAAGACGTGTGGGCCTGGGGGGTGCGCGTGGAAAAATACCAAAAGGGGTGGCTTTTATGCGGCAGAGGGGATCGAACCCACGCCTGCCGCTCGCGCGCGTGAGGTCCTTGCCACTGCGCTGCACTGCGGATCTTGTCAGATCTAGTGTGCGGGGGGGGGGGTTTGAGGTAGATCCCGTGCAGTTGATCTGAAACTGAAGAAAAACTTCAGTTTTCTGAACGTAGACGACAGGGCGGCCACGGCGTTTTCCGGCCAGAACCGCGACCGCGCCACGCGAGGACGGGCACAGAGCAAGGAGGAAAGAGGGCCTAGGCCTGGGAGGGGGCCCTCACCTCGGTGGTGGTCGGAGCAGGCGTCTGATCGCGGAAGGACGTCGCCGTCGTCGAGCATGGCAGCAGTTCGGCGGCTTCTTTCCGGCGACGGCGCGGCCTCCCTGGTGGCTCTCCGGCCACGTCGAGGCACAGCAGCAGAAGCCAGAGGTGCCCCGGTTCCATTCCCGCCGGAACCGGGGCCCGACGACGACCGCATAGCCCGCGCCACCGCCGCCAAAACGAGTCCACGGTGCAGCTCGCCGTGGTTCAGAGAACAAAGGTTCAGACAGAGGTTTGGAGGGGATCTGGGAACGGAGAAGGTGGGTGGCGGCGATGTGGAGAAGATGCTAGGGCTTAGGGTTGCAGGAGGTGTTTTATGGAGGGCCTAGGTGGTACGGCAGGACATCGGAGGGGGTTGAGGAGATCTTGCGGTGGTGGAGGTGGTCGTACCATCGTGACGACAGCAGGAGGACGAAGGGCGAAGGGGTACCGGGCCAAAATAGAAACAGAGGGGAGCTGGGCCACTAGGTGGACTGGGGTGGGCTGGGGGAAGAGGGGAAAGGCTGGTGGGCTGGCCTGCCTCCCCACAGCTCACCTTTTCTTTTTCTTTTTATTCCCTCTGTTTTTTTTTAAGAGATGAAAGAGAGAGAGAAAAGGATAGGGTTTGGAGTTTTTATTTTATGGATAAATTTTATTAATTTGCAAAACAGTAAGTCAAAGCAATGTTAACATTAATTTCAAAAATTGGAAATATTAATTTGATTTTAAATTGTTAGTTGAATTTCAAATAGGGTTTCATTTGGATGTTTGAAATAAACAATTCTCTTATTCAATAGCTCAACCAATTAGGAGAAATTTCTTGAAATTAAATGTTTGCAACATTTTAATTGTAAACCCCAATTGGAACATGCCAAGTAAGAATGATTTTGAATTGAATTTGAATTTACCATTAGGGTGTTGATAAAAAGGAATTTTTTTTATTTAACAAGCAATTTAAATAAATTCAACTTCAAACTATTGAAAAACAATTTGAGTTGTTTAGTTTGCAACTTTTAATTGGAAATTTTAGACATGTTTTGAAAGTTTAAATTGGTTTGAACTTTTCAGTTGTTTTGAAAACATGGTGCAATGCATATGATGCATGTGATGCAAAGCAAAAAAAAACAACCCACTTCTAACTTAGGGAAACACCCCAGGTGTTACAGAATAGGGGTTAGGCTAATTACTCCTCAAACCGAATTCCTACACTCACGGCCCTTCACGATCCATCTTGGCGAAGCCATGCAAGAAGAATATGATGCCCTTATTCATAATCAAACCTGGTCTTTAGTTCCATGTCCTCCCGGCACTAATATTGTCACGGGAAAATGGATTTTTCGCCACAAATACACATCTGACGGTTCTCTAGCTCGACACAAGGCTCGTTGGGTTGTGCGTGGTTTTTCTCAACAGCCTGGCATCGATTTCGATGAGGCTTTTAGCCCCGTCATCAAATCGGCCACCATTCGTATCGTTCTTTCTCTCTCTCTCTCTCTCGCTACCACTCAAAACTAGCCCATTCATCAACTAGACGTAAAAAAATGCCTTCCTTCATGGTCATCTCGCCGAGGTTGTTTATAGCCAGCAGCCATCTGGTTTCATTGATTCTCGGTACCCCTCTCATGTTTGTCGCCTGCACAAGTCTCTCTACGGTCTAAAACAAGGTCCTTGTGCCTGGTTTCAGCGTTTTGCCACTTTTGCTCGCTCTCTTGGCTTTACCGAGTCTAAGTCTGATGCCTCATTTTTTTTGAAATGGAAAGTATTATATTATGCAAGCAAGCCACCTCATTAAAAACCTTCCAGTCCCTGTAGGTACCCTGGTAAGGAAAAGAGTGCGTCCGTGAAACTTGCTGCAGCAAAATTTGAATATGGTTACATCATTGGTGAGTTGCTCTAAAATAAAATCTGGCGGATCATCCCTCCAAACAACGGTTTGGGGTCCCTCCGCCTTACTAGCTAACATGTGAGCAACTTTGTTACCCTCTCTATGGCAATGACTAAAAATGACGTGGGTAAAATTCCTACACAAAAACGAGCATTCTTCGTAGATAGCCGCGGCCGGTCCGACAGAATTCCCTCCGTCTTGCATAATCATGATCACATCCATGTAGTCGGAGTTAACGATGAGTTTATTGCATCCCACTTGACCATCTAGAATAAGTCCATCACGTAGGGCCCTTGCTTCTGCCATGCTTGCATCGGCAATGGTAGTGATGCCACAGTTACTCGCTGCGACAAAAAAACCTCGATCATCCCTAATAATAGCCCCGGTAGCTCCCTTTGAATATTCTTTGAGGAACGCTGCGTCCACATTGAGCTTTGTATACCCCTCTTTCGGCTTAGTCCAGCCCTCCCGTCTAACCGTCAAGTTCCTTCTGGAGGCCCTAGCATAGTTAGTGGCAATGGCCAATATTGCATGTGCCGTTTTGGAAGTGGAAGCCAATTTCTCTCCATGCTTAAGCTGACACCGCTGCCACCAAAGGTACCAGCACGACGTGGCTAACAAGTCCCTTGTACCAATATCAGAGCTATTAGGAGCAATAGTGTCGGATTGGCACAGTAGGTTTTTGAAAACTCCCGAGCCGGATCTGTCAAACGTAGATGCCATCCCAATTGTCTCAGACAACCCTAAGAAATCCCAAACCTCCTGGATCCTTGGGCATTCGAAGAACGCATGCAGTGTATCTTCACAATAGATGTTACAGACCGGGCACAAACCGCTAGCACTGATGTACCTATTTGCCAGTATACAGTTACATGGGATAGTTCCATGAAGAAGCCGCCAAGAGAAAAAATTTACCTTTGGAGAAACCTTCAGACTCCACACTTTGGCCCAAACAGGATTGATGGCCGATGTTCCCTGTGCGTTGGTTCTCAAGATTTTCCTTCCATGCTGATAGTCCCACTCTGTATAATATGCTGACCGAACAGTGAAGATACCCAGTTTAGTATTATTCCATGAAACAAAATCCTCCATCATACCTATAGCCAACGGTATTTGTAAAATTCTGTTGGCATCAACAGAATCAATGGTTCATCCCACTGTTGAGTACCATGATCAATCAATTCCGAGACTTTAAGAATATCATTGCCACCCCGAGGGGTCACCAATTTTCGAGAAGGGCTCGAAGGGATCCAAGGATCATCCCAGATATTTATATTTGTACCATCACCCACTCTCCAAATACAACCTTTCTTAAAAGTTTGAATTCCAGCCCAAATACTCTGCCAGGTATAAGATGCACCTTTCTTGAGAGGGGCATTAAGAAGATCGCCAGAGGAAAAGTATTTAGCCTTTAAAACCTGAGCACATAGTGAATCTGGTTCACAGAGTAATCTCCAGACTTGTTTTGAGAGCATAGCAAGGTTAAAACAGTGTAAATCTCGGAACCCCATGCCACCTTTCTTTTTCGGGGTGCACATCTTCCACCACGCAAACCAATGCATATGTTTCTGACCCTCTTCATCCCCCCACCAGTATCGGGTCATGGCACCACTTAACCCTTTAATAACTAGTTTAGGGAGCTTAAAGACTGACATAGCATACGCGGGGATGGCCTGCGCAACAGCTTTAAGTAACACCTCTTTCCCTCCAAAGGAAAGTAGCTTCTCTTTATACCCTTTTAATCGAGAACAGATTCTATCAACCAAGTGCATGAAGCAATCCGTACGGTCCACTCCAACAAGTGGTGGCAGCCCCAAATATTTATCCGTAATGGACTCCGTAAGAATATTTAATTCAGAACACACAACCTCTTTCACCTCCACAGGGGTGCACGGACTAAAGAAAATGTTGGATTTCTCTTCACTTACCAATTGACCAGAGGAAGAGCAATAATCTTGAAGAATTAATAGATTTTGCATTTGCAAGATCTGCCCTCATTAGAATAAGCGAGTCATCTGCAAAGAGCAAGTGGGAGATGGCAGGTGCATTGCGACACACCTTAACTCCAATAAGATTACCCAGAGCCTCTTCATGCTTCAGAAGACTAGTTAATCCTTCCGCACAGAGAAGGATCAAATATGGGGAGATAGGATCCCCCTGCCGCAGACCCCTCGAAGGTGAGATCTCCTCCGATAGAATTCCATTAATCCTAATTTTATATTTAACCGAACTGACACATTCCATTATCAGAGAAATCCATTGAGAATTAAAACCCATCTTCTCCAAAACCATCTGCAAAAATTTCCATTCCACCCGATCGTACGCTTTATGAATATCCAATTTGATAGCTCACGTCCCAAATTTGCCCGTCAGTTTTTTCTTGATTGCGTGATAGGATTCATATGCCACCAGAAAATTATCCGTAATTAACCGACCCGGGACGAAGGCACTCTGAGTTGGTGATATAATCTCCGGTAAAATTACTTTCAACCTAGCTACAAGGATCTTGGAGATAATTTTATAAATAACATTACAGAGACTAATTGGTCTGAATTGAGTTACCTTCACCGGGGAATCCAATTTCGGAATTAGCACAATTGTGGTTTCATTCCACCCCTCCGGGATTCTTCGAGAATTCATTGCAGCCAGGACTTCGTCAGTAAGCTCATATCCAATAAGATCCCAATATTTTTTATAGAAAATGGCATGAAGACCATCTGGGCCTAGGGCTTTAAGATCCCCGATGCTGAAAATCGCTTTCTTCACCTCCTCACGAGAATATTCAGCACATAAAATAGCATTCATCTCTGGTGTAACACATGAATCAATCTTATTAATAACTTGAGGGTCCGGGTTGTCCACCTCCGCAGAAAAAAGACCACGGAAATAGTTAGCAATATGATCTGAGATAACCTCCTGTCCCTCAATCCAATTGTCTTGATTACCTTTTAGTTTCTTTATAAGATTCTTCTTCTTTCTCGCTGTAGCAAACTTGTGGAAGAAGTTTGTATTACGGTCGCCGAATTTCATCCAATTTGCTCGGCTACGTTGGACCCACGAAATCTCCTCCTGTTCATTAATATTTTCTATCATGATTTGGATTTCCTGTTGCCTAGCAGTTGCTTCATCCGACAAGGGGCCAACCATTATGGCGTTGAGCTCTTTCTGAAGATCGGCGAGTCTCAAACGCGGAAGCTGGAGGGTTCCCCGATCCCATGTATGTAATGCCGAGTGCACCTCCTGTAACTTTGCTGCCAAATTTCCTGGATTAGCTTGCTGTGCCGCAGCCCAAGCCGACCCGACAATATCATCGAAGGATTCTTCCATCAGCCAGCGGGCTTCAAACATTCGAGGAGCAGCAGGTCTCGGCCCCCCAACACTCTCCAGGTAATTAATATCTAGTGTGATAGGTCTATGATCCGATTTTGAGAAATCCTCATGAATTAAACTCGCGAACGGGAACAATGAATTCCAATCATGAGAACATACTGCACGGTCCAACCTTTCTCTAATTCTTCCACGCCTCCATGTGTATATATCTCCAACATATCCCATGTCCTCAAGATTACAGTCCTGCATGGTATCTCTAAATAATTGCATACACCGTTGGGGTCTCAAATTCCCCCCTTCTTTCTCGGAAGCCCACATAATTTCATTGAAATCACCGATAATAACCCATGGAAGATTGGACAGGGATTTTAATTCCCTAATGTACTCCCATGTCTTGAATTTTCGTTGAGCACTTGGTTCACCATAAAGACCCGTAATACGCCATCCCGTAGCACAATGTTCATCTATGTGAATATCCAAGTAATTATTATGGATCGTAGAGGAAGTAACATTGAGATCACTCCTCCAGAGGAACAACAAACCACCACTTCTTCCATCACTCTCCGACATGATCATATGATCAAACAGCAAACGTCTTCTCAAATTTTCCGCCCTAGCTTTACTCAGATGTGTCTCGGACAGTAAAAGAACATCTGGTTTGAGCCGCTCCAGGAGAACCAGGAGCGCACGAACTGCCGAGGATTTTCCCAACCCCCGGCAGTTCCAACTTATGATTTTCATTGCGCCCGGCGGTCATCCTCTCGGGAGGCCGCCGATCCATTAGATTGACTTGAAACAGAAGTACCATCCTCCCTTTTGTGTCTTTTCTGATTTTTCAATAGCTGTGGTTCTGTTGCTACAACCAGAACTCCATCATTATGCTTCTCTGTCAAATGAACCAGATTATCATTAGCTACTAGAGCCACGTTATCAAAGGTGAGTCGTTTCCTTGCCATCTTTTCAGCCTCTGACATGTCAGTATCTTTTATTTTCACCGGGCTTGTACCAGTATCAAGGAGCTCCTCATCAAGATGGTCCTCTCTCCTCTCTGGGTGGGATCGCCAATCCACATAGGCCCCCTTCCTCCCACCTGTCATGGGAACAACCCCAACATCTGGTTTCCTTCCCATCGTAGCAGAAGAAAATCCACCCCGGGTTCCTCCTCGAGTGCCACTAAAACCCCTAGCACGACTTGGGTTTGCATGAAGCCAATCACCGTACTTCAGTTCACTATCTTCAAAAATCCCTGTCCCGCACTCCTTATGATTGTGTCCAAGACGTCCACAAGCAAAGCAAAACAGCCCCAGTTTCTCATATTTAACCATGAAGACTGAGTGTTTACCATTAAGAGAAACAGAGACAAACCGGGTTAGTGCCTTACGAACATCTTGATTAATTCTGATACGAACAAAGTCTCCCCTGAATACACCCGGCGGCTGCATCTCAATATTAATCACCTCTCCAATTTGACGTGTAACCATTAATCTCACAACTGATTCTTTTCTGTAGGCTTCAGGGATTTTATGGATTTGTATAGACATAGGAATAAACTCAAGCTCAACGGCCTCCGGATCGGAGAAACCATCGTACGGTGCGATGACCACCGCCCAATCTCTGAACCACCATGGCCCTTTTTCAGTCACCTTTTCCCAATCGCCCAAACAGTAACATTGTATAACGAATCTCTTCGCGCCAACTGGTCTCATTGATATGTTCTTCGCAGAATTCCACGCTGCCCGCATCTGAAGTTCAAAAGCTTCATGGCTAAAGTTCTTGTCACAGTTTACCCTAGCAACAGCCAGCCAACGAGTATTCTCCGAGATGTCCACATCCGTTTCTTCGATCACCAGATCATCGAACTCCTCCTCCCCAATTTCCAATCGGTCAAAGAGGGCATTGATGCCTTCTCCCCGGGGAAGATCCGAGCTTGCCGCACCTTCAGAACCATCCTCCACCCCAATCTTCCCTAGCCCTTCCTTGGTTCCAGCCCCCGCAGTTGTTGATCGCACGTCCGACATATCTGAACCCTAGATTGTCTAGGCTCTGTATATCGAAAACCCAGACTTCCACCCGTCACCTTATGTCGCACCCGGACTTCTAGAGGATACTCGCAGTTCCGTTGAACAGTAGTTGATTGGATTACGGGGCTTACCGGCACCCGCATCTCTTACGAGTAGGCCAACACACGTATGTGTGACAACCAAGCCCTACTGTTCATTGTCTACGTAAACCATCCCATAGAAATCAGGATACTACCATTGACGTACTTCATACCATACACACATGGTACGTCAACGGCGTTTAACAGAATGATAACACAACATATCTCTAGGACACAAAAGATGGAAATAAGTTGCAAATAGCTCTCACTAGAGCAGAGATAGCAAATACAATCATCCAGAGGACACATGTCCCAACATAACATCATTACATCTCAGCGGAAGCATTCAAAGGGTCTGAGTACAGACAAATCCAAATAGGCTTAAGAAGCCGGAAAACGAAAAGACGGAGCCCATCCATGTCTCGGATCCTGCCCAGGTCCGCTATCTACTCGTCAGCAGCCTCGTCAAACTCCACGTAGTAGCCGTCACGGGGATCCTCGTAAGCGTAGTCTGCGGAAACCACAGCCCCAAAGGGGTCAGTACATAAACGTACTGGCAAGCAAGACTCACAGTTCACCAAAGTGTAACCCGTCAACACCAAGCACAGATGCCTTGGGTTCAACGGGAGAAAAGGGGATACAAAAGATGCGGTAGCTGGCTGCACTAACCAACTACAGAAACATGATACAACTTCCGGCTACCAGAAAAGAGGTAAGATAGCGTATCGTAACCAACTATAACTAACTCAAAACAAACCCATCATGGATCTCGCCCCTTATCCAAAGAAGCAATCCGAGGATAACTCACACCGTTGGATTAATGATGGGTCAAGTTATTGTGTCAATAAGACTATTACTAGTCACGTGATCATTAGTTAGGTGTAAGTTGTTCTGAGTACTTGTTAGCCAGTACTTTCACCAAGTTAACCATAACCGCGGAAAACACGGCTTCTCGAGAAGATTTATCCCTGCAGGGGTGCACCAATTTGGCCGTACACGTAAGAATATCCCGCCAGACGGGAATCAAACCCACCAAGCGAGGCACTCTACACAACTCAACTCTTCTTCGCATCAAGCCCAAAGAACCACGTGATGTGCGTGCGCGGCTAATCGAGCCCCACGAAGAAAAGGGGACCCTCGTAGCACTGGAAGACCACGCCGCCCTAAATGCCGACTACAAAAGTTCCACCCTGGCCTCGGGTTCGTACCTGCATATGAGTGCATCAAATGGAAAGCCCGAACTAAGTGTGGCGATTTGGACGAGATGCGAATCGAATCAAATTGAGGGGGGCGCCCATACACGCTTCCCACATGCGGATAGTGCGCTCATCATGGATCAGTAGACAAGACCCTTTTCCTAATTAGGGTCGACACTAGCAGGCCTCAAAACCACGCCGGGCCTCCTGTCGGTGCCTTATCAGCAAATTATTATGACCTCAAAATTAACAGTTGTTGTTTAACATCGAGCCCCAGAACATAATAGAAATATAGTAACAGAAAGTAACGGGCAACAGGCTCGAGCAGAAACAACCCTAAGCATGCTAGTAAGACACGGGCAACAAGCAAAGGGGTTATAGGTGTGGAGGTGAGGCTATATCAGGGTTAAAGATAACATGTGATAGGTTCGTAACAGAAGCAACTACTCATATGGCTAGCAGAATAGACAACGGAAAGTATCGGTATCCAATGTTGAAAGGAACACAATGGTTCATGTGAGTGAATACTTGCCTGCAAACTCAGCAGCCTGGTACTGAGCTAGATCCTCAGAAGGGGTGTCGTAAGTATCGTCTGTCTCAACGTCGTCGTCTATCCGAGAAGAAGCAAACAAACAACGCAAGGAGACAAACAATCAATAACATGGCATAGTGCACAATCATGGGATGATGCATGTCCATTTAATTGATGCATAGAAATAACCTAGTTGACATGGTAACAACATGATTAAATGGACCCACAGGCAATTGGAGTTGCATATGAAAAGCCCATGAATTATGGTTGAAACAATTGTTTTACAACTAACCAACAGGTGAAAGTGGTTTAGTATGATGTAGGGATGAAGAAAACAACAAAATAACAACATTAGAACCAATTGGAAATAAGGTTTACCAAGTTTGGAATTTTATTGATTAAGTTAAGAAATTTTTGGTTCCTTACAGGTGTTACACAAGCATTTGTTGTTTTCAGCAAGTTAAATTGTTCAAAACAAATAACAAAATTCATATTTGGAAAGAGCACAAAATTTTAGGTGGAATACATGTTTCAATTATTGAAAAAGGAATTAGGATGAAATTATTATGAATTAAACAAGATTAAACAAGTTTTAAATGAACTTAAAACAAGTTTGAATTTATTTGAATCTTTATTTGTTCAAAACATTAATTCAAATTCATAGTTGAAAAGGTTATACTTTTCTAGTTTGAAAACATATTTTATAAGTTCAAAAATAATTTACTTTGAGCAAGTTATGAATTTAGCAGATTTAAATGATTTAAACAAGGTTTAAATTATTTAAGCAATTTTAATTATTCAAAACATGAAACAAAATTTATATTTGAAAAGGTGGTTCAAAATGGCATGGAAAACATATTTTATTTATGTTATTTGGATTAAGTATGAATTAATTATGCAATTAATCAAATTTCAAATGAATTGTTTGAATTTGAAATTTGAATGCATTTGAATTATTCAAAACAGAATACAAATGTTATAAACAGGTAGAGAATTAAATTTGGTTCAACAAACATATTTTATTTTTATTATTTGGACTTATAAAATAAAAGTTATTGGCATTTTATTTGCAGGGACCAAACTGTAAAAGAAAAGGGTTTAATTTGAAATAGAAAAGCTGAAAAACTAATGTTACTCTGCAGTGGCTAGTCACTGCCACTGACAGAGGGCCCCTGGGGCCAACGTGGCAGCCGCGTGCACTCAGCAGCTGACAGGGGGCCACCCTGTCAGCGCCCTTCGCAAAAAAAGTTGGGTTTTTCCCTGCGGGAGGGGGGACTCGAACCCTGGCCTGCGCGGCGCGCGCACTGCACTGCTACCACTGCGGTAGCGAATCGTTTCTTATCAGTACAGCATGCGCAAACAGGTTGAGGTTCAGTTTCGTTCTCTGAAGAAACTGAAGAAAGTTTCAGTCTTGCGACGGCAACTGACAGCGGCGGAGGGAAACGGTGGCCTGCCGGCGTTGTGACCACGATCTGGCGGCGCGGAGCAGATGTGCGTGCGTGCAGCAGGTAGGTGAACAAGTGTGCGTGCTTGGATGGACTAATCGTGCACGGAAACGACCTCGATCGCAACCATGGCGGCACGGTGGCGACAGCGGCCGGGAATTCAGACACGGGCGCGCGCGTACAGGAAGCGATTGAGCGATACAGAGGCCTGGGGCGCTGCGGTGGTTCACCTTGAGGTTGTCGAAGGCGAGAGGGAGACGGGAGGTAGACGGAGGCGACGGCGCGATGAAGAAATTCAGAACCGCTGCGGCGGCGTCGAGCTCGTCGTCGTCGATCAACGGCCCCTGGGTCCTGCTGCTGCTGCTGTAGAAGAAGTAGGCGTTCTAGCGTTGACGTAGGTGCCCCTAGCGTGGACGGAGGTGCTCCATGGCGGCCTGTCGACGGCGAGCTCCTCTACAGTTCGTCCACCCCCGAAAACTCCGGCAGAAAAATGGAGGGGAAGGAAGGGAGGAGACGATGGCTGGCGGCGGCAGGGAGGAACAGGGACCTAGGGCTAGGGTTTGGTGGACGAGGGGGTAGATATAGGCAAGGGAGGGAGCAGGTGGAGCTCCCTGCTGCGTGCGCGCTGGCGTCTGCTAACGCCAGCCGTACGGAGGAGGAAGACAGGCCAGCGGGCCTTCGCGCGCGTGGGTGTGCTGGGGTGGTGGGCTGGGCATTGGCCCAGTCTGCTTCTCCCCCAGCCGTTTTTTCTTTTTAATTTTTGATTCTGTTTATTTTTTTTTTGCAGAAATAGAAATAGGAAAAATAGAAAGGGTTTTGGGGTAGAAAAATTTAGGGAAAAAATTGTGTTGATTATTTACTGTGTCAGCACCCATTTGACAACTTTTGTTTTCCAAAAGTTCAAAATAAAAGTGCTGTTAGCAATTTGGTTCAAATTTGAATGATTTTTAGATTAAGAGATTTATTGAAAAACAAGATTTTAAATAGGGTGAACCTTGTTGTTTAAATGGAACAAAAAGATTAGAACTGTTTTGGTAATTTTTCATAATTTCAAATTGGGTGCTGTTTGTGATTTGATTTGAATTTTGAATGCCAATTGGAATTAAGTGGATTATTAAAGAACAAATAAATAGTTGAGCTTTTTATTTTTCATGGAAACAATTTGGATGTTTTATTTGAACCTTTTATTTGGAAAGTTGTAACATAACAAGTATGAAACAAAGGTTTGAATAATGTTTGAATTTCAATTGTGAAAACAGAGAAAAACAGGTGCAAACAAAAGGAAAACAAATGCAATGACTAAGATGCCATGATGCAAAACAATAATAAAACAAGAAACAAACATTCTAAATGGAAGTTTTCATACTTGGGATGTTACACCTTAAAGCCGCCGTGCCTAATAGCGATCGGAGAGCAGAGACCACACGAGCACTAGCAAAAGGATCCGATCGGGTTAGCGATCGGAGACAACGATCGGTAGCAACGGGAACTCGCCGCCTGATCGCCCAGGTGCAAGGACAGAAAACCCTAGGGGTACGTGTAGTCTGATGCCTCCTTATTTATTCTTCACCACCATAACTCCACTCCATATCTTCTCATTTACTTCGATGACATAATTTTAACCGCATCCTCTTCCTCGCTTTTAACGACTATTATTCGTTCTCTTAGTACGGAATTTTTCATGAAGGATATCGGCACCATTCATCATTTTTTGGGTATTTCTGTCGACGTCTAATGGTCTGCATCTATCTCAGCGACAATATATACTTGACATCCTTTCCCGCACCGGCATGCGCAACTGCCATCATGTCCAAACTCCGGTTGATACGAGAGCCAAAGTTTCAGCTTCTGATGGTTCTCGTGTTACCGACCAATCTTTTTATTGTAGTCTTGTTGGAGCCTTACAATATGCCACTATAACACGCCCTGATATTTCCTAGCAGTTCAACAAGCTTGACTCCATATGCATGATCCTCGGGAGCCCCATCTTCTTCTTATCAAGCGTATTCTGCGCTATCTTCGTGGTACCATTGATCATGATATTTTAGTCATTCATCTTCTCATTCTCTCATTGCCTACTAGGATGCCGATTGGGCTGGATGCCCGGATATCACACGCTCTACCTCGGGGTTTTGCATGTTTCTCCGTGATAATCTTATTTCATGGTCAGCTCGACGACAGACGGGTGCGCCAACTTCTTCAGGAATTGCATCGTCCTATCACCAGTGCTACCATTGTTTACTGCGACAATGTGAGCGTCCATTCTTTACCACGACAATGTGAGACAAAGCATATTGGGCTTGACATACACTTTGTCATAGAGAAGGTGGCACTCGGAGCTGTTCGTGTTCTCCATGTACCTTCTACGTCACAATTGGCTGGTATTTTTACAAAGGGATTGCCGACGGCTCTGTTTCAAGAATTTCGGTCCAGTCTTCACGTTGGTTCCCTACTACGTTCAGACTGCAGGTGTGTGTTGGAGAACATGGATCAACAGAGCCAGAGTCCAACTAAACTTGCCGCTGGATATAAGAGTCCAACTAAACTTGCCACTGTTCAGCCTGGAGTACACGCCAAGGATATTGATCCGTGTCATGGCCATAGTCGGTTGTATAGCTGATTGTTTATTTTCCTTGTATAGCTTGTACATGTACCCATATATATATGCAAGGGAGGCACCCGGAGGCGTGCAATCAGCAGCCCCGTGTTTATCAATCCTTCAACGGGTTACCTGCCGCCGCACGGATCGCCTAATATGCGGCACCGCCCAGTAGTCTCACCCAAGAAAATTCTCATCCTCATAGCCAGGCGAAAAATCGCACAGATATATTTACCCAAACCAATCCAAGGTTGTTAAAGCACAAATTTTGCCTGGAAGAACAGTCATTGTTAATGGAGGCATATCTATATACAGCTACAAGGAATGATCAGTAAATATATACTACATTTGCATTTATACAGTATTTATCAAGGCAAACTAGGAGGGGAGAGAGATGGCTTGGTCACTTTCAGCTCCCCGCAACTGCTGATATATACGGTTTTCTGTGGGCGATCCCACATAGCTCTAGCAGATTGAGCTCTTTCATCACCAATCAGCTGTGCGAACTCATTGAAGAATTGGATCCTTTCAGCTGGTTTATAGGTAGGGATGGTTGCGATGCTGGTGATAACGTCCATTCCTACATAATGAATGAAGCGAGCATTAGTACAGAAGGTAAATAAACTTTGAAGGACTAATTATTAATGTACATCATTCTCTTCCAAACAAACCAACTTGCTTCTATCTATCTTTTTAGTAATATATCGAGAACTACCAAGCAGTCCAGAAAAGAGCATGAGTGTGTTTTACAATATGCTGGGGTATTTCAGATCTCCTGCAAAAATCGCGAAAATGCAAATGTCCAGTTACGAAAAAGATCAAGTCTTTGTTACTATTGAAGGGGAGTTTTTTTTTTTGAGAGAATTTGCACTTTATTGATCAAATCACATCATTACAAAGTTCAGACCGGATCACATCCGGGATAGCACCAAACGAAAACTTACAAGAAAATCGTTCCGAAGAACGAGCTAATCGATGTGCGACAACATTCGAGGTGCGAGCAACATGCTTAAAGATACATGAATTTAAACCAGCTGCTAGGGTCTTGATATCAGACACCACACAACCCACCGGCGACCTATCCCGCATCGGCGATGTCAGGCGCTGTACCATTGTTAGGCAGTCAGAGACCAGCACAACATCCTGAAAGCCATTGTCCCGAAGCACTGTCAGTGCCCGTCTTAGTGCCATTGCCATGCCTTCAGCAATCTCAGGTGCGGGGAAGTCCGGCAGCTCCTCACTACAGGAGAGGACAAAGGTCCCCCGATGATCACGGATCACACCCCCCCAGCCCATGCGATGTTCAGCAGGGAAGAGTGCAGCGTCAACATTCATGCAAACCATACCAGCAGGTGGCGGAGACCATTTAGGACCTGAAGCAGTAATCTCACGACTGATTGCTGGTTTGGTTTTGAAGCAAAACTGGATAATCATTTCTACATAGGCAGTGATCTTCGCTGCCACTCTAGAAGGATGCAACTCAGTGCCATTGTTCCTCAGCTTGTTACGAGCATCCCAGATATGCCAGCAGGTAACTGCCATAGCAGTCGCTGCAGATGCCGTTTCACGCTGCAGGAAATCAAAAATCCATTGTCTTGCCGAAGCTAGCTCCTGGCGTCTCAATTTCAAAGGGAAAGAAACCCTGACTAAACTCCAGACTTCTCGTGGAAAGGGGCACATCCAGAACAAGTGTTCCACATTTTCTGGCCTCCCACAGAAGACACAAAGATCATTAGCTGGTATCTTGTGGTGGGTTAGCTGAGCCCCTGTCGGCAAACAATCATGTACAATTCTCCACAATACGATCTTTATTTTATTGGGTGCTTGAATAGACCAAATTGACTTCCACTGTTTCGAATCTGCTCCCTGGTCTGAGCTCTCACCTCGACCTGCCGAGGCCCGATTGGAGAAGAAACGCTCAGTCCATGCCAGGTTATAGGCAGATCTCACTGTATACTGGCCAAATTTGTCATGCGGCCACGACACAAAGTCCTCCCCGCCATGACGGCTAATTGGTATCTGCAAGATCGTCTGAGCTAGATCATCATGGAACAAAGCAGTAACCACATCTTTGTCCCATGCATCATTTGATTCATTCATCAGAGTGCTCATTTTGGCCTCTCTTTGTATCGGCGCCAAAGGTTTAAGAGTACATGGTTGATGGCCGGGTATCCATCTGTCCTCCAGAATATTGACCCGAATACCATCTCCAATACCCCAGCGCAGTCCTTTCATTAGCAGTTCCCTTCAAAAACAGGATCGATCTCAAGTGTAAGATGATGCTCCTGGTTTAGTAGCAGCTAAGAAATGTGAGTCCCGAAAATAGCGTCCTTTCAGAACCCTTGCACACAAGGATGATGGATCAGTGATCAGACGCCAGCATTGTTTCCCTAACATGGCCTGATTGAACAAAACAAAATCACGGAAGCCCATTCCACCAAGGGATTTAGGAGTAGTCATCCAATCCCATGAGCGCCAATGCATTTTCCTTTTACCATCCTCAAAACCCCACCAATGGTTAGCCACCGAGGTTTTCATTTTCTCACAAATCTGTACCGGCACCTGAAAACAGCTCATAACATGGTTAGGGACTGCTTGAGCTACCGCTTTCAGCCACGTCTCCTTCCCAGCTCTTGAGAGGGGCCGGCCCGAACAGCTAGTAACACATTTCCACACCCTCTCGGGCAAGAATTTGAAGGACGACGTTGCCGCCCTTGCAACCTCTGTCGGCATGCCAAGATAACTATCATGGAGGACCTCATTATCCACCTCCAATATTGCCTTGAATGGAGACTTAATATCCTTTGTTCCCGAAGAAAACAGAAGATTTTTGTAGGTTAATCTTCTGACCAGACGCTTCGCAATATGTATCCAAAACTGATTTAAGAGCACCCACACTCGTGTTGTCACTTCGTGCAAATAAGATGTTGTCATCTGCAAAGAGAAGATGTGATATAGGAGGGCCTCGTCGACCATTACGTAAACCTTGTAGCTCACCGAGACTCTCCCTCTTCTGCAAAAGACATGTCAAACCTTCTATGCATAAAAGAAACAGGCAAGGGCTGATAGGGTCACCCTGACGAATCCCTCTCGAGGGTACCACGGGATGTGTGAGATCGCCGTTCACTCTCACCCCTCTCGAGGGTACCACGGGATGTGTGAGATCGCCGTTCACTCTCACCGCATATCTTGCATTAGTCACACATCTCATAACTGAATTGATCCAGCTATTGAAGGGGAGTTGGTTGTTCATCTTACCTCCACCTCATATCACATAGCAGATACGTAAGGCGTTAGATAAATGGGACGCGATCAACCTTTTCCATTAATGCACGTGTTTCCCGGGAAAATATCAGGATGCGATGGCAGGGGTGCTTAAAGAGGTGTACCTCGTACTACCACAACTATTCTCTGATTTTCTTGATCCCCACCAAGATCCATTTGATTTCTTCGGTATCTAGCTATGATGGTTCAGAGGTCGGACCTGGCAGTGCTGGAGTTCTTGATGTCAAAGGCTGCCACAGGACAGGGCTCGAATCTCAGCCGAAGCAAGGTTAATGTCAAGGCTACCATACATTTTCCTCGAGGTCAGCAAGTTCAAGGCGAGAGATTCCAGGAGATGGAGCACGAGTTCTACAAGGCAATACAAATCAATCCAGCCACCTCACGCTCACCTGATCGGCTGAAAAGTGCCACAGCTTTGTACATGCTCGGCTCAGCTCTCATCAATATAATTGCAAATGAAGCAAACTACATATCTTGTACATACTGTCACTACCGCCGAGAGGAGGAGCTAGGAGCATGTTATGGATATGCAACTTAGTATTACTGGGAGGCCAAAGCCATCATATGTAGATGTACAAGGGGATGCCAAAAGGCTGGAATGTAGAAGGCCAAAGACCATCATAAATATAACTCTTAACACCTCCCTCGAGTGCACCGCGTATGCAATAGCATTGCATTCAAGAAAGTGTAAAACTAGAGAAAAAAAAAAAGATAATCCAAAATCCACATCTTAAGAATGTCATCGTAGTATGAAGAGTCTTCCAAAACCCGTCGAGTCAAGAAACAATCGCTCAAAGAAAGAGACCGACACAAACCAAGAGACGGTCAGAAAAGAGCATGTCACAAAAGATAATAGCACAAGAAGTCCAACGGCATAGGAAGCCCAACGACAGAAGAATGTGCGTAGATCAATGACAATGTGAAAACAGATGGCGCGTCAGAGAAAGACACACAAGAGAAACTGGGTTGTCAAAAGATGGCACATCAAAAGAATCAAGCATTGTGCACAAAATCATAGCCCAAGAAACCGGCGACAAAAGACAAAAGAAGTTCGGTGGCAAGAGAATGGGCGTAGATCTACAATGTAAAAAGAGTCCACGGAAATCCTATAGGAAGGACCAGGACCGAAAAAGCAGGCCCAAAAATAAAGTTATGGTGGACTTCCATGACATGAGAAACACGAACAAGAAATAACGAATTTGATGGACGCAGCGGAAAAAAAGAGCACCAATAGAAGACACACGTGCAAGATAGGAGTCTGAGCGGACACCGTCACCGGAGATTGAGGAAGAGAGACGGTGCCGAACAACGAGATGATATTTTTTTTCCAGCTCAAGAAAGCAAAGAAGCTAGCACCAAGCAGTGGTAGGGCTCACAGTGCGACCGGCCGGAGACCAGCCGAACAGGTGAAGCGTTCGTGAGTGAGCAACGGAGGTTGTGAAATCTGTAGCAAAGACCGCCACCTGGTTGAGGCCAAGAAGCGGACGACTTGCGACACGACCTGGAGGCAGGCATGAACGTCGCGAGGATGAACACATCTCGATCTGAGCGATGCATCGTGTGGAAATTGAGAGGGAAAAATACAAGAATTGAATCCTAGCTACATATTGCGCATAGCCCCGGCAGAGATATGAAGATCGGTCTCCCCATGGGCGATGCAGCGGAAGCGGTGGCTAAACCCTAGGTGAGGAACGGAACCGGTCTATTAACATGTTATAGATGTACAAAGAGGCCAAAGCCATCATATATAGATGTACAAGGGGATGCCAAAAGGCTAGAATGTAGAAGGCCAAAGGCCATCATAAATATAACTCTAACAGAGCACAACAGAAACAGTAAAGAGGATGAAGGAGGAACACACACTACACCATATGCCAAGTCATGCTTGCTAAGCAGAGCACAATTTGTTGAAAAATTTCCTATGTATCCTTCGGTAATTTGTAGCAACACACGCACAATTTACTACTTAATATCACATGCAGAGTTAACGGGTTGAAACGGGTAGATATTTGTCTGGATGAGAAATGCCAGTTAGATTAAACGAAATATCTAGGTGTGAACTCTTTTCAGTTGTACCATCTGTGCAATGTTTTGACTTATTAAAATCCTGTTTATTGAAAACAAGGAAATTGTCGGTGATGATGCAGCCAGTTGTTTTCCTAACAAGATCAGTATCAAGACATGAAATGTATCATGACAAGGGTGTTGCCTTTAGGAGCATTATGTCTGATGCTTAATTGAGTAATGTTAAATGATTTCATCATTATAGATTGAAGAGTTGTTCCCTGGCAACACACGGGTATTTAGCTAGTTACATGTAATAGGTAAGTATAGATACCAGTCAACTTGCTTAATTGTTTGTAAGAGAACAAATATGTGTAGCCGTGGTGAATACAGCAGGGTAATACACCCTGCAGGCATGCAATATACTAACAGATAAGAGACATGAACTACCTCTGGAAAAGTTCCTTCAGAAGTTATAAAGAAATTTCAAAAAGATTTAAACTCTGTAATTAAATTAATCGCATTTTTGTACAGGTACATGTAACACAGTATTACCATCATTGCATTATAGAATGTATAGGCTGCAATTTTGATAAGGTATGTGCCAGTGCTTGCAACGTTTTTTATTGTACATCTAAATTCAAACAGATAAACTTAATCGCAATTATTCATGTGTGCGAATCTGCTACTAGGAAGGAAACGGTAGTGCCATCAGAACATGGGTCTTCAATGTGTATCAACATCACACTTAAAGCATCTCTAGCCTGTAAAAGTCGGCTCCTAAAAACGCGTATAAGCTGAACTGTAGAACCATTTTAAGGAGTGCAAACAGTCTGCGGAGAATAGATAGGGTAAAGGTAAAGGTAAACTGTAAAAGCGAATATTCCCGGATATTCCCCCTTCCATCTTACATCTTCCTTCTCCCGTCTCCTTTTTTTTCCCTCGGCGAGAGCCGGTGGTCAGCGGCGCGAGGCCCGCGCAGCAGGAAGGAAGCCTGCTGGGGTGGGCACGAAGCCCGTGAGCGGACCCGGAGGAAGCCCACGTGGGCACGACGCCCAGTGAGCAGCGGGGACGGAGCCCCCCACGACAGCGGTCGGCCTGGCTCCCGTGGCGGCCTGAAGTGGAGCTGGCAGGAAGCCCCCCCCCCCCCCCGGTGTGCCGGACGTTTCTGCCGCCGTCGAGCTCCCCGATGCGTCAGGCTCCAGCCGCCGGGTCAAAGCGGCCGGCTCTGCCGACATGGACGTCCACATGCCGAGCGTTGCGAGTGCGAATCTTCGAACGCCCCTGCAAGATTTTGCCGGAGACGCGAGAAATTGATGGCTAGACCTTCAGGTATGAACGGCCGCAGAGGGAGAGAGGCGGAAGAGGGAGAGAGGCGGCGAATTCCGGCCAGTTTTTGGCCAAACTGGCCTATATACTGCCCTCCAAACAGTATACATAAAGGTCGGAGGCTCGCATTCTCGATGGCCTGCAAACCATAAACTCGACGGAATTTTTCAGTTCCGCCCCTATTATAGTCACTGCTAGAGATGTTCTTAGCGTGTGTTTGGTGTTATGGATGCAACTTGTCTATATTGATAGCCCAATGGGCATATATATATTACACATGACTTGGGGAATAAGGAAATAACATCTAGACTAATACGGACTCCTAGACCAATACTAATACTCCTTAACACACACACACACACCCCCCCCCCCCCTCAAATGCAAAGCGTATGCAATAGCATTGCATTTGAAGAAGTGTACACTAGAAAACAGAATGATAATCCAGAATCCACGTCTTGAAAGTGTCTTATAGCATGAAGAGTCTTCAAAACCAGTAGAGTCAAGCCAGAACGAAGAGCGAATAGAGTCGATCGAACAATGAGACCGACAGAGACCGATATTCGATCAAGAAAAGAGCATATCACAAACGATCATAGCACAAGAAGCCCACGACATAAGAAATCCAACGACGAAAGAATGTGCGTAGATCATGACAATGCAAAATGAGGCCACAAAAATCCCATAGAAAGGACCAGGACCGAGAAAAGGAGGCCACAAAAAAAGGACCGAGAATAGGAGGCCACAAAAGGACCAAGAATAGGAGGCCACAAAAGGACCGGAATAGGAGGCCACAAACGGACCTAGAATAGGAGGCCACAAACGGACCGAGAATATAGGCTGACAAATGAAGGTATAGTGGGCTCTCATGACATAAAAAACACAAAAAGAAACGATGGATCTGGTGGACGCAGCAGAAATATAGAAAACTAGAAAAAAAAGGAGACTAATGGTGGTGCGGCAGCGGAAGAGAATCATGGTGGCGAGGGCCAGACAACAAGAAACGTGGAGAACCGAGCATACATGGAAGCTCGGGACAGCCAAGATTAGGATGAGCAGTAGATAGCGATTTTTTTTTTGACAGAAACAGATCAGTCACAGGTCAATGAGCCGAACTGGACAGAAACAGTGCGAGCCGAGCCGTGCAGATGAGCCGAGCCGAGCAGATGAGCCGAGCCGAGCCGAAGAACCAATCTGGACTCGATCTAGAATATGGGTCAATCCCGATTGGTGAGCAGCAGCGGAGGCAACTTGGCCAGCGGAGATCCAGGAGGTCGAGCAGCTAATGAGGCCGGCGACGGTGATGGCGGCCAACTGGAGACAAATGGCGGCGGCATCCGGACGGGACGTGCGCAGCTAAGGTCGAAGACCTGTACGGGCTGCGAACTTGTACGAGAGACGGGCAACGGCGGACGAGCGGCAGTTGACCTGCTTGGAGACGAGAATCACGGGCACAGGAAGCCGGACGTGAGATGCTCAGGGCTAGGAGCCAAGGTCGTTGACCGGTGGCCGGCAGATCCAATCTGAAGGCAGTGGGGAGGATTTAGACCAAATATTTGATCGGGAGAGACCGGAATCGATCGTAGAAGTGAGGACGAGTTGCGGCGTCCGAAAAAAAACCCTAAAACCTGGGACCCGTGGGTTATGGGCCCACCACGCTTCCGCTGCGACATTTGGTACATGGATTGAGAAGGATGGGATGGGTTGGCCCGGCTCTTAGTGATGCACTTTGGAGGCTTTGTTTGGTTGAAGAGTAAGATGTGAATGGTACCAGTTGCCATTAGCTTAAAATGGTCAATAACTGTTAGATTGCCGTGATTAACAAGAATAAGCAGGGAGCTCCACCATGGAGACGCTCGCAACTCCAGTGCCAGATTCGCTATACGCCCATGGCACTAGCTGTAGCAACACTCGCCCAACGCCGGAGAACCTTAGGAAGTGGCGGCCCTGCGAACTCGCAGAGGCCCTTGGCGGCGGCGGCGGCTCCGACGTCCTCAGCCTCGGCGGCGGATGCATGGATCGAGCCGGCGCTTCTCGTGACAGGCGCGGCGGCGGCGCATAGAGTGGGGTGACGACGCTTCGAACGAGCGCGGTGGCGGACCTTCTCGGTGATGTTCCTGCAGCGAGGTCGGCGGCGCAAGGAGCGTGGTGGCAGAGCTTCTCTGCGATGGGAGATTAGCGACAGGAGAGAGGATTAGAAAGATGGACCAAAGGATTCGGCCAATTTTTTGAGGATGGATTGGGCCAGCATCTTCAGGGTATATTCCTCTATTTGGGTCCGTTTGATCCGCTCCATATGCAACCAAACGCATGCATGGGCTGAATGATCCCGTGCCATCCCTATCAATGCTTGGAACCAAACACACGCTTACTCAACCATATATCACGGGAGTAAGACAACACTACACAACAATAGATGGTCCACAAATTTGTAATGGAGAATTATTTGGACCCATATCTTTCACCCCTTATCAATTGACTTTTTACGTAATTTGTGTCATTTGCGCATGACAAAGCAGGCTCATTAACATAGTAATGGCAACCTTCACATATTTGTTGTTAGTCTGTTTGCAATGCTTAGCATGTTTTTATAACGATAGAAAGAGCACGTTTGTAGCATCTCACTAAGGTGAGGAAAGAAGCACATTAACTAAAAAATTCACAATTGTGTATGGAGCAGTTTGGTACTCATAGTACCAGCAATAGTTTGGTACTCATAGTACCAGCAATACAGTACGCCCTACGTTAAGTTGCTTCGGAAAGAGGCTATAATCTTTTCACAGGAATTCTTATGTTCAACTTAGACATGTTTGTATACTTGGTGCCCTGTTTCACGATTGTCAAGCCAGAAGAGTGCCCTCGATACAACAACAACCAAGCCTTTCAGTCCCAAACAAGTTGGGGTAGGCTAGAGTTGAAACCCATAAGATCTCGAAGCCAAGTCATGGATCTGGTGTTATAATTCATAGGCGCTTGGTCGATCTACCGAGGAACAAGCAATCACAGGAATGATGACGAAACCGAGATTTGGTAACGCAGTTTAGCGAACTCGGCTACTCTGCAGGGCATGACTACGGGCGCTCCTCCCCATTGATTCCGCTGCACCGGCCGCCTTGGTCGCCGGCACAAACTGCCGGCTCCCCTTGCGCGACTGCTGCTATCAAGTCACCATGGGTTACAACATGTGGTGCCTCCTCATTATATGGGAGTCCCTAGGATACACGTGTTCGACTACAACACTACCGTTCCCTGTCCACACCTATTACAACACCAAGTCATCATGTTCCATCTTAGCTGGCTTGACATCACGCAACGCCTTCAAGCATCCCTGTTGTGCCAACAAATCCTTCACCCTTGTCTGCCATAACGCGATGTTTCTAGCCCGTCGAACTTTTGAATTTCAAATCTGGTACCCGTTGGTGCCATGATTTCTCCTGTACAGGTGACCCGCGAAGAAAATAACTGAGCTGTTGTACCCCACACGCACCTAGCAAGAATTTGCCTCTTCATGTATTGCTACTCCTCCTGGCTTAACTCCCGGTGACTAGCCTTTGCCTTGATATCGCCTGCTATTCCGATGGATCCGTCCCTTGATGGATTTATTTTTCGGTGAATTAGTTTCCCGGCTCTCTCCCTACGGCCACCTCCCGCTGCTTTTAATAGCCCTCTGCAGGACTCCGCCTCAGAGACGAGCATGTGAAGACCCCGTCCGCCTCGTACGTCTCCACCTAGGACTCAATCCCTTTTTTCCAAAACAAATCCGGTCTTTCCGATCGATTCTGTGATGCACGTGCCCAGTTGGGCAACTAGGTACGCATGTGCCTGCTTCCGATGCATCACATGGCCCTTTGGCCTGCTGCTATGTGCACCGCATGCACTTGGCCACATGCACAGCCAATGATTGCTCTCATGCGTTGCTACGCCACAGCCGGGAACGATTACGCTGAGAGCTCCAAGATCCCATTTACACGATGTTGCTCTAGTTGACCACATCAAAATTGTTACGTTGCCACCGTCGAGACTTCTAACGACAATCTTTGATCTTCAAACTCGCAACACCCACGATCTCGGTTCCCGTACAACCAGCTCGGCCTTAATCCAACCTCTAGATAAATCTTACGCAACCTACAAACCTCGCTCTGATACCACTTGTTATAATTTATAGGCGCTTAGTCGATCTACCAAGGAACAAGCAATCACAGCAATGATGATGACACCGAGATTTGGTAACGCAGTTCGGCGAACTCGCCTACTCTACGGGGCATGACTACGAGCGCTCCTCCCCATTGATACCGCTGCACCGGCCGCCTTGGTCGCCTGCACAAACCGTCGGCTTCCCTTGCGCGCCTGCTGCTATCAAGTCGCCATGGGTTACAATATGTGGTGCCTCCTCATTATAGGGGAGGCCCTAGGATACACGTGTTCAACTACAACACTACCGTACCCTGTCCACACCTATTACAACACCAAGTCCTACTGTAACCCTACTAGTACATAATATTTAACACAAATACAACATCTGGGACGTGGATAGCTAACTTCCACGCACCCTTGTCCATGGCTAAATCTTTGTCGATATTCCAAATCTTCCAATATCTCTTAACAGACTCCTCCCATGTCAAGTTTGGTCTACCACGACCCCTCTTATAACATTCGCAGCATGCTTTATCCGTCCACTATGCATTTGGCGCTTCCGGAGGCCTCAGTTCAATATGTCCAAAACCATCTTAGACGGTGTTGGATAAGCTTCTCTTCAATCGGTGCTACCCCAACTCTCTCACATATATCGTCATTCCGGACCCGGTCCTTTCTTACGTGGCCTTACGGACCCGGTCCTTTCTTGTGTGGCCACATATCCATCTCAACAGACACATCTCTACTACTCCTAACCATTGGATATGTCATCTCTTGGCTTTTAGCTTTTATGGCACTCTCCTATCACAGAGGACGTCAAAAGCTTGGTGCCAATTCATCCAACCAGTCTTGATTCGGTGGCCCACATCGATATCATCATCCTTCTACAGCATACACCCCAAATAACGAAATGTGTCTCTCTCCGGTACCACCTGCCCATCAAGGATAACCTCTCCCTCCTCGTGCCTAGAACAGCTCGATAAACTATAAAAATGAAAAAAAAATCTGTGTGTCTTGAGGTGAAATCATGTTGGAGAACATAGGTCCTTGGTAAATACTTCGCAAGCTGAGAAAATGGGGAAGTAAATGTAGATTTATTGCCCTTCGGGTCTACTAGGAATAACAACTTTGCACACCTGAAACACTAACCGTGTATGCGTGTGTATAAGCATAGGTGTGTGCATGTGCAGGTGGACATGCCACATCATATACAGGAGCTGGCGGGTATGAGGTTAGTTGTGGGAAGGGGGCAGTAAACTTAATAGATAAATTGCTTTAGTTACCTATAGACATCAAGCTTCCTAAAAAAAATATTTTGAAAGGAATATTACCAAAGAAGATAGAGAAGGGATGTCTTAACTTAGCCAACAAAACAAGATTATGTTTGGGTGATGTAGTCAATCATGTTACAACAGCTCACTGACAATCTGTATGGTTTCCTTCAATGTTAACTTCCACCCTAATCTCCAGAATTCTATTAAATCACAGGTATAAGACAAGACGAATTGACAAACCAAGACGTATGGAACAAAGATGAGGATGTTATGGAAGGTAGACATTGATTCATTCATTGGTGGTATGCACGCTTTCCAGAAAAACTATGGCATGTGCAGATGATATGTAAACAAAGCTTGCACCAGTATTATCACCTGAAGGTTCATGTTTAAAAATCCTACTCTGGGTAACATAACTTGGTGAAAAAATGTATATTGTTGAAAAATATCAAGGGGAGGATATAAAATTATTGCAAGACATTCAACACAAAATCTGTGATACCATGTAATAAAAATGATGCCGAGAGAAGTACGCACCTTCCAAAACAGTTCCGAAGACAATGTTCTGACCATCAAGCTCTGGACAGGGCCCTGGCCCTGTAGTAACCAGGAATTCAACATTGTGGTAATTGGGGTTGAGTTTGATGCCATCATCGTCGTCATTCTGTCCAAGGCATAAGGATAGGGTGCCCGGTCTGGAATGTCTCAGTTGATACGCTTTAGGGTCAACTGTCTCAGCATTGCTCACAAGCTTGGAGGGAAGTTGGACCACACCCTTATCACCACGAGGACCTTGGCGGCCAGCAGCAAAGAACTGACCTTGACGGAGCTTGTGGACAAGTGTGCCTCGATATGTAGAGGCTGTGCAGGTAGCTTTGAAGTTGGCAACGGTTATGGGGAGTAGCCGACCATAGAGACCGAAGACTACACGGCCAAGAGGTTCAGAATCAGGGCATGAAGAGAGTTCAGCTCCTAATGTGCGGTCAGAAGTAAAGTAGCTTGGACATATGCTAAAGTCCATAAATATGCGATCTGTAATGGTTGTGTCAATTGTGGAGGTGGACGGAGCATTTGCATCATCTATGGCTAAGGAGGAGGAGACGGAGAGGAGAAGAGAGGAGGCAGGGAGCAAGATAAGAGAGCGCCTAGGAATTTTTAGGGAATGATTGTATTTATGGGGATTGTCATGGTTTGGTTTTGAGGTAGTAAAACAAGAATGCTGGCTCTTGGGGTGGTGGCAAAGGCTGCCAAGAGAAACAGGACCAGCCATGGAGGAAGTAGCTCCTGTGGTTGATGAAGGCAACATACTGTTGCTAACTGAATATTTCAATGTTTGTTCTTCCGCCCATGCTTTCGCAGAAAATGTGGTGTTAATATCATTTCCTGCAAGTTACAACAGAAATTGGATGAGACATGATTTTCGCTCACGTGATATGCTTACTCTCTTTAGAACTAGCATAACACCTTGTCAGGGTAACTAACAATTGCTACCCGTCATAAATAGCTTAAAGCTCAGCTCAGGCATTCCTAATTTAAGAAGTCCGTATATTTCCCAAATTTTCAAAATTAAGATACTAGATCTTCAACTTTTTAACCTAGAGCTTTCCCAGGGTGGAGCAAATGACATGTGTAGACCAATTATTTCAGGTTTTTAACCTGGAGCTTGCCCAGGGTGGAGCATATGACATGTGTACAATGTACACCAATAATTTCAGGTAAATAAAAGGTAATCGAGTAGTTATAATACACATGCATACTGAAAATTTCCTCAAGAGCTTTTTAATTTAAGTTATTTCACATTGCAGCCCGATACCCAACCTCTCCATTACTCTTCCAAAACCCAGTAGGCAATGTCCACCGGCCTATTATTAATAAGCCCGTCCGCTCAACACGCCAACAATTCAACAAAGAACAGCCCATCGGCTTGGGCCATCACCTACTCCAAACTGCCAACAGAGCGAGTGCCAGTTGTGACCTCAAACATCTCAGGCAAGGCAAACTTGCAGGGCTGGACATAGACAGGCAACCTCGGTTAATCGGCGACCAACAAGTGGGGAATGCCTTGCCTTGGCTCATTGTTTTGTTTCCTTGGTGTGCTATTATACATCGGGCGTTACCTTTTCTCGTAATAGCGTCTTCGTAATGTTTAGTTAGTTGTTACAATACCAGTGTATTACTCTTTGTTGCTAGATCTAAGAATGACTGTGTGTTGCTCACAAAGACTCAAATATGAAGAGGACATCTGACAGTTTTGAGTCCTTCAGCTGAAGCATTAATCATGATAATCTTTTCCTCATTTGACTTAGGCTTTCTATCAGTGGCTAGTCATAAGTATGTCTGGTGGAAGTCTGTAACGTAACAACCAAAATCACTGGCAATCTAGTAAGCATTCTTTAACGTCCATGGTAGCTGACTTAATGTCATAGTTTGACTGTTTCACTTGAACTAACGGTAAGCATGTGAATTGAATGGAAAGCAAAAGGAGCAGTTCCTTACCTTCTAGGGAACCGAAAACATGGAAATGAATTGGCGGAACAACCGTGCACGGACCTCACCTTCGAGATCATCGGCGCTGACGGCGGACGGCGGAGGCACAATCCTGCAGCTGCACTTGGCCCTGCGACTGCGGAAGACGGAGGCGGCGATCAGGGATAAGGAGGGGAAGAGGCAGCGGTGGGAGTTAGATTTGTGGTCTCGGTGGCGGAGAACGAGGTACGTAGCGGTGGCGGCCATGGTAGCGGTGGGAGGGAGCTGTGGCCTGTGGCCGGTGCTAGCAGAAGAGGATAAAGGAGGGTCCTCCTCCCTCCAGCTCGGCAATTCCTATTTGCTAGCTCGTGCCGCTGAAGCCTTCCGCTGATGGGCCGGCCTATTGGAGCCATTTCCATTTTCAGTTATCTGTTATATTGACTGTTTTCTTTTTTTTATCTTTTGAAAAGGTTACAGATTCGAAAATTGTTTAAATTTAAAAGTTATTCACAGTATAGTTTTAAATGTTTAAATCTGAAAACAAATTCAAATCAAAATTTGTTCATCGATTTTTCTGAAATTGTTCAAATAAAAAATTGTTCAGATTTAAAAATTGTTTATCGATTTTCTTTTCAAATGTTCAAATTCGAAAATTTGTTCAAATCAAAATTTATTCATCGATTTTTTTTAAATTGTTCAACTAAAAGATTGTTCAGATTTAAAAAAAATTATCAATTTTCTTTTTTTAAATCTTCAAATTCGAAAATTTGTTCACATTTAAAAATGTTCAGATTTATTGAAAAGGTCATCTGGAATATTTTTGGGGGGGGTTTATTATCCTTTTTATATCTCTGTTTAAATATAAAAAATAACAAATAAAAACTAAATAAAGGAAATCACAAATTAATAGGCCGCAGCATCGCAACCCATTTAGTAGCGTTGTAGGCGGCGGGTGCCTCGCGCCGCTTTGGAACGGTAAATAGGAGCTCCCCTCAAGCTCGGGTGTCCCCTTTCTTTCATTTTGCTCAAAGTATGTCTTGTTGGACCGGCCCATGTATCTCATTCGGTTGTTGACATGTTTCGTTCCGCACTTCCTTCGGGATCCCCAATGTATTGCTTATTGCGATCCATAGTACCGACTCGCCCATATATCTTTTCTTAACGGGCTGGCCCATGAGCGCCTGTTTTAAAGAAGAAAAGAAGAAAAGAAGGTGAGAAGAAGGGTTCGAGCCTGGAACTTAGGCTGCAGGTAAGAGGGCATAGCCAGTGCGCTACAATGGCCTTTTGTGTAGAGTTTTCGTTTTTAACCTTGTTATTATTGCTTTTTCTGTTTTCGTTTTTAATCTCTTTATTGCATTTTTTCCTATTTTAATTTTCTTTTCAGTTTCTTTTTTTTTGTTCGTCGGAATTTTTTGGTTGAAATTGAAAAATTGTTCATTTCAAAAATTTGTTCATTTTTTAAATTTGTTTATTTAAAAAATTTGTTCATATTCAGATTTTGTTCGAACATTTTAAACGTTGAACATTTTTTAGTTTAAAACAGAAAAGGAAAGAATAAAACGTAAAAGATAAACAGAAAAGAAAATGGGAAAAAAATGAAAACAGAAAAAAAAAAAGGAGACTATAAAAAATTTAAGAAAGATGTTATGACAAGAACATATTCTAGCCCATTGGCTGTGCCCCTACAGCCACGAACGGGACGTCCAAGGTTCGATACCTGCTTCTCCATATTTTGTTGTTGTATTTTCCGCTTAATTAGTGGGCCGGCCCAAGAGGAAGATAGACACGGGGCGAGTTGGAATAGAAATCGCTATAAGCGATATATAGTGGACGCGCTTCCTTCAGCATGTTTCCCTCCAGCTGGGGCCGGCTGCGCGTGGCCCACGTTGTCGGAAGAATTTATCTACTGTAGTCGTTCTTGTTGTACATCGTTGGAATGGATCCCTATTTAAGATGGTGGTCGGCTCACTAGGTTTTGTTCCGCACTTCCTTCAGCATGTTTCCCTTCAGCTGGGCCCAGCTGCGCGTGGCCCACGTTGTTAGAAGGGTTTGTCTACTGTAGTCGTTCTTGTTGTACATCGCTGGAATGGATCCCTATTTAAGATGGTGGTCGGCTCACTAGGTTTTGTTCCGCACTTCCTTCAGCATATTTTGTTGTTGTATTTTCCGCTTAATTAGTGGGCCGGCCCAAGAGGAAGATAGACATTGGGCGAGTCGGAATAGAAATCGCTATAAGCGATATATAGTGGACGCGCTTCCTTCAGCATGTTTCCCTCCAGCTGGGCCCGGCTGCGTGGCCCACGTTGTCCGAAGGATTTATCTACTGTAGTCGTTCTTGTTGTACATCGCTGGAATGGATCCCTGTTTAAGATGGTGGTCGGCTCACTAAGTTTCATTCCGCACTTCCTTTAGCATGTTTCCCTCCAGCTGGGCCCAGCTGCGCGTGGCCCACGTTGTCAGAAGGGTTTGTCTACTGTAGTCGTTCTTGTTGTACATCGCTGGAATGGATCCCTGTTTAAGATGGTGGTCGGCTCACTAGGTTTCCGAGGTGGGACTAAAAATTGGCCTAGTTGTCTGCACGTACGCTCAGATGTCAGGTGCGGGAGTTGTTCCCACCGTGCGTACTTTGTTCCTATCATACTTGTACTATAAAAACATATCTAGGAAACTTTGTTCCTCTTTAACTGCATTAGAAACAGGTCTGAAGTTGTCAGATGCATTTCAAACCTGCATTTTCATGTTGTTAACTTCTTCATAGAAATGGTGTTTTTTTATTTGTTCATGATGATTTTTAAAGAAAGAACTGAAGCAAAAAAAATCAGCAAAACTATTTCGTGCATAATTCCTATCGATCTTGGGAGGTTGAGACTGATATTTTTTAACAGAATTATAGTACATAAATACTTAATAGGTCATCCATCATTGACCTTGATCAATAAAACGGTTTTCCATAACGAAATGACGTTGAGTAGTCAAAAAGGAGGAGTTCAACTCCAAATGATGTCAACAAAAAGACCGGCCATATAAAGGTATAGTGATTTTAGCTGCTAAAAACAGTCAATGTAACAGAGAAATAGGAAAGACGGACTATAAACTAAAATATTCCTTTACCCAGCTTGAAGTGACAGAGGAACTGAAGGATAAAAGTGATCTAGGATCATGTCAGTTTAAGCGCGTTAAATAACTCGACAGAGAATGCAATCAAATGTAGCTTCTTCCCACACTTGAGGTTATACTATCTTCAAAACGAGATTTACCAACAAAGGGGAACCTGAATAAAACAAAAACAAAAACTTCGGAAGGTTAGTTATGATTTGTATGATCAACTTAGAAGGAACCACCGACTGTTAATTTCTAAAAGTTTATTTATGAACCAAAATAAGTATTTCATTCTTCATTGATTTAGTTGTTTTTGAATTAGAAAACGTATGCCCTGCACTTTCCGAAACCTAGTTTAAACTCTAAAGAAAATCACTACAAACTAATTTAAATTTGAATCATAACTTACATGTTTTGATATGAAAGATTTAATTGTGTTTCTTTTTTGTTGTTGTGATGTACTTGTTTGTGACAAGTTGGAACAACAATTTTCACTTAATTCTAGGGACAAACAAGTTGAATGAAGAAGACAAAAAGGACAAAACAAAACATTAGTACAAACAATTAAAAATTGAATATGAAAAACCAGATAGGGGGATTAGAAATGAATTAAGTAAAAAAAATGAAGGAAGTGTACCGAAGAGTACTGACATTAGAGAAGATAGGAACCTCCAAGCCATTGTAAAATTGCATGAATAACATGACGAAGAACCCTGAATCAAACCTGCATTTGATGTTTACAATAGCAGCACTAGATTTTACCAGAACTGTACTAAAATGAAAGGATGGTTTTCCCATGTAAACCCTACAAGAATTCAGGAGATTACAGATTTAGTACACTTACTTGAAATGTTTCTTAAGTACATTAACATGTCTGATTTTGAAATCAAATATCTTGAAATTTGGTGTGTAAGGATAGGAAACACGGAAGAAATCCTTGAAGTTCTTAACTAATGCATTAATTGTATCAGAAAATATGTCCGAGTTGTGTAAAGGTTTCAGGACATGGAAGCACTTATCCATAAAATTGGCAACCAGAAACCATTGTTTGGATATGAAGCAAGAAACATGTACCTACATATTATGGAGATTGGGGATGACACGCTTTGCATTTGTTGTCTAAAAATAGAACACAAAAAGAAACTTGTTCCTACATAAGTTTGTTTTTCTTGTGTGGAGGATAAATTTGAAATTGTTTGTTTTGGAGAACTCACCAAACCAGCAAGCTCAAGTCTAAATCCCACCACTAGTTCTGTTAGCATATTCTTGTAGTCTTTAAGGTCCAATTCTTCATACATTAAAAGTTCCTAATGCATAAAATAAATAGAAAAATGCAGTTAGACATTTTTTTCCCGTAAAAATATGTAAGACATCTCAATTTGTTCAAACTTACGAATATTTCACTAAAAGTTATGTGCTTTAAGAAACCAATCTTCTCGCCATGCGTGTGTTTAGTCTTCTGGTCGAAGAGAATCATTTTGATGAATGAATTCATTACATACTCATTGATGTAGCCGCCGTTAGACACACAACGTGCCAAAGTTCTTTTGTCTGTCCACCTCTCTTCTATTTCGAAGATCCGATAGCTGAACAAAGAGTGGAAATGTATTTAGCATACTGGGACAAAAAGATTTGCCAAGCAAGGAACAATATATTGGACACATCTGGATTTGAGTTTGTTACCTGGAAATAATCTCATTTATATTAGTTGTTAGCAGTGTGAATAATTCATCCTCAGTTGGTGTGGAATTGACAAATTTTTCATTTGTATGCATCCTTATGTAGTTTGTATTTGATTGAATGAAAGAATCAGTATCAAAAGAAACTTTTCGATGTTCCTTCTTTGTTGAAGATGGAGCAGAATCTCTGCTTTCAAACTTTAGATGAAATACTGCTGACAAATCTCTTTTGAAAGAGGAGGATGGCCTCTTTGAAGCATAACTCTTTGAAAGAAGGAACGCTAAAGATCTTCCTTGAATCTTCTGATGGTGTGCGCGTGTTGTCGCTTTGAACGTGCTTCAAAGACAACGGGCTGAAATTGCGCTCCTTACAAGAGAACCCAATGGTCATAGGCATGTTGAAATGAGTAGTTGTACTATCAGGATATCTTTATCAACACCGCCAAGTGAATGAGAATGGAAACCAAATCTTTGGTTTTGTGATATGACTTTATCATCTGAGGGATTCATAATTGCATACCAGTTTAGATTACAGAGCACGAAAAAGTAAAAAAGAAAAAATATAAACGAACTAACAAAGATAGAACAATAGAAGAGTTTTAGAATTCATTTACCTTGATATTCCTTTTCTTGAAAACAGTCAGTCCCAATAGGAGGCGTATGATTGCTGCGCGATTTTCTATAAGACATTTCATGATGTATGGGCTCTTGGTATTGTAGAGATTTTTGGAAAGTGAATGGTTCACTAGTACTAGATGGACATGTTTTTGTGCTCCTCTTCATATTGAGATTGAAAGATACAGGCTTGCAAGAAGAAAATTTTGAATTTATGAATCCGGGGGTACTAGGAGTCAAGTTATCTTCAAATTCTACACTAAGGTCGTACGATGGAAACTCGCTTAAGTTTTCTTGTGATGGTTTTGCACATGAATGTCCAAGGAGATGTTCACTTAGAGAAAGACCATGAGTAGATGGCGTGTATACCGTACAATTTCGTGATCCTAAATATGAAAAGTTTTGTTAAGAGGGAATGCAAAAAGTCCACAGCGACAAACGATAAAATTGTATTGCACTTTCGTTGATTTGAACAAAAAAAAAATCTATTCACACCCATGTGATAAAAACTAGGTTCTAATTAATAATTGGAATTATCCTAATTCTTATTACAGTGAGTTCTATATTTGGATTGCCAAATTAAAAATTATAGTAACAGAATACATGCACAAAACCTTTGATCGTAAAAATATATAATTCATGAGAAGAAGAGTGAGAGTTTGTACATTGAAAAAATTTGAACATTTACTAAAAATGTATTAAAATATAAGACAACATACCGATGGGTTTTATTTTCGGTTTGGAATTAAACCATTGAGAATAGTCAATTCTTTGCTCATGCACCGTGTATGATAATGAGTTGTTCAGGTTGCATAGATCCGTGAAATAAAAATGGAAAAAAGCAAACTAATAAGTAAAATTGGATAATACTGATATTTTGGTTACAATATGTTTCATATACATACCTAGTATAGTCATTTTGTCATATTGATCCTAAGAAGAGATGTTGGAAATCTCAACCTTATTCACTAGTGTTCGGCTTAAAAAATCGTCCACATCAAGAAAACCAATTTCAGAAACAAGAGGATGCATACTAAGTTGTTCAACTAGAGATGCGAAGATGCCGTGAGTGGAAAATTGCTCTTTGAATGTTCCATATACAATTTGAACTTCATCAAAAGGTGGGAATGAAATGTCCATATAATAGTAAGTAATCTCACTTACCATTCCTCTAGTGGAGCTTATTGGGTCTACAATTGGTACCATTGCTCTTTCATTCTCTTGTCTTGTCGTTCCTCTCTATAGGGCCAACATTAGTGTCAAGTAACAGATAATTGCAGCTTAACCTTTCTTGATTGAGAAATAATCTGCCACCTTTGGATTGTGATGATTCTTCGGTGTAAAATGCGCGCAGAACTTCATCGACGCATTTAGAAATTGCTCTTGTCGTGTTGGTCAGAATAGTATCATGCAAATTTGATGAAAGCACTTTTAATTTTTTTTAACCTTCATATAAGAGTTGGTAAAAAACAAAAAAAAATGTTATGATAAAGCAACCTACACTACCCATATTCTATTGAAAAAAGTAAATAAAAGATCCTTTTTGTGGCAACTTACAATATTCTATTCAAATGGGTCGTAATTGCTTTTAATGTAGTTAACAACATCTATTGGCATCTTGTATGTGAATTGATGTTTCGGGTTCATTTTTGCAAATGGGGTGCATCACATGTGTTTCACCTAACGGAAAAAACAAACAAAATTAGAGATAACATCTAAAAAAATTTGATGAAAACTGACAAGAACTAGTAATGCTTGTTCCCAAAAAACAGGAACTGAAAAGAAGAAAATATTTGGAAGTCATTTTGGAATTACAAATAGGATTCTGAATGTTGACTCTTCATTTGCATCCAAGATGGAATACAATTTCATAGCATTATCTGTTCACAAACAGATTCGTGGGATTGTGTCTTGTAAACTCACTCCAGGAGCATTGAGGAACTCGAAATATGTTATCTGAAAAAACATATTACATTCATATAACTTGAGGCTAGGCAGAAAAACAGTGAACAAATGATCAATTTCATTCATATTTTTCGTGGGAACCCATGAAAACGTTCTAAATGCAGTTGGGAATGGCTAAAAGTTTCTCATATGCGAGTCGAACCGGAAATGGACTGAGTTTGTGAGTCGGACTCACAGAGGGAATGGGCCACAAGTGTTGTGAAGCCCACTACCATTCGCTATATAAAGAGGGGCGCAGGTTGCCCAGCGGGCACGTTACTCCACTCCCATGCGTTGGGAACCCTAGCCCCACTAAGTCCAGCCGTCGCACCAGACCTAGCAATCCGCCGTCGGAGCTCCTCCTCCCAAGTGTGGATACCGGCAGAGGTGTTGTACGTTCAGCACTTCGACGTTCGTGGGATTGGATCGGTTGGATCGGATCGTGGGACTTCACTGCATCAACGCACTTCATCGATAATCCGCACCTGCGCGTCTAGTGGTAATCCTCGTGGCCTTCTACCTCGGCTAGATCTTGGAAGTACCGCGTAGAAAAGTTTTCGCTTATCTCTACGCGTTCCAACAGTGGTATCAGAGCGGTAGCTTCTGGTTTTAGGCCCAAGATCCGCACATATGTGATATGTAGTTAGCGTTAGATGTGATCTAATTGCTGTTTTGGTGGTTGTTCTATGAGATAGATCGGTTTTGTACAAGGTTGATTGGATCAATCGTACTCGGGGTTAATGGATGGTCTGGTTTCCGTGATGTCGTAGCGCCTTAGATGTCGTTACGAGTTTCACAACGCCGGTAGATATCGTTTTCTATGCATAACTTGTTTTTGCAGGAAGTTGTGAATGGTATGGCTTATGTCATGTGATGTGTGTAATCCATACATGATCTGCGTATCATGTTTTTGTCAGCCGGCTGGAGCCTAGGTGCTGTCATTTTATTGTATAACGACCTGCGTGTCGGATTCTCTATGTAATTTTTTCATTTACTAGCTAGTGTAGCTTGTTGGAGAACCCGGATGACATGCAAGTCGATGTACAAGTCGGCTACATAGAGTAAGATGACACGTGACAAGAGTTGGCACGAGTCGACTTACAAGCTTTGTGGAGATGGAGATCACCATGAAGAGAGCCATACCATTTCACATTATAATTGCTTTATTTGTGTTATTGTTATAGCTCTTTTTACCTGTATTTAGATAGTTGGTAGATTTTAATCCCTCAAAGAAGGTCTAGTCGGTCACCCCACCAGTGCTGCACCATCACAAGTCGGATATTCTTGGTAGTGGGCTCATAAAATTGAGGTGCTACCAATTCTTTCCGATTAGGTGGGTTTGAGTCGGACTCTTACAGAGGAAGCACTTGGTAAGCTAGACGAGTCCATCACAACGGTTGTGGGGCTCGGGGCGAGATAGGTTGGGAGCCGGGGCATGTGATGCCACCCAACTAATAGGAGTCGTATTGGACACGATTGGCAAGGTGTTGCCTACCTAGATCACTTGACGGCTAGCGGTGATGCTAAAGCTCACTAGTCGGCTTGCTTATTTAGGATCTTGAATCACTTAGCAACCATCGGAGGGGTGTTGGTTCTAGTGGGAGCATAAGTATTAAAGCGTTTAATATGTCTGCTCTTTTATGAATACATGTCTTAAGTGTTTTGCATATTTTATGTTGTAGATCAGTGGCACCTAGCAACCTTCCTCAGTTGTCCAGTTTTGCGTTGAGGTCAATCCTAGAGAAAGATAAGCTTAATGAAACTAATTTCACCAACTGGTATCGTAATCTGAGGATAGTCCTCAAGCATGACAAGAAAGAACATGTTCTAGAAACTCCACTTTCAGATGAGCCTGATGATGATGCGAGTGTCGCTGTCATGAATTCCTACCGTAAGGCTAGAGATGAGTCTGCAGAAATTAGTTGTCTTATGCTTGCACACATGGAACCGGACTTGCAGCAGCAGTTCGAGAATGTTGAGGCCTACGATATGATCGAAAGCCTCAAAAGTATGTTCCAGGCTCAGGCAAAAACCAAGAGGTATCATGTCTCTCAAGCTTTGCTGGGCTGTAACCTCAAAGACGGCGATCCACTGAGTCCGCATGTAATCAACATGACTGGTTACGTGCAGTCTCTGGATAGGCTGGTCTTCCACATTAACGAAGAGTTCGCTACTGATATAATTCTGAACTCTCTTCCTAGTGCGTATGGTCCGTTCATTTCGAACTACCACATGCATGGTATGGATAAGAAGATCACTGAATTACATGGGATACTCAAAACGGCAGAGGCTGATCTCAAGAAAGGCGCCAGTCAAGTGTTGATGGTGCAGAATAAGGCTAAGTTCAAGAAGAGTTCTTGGACTAAGAAGAAGAAGGATAAGTCAGTAGGCAACGCCCATGGCCCTGTCCAGAGTGCTTCCTCAAAGACTAAGCCATCTCCTACAGCCGGAGCCAATTGCTTCTATTGCAAGCAGGATGGCCACTGAAAGAGGAAATGCACCAAGTATTTGGCTGACAGAGCCAAGAGTGGAGGTGTGACTTTCAACTCAGGTACGCTTGTGTGCAATGTTATAGACATTTATCTTGCTAACGCACCTAATAGTTCTTGGGTATATGATACCGGATCAGTTATTCACATATGCAACTCGTTGCAGGGACTGGTAAGAACTAGGAGTGTGGCGAGAGGAGAAGTTGATATTCGGGTCGGCAACAAGGCGAGAGTCGCTGCGTTGGAAGTCGGCACGATGCAACTTCATTTACCTTCAGGCTTTTTAATGGAGCTGAATAATTGTTATTATGTTCCAGTGCTTAATCGAAACATTATTTCCGCCTCATGTTTGATGAGACAAGGTTATGAGTCGAATATTAAGAATAATGGTTGTTCTTTATATTTGAAAGATATGTTTCATGGCTTTGCATCCATTCAGGACGGGTTATTTATTTTGAATCTTGATAGTGAATCGGTCTATAACATAAATGTTAAAAGGTTAAAACCAAACGATCTGAATATAACTTACTTTTGGCATTGTCGGCTTGGTCATATAAGTTGGAAGCGCGTGAAGAAGCTCTATGATGATGGACTTCTAACTTTGTTCGACTTAGAGTCATTCGAGACATGCGAATCATGCCTACTCGGCAAAATGACCAAGACACCTTTTGCAAGGAGTTGTGAAAGGGCGTCCGACTTGTTGGAACTAATACATAGTGATGTATATGGTCCAATGAGCACGACAGCCAGAGGTGGTTATGAGTACTTCATTACCTTCACTGATGATTTGAGTAGGTATGGATATATTGTAACATCCCAAGTATGAAAAACATCCCTTAGAATGTTTTGCTCTCTGTTATTTTATGTTTTGCATCATGGCATCATGTTCATTGCATTTGTTTTGCTTGTTTTCCATTTGTTTTCCTCTGTTTTGCTTTGTTTTCCAACTGTTTTCCTTTGTTTTCCTTTGTTTTCTATTTGAATTTCAAAACCAAATTTCAAACCTTTTGTTTCATACTTGTGATGTTACAATTTCCAAAATTATATTTCAAATCAAAACAATCATTTGTTTCCATTAAAGTTGTGATTTCAAAACTGTTGTTTTGTTTCTATCAAAAATTCATTTAATACCAAACCCCTTTCAAATTCAATTAATTTCCAAAACAACAACCCTTTTGAAAGTTATGAAAATTGCAAAACAAATCAATCATTTGTTTCCATCAAACCATAAGGTTCAAAACTAATTAAAATGATGGCTTTTAATAATTCACTTAATCCAAACTTAATTCAAATGCCTTTCAAATACAATTACTTTTTCCAAACAGCAACTATGTGGAAATTATAAAAAATTACAACACAAATATAATCTTTTGCTTCCAATTAAAACTATATGATCACCCTATTTAAAATCTTGTTTTCAATAATCAATTTAATCTCAAAATCCATCCAAATTCAATCAATTACAAAACAGCACTTTTATTTTGAATCTTTTTGAAAACAAAACTTGACAAGTTGTTAATATTACATAATTAATCAATACCAAATTTATTCTAAAATTTTCCAACATCTAAAACCTTTCTATTTCTCTTCCTATTCATGTTTCAGCAAAAAAAAAGTAATAGAACAAAAAGAATAAATAAAAGGAAGCAAACTAGCAGGGAGAGAGAGAAGCCCAGCCCACCACTTTTTTCCCCCAGCCCAATACCCCTTCGAGGTCACCCCTAACCTCTGTACGGTCTCCATCCACCATAGCCACGTATACAGAGCAGTGCAGCGAACGGCCAAGCTCACTCCCCCTCCCTATAACTCCATGCCCTAGCCCTAGGGTTTTTCTTCCACCTCTCCTTCTCCCTCCTTCTCTCTTCCCCCGCCTCAAATCTCTCCATCTCTCTTCTCTCTGTATCTCTGAATGTCTGAACCTGAACCACCCGAAAATCTCCCACTTCCTCCGGTGATCGCCGGCGTTCGGGGCCCCCTCCGGCCAGGGAGAGGCCAGGAATGGAACCCCCCGGCCGCCCTCTCCCTCCTCCACCACTCGGCGCAGGCCGGGGGGCACCGGAGCGCCGCCGCCGACCACGCCAAGTCGCCGTTCGCCTCCCTGCTCCTCCGCTCGCTGTCCGCCCGATCCGCTCGAGGTGAGCTCGCTACTCCCCTTCCTTCCCTCTCGCTACCCTCCCGTCTCTCCTCCCTTCCCCTTGCAGCAGCAGCCCACGCTCCACAGCGCACGCAGCTGCAGCACGCCCACGTCGCGCACAGCAGTCGCCGGCGACCATCCATCCTCGATCTGTTACGTGCGTTCTCAGTTAGCTGCCAGTTAACCGCGTAGATGTACCTTATCCACCCCCGAGGCCCCTTCCTATCACGAATCAATAGCCACCGCACTGGTTAGAACCCCTAGCGCGCGCACGGGAGGTGCTGGGTTCGATCCCCCTAACCCCCACCTTTTTATTTCTGTTTTGTTCTTTTCTGCCCGAAGTTCAGAAAGTCAGATCTGAGCAATTAACTCTAAAATCCATAACAAATCCAATTTTGCTCCAAATTGAATGATTCAAGTTCCTGTGGATTCAAATTTTTGTGCTCTTTCTACTAGTAACAAAATTGCAACATGTTTCTGTAATACTTTTTGCCCTAAATAATTAATTACTGAAAATGCACTAAAAATTGGAAACTTTGGAATTTTATAACTTGAGTTTGGTTCATCCAATTTAAGAAAACTTGGGCTCTAAAAATTTGTCTTAACAAACTCTACACATTGGTATTTTATTTGGTCACAATTGAATTAATTTTGAGCATGTTTCCCTCTGTTTACTAAAAATGGCAGAATAAGAATGATTATGGAAAATTGCATAATAAATTCAATAATACCCCAAAAATTATGTTTAATAACTCAAAATGTTCAGTGAAACATTTGCTACATGTTTTCAACCTTTTCAATGCAATTTGTTTACTGTTTTGAATATTTTAAATTGGTGCAATATTTAAAAACTTGCTTAATTCACTTAAACTTGCAAAATTCATAACTTGGGCATAAAAATTCCAAATTCAACAAACTAAATATGTTTTCCAATCAACTTTTCATGTAATTTCCAAATATCAACTTTGTTTGCTGTTTTGAATAATTTAAATTGCTGAAAACAACTGTTTCTTAATTAATGCATTTAAAATTGCCAAAATAATAACTTGCTCATTTTATATCCATTTTCCACAAATAAAATATGTTTTCCATGCAAAATTAAACCACCTTTTCAAATATAAATTTTGTTTCATGTTTTGAATAATTAAAATTGGTTAAATAATTTAAACCTTGTTTAAATCATTTAATATTGTTAAATTCATAACTTGATCAAATTAAATCCTTTTGGGACATATAAAATATGTTTTCCAACCATAAAAGTATAAAATTTTGAAATATGAATTTGGTTTAATGTTTTGAACAAATAAAAATTCAAATAAGTTCATGTTTGAATTAAATTCATTTAATTCTTGCTTAAACTTGTTTAATTCATAAATAATTTATTTGAAATCCTTTTTCAACAAGTGAAGCATGTTTTCCACCTAAAATTGTGTGTTCTTATCAAATATGAACTTTGTTATCTATTTTGAACAATTTAACTTGATGAAAACAACAAATGCTTGTGTGACACCTTTAAGGAACCAAAATTTCATAACTTAATAACTAAAATTCCAAACTTGATAAACCTTATTTCAAATTGTTTCTATTGCTGTTATTTTTCTGTTTTCCTCATCCATGCATCATGCTAATCCATCCTCACCTGTTGTTTAGTTGTAAAACAATTATTTCAACCATAATTCATGGGCTTTCCATATGCAATCCAAGTTGCATGTGGGTCCATTTAATCATGTTATATTACCATGCCAACTAGTTTAATTCTATGCATCAATTAAATGGTCATGCATCATCCCATGTTGGTGCACTATGCCATGTTATTGATTGTTTGTTCTCTGCGTTGTTTGTTTGCTTCTTCTCGGATAAACGACGACGTTGAGACCGACGATACTTACAACACCCCTTCTAAGGATCTAGCTCAGTACCAGGCTGCTGAGTTTGCAGGCAAGTTATCACTCACATGAACCACTGTGTTCCTTTCAACATTGGATACCGATACTTTCCGTTGTCTATTTATGCTAGCCATATGAATAGTTGTTTCTGTAACGAACCTATCACATGATACCCTGAACCCTGATATTGCCTCACCTCCACTCCTATAACCCCGTTGCTTGGGCCCGTGTCTTACTAGTATGCTTAGGTTTGTTTTTGCTCGAGTCTGTTACCAGTTACTTTCTGTTATCATATTCTATTATGTTCTGGGGCTCGATGTTAAACAACAACCTGTTAATTTTGAGGTAATAATAATTTGATGATAAGGCACCGGCAGGAGGCCCGGCGTGGTTTTGAGGCCTGCTAGTGTCGACCCTAATTAGGAAAAGGGTCTTGTCTACTGATCCATGATGAGCGCACTAACCGCATGTGGGAAGCGAGTATGGGCGCCCCCCTCAATTTGATTCGATTCGCATCTCGTCCAAATCGCCACACTTAGTTCGGGCTTTCCATTTGATGCATGCATGTGCAGGTGCGAACCCTTGGCGCCAGGGTGGAACTTTTGTAGTCGGCATTTAGGGCGGCGTGGTCTTAGAGTGCTATGAGGGTCCCCTTTTCTTCGTGGGGCTCGATTAGCAGCGCACGCACAGCATGTGGTTCTTTGGGCTTGATGCGAAGAAGAGTTGAGTTGTGTTGAGTGCCTCGCTTGGTGGGGTAGCTCCCCGTCTGGCGGGTCATTCTTACGTGTACGGCCAAATTGGTGCATCCCTGCAGGGTTAAATCTTCTCGAGAAGCCGTGTTTTCCGCGGTTATGGATTACTTGGTGAAAGTACTGGCTAACAAGTACTCAGAACAACTTACACCTAACTAATGATAACTTGACTAGTAATAGTTTTATCGACACAATAACTTGAACCATCACTAATCCAACTGTGTGAGTTATCCTCGGATTGCTTCTTTGGATAAGGGGCGAGATCCAGGATAGGTTTGTTTGGTGGATAGATATAGTTGGTTACGATACGCTATCTTATCTCCTTTCTGTTTAGCCGGAAGTGGTAGTACCTCTGTAGTTGGTTAGAGCAGCCAGTTGCAGCATCTTTTATATCCCCTTTCTTCCGTTGAACCCAAAGCATATGTGCTTGGTGTTGACGGGTTACACTTTGGTGAACTGTGAGTCTTGCTTGCCAGTACGTTTATGTACTGACCCCTTTGGGGCTGTGGTTTCCGCAGACTACGTTTCCGAGGATCCCCATGGTGGCTACTACGTGGAGTATGACGAGGCTGCTGACGAGTAGATAGCGGACCCGGGCAGGATCCGAGACTTCGTGGATGGGCTCCGTCTTTTCGTTTCCGGCCTCTTAGGCCTATGTGGATCTTGTCTGTACTCAGACATTTTGGATGCTTCCGCTGTGATGTAATGATGATATGTTGGGACATGTGTCCTCTGAATGATTGTATTTGCTATCTCTGCTCTAATGAGAGCCATTTGCAACTTATTTCCATCTTTGTGTCGTAGAGATCTGTTGTGATATCACTTGTTCCAATGCCGTTGACGTACCATGTGTGTATGTTTTGAAGTACGTCAACGGAAGTATCTGGATTTCTATGGGATGGTTTGCGCAGACGATGAATAGTAAGATAATGGTTGTCACACGTTTACGTGTTGGCCTGCTCATATTGAGATGCGGGTGCCGGTATGCCCCGTAAGCCATTTATCTACTGTTTAACGGACTGTGAGTATCCCCTAGAAGTCCGGGTGCGACATATATCTATTTAATGAAACACAAGTCGGAAGCCTTTGAGAAATTCAAGGAATTCCAGAGTGAGGTACAAAATCAACTCGGCAAGAAAATAAAGTTTCTACGGTTGGACCGTGGAGGCGAGTACATGAGCCATGAGTTTGATGAGCATCCAAAGAGTTGTGGAATAGTTCCTCAAATCACTCGGTACACCGTAGAGAAACAGTGTATCGGAACGGATTAATCGGACCTTGTTGGACATGGTACGATCAATGATGAGTCGGACAGATCTACCTTTATCATTTTGGGGTTATTGTCTAGAAACTGCAGCGTTCAGACTAAACAGAGTACCATCAAAGTCAGTAGAGAAGACACCACATGAGATGTGGACTGGCAAGAGGCCAAGTTTGTCTTTTCTTAAGATTTGGGGTTGTGAAGCATTTGTCAAGCGACTTCAGTCGGACAAGCTCACGCCCAAGTCGGATAAGTGTATTTTCGTGGGGTATCCGAGGGAAACCTTGGGGTACTACTTCTACAACCGGGAAGAGGGCAAAGTGTTTGTCGCTCGGAATGGTGTCTTCCTTGAGAAAGAGTTTCTCAATCGGGGAGTCAGTGGGAGCACAGTGCAACTTGAAGAAATTCGAGAGGAACCGTCTAGGGGCGAGTCGGCAAGGGCCTTGGAGGCTGAGCTGGTCGTGGTACCTACACCGGTAATAGCACCTGAACCACGGAGATCTGCCAGATTACAAAATGCTCGTGATGTTTTACTGTTATGCAGTAATGAGCCGGCAACTTATTCGGAAGCGATGGTGGGATCTGATTCCGAGTCATGGCTTGAAGCCATGAGATCCGAATTAAAGTCCATGGATGAAAACCAAGTTTGGAATTTGGTTGATCTGCCTGACGGTGCAAGACCCGTCGAGTGCAAATGGGTCTTTAAGAAGAAAACTGATATGGATGGAAATATTTCCATCTATAAAGCACGACTTGTCGCGAAGGGGTTCCGACAGGTTCAAGGAGTTGACTACGACGAGACCTTCTCGCCCGTAGCGATGCTTAAGTCAGTTCGGATCATGTTAGCCATAGCAGCCTATTTCGACTATGAGATATGACAGATGGATGTCAAGACGACTTTCCTTGATGGTAATTTAACTGAGGACGTGTATATGATACAGCCTGAAGGTTTTGTCGGTCCAGCTAACGCTGACAAGGTATGCAAACTTCAGAAATCCATTTATGGGATGAAGCAAGCATCTCGGAGTTGGAACATTCGCTTCGATGAGGTAGTCAAATTGTTTGGCTTCATCAAGAGCGATCATGATTCTTGTTTATACAAGAAGTTTAGTGGGAGCAAAGTAAATTTTCTAATCTTATATGTGGATGACATATTACTGATGGGAAATGATGTCATGATATTGCAAGAAACCAAAGAATCATTGGAAAGGAGTTTCTCAATGAAGGATTTGGGTGAGGCGACTTACATATTAGGAATCAGGATCTATAGAGATAGATCAAGGCGGCTCATTGGATTGAGTCAGAGTACATATCTGGACAAAGTTTTCAAGAAATTCAAAATGGAAGAGTCTAAGAAGGGGTTCTTACCTATGTCCCATGGTATAAAACTTAGCAAGACTTAGTGTCCTTCGACGACTGGTGAGCGAAGTTGGATGAGTGTGATCCCGTATGCTTCGGCAATCGGATCCATCATGTATGCCATGATTTGTACTAGGCCAGATGTTTCCTATGCTCTAAGTGTAACGAGCAGATACCAGGCTGACCCTGGTAAAGCCCACTGGACAGCGGTTAAAACATCCTTAAGTACTTGAGAAGGACTAAGGAAATGTTCCTAGTTTATGGAGGTGATGAGGAATTCAGTGTAAAGGATTACACGGATGCGAGTTATCTCACCGACTCAGATGATTCTCGTTCGCAATCTGGATACGTTTTCGTAATGAACGGATGAGCTGTGAGCTGAAAGAGTTCCAAGCAAGATACTGTATCTGCATCTACAACAGAGGCTGAGTATATTGTTGCCTCGGAGGCTGCAAAGGAAGCTGTTTGGATCAGGAACCTCCTGATAGATCTTGGTGTGGTTCAGGGCGCGTCCAATCCTTTGGACGTATATTGTGACAACAATGGTGCTATCGCACAAGGCAAGGAACCTAGACAACACCAGAAGAACAACCATATACTCATGCGTTACCACCTTATTCGCCAGTTTGTCGAACAAGGTGATATCAAGTTATGCAAAGTACACACGGATGCAAACATTGCAGATCCGTTGACAAAGGCGCTACCACAGCCAAAGCATGAGGCGCACATCAGAGGTATGGGCATTCGATGCCTAGGCATATGATATCGAGATGATTGACTCTAGTGCAAGTGGGAGACTGTTGGGAATATGCCCTAGAGGCAATCATGTATGATGTAATTCCCAATGTATTCATAAAGTTATTAAGTCGTCCTTGTTTTGAACATCTGATACATGTCATTGAATATGTGATTCGATTGTGGAACTATGTATTCATGTTGTTCATACTAGATTGTCCTTGGTCACTAAGGTTGTGCTGGACACACACCCTAGACTAATGTGAGTGTTGGCTGATGACTCGGTTCCACTTGTCATGGGCATGACGATGTCATTCCAACGTTCACAGACTTGGCTAAATAGTTTAGCAAGTCGGACTGACCCATATTGAGATGCAACGAGTAAGTCGTCATTTTCATGTCTCAATCAATGTAATCCTTAGACCTGAGGTTGTCGCACAATCCGAGTTGTGGATCACCGACTTAGGTTCTGTCAAACACTGTTATGTGACAAGGCAGTTATAAAGGCAGAGTTCGGGTCAAATGAGAAGCAAGCTCCATGATGTGGATAATCAAGATGAGAATTTTTCCCCTCCGAATGGAGAGATATTCTCTGGGTCCTCTCGAGTGATATGATTCCGGAAGCATGGCCATGCGCAACTCGGTTAAGTGTTAACTGAGTCTGTTGACTAAGAGTTAGTCAGATGAATCATATATCACGGACCGAGAAGAGAGTTGAGCTATTAAGGGATGACGATAAATCGCCTATAGTTCGACAAGGTATATCGTGAGGCAAAAGGGACTAAGATGAAAGTCACATTGGAAGGTATGTCGTCATGACTCAATGGGACTTGGGAGTCGGCACGTTCTGCTAGGAGCCGCTACCAATTGATTGATTGACAGTCGGACTCCAATCGTGTCCAAGTCGTCATGAGCCTGCAGGGTCGCACACTTAAGAGCAGGAGCAAGTGTATTGGTCGGGTTGGACCCGAACCGGAAATGGACTAAGTTTGTGAGTCGGACTCACAGAGGGAATGGGTCACAAGTGTTGTGAAGCCCACTACCATTCGCTATATAAAGAGGGGCGCAGGTTGCCCAGCGGGCACGTTACTCCACTCCCATGCGTTGGGAACCCTAGCCCCACTCAGTCCAGCCGTCGCATCGGACCTAGCAGTCCGCCGTCGGAGCTCCTCCTCGAACGTGTGGATACCGGCAGAGGTGTTGTACGTTCAGCACTTCGACGTTCGTGGGATTGGATCGGCTGGATCGGATCGTGGGACTTCACTACATCGACGCGCTTCATCGATAATTCGCACATGCGCGTCTAGTGGTAATCCTCGTGGCCTTCTACCTCGCTAGATCTTGGAAGTACCGCGTAGAAAAGTTTTCGTTTATCTCTACGCGTTCCAACAAATACCCCATTTTATGCTCTGTTTCCAGCCCCTTAAAGCCCCTCCTCTCCTCTTCAATTACCCTCTGAAACATCCTCGAATTGTGCCCCGATGCCTCCCAATTTTCTCGCCGGAGCTCGCAGCTGCCGCCGGCCGTTTTCGTTAATTCCGACGAGGTAGTCCATCACCCTCAGTCCCCGTTGGTTCCCTGTGGTTTCCCATGCCCGTGCGCACCTTCCTGGTGTTTTTTGTTGTTTCTTATGCATCTGTTCTGCCGCATCGAGCTCGCCGAGGTTCGCCAGAGCGGCCACCGTTGGCATCAATGTCGGCTTGTAGTTTCAGGAGGCTAGAGCCCGCTCCATAGTCACCATCGGACTCACCTCGTCATGGCACACCTCCCCGTGGTCTTCTTCGAGCTCGAGCACCACCGGAGAAGCCCCACCGTCCGAGCCCGAGAGCTGCACAGCCGCCCGCACCATTACCGGCGATGAACTCCGGCCGGAGGTAACCCTAGCCTCCCTGCGCCATTTGATCTGGATCCAGTGGCTGAGTTTAAATCACTTACCGAAGGGGTATCAACAATTAAAAATTAGCCACGTGTATGCCCAGTCAGCTCCCAGTCATAGCCACGTCAGCCCATCTATTTTCCTGTTTTTCCCAAATAGATTTAATTTGGCAGTTTTGCAGAAGAGCCCATGCATCTTAGATTCATCATAACTTTTTATACATAAATCCAAATTGAACAAACTTGGAATTTTTTAAATCCCCTGGATTTGTAGAATCTTTTAGCACTGTACAAATTTGAATTTGACAAATTTAAGTTGGTTAAATTTAAATATGCTTGTTTGATAAATTTTGGCATAATTCAAAATTTACAAATAAAAAAACTGCAACTAGAATATATTTGGAAACCTTAAGATGTTCTCTAGCAGACCCTATTGCCCAAAATAATTTTTGAACAAATTAAAATTAAATTTAGATTTAAGTTGTCCGTTTGAGTATTTTTTTTACATAGATTTAATTCTATAAATAATTTAAACATGGTTCCTTTTGCAAAATTGCTCCAAATAATAACATTGGACCAGAGACATCATGAATTAAACCATTTGGACACTCTTGAACTATATCCATGTAGTTTAGCTCAAAAAAACCCATCATAGTGATACACCCACTGACCATGCCTTAGATTTTGTTTTATCCTTTTACCTTTGTTGTTGTGGCAATTTTTTAATCCAAAGCCAAGTCCTTAGTGTGTTTCAATCACACGCCAGACCAACTAGAACTGTCGGGGGCTACCCCCGAGTAGGGGTAAGGCAGGTGAGAAACAGAGTTCAAGATGCTGTTTACCAAGTTCAGCCGTAACGAGTTGGTACTGGTCGGGTAGGCAGCTACCTGGATGTCTGCTATTCGGCTGGTGCTATCCGGCAGAAAGAACAAGAGGCAAGAGGGAAGAATCAAGTGTCTGTCTGGATCAGCCGGGTAACGCTCGGGTGATCCGGATATGCGAGAAGATGTCCTACTCGGGCACATAGTCAATGGAGCCATTGAGGTGAATCCCGCGTATCCAGGGGCCATACAGGCGTGCGTTCAACTTACTAGGAGCGTGGTTATCAGCAAAGAGACGTGGGTACAGTACGGTATGGGAGCTGTCAAGTCCTATCACTGACAAGGGGGACAGGACATGTCAGCGACCTACCCTAATAGACTGACAAGGTGGACAAGACATGTCAACCGCCTACCGCAGAGACTTTCGACGAAGTTGTCAGCGGGAACATGGAGGTGTGCGCTGTTGCGTGCGCGGCGGCACAGTGGAGTCGTCTACTCTGTAATTTTATTTGTAGAATAGTGGTTGGCCACCAGTATATAAGGTGGCCTACCCCCTCCTGCGCGAGGGACATTACTTACTGGCTCATTTATTGCGAGGCTTGCTACTCATAGAGAGAGATAGATAGAAAGAGATAGGAACGTGTCTATTGGCAGAGCTTTATACAAAGAGAAAGGCAGGATTGTTGTGTTGGCAGTGTTCCTGAGCGCGCCATCTAGGCGTGCAATCCCTCCCCGGATACCTACAGCGTCCATCGACCCCAAACTCAAGCCATCCTATGGCATCTGTCTTCTCCACACCACGATAGTTCACAGTTGGCACCCACCGTGGAGCCAGCAGCGGCGCTGGCTGGGGTTTCTATTCGGACGGGACTCGTATCTCGTTCGGGGGAGCGCGTGGTCAGTGTCCTCGTCCACCCATTCGGCTCCCTCGACTTCGTCTCCGACAACGCTGGTGACTTCGGCGGCAGGTCCGTGCCTGTAGGCGGCTCCATCATCTCCTTCGGCGCGCACTTGGTGTACGTCGCCACCACTGATCCGCGAGTATCCCGAGGTGGTGCTCGTCGTTGAGGACCCTCCTGCCGTTATCGCCGTCCGCGGGCAGCCATCCGGCCGCTCTGCGGGCAGCGTGGTGGTGATGATGACTGGCCCGGCTATTGATGCCAAGAAAGGCGCGCTCGCTGCGCCCGAAGTCGTCGACGAGCCGGCTTCTCACCAGGTCCACAAGCCCTACGACCGACCTCAGAACATACCGGGCTACAAGGATCCTTCTACATCAACTGTGATACCGGCGGCTCGTGCCGAGCACCTCGCCATGCCTCTCGCCACAGACGTGGATCCGGCTGTGGTGAGGGCGCAACTCGAGCAGTAGCACCAGGCTTTGCTCCAGGAGGCCCAGGAGCTGGAAAAGGTTAGGCTTGAGCTCAACCTGGATCAAAATGAGTACAATAGAGCCCATGGTTTTACTCCTATATCTAGAAATCTTCGCAAGATAGGAATCATTCGTCGCAACGTACATGCTGACCTAGTGGTAGTTTAACTTCTGCTGGTAGGCCAAAGTATAGCTCTCCTGCCAAAACACTTAGAGCTGCAGAGGCAGTTGCTGCCGAGTTGCCAAACTTTTTTTTTGAAAGTGTTACCATAGGGCAAAAACCCTATGGTGTGATTTTCAAATTATATATATGAAAGCCAGGAGCTTACAAAAAGGAGGGAGAGGGGGGGTGAGATTGATTGTACAAGCAATACAATTAGGGGGGGAAGAGATGGACTTGAAAGTAAATAAACATTAGGAAAAGTAATTGGAAATCCAAGCTAAAAACCCTTGCAGAAGTAAAGGTGGAATCCTATGTTGGTGCAGGAGGAGATCCTCATGGAATGTGCTCTTCCACCTGGTGAAAGTTGGAATAATGCCATGGAAGATAAAGTCATTTCTGCTCCTCCAGATATTCCAGCAAGCACATACAAATATCTCAGTAAAATGGTCTCCTCTGAAATCCTTTTTGGCCCGAAGAAATCTCTGGGAGAAAGGGAGGGATGAGTCCCACTTTATTCGGGCAAAATTCCAACAGTTAGCAGCAAACTGACAGGAGAAGAAAAGATGGTCTCTGGTTTCGCAAACATTGTGATCACAAAGGATACAGCTTGATCCCCCCTCAAATGACCAATGCTACCTGAGCATTAGGTCTTTAGTGTTAAATTTATCCATATGCAATAGCCAGGCAAACACTCTTAACTTGGGTAGACATTTTGATTTCCAGATTGCAATAAAAGATTCTTGTTTGGGCAGTTGAGAGAACATGTAGTTGTAAAATCGAGAGGAGGTGAAGAGATTAGAACCCCAAGGGAAGCTTCTTGTGTCTTCCAATTCATTGTTGAGCATAATGGAGTCAATTAGCATATGTAATTGGTTGAGTTCATCAAATGCCTGAGAGGATAATGGCAATGCAAATAAGTTATCAATCTCCCATGAAGACTTCATCTCTGCCACCGATGAGTTCTCATTGAACACAAACGAGTATAGACGAGGAAAACGATCACATACCAAAGTCTTGTTTAGCCAAAAGTCTTTCCAAAATAATGTTGTTAGACCATTGTTTATGTTTGATGTAGTAATACTCCTGTCCGAGTTGCCAAACTTGACCGGCGAGGCTCACGCTAGGCAGCAGGAGCTGCTCATTGAGCTTGTTTTAGAAGCTGGTAGGCAGAATGAGGCTTTCCGGAAAGCTAATCCGGGGACTGGTACGTCTCATGTTTTTCACTCGCATGGGGAAAGATCCGGAAAGAAGGCATCTTCACCGCTTCCTAGTGGTGAGAGGGCCCCGAGTGTAAACTCTGGGAGGAAAAAACAGATGCAGGTGTACGACCCGGCTTTCGCTAGAAAACAGCATGCAGTAGAGCGGCAGCTGGGTCAGAAACACGATGCTGCAGGAACTGGCCGCCAGGCCGCCCGAGTTCACCAAGAGGGGCAAGGAGGAAACCGAGATGGCCCATCTCGGCATCATGTTGCTAACCCGGTTCAGCGTGTTGTTCAGCCACAGGCAGTAGCTGCCGTGGTCAACCCGGTTGCTCAACCCGGTCCTGTGTACCAAGACCGCTACAACGACGGGTACTCGGCAATGGAGTAAGCCGGGTACGCCGACCCAAGAGATCTCACTACTCGGTTGGGAGCAAGGATGTTGGAGCCAAGTGATGCAAGATACAAGATGGACCGAATCTATCGGTCCGAGGAGATTGAAGCAAGGGGCCCGCCCGGGCCAAGCTGTTTTGGTCCCAGGATCATGGGGGAGCCGGCTGTGGCCAAGTTCCAGCTGGCTAGAGGGACCAAGACCTATGACGGAAGCACCAAGCCAGAGGACTGGTTGAATGATTATGTGACTGCTGCGTATGTAGCCGGCGGCAACCAGAGATGGGTTGTGAGGTATGTGCCCCATATGTTGGAGGGCCCTGCCCGGATCTGGCTAAAAACCTGCCGAAAGACAGTGTCAACTGCTGGCTTGACTTCTCGGAAGCCTTCATCAGCAACTTCACCAGTACTTACAAGAGGCCAAATCGGCCACAGCAGCTCTCGGCGTGCAAGCAGAGAGAAGAGGAGACTAACCGCGAGTACCTTACTCGGTGGAGCACTCTTAAGAACACCTGTGAGGGTGTGAATGAGTCACAGACCATTGCCTGGTTCGCTCAAGGCTGCCGGCATGGTAGCATGATGTGGCAGAAAATGCAGAGGGAGATGGCGAGTACCCTCGCCGAGACAATCAAGATTGCAAATATGTATGCTCTCGGCGACCCTCCTCGGCCTCTGCTCGATTCTTTCGAGCCGAAGAGGAAGCACCATGATGGAGCCCGGCGCCATGAACGCCAAGACTTCCGCAACAACATAAGAGAAGATCGTCCGGATATTCGCTATGGGTCGGACCATGTTGCTGCAGTTACTGAGGATCAAGGTGCTGCTGGGAGCAGCCAGAGGCAAAAAATTGCTGGAGCCCGGTACGGGCAAAACCATACTCAGGGCCAGAACTTCAAGAAGCAGTACAATGCCCCTCAGCAGAACAATGCCCCCCAGGAGTCCAGAGATCCTCCGAGATTTGTCTTTGAGAACATGAAGGATGGGCCATGCAGCTTTCACACTCGGCATCCGAGTAGGCCAGCCAACCATACTACCCGGCAGTGTAGCCGGTGGGACCAGATCAAGAGCGAGGGCTTTGGTCAGTTGCCTCCTCATCCTCCTCTTTCGCTCGCAGGCTCCAATGTGCAGCCTATTCGGGCAGCTGCTCCGAGGCCGGCCGAGAACCAGAGGAAACATGTGAATCAAGTGGCGCAGGGAACCAACAACAACTACAACCGCAACTACAACAACAACAACAACTACTACACCCGCAACAACAATCGCAACAACAACAATGCCAACCAGAACAACAAAAACAACAACAACAATAATAATGGTGGTGCTGGGGACCGGAACCAGTACCAGGAGCATCATGAGAGCTACATGGTGTTCACCACTGAGCCGGATGACAAGCAATTCCAGCGCGGGCGCGCGATGGAGGTAAACGCGGTAATGCCGGCGGTGCCAAATTTCATGGACTGGTGTGACCAGGACATAGTCTGGTACAGAGATGATCATTCCAAGATCATGCCCAACCCGGGTACATATGCTTTGGTGGTAGATCCTACTTTCCTGGGGACCAAGAAGAATGTGAAGTTCAGCAAGGTGCTGATCGACAACGGGAGCAGCATCAACATCATGTACCGAGATACCATGGAGAAGCTTGGCATTGCCGAGAACATGCTGCTACCCAGTCGGACTACATTCCATGGCATTGTGCCGGGAGTATCTTGTTCTCCCATCGGCCGGATCTGGATTGATGTGATTTTCGGCACGAGGGAGAACTGCCGAACTGAGTGCCTGCAGTTCGAGGTGGTTGATCTTCAGAGCCCCTACCATGCTCTGCTCGGCAGGCCTGCTTTGACCAAGTTCATGGCTTCAACTCATGCGGCCTATCTAAAGACGAAGCTTCCCGGTCCCAATGGCATCATCACCATCTCGGGTGATTGCAAGCGCTCCCTGGAGTGTGCATCTGTTGGATCTGGGCTTGCCGAGTCCATGGTCATTGCTACCGAGAAGAAGAAGATACATGAGGTGGTGGCCCTGGCACAGGAAGCTCAACTCGGTATACCTGGCATGCCGAGCTCTCAGCATGGAGCCACATTCCAGGCTTCCTAAGAGACAAAGAAGGTGCAGATTGACCCGGAGTTCTTGGAGCATGTGGCCATCATTGGTGTCGGACTGGAGGAGAAATAGGAAAGCGAGCTCATCCACTTCCTCCATGAGAATCAGGATGTCTTTGCATGGTCCAATCAGGACCTGCCGGGTGTTCCGAGGGAGTTGGTTGAGCACTCTTTACATGTGAAACCGGATGCCAAGCCAGTGAAGCAAGCTATACGCCGCTTTGCGACCGAGAGGAGGAAAGCCATTGGTGCCGAGACCACAAGGCTGTTAGCAAGTGGATTCATTATGGAGGTGCTGCATCCGGATTGGCTGGCCAATCCGGTCATGGTGGAGAATAAGAAGGAGACCCCATGGTCACTGTGGTGTGGCGCATGTGCGTGGACTACACCGACCTGAACAAGGCCTGCCCCAAGGACCCGTTCCCGCTACCCCGGATAGATCAGGTGATTGATTCCACAGCCGGGTGCGAACTTTTGTCTTTTATTGATGCCTACTCTGGTTTTCACCAAATCCCTCTAAATCCTGCTGATCAAATAAAGACTGCTTTTATTACCCCGTACGGGGCTTATTGCTATCGTGTTATGTGTTTTGGCTTGCGGAATGCTGGGGCTACTTATCAGAGATGCATGCAGAAATGCCTGCAGGAGCAGATTGGCAAGAATGTGCAGGTGTATGTAGATGACATTGTCATCAAAACAAAAGAAAAACACACTCTGTTGAGCGATATTGAGGAAACATTTGCAAGCTTGCGCAAATACAGGATGAAGTTGAACCCAACCAAGTGCACATTTGGCGTCCCGGCTGGCAAGCTACTCGGCTTCTTGGTGTCCAGTCGGGGCATTGAGGCCAATCCTTCAAAGATAAAAGCTATAGCGAGCATGTCTTTGCCGAGGTCATTGAAGGATGTGCATAAGTTCACCGGGTGCCTGGCTTCTCTTAGCCGGTTCCTGGGACGAATGGGTGAGAAGGCCCTACCTCTTTATCAGCTCATGAAGAAAAGTGACAAGTTTGTCTGGACCCCACAAGCTGATGTGGCATTCAAGGATCTCAAGACCACGCTGAGCAGCGCTCCTGTCGTGGCATCACCACTGCCTAAGGAGCCAATGCTGCTCTATATTGCGGCCACTAACCGAGTTGTGAGTGTGGTGGTGGTTGTGGAGCGAGAATAAGAAGGCAAATCGGTGAAGAGGCCGGTTTATTATCTGAGTGAGGTGTTGTCCAGCTCCAAGCAAAACTATCCACATTACCAGAAGATGACTTATGGGGTTTACCTGGGTGCTAAGAAGCTCAAGCACTATTTCCAGGAGCATCCAATGACCGTGGTGAGCACTGCTCCCATCTCGGAGATCATGGGCAAGAAGGATGCAAGTGGCCGCGTGGCCAAGTGGGCAATTGATCTAGCTGCTTACACCCTGTTGTATGCAAGAAGAGAAGCCATCAAATCCCAGGCCCTGGCTGATTTCTTTGTTGACTGGGCCGAAATGCAGTATGAGCCTCCCTTGCCGGAAACAAATTTCTGGAGGATGCATTTCGATGGCTCCAAGGTAAAAGAGGGACTCGGTGCTGGTGTTATACTCACCTCACCCAAGCGGGACCAGCTCAAGTATGTGCTTCAGATTCACTTCTCGGCATCCAATAATGTTGCCGAATACGAAGCCTTGGTCCATGGGCTGAAAATATCCAAGGAGATTGGAATCTGGCGGATTGTCTGTTATGGTGACTCAGACCTGGTGGTTCGACAAGTCTTGGGGACTTGGGACGCGTTGGATGCCAATATGGCATCTTATCGGTTCCTCGTCCACAATATGACCGGATTTTTCGATGGGTGTGAACTCCATCACATCCACCGAGCTGAGAATGATGCATCGGATGCTCTATCCAAGTTGGGGTCTTCCCGGCAATTCATCCCCCCTGGGATTGCTCTCGAGCATTTGAGGAAGCCTTCTATCAAGCCATCACCCAACTCGGAATCTATATTCATCCCGGCGCTGCCAGACTCAGAGGTTGTTCCCATGGAGATTGATTGGGAGGGCTCAAAGGAGAACCCGGAGACTGCTCCATCCAACCCGGGGACTGCCTCACTAAACCCGGGGACTATCGCATTCATCGAGGGGATCATTTCTCAGTACTCGGGGACTGGTCTCCAACTCGGAGCAAATCATGACAGCTGATCCAATGGAAGTGGACGAACCGGTGTTTCCTATTTGGACACCGAGTTGGGCTTTGCCCATATTATCCTTTCTGATGGATGACACCTTGCCGAGTGACGAGGTCACAGCCATGAAGATACAAAGAAGATCCAAGGGCTACACCATCATCAACAAAGAGCTGCACAAGAGAAGTGTTACTGGTGTGCTCCAACACTGTGTTGAGCCAGAAGAAGGGGAATAAATTCTCAGAGAGATACACCAAGGAGAATGTGGGCACCATGCCTCATCTTGGGCCTTAGTCAAGAAAGCATTCCGGCATGGATTCTTTTGGCTCACTGTCTTGCAACAAGCAGAAGATCTGGTGAGGAAGTGCAATGGGTGACAGAGGTATGTAAGCAAGATCCACATGCCAGCTTCCGAGTTGAAGACAATCCCCATCACTTGGCCATTTGCTGTTTGGTGCTTGGATATGGTGGGTCCTTTCAAGCCAGCTCGGGGCAATATGACTCACATCTTGGTCATGGTTGATAAGTTCACCAAATGGATTGAAGTGAAGCCAATCCGGAAGTGTGATGGAAACACAACAATGAGCTTCCTGAAGGACGTCATTCTGAGGTACGGCTACCCGCATGGCATCATCTCGGGTAATGGGACAAACTTTGCTGAAGGAGCTTTTGCTTGGTTCTGTAAGGAGAAGTGGATCCAGCTGGACATTGCATCAGTCGCCCATCCGGCTTCCAATGGGCAAGTCGAAAGAGCAAATGGCATGATCCTTTCCGGGATAAAGCCAAGGCTAATTGTGCCATTACAGCGAACCCCTGGTTGTTGGCTGGATGAGTTGTCGGCGGTGTTGTGGAGTCTAAGGACTACCCCTAACCGATCAACCGGATATACACCATTCTTCCTGGTATATGGAGCTAAGGCCGTGTTGCCCACTGACCTTGAGCATGACTCACCCAGAGTAACCCTCTATACTAAGGCTGAGGCAAGAGAAGACCGAGAAGATGATGTTGATCTGCTAGAGGAAGCAAGAGAATTAACTCTGTTGCGCTCAACTGTATATTAATAGAATCTGAGACGCTATCATAGCCGAAAAGTAAACCCAAGGGTTTTCCGAGAAGGAGATTTGGTGCTGAGGCTTGTGCAACGCACAGCCGGGATGCACAAGATTTCCCCTCCATGGGAAGGACCCTTCATTGTGAGCAAGGCTCTGCACGATGATGCCTATTATCTCATCGACGCACAGGCACCGCAGAAGAACGGGGCGGATAAATCCGGAGAGGAATCCAAGCGTCCCTAGTATGTTGCTCTACTCCGCCGTTTTCATTCCTGAACAAACATTGTATGTATCTCCTCAACCGAGTTAAATTCCAAGTCAACACTCCGAATTTGAACTCGGGGACTGCATGTGCCAAACTTGCTCTGTGTTATTTACTGTATTTACTCGGTTAGTCTACTCAAAATTTCACGCGCATGTCTAGTAATGTGTTTAAACCTAAGGGCCAACTCTTCGACTTGGCTGCTGTCCGCAACCCGGCTTCATGGCAAGCAAGAGAACAAGCCAAAGGTCAATGAACACATGAAAAATTGCTAAGGAAAAGAGGAGTGTATCAACCTAGTAGAGTGTTTTTTCCTTCTGTGTTTTCGGCTAAGTGTTGGGAAGTGTTAGCTTCAAATCTCAAAGTGGTTAAGTATTAGAAACTTGGTTTTGGAAATCTTGTGACTCGACTACCAAAAATCCACAAGTGGAAGGTAAGAGCAAAGACAAAAGAACTGAGTGGATAAGAAAAGCAACTCGGGGACTTGCATTTAACGCAATTCGGGAGCCAGTTTTGCTAAGAAACTTAATAAAATAGAGTAGTACTTGAAACAATAAAACTGTTGGATACATCTGCACCCGGCATACCGGGGATCTGATAAAAAGTTTGGAGTTACAGCAAGAACAAGAACTTAGGATATGTTCGAGGGAGTGGAGTTGGCTTCCGCGCTGGACAGATCCGAAGACTCGAAGGTGAGCGTGGAGACGGGCACGGGAGCAGCAGTTGAGGTCTGAGGAGCGGACCCGGATGCGATGTCCTCGGCTGTGATCCCCGTCGCGCCCAACTCGGGAGTAGGTTTAGAAATCACCATCTCGGTGGTCACAGTTCCAAAGGAGGCAGTGGGCTGCAGTTCAGCCTGGGCTTCTCCGGAGCCAGCTCCTGACTCGTTCGCCGCCTCGTCGCCGCCCATCTCGGCCTCCTCCCCAGCATCGTCCTGCTCGGCTCCTTCGTTGCCAGTGTCATCCTGATCCTCCTCCTCATCACCTGGGCTCCCGTCATTGCCTTCATCACCGTCCTCATCTTCATCATCATCTTCCGCGTCCGTGTCCGGCTCCGTGGGGCCGTTGATGAACTCGGCGGTGTCGACGTATGAGGAGATCCGGTAGGCGGTCTCCTTGTGGCGCTGGATGTACTCGTCTTGAAGGGTCCACTTGGACTTGTTCCGGAGATCCTTGAGCTTCTCGAGATCCAGATTCTCGTACCAAGATAGCACGAAATAGAGGGCTTCATCAGCGCCAACTCGGGCTGCTGAGGCGCGCCATTTCTTCAGCTCTTCCTTGACGTAGTCCAGTTTGGAGGTCAGCTGGTTGATGGTAGTCAGAAGCTCGGTGTCAGGCCAGAAAAGCTTGTGGAGGCGCATCCCAGTGGACACCAGAGTGGTGCTCAGGCCCTTGAGAAGATGAACTCGGGTCTTGATGTTCTCAATTTGATCATCGATGAAGTACGATTTAGTAACATCATAGCCGAGGTCCTTCCGTTGCTTCCTGTCTTAGGCTACAGCTTCCTCGGTGGTGGTATTGAGGTCCGGGAAGGTCCCTAAGAGAGGTGAAGCTGGGTGGAGTCAAGAAAAACAGATAAGAGAAACCGGAGAAGAGAAACCAAATGGAAGAAACCGGATAGAATAAGACAGAGAAGAACAGAAACTTACAGCGTAGGTCAGTGACAAGGGCCTTAAGCCGGCCAAACCATCTTTCTGAGAGAACCCGCTCCTTGTCCAGCAGGCTTCGAGAGCTAACCAGCATGGTGTCAAGATCATTGTTCCGGGTCCGGAGGGATTCAATCTCCCTCTCCAGAGCGAACTTCTCGACTGCAGCTTGGTCCAGCGCTTCGTTCTTGAGAGTCTCTGCCTGTAGCGCCGACTTATGGGCTTCGTCGAGTTCGTGCCTAAGCTTGCACACTTCCTCTTTCTCGGCAGTGAGGTATCTCTCCAACTGGGCCTCCTTGGCCTGAACTTGTTGCTGCACCTCGGCAGGAGTGACGCACCCTTGGTGCTGCTCGAGAAAGGCTTTGTGCGCGTCTATGAAGAGAGAAGTCCGGTCAGTTACACGAGGAAGAAACAGAAAGTGAAGGAAAGAGAAGGGAGTTCAACTTACTCTCAAGAGAGCTGATCTTGCTTTGCGCCGATTCAGCCATGACTTCACAGTCCTGGTGCTTGTCGGCGAGGGCCTTATACTCATCTGCAGAGAAGCAAAAAGTGAGCAGAGATGAAAAAATGGGCGTAAACGCAAAAGACATAAACCAAAGGGCTGGTATTTACTCTCTAGAGAGGTGATCTTGGTGGTAGCGTCCATGATGCCTTGCTCCAGGACAGCTGCAGGTTGGGAAGTAGGAATCGAGTTAGAAAACTGATGCAGATAAAGCACAAGCAGTAACTCGATGAGAATAGAGGTTACCTCTTTCGCCCTTTTCCTCCTCAAGCGCCCGGTTCTTTGCCTTGACAGCCCGGTGAGACCAGAGAAGTTGGCGGCAGAGTTTGGTGCGGGTTAGAGTGCATTCCTGAAGAGAAGAATAAGACAATGTGAGTGGGAAGATTCGGCCTGAGTAGACCGCAACTCGGCCGAGCCTTGCCTACTCGGCCCAAATCTCAGGGACTGGATGGTAGACAAGAAAAGAGATAGAAGAAAAATGAAAAAGTTTGCAACTCGGAAATATGGACAGTTAAGAAAGATACTTACTCGGTTGGTGTTCACGGCATCCTCAGCAGCCTTGCGCAGACAGTACATTTTGTGCGCTAAGGTGCTGCTGGATGCGGCTACGGCCATCGAGACAGGGCCAACATCTTCTTTATTCCAGGCCTGGCGATAGTTGTCCAGGCTGCTAAGTCTTGTGCCGTCCCATTCTGGACGACCGAACTTCATGTTGTACCAGTCTGACTCGATATGGCCTATCCCGTCCAGGATAGTCTCCATGTCTTCTCGGAGCTCGTGGGCAAGCTCTGTTATTGGGGTGGCAGACTGTATGGTTAAAGTTCCCTCTTTGCCTTTGGATCCGACGGCGGCGAGTTTCTTCCTTCTCTTCAACTCCTCGTTCTGCTCGGCTTCGCGCGCCTGCCGCTGCTTATTCTCCTCCTGCAGTTCGCGCCAGTGATCAGGGAAGCTCACCGGGGCAGCGGTTCCGCTGATACCCGCTCCTGGAGCTTGTTGCTCCTTGGATCCGAACTGAATTTTATGCTGAACCAACTTGGTGCTGCGAGTAATAGGGCCACTTCGGGCTGCAACGTCCAGGGGCCTGGACTGCTTGGGCTTGTTGAGTGGCCAATCTGTTTTCTTGGCTGGGGTCTGCTGCTGCTGTGGCTGCCCGGCCTCCTTGGCACCTGGCAGCGTGTACTCGGAAGATCGTGCTTGCCGCTGCTTCTTGGGCGGTTGCTGCTGTCCAGCATGCCGTTTCTCGGACGGCTTATACCCGGCTTGCCCTGCAGCTCGTTTGGGTTGCTCTTTGGGCGGCTGCTGCTGCGGAGTCGGTGTTGCTGTTGGCGGTGTTGGTTGTTTCTTGGTGGCAGGTTCGGGAAGCTTCTGCTGCGGAGTTGGTGCTGCTGTTGGCGGTGTTGGCCGCTTCTCAACGGCAGGTTGTGGAGGTCGTTGTTGTGGAGTTGGTTGAGGGGCTGGTGATGTTGGCTGCTGCTCACTTGGCTTTGGTGCTGGCGGAGTGGGCTGCTGCGGCTCAGAGACAGGCTCTGGTGTGGACTGCCGCGTCTCGGTGGGGGGTTCCATCGCTGGTTGCTCAATGTTTGGTTCCGGCTGCTCTAGAACCCGATAATCCTCCATCTCGGTGCCAGTGTTGTCGGCACCAAGGTCTTGTTCGTCTTGTTCTGGCTGATCTTCCCCTTCGTCGATGGTGAGATCCACGACGCTCTGGGGTGCACTCGGTTTGGGTGGCGCATTGGTAGCGTCAGCATCAAGGGCATCGCTGAGAAGGGAGAAATAAATAACGAGAGTGGTGCAAACACAAAGCACAAGAACAGAGAAAGAACAGAGAAGACTGAGAAAGTGCAAAATCAAAGCATAGAGGTTCTCGGTTGGACTTACCCGTCCGCGACAGGGCGCTTCTTGCGCATAGTGTTGCGCTTAGTGGTTTTCTTGGTCTTGTTGGCATGGGGTTCAACGGCGCCGCTCCCCGGCCTCTTCTTCGTTCTGGTGGGGGAAGCCATGGACACGAGTTGTGCGTCTATTGGCTCTTCCCCCTCCAATTCATCTGCAAGCAAGAAGGACAAATGTCAATACGAGTAAGAAAGGAAATCAGAGTAAATTGAAGGACAGGCAGTAGTGGACTCGATCACCTTCATCATCCTCGGACCAGTCCCGAATTGAGGTGGAGACTCGGGACTTACCATCCTGGTCGGCGAGCGGGATACAGAGCGTATCCAGGACGTCAAACGCCTCTACGTCGTCCTCGGTCCGATCCGGATCCCAGTTTTGCTCATGGATGGGCTTGTCCTCTATTTTTTGGCGAGGAATGACCTAAGGATGCAAGCACAGAACATAAGGAATAAACTATATTCGAGAGTACCGAGTGGAAGTCCTACTCGGTCTAGCATGCAGACAAAAGCATATGAAGCTAAGTCCTAAAAAGAGAAAACGGTAAGAGGAATTCTACTCGGTATATAATGCAAGTACAAAGCATAATAATCTAAACCCTAGAAGAGGAATTCTACTCGGTGTAGCATGCAAGTACAAAGCATAATAAACTAAGTCCTAACATAGGAGTCCTACTTGGTATAGAATGCAAACACAAAGCATATTGGGCTAAGCCTAAGGGGGAGAAACCAAGACACCTTCTACTCGGTAGAGTGTGAAGAAACAAGAAATCAGCTAAGTGCATAAAGATGGGTACTCGCTTTGGGGGCTGGTTTGTTTCGGCTATAAGGCACAAATCCGTAAAACCAGGTGTCCGAAAGCATGGCCCTGAGGATGGACTTGGCCCAGATAGCCACCTCTTCTTTGGTGAGCTCGAAGGTGGCTGTCCGGGTGCAGTCTCGGGCTCCACCCATGAAGCACATCTTATGCGCTCGCTCTTGGAGAGGGAGAACCCGGCGCTCCACCCAGCAGGCAATCAGGTCGTCCTTTCGAAGTCCTTGCTCGACCAACTCTTTCAACCTGTCATCTACCCGGTTCACATCTGTCACGGTCCTCTTGGGGTGATACCCCCAATTTCTCATCTCGGTGGGTGGCACATTCCGGAACTCGGGCAGCTTGATGAGGTTAACTTGTTGCTCGCCTTCTGCCGGAGTGGGGTTCTTGACGTATAAGAACCCTCTCTGCCACTTCCGGCATGTGTCCAGTCCCAATACCCGCGGGTGGCTACTCACAGTCCGCTGAATGATCATAGCAGTCTCCGTCTGAGTCATCTCTTTGGGGGCAGTCGGGTTGGATGTGTTGGGAAGGACTTGTTGGCGAAAGAAGAAATACTTTGCCCAAGTGTCTACCGTGGGGTAGACACCGAGAAAAGCCTCGCAACAAGTAACGTATGTGGAAAGAATGGCAATGGAATTCGCCGGGAGATGGTGAGGTTGGAGACCGAAGTGACGGAAGAAATCTTGCATGAACTTAGACACGGGAAGGCCGAAGCCGCGCTTGAAATGGCTCAAGAAGACAACATACTCACCGGGGCCAGGAGTTGGCTCCAGCTCGTTGCCAGGAGGCCTGCAGATGACGCCGGGAGGCACCCGGCGGGTGTTAACTAGCCATTGGAAGTCGCTAGCCTTGACATCAGAGCCCTCCCAGCAGGCGCGCATTGAGAGAGGATCTTCCTGATGGAGATATGCGGCGGGTTCAAGCTCCATCTGAATCTCTCCGGTGAGGAAGAACGAGGAAAGGTTGGCGGCAGAGACCGAAACAGAGGCACAAGGTCCAGGACGACGGCGGCGCGCGGTGAAGGCCTTATCGCTCTCGGTTGACTCTCCGGCGAGTAGCGACGCACGAAGATGGATCTCCGTGTGCGGAACGGCGGCGAGCGGCGGAGTCCAGCGGATTCGCGGTGGCGCTGCGAGTTCGCTGCGGATCTGGCTATGGAAAGGAGCAGGCGCTGGGGGAAAGTGGCGAGGAAGCCTAGGCGAGGGACGGCACGGGGGTATTTAAACCTTCCCAGGTGCAGTTATGGCGTGTGATCAGTTGCAGAGAAGATCGTGCGGCGCGGGGGGTTACCACGCCCGTTGGAAACGCATAAAGCGAGTAACTCGCGCGTAACGGGCACAATTAATCCCACGTCGCCAATCGTGGGCACTTAAGTACCTGTGCGAAGCGACGCAACGGCCTGTGGGCCCGGCGAGCAGTGGCAGATGCATGCCACGTAACCGCATTAGACCCGAGGCGTCGTGGGCAGCGGTTGCAGGACACATGTAAAGCCTTGACACGAGAAGATAGGAGCGCTCTGTTTCGAGCGACAAGTTTTTTGGAAATTTGGCTAAGTGGTGGGATCTCGGTTGGGTCCAGATCAGCTTGGCCTACCCGGCACAATGAAGAAAATCCCACAGGCTACGATGGAGAAGGTCCGAGTTCAAATTGTGAGCAACCGAGTTGAGGTGCAACTCGGCTGAGATTCATCACAGAAGTTGTTTTGCTTTAAGCTGGCAGGGCCCAACGACCAAGTTCGCCGGACTCTACCAGCTTCGGGGACTAATATCGTGGGCTACCCCCGAGTAGGGGTAAGGCAGGTGAGAAACAGAGTTCAAGATGCTGTTTACCAAGTTCAGCCGTACCGAGGTGGTACTGGTCGGGTAGGCAGCTACCTGGATGTCTGCTATTCGGCTGGTGCTATCCGGCAGAAAGAACAAGAGGCAAGAGGGAAGAATCAAGTGTTTTTCTGGATCAGCCGGGTAACTCTCGGGTGATCCGGATAGGCGAGAAGATGTCCTACTCAGGCACATAGTCAATGGAGCCGTTGAGGTGAATCCCGCGTATCCAGGGGCCGTACAGGCGTGCGGTTCAACTTACTAGGGGCGTGGTTATCAGCAAAGAGACGTGGGTACAATACGGTATGCGAGCTGTCAAGTCCTGTCACTGACAAGGGGGACAGGACATGTCAGCGATCTACCCTAAGAGACTGACAAGGTGGACAAGACATGTCAGCCGCCTACCGCGGAGACTTTCGGCGACACGTTGTCAGCGGGAACACGGAGGCGTGCGCTGTTGCATGCGCGGCGGCACAGTGGAGTTGTCTACTCTGTACTTTTATTCATAGAATAGTGGTTGGCCACCAGTATATAAGGTGGCCTACCCCCTCCTACGCGAGGGACATTACTTACTGGCTCATTTATTGCGAGGCTTGCTACTCATAGAGAGAGAGAGATAGAAAGAGATATGAACTTGTCTACTCGGCAAAGCTTTATACAGAGAGAAAGGAAGGAGTAGGGGTGTTACCTCCACACGAGGGCCCCGAACCTGGGTAGATTGTTGTGTTTGCAGTGTTCCTGAGCGCGCCATCTAGGCGTGCGATCCCTCCCCCGGATACCTACAGCGTCCATCGGCCCCAAACTCAAGCCATCCTATGGCATCTGTCTTCTCCACACCACGACAAGAACTCATATCTACTATCCATACCTCCAAAATTTCTTATCTTCTAAAGAAGACTATGTCCCAAAAATACTAGAGGGCACTCTAGATGATTTTTCTTCAACTCAACAAGAAGCACTACATGGGATTGAAGCACTTAGAGAAGAACATAGACTTCACCACAATTAGAATAAACTCAAGGAAGTGGAAGTACTGGATGAAAATCAAGAGGAACTTCAAGAAGACCAATCCCATCTTTCTCTAAGTTTTTCTCCCATTTCTTTTCTGTTTCCTTAGACCTTGTGCTATCTCTAAGTTAGATCATGACCTGCCCCTAGTTTGTATCAAAACCATCAAGTGTTTGAAACAATGAAGTCACCACCATGGAGGGAGCTACAAAGGAGCTTGGATGGTTCTTAAGAAGACCAACCAATGCGAAGGCTTGGAGCTTAGAATTTGTTTTCCAAGACATAAAATTTGTTTTCAAGATAATTAGTGTCAAATTTGTTTTGTCCAAGACTTAGAATTTGTTTTCACAAGTGAGATGAGAGCTTTTGACCAAGACTTCAACAAGAGGAGAAAATTCAACAAGAAAGCAACTCAATATTCTTCCAGAATATGATGAAGAAGAAGAGAAACAATTTACAAGTCCTTTTATGGAACTCTAGCAAATGTCATCTATTTCTCTTTCTATATGACTAAGTAATTAAATCCTAGACTCAATAAGGAGGACTATAAGAAAGGCCATTGAAGGAGATGCATAAAAGACTGAGCCATCAGAGGCAACTCAAGGAAGATAATCAAGACAGAAATAGATTAGACCAAGACATTTGTGTGATCTTTTGATCAAAGACCAACCCTTAGTCACAAATGGAAAACATTAACTACAGTTACTTAGGTTCTCTTTGTGTAACACCCCAGATATAAACCCTACCTGGCAATGCTACAAAAACTTTGGCCAATTCCTAGTATCGGGATAAAACTATAAATTCCATCAAAGTCTCTTTTGTTTATGGAGGCGTCTATGACAACAAAATAAGAGTATGCCACCAATTATATCCAAACTCACAACTACAAGATTCAATATGACAAGATGGCTTTATATATCCAAGAAGACTCAAACCGTCCAACTGAACGGCCACACAAAGTAAATTTAACCTCACAATAAGGAAGAAGTCTGGAGCAAAGTTGAGTGATATTAAACTAATCTCTTTATAGAAGTTGTGATGTGTGAATGTAGTGTGTCATAACATGTATAGATGTGCTACTGCGAATCCCATGCATGTCGTCCTCAAAGGTACCTAAAAACATAGAAGCCACAAGGGTGAGTACAAAGTACTCAGCACGTACAAGAAGAAATAATAAGCATTGCATAAAACACGACACCAACGATTATCTTGTAACACTTTTCATGTCCCGATGATGATCCTAAATGCCTACATGTTTTTTGCTTTCACTTTTCTTTGTGTATACCGGTATCGCTTGAGTGGACACCCGTCGGCATCCACTCACTTCAACTTGTGGAGATTGCCTACAATGTGGGTCGCAACCCATCATTGAAGGTCTCAAGGTGACTACCTCAGTATGTCACAACACTATGCACTGTCTGTAAGATGATATGCAAAAATGCCAGCGCAATATTATCATTTTCCATAACACTTTGTCTTCACACATATAAACAACATTTAGCCACTATAATAAAGAGCAAGTGCTCGGAAATAAAAGTTGAGTGAGGGAAATCATGCAAAGCATTATTCCGTCATGGACTTGCCTCAACCGTGGGGCACAAACTCTGAAATGTAGGATTCCAAACTGGAAGCACCAACACCTGTTATTTAACCATATACCACACTCAATACACATCATCACTTTAAAAGTATACACATCAAATATGCCATCGCTCTTTTTGCGCAAATTGTGTTGCTAACCATCACAATAAATATACACGGGACAACGTCTAAATACCACAAATGATAAATCCGATTAGCAAAGAACTAGCTGCCGGTTATGAGCAGGCTAGAACTGTTCTATTTTTAATTCACTGTAACTACTAGTGGCAACATCTACTATGAGCAAAACTGCTATGCGGCTGATCCATGGGCAATAAAAACACAAGATAAGTTGGTACAGCCCAAGCATGTGTCTCACGGTCTGCATTAAACTGAACTAGGAAGAATTGAATAAATTTTTTCCATGGGCTGAGAACCTTGCACTTGACCGCCGTATTTCATCCAAAACTAAATAACTTTTGGATAGAGTGCAGCTACAACATACTGTTAACACCACCAAATATTAGGTTCTATTTAAACAGGTTCAAGTATTACTTGTTTAACCGATGGTTCCTCTCAGAAAGCGACGGAGATCAACCAAGATAATCCACAGGAAACATAAACTTGCATGAACAGTACAGTTCCCTACTACATCAGAAGCCCAACGGATTATGGAACTAAACACTTCAGATTCTACACATTCACACACGGACGTGATGCCCAAACTCTGTTCTAATTTATTTATTTGATAAAGAAAATATATTAATATCGAGATATCAATTACATCCGGCCTCTGCATCAACAAAATGTCACAAACGACATCCAGGATGCACACAGCTTGAAGAGAAAAATAAAAAGAAAAAGGAAAAATAAAAGGCCCCATCACGGTAATCAAATCGTCGCAGGAGCAGCCTCACAAACCACCACCAAAGATAACACCCGGAATTACAGAAAGGTTATCCCAAAGCGACGCCTCCAAGAAGGAAAACAGTGCACAAGCGCCATCGTCGCCCGATCTAAGATCTTCGGTTTTCACCCTGGACAAAGTCTGAGCTCTCAAAACAATATCTTCAGCAAGACCATTGTCAGACAAAACCAATAAAGGCCAGACCTTAGCTTTTCACCCTGAAAGCCAAGACTCGGCACTCGAAGAACGCCACCAAACTTGAATTCCTCCGATGCTACCGCCCCCACTAGCCAAAGCTTCTTCTGCAAGTCATCAAACACCAGACTCACAGGTACCACGTCCGAATGTTCCGAACAGGTCTCTATGAAGTGAGAACTTCACCGCCTTGAAGACCACCTCCGTCAACTGGTCCTCCAATCTCAGCCACCATGACCTTCTCCACCGTTGTTTACCCCATGGAAATCGAAAGTCGACACGTCCCATGGTTCCAACAACAGGCGAAGCTTCGTGCCACACCCGCATTTACACCACGCAGACTGATGTAGGTGCACACGACCGGATTCAATCCTATCCATATAACCAGGAGCTTCATTAGCCAATCCTTGAAGATCTCTAGTAGAAGATCTGGAACACATCGATGGCGTGATCAAAGAAGATCAGACAAGCAGAACATTGCATCAAAGCTAGAAGAACACTAGGACCACCATCTTTATTCTCAAGACTCGCATGCCCCCACGCCGCTAGTCATCTCCCAGCAGGAACTGCAGCAGAGAAGAGGGCAACCCAACGCTCAATTTCAGGTTGTCGCCGATGTGGTCAAAGGCACATGCAGACTCCCGACATCAGAAGCCCTGGATGGGCCTCACAATCTCAGATCGGGGCCTTGTAGGCCAGATCGAGGCTCTGCAGCCCAAAACGCAGGCCGTGCATGCCAAGACGGCCGCACCGCTGGCGCGCTGCCGGCTCCTCTTTGCCCGCTGGAGATTCTCGGCACCGGCCATCCTGGCCGCGCCTCCTGGCCGACTGCCGCCACAACCACACGTCGCAGTAGGAGGCAGCCACCACCGCCGCACCGCCAGTCGCATCGCCACCGCTCCATAGGACCGCCCAAACCCGTCCCGGAGTGAGGCTGCAGCAGCCACGGAGTCATAGTCAAAGAGTTTCAGATCCCATCCTTCCGCGCTGTCGCGCGAAGAAGACCACGATCCGCCACCGCCACGATGGGGAAGATCCTCACCGCCGCCATGGAAAGGGCTCCACGCCGTCCCCTATGGGCTTTGCCCAGCGGCAACCCGCTGGTGGCGGCGGGGGGTGAGGCCGGAGATGGGTGGTGGTGGGCGGCGGTTGTTGGTTTCGCCCGAGTCGCCTAGGCGAGGTGACGCGGACGTCAAAAAAGGGGGGCTATGTGTCCTATGTTCTAAATTGCAGATTTTAAAAAGGTTGAAAAAAATACTGTATTCTTTTCAATCCTAGCCAGTCCTGCTAATCTAATACGATCTCTAAAGAAGGAGTTGCATAACCATCATGAACTAACCAATGGGGATGTGGGTGTTTGGCTAGCGGCGACGGCGTCAAAATAGCTTGATTGAGACGGTCGAGGAGGGTGGTGTCATTGGCTCGCAGCGACAGCGACGACCTGCGGCGGCGTAGAATGAGAGGTCACAGCAGCGACGGCTTGAGGGATTTAGTGCTGGAAAATTCTTTAGGGCAGACTGGTGGCGGTGGCATCCAACTCGACTCTAATACTCCCTCCGTCCACTGAAGAGTGTACATCTAGCATCCGAAATTTTTCGAAGAAAGAGTGTACGTCTACATTCTCAATACACGTTGCCTTTAATCTAATCATTCTTAATTAACTCATACAGCAACTTGGGTCCTGCTATTGGGTGCATGCTCACGTGAGACACTTCTCTCAATTAATGATCTTCTCTCAATGGTTTCATGTGCTGCCACTTTTATGCATTAAATTAGCTATGGTGCAAAGTCCACAATTTCCTTGATCCATGTGTAAATCTCCAAACGTACACTCTTCAGCGGACGGAGGGAGTATATGAGAAGCACCAGGCAATACGAGTCTAAGTTAGAGTATCGGAAGCCTGGCCCAGCCCGTTACTTCGTTTGCTATGTACGCAAGAAAAGGACGCGTGCCTAGCTTTATACCGTAATATTACAAAGGATCAACCTGTAGATACTTCAGGTACAAACACTAGCTCGTGAGTTCTAGCACAAGTACACACACTATTTTGCATTTTTCTTTGTTCTCTTTTCCCCCTCTTTTGTTCCTCTAACCTACTATTCCCAAATCATATTTAAATATCCTCACAATTCGTAAATAAAGACCGTTAGTTAGCTTCAAATTTGGGGTATTACACTTTGTGTATTGTAATATAAAGTTATTTCTTTTTGCATATTAGAGTAAAGGTGATAATCCTTAGTGAACTCTTGGAACTCCATTAACAAGTATTTAATCAAGAGAGAATGAATCTTTCAAACTCAAACCTTGACCTTGTCTTAGCCAACTGGTTAAACCCTTTTTGATATGTTAGTTGCTTTGTATGTTTTCTTCATTGTGTGTTTGATTGCTAGTATGATTGTTTATTTTGTTATTGTCTTTTTAATGTATAGATTATACGGAGAGCAATGATCTTTTGTGAAGAGAGTATGATTTCTTCACCAACTTCAACAAGACAAGTAAAACAATACTCATCCACCCATTATTTTCTATATGCATTAGTTGATTTTGAGAAGTATCCATGATAGGAAATTTTACTAAGTTATATTATGCTATGCTATTATCCTAGTAGCGTGTAGCCATTCTTTTACCTTGTTATTTTAAAGCCTTAGTACTTAGTAGATGCTTAGCCTTGTTACAAATTGTTTTACTCTATGTTATGGAAAAATTCTAAGTAATAACATCAATGAACCACCTGAGTGGATTTGGTTGCATGGTTGTTGAGAGTTGAGTGTCTCCTCGGGGGTAATACCTGAGGTGTTCAATTGAGGAATGTCACACAGGAAAAGTGATTATGAAGTCCCCCAAGTTTAAATTTCTTCCAGTGCAACTTTTTGACATATGGGTTCTGTTTTGATCAACTAAGTTGTGAGAGTTTAGCCCAGACTTGACAAACAGATGTAGCATAATTGTAGGTGGAACGGGTCTTGCCCGTGGGCTGAACTTCTTCTTCTGAAAGATCTCATCTCAATTCTCTCCTTTCTATGATGCACTCTGAGTGTATAGGATGTTTGGGCTAATTGAAGACAAAGTATGAAAGTGGACAACCTCTGCAGAGTCAACAAACTAAGATCTTTGTCGTGTCCCCGGTTATGGACACCATCGAGCATGGACAAGGATGGACGGAAGAATCACATCACCGTTTTCAATAAGTAATTTTTTGACTAAATGGACTATAGTTGTGATGCTTGGATTTCAGTCCAATGATGTCACTCTTTGAAAAGAAAAAGTTTGTTTTACAAAAGAGATAGAAGAAAACTGGCTTCATGCAAATTTAGCCAAACACTCCAGTCAACTAGATAAGCATGTAGTATTATTACTGCCATTTATATCCACCATAGTGTTACTTGCCAATAAATTAAATTGTATTGACCCCTTGTGACTGCATATTCTATCATGCAGATAATCTGAAGACGAGTGAGGATTTCGTTTAGGATCTCGAGTCTACTGCCAACATGTTTTGCCTGTGGCACATGAAAAAGATGGGGCTCAATGTTGTACTATGTTTTCCGCTATAATATTTTGTATCCTGAAGACTATGCAAGTTGTAATGTTATATTTGTAAAGACTGGATCATGCGATGTAATAGAATTTGACGCATTTACATGATATTTCATTTTGTACTGTATTGCTAGCAATTGATCTAGGGATTAGCACAATAACACATGTGTTCTTGCATTATTTAAATGTGGGAACGCTACACTTTGTCTCTATTGCGTTGTTGTGCACCATGCCGGTCACCAGGGTGGCAGAGGAAGAGTGTGAGGTTGCAGCAGAGTGTAAGTCGTAATGGCCCAGGAGTGTTGAAGCCCTTAGTTCTTCGAGCGCATCTGCGATGCTCCTCGGTGACTAAATGGAATTGCTGGTGAGCTCCAACGCTTGTTCAATCTCCATGGTGAGGCCGTGTTTGGAATCAATTGTTGTTGCGCTTTCCTTCGACATTGAAGAGAGTGGTGTAGTCCCCACGACGGTTTGAGGCGATGGCAAACTCGATTTCCTCTTCCTCTTCGAAGGTGGGGAAAGAGAAGGACTAGATTGTAATTTCCTTTCTTTTAGCAAGGTCTTTCTGCACTTTTTAGGGACCTATGTGTTATTTCTCATTTTATGGGGTTCCTTGTAATTAAGTTGTACACCCATGGCATGAATTAACATGATACTTCAGCCCCTTCGGGAGTCCTCCCGATTAAAAAAAACGACAACACTACCGAGTGAAGATTTTTATTGCAGCAAGATTTTAGTAGTCGGTTGTTGTTTCGATGTGCCTGATGGTCCTTGCATTGTTGTTGCAATGTCGAGTGGCGACGATGCCCGATGACAAGCGGTCTGGTCGCAACATGTCTTCTTCAGCGTGAGTGTTGCACAACTCCTCGTGAGAGCTCATCATCAGAATCGGAGCTCCTAGACACTTGTTTGAAGGTTCGACAGTTAGGCACGGTCCGACGTGGGCTTCATGAGAACGCTACATTGTGAAATTTTTAGGTGGTCACTCGTCAATGAAGTCGGAGTCGCTAGCTCGTGGAGTGCTGATGATGAAATCGATGGGCAACCTCGACGACGACCCTTCTTTTTGGTGGTGTCTGTGCGGTTTGTGTTGGTAGCTAGGTTGACTGGGTGTGCCATTGTGATGGTGTTTCAAATAGTCACTGAGGGCGTTGGCGATGGGTTTTTGCCCGATTTTCCACCGATAAACCAGACAACTCTCTTTTTTTTCTCTGTTTCAAACAATTGTGTACATACACATACGCTGTGTCTAACATGTCACAAAAATTCAGTTAGAAATTCAAGTTAACGCTAAATAAATGAAATAACACGTTAAATTGTGGCATTTTTTTAGAGGAAAATCCCGACGGTGTTAACATACTCAATTTATAGCCAAATTTGAATTATTGTTTGTCTCTTATATTTCTCGAGCCGATAGTTGAATCTACAACTAAAATCTTATGGCATGGTTGCCCGTTCTTAGTGTTCGGTACACCTGTTGCAAAACAATCTTCAATACATACGATATGTCCTAATCAATTAAGTAGTTCCAACCGGAACACCTGTTCTGTTTCACCCCTAAAGACATCACATCCACACACTCATTGTATGAGTCGTGAAATACGGGCCGGACCATATTGTTACGCAATCATCTGCAACTTAGTGAGAAATAAGCCAATAAACCTTTAAATACCCTTATACACAATCACCTCTACTAAAATTAATAATTATATCTCTCCTCAGTGGAAGATTTGGCCTGAAGCGCAGCCCTAGCAGGACTAGAATGGAGCCAAATGTTCCAGTGCTGCAATAGAAGTGAGCTAGTCGGATCAGATTTCATAGACCCTACCTGGCATGCACGCGCGAGTAACTGGACTATCTCTCCCCACCTTGCCCCGTTGAGAGTTGCCTTTGCAGCACTGCTTTCCCGCCCCAATCCTGGACCTTCTTCACCGACGACGCTGCTTGGCGACGAGATGGGGGAGGTGCTCACGGCTGTAGGGATAGATTCCCTATTTGTCTATTCGGTTTTTTGCAGGGTTTCGGCCTTGTGCCGGAAGGGTGTTCGACGGCGTCCTGTGCGAGCAACGCCGGTTGGCTACATGCGGGGATCTACGCGGCGGTAATTTTCTCCCATCTTTCGACGCGTGGATCACCTCCGGGGCGTCCTCAAATAACCTCGATCTGGAGGAAGAGGTAGATCTCTTTCAGCTTGATCTGTTGCTGCTTGGTTCTTCTATTGGGCGTGGTGCTCCTATAAGCGGGAACGCATGCATCTTGGCAGGGGACTCTGAGCTACTCCGCAAATAAGGCCGACGTTTAGATTCGAAGCTGCTGCAATATCCTTGCCATGTCTCCTACGATCCGTGGGAGGCTCCGGAGTATAAACAACAAAGAACTAGATTGGTTTGCCGTGATGCCATTGCATCGGCCTGCCTCTGTATTTATGTACGTAGATCAGGTTACAAGTACATAATCAATCTACAAACAACTTCTAGGCTTATCTAACCAGCTGTACAATGCATAGCTATTTTCTCAGGATCGCTACACAATCCGTTGGGATCTTGCTCACTAGCGCACGCACACCTTTTCTGATACCCATCAGTTCGGTTGCTTAACAGTCCCCCTCGATCACGACTGGTGGAGCACAAGTTGAGATCGTACTTCAGACGAACAAAAGCATCTCGTGGCAAGGCCTTGGTGAAGATATCTGCTATCTGATCAGCTGATGATATGAATCGCACATGTAGTGCACCGGCTGCAACCTTCTCATGCACGAAGTGAAAATCTATCTCAATATGCTTCGTGCGTGCATGGAACATGGGATTGGCAGTAAGAAAGGTTGCGCCAAGGTTTTCGCACCATAATGTAGGAGCCTGAACTTGGGTTATTCTGAGTTCTTTCAACAATGACTGTATCCACATGATCTCTGCAGTAGCATTGGCGATTGCTTTATATTCGGCCTCGGTACTCGACCGTGAAACGGTGGGTTGCTTTCTTGCACTCCAGGATATCAGATTAGGGCCAAGATAAACTGCAAAACCACCGGTAGATCGCCGATCATCCGGACATCCCGCCCAATCCGTGTCAGAGTATGCACTCAACTCGAGTGATGTTGATCGCCGGATGGAGATGCCGAGCTGAAGTGTATCTTGTATGTATCGAAGCACACGCTTTACTGCTGACCAATGTATATCAGTGGGTTGCTGCAGAAATTGGCAAGTTTTATTGACTGCAAAACACAAGTCTGGCCGAGTTAAGCAAAGATACTGAAGAGCACCTACGGTGCTTCTTTATCTGAATGTTTCTTCAGCATTCAGATGTATGCCACTGTCCTTGCTGAGACGTTCAGTACTTGACATTGGTGTTGGTACTAACTTGCATGTGTGCATATTCACCCGGCTAAGAAGATCTTCAGCGTATTTTGATTGATTGAGAGCTAGTCCATCACGTGTAGCTGTTACCTCAACTCCAAGAAAATAAGTGAGTGTACCAAGGTCTTTAACTGCAAAAGCACAGCATAGCTGACTGATCAACCGATCTGTGGCTTGAGAGCAGGAGCTTGCAATGATGATATCATCTACGTAGATTAGCATATAAATTGTGACTTTGCCACGGCTGAAAAGGAACAAGGAAGTATCCGCCATGGACCGCACAAAGCCAAGTGCTTGCACCTTCTGACTCAAAGTGGAATACCATGCCCTCGGAGCCTGCTTCAAACCATACAATGATTTCTGAAGCCTGCACACATAATTCGGCCGGGTCTGTTCAACAAATCCAGGCGGCTGATGCATATACACTTCCTCCTGTAACTCCCCGTGCAGAAAGGCGTCCTGGATGTCAACTTGGCAAAGACTCCAATTTCGGGAGACGTCAAGTGCGAGAATGATGCGGACAGTTGTAGGATTAACAACGGGACTAAAGGTGTCACCATAATCAACCCCATAGCGCTGAGAAAAACCTTGAGCAACTAAGCGCGCCTTGTACCGATTAATGGTATCATCTGGTTTCTGCTTGATCTTGTATATCCACTTGCAACCCACAACATTGTGTCCAACTGGTCGTGCAACTAGACGCCAGGTTGCATTTTTCTGGAGTGCAACATATTCGTCCTGCATGGCAGAACACCATTTAGGAGTGGCCAGTGCATCGTTGAGGTTAGCCGGTTCGGTGGCGGCAAGGAAGGACCGCTTCTTGGCATCGTAACGGATGATGCCATCGAAGATCTTGACAGGGTGAACCACACCAGCACGGTGGCGAGTATGCATCTGATGAGCTGCGCCAGCGTGTGGCTCTAGTTGGCCGGCCGAACGTTGTCCAACAGCATCGGAGGCAGCGGCAGTTGACTCGGGACTCAGCTGCGTGATTGGCTCGAGGCTCATAGAAGCCGAGGATCCAGTCCCGAAGGGTGAGCCAGGAGAAGCGCGAGTGGCCGGTGGAGTGCCTGGTGCAGTCGGCGGGGAAGGCGACATAGAAGCTGGCTCCGGAGCCGGGCGATTGCATGGCTCATCGGATGGTCCCCTGCATGCACAAAAGGACGCAGATCTGCATGATCCAGGTTATTAACGTGAACAGGAGAAATATCAGCACAAATTGGCAATACGTTTTCTGGTTCAGGTGGACTTGGAAGGAGAACAACATCTTCCTGATAGGGATTAATAGGGGAGGTAGGTCCGTCAGAAAACGGAAAAATATTTTCATCGAAGACTACGTCACGGGAGAGATAAATGCGACCAGTCGATCGATCAAGACACTTGTAACCATGATGGATGGATGAATAGCCGAGAAACACACACTGTCTAGATCGAAAATCAAGTTTGTGGGCGTTGTATGGTCGGAGGTTGGACCAGCACGCACACCCAAAAGTCCGTAAAAATTGGTAGTCAGGTTTCTGTTTAGTGAGAATTTCAATGGGAGTATAATTATCAATGACACGGCTAGGCATGCGATTAATAAGATAGGCAGCGGAAAGAATGGTTTCATCCCAAAATCGTTTGGGCATGGAGGCTTGGGCAAGTAGACTAAGAGTGGTTTCAACGAGGTGACGATGTTTCCGTTCGATGGCACCATTTTGTTGGTGAGTGTGCGGACAAGACACACGATGTTCAATGTCAATGTGCTGAAATTTTTTATGAAGTTTATGATATTCTCCTCCCCAATCTGTTTGGACAGAGCGAATTTTGGTGCCTAATTGCCTTTCAACACGATTCTGAAACTGATGAAAAACTTTCTCGACTTCGGATTTATGCTGGAGAAAATAAACCCATGACATACTTGCTATAATCATCCAAAAAACTCACATAATACTGAAAACGACCCGAAGATTTTATTGCCGGTCCCCATACATCGGAGTGTACAAGAGCCAGAGGTTCAGTAGAAACACGATTGGAAATTTCAAAGGGTACCTGACGCGCCTTGGCCTGCTGACAAGCATCACAGACATGGGGCTCTCCTATTACAGAAAAATCTAATTTATTTGTACGAAGAATTGAAGCTACAACTTGGGAAGATGGATGGCCTAGTCTCCGGTGCCATACTTCACGGGAAGGTTTGATGGTGTGGAAGCCTTGATGGCGTGTGATGGCTGGGACAGGGTATAGGCCGCCGCGACATTCACCTTCCAGAATTGTGGCCCTCGTTGTTCGATCCTTGATGAAAAAAGAGTTTGGATGAAGTTCAATATAAGCATTATTATCACGGGTGAGCTTATGAGCAGATAAGAGATTTTTGCTGAGCCTAGGTACACGGAGGACATTTTTCAGATGAATCGAACGTGAAGAACCAGAAATAGTAGAATTGCCAATATGCGAGATATTCAAACCTGATCGGTTTGCGACGTGGACCTGATCCTTGCCCTTGTAGCGGTCGTGGGTGAAGAGACGCTCGAGGTCGGCAGTCATGTGGTCGGTGGCGCCGGAGTCCATGTACCAGTTGGGGTCGACTGAGTAGTACTCGGAGGAAGATGACGGTGCTGATGCATGTGCGGTGGAGCGTGTCGTCGGCTGGATGCTATGGTCAAAGCGCGAGTAGCACCGGAGCGCGTCGTGTCCATATGTGCCACAGATCTGGCAGGTCGATTTCTCACGACCACGTTCCCCGCCGTTGCCTCCATTGCCGCGTCCAGCTCCATCGCCGCGGTTGCCGCCGTCGCGGCCGCCGTAGCCTCCATCGCGGCCGCCGTAGCCGCCCTGCTGGCCACGACCACATCCGCGGCCTCCTCGTGTGAAGTTGCCACACCCGCCACGCATGGCGTTGTTGCCGAAGTAGGCGATCTCCTGGGCCGGCTGTACCGGACCCTTCCTGGTCTCGTAGCTGACCAGGTGCGCATACAAGTCGTCGAGGGTGAGGTTGTCGTGGATGGTGATGGAGGTGACCAGCGAGTCGTACGAATCGCCGAGTCCGGCAAGGATGTAGGGGGCCGTCTCCTCCTCGCCAAGCGGGTAGCCAATAGAGGCCATCGTGTCCGCCATGGTCTTCATGCAATGGAAGTACTCGTTCATCGACTTGTCCTTCTTCTTGGTGTTGCCGAGCCGGGTACAGAGCTTCACCATGCGTGCCTTGGAGCGGGAGGCAAACATGTTAGCCAAAGTAGTCCATACCTGCACCGCCGTTGACAGGAAGAGGACTTGCCCGATGGTCTCGGGCGTGAGCGACGCCAGGAGCACGCTGAGCACCAGCTGGTCCCGGCGGAACCACTCAGCGTAAGCCGGATTGGCCACTGGCTCGGCATCCGCCTGGGCGGCAGGGATCGTCTTCGGAGGAGCAGTACTGCTACCGTCAATGTAGCCGATCAGATCATGGCTGTGGAGAGCTAGGACGACCTGTGCCTTCCACAGCAGGTAGTTCTCTCGATCTAGTCGGATGGTTATGGCGCTGCAAAGCGATGACAGGGAACGGACTGAGGTGGACGAGGTGGAACTGGCGGCGGAGGTGGTGGAGCTTTGCGTCGAGGAAGTCATGGCTGGCTAGGAGCAATATGCTCTGATACCATATAAACAACAAAGAACTAGATTGGTTTGCCGTGATGCCATTGCATCGGCCTGCCTCTGTATTTATATACGTAGATTAGGTTACAAGTACATAATCAATCTACAAACAACTTCTAGACTTATCTAACCAGCTGTACGACGCATAGCTGTTTTCTCAGGATCGCTACACAATCCGTTGGGATCTTGCTCACTAGCGCACGCCAACCTTTTCTGATACCCATCAGTTCGGTTGCTTAACACGGAGTTCTGATGACGGGCCTATAATCAAAGGATGGCGGCGGAGAATCTTGGCTGCATCGGGCTCTATCTCTACTATATTTTTGTGCACCTTGCTAGTCGCCATGGTGGCAGAGGATGGGTGTGAGGTCGCAAAAGAGTGCGAGCCGTCGTGGCTTAGGACTGTTGAAGCCCTTGGTTCTTTGAGCGCGTCTTCAATGGTCCTTGGTGACCAGATGAAATTACTTTGAGCTCCAGCCCTTGTTCAACCTCTATGGTGAGGCCCTGCTTGGAATCAGATGTTGCTGTGGTTTCTGTCGACATCAGAGCAAGTCTGTAGTCCATGTGACGGTGTCAAGCGGCGGCAAGCTCGATTTCTTCTTCCTCCTCGATGGTGGGAAAGAGAAGGACTAGATTGTAATTTCCTTTTTTTCCTAGGTCCTTTCTGCACTTTTCAGGGATCTATGTCTTACTTCTTACTTATGGGATCCCTTATAATTAACTTGTACACACCCACTGTATGAACTAGATGATACCCTGCGCGTTGCTGCGGCGATTTTGTAAAGGAACATTTATGCATTAAGGCAAATTTGAAGGCAATTTAAACAAATATACATTTCTCTATTGTAAACATGTATGGAAAAGTAGTCAATAAGTGTGCAGTGGTAACTAATAACTGTCTTTGCAGCAAGTTTTTTCATCTGTACAAATGATTGACTCTATTGTATTATCTCTCTTCAGTTTAGCAGTTATAGAATTATGATCAAATTGCTACTCATCCAAACACACCTTGGAGTTTCAGTTTGAAGAGTCATGGCACAGAAACTGCTATCTGCATGTCCTGAATCTCAAAGAAAACGAAGAGAAAGATGTTGAGTTTGTACACTAACTTCAATCCACTAATAAGTCCATATGTTTATTTGCTAGCTGCTTATTTTTTCCTCTTTTTTCAATATTTTCTTTGCCTTAGAAGTGAGCTCTAGCCAGCTCATCTCAACATTGGGAAAGGGCAGTCAGTATCCCACTGTCGTACTTGAAATTAGATAAAATCGAAATGCAGATAACAAAAGTTCACCCTAGCATGCATCTTCCTTGAAACAGAACTAAGTTTCTGAACAGATGCCGATGGATAACATGAATAGAGGAAGAAAAATTATAGAGATTTAAGTTGAATTAGCAGGGAAAAATGACATGAGAAGCATTATATAATGTGCAATTTTTTTTTTACAAAATGAAGTGATAAATTATGCGCACCTTCAGGTTACAATCTGTAGAAGAATGCAGAAGTCACCACACAACAACCTACAAATATTTGCATGTAGTGACTGAGAGACCATCATGGCAAAAACAATATTTTTTTTTATTAGCTCAGTGATATCTATTTCTGAATCCTACTGTCTAAACTGAAGATTACTACTAAATTGAATACCTCATTATCACATGACATGTACTTGTGAATCCTACTGTCTAATCTGAAAATTATTACTAATTTGAAAGCCTCATCATCAAATACGTGTCTACTTGTGAATTGGCAAAGTGTCGGAACTGAAATTTAGTATGTTGCAAGCCTCATTATAAAAAAAATCCTACGTAACTCCCTTTTGAAAGAACATGTCTGCCAGCAGTATGTCGAATAAAGATATTTCATAAAATCCTAGAGAATAGGAAACGTGCTTAATAAAGTATGCAGCATATCTCATCACGGAAGCTAGCAAGAGGCTTCAAAGTTGAGAATATCATACATGTTAAAGCTAATTAAATAGACTCCGTCAGCGTGTCAAAAATCAACCGAGTGCAGAAAATCCTTGCATAGCTTTAACTCGTGACATAAACATTTCAATGTTTAAACCGTTCATGGTGGAAAGCTGGAAGGAAAATAGAGCTGCACCTTTAGGATAAACTGATTAGCTGATTTCTGAAGTACATGAAGTTTAAAGAATAATAAACTTAAAGGACATGGTCACAAACTCACAATGTTTGTATCATACTGAATTAATAATACATGCATATGAATAAGAACTCGATATGTTGGATATGATAGCTCTAAAGCTATTGAAACAAAAGCTGAACCCACATATGCTGCTTCGATTTGTGAAGGTTATCTCTGAAAAATGGGAAGACCAACCAAAAAAAAGATCTACAAAACAATAGCTCCTCTGAATTATTGTGTGGCCACTTAAATAAACCAACTAAAATACTTTTAGAAGCATAGCAGGTAGCACAAACTCAGATACAGGAAAAAAAATAAAAAACCATATAACACACAATATTGTTTGGATGGACAAACAGAGGAAATAAATAGCGAGCGCACATAACAAATACATTAGCGAAACAACAGTACACGGATCATTGGTATATGCATGGCCAAATAATTAGAGGAAATATTGAATCCCGTGGAACCAACTTGGTGCTATACTGGTGATTCAACACACAGAGAGGGCCCTTTGGCTCATCTAGATTTGGTAATTCAGATCACATCTATAATCTGGGCAAGACCTTATCCAAATTCAGATCGAAGAGAATATGATCACATGAAACGGCATGTACACGTTAGAAGGGCCAGGTGAATCAGCTCACCGTGGCCCATATGTACTCCTCTAAGGACTCCTGGTACTTCAAGTAGAGCTGTCGCGAGTAGAGTTGTGCGGGGGCTTCAGCGCGATAGGGGAAACCGTTGATCAACACAACATCACCAAATCAGATCGAAATTGGGCATGGACGGAGGGAGAAGGGGACAAAGGCGACTTGTTACATGTAGAGTCCTTTGAGCTGACCAGTGTATACCCATCCTCCAGGTCGATCATTTCCTGCCCTTCTCCTGCTGTAGCCGCCAGTTCTACGACGCCGGCCGCAAACTGTTGAGGTAGGCTTCTGCACCTCTGCTGCGCTCGCCGCCGCACTGGGGTTTGTATTGTCGGAGGAGAGAGAGATGGGGAATGGGAGACGGGACAGCCATCTTATGAGGAGGGATTACAACGCATCCGCTTCCTCTTCCGCCTTAGTGGGCCGAAGGAGGAGTCAATGGGAGGGGCGTGGAGCACGGTTTCAGTTTTTTTTTTACTTACACCGGGGATCAACTATTGGCTTCTGATCTGAGCCATCTGCGGTCAATCAAACGGCTGAAAGTTTTATGGTGACCTGGAGGCATGAGAATGCAGGAAAATCTGATAGTGGGGGGCTCCTATTTAGATATAGTAGATTAACATGAGGCTTCTAACCGCTCCGGGGGCCCTCCCAGTTCAAAAAAAAAAAAAAAGCTGGCATAGTGGCATGCACGCATGTGTGTCGACCTTGGCCAAATGCCACTACCTGACGAAGCTTTAGGCCACGACACTCCTGCCTCCGCTGAAATTACTTCCAACTGCCAAGAGTATAGGAGCCCTGTCTACACAGCGTGCGAGTGAGCTATTTCTTTGCTTTCACCCGAAACAATGTCTTGCCACTACCATACAGCGTTGCTGCCTCGACCGATGGCAACTATCCGTCTGTCGTCTCCTGAAGAGCTTTTGTAACCAAATATCATAGCTTATTTATATGAAGAAAGAAAACAGAGGAAAATTCGACGCGTTATTTGGGTTTATGTACTTAAACAGAAAGAGGGAGGAGTTTCGTCTTTTAGGTCCTGAAAAACCTAAGTGAATTCCAATCTTACTCTCTGATTGTGCATCCGCGACACCAATGATCTCATTCAGTCGTTTCTTACTAGAATATCTCTTCTCTACTATATATTATATATTATTATCTCTACTACTTAAAAAGAACAATTCGTTCCGTCGTCCGTAAGCGAAGTGCTTCGTCCAACACCCGCTAACTCCTACGAATGTTGGCGCCGACAGGTGGGCCCATCGGAAAAAGGAAACACTGACTCCCCGCTTCTCCGGTTCTCCCTCTCACGCTCGTTCGTCTGAAGACCAAACATTCGACTCTCCAGATCCAAACATTCGACATAAAGCCTCCTCGCCCATCCCGCGGCCGCCGCCGCCACCACCACCATCACCACAACCAGAGGGACGACGCGGGAGAGGAGTGGCGCTCGGAACTCCCTGGGAGTCCCCGTCACCCCGGTCGACTGGTCTGACCTCGAGCCATCTAACCCCATCCCCGATTTGGGCAAGGAGACGAAGGAGCCACCTGCCATCCAACTCCCTCCCCGATCTGGGCAGGTAGACCGCGGAATCCGACCTGCCCTCGATGTCACATGGTGGTTCTTGGCGACACATGTGGTTCGTTGACTCGGATTTGCCTCCACAGGAGTATACAGGTCAATTACTGCTCTTGCTTTGTTCCTGCAGCAGTCTACCGAGCGTCGATTGCTTGCTTGTTGAATAGGTGCACGAAGTATGGTTTGTGGTTATTGATTTAATTATCCATGCCGATTCTGTCAATCTAGAAGTTATAACAGAATTTACTTGTAGCTACAAAATTGATTTAGTTGGATTCAGTATATCCTGTCGGAAGTAAATGGTGTATTTTTTCCTTAGCTTTAAAATTAGAGCTACTCAGTTGATCCGTCTCTACAGGAGTATACAGGACTACGAAATTTAAAATTAGAGCTGCTCAGTTGATCCTACCTATCGGCAGTTTAGAATGCCGGCTTGTCGCGCTGCATTATGTACATTTGGTTTTGCTTCATTGCATTTCACTGGTGTTGGTTCTGGCCCTCCTTTTCAGTGCAAAACTGTCAGTTAAGGACTTCATGTGCCATTACCTAAGATTGCCGATGGAATGCTAATTACTTCAATTATTTTCTGTTCCCCTGCAGCCAATGGAAATTTAAGCTAACGATGAGGTTAAATTGACCCTTCATGATCTTGTATAGGTAGCTTCTATCCATTCATTTCGTCAGTTTTCGTTAACTGCTTGTGATTAATTTTTTTTTGCAGCACTGCATAAAATTGACTGAGCCAAAGAGGTATAGGAAATTAAACAATCTCCTAGATGCTCTTGATTTAAACCAAGTTGTGATATTTTCAGATGAGAAGGAGGAATCTGAGAAGTCCTATGTTGCTAAGGATCTGCTTTCAGGCCACTTTTCTTCCCTCTCTCTGTCATTTTGGTGACTGATTTAGCTTCTCCGTAGAAGTGTCAAAAAGCACATGATCTGCTTCATCTGACTCCAACAAAAAATAGGTATCGTCTCATTGCACATGTTATGCGTTTTAGAACTAAATAATACACAACCTGATGCAAGTATCTTGGTCTTCGGTATGTGTAGTTCCTTATGACTTGATAAACTATAAGCCAGTCACATTCTCTAGGTCTGAATACCTGAAATTTTCAAAATTTGGAAGCTTACTGGAGTTACCTGACATTAATTTGTTTTTTCTCTTCAATATGTACTCCTATCACCCATTGTTGTCTTCTAATTACTAGATGGAATATTTGGGAAACTTGATACAAAAGAACAGCTAAAGTTTCAAAAAAGTAGCCAAGGATGAAGATGTGTGAATTGAAGAATTGTTAATGCATTCATCCGACATGTGTTTAGTCTGGCCATAAATGTAAAGTAATTATGTTTGGTTTCTTATGTCTTGGTTTATCTCTCAAGTATGACAAATGATTGTCAACTGCTTGTTGTATGCCACTAATATCTGACGAGTACTCAGTATTATCACTTCCCGTTCCAGTTTGTGAAGTTTGTCTCATAAAAACATGTCCTTCAGGTGTTGTGGACAAAATAAACCATTGAGATCGGTTGATTTTGGTTGGCAAACTATACTGGACAAAGTAAACATTGAGAGCTGCTCCACCATCCACAGACGAGGCCGCTCTTACCACCGCCAGATGCAGGTGCCACTGTCGTGTCCGCCTCAGCCGTGGTCTTCTCTCGCGTGTCCGCTGCCATCGCCAGTCCACCACAACCTGTGTTGAGGTTCGCCTCCTCATAAGCGACGCTAAGAACCAGGAATCGTCACCACCAAGCCTTCATACATGCGCATATGGTGGGTGGACGATCTGATGCACCGGATATCGCTGGCGCAGCGCCCGGTTGTCCAAGAATCAGCACACAGAAGGCTGCGCCGTAGTGCTCCATTGGGAGGAGGAAGACCTGAATACATCATTTGTTGGCATGTACAAACTTAGACGATGCTTTGTGGACGTGGAGAACAGTGGCGAGAACATTTTCCCGGCTCTGATTAACACCAGAGTCGCCTCGTCAACTTTTTCAGTCCAAACTTCTGAATAACAATCCCCCAATACCGGAGCCACCACCGCACCATTGCAGGTCACATGTAAGCATGATTAGCCTGATTTATGTAATAGATATCTAATTTTTAAATCCGTTTCAGTTCAGCTCGCGAATATATAAAAATGAAGTTTTCTACCCAGTTGCCTCAAGTAGTCTGGAATAGGCTGACAATATATTTGGAATTTTGTCTGCACTAGAATATGAGGGACACCACAACATTTGCTCTCTATAATTGGTTAGCATATAAGTATAAATTCCTACCATTGATGTGTTGGTTGATGAAGCTTCAGATGTTGAACCAGATTCCGAAGTGATTCCTATGATCCATGAAGAGTAATTTTCAGGTGTTATACAAGCTCTTTATTTTTAGCATTCTGGGAAGAGTATATTGTCATGAAATAAAAAATTATTGAACTCACATTGCTTTGTATCATGAACTAGGACTAGAATGTCTCAATTGATCAAGCCAATGTTGGGGGGAAGGTGAGATCAAGAGTACTGCTTGTGAAAGTTATTTAGCTTGTTAGCTTGTTCTTCTTAACTACAACAATGTTACCTTTTGGCCAAAGTGAAAGTACATTATTTTGTGAGACAAGTGTGAAGACAACCGCATGGAAAAAATCACGTCTTGTCTCAATTGTGGAAGGATGATGGCATTGAACCGAGGAAAAGTTTAATGGGTCAAAGTATACCTTGTCATGCGTCCCACAACAACAATGTATATGAAAGTTATTGCTTGAAGTTATCGCGAGGACATGATTGAAGTGTAATTGTATTAAATAAAAGATAATTGAAAGGTTATTCCTATCTAGATGCATATGATGTCGAACAGATCTCACTGTTTTGTAATACTATTTGGGCATATGGTTATCTTTCTGTATACATGTAAATATTTATGTGCAATACATTTACATGTACAATGAGGAAAAAAATCTTAGAATGTTGTGGCAACACACGACATTCAGCTAGACACCTTGCAGTTCTGAAATTTACATGTTTAGCACCTTGCGACTTTGAACTTAATTGTTTGACGCTATTTGTGTGAAACCACTAAATGTATAGCTAACCTCTTAATGGCACAAGAAGATAATTTTAGGTTGAATGCATAGCTAACCGGTCTCCTTTTTCACGATGGCGACGGTGTGGCTACAATGAGGAGGTGACAGAGGAGTGTTTGCCAAGTCGACTGCGCGGTGCAGTGCGACCAGGGAGCAATGTAGGGAGGTGGCATGCGTCGGGGCTGCCGGTCGACATGTGCGGTGGAGGTGCAAGATTGCTAGAGGTAAGCCGGCAATCACAAATCATGTTGTATTCATAAGAAATAATCGTTGGATAAGCCCTAACCATATTTATTTCTGGTTTTTCACACAAATGTAACAATATATCATCTCTGTGTAGACATTTTATGTAGGCAAATCATCAAAAATGTTCATCAATTCTAATGATCAGTTGTCATAATTTTAACAACGTCTATATAACTATGTTTCCACATGTGCCGACAAAAAAATTATGTTCCGTGGCAACGCACGGGCATTCAACTAGTATACTTAAAAAGAACGATTTCGTTCCGTCTTCGGTCGCCTTGTGATACGTCGCCCTTCGTCAATTCGCCCCGCGGATTTTTTCGGCCATGCGACACATCGCAGTTAATCATGAAACGCTCAATTAATACCCCCCCCCCCCCCCCCCAAATTAAGCATTGTAGCCCATGATTCCCTCTATCTACCTCCCGATCAACCTCCTCCTTCCCCCGACCCAGTTCCGAGCGGGCGGCCGACCGGCAGTCTGGGTGAGCAGGACATCGGCCTCTCCCCACCGCATCTACCCCTCTATCCGATCAAACCCCACCATATTTTTGCCTCAAGAGGTGAGCACCAACGGGCGCATGCTCCTGCGCGGCAGCGGCCGATGCATCTGCACGGCGGCACCCGAAGAACGGCGCCGGCCCGTGACCAGATCTGCCTCGTGCCTCCGCCTCTCTCAGTCTATATAAAATGAAACAACACCTTTGGACTGCTCGTCGATAACACCAGCGGTATGGTTGTTCTTTCTGTGGGTCGAACGGTGGCGTCGCAGGTGCAAGGCAAACTATGCGTCTGAGCGTCCACTCATGCTGCCCAGACCAACGACCGGGAGGTGCAAGAAGGGAACTGCATGCTACCTGCTGGGTTTTTCTGTATGCGTATGTTGTTTTTATTTAACTTTACATATGCTACCCCAAAGGAAGTTGAATATAATCAGGCCGTAGCATCAGTTATATTATTGAGTTGAACCCTGTCCAATTATCCGTGCGGTTTTGATTAAGTCTGATCTTAATCTGAATATGTTTTATTTCTTTGTGGTAAGAAGGTAATGGAATTGTTCATGTAATATCTCCAGGTGACGATCTGCTTGATTGAGGTATTAGATCATACTGTTGCATTTCGGCATGGAATTATGTTAAATTGAGAGCATGGTATTGCGCACTGTGTATTGTTTTTTTGGAAATTGGGAAGCTATGTTGCTTCCTCGAGTAGGCTTAGTAGGGTCTATCATCGCCAAGGCCGGAAGCATTGCCACATGAGCATGGGAATTTTGAAGCTGGCAATAGGAAAGTGTAGGTAAAATAAGTCTAGAATTAATAATGGGGAAGGGTTGAGTAGCCCACAAGAGATCAAACCATCTCGGTTTTTATATCTGAATAAGTTGCGTGATAATCACGTCCTAATCGGTGACTGAACTTTATTTTTTAAGAGCACATCTAAGTTTCATCGACGGAATCTCATGAAAAGGGTTCACAACTTTCATCAGAGCAAGTGAAAATCTCGGAATCTCATGAAAAGAGCTTATAGTGAGAGTGCATAACACAATTGTAGAACGATTATACAGGGCTAAAAAACCATTGTTCGATTTTCAACTGTATGAAAATGCTTCTAGCTATAATATGTTACATATTGGGTTTGGTAATATATTTGGGGTCAGTATGGAAAACTAAATCAGGATACAGAACATGATGCGAATCAAGAACATTCACCCTACTATTTCTTTTATAGAACTTCAAGATCCACTTGTAGATCCTTTATTTACGAAAGAGGCAATCATATTTGCAAACAACGCCAGCTCTCAAACTTGAAGCTGTGAGAAAAGATCCGACAATAGAAAAAAAATGGTCATGCACATCTCTTAACAGAGACAAACATAAAAGAATCAACACCACATGAAAAATCAGCAGCAATGTCGGCTCAATATAAACCAGGTTGCAATGGCGATATTTTCTCTCGGTTGTTGGACTATATTGTTATGCCTGCAAAGGTAACTGTGGATCTCCACATAAAATGATTTGACCATATTCATATACATATACAAACCGCTAATCTCCTCTAGTGTTGACATATTCTACACGTAGCAAACGCCATGGTGTTGCAATGGTTAAAGCAGGTTAGCATGTTGCCAGAGCAATGGTAATAATTTTGATTATAACTCTGGGTGGAAAGCCATTCAAAGAATCCACAAGTCCGCCATGTACTCCCTCCGTCCGAAATTAAATGTCACAAAGTTTGACAAAAGTGGATGTATCTAACACTAAATTATGTCTAGATACATCCACTTTTGTCAAACTTTGTGACATTTAATTCCGGACGGAGGGAGTATAAATTAAGCAAAAAAATGGTGTAAAGAAAATCACATATTTCGTTGAAGTCAAATTCCAATAAGTTGAAGTGAAATTTTATGAGATAAAATGGAATTATTGAATCAAGGTAAAAAAATACTTTTTTTTAACATGCCAGCTAGCATTAAGCTTAAAGTGAACTTTGAGAGAAGTGGCTAGGATTACTAGGTTTGATCATTTTCATGCAATCAATGGAAACGACGATTTAACACGATGAAAGGACACTCACTATTTGAGCTCTTTCTCAAGCATGCAGATAAGATATTTCTACCTTATGGCTGGAGGAAGTCAAACCTGCTTAATAATATGAAGCATGTTTCCGTAGAGCAAAGCATGTGGCTAATCAAGTGACGATCTTCAAGCCAGGTTGACCTGATCAAAGAAACAAAAGGTAAGAAATAAACCATTGATGAAAATAATCTAGACATAAATATAAGTAGAGGTGAGACTAATTATTTTACACCATGCTATATCTTCTAGATCTATAAAATACCAGAAACATGCTCACTACTAAATATCCAACCAAAAATCAAACCAAAATTTTGGCCTAAGCTGGCACCACCATATCAGTTTTTGAAGGTAAATTTAGCAAGCCATGGATCATGTTCTCACAATGAAATCTAGCAGTAATGGTGTAGTATGAGTTAACCAACCATAGTCCCAGCAGACAATAAAAGCTAATAATGTGTTGTCGTCATGATTAAAGCAACCTGAACAACCTGCTTATCTTGCACACTGAACTCTAACACATCACTTGGGAACGACAACTTGATGTAACAAGTTACATTTATAATCATATAGCAAGGTAGAAGAGGGTAAGTTTCTAAACCTAGTTAGAAGTAGACTAGCGTTAGACAAGTCAAACAATGCAGTATCAAACCATCTTACATCCAAAATCCCGACTAAAAAATTACATCTAGATGACAGTGAAACTAATCCTTACAAAAAAGAAGAATCTTTATCTAGGTATGCATGGATATTATTTGTTAGAATATGCTTTCCAAGATAACAAGAATAACAAATTACTTGTGGGGCTGATTTGGTAATCCAAAAGACCACAATTGGGTGATTTTCCAATAGATGAAACATGTGGACTTGTATACACGATAACAAAGGTTGGAATAACGATTCTATATTATTATTTGTGCACTGCTACTGCTCCATCATATCTTTACATTGCAACTGCTCTACATTAGGAGATCAGTATTGACAGATGGACAATCTATACTTCTTATAATGTAAAACCCCACTAAGATGCATTTATGATTTTTTCTATCTCAACATGCAAGCTATCCACATCATTCACTCTCTTAGCCAACCAATTGTCCATGTCATCTCAACTAATATTTATTAATCTCTACATGCATGCTACACATCATCTATGCATTAAACCATCTAATTGTTCACATTAGTAATTTATAATACCCGATATATTTCTAAATTTAGTATCGCGACTATGACCAATTAAATTTTGCATATTTTTTAGACAATATAATGTATACACCCTTTTGTTTATACAATATAGTTTCTAAAGGAATCCCCGCTGCAACGCGCGGGGTATATTTCTAGTATTATATTGATATGACACCAAGATAATTTAAACCAGGCCATACACACGTGATGAAAATTGGTTGCTTTACTGTCAGTGCCGTCATCTTTTTAAAGCAGAGCTGAATCTAATCACACCAAATGGATATTTTGCATAGATAATTTTAATTTCAATAGTAGATGCAGAGTCAAGCAGAAATGCAATCTAGGAGTAAAAAACACAGCCACAACCAGCTGGTATGATGTTTTGGAGTCCTCTCATCAACAGTTAACCTTGAAACATTGGTTGATCTTGATCTCTAAGACTTATATCATATTTGGGAATTTATGCTGACTCTAGTACAACTTCTCTTGATCATAATAAAGTGGAGCCTCGACAAGTTGCTTCAAGCTTAAAAACCAGTACTACTGAAAAAGTTATGTGGTTATTTCACTCTCCATTGCAAACACACAAGACATCAACCTAATATATTAAGATCAACTAAGTACATACATAGACAGTTCCCAACGGCAAAATAACACCTAATTTTTTTTGCCAAAAGTGACATATCTATGCTTCAATTTTGAATAACAGGAAGCTGGGGAGAATAGTATAGTAATCAAGGTAGCATAGATTTCAAATGGTTCTACAATGATATGCTGCATCTCTTCCATCCTCAAAGAATTAGCTGCTGCAGATGTTGTTTTCGCTCTCACATCCCAAGAAAGTTTAGTAGTAGTCAAAATGTGTAATCCTCCTAAATTCGTACATCAAAAAGTTCAGTATCACATCAAAACAAGTAGGGTGAGATCTATCAATTTAGTATTTACATGGTGGCGGCTCAAATGTTGAGGAATTTACACTTCCTCAAGGATGGCAAGCACCACAAGATTCCGATCAAAGTGACTCCTGCGGAAGCCACAAACTCAACCATGAGAGCTCTCTTGAACCCTGCAAATGCAAGCCTTACGGGTCACCTCAGACCAACAAAAATATCGGCATAAATGTGCAATATCTCCCCAACAAGTATTTGATGAACAACAAAATAATTTATCAATACACGTACTCCCCTCTTCTACTGGCTGGGACCTGGCTAGCAGCCACGTAAGCAGAAACGCGACAGCAGAGCTGCGGAAGGAGCGGAGAGCGATAATACTTCACAAAATTTATACTAACAAATGGGCATGGCCATATGCCTTCACGTATACAAATTCCATGGGGCATAAGCACACCCAGAAGAGGCGACCATTGCACGAGCTTCTCTTTGGAATCCAACAAAATACCGCAAGCGATCGATAAGTACTACGGAGACCAAAATCTATGTTTATTGCAATATGAGAAAAACTCAGAGCGATTTATCTAAACTATGTGTACCTTATATTGTATAAAATAGATCTTTAATATACCTGGCTTCCCTCTCTACCATGAATCACACAAGTTCCTCACCACTCCACGAATCTTTGGTACTGAATCCAAGTAACCCTGCTCTCCGGAGATAAAGTATACATGATTGTCGTGTAAAAGGTGCCCCATTTCAGTCACCAGCTAAGAAATTAATGGTATCTATCACTCATCAGTTTGCATCCCCTAAAGAGTAAAGATATAAATAAAAAACAACCAGATTACCTTGCGAGAAGCAAATTGGCATGTATGTAAACCGAAACAACACCAAAAACAAGGTGAAGTGCCACGACGAAATCCAAATCGGTGCAGCTATGCTTAAATCAAAATATCACCAAAATATGCACTGATATGGACAAAATCAGTACTAAAGTGCCATATGTGAGACTTGTTTCTTTATCAACTTCTTACTTTTGAGATGTAGCAAGAATCATAACCAAGGGCTAAATAATGAACAAAATGTTTAAGCATGTAATGTAATCGCAATAGTAGTTAAAAAAACATATCATGAAACAAAAAAAATCACCCTAAAACCAAATCTCATCCAGAATAAGATAGTGATGTGGTATATGAGACACCGCATACTGAATTTGAAATGTTTTTTTTACAGCAAAGCTGCTTCTAACAACCTACATGAAAGTAGTAAATTAGAACCATCAAAATACATATGGGCTCACCAGAGGATCAACCTAGGTTAAAAAAAAGCAATTAGAAATTATTAGTGCATCTCTCCTCAACATTACTACACCAAGACACTTTGAGTCCTATGATATTTTTAATTAGAAGAAAGTAAATTTTAGAGGATATTGCAGGATTGAAGCAAAGGTTAGTGCAAATTTTAGTTCCCACATGCGTAAAACCATGACGCTGATCCCCCTAGCTCCACGGCTAGCCCGGACATGAGAATATTGTAAGCATAGTGGCAAGGTTTTTGAGTCGACGAGTCATCGAGTCGTTCAGGGGTAGCGAGACTCTTGGTCGACTAGTCGACATGAGTATTTTAGCAATAGGTACTATAAAATCACTATATTATATGTATATAATTATATATGGATAGCAGCAGCCAGCAGAGCAGAGCAGCATCCGATGAAGGGAGTTGGGGGAGAATCCTGGGAGCAGTGGTCACCATTGGAGGAGCAGATCAGCAGCAGTAGGCTGGCAGAGGGAGAAGCAGATTAGGGAGAAGCTGGCGGAGGAGCAAATTAGACTGGACCTTCGGGCGGCGGTGCCATGGCCTTGTGGTGGCACCGTCCGGCTGGATCTTGGCCTCTTGGGGCGGCGGCGGCCAAAGGAGAGTCGTGAGTGGCAAACGTTTTCTGACTCGGGGGGGAAAACTGAGACTAGGTTTCACGGGAGGAGCTAGGCAAGTAATTTGGGAAAAAAATATGACGGTTGGGTCCAACTTCAAGTCGATTGACTCAAAAATGTGGACTAGTCGAGACTAGTCAAGACTAGTCGATTGAGTCTTTCGACTCAGCCAATGAGTCGAGTCGAGCTGCTGAGTCGGACTTCACTTTGCGACTCATCGACTAGTCGTTGACTAGTGGCGACTAGTCGCTCGACTCAAAAACAGAGCATAGTGGGCATCATCTCTGTCCAGAGGGAGAACGCGGCTTCTGTATCTGAAGCTGCATGCATGCTGATTGATCCTTCCTTGCATATGAGCCGCTCCATAATCTTCAACAGCTCATGCATATCTAAGCTGTTGCCAAGCTCTGGGAATCGAAGGCAGCAGTATCTTCGACCATGGAACTGAATCTGTGACATGTAGCACTCTCTGTACGCAACTGTTCCACTGCTGGGTCGCCTGCTATATTTGTAAGAACATATTAAGCCAAGCACCGGTACATTAAAGTGAAGCTGTGATACTATGGTATAAAAATGTTGAATACAAAGAAGCCCGGTCTACTGAAGTTTTGGAAATTAGATGCTCGAGGTGGCATGAGCTATAAAGCCAGGCGTTAAAATAGAAGATGCAAAGCAGGAGTTCTACAGTGCGGACTCGTGTCTAGAAGATTAATAGCTAATTACAGTCATCTACAATTATCTACCTAATGCCAGTGTCAGTTGCATGAGGAAGCCTAACTTATTGACTGCATGCCCAGTAAATGTGATGAAAAGTGCTATTCCAGGTTCCAGCCACCAACAGCTCCAGCATAATTAACTATTTTCAAGTGCTGAATTTACTCTTCAATATTGTTGGATTCATCTTTTAATTCTTTTTGTTACTTAGACTGGCACTTGGAGGGATTGTCACTGTGTCCTGCTTACGTGCCATGATATGAAGTCCACAATTCTAGGGAAATATCACTATATTCTTTACATTATAGTCTTGGTGATGCAGCTATGCAAACTACTCATCTCCTAATTTTTATAACCCTCAATAGTTACTGGATTCTGAGATCAAAATTTTATTTCATTTTACAGCCCAACATAACTTGAACTGAACGGACAATTAGTGCAGGTTTCAGCGATCATATCTGTGCCACTAACTGTCATTTACATAACAAGAGGAGTTTTTTTAGAATGACACTAATAAAGATATGTGGCATGATACAAACGACGTGGATATGAGAATAAAGACGTCGCAGTTATTTCAAATCTAGTCAACTACACATTTAAAATCTAGCCAACTACACGCGCATAACAGAGGACGAGTACCTTCCCCATGTATCAGTTGGAAGTAGCAATGCTACTCTCAGTAGTTTTGCCAAAACATGGGATGAACATGAAAACGTAGTTCATTTACGGAGTTTACCTTGGAAGGGAAAGTGTCACATGGTCATATGGCAGAAATGCAAAAACTATGAAAACCAGCTTCTGTTAATCTGTCAATTATCATGGAACACATGTAGGCTCTTGAAATTGTCCAATTGAATGTCCATGTGAATTCATCATAAGACAGTGAGAAAGGATGACAAAAAAAAATGCAAAATTAGACTTTTCTCAACAGCATATAAATCTTTCTTACTGCAAAATTGATGCAGATATGAATCGAGAACCAGAAGCTCACCAGGTAGATACTCTTTCAAGAGGGCAAGCAAACCAATATGGCAATCCAAGGACTCCAAGAGAATGAATATTTGAGGTGTCCCTGGTATCCAAGTTGTGTTTCAGAACCCAATGTCTTTGAGGAAATTAACAGGACTTAAAGTGACTAATGGTACAACTTGATTGTAAGTGAAATCCCTAATTATAATAATACCAATAAAATCTTACATATCAACCTGCATCACAGAAGAAAATACACTTCCGAAATTTTGAGACTGGCGATACAAGTTCACTGCAAGGGATCTTCTCCAACAGATTAGAGTGTTCTTTATCACCTGATAACCAATTCATGTCCATTTCCTTAAGGAGAGCATGCCTCTCATCAATCATTTCCTCATATAACTCAACTGTTGCAGAGCTACATTCACATACTTTAACTCCCCAATGAGCTATGAATAAATATGTATAATGTGTGTAACAAAAGAATTCGTACTAACCTCTTAGGGTAACCCGTGTTTCACCAGTTTGACATCTTCAGAATCCATGTTGTTTTAAAGCTTAAAAGCAGGAACAAGATTATCCACCAGGCCACCACTAAAATATCCAAGCTAGTAATTTATTTACAGGGCCAAACGAATCTCGATCTTTGACCTTATTATATCCTGGCAGATTACAAAATAGACTTACTCTACATATATCCCTTTCTAAGAATTTTCATAGGTAACTAAGGGATTAAAATTCTATACTCTCTATTATGATACACTACAGAGTATAATTCATTCGTAAAATAGACTTAAGTTTCAAAATAGATGCTTTGGGTATGGGCGTACCATCAGGTCTAGAAGATCTATCAAGGTTATAGAATTGGTTACTCTACGCACATTCAGTGACTAGTAGGTACATACCCACTCCAAATACTACTGAACAGTAAGCTATTACCATGTGGAACAATAACTTAGCAATTATAGGTGGCATATTTGATTCTATGCCTATAATGCGACATGCTGATATAAAAGAAGGAAATGAACAATGCATTTGTCCATATCTCAATTTTTACACTCACCTGCAATTTTCTCACAACAAGAGCAAGCTCCATTAAGTTTGTCTAACCTCCATTGAGCTTATAGAACTTGTCATAAGTTGAGCATGCGCTTAGCTCAGCACATTCAGAAAAGTGGTGTGCAGATAAGATAGCTGAGTTGGGCATGATTACCACAAAATATAAATTACTATGAAAGGATAATTTACTTCATAATTGAAATAATGTGTCACGTGAAATTATTTGTTAGTCGATCAAAAGCGTCTCTTCATTGCAACTTATTATTTGTTAAAATATAGGACATATAAGAGGATACAAACAATTCAGATTCATAGCTTCTTGAATATTATCTCTGATTATAAGAATTTAACAAGACTCTATGGAGGAATTAGAAGCATATATGCAATATAGAGGTCAATAGCATAAAAAGTAAATAAAACACTCAAAAATCATTGCGGAGACTTACATAATTCAGAAGCTTGACAACCTGGATTCTCCACCATCTACACAAAAAACACAATGTTTTCCAATGGGTCGCAGAAAAACACTATAAATAATTAGCAAATTTCTTGGAAACTACTCCCCAAAGAACCGAAACAAGGTCATGTGCATTACCATCAAACATGACGCTCAGTCAGTCTGTTGCGACATTCCGTCGAGCACCCTGCGTGCATCATTCATGACGAAGACCGAGGATCATGGACCAGCGAGCGGGTAAGGAGCCCACGGTGGCTAGGCCCAACATACGTAGCCGGGCCTAGGAATGGAGAGCGGAGATGTATGCAGGAGGCGAGCCGCCGACAGATTTTGGCGTGGTCATCAACGACAAAAGAATGAGCCAGGGGAGGTATGGATGAGGCAGATGAAAAATGAAGAGGATGAGGAAAGATGAGAACAAGTCATACCTTGCTACTGTTTCTCCATCCCATCGCTGAAGCCATCCACACACACGGAGTCCCTCCCGTCCATCGCTGCCGCCAGGTCGCTCCCCACCCTGTCGCTAGGATCCCGAGCTCCTCCGCATAACCCTGAGGTTGACCGCACTTGTTCCGACCTAGCCCTGCACCCGCATCATCCTACGAGGGGAGGAGAACAACCAGAGGCCGCTAGTGAACTCGGGAGAAGGCGGCGGCTGCAGCGGGAGGAGAGGGCCATGCTAGGTTTTTTATTGACCTCCTCCCGACTCCTCACGCGTTCATCAACGAAAAATTAGGGAGGAGGCAACGAGACAAAACTGCACGCCAAAACCAGCCCCAGCCCGCCACGTGGATAGTCTAGATGGGCTGACAGGTCCTTCGCACTTCTTGGCTTAAGATACTTCCTACTTGCATGCCTATATTTCACGTACTCCTTACTCTTGTCTCCGGATGGCACCCGCCGGGTTCGGGGCCGGGTTTGGCACCCCCATACCCGCACCCGGCCTTTCTCCCCGCACCGCAAACCCGCCCCATACCCGCCATCGGGTCCTATTCTCCACCAGACCCGCGACCCGCCGGGTTTCGGGGACCCAACGGGTACCCGGTGGCGGCGGAACTCGAGGAGCCAGAGCAGGGGGCGAAGGGAGCTCAGCAGGCAGCGACGGCTTCCAGGCAAGGTAGAGATGAGCGGTGGTCCGTGGGCGTTGTCCGTCCGCGATAAAGCACACATCCGCGCGCGAGAGAGGCGGTCGGATTACTGGATTCGTGTGATAGGGAGAGAGGATGGACGGGGAAAGCTATGTTGTGTGCTTGAGTAGAGAGGCTCCATGAGGAGGAGGGACTCCATGGGAGGAGAGGAGCCATGGCTGGTACTAATCGGAGAAGCAGTGGAGGGAGCACCACCAGAGGAGAGAAGAGACGGAGAAAAAAGATGCAGATAAGGGAGAGAGAGACTAAGAGAATGGTCTGGTGCTGCGTGCGTGGGGTGTCGTGTGTGTGCTGCGCGCTGCGTGCGTGGGTCTGGGGTGTGGTGTTTTGTGTGTGCGTGTGTGGTGAGTGGCTAGTGGGTAGGTGAGAGGGTGCAAGGCAATGACATGTGGGGCCACATTTGCTAGTCGGGTCTGCGGGTTCATGGGTCCGGGTTTGGCAACCTCATACCCGCCTCCGCTAGACCCGGTGGGTCTAGATATTTACCACTAAGCCGACCTGTGGGTATAGATTTCCACCAAACCCTCCCCATTTAGGACGGGTACCCGTCGGGTTGGCGGGTATCGGGTACCCATTGCCATCCGGACTCTTGTCCTCTCATTCTTCTGTCCTAACCATAACCCAACTTCTCTTTCGTGGCGTATCATCAAGCCTCGCTGCAACGCGCCACCATGGGCGCCGTGCACTCTTCACTAGTCCAGGTTAAGCATTGTCTTTTTTTATTATTATTTTCATCATGGGCTTTGCATTGAGGAGGCAGGCACCGGATATTTTTCCTACCGTGTTCTGACTGAATTATTGATACATGGAGTGGCAGCAATCTTCCAGCACATGCCCTTTTTCTCATAAAGGGAGTGCAGGAGGGAGGTTATGTGCCAATCTTCCATCCATCTTGATACTATTAGTTAGAAACTTAGAAGGAAAAAAGTTCCAACGACAAACGCGGTGCAACAAGTTTAATCCCAGAGGCAAGAAGTTCAACATAATCTTGATATGGTACAAGAGGAGGAGAAGCAAATCACTTGATCAGTTAAATCCTTGTGAGTTCAACCCTTTCTTTTCTTGATGTCATTTATCATCATAAATCGTTCATGTCTTAATGAAACTTCTCAAGTAATTTGATCATTTCATCTTTGCTTTGGCAAGGTTGTACAAGACATCCGAGCTATTGTAGGTGAAGGAGCAAGGGCAACCGCAGCCCCTTCCACGCCGAGAAAGCATGGCTGTTTCATGGTATTCACCCTCGTGGAGATGGAGGAGGCGACCGGCAGGTTGAGCGATAAAAACGTCACCGACAACGGAGGCTTTGGCCGGGTGTATAGGGATGTGCTGAAAGATGGGCAAGTACCTTTAAATTTCAGAGGAATTATGTCCCTTAATTTCACTAGATGGTGTTGTTTTTTCAGTTAGCTTTTCCTGGTATTATTTTCAGTGCACTGAATATAGGCAAGAACTAGATACTTTCAGAGAAATATACCACTTAATTTCAGAAGATGGTGCTGTTTTTGTCATTTAGCTTTTTCTTCAAATGTAATTTCCAGTTAGTATTAATTTTACCACCAATAATTCGGTTTACACGAGAACTTCTATTTTGGTCTACTCCCTCCGTCTCATATTAGTTGTCACTAATATGGATATATCTAGCACTAAAATATGTCTATATACATCCGTTTCAGAAACAATTAATATGCAAAGTTTTAAATTGTAACATCCCAAGTATGAAAAAAATAGCTTTTAGAATGTTTGCTCTCTGTTATTTTATGTTTGCATCATGGCATCATGTTCATTGCATTTGTTTTGTTTGTTTTCCTTTTGTTTTCCTCTGTTTTCATTTGTTTTCCAACTGTTTCCATTTGTTTTCCTTTGTTTTCTATTTGAATTTCAAACCAAAATTCAAACCTTTTGTTTCATCCTTGTGATGTTACAATTTCCAAATGAACATTTCAAAATAAAACAATCAATTGTTTCCATTAAAGTGTGATTTCCAAACTGTTGTTTTGTTTCTAACAGAAATTCATCTAATACAAAAAACAATTGAAATTCAAACATTATTTCAAATGCTTGTTCATACTTGTCATGTTACAATCTTTTTCAAATCAAAAGTTCAATTAAAAATCTCATTTGTTTCCAATTAAAATCATTTGATCACCCTATTTAAATCTTGTTTTCTATAACTCACTTAATAATCAAAATTCATTCAAATTGCATTAAAAATTCAAAACACATTGTCCACAACAACCACCATGTTGAACTTATGGAAATCACACAACAATCATAACCTTTTGCTTCCAATTAAAAATATATGTCCACCCTAATTAAATTATTGTTTTCAATAACCACTTAATATAAAGATGATTCAAATTTGATTTAATTTGCAAACAACAAAAGAATTTGAACTTTTTAAAATTCCAAGATTGGCAAGTGGTTGCTTTTGACTTAATAAACTCACCCAATTTTTCTCACATTTTTCCTAACCTCAAACCCTAGCTTTATTCTTCCTTTTCAAATCAGCAAAAAAAAAATAACAAATCAATTAATTAAAAAGAGCAAGGGAGAGAGAGAGAGCAGCAGGCCAACTCTCCCCTCAGCCCAACACCACCCCAGCCCACTTCTTTTCCCCTAGGCCCGCTTAACCCTTCTTCTTCATACGGCAATCATCAGAGGGGAACACGTCGACATGTTCAGAGAACAGACGGTGATCACCACCTACACCTCCCCTATAAACCTAAGCTCTTGCCCTAGGTTCCCCCCAACCTTCCTTTCTCCCTCCTTCCTCTCTCCCCCGCCACCTTCTTCCTCTTCCTCCCCTCCGTTCTTCCCCTCCCTGAAACTCTCTGTACCCACTCCACCCGAAGCTCCACCTGCCGCCGGTGATCGCCGCCCTAGGGTCCCCCTCCGGCCGCGGTGAGGGCGGGAATGGAGCCGCCCCACCGCGGGCTCCCTTCTCCCCCCCTCGGTTTGGACGGGGATGGCCGGAGCCGCCGCCGCCGTCCGCCCCAAGGCGCCCTCGCCTCCCTGTCCGCTGCACCTGCTCCTGCCCCGACCACGACCTCCTCCTGCCTCGAGCGCACGAGGTGAGCTCCTCCCCCTCGACCGTCTCCCCTCGCCTCACCTCCCTCTCCCTTCCTTTCTCTCCCCACACCGCACTCCCCTCCCGTGCTTGCAGCCGCAGATGGCCGCAACGATCGCTGCCATCGCTGCGTTCTCTGTCGAGTTGCAGAGACATCGAACAGTTTTAGATTCAGATTAAAAACCCGCCAGTCTGAACCATATCCAACCCCCGCAGTCCCTTCTATCACAAGCAGCAGCACAGCCCAGTTGGTCTGCTCCCAGCGCGCGCAGGCAGAGGTGCAGGGTTCGATCCCCAGCTCCCCACCTTTTCTGTCTGTTTTCCGAATTGGATTCAGGGCCGTTTCTGAACCATATCCACGCACCTGCTCCTACTCTGTCACAACCAGCAGATCCACCCCACTGGTTAGAACCCTTGCACTCCAACCACAGCTCCCTGGTTCGAATCCCCCTTCCCTCAATAACACCATCTTTTTATTTTCCAATTGTTTGGTCACAGAAACATCTCAGAATCACAGCTAGGTCCTTGCTACTTATTTTCTAAGTCCCTGTAAAATATTTTTCTAGTCCCTAATGAATTAAAAATGGCAGATTTGCACCTTAACTTGTAAAATGCATAAGAAATTCATCCCAACTCCAAATTCAACATTTTTAGTATGTTTTCTGTACCAAATTAAATGCTCTATCCAAATATAAAATTTGTTTACTGTTTTGAATATTTTAAATTGGTGAAATATTTAAAAACTTGCTTAATTCACTTAAACTTGCAAAATTCATAACTTGGGCATAAAAATTCCAAATTCAGCAAACTAAATATGTTTTCCAATCAAATTTTCATGTACTTTCCAAATATAAATTTTGTTTGCTGTTTTGAATAATTTAAATTGCTGAAAACAACTGTTTCTTGTTTAATGCATTTAAAATTGCCAAAATAATAACTTGCTCATTTTAAATCCAATTTCAACAAATGAAATATGTTTTCCTTGCAAAATTAAACCCTCTTTCCAAATATAAACTTTGTTTTCTGTTTTGAATAATTAAAATTGGTTAAATGATTTAAACCTTGTTTAAATCATTTAATATTGTTAAATTCATAACTTGATCAAATTAAATTCTTTTGGGACATATAAAATATGTTTTAAACCATAAAAGCATAACATTTTCAAATATGAACTTCACTCAATGTTTTGCACAAATAAAAATTCAAATAAGTTCATGTTTGAATTAAATTCATTTAATTCTTGCTTAAACTTGTTTAATTCATAAATAATTTATTTGAAATCCTTTTTCAACAAGTGAAACATGTATTCCACCTAAAATTGTGTGAAATTTCCAAATATGAACTTTGTTATCTATTTTGAACAATTAAAATTGGTGAAAACAACAAATGTTTGTGTGACACCCTTAAGAAACCAAAATTCCAAAACTTAATAAATGAATTTCTAAACTTGGTAAACCTTATTTCCAATTGATTCTATTGTTGTTATTTTGTTGTTTTCCTCATCCATGCATCATGCTAACTCACTTACACATGATGATTAGTTGTAGAACAATTAATTCAACCATAATTCATGGGCTTTTCATATGCAATCCAAATTGCCTGAGGGTCCATTTAATCATGTTGTTACCATGTCAACTAGTTTATTTTTGGATGCATCAATTAAACTATCATGCATCATCCCATGTTTGTGCACTATGCCATGGTATTGATTGTTTATCTTTCTGCATTGTTTGTTTGCTTCTTCTCGGATAAACGACGACGTTGAGACCGACGACACTTACGACACCCCTTCTAAGGATTTAGCTCAGTACCAGGCTACTGGGTTTGCAGGCAAGTTATCACTCACATGAACCATCGTGTTCCTTTCAACATTGGTTACCGATACTTTCCGTTGTCTATTCTGCTAGCCCTATGATTAGTTGTTTCTGTTACGAACCTATCACATGAATCCCTTAACCCTGGTATTGCCTCACCTCCATACCTATAACCATTGCTTGTTGCCCGTGTCTTACTAGCATGCTTAGGGTTGTTTTGCTCGAGTCTGTTACCCGTTACTTTCTGTTACTACTCTATTATGTTCTGGGGGCTCGATGTTTAATCAATCAATCATGCTAATGTTACTATTAATAATAAATTTGATGATAAGGCACCGGCAGGAGGCCCAGGGTGGTTTTGAGGCCTGCTAGTGTCGACCCTAATAGGAAAAGGGTCTTGTCTACCGATCCATGATGAGCGCCTAACCACATGTGGGGAAGCGAGTATGGGCGCCCCCCTCAATTTGATTCGATTCGCATCTCGTCCAAATCGCCTCATTTAGTTCGTGTTTTCCATTGGCCGCATGCATGATTTTGCGTGCCCAGGCCAGGGTGGAACTTTTGTAGTCGGCATATAGGGGGACACGTTCTTAGAGTGCTATGAGGGTCCCTTTTCTTCGGGGCTCGATTAGCCGTGCGCCCAAGGTTCTTTGGGCTTGATGCGAATAAGAGTTGGGTTGTGTTGAGTACCTCGCTTGGTGGGTTTGATTCCCATCTGGCAGGTTATTCTTACGTGTACGGCCAAATTGGTGCAACCCTGCAGGGATAAATCTTCTCGAGAAGCCGTGTTTTCCGCGGTTATGGACTACTTGGTGAAAGTACTGGCTAACAAGTACTCAGGACAACTTAAACCTAATGATTACCAACCTTACACCCAATGATTAACAACTTGACTAGTAATAGGTTTGTTGACACAACAATATGAACCAACATTTATCCAACTGTGTGAGTTATCCTCGGATTGCTTCTTTGGATAAGGGGCGAGATCCAGGATGGGTTTGTTTGGTGGTTAGCTATAGGTGGTTACGGTACGCGATCTTATCTCCTTTCTGTTTAGCCGGAAGTGGTAGTAACTCTGTAGTTGGTTAGAGCAGCCAGTTGCAGCATCTTTTATATCCCCTTTCCTCCGTTGAACCCAAAGCATCTGTGCTTGGTGTTGACGGGTTACACTTTGGTGAACTGTGAGTCTTGCTTGCCAGTACGATTATGTACTGACCCCTTTGGGGCTGTGGTTTCCGCAGACTACGTTTCCGAGGATCTACATGGTGGCTACTACGTGGAGTATGACGAGACTGCTGACGAGTAGATAGCGGACCCGGGCAGGATCCGAGACTTCGTGGATGGGCTCCGTCTGTTCGTTTCCGGCCTCTTAGGCCTATTTGGTTCTTGTCTGTACTCAGACATGTTGAATGCTTCCGCTGTGATGTAATGATGAATTGTTGGGACATGTGTCCTCTGGATGATTGTATTTGCTATCTCTGCTCTAATGAGAGCAATTTGCAACTTATTTCCATCTTTTGTGTCGTAGAGATCTGTTGTGATATCACTTGTTCCAATGCCGTTGACGTACCCTGTGTGTATGTTTTGAAGTACGTCAATGGAAGTATCTGGATTTCTACGGGATGGTTTGCGCAGACGATGAATAGTAAGAGAATGGTTGTCACACGTTTACGTGTTGGCCTGCTCATATTGAGATGCGGGTGCCGGTATGCCCCGTAAGCCATTTCTCTACTGTTTAACGGACCTGTGAGTATCCCCTAGAAGTCCGAGTGCGACAAATGGTATCAGAGCCTGTCTGCCTGTAGGATCCCTTTTTACTCGTCGCAGTTGAGTCTAGAAACTATTTTGTAGCTATATAGGAAAAATGAAACGTGAGAGTAGGAATTCTGTTCTTTTTCTTCTTTCCCCACCCACCCTCCCTTTTCTGGTAAGGAAGTGCAACGTTGTTTTCTCTTCTCATCTAAGCTTTCAAGTTAGGATTTCACGTATTCTGGTTTCTCTAGGATGGTTATATCTACTAGACCATAGGAATGGAGGTGGTTGTGACATGATTTATCATGTTGCCTACTCATGATTGAGAACGGAGGCGTGTAAGCCCCGGAAGCAGATCCTCTATTCCTTAAGCAGTAGATATTGATCCTTTAGAAGCCCGGATGGGTTTTCCGTAGTACCTCAGGAGTGTTTTGGTCTCGTTTTTTCCGGTGTTGCTTCGTTATCCTGTTCTTCTCAACATCCTTTTCGTCCGTTGAAATCTTGTTGTTGCTTCCCATTTCAGTTCTTCCACCGGCATCTAATCAATAACTCTGTTCCACCCTTCTGACAGATAGTCTATTCTCAAAATGAATCAAGTCCTATTCAGCTATACACCCTCAATACAAAACCTATCCTTTTACTTGAAAATGTTCCGGTGGTTTGCAAATTCCCTAACGTCTATCAAACGTGCACGATGTGTTTCACGTGTCACAGTTCAAGAGGATCTTCCCAAGAAGTATCCGGGCCTTTTCTTTTCTCAGTAGGAATCTCGGGGCGCGATTCCTTCAAGGGGGGGCGTTTTGTAACATCCAAAGTATGAAAAAATAGCTTTTAGAATGTTTGCTCTCTGTTATTTTATGTTTGCATCATGTTCATTGCATTTGTTTTGTTTGTTTTCCTCTGTTTTCATTTGTTTTCCAACTGTTTCCATTTGTTTTCCTTTGTTTTCTATTTGAATTTCAAACCAAAATTCAAACCTTTTGTTTCATCCTTGTGATGTTACAATTTCCAAATGAACATTTCAAAATAAAACAATCAATTGTTTCCATTAAAGTGTGATTTCCAAACTGTTGTTTTGTTTCTAACAGAAATCCATCTAATACCAAAAACAATTGAAATTCAAACATTATTTCAAATGCTTGTTCATACTTTTCATGTTACAATCTTTTTCAAATCAAAAGTTCAATTAAAAATCTCATTTGTTTCCAATTAAAATCATTTGATCACCCTATTTAAATCTTGTTTTCTATAACTCACTTAATAATCAAAATTCATTCAAATTGCATTAAAAATTCAAAACACATTGTCCACAACAACCACCATGTTGAACTTATGGAAATCACACAACAATCATAACCTTTTGCTTCCAATTAAAAATATATGTCCACCCTAATTAAATTATTGTTTTCAATAACCACTTAATATAAAGATGATTCAAATTTGAATTAATTTGCAAACAACAAAAGAATTTGAACTTTTTAAAATTCCAAGCTTGGAAAGTGGTTGCTTTTGACTTAATAAACTCACCCAATTTTTCTCACATTTTTCCTAACCTCAAACCCTAGCTTTATTCTTCCTTTTCAAATCAGCAAAAAAAAACAAATCAATTAATTAAAAAGAGCAAGGGAGAGAGAGCAGCAGCAGGCCAACTCTCCCCTCAGCCCAACACCACCCCAGCCCACTTCTTTTCCCCTAGGCCCGCTTAACCCTTCTTCTTCATACGGCAATCATCAGAGGGGAACACGTCGACATGTTCAGAGAACAGACGGTGATCACCACCTACACCTCCCCTATAAACCTAAGCTCTTGCCCTAGGTTCCCCCCAACCTTCCTTTCTCCCTCCTTCCTCTCTCCCCCGCCACCTTCTTCCTCTTCCTCCCCTCCGTTCTTCCCCTCCCTGAAACTCTCTGTACCCACTCCACCCGAAGCTCCACCTGCCGCCGGTGATCGCCGCCCTAGGGTCCCCCTCCGGCCGCGGTGAGGGCGGGAATGGAGCCGCCCCACCGCGGGCTCCCTTCTCCCCCCTCGGTTTGGACGGGGATGGCCGGAGCCGCCGCCGCCGTCCGCCCCAAGGCGCCCTCGCCTCCCTGTCCGCTGCACCTGCTCCTGCCCCGACCACGACCTCCTCCTGCCTCAAGCGCACGAGGTGAGCTCCTCCCCCTCGACCGTCTCCCCTCGCCTCACCTCCCTCTCCCTTCCTTTCTCTCCCCACACCGCACTCCCCTCCCGTGCTTGCAGCCGCAGATGGCCGCAACGATCGCTGCCATCGCTGCGTTCTCTGTCGAGTTGCAGAGACATCGAACAGTTTTAGATTCAGATTAAAAACCCGCCAGTCTGAACCATATCCACCCCCCGCAGTCCCTTCTATCACAAGCAGCAGCACAGCCCAGTTGGTCTGCTCCCAGCGCGCGCAGGCAGAGGTGCAGGGTTCGATCCCCAGCTCCCCACCTTTTCTGTCTGTTTTCCGAATTGGATTCAGGGCCGTTTCTGAACCATATCCACGCACCTGCTCCTACTCTGTCACAACCAGCAGATCCACCCCACTGGTTAGAACCCTTGCACTCCAACCACAGCTCCCTGGTTCGAATCCCCCTTCCCTCAATAACACCATCTTTTTATTTTCCAATTGTTTGGTCACAGAAACATCTCAGAATCACAGTTAGGTCCTTGCTACTTATTTTCTAAGTCCCTGTAAAATATTTTTCCTAGTCCCTAATGAATTAAAAATGGCAGATTTGCACCTTAACTTGTAAAATGCATAAGAAATTCATCCCAACTCCAAATTCAACATTTTTAGTATGTTTTCTGTACCAAATTAAATGCTCTATCCAAATATAATTTTTTTTTTACTGTTTTGAATATTTTAAATTGGTGAAATATTAAAAAACTTGCTTAATTCACTTAAACTTGCAAAATTCATAACTTGGGCATAAAAATTCCAAATTCAACAAACTAAATATGTTTTCCAATCAACTTTTCATGTACTTTCCAAATATAAATTTTGTTTGCTGTTTTGAATAATTTAAATTGCTGAAAACAACTGTTTCTTGTTTAATGCATTTAAAATTGCCAAAATAATAACTTGCTCATTTTAAATCCAATTTCAACAAATGAAATATGTTTTCCATGCAAAATTAAACCCTCTTTCCAAATATAAACTTTGTTTCTGTTTTGAATAATTAAAATTGGTTAAATGATTTAAACCTTGTTTAAATCATTTAATATTGTTAAATTCATAACTTGATCAAATTAAATTCTTTTGGGACATATAAAATATGTTTTAAACCATAAAAGCATAAAATTTTCAAATATGAACTTCACTCAATGTTTTGCACAAATAAAAATTCAAATAAGTTCATGTTTGAATTAAATTCATTTAATTCTTGCTTAAACTTGTTTAATTCATAAATAATTTATTTGAAATCCTTTTTCAACAAGTGAAACATGTATTCCACCTAAAATTGTGTGAACTTTCCAAATATGAACTTTGTTATCTATTTTGAACAATTAAAATTGGTGAAAACAACAAGTGTTTGTGTGACACCCTTAAGAAACCAAAATTCCAAAACTTAATAAATGAATTTCTAAACTTGGTAAACCTTATTTCCAATTGATTCTATTGTTGTTATTTTGTTGTTTTCCTCATCCATGCATCATGCTAACTCACTTACACATGATGATTAGTTGTAGAACAATTAATTCAACCATAATTCATGGGCTTTTCAGATGCAATCCAAATTGCCTGAGGGTCCATTTAATCATGTTGTTACCATGTCAACTAGTTTATTTTTGGATGCATCAATTAAACTATCATGCATCATCCCATGTTTGTGCACTATGCCATGGTATTGATTGTTTATCTTTCTGCATTGTTTGTTTGCTTCTTCTCGGATAAACGACGACGTTGAGACCGACGACACTTACGACACCCCTTCTAAGGATTTAGCTCAGTACCAGGCTACTGGGTTTGCAGGCAAGTTATCGCTCACATGAACCATCGTGTTCCTTTCAACATTGGTTACCGATACTTTCCGTTGTCTATTCTGCTAGCCCTATGATTAGTTGTTTCTGTTATGAACCTATCACATGAATCCCTTAACCCTGGTATTGCCTCACCTCCATACCTATAACCATTGCTTGTTGCCCGTGTCTTACTAGCATGCTTAGGGTTGTTTTGCTCGAGTCTGTTACCCGTTACTTTCTGTTACTACTCTATTATGTTCTGGGGGCTCAATGTTTAATCTATCAATCATGCTAATGTTACTATTAATAATAAATTTGATGATAAGGCACCGGCAGGAGGCCCAGGGTGGTTTTGAGGCCTGCTAGTGTCGACCCTAATAGGAAAAGGGTCTTGTCTACCGATCCATGATGAGCGCACTAACCGCATGTAGGAACCGAGTATGGGCGCCCCCCCTCAATTTGATTCGATTCGCATCTCGTCCAAATCGCCTTATTTAGTTCGTGTTTTCCATTTGCCGCATGCATGATTTTGCGAGCCCAGGCCAGGGTGGAACTTTTGTAGTCGGCATATAGGGGTACACGTTCTTAGAGTGCTATGAGGGTCCCTTTTCTTCGGGGCTCGATTAGCCGTGCGCCCAAGGTTCTTTGGGCTTGATGCGAATAAGAGTTGGGTTGTGTTGAGTACCTCGCTTGGTGGGTTTGATTCCCATCTGGCGGGTTATTCTTACGTGTACGGCCAAATTGGTGCAATCCTGAGGGATAAATCTTCTCGAGAAGCCGTGTTTTCCGCGGTTATGGACTACTTGGTGAAAGTACTGGCTAACAAGTACTCAGGACAACTTAAACCTAATGATTACCAACCTTACACCCAATGATTAACAACTTGACTAGTAATAGGTTTGTTGACACAACAATATGAACCAACATTTATCCAACTGTGTGAGTTATCCTCGGATTGCTTCTTTGGATAAGGGGCGAGATCCAGGATGGGTTTGTTTGGTGGTTAGCTATAGGTGGTTACGATACGCGATCTTATCTCCTTTCTGTTTAGCCGGAAGTGGTAGTAACTCTGTAGTTGGTTAGAGCAGCCAGTTGCAACATCTTTTATATCCCCTTTCCTCCGTTGAACCCAAAGCATCTGTGCTTGGTGTTGACGGGTTACACTTTGGTGAACTGTGAGTCTTGCTTGCCAGTACGTTTATGTACTGACCCCTTTGGGGATGTGGTTTCCGCAGACTACGTTTCCGAGGATCTACATGGTGGCTACTACGTGGAGTATGACGAGACTGCTGACGAGTAGATAGCGGACCCGGGCAGGATCCGAGACTTCGTGGATGGGCTCCGTCTGTTCGTTTCCGGCCTCTTAGGCCTATTTGGTTCTTGTCTGTACTCAGACATGTTGAATGCTTCCGCTGTGATGTAATGATGAATTGTTGGGACATGTGTCCTCTGGATGATTGTATTTGCTATCTCTGCTCTAATGAGAGCTATTTGCAACTTATTTCCATCTTTTGTGTCGTAGAGATCTGTTGTGATATCACTTGTTCCAATGCCGTTGACGTACCCTGTGTGTATGTTTTGAAGTACGTCAATGGAAGTATCTGGATTTCTATAGGATGGTTTGCGCAGACGATGAATAGTAAGAGAATGGTTGTCACACGTTTACGTGTTGGCCTGCTCATATTGAGATGCGGGTGCCGGTATGCCCCGTAAGCCATTTCTCTACTGTTTAACGGACTGTGAGTATCCCCTAGAAGTCCGGGTGCGACATAAATGGCCAGCTATAGTCTTCCGAGAGCCTCGGGGCTACAGCTAGAGCCTTTGTAGCCTGAATGGATAATAGCCGCTAATAGCCCGACTAAATAGATATATCCCCGATTTAGCCTCTTATCCCGGCTAGTGTCCATTCAGAAGAGAAAAAATTTTGGTCCAAAATTTGTCAACTCGGCTAATTTTGGTGCCCAAATCAACCACCCTTGATGGTTACACTGTTGTTGTGAGGTGCGAGTGCATTCCAAGGCGACCTGGTTTCAGGACTACTAACCTCTGAATTTCTACTATTTAAACTCCTAATTACTCGTACATTTTATATAACTATGTTATTACATTATTAATATGTGAATAATGGTATATATACGATTATATGTTATCAAAATTTTAATATTTTTCAATATTTTAGCAAAACGGTTATATGGTTATAGCCCGACTATAGCCTTTCGTAGCTTCTAAACTTGTCAGGGCTATATGCAATAGCCCGCTATTTTAAACTTTGCTAATATGGGACGAACTGAGCGTATATTTTTCCTACCCATTAAATTAATGATGTCGAACATTGTCACCTGACCTGAATGTGATAATCATGTTCAATAGGACAACCAAGATCGAAGAGAAGCATCCACCAACCACCACTCAAATATGATCAAGCATTCAAACGCAAATTAATTATAATGATACACATACCTTACTCTGTGGTCCACCTCTACTTTGACGCCCGGGTCGCTGCCGGTCAGCCCTACACTAGATGTTACTCAAGTGCGAGTCTACGAACCCCATCAAAGTTTAGTTGGTTCTTTACTTACTTTCCTTCAGTTTCTATGGAAAAATCTTCCATCAATATTCAGTTTGGTCTGTACTCTTGTATAGATGTCTAAAGATGTGATCTCAAATTAGTTTCTTAGCTTTGTTGGGTTCAGTGGGCGTCAATGGTGTGGCGTCAAGAGCCAAGAGGGCGGGTGCAGGGTGGACGTGAACGGTGCCTGTGCCACTAAGTAAGGGATGTGGGATTTTTTTTCTCGGGACGGACCTGTTGGAGGTTCAGTTAGTGAGGAATGAAACCTGAATTTAGACCCAGAAGATCATAGGAACACCCTGAAATCCGAAGGAACCATATCCAAAAACCGAATTACGCAGAGAATTGTATGAACCGAAACTGAATTCAGGTTGTATGTTTGGGTAGACCGCCACAATTTCGTTGTTGTACATATCTTCATCCTTTGCAATGTTCACACTTTTGCCTCATATCTTGGATGTTTTGATAGATTGACGGTAAACAATAGCCCACTAGAGTATGTTTTAGATATTTCACTGATTGGTATATGTTTGGTTGCATGAACTTCCTAATGTAACATGGAATTTCGGAACTGATACATTGTGCAACTTTTTTGGTAACATGTGTTCGGATCTTCAGTCGATCAGACCACTTCATGTATACTTAAATGATTTTGCTAGAGATTTGATGTGTTGCCGTAGCAGTGCACGGGCATGCGTCCTATCATTTCAAAAAAATGGAACCTAATTTTACCCATTTTATCCGTTCTGTTAGAAAGACCAACATGTTAGGTCAACTGGTGTGACAATAATATGTAGGGCTCGGGGGGCGTTATTGATGATCATATCCAACCTTTTCTTCTCTGTTTTTTCCACTCCTCATTGTCCTCCTAATATCAATACTCACCAAATACCTTGCCCATGAGGCCATGCCACAGATTATAGAAAGATGATCCAAAGTTTCTTATATGGGGGTAATGGGAACAAATTTTCATAAGATAAGGAAATTGGTGTTACTAGTACATAATTAGGGGGTAAGTAGTTGGATTCACTCAAGAAAATATCATTCCTATAAAACTTTGTCAAGGAACATGAATATGTAATGAAATAGATGTGTGTCGAATTGTTATTATTATTATTTTGGCCGTCCATGACGAGTTGGAGTAGAGTGTTTTTTTTCTTTTGCCAGATCCAACGCGTGTTGTGGGTCTCCTTCCTCATTGTGTCTCTAGTTGGAGATGGTGTGGGGAAGGGGGGAGGAGGTTCTGGCCCAGGAAATCTCCATCAATAAATCCATCTGGAGCTTCTCCGCTTCGGTTCTTCAGCGTTGCGCCAAGCGGTTGCCTTGAGGCTTCCTCAGCTTGCTCCCGTGGAGGCAGGATGAAGTTGGAAAGCTTGGGGCAGGCTCGGTTAATAAGCGATGCCATGTATGTCGTCACCATTTATCTGATGCAACACTCCTCCTCTTGGCCGGTCAGGGTGGCGAGGGAGATGAGTGGATTGCTCTGCTGCGGCTGAAGTGGACAGATGGCGACGGGAGATCTTAGAATATGCATCTCCTGACGGAGATTCTCAATTGTGGTGTTGTTTAACCGCCCCTATCCCTGGTCATAGACCTTGTACATTTTTTCTTGGCAACGACGGCTTCTCGAGCTTTTTCTTCTTCTTCGCGAGGATCTTCTGCGACCTCGGCGTGGTATCATGGGCACCAGCTTCCACAGGTGGTCTCGCCTGTAGTGAATACAGGGGCGGCCGAGCCTCGAGGTTGATCCCATGAGCTTGTTAGTTCCTCATTTGTGTTTTTAAGTGTTGTTTCAGGGTGTTGTATCTAAAATTTGAGGACCTCGTATTAATTTCATGTTTCTTTAGGGTCACTTTTGTGATTGTTAGTACATGGCTGACATAATGCAGTTTCCAGATCCTTCGGGGTCTTTTGGTTCAAAAAGAGAACTTGAGTAGTACTCTTGTAGCTCCCTCACATTTAATAATGTAAGAACTACTGTTAAGTGCTAGTCCCTGGATCAATGCTAGCACCACAGAACAAAATATAAAGTATCATTCTAGAAGTATCAAAATTATTACAAAAGATTCAGAATAGCCAAGTATAGCTTTATTACAAAGTGCATAGTCTTGAAAGACTAGCAAAACTCAGAGTTCTAAACATCATAAATAAAAGTAGCAGTGAGCCTCCATCTTCAATCATGCGCCACGAGCATTACATGTTGGGTGTAGACTCGAGTCCAAGCACTTGATCAAATTTCATCATCAGAATTTCCTACACGTTGGAATATACATCCCACGAAGGAGGTCAGTACAATTTGATGTATAGGAAAATGAAACTATGGTGGATATAAAATGGAAAGTCTAAACTACATGCATATCTGACTTGGTGGAGTTTAGGCTATTTGCAAAAAGCAAGTTTTTCCCTAACACTTTTGAAAAATAGTTTTCTTTTCAAAGATTGGCACCATGGGACAAACCCATGTTCACCACAACTAATATTGTCTTAGACAAATTTTACTTCTTCAAAAAGGTTATGAGATTCTTATATCCATCCTTGTCCAGCTGGTCGAAGTCGTCAATTATCGGGGACACGGCTATGATCATAGTTTTTAACTCTCCATAGGTTATGCACTTTCACCCTTTGTCTTCAATTAGCCCAAACATCCTATACACCCGAACTGCATCATGGAAAGAACATAATTGAGACGAGATCTTTCAGAAGTAAGAATTCAAACCAGACAGCAAGACCCGTTCCATGTATAATCATGCTACATCTTCATGTCAAGCATCGGCTGAACTCTCACAACTTAGTTGATCAAGACAGAGCCCATATGTCAAATGGCTGCACAGAAAGGTACTATATTTAGAGGGACATAGGAATATCTTTGTTTCTTGGGTGGCATTCCTCAAGATAACTCCTTAGGAGATTAAAGGCCCTAAGGAGACACTCAACTTTCGACAACCACGCAATACCAAACCCACCCAGGTGGTTCATTGAAGTTTGTACTTATAGTTTTTCCACATCATCAATAAAACAATTTTTGTAGCAAGGATAAGCATCTACTAAGTAATGAGGCTTGAAAATAACTAAGTCTAAAGGATGGCTACACACTACTTGGGTTTTGCATAGCACAATAATAACTTAGTAAAATTCCCTATCATGTATACTACTCCAAAACATTAGTAATGCATAGTAAAAATATGAGAGATTTGATGGTGTGTCACTTGCCTTGTCAATAGGAGGAACAATCACAAAAATAATAACAACAAAAATAGTAGACTTGCTCCTCTTCATAATATAATACCAGCAAAACAAGACACACATAAACATACAAAGCAAACATAACATAGAAAACAAAAAATAATACAAAAACATGGATGAATGTTATGCAATGATCAAATTAATGCACACAATTTACTACAAGCAATAATTACTAACAATGATGTACTCTGATGTTAATAACATGGTTATGATGCATGCAAAACAAATTAATTATCAAATTTTAATTATTAACATTACTAGGGTTTTAATATAGGTTAATATGAACATTAATAAAGCTTATGTTAAAAAGTTGCATAAATAATATTTACTTTGTTTCTACTGGATAGAGGACATCAAAAAAACTATAGCAATTTGGATCACCGAAAAAAGATTTGTAGATTAATAGTTATGCCTAAAATAGTGATTAACATAGATCTACAAATAACATGTGAGTGCACGTTTCAAAATTGAAATTTCAATAGTCTAGATTATTCTACACGTTGTGCTGATTTCAAAAATCCCAAGATCATTAAATTTGGATTTACAAAACAAAAGTTATGACTTTTACAAGATTTAAATCAAATCTGGTTATTTCTATTTTGATTAAATAGGTGATCTATCTGAGGGGAGGGCAACAACGGGCTTTGATTGGTTGGGGGTTTATGCATGGATGGGCGCTATGGAGCGTTGGATCTAAATAAGATCGTATGGTCTAGATCTTAAAAAAAGGCTTCGCGCCAGTCTTCATTCCTGGCCCTCCTATGACGATCCAACGGCCGCTATTGATTCTCTGCTTCGGGGTCGCCGGAGAGCTCGCTGGAATCCTGGGCGCGCGATGGCCAGGCATGTGCGCGCACGGTGCGGCTATTCTATACCGCTAGGGACTAAACGGGGCATACCAGGCTGGTTGTGGAGACGGCGCAGACGCAATGGCGCGCTGGCTTGCTCCGTGGCTTCCTGTCCCGCCGGAGATTGCTCGTCAGAGTGGACGCGGGCGATGGGTGGGCTCGGGCGTGGAAGGCGGCGACAACCTACTAGATAAAAACGCGCTCAAGGATGTCCGAGAGATGCGCGGAATTGAGAGGAAGCGAGAGGGGCAGAGAGGAGGGCTGAGGACGTCGACATCCACGGGAGTTTGCAGATCTTGGCGGCGGATACGGCGGCGCGGCGGGCTCAAATCCGAGCGGCCTGGGGGCTCATGGGGTCTAGGGTTTGGGGCTGCGACACGGATGTCGAGGGGGCTAACAAGGAGGGTGGAGACATGCGGGAGGGGGCATTATAGGCGGTGGAGGTGTCCGGAGGGCACACGGCTCGGCGTCGAGCTCGTCCAGGGCACGGCGGCGCTGGCGCCTGGGTGATGGCGTGTGGGCGTCACGCCCAGGAGACAGAGAGAGGGGCGCGAGACGGGCTCGGGTTCCTGCTGGTCTGGGCCGGCAAGATAGGGAAAAGATGGGCCAGGCCCAAGAAAGATAGGAGAGGTGGGCTAGGCTGCAGCGCTGGTTGCTTCTCTTTTTTTTTTTCTGTCTTTTCCTTTTCGGTGTTTTTTAATGATTCAAAAACAAACCAAAACAAATCAAAACCATTTCATAAAAAATTAATAAAACGTGTTTTGGAAAGCTTATGAAAAATAGAACATTTTGGTACTATTATTTCCCAATACTGAATTACTTATATTTGGAAAATGTTTTAAAACCAAAAAGTGGTATAATAGGTAATAACACCTAAATTTTTGTGTTAAGCAAATTTAAATCAAATTGTTATGCAAACAAAATGTAAGGATGCTATGATGCACATTTATGCATGATGGTTTTAAATTTTTCAAAATTTTCAAAAACCTAGGATGTTACAGACTACCCCCTTAAAAGGAATCTCGTCCCAAGATTCGAGAAGGCTAGCAATTAGGTTGAAAAAGGTTATGAGGTGGGCTATCACCCTTAAAAGAATATCCTTGATATTGTACTTCCATCATGCAATTGGGATAATGGTACATGTGATGGGAGAAAATGAGTTAGGGGTTACCATTCACCAAATCCATGTTGATATGATTCACATGCCCCTTCTGGAATGGATTGGGCTTGGCAAATTCTATAGGCTTCTTCCCGGGGCAATCAGTTGCATAATATCCCTTGTCTCTGCACTTGAAGCATGTCACCTTGCTAAGATCCCTCTTCACTTCATGGTTATGGTTGTATTATCCATTGCCATTTGGGTGACCATTGCTGCTACCATTGTTTTCCTTGAGTCCTTCAACGTGATCATGACCATTATGAGTGTGTCCATTCCCACCATTGTGATGGTTCTCATGTTTGTGAGCATTGTGTCCTCCATTGGATGTGTGACTCTTATATGAGGGTCCAGAGTGGTATTTTCCACCATTACTGTACTTCCTCTTTCTGTTTTCCTCCTTCGTCATGTTGTTGTCTAAAGTATTGGCTTGATCCAACGGAGCTTGATAATTTGGGGCATATGCTATAGACATAGGTATCTTGAGTTCTCCTTTAAGTCCATTGAGAATTTGTTTTTCCTCTTGGCATCAGTGTCTATGTCCTTTGGTGCATACCTGGATAACGAGCATAAATCATCCATGTACTCCTTCAGGGTCCTACCTCCCTGCTTCAGACTACAGAACTCATCCTTCTTGAGGTACATTATCACAGTTGAGATATGTGCATTGCGGAATCCCTCCTTGAAATCATCCCAAGTCATGCCTTCCAGCGGATGAGTCACTTCATAAGTTTCCCACCACATTGCAGCAGGTCTTTCTAACGGATGTGCGGTAAATCTGACCTTTTGCGCATCAGTGCACTCACAAATTACTAAGTCTTTGTTGAGTGAGCGAAATCAATCATCTGCCACTATAGGATCAGTAGCATATGAGAACTTGTTAGGCCTAAGTCTCAGAAATCTAGCAAGTCTGTCCACTGGGAGTGGTGGTGGTGTTGGGGGGGGGGGGCGGATTGTTGTAGTTGTTGTCCATTGCTACTACAAACTGAGTCATCATTTGTAAAGGATGGGCTTGGGAAGTGAGCATCTGCCGCATAGCATCGTTGTTGTTGTCCTTATTTTTGTTGGGGTCACGACGAGGAGGCATCTGTGGGTTTTCAACATAGATGAGTAAAAGATAGATAGAGCTATGAGGATAAAATTTTCCTCCCCATGCACAATACAAAGAGACAAACAATAAGGGGAAAAACAACTTAAAATATTTTATCTCTTAACCAAATTTGGAAATTTGGACTTAATTTTTGATAAACTTAAGCAAAACAACTTAGTTCCAAACCAAAACACTCTAGCATCGCCATATCACAAGTTGATAGGTCAATACGCAAACGAAAAATCTAGCTAATGCATTTTGTCATGGTGGTCAACTACTTGGATGGAGCATAACTCTTCACGATGATCTTTATGTTCTTGTACATCTTCAAATCCTTTTCAAGGGCGTTAATCTCTTCTTCAGCTTCCTGGAGATCCTTCTGAGTGTGATAAAGTCTCCACGTAAGTCTTTCTCCAAGTTCTGTGATAGCCTCCCATGCAGCGCATCTAGCTGACTCGAAGAATGATGTGTATTGTCGTGGGTTAGTGAAGATGTAGTCCCCTTCTGTCTTGTGGTCGTACTCCTTGCTTATGTATAGGTGAAGTTGCACCCACCAATACTCTTGGCCATCTTCAATGAAGGGAAAACCTTTGTAGATTGATGCTCCTCCAAATCCTAACCATATCGTTAGGTTCTTCAATTCCTTTGGAAATTCAGTCTCACAATCCGGAGTCGTGGTCATCAATGGGCCCTTCCTGAGTGATTCAAATAGGTTGGTCATCTATAAATTAGATAAGACGTTAGAAGATTGAGCAATGGGTAGAAGTAATAGAAGAAAAGTTATTCTAGCTATGTTAGAGTAGAGTAGATATTAAATCCTAGGGTCCTTGAAGTCCTTGCTAGTGGCTGGTGGAGTTGCAGCTCTTCATCTTTAAGTTAGAAGTCCTTGACGATTGCGAAGTTGAAGCTCCATCATCTTTGAGTTTTGAAGTGTCGGAGAAAACATAAGTCATAAAAGCATAAGGTAAGGGGTACTAGATACGAGACGAGTAAAAGTACTTAGAAAATATTAAGTCTTCTTTCATAAGGAGATAATAACATGATCAAAAGGGTTTCCAAACCTAAGGGCTCGAACCTACAAGCAACACTTTGCTCTGATACCATTTTGTAGCACCCTCACATTTAATAATGTAAGAACTATTGTGTTAAGTGCTAGTCCATGGATCAATGCTAGCACCACAAAACAAAATGTAAAGTATCATTGCAGAAGTATCAAATTATTACAAAAGATCTAGAATAGCCAAGTATAGCTTTATTACAAAGTGCATAGTCTTGAAATACTAGCAAAACTCAGAGTTCTAAACAACAGAAATAAAAGTAGCAATGAGCCTCCATCTTCAGTCATGCGCCACAGGCATTACATGTTGGGTGTAGACTCGAGTCAAAGCACTTGATCAAACTTCATCATCAGAATTTCCTGCATGTTGGAATATGCAGCCCCCGAAGGAGGTCAGTACAATTTGATGTACTGGCAAATGACACTATGGTGGATATAAAATGGCAAGTCTAAACTACATGCATATCTGGCTTGCTGGAGTTTAGGCTATTTGCAAAAAGCAAGTTTTTCCCTAACAGTTTTGAAAAAGAGTATTCTTTTCAAAGATTGGCACCATGGGACAAACCCGTGTGCAACACAACTAATATTTCCATAGACAAATTTTACTTCTTCAAAACGGTGTTGAGATTCTTCTGTCCATCCTTGTCCAGCTGCTCAAAGTCGTCCATTACTAGGGACACGACTATGATCATAGTGTCTAACTCTGGAGAGGTGTGCACTTTCACCCTTTGTCTTCAATTAGCCCAAACATCCTATAAACCCAGACTGCATCATGGAAAAGAGAGAATTGAGACGAGATCTTTTAGAAGCAATAATTCAACCCAGACAGCAAGACCCGTTCCACCTATAATTATGCTACATCTCCATGTCAAGCATGGTCTGAACTCTCACAACTTAGTTGATCAAGACAGAGCCCATATGTCAAAGGGCTGCACGGAAAGCTACTAGATTGAGAGGGATTTAGGAATCTCTTTATTTCCTGGGTGGCATTCCTCAAGTGAACTCCTTAGGAGATTAAAGGCCCTAAGGAGACACTCAACTTTCGACAACCACGCAATATCAAACCCACCCAGGTGGTTAGTTGAAGTTTAGACTTAGAATTTTTCCACATCATCAATAAAACAATTTTTGTAGCAAGGATACGCATCTACTAAGTAATGAGGCTTCAAAATAACAAGTCTAAAGGATGGCTACACACTGCTTGGGTTTTGCATAGCATAATAATAATTAGTAAAATTCCCTATCATGCATACTACTAAAAAACACTAGTAATGCATAGTAAAAATATGGGATATTTGATGGTGTGTCACTTGCCTTGGCAATAGGAGGAACAATCACAACAAGAATAACAGCAACAAGAGTAGACTTGCTCCTCTTCACAATCTAATACAAGCAAAACAAGCCACACATAAACAAACAAAGCAAACATAAGATATAAAACAAAATAACAATACAAAAACATGTATGCATGTTATGCAATGATCAAATTAATGCACAAAATTTACTACAAGCAAGAATTACTAACAATGATGTTCTCTGATGTTAATAACATGGTTATGATGCATGCAAAACGAATTAATTATCAAATTTTAATTATTAACATTACTAGGGTTTCAATATAGGTTAATATGAACATTAATAAAGCTTCTTTTACAAAGTTGCATAAATAATTTTTACTTTGTTTCTACTGGATAGAGGATATCAAAACAAAACTATAGCAATTTGGATTGCCGAAAAAGGATTTGTAGATTAATAGTTATACCCAAAATAGTGATTAACATAGATCTACAAATAACATGTGAGTGCATATTTCAAAATTGAAATTTCAATGGCCTAGATTATTCTACACGTTTTGGTCATTTCAAAAAGCCCAAGATCATTGAATTTGGATTTACGGAACAAAAGTTATGACATTTACAAGATTTAAACCAAATATGTTTATTTCTATTTTGATTAAATAGGTGATCGATCCGAGGGGAGGGTAACAGCGGGCTCTGATTGGTTGGGGGGTTTCTCGCGCGGATCGACGTTGTGGATCGTTGGATCTAAATAAGATAAACGGTCTAGATCTAAAAAAAACGCTTCGCGCGAGTCTTCGGTCCTGGCCCTCCGATGACGATCCAACGACCCCTGTTGATTCTCTGCTTCGGGGTAGACGAAGAGCTCGCCGGAATCCTGGGCGCGCGGTGGACGGGCATGTGCGCGCACGGCGCGGCTATTCTACCTAGCTAGGGACTAAACGGGGCATACCAGGATGGTCGTGGAGACGACACAGACTCGATGGCGCGGTGGCTTGCTCCGTGGCTTCCTGTCCCGCCGGGGATTGCTCGTCGAAGTGGATGCGGGCGGCGGGTGGGCTCGGGCGTGGACGGCGGCAACAAACTACTAGATAAAAATGCGCGCAAGGATGTCAGAGAGATGCGCAACATTGAGAGGAAGAGAGAGGAGGAAAAGAGAGGAGGCAGAGAGGAGGGCAGAGGACATCGACATTCACCAGAGTTTGCAGATCTTTGCAGCGGATACGGCGGTGCGGCGAGCTCAAATCCGAGCAACCCCGGGGCTCACGGGATCTAGGATTTGGGGCTGCGACGCAAACATCGAGGGGGCTTATAAGGAGGGTGGAGAAGTGCGGGAGGGGATAATAGAGGCGGTGGAGGTGTCCGGAGCGCGCACGGCTCGGCGTCGAGTTCGTCCACAGCACGGCAGCGCCGACGTCAGGGTGACTGCGTGTGGGCATCATGCGGGGCCCAGGAGACAGAGAGAGGGGGCGCGAGACGGGCTCGGGTTCCTGCTAGGCTGGGCTGGCCTGTTCGCCCTAGATGCGCGCGCGAGGGAAAAAGAGAGGGAAAAGATGGACCAGGCCCGAGAGAGATAGGAGAGGTGGGTTGGGCTGTAGTGCTGGCTGCTTCTCTTTTCTTTTTTTTTGTTGCTTTTGTCTTTTCCTTTTCTGTTTTTTTCAATGATTAAAAAAAAACCAAAACAAATCAAAACCATTTGAGAAAAAATTAATAAAATATGTTTTGGAAAGTTTATGAAAAATAGAACATTTTGGTACTATCATTTCCCAATACTAAATTACTTATATTTAGAAAATGTTTTAAAACCAAAAAGTGGTTTAATAGGTAATAACACCTAAATTTTTGTGTTTTGCAAATTTAAATCAAATTATTATGCAAACAAAATGTAAGGATGCTATGATGCACATGTATGCATTATATTTTTAAATTTTTTAAAATTTTCAAAAATCTGTGATGTTACAAATATATCTATTTCTCAAAATAGGGCGCATGAATTTAGTCAAATGCTAACATATAGTAAGTGTGACCAACCATATAGACAAAAATATAAATACTTAGAATACCAAATTAGTTTCGATAGACCTAGCAAAGAACATAATTTCATAGCATGTTACTATGCCTATAAGATTGGTTAAATGACACTGTGTTGACTTTTGACTAAAAATATATACATTCAGAATGAGAAACGAAGGTCCTATTGGTCTTCTTAAATAAAATTGATACCTATTTCCTCCTTCAAGACATCTCAAATTTTTTCTCTACAAATAGAAGTTACATCTTACAATCAATGTTCAAGATATCGCTTATCGGTCGACCCCCGATAAGTGGCAAATCGGCCGATTTATCGGAATACCGGTTGAAATATCGGAATATCGGCCAAAATATCGGAATATCGGCCAATTTATCTTATTGGCTAGACATCGCGATAAATCGACCGATTTATCGGAATATCGGCCGATATTTTGAATAGAGGTTACAATAAAGAAAATATATTAATATCACGAATATATCAATTACACCTAATCTCTGCACAACCAAGATGCGCGAAGACTTCTAGAATATACACAGCAAAAACAAAAAAACGTCGCGGCGATCAATCACTCGCATCGGCAACATTCTAACCACCGCTGAAGACAACACCCGGACTAGAATAGAGATTCTCCATAAGTAAAGCCTCCAAGAAGGAAACAATACACACGCGTTTTCATCATTAGATCGAAAATGTTAGATTTTCACCGTCCGAAGATTTTAAACAATGCCTTTAAGAAGGCCATTGCCATGTACAAACAATAAAACCTTGGAAAACAGGACTTGGTACTCGAGTAGCACCACCAAAATTGAAGCCTCTCAATGATTCCACCTCCACCTCTCAAGGTCGTTGTTGCAAAACAACAATCACCTTGCTCACAAGCATCATGTGTGGGACCCGGACATGAAAAACGTCCCTCGGCAATGCCCGCACTACATCCTATGAAGCAATGTCTTCAATGCATCTGAGACCCACCACTCTCCTTATGGTCTTCCAATCTTAGTCATATTGACATTCCATGCCACCACGAACACCGTGAATATTGTAGGTCGACATATCCCATGGTGTCAATGAAAAGCAGGGCTTCGCAACACGTCCCTTGAAGCCCCGCAGGCTAATACTTGGGGGCACGCACGACCGGATCACATTAAATCCACACATTCAGGAGCATTGTGTTCCAATCCATAAAATCTGACTTTGGGGAAATCTGGAACTCGTCGATAGTCAGATTAAGGACAAACAGGAGCAAGAGAAACATCGATTTTGATGGAAGAAGACCATTAGGGCCTCCACCCTTATTCGATGTAGACAATCAGCCCCCAACGCTGCCATTCGCCTCCCAACGAGATCGGCTACTCCGTTCTCTCCTGCCGGCAACCTAGGATGCTGCGATCAACAGAAGATACGGCGACCCATGCCGCTGGAGTCTGCACCAAGGGGCCACCAAGACCACGAACACGCTGGAAATACGACCACCACCTCGCCATCGATGGAGCAGAATCGCGCCCGTGCCCCCTCCAAAGACCATGCTTCAGCACCTCGCCGAGCACAACATCACCGCCGGTCATTGCATCACACGCTCCCAACAGTGGAGCAAGGAGGGTTTTGGAGCCCTCCGCCACCAACGCCGACCAGGCTTCGCTCGACGATGCACCCGGCAATGGAGAGGATAGGGAGGGGGCCTAGGTGGTGGAAGTTGAATGAGGGCTCCCGGCCGCTCGCGGGTGCAGCGCGGAAACCCTAGATTTGTTTGTTTTGCGTGCATGCCCCCCATCGCTGCCATTCGCCTCCTAACGGGATCAGCTACTCCGTTCTCTCCTGCCAGCAACCTAGGATGCAGCGATCAACAGAATATATGACGACCCATGCCGCTGGAGTCTGCACCAAGGGGCCACCAAGACCACGAACACGCTGGAAATACGACCACCACCTCGCCATTGATGGAGAAGACTCGCGCCCGTGCCCCGTCCATAGACGATGCCTGTGCGTCTCGCGAGCACAGCATCTTGCATCACACATTCCCAATAGCGGAGCAAGGAGGGTTTTGGAGCCCTCCGCCACCAACGCCGATCAGGCTTCGTGATATGGAGTTGGACTCCTAGATTGGCCCGATCTTCACGAATCGACGAAGAACGAACGAAGAACACGAAGAACGGTAAGAACACGAGATGGGGAATCGTGGGGGAACGTGGGGGAACGAGGGGCAACACACAAATCGGGATAAATCGCAAGAACCGAAAGATTCAACTTCCCGTAAACTAAGCCCCGAGGGCCTCCTACGGAACAATCGATCCAACTGAACTCACCTTGATACAAACCGTCTCACACCCATAGCCGGTACCACTATGCCAATAGAACCTCAAGATAACGAGAGGAAGATTGGACAACTCTTGACTGAAACCCGATAGGGAGAGGACAAGTAGTTGGGATGTGCCTTGATACGATCCTCGATGAAGTCGGAGGAGTAGCCTTGATACGTTCCTCGGTACACACCAGAGGAGTAGTTCCTCAAAGAGGGATATAAGAGAGCTGAGCTCCAAATGTTCTAAATTCAACTCTAAAACCCTAGATCTAGCTCGGGGTCGTCCTTATATAGCCGGGGGTCGAAGCAGGTGAAAACGGGGGCGAAAACGAGTCATTTGCGGGCATTTTCGGGTCCACCCCGGCCTGGGGGCCGGCCTGGCCGGCCTGGAGCCCGGCCTGGGGCCAGGGTCGGCGCAGAGGCTGCCTGGAGGGGGAGGCCGGCCTGGGGCCGGGGTGGGGAGGAGGCAGGCCGGCCCCCAGGCCGGCTGCTTCTGTTGGGTGCCCAGCCTGGGGCCGGGGTGGGGAGGAGGGAGGCTGGCCTCCAGGCCGGCTGCCTCTGTTGGGGGTCCGGCCTAGGGGGGGGAAGGAGGCCGGCCTGGCCGGCTCCCGAGGCCGGGAGGGGCTCTTTTCCCTCTATCTTCTCCGCCGGGACTCCGATTGCGATGCCGTTTCTTCCGCCCTCCTTCGTATCTTCTTGCACATCATTTTGGGTGCTTTCCGGGGCCTCTGTGGTGGGTTTGAACCTGAGCACGCAAAGTGTGGAACCATGAGGTAGCGCACCATTCTCCACATGACCGAAAGTATAGAACGAGAGGAGCGAGTTCACCTTATCCTGGATGGCCTTTGCGCGTGATCTTGTCATCAGTGCACTTGGTGGAGTTGGGTGGGCTACATCATCTCCCCCCCTTGAAAAAGAGTCGACCTCGACGCGGCGTTGTCTTCATCACTTGGGTATCCATGGAAGGGAGAGAGGTCCTTGACATTGAAGGAGTTGTGGACGAGGTACTTGGATTGCAGTAAGTCGAGCTTGTAGGCTGACGAAGATATGGATCCTGGACCCTGCGGGTAAGGACACCCCCTCTCAGGCCCAAGGCCAAGGCCCAAGAGGAAGCGCCCTTGGAGTGCTCTAGAAGGCCCATGTGAAGCCCACCCGCATCAGCTTGCGGGTTAAGTTAGGAAACTTGTAACCGACCTAGCTAGGGTTTGAGTCCTCTCCGGGTAGAACTCGAGACCTGGCCATCTATATAAGGCCAGGAGAGCCCCCAAGGAGAGGACCAAGTAATACCGCACGACCAAAAAGCCTCGGAACTCGAGATCTACTCTCGATTCGAGCAACCTGTAACCGATCTAATCATCCAATACAGATCGACAGAAGGCAGGAGTAAGGGTTTTACCTCTTCGAGGGCCCCGAACCTGGGTAAATCTCGCCCCCTGTCAAGCCGACGATTCCACCAGCGCTCATGACTTCTCCTAGTCGAAACCCGATAGGGTCACCTGAGGGATTTGTGGAGTCAGAGATTCGACAATTGGCGCCGACCGTGGGGACCACGGGCGCTGGATCACCGGCATCTTCGGCTTCATCGACATCCAACTCCCGTTGGAAACCATCGACTACGGCTCCGAACAATCCTGTACGGATCGGATCCGTCATAGTCACGCCTCACTCGCCGGAATCACGCCCGGTGTTCGAGGATCTGGAGAAGAGCGTCACCCTGACGTTCGGGAGCTTCAACTTCATGGCGAACAGAGACGGAATCCTCCACTTCTCGGATGAATCTGAACCTGAATCTGGAGCCGTCAACTCGCGCTTTCCTATGGAGAAAAGTGGCAAGTCCATCCGCTTCAACACAGTCGACTATCACGCCCTCTCGATAGAGGAACCATCTCGGGTACGGGAAGCTTTCCGATCTACGCCTAGGACGCACGAGCCACGACTGGCCCAAGTCTGCATGGCAGGATCAGAACAGCCCTCAGGAACCGAATTCAGCGCAACCGAGCGCGATATAATCGGCGTTTCGCGGGAGGCCTGGAAAAGGGCCAAGGAGGCCATGCGGCGGAGTCAGCCACCCGCGGCAGGAGCCTCACAAGAAGACCTAACCGCCTACCACTACCACCTAGTAAGAGCGGCCTCAAACATCAAAGAAGCCCGGGCAGATCTAGCCCGTCGCAAAAGAGCGGCGGACGAATCAAGCCTGCGATGAGTCGACAAGTTCACCAAATGGATCGAGGCTATGCTAGTAACCTCAGCAAGCGCCCAATGCGCCGTCAAGTTTCTCGACTCCATTGTATGAAGATTTGGTGTGCCACACGACATCATTACAGATAATGGTACAAATTTCACAGCAATGGAAACACAACAGTTCTGCGAGGAAAAAGGCATCAATTTCAAGTTTGCCTCAGTCGCTCACCCGCAAACGAACGGACAAGTCGAAAGATCCAACGGCTTAGTTTCGGCTGGCATCAAGAAGCGACTACTCGATCGTCTACACCCCGCCGCAGGACATTGGGCGGAAGAGCTACCCTCCGTACTCTGGAGCATGCGCACAACTCCTAATCGATCAACGAAGTACACGCCATTCTTCATGGTATACGGGGCAGAAGCAGTCCTTCCCGAGGACGTTTGATTCAGCGCCCCACGAGTTGTAGCCTACAGCGAAGAGACTTCCAACAAGGCACTCGCAGAAGATATGGATGCACTCGACGAAATGCGAGACATCGCACTCGCAAGATCCGCAGTATATCAGCAATCCTTGCGCAACTATCATAGTCGCCGCATACGCCACAGAGCATTCGAGGTTGGGGACCTGGTGCTGCGGCTCAAACAGAAGGAAGGACACAATCTCGAACCACCTTGGGAAGGACCCTTCATCATACACGAAGTCATCCCAGGTGGAGCCTACAGGCTAAAGAATCCGGCGACCGGAGGGATCTACTCCAATCCGTGGAACATTGCACACTCCGCAAATTTTATCCATAGGTTTACTTGTTATCACAACAAAAATGAGGCTATACTAGCCAGTCTTGTAGCTCGAATACATGGCTTCTCAGTCATTGCAATAAAGACATGATTCCTTCATCATAATCACTCGAAGCTTCTCGTTCTTTACATGCTAAAAGTTACAGGTCCACACCCCATAAAACACACGGGGGCTACACCTACAACTAAGCATCAGAGAAAAACATCATACAAACAAGGTTATACACCTTACAACAGTTCTTACAAACTATAAACAGATTACATGATATTTACATCCGACAATCAATCAAAGCGCTGAGCATTCTCAGTCGCTAAAACTCTATCCACCTCCTCAGAGGTCAATCGGATAATTTTCTCCGCTGCAGGACGTACAGCATCATAGTACGGCGAGATATCCTCGATCGCATAATCTGGGCGCCGAGCAACGGAGTTAACATCTATCTCAGGATGCCATATGCGGACAAAAGAGAGAGCTACAACCGCGCCGCACGTCATCTGATTGCGCACACACGCGCGAACTTCTCCTTCACGTCCAAACAAACTAAGAAGATAGCCCCAGTCTTCGGGACCTTTTTCGAGTGGGTAAAATGCAGCGTTCATCGCAACCAAGACCTCGTGAAAAGAACTCACGAGAATTCTCGCCTGGAGGACTCGAAATTTCAAGGTGGCCATCACAAAACCCCGACTGCGATCAGACCAAAAATTGTTGGCATGAGGTTTGGAGCTACTAGCCTCTTGAAGGATGTGATTTTCTACCCACTGCTTTTCTTCCCTGTCATCCGGATTAATGACTGAAGAGCAAAAACACACTCAGTCAGATAAGGAAACAAGGAAGAAAAAGGCACGGGGGCTGCACTACTTACAAAGCAAGTCCCTTGCGACTACAACCAACTCATCCATCAGGAATTGTTCGCGTTCAGCCGCCAATTTCTGCTTGGACTTCGCCACATCGGCTATCCCGCGCATAGCTTTTAGCTTGCGCTCACCCTCCTGGACCTTATCACGAAGGCCCGCAAAAGTGCCAACAGTGGCAACAAGTGGATTTACTGGAGTACCACGTCCACCCGAAGTTTCCGCGGCAAAACCAGTAGCCTGGAAGAATACAACGAAAGAAGTAAGATGCCCTACTCGAGTCATTTCTAGTCGCATATCTGACAAACGCTCGGGGGCTACTCCTATCGGGAGACAACGCACAAACAAGGGGAATGAATTGCAAGACGAATTCTTCGATTAAAGACAACAAAGGTACGGGAATACATCCCAAGGTTCATTACATTCAAGGAGAAGAAAGAAAAACTATGAAGCTACATTGGTGCTCCCGCTAGCAGCAGTCGCCCCTCCCCGCAGTCGAGCAAAAATCTCAGACAGCTTCCGAGCAAGAATAGCGGCTTGCTCGCCAAAACGAGAGAGCCGTACCTTTTTGCCCGTGGAGGGGTCGACTGGAAGAGATGAGTAGGCCTCCTCCAAACCTTTGACTCCATGCGCCAAAGCGAATTGGATCGCGGTCTTCGCACCAGACTCCGACTGAGCAACCGCGAAGGCATCCAGAAGTTTGCCTTCTGAGAAGACCTTCAACAAATCATCTAGCGGGGGTGCAGGAGTGGCGTTGGCGATGAGGCGACCGTGCAGTTGCACCAGCACTTGAGTAGCATCATTAATCATGGAGAGAACTCCATCAGCGTGCCTTTTAAGCTGGGCAAGTGTGTCGGTTACCACATCCACCCGCTGGAGTCCAGGGATCTCCAGAGGAACATTGTCGCACCCGGACTTCTAGAGGATACTCGCAGTTCCGTTGAACAGTAGTGGATTGGATTACGGGGCTTACCGGCACCCACATCTCTTACGAGTAGGCCAACGCACGTATGTGTGACAACCAACCCCTATCTGTTCATCGTCTACGTAAACCACCCCATAGAAATCAGGATACTACCATTGACGTACTTCATACCATACACACAGGGTACGTCAACGGCGTTGAACAAAATGATAACACAACATATCTCTAAGACACAAAAGATGGAAATAAGTTGCAAATAGCTCTCACTAGAGCAGAGATAGCAAATACAATCATCCAGAGGACACATGTCCCAACATAACATCATTACATCACAGCGGAAGCATTCAACAGGTCTGAGTACAGACAAGATCCAAATAGGCTTAAGAAGCCGGAAACGAAAAAACGGAGCCCATCCACGAAGTCTCGGATCCTGCCCGGGTCCGCTATCTACTCGTCAACAGCCTCGTCGTACTCCACGTAGTAGCCACCATGGGGATCCTCGGAATCGTAGTCTGCGGAAACCACAGCCCCAAGGGGGTCAGTACATAAACATACTGGCAAGCAAGACTCACAGTTCACCAAAGTGTAACCCATCAACACCAAGCACAGATGCTTTGGGTTCAATGGAAGAGAGGGGTGATACAAAAGATGCGGCAGCGGGCTGCACTAACCAACTACAGAAACATACTACAACTTCCGGCTATCAGAAAAGGGATAAGATAGCGTATCGTAACCAACTACCAGCTAACTCCAAACAAACCCATCCTGGATCTCGCCCCTTATCCAAAGAAGCAATCCGAGGATAACTCACACAGTTGGATTAATGATGGTTCAGGTTATTGTGTCAATAAACCTATTACTAGTCAGGTTATCATTAGTTAGGTGTAAGTTGTCTGAGTACTTGTTAGCCAGTACTTTCACCAAGTCGTCACATAACCGCGGACAACACGACTTCTCGAGAAGATTCATCCCTGCAGGGTGTGCTCCAGTACCCGTACACACTCGAGCCACCAACTAAAACTCAGGTGGACTCAACACGACTCGAACCATCTCTACAACATGTCCTAGGAGCCACGGAGCTATAAGGTCCCGGCCAGTCCGACCTAACCTAAGCGCAAGGGTGAAAACCACACCCCCGGCACCACAGGCCTCGCCCTATATGCATCATCATCATAATAATCATCACCAACAGTAACCATGGGAGTGACCCATTCATGCTTGTGCGCAAATGGAACACCCGAACTAAGTGTGGCTCTTCGAACAAACTGCGGATCAGGTCAAAGTCGAGGGGGGTTCCATACTACCACCCGGATGCGGTGAGCACGCTCATCATGGATCAGTAGACAAGACCCTTTTCCTAATTAGGGTCGACACTAGCAGGCCTCAAAACCACGCCGGGCCTCCTGCCGGTGCCTTAACATCAAATTATTAGTATTACCCAAGCATTAACAGGTTGTTGTTTAAACATCGAGCCCATCGAACATAATAGAAATATGGTAACAGGAAGTAACGGGTAACATACTCGAGCAGAAACAACCCTAAGCATGCTAGTAAGACACGGGCAACAATCAATGGGGTTATAGGTGTGGATGGTGAGGCAATATCAGGGTTCAGGGTATCATGTGGTAGGTTCGTAACAGAAGCAACGATACATATGGCTAGCAGAAATAGACAACGGAAAGTATCGGTAACCAATGTTGAAAGGAACACAGTGGTTCATGTGAGTGATAACTTGCCTGCAAACTCAGCAGCCTGGTACTGAGCTAAGTCCTCAGAAGGGGTGTCGTAAGGATCGTCGGTCTCAACGTCGTCGTCTATCCGAGAAGAAGCAAACAAACAACGCAAGGAGACAAACAATCAATAACATGGCATAATGCACAATCATGGGATGATGCATGTCCATTTAACTTATGCATAGAAATAAACTAGTTGACATGGTAACAACATGATTAAATGGACCCACATGCAATTTGGGGTTGCATATGGAAAGCCCATGAATTAAGGGTTGAATAATTGTTTTTCAACTAATCAATAGGTGAAAGTGGATTAGCATGATGCATGGATGATGAAAACAGAAAAATAACAACAATAGAAACAAGTTGAAATAAGGTTTAACAAATTTGGAATTTTATTTATTAAGTTATGGAATTTTGGTTCCTTAAAGGTGTTACACAAGCATTTGTTGTTTTCATCAAGTTAAATGGTTCAAAACAGATAACAAAGTTTATATTTGAAAAGAACACCAATTTTTAGTTGGATTACATGTTTCAATTATTGAAAAAGGAATTAGGATGAATTTATTATGACTGAAACAATATTAAACAAGTTTTAAATGAATTTAAAACAAGCATGAATTTTATTTGTTCAAAACATAAATTCAAATTCATATTTGAAAAGTTTATACTTTTCTAGGTTGAAAACATATTTTGCATGTTCAAAAATAATTTAATTTGAGCAAGTTATGATTTTATCAATTTTAAATGATTTAAACAAGGTTTAAATTATTTAGGCAATTTAAATTATTCAAAACATGAAACAAAATTTATATTTGAAAAGATTATTTGAAATAGCATGGAAAAAATATTTTATTTTCATTATTTGGATTAAGTATGAATTAGTTATGGATTTTATCAAATTGCAATTGAATTATTTGAATTCAAATTTGAATTGCATTTTGAAAATTCAAAACAGAAAACAAATGCTATAGATAGATAGACAATTTAATTTAGAGCAGTGCACATATTTTATTTTTATTAATTCGAGTTATGAAATAGAAGTTATTCATTTTTTAAGTTTAGGGGCCAAACTGTAATAAAAACTGGACTTAAATTAAAGAAAAGGGCCGAAAATAGTTAGGTGCACCGCGCAGTGGCCAGCCCCAAGCACTGACAGTGGGGCCATCGCCACTGTGGCGCTTAGGTGGCAGGCTGGGGGGGTGATGTGGCCTCCAGGGTCCATGACGCGTGGGCCCCGCGCGGGTGCGGCCAAGGAAAAAAGGGGAGGCGAAATTCGCCTCCCGTGGGATTCGATCCCGGGACCTGGGCGAGCGAGCGCAAGGGCTCTGCCAGTTGGGCTGTGTGCGTTTTGTTGTCAGGTAGCAGTAGCGACGCAGGTTAACATGTGTTAGGGCGCGCAAACTGAAACTAACTGAATCTTTTCTGTGCGTGCAGGTGCAGGCGCGGCCGCTGCCAGCGACAGAGGGCAGTTGCCCGCCGGCGGCCGTGGCGTGCTCGCGGGCGCGGGCGCGGCCCGTGCGTGCTGGTGCGGCGTGTTGTGTGCGGTGCGGGCTCGTGCGGAGGGCCACGAGGGGCAGAGAAGGAAGGGGGAGGCCGACGAGGGCTCACCTCGAGGAGATGGTCGGCGCACGGTGGGGGTGCGGCCGGCGACGAAAAACGAGATGGCGGCGGCGACTCGGTGCACCTCGGTGGAAAACGAGGCCACGGCGAGGAAGAGGGCAGTGGGCCCTTTCCGTTCCCGGCCCTAGCTCGGCCGCTAGGGCACCATGGCGGCGGCGCTCGCCGGAGGGGGAGGCGTTGGTGAAGGAGCTCGGTGGAGGGTACAGAGATACAGACAGAGAAGGAAAATCGGGGGGAGGAAGGAGAGGAAAAAAAACGACGGCGCGTGGGAGAATGGTGGAGGAAGAAAATTAGGGCAAGGAGGAGGAGGCTCGAGCTCAGTTAAAGAAGGGGAAGGGGAGCTCGGATCGGCCGATCCTCCCTGTACCTGTCGACGTGGTCGTTGGAGATGAACTCCGTACAGAGGTAGGAGATAACGTGGGGGGTACCAGGCCTTTGGGCAGTTGGGCTGGCCCAAAATGGGTTGGCTGCCTTTCCCCCCTCTTCTCTTTTATCTTTTTTTTCTTCCTTTTATTTTTTTTTGTTGGCAGATTTGGGAAAAGAGAGAAAAGCAAATGGTTCTAGGGTTAGCAAAATTTGGAATAAATTGTACTGTTGAAATATTGTGATAGCAACAAGTCCACACTTTGGTTTACCAAAAATATTTTAAATATGTTGCTTGTTTGAAAAAAATTAAATGAATTGAGCCATTTTTGGTATCAAAATAAATAAATGAAAGTTAAGCCAAAAATTAAGTTTTTGATAACAATTTTGGTGGAACAATTATTTGTTTGTTTTGTAGTTTTTTTTATTTGAAACAGGTAACATAACAAGTATGAACAAAAAATGATTTGAATTTGGTTTGAAATTACAATTGGAAAACAATGAAAACAAATGCAAACAAAAGGCAATGGTTATGATGACATGATGCAAACATAAATAAACAAGAAACAACATCTAGGGGGAGATTTTTATACTTGGGATGTTACAAAACGCCCCCCCTTGAAGGAATCGCGCCCCGAGATTCCTACTGAGAAGAGAAAAGGTCCGGATACTTCTTGCGAAGATCCTCTTCGGTCTCCCATGTTGCCTCTTTATCGGAATGATGCGACCATTGCACTTTCAAGAACTTGGTGCTCTTGTTGCGAGTCTTACGCTCGGTCTCATCGAGAATACGAACAGGGTGCTCCTCATAAGATAGATCATCTTGCAGTTCAATGGAATCATGATCGACTGCACGATCTGGATCTTTGAAACACCTCTTGAGCTGTGACACGTGAAACACATCGTGCACCTTGGATAGTTTTTCTGGAAGTTCAAGACGATAGGCATTTTCCGCACGCCTTGAGAGAATGTTGAACGGACCAATATATCTCGGTGCTAGCTTTCCTTTGACACCAAAACGATGAGTGCCTCTGAGGGGAGTTACACGGAGATATGCCTTGTCACCAGGTGCATAGATCATATCCCTGTGCTTGCTGTCATAGTAGCTTTTCTGACGAGACTGAGCAATCTTGAGATTGTCACGAATGATGCGAACTTTCTTCTCGGCTTCCTTAACAATGTCAGGGCCTAAGAGTGAACGTTCACCAGCTCCAGACCAATTGATTGGACTCCTGCATCTGCGGCCATAGAGTGCTTCAAACGGTGCCATGCCTAGGCTTGCCTGGAAGCTGTTGTTGTAGGAGAATTCAGCATATGGAAGGCATTCCTCCCATTTCATGCCAAAGGAGAGACCACATGCTCTGAGCATATCCTCGAGAATCTAATTGACTCTTTCGACTTGCCCTTGAGACTGAGGATGATAAGCCGTGCTGAACAGAAGTTTGGTGCCCAATGCTTCTTGAAAACTCTTCCAGAAATGAGAAGTGAATATGCTTCCACGGTCTGAGCTTATTTCCAATGGAACACCATGAAGAGGAACAATCCTTGTTGTGTAGAGTTCTGCTAACTGGCTAGCTGAGATTGTTTCTTTGACAGCAAAGAAGTGAGCTACCTTAGTGAGACGATCAATAACAACGAAGATTGCATCGTTGCCCTTCTTGTACTTTGGAAAACCAGTGACGAAGTCCATTTCAATCATGTCCCATTTCCACTCAGGGATTTTTAGAGGTTGGAGAAGACCGGCTGTTTTCTGATGAACTGCCTTAACACGTTGACAAACGTCGCATTCAGAAACGTATTGAGCAATTTCACGTTTCATGCCAGACCACCAATACAGTGTTTTGAGATCCTGGTACATCTTTGTACTTCCAGGGTGTATGGAGAGAGGAGTTTCATGAGCCTCCTTGAGAATAACATCTTTGAGACTTTGAATTTGAGGAACTGCAATGCGTCCTTCGAAGAACACAGTTCCCTTGTCATCAATTGAGAAGCACTCATACTTCACATTGCCTGCTTTGATGTTATTTGCGATCTTCTTGATCTCAGCATCACGAAGTTGTTCAGAACGAATCTTGTCCTCGAGAGTTGGACTGGCTGTCAAGTTTGCAAGATAACCTTGAGGAACAAGACCAAGGTTCAGCTTCTGGAATTCTTCATGAAGTGGAGGTTGGCTTTCCATGATCATGAGAATATTGCAATACGACTTGCGACTGAGCGCATCGGCCATAACATTAGCCTTGCCTGGAGTGTAAGAAATGGTAAGATCGAAGTCTTTGATCTTTTCAATCCATCTCCTTTGCCTGAGGTTTAGATCTGGTTGAGTGAAGATGTATTTCAGACTCTTATGATCGGAAAAGATTTCAGTGCGATTACCCAACATGTATTGCCTCCATTTCTTGAGGGCAAACACAACTGCTGCAAGTTCAAGGTCATGTGTGGGATAATTGAGCTCATGTGCGTTCAACTGACGTGAAGCATAAGCCACAACTTGACGTTCTTGCATAAGAACTGCTCCTAGACCTTGGAGAGAAGCATCACAGAATATCTGGAAAGGTTTGGTAGTATCTGGGCCAACCAGAACTGGTGTAGAAGTGAGTTTAGTCTTCAGGAGATTGAAACTTTCATCACACTGTGGAGACCAGACGAACTTCTTGTCCTTCTTTGTGAGATCAGTGAGAGGTTTGGCAATCTTGGAGAAGTTTTGGACGAAACGACGGCAATAGCTAGCCAAACCAAGAAAACTTCTGACTTGCTTCACCGTCTTAGGAGGTTTCCAATCAACAATTGCCTTAACCTTTTCTGGATCAATGGCTATGCCCTTGGCAGAGATGACATGACCAAGGTAAGCAACTTCTGGAATCCAGAACTCACATTTGGAGAACTTGGCATACAGACGATGCTCGCGAAGTTTCATGAGAGTGAGACGAAGATGTTCTCCATGCTCTTCCTCGGATTTTGAGTAGACAAGAATATCATCAAGATATACCACAACGAACTTGTCGAGGTATTCATGGAAGACAGAATTCATGAGTCTAGAGAATGTCGCCGGTGCATTGGTGAGACCAAAGGACATGACGGTGTATTCATATAGACCGTACCGAGTGGTGAAAGATGTCTTTGGAATATCTTCCTTTCTGATCTTTATTTGATGGTAACCCATCCTCAAGTCCAGCTTGGAGAATATTGAGGCTCTAGCAAGTTGATCAAAAAGATCATCGATACGAGGAATTGGATACTTGTTTTTGATGGTTTTCTCATTGAGAGGACGATAGTCAACCACGAGTCTCTTTGTTTGATCCTTCTTGGCAACAAACAGAGTTGGGCAACCCCAAGCGGAGGAACTAGGCTGAATGTAACCTTTCTCCATGTACATATCGATTTGCTCCTTCAACAACTTCAGTTCAGGAGGAGCTATCTTGTATGGATGCTTAGAGATTGGAGCAGTGCCCGGTTCAAGTTCGATCACGAACTCAACTGCTCTGTCAGGAGGCATTCCTGGCAACTCTTCTGGAAAGACGTCAGGGAATTCACAAACCACCGGAATAGTTTCAATAGATGGTAGAGGATTTGCATTGAGAGTGTAGAGTTGAGCAACTGGATTTTCAACATGGAAGTAGACTATCTGGCCAGAAGGGTGTGTGATTTTGACAGACTTAGCAGGACAATCAATGACTGCTTTGTTGGCTACCAGCCAATCCATCCCCAGAATGACATCAATATCTGAAGAGTGGAGAGCTATCAAAGATGCCTGGAATGGAAGGTTTCCAATTGTGATCTCGATGTTCTGGCTAACTTTATTGCTTTGCCAGCTAGATCCCGGTGATTTCACTAGGAGAGGGATAGACAACTGTTCGAAGTTGATTCCACTGTTGTTTGCAAAGCATTGAGAGATGAAAGAGTGTGAAGCACCAGAATCGAACAAGACTTTAGCACGAAACGAGTTCACAAGAAGTGTGCCCATTACAACCTCTGGAGATTCTTCTGCTCCCAGGGCCTTGACATGGTTCACCTTAACGGTTCTCACGCCAAGGTCGTTGCTGTTGTAGCAACCCAACGGAGGACCACGTATTCTTGTCGGGGTCGACCTGTGGCGAGGTGGAGGTGGAAAGAGGTGCCTTTGCGGACACTTATCGGAATAGTGGCCCGGCTGTCCACACTTGTAGCATGTAACAACAGAACGAGGAGTTGTTGGACCTGGCTGAGATGGAGCACCTCCTGATGATACCACTAGGGTGGGAGGGCGGGCAAGAAATCCTGCCGGGCTTGGCAAGCAGACGGGCGGTGTTGGAGTGGTATATGGAACCCAAACTCTTCGTTTTTGTGGAGGCATGATAGCTTTTGAGAGATTAGCCTGTTCACGAGAGTGCTTACGAGATTCCTCAACCAATTTGCGCCCATGCTCTTCATTTAGAGCGATGTTGATGAGGTCCTCAAAATTCTTGGCCGTGACGTTGGTGAGAGCATACTTGAGTTCCGGGTTGAGACCCCTGCGGAACTTTGCCATCTTTCTCGCTTCCGTGGAGATTTCATCTCCGGCGTAGCGAGCCAGACGATTGAACTCTCTTTGGTATTCCAGAACGTCCAAACTGCCTTGTGTGAAAGAATAGAATTCCTCACGCATTTTCTCCATGAGCCCATCGGGAATGTGATGGCGCACGAAGGCTTGCTTGAAATCCTCCCATGTGATTGCCACACTAGAACCTCTCATTTCTTGGAAATTCTCCCACCAAGACATGGATTGTCCACGGAGAAGGTAGGTCACGTAAGGAACACGGTCCTCGTCAGCCACATGAGCTACCATAAGAGTACGGTTCATTTCACGGAGCCAGTCATCTGCATCCAATGGCTCGGAGGAGTTATCAAACGTGCGCGGATTGAGCTCAAGGAACTCCCGAATAGACACCCGGGTGTTGCCATTATTCCCAAGGTCTTGGTTCTGCTGCATCTGCTTTATAACTTGTGTCATCTGAGACAACACTTTCCCCATCTCAGGTGGCAGTGTGGGTTCTTCGTCACCACTTTCCATCCTGAAGAGGATACCAAGATTAACACACTAACCGGATAACAAAATCCAATATAAGTGCTTAAAAGGATTACTTCAGACGGTAAGTCGACAGCATAGAACAAGGATGGAGGTTAACAACGGATCAACAGATAAGTTGTTACAACGGAAGAGAAGATTTATGAAGGACGATATCGAAGCAACAACTGGGAAACAGGAGACCACAAACACCTGAGGTACTACGGAGAAAACCCATCCGGGCTTCTAAAGGATCAATATCTACTGCTTAAGGAATAGAGGATCTGCTTCCGGGGCTTATTTGCCACCGTTCTCAATCGTGAGTAGGCAACATGATAAATCATGTCACAACCACCTCCATTCCTATGGTCTAGTAGATATAACCATCCTAGAGAAACCAGGATACGTGAAATCCTAACTTGAAAGTTTAGATGAGGAGAGAAAACAACGTTGCACTTCCTTACCAGAAAAAGGGAGGGTGGGTGGGGAAAGAAATAAAATGGCAGAATTCCTACTCTCACGTTTCATTTTTCCTATATAGCTACAAAATAGTTTCTAGACTCAACTGCGACCAGTAAAAGGGATCCTACAGGCAGACAGGCTCTGATACCATTTGTCGCACCCGGACTTCTAGAGGATACTCGTAGTTCCGTTGAACAGTAGTGGATTGGATTACGGGGCTTACCGGCACCCGCATCTCTTACGAGTAGGCCAACACACGTATGTGTGACAACCAACCCCTATCTGTTCATCGTCTACGTAAACCACCCCATAGAAATCAGGATACTACCATTGACGTACTTCATACCATACACACAGGGTACGTCAACGGCGTTGAACAAAATGATAACACAACATATCTCTAAGACACAAAAGATGGAAATAAGTTGCAAATAGCTCTCACTAGAGCAGAGATAGCAAATACAATCATCCAGAGGACACATGTCCCAACATAACATCATTACATCACAGCGGAAGCATTCAACAGGTCTGAGTACAGACAAGATCCAAATAGGCTTAAGAAGCCGGAAACGAAAAAACGGAGCCCATCCACGAAGTCTCGGATCCTGCCCGGGTCCGCTATCTACTCGTCAACAGCCTCGTCGTACTCCACGTAGTAGCCACCATGGGGATCCTCGGAATCGTAGTCTGCGGAAACCACAGCCCCAAGGGGGTCAGTACATAAACGTACTGGCAAGCAAGACTCACAGTTCACCAAAGTGTAACCCGTCAACACCAAGCACAGATGCTTTGGGTTCAACGGAAGAGAGGGGTGATACAAAAGATGCGGCAGCGGGCTGCACTAACCAACTACAGAAACATACTACAACTTCCGGCTATCAGAAAAGGGATAAGATAGCGTATCGTAACCAACTACCAGCTAACTCCAAACAAACCCATCCTGGATCTCGCCCCTTATCCAAAGAAGCAATCCGAGGATAACTCACACAGTTGGATTAATGATTGTTCAGGTTATTGTGTCAATAAACCTATTACTAGTCAGGTTATCATTAGTTAGGTGTAAGTTGTCTGAGTACTTGTTAGCCAGTACTTTCACCAAGTCGTCACATAACCGCGGACAACACGGCTTCTCGAGAAGATTCATCCCTGCAGGGTGTGCTCCAGTACCCGTACACACTCGAGCCACCAACTAAAACTCAGGTGGACTCAACACGACTCGAACCATCTCTACAACATGTCCTAGGAGCCACGGAGCTATAAGGTCCCGACCAGTCCGACCTAACCTAAGCGCAAGGGTGAAAACCACACCCCCCGGCACCACAGGCCTCTCCCTATATGCATCATCATCATAATAATCATCACCAACAGTAACCATGGGAGCGACCCATTCATGCTTATGCGCAAATGGAACACCCGAACTAAGTGTGGCTCTTCGGACAAACTGCGGATCAGGTCAAAGTCGAGGGGGGTTCCATACTACCACCCGGATGCGGTGAGCACGCTCATCATGGATCAGTAGACAAGACCCTTTTCCTAATTAGGGTCGACACTAGCAGGCCTCAAAACCACGCCGGGCCTCCTGCCGGTGCCTTAACATCAAATTATTAGTATTACCCAAGCATTAACAGGTTGTTGTTTAAACATCGAGCCCATCGAACATAATAGAAATATGGTAACAGGAAGTAACGGGTAACAGACTCGAGCAGAAACAACCCTAAGCATGCTAGTAAGACACGGGCAACAATCAATGGGGTTATAGGTGTGGATGGTGAGGCAATATCAGGGTTCAGGGTATCATGTGGTAGGTTCGTAACAGAAGCAACGATACATATGGCTAGCAGAAATAGACAACGGAAAGTATCGGTAACCAATGTTGAAAGGAACACAGTGGTTCATGTGAGTGATAACTTGCCTGCAAACTCAGCAGCCTGGTACTGAGCTAAGTCCTCAGAAGGGGTGTCGTAAGGATCGTCGGTCTCAACGTCGTCGTCTATCCGAGAAGAAGCAAACAAACAACGCAAGGAGACAAACAATCAATAACATGGCATAATGCACAATCATGGGATGATGCATGTCCATTTAACTTATGCATAGAAATAAACTAGTTGACATGGTAACAACATGATTAAATGGACCCACATGCAATTTGGGGTTGCATATGGAAAGCCCATGAATTAAGGGTGGAATAATTGTTTTTCAACTAATCAATAGGTGAAAGTGGATTAGCATGATGCATGGATGATGAAAACAGAAAAATAACAACAATAAAAACAAGTTGAAATAAGGTTTAACAAATTTGGAATTTTATTTATTAAGTTATGGAATTTTGGTTCCTTAAAGGTGTTACACAAGCATTTGTTGTTTCATCAAGTTAAATGGTTCAAAACAGATAACAAAGTTTATATTTGAAAAGAACACCAATTTTTAGTTGGATTACATGTTTCAATTATTGAAAAAGGAATTAGGATGAATTTATTATGACTGAAACAATATTAAACAAGTTTTAAATGAATTTAAAACAAGCATGAATTTTATTTGTTCAAAACATAAATTCAAATTCATATTTGAAAAGTTTATACTTTTCTAGGTTGAAAACATATTTTGCATGTTCAAAAATAATTTAATTTGAGCAAGTTATGATTTTATCAATTTTAAATGATTTAAACAAGGTTTAAATTATTTAGGCAATTTAAATTATTCAAAACATGAAAAAAAATTATATTTGAAAAGATTATTTGAAATAGCATGGAAAACATATTTTATTTTCATTGTTTGGATTAAGTATGAATTAGTTATGGATTTTATCAAATTGCAATTGAATTATTTGAATTCAAATTTGAATTGCATTTTGAAAATTCAAAACAGAAAACAAATGCTATAGATAGATAGACAATTTAATTTAGAGCAGTGCACATATTTTATTTTTATTAATTGGAGTTATGAAATAGAAGTTATTCATTTTTTAAGTTTAGGGGCCAAACTGTAATAAAAACTGGACTTAAATTAAAGAGAAGGGCCGAAAATAGTTAGGTGCACCGCGCAGTGGCCAGCCCCAGGCACTGACAGTGGGGCCATCGCCACTGTGGCGCTTAGGTGGCAGGCTGGGGGGTGATGTGGCCTCCAGGGTCCATGACGCGTGGGCCCCGCGCGGGTGCGGCCAAGGAAAAAAGGGGAGGCGAAATTCGCCTCCAGTGGGATTCGATCCCGGGACCTGGGCGAGCGAGCGCAAGGGCTCTGCCAGTTGGGCTGTGTGCGTTTTGTTGTCAGGTAGCAGTAGCGACGCAGGTTAACATGTGTTAGGGCGCGCAAACTGAAACTAACTGAATCTTTTCTGTGCGTGCAGGTGCAGGCGCGGTCGCTGCCAGCGACAGAGGGCAGTTGCCCGCCGGCGGCCGTGGCGTGCTCGCGGGCGCGGCCCGTGCGTGCTGGTGCGGCGTGCTGTGTGCGGTGCGGGCTCGTGCGGAGGGCCACGAGGGGCAGAGAAGGAAGGGGGAGGCCGACGAGGGCTCACCTCGAGGAGATGGTCGGCGCACGGTGGGGGTGCGGCCGGCGACGAAAAACGAGATGGCGGCGGCGACTCGGTGCACCTCGGTGGAAAACGAGGCCACGGCGAGGAAGAGGGCAGCGGGCCCTTTCCGTTCCCGGCCCTAGCTCGGCCGCTAGGGCACCGTGGCGGCGGCGCTCGCCGGAGGGGGAGGCGTTGGTGAAGGAGCTCGGTGGAGGGTACAGAGATACAGACAGAGAAGGAAAATCTGGGGGAGGAAGGAGAGGAAAAAAACGACGGCGCGTGGGAGAATGGTGGAGGAAGAAAATTAGGGCAAGGAGGAGGAGGCTCGAGCTCAGTTAAAGAAGGGGAAGGGGAGCTCGGATCGGCCGATCCTCCCTGTACCTGTCGACGTGGTCGTTGGAGATGAACTCCGTACAGAGGTAGGAGATAACGTGGGGGGTACCAGGCCTTTGGGCAGTTGGGCTGGCCCAAAATGGGCTGGCTGCCTTTCCCCCCTCTTCTCTTTTATCTTTTTTTTCTTCCTTTTATTTTTTTTTGTTGGCAGATTTGGGAAAAGAGAGAAAAGCAAATGGTTCTAGGGTTAGCAAAATTTGGAATAAATTGTACTGTTGAAATATTGTGATAGCAACAAGTCCACACTTTGGTTTACCAAAAATATTTTAAATATGTTGCTTGTTTGAAAAAAATTAAATGAATTGAGCCATTTTTGGTATCAAAATAAATAAATGAAAGTTAAACCAAAAATTAAGTTTTTGATAACAATTTTGGTGGAACAATTATTTGTTTGTTTTGTAGTTTTTTATTTTTATTTGAAACAGGTAACATAACAAGTATGAACAAAAAATGATTTGAATTTGGTTTGAAATTACAATTGGAAAACAAATGCAAACAAAAGACAATGGTTATGATGACATGATGCAAACATAAATAAACAAGAAACAACATCTAGGGGGAGATTTTCATACTTGGGATGTTACAAACATCCAGAAGACCTGCAAAAGAAGAAAATAATACTTAGCAAAGTTCAGCGAAATGAAGAATCAAAGTCGCAAAAGCCCAACACACTTACCCGCGAAACGCTCAGCGAGGGGACGGAGGAACCCGACAACGTCGTTATCGGCCTTACTGCCAGCTTCTTCTAACTCCTTCAAGGACTTCCGCGCATCCACAAGCTGTCGACCAAAATCTTCCGATTGCATGCGGGAAGCCTCCAGCTCTTGTCGAATGGCCGTCTGGTCAGCCTCCCGAGCAGTTACCTGCTCAGAGAGTTTGACCTTTTCGGATTCTGCAAATTCAAGTCAAGCTGCAAAGAGATGCTTATCAAAACTCAAGAATGTACGGAATACTGAAGACAGGGAGATGATAAAGCTTACCCTTGAGAAGGACGTTTTCAGTTTGAAGTCGGCTACGGTCCGTTCGAAGCGACTCGCAATCCGACTCGGCGAGAACGACGCGGCGACCAATCGCCGCAAGAGAATCAATAAGCGACGGCAAAAGCACGAAGACGGAAGAGTTAAAAGGATTAAATTGGAGTATGTACCCGATTATTTACAATCGACTACAGCCTCGGGGGCTACTCCCATCGGGAGCCCTGCCATGCACCCGATAAAAATGAAATCATGAAGAAGAATTAAACCAGACTTTGAGCCTGTGGCCGATCGCATGCGATCGACTACAGCCTCGGGGGCTACTCCCATCGGGAGCACTGTCGTGCACCCGATAAAAATTTGAAGATAGAAGATGAAGTTTACCTGGCCGGTGGCACGAGAGAGCGGATCCGCGGAGCTATCCGTCACTTCCTTAGAAGCAGAAGTCCTGGCGGCAAAGCTGGGGGCTTCACGTCCCACATTCGCAGCTTCGGGGGCTGCTCTGGGGGAATTTCGGACGGTGCCCGCGGTGGGAGTTTCACCCGCATCCTTTGCCTTATTCCTCTTTTCGGGAGGAACGGCAGCGGCGTACCTGCGAGGACTGATCGTCTGCAGTCTGTAGCGAAAGATAGAAAACATCAATATTGAAGCACGGAAAATGTTCGATCAAGAATAAAGAAGAAGCACTTACTCGTCGTCGTCGTCGTCATCCAGCAAGTCCGCGTTCCAAGCGGGCGTCACCACTGGGAACGAAGGCGAAGGAGCAAGGGAGCGAAGTGGAGTCGCATGGATAGGGGCTTGACTGGGCGATGCTTCCAAGGATTTATCTTTGGAAGTAGCCTCGTCCTCATCTACCCGACGACGTTTCGTAGGGGCGCCATTCGAGTCTTCAACGCCATCCGAAGAATCGTGTTCTGAACTCGAAGAGGCGTTGGCGACGCTGGTGTCAATCGCGCCGTCTTGATGACTCGACACTTGCTCTGAGGCAGCCTCCCCCGCAGCTGGCGGGTAGCAGTCCTCCATAGCTAGGCTCTACGAAGACAAGAAGAAGACGAGAAAAATCTTATCGACTAGAACTCCGAACAAAAAGGGAACAACTCAAAGACGAGAAGGAAGAAACTAACCTCGGCTGGAGGAGGATTTGAAGCGGCAAAGGCTTCAACCGAACAATCGGGGAATTTCTCCCCCACCTTCAGTCGAGTGATACCCGCGATTTTCTTCTCGAATTCCACATTCGAAAGCTCCTCGCGGCTTACTCGGCTGGGGTCCTCTGAGCCTTGATACTCCCACATAGCGGAGGGCCTTTGTTGAAGTGGCTGGATCCTGCGCTTCAAAAAGATGCTCGCAAGATGCATCCCGTTGAGCACGACTCCCGCAGTCTGATCCCGGAGAGCAGCTACTCTTGCGAGTAAGGGCGCGACGGTCTGAGTATCCTCGGCTGACATCTTGTGCCCCCAGGACTTTCGCCTTGTCAAAACAGCGAACGGGTGGAACTCCACAATCCCACCCGAGCTGTTGTCGGTGACGTAGAACCACCTCTTCCGCCAGCTTTGCGCGGAGTCGACAAAATGCATGTTGAAGTAGCTGCCTTCTTGTCGAGCTTGGATCCCAAAGCCGCCCGTGCGAAGCGGTTCGCCGAGCTCGGACTCCACCCGCGATCTCTCGCGGAAGATCTGGACTTTGAAGAGCGCCTTCCAAAGCGCCCAGTGCGGGCGAATGCCGAGAAAGCATTCGCAGAACACGATGAAGCACGAAATGTGCTGCACCGCGTTCGGGGGAAGATCGTGAAGCTGTATGCCATAGACACACAGCAACCCGAGGAAGAAGGGATGAAGAGGAAAGGAAAGGCCCCGAGTCACGTGGTCCACGAAGACCACGCGCTCGTTCGATTGAGGATTGGGTACCTCTTCCTTTTTTCCAAGACGGACTCGCTTCTCCGTCTCCGCCGGCAGCAACCCTTCCCGCTGCATCTCCTTGATGCTTTTCGCGGTGGTGTTGGGGGAGCGCCAGTCGCCGGCGCGGGGCGCGGGTTGCGCAGAAGGTTCACCGGATGCAGAGCCGACAGCACCGCGTCTTTTTCCGCCAGCCATTGCTTGCAGCACGACCTCGAGCGCGAGGAAGACGAAGGTGGGCGCGAGGAAGAAGATGGAGACAGAGAGCTGGGAAAGTTTTACCGTAGCGCTAACACCCGTACTTATACACGGAGCGATACGATCTCAGCCGTACGATGCGCTACGTGGCGCTTATCACGGCCGCCACGCGTGAAGATGAAACGAAGCGGCGGCCAGCGCTGTTTCGTGCCACGATCTTAACAGAAGATCGTGCGCATTTACTGCGCGTCTCGCGTAAAAACCGGGAACGACGTCTCGTTTCCCGGTCAAAAAGCTGACCAGGTGGGCCACCATCTGCTGCCACTCCGTCACGTCCCATCGGGAGAAGGGGAGTGCGCCATGACGTCATGGCATTCGTCATTCAAAATCAAGATCTTTTCGATTGGAAGTTCAAACGCGAAAGTATCTTCGTACGAACATCAATTCCTTCGGATAGAAGCAACTTTTTCGTGAACAAATTCATGAAGCAAAACCTCTTCGAACAAGAGAAAAATACCCTATACACGTGAACTCTTTCATATGGGCACGGCATTCCGAACATGAAAACTCTTTCATACGGGCTTATCTTTTCTTCCAGCACGAAATTTCTTTCGTACGGAACTCAAACAAATTGATCGGGTAGGAAGAACCTACCTCTCCTACACATGATAAATTTACGTCATAAAAACCTGGATTGTTCAGCCGACTAGGCACATCCGGATGCCATATTCTTCGAATATGAAGGTAAGACCCGAAAAGATCTCTCTTTTGGGCCTGGAATCGCACTTGAAAGCTGCGTCCTCCGGTATAATTCCGTGTCAACAACACGAAGAAAAATCCTAGCGGACGCGCCGGGTACCCCCATAGGTTAAGTTCGATTCGATAAGTCCACAACGGCCCAGTCGCAACAATCACCTCATCGGGTTCGAGTCGGAGGTCTCGAATCTGTGTAGGCCAGGAATGTTTTTGCCCTAGTCGCAATTAATTGGCCCTGATCTCTCGGGAGAGCCAAGCTACTGTGCCACATCCTTTTGTGAAAAAAGCCGTAAAAACAGGCACTTATATTGCTCGATACTCGAGCGTGAAGACCCATGATACAGGGAACACACCCTTTAAAAACAATGACTGTTAGGGCGGTCCTCCATAAAAAACAAGGAAGATTTGACCGTCTACTCGACTGGAAAAGTCCCAGTCAAGCACACGCTCGGGGGCTACTGACGAAGATATGGATCCTGGACCCTGCGGGTAAGGACACCCCCTCTCAGGCCCAAGGCCAAGGCCCAAGAGGAAGCGCCCTTGGAGTGCTATAGAAGGCCCATGTGAAGCCCACCCGCATCAGCTTGCGGGTTAAGTTAGGAAACTTGTAACCGACCTAGCTAGGTTTTGAGTCCTCTCCGGGTAGAACTCGAGACCTGGCCATCTATATAAGGCCAGGAGAGCCCCCAAGGAGAGGACCAAGTAATACCGCACGACCAAAAAGCCTCGGAACTCGAGATCTACTCTCGATTCGAGCAACCTGTAACCGATCTAATCATCCAATACAGATCGACAAAAGGCAGGAGTAAGGGTTTTACCTCTTCGAGGGCCCCGAACCTGGGTAAATCTCGCCCCCTGTCAAGCCGACGATTCCACCAGCGCTCATGACTTCTCCTAGTCGAAACCCGATAGGGTCACCTGAGGGATTTCTGGAGTCAGAGATTCGACATAGGCGTTGTTGTTGATGCGTTTGATGACCTTGAAGGGGCCGTCGCCTCTTGGCTTGAGCTTGGAGTTGCGCTCTTCGGGAAACGGTCCTTGCGCAAGTGTAGCCACACGAGGTCACCTTCTTGGAACACCATGGGTTTCTTGTTCTTGTTCATGATAGAGGCTCGGTGCTCGGAATGCTTCTCAAGCGTAGCTCTTGTGGAATCGTGTAGTTTCTTGATGAAGTCGGTGCGCTTGTCGATGTCCATGTTTGCTCGCTCGCGTAGAGGCAAAGGAAGTATGTCGAGGGCGGTGTTGGGGTTGAAGCCGTAGACGATCTCGAAGGGACTCTTCTTGGTAGCTTGATGGAGAGCACGGTTGTAGGCGAACTCGGCGTGTGGGATGCATTCGTCCCAATTCTTCAAGTTGGGCTTGATCAATGCTCGAAGTAGTGAAGAGAGTGTGCGGTTGACGACCTCGGTTTGTCCATCCGTTTGTGGGTGGTATGCGGTGGAGAAGAGTAGCTTGACGCCGAGCTTGGCCATCAACGTCTTCCAAAAGTAGGAGGTGAACTTGACGTCGCGGTCCGTGACAATGGAAGTAGGTACACCATGTAAACGCACAATTTCCCTGAAAAACAAAGTAGCAACATGTGAAGCATCGTCGGTTCAGTTGCAAGGAATGAAATGTGCCATCTTAGAGAAACGATCCACAACTACAAAGATTGAATCCATGTTGGTTTTAGTTCGTGGGAGGCCTAACACAAAGTCCATGCTAATATCACTCCAAGGTGCATGTGGGATAGGTAATGGCATGTAAAGACCATGGGGGTTGGAAGTGGACTTAGCTCGGAGGCATGTAGAACATCTCTTGACGTGTCTCTCAACTTGATGCTTCATCTTGGGCCAATAGTAGTTGCTGGAGAGCATGGCATAGGTCTTGTCGCGTCCAAAGTGTCCCATGAGACCTCCTTCATGTGATTCCTTCAATAACAACAAACGAAGAGAGGACTCGGGGATACACAATTTGTTAGACTTAAACAAGAACCCTTTGTGAAGATAGTAATAATCAAAACCTCGGTTAGGCAAGCATTTCTCAAATATAGGACCAAAGAAAGTATCCGAAGCATATAAGTCTTTGATCTCATCCAAACCAATCACATTGATGTCAAGACGTGTAAGAAGGCATTCTTTCCTAGACAAGGCGTCTGCTACCACATTCTCTTTACCTTTCTTGTACTTAATGACATAAGGAAAAGATTCAATGAATTCTACCCACTTAGCATGCCTCTTGTTCAAATTGGTTTGGCTTTTCAAGTATTTCAAGGATTCGTGATCGGAATGAATGACAAATTCTTTTGGCCAAAGGTAGTGTTGCCAAACTTCTAGCACTCTAACCAAAGCAAAAAGTTCCGTATCATAGATGGGGTAATTGAGTTTAGCACCATCAAGTTTTTCACTATGGTAAGCAACGGGGCGTCCGTTTTGCATGAGAACGCCACCAATTCCTATACCACTAGCATCACATTCAATCTCAAAAGTTTTCTCAAAATCCGGTAAGACAAGCAAAGGAGCTTCGGTTAAGCATTTCTTAAGTGTGTCGAAAGCTTTCTGTTGCGCATTTTCCCAAACAAAAGGTACATTCTTTTTGGTAAGTTCATTCAAAGGGCAAGCAATAGTTGAAAAATCTTTGACAAAGCGGCGATAGAAACCGGCAAGGCCATGAAAGCGCCTTATCTCACCCACGGAGGTAGGGTTGGGCCAATTCCTAATTGCCTCAATCTTCTTGTTATCTACTTCAATACCATTGGAAGAGATCACAAAACCCAAGAAAACAAGCTTGTTGGTGCAAAAATTGCATTTGGAAAGATTGGCGAAAAGTTTTGCGTTGCGAAGAGCCAACAATACTTGTGAAACATTATCAAGGTGATCTTCCAAAGATTTGCTATAAATGAGAATATCGTCGAAGTAAACCACAACAAATTTGCCAATGAAAGGACGCAATACTTCATTCATGAGACGCATGAAAGTAGAAGAGGCATTCGAAAGACCAAAGGGCATAACAAGCCATTCATACAAACCAAGTTTTGTTTTGAAAGCCGTTTTCCATTCATCACCTATACTCATACGAATTTGATGGTAACCACTTTTAAGATCAATTTTGGAAAAGATAGTAGCACCACTCAATTCATCAAGCATGCATCGAGCCTAGGAATAGGATGTCTATATCTAACGGTCATAGCATTGATAGGGCGACAATCCATACACATGCGGGAAGTAGAATCTTGCTTTGGAACAAGGATAACCGGCACGGCACAAGGGCTAAGGGATTCGCGAATAAAACCTTTTTCTAGTAGTTCTTGGATTTGGCGCTCAATCTCCTTAGTCTCCTCGGGGTTGGTGCGGTAAGGCGCGCGGTTTGGAAGGGGCGCGCCCGGAATGAGGTCAATGTGGTGCTCGATTCCTCGAAGGGGAGGAAGGCCCGGAGGGAGCTCATCGGGAAAGACGTCTTCAAATTCCTGCAACAAAGGCAACAAAGATGGAGGAAGATTTGTCATGTCGTTAGTTTCAAGTGCTTCCCCTTTGCACAATAGGACAAAGTGAAGTATGGTTGGGTCATCTCTTAGCTCTCGCATCTCTCTTTTGGTAGCAAGTAAGGCAAGGCCTTTGGCAACACTCGGAATTTTTCCACTCATGTTTGGCTTGTGGCTCTCACTCTCTTTTGGGTGGATCACTCTCTCACCACTCATCTCACGATATTTGAGATCTTCTTGTCTACGTGCAAGAGTCTTGGCGTTGTCGGCGATCACTTGGCTAGGAGACATGGGACGAAGAACAAATGTCTTGTTATTCCACTTGAAGCTATAGTGATTGGTACGCCCATCATGGATAGCACTCTTGTCGTATTGCCAAGGTCGACCAAGAAGAAGATGACACACGGTCATAGGAACAACGTCACAATCTACCGTGTCTTCATAGGGACCAATCTTGAAATTCACGGAGACCATGTGTTGAATCTTGAAGGTGCCGGAGTCACTAAGCCATTGGACATGGTATGGATGAGTATGTTGCTTGTAAGGTAATTTGAGTTTGTCGCAAAGCTCTTTGCTAGCCAAGTTGTGGAAACTTCCACCATCGATGATGACCTTGATTGACTTGCCATCAATACCGGCTCTTGTTTGAAAGAGATTGCACCGTTGATCCTGCTCATCTTGAGGAGAAGAAGTGAGGACTCTTGTGACCACTAGCGATGGATTCTTGTCCTCATCGCAATACACACTTTCTTCATCATCGTTGGGCACGTCCAAAGAGTTGAGAGCAACTTGATGCAAGGCATAGTATTCGCCTTCGCACATAGAATCACGTTCACCGTCTAGGTTGACAATCATGATCTTCTTGTTGGAACATTCAAAGGACTTGTGTCCACTACCACCACACTTGAAGCAAGTAATAGTGCTTGACTTGACTTGAGGGGCACTTGAGGATGAGGTGGGAGGCACTTGCTTCTTGAATGGTTGGGAAGACTTGTTGGGAGCACTAGAGGCTCGAGTGTTGCTCTTGGTGGTAGTTGGAGGAGGAACTTGTGTCATTGGAGATGAGTATGATGGTCTTGAGTTGAAGAAAGCCTTTTGCTTGCTATACTTGAGATCTTCCGCAATTTGGCGTTCCGCCTTGAGAGCTTGGTGGACAAGGGCCACAATGTTGTCATACGGTTGATACTCGACGATCTTTCTTATAGGATAGTTGAGGCCATTGAGGAAGCGGGCCATTGTTTGCTCTTGAGATTCTATCACATGAGCTCGAATCAAAGATGTCTCCATTTCCTTGTAGTACTCATCAACGGACTTCACACCTTGACGAAGTTCTTGGAGCTTCTTGAAGAGGTCACGCTTGTAGTGAGGAGGAACGAATCTAGCATGCATGAATTGCTTCATCTCATTCCAAGTGGCAATAGGAGCAATGTGATTGCGGACTCGTTCGGCTTGTAGACGATCCCACCATAAGAGTGCATAGCCTTCGAATTCCAAAGATGCTAGAGCAACCATCTTCTTGTCGGTGAAGTTGTGAATGCCGAAGATCTTGTCAACTTTGAGAGCCCAAGCAAGATAGTCTTCGGGATCATTCTCACCATTGAACTTGGGGACATTGAAACGAAGAGCACTCATGTTGTTGTCCTCTTGCGGACGATGTGGACGCTCATGTTGGCGCTCATGGGGGTCTTCATCATAAATGGGAGGTGAATCATCATAGGGGTCATCCTCATTGTCTTGGCGGTGGTGATCATGATGGGGAGGATGACGCCGTTGGTCATTAGGTGGTGGTGGCTGGTGGTGACGGAGCCTAGCTTCACGGCGTTCACTATCATCATGGCCATTGTGATGTTGTCGAGGACGTTCTTGTTCTTGGCGAGGGTGTTGCGGAAGCACTTGTTCATCTCGAGGGTGTTGAGGATGATCATGTTCTTGGCGGTCATTGTTGTTGGGACGCGCATGGCGCCTAGGTGGCCTTCGATGTTGACGAGCATCTTCCACGAAATCATTGTGGCCATAGTCTTGAGCGTGGCCTTGTGGAGGTGGAGGATGATGGTGTTGTCGAAGGTCCGGGCGTTGCGGTTGTTGAAGAGGGTCACCACGGCCTTGGCGATGTCGAGGTGATGGTGATGGCGAGCTATCCTCATACCAATTGCGTCGCGGAGGTTGTTGAGGTTGTGGAGGAGGTGGTGGTGGTTGTTGAGGTTGTCCATCCTCCTCCACGTTGTGGCGATCATGGCAATCGTGGTGATCATGGCGACGAGGTTGGTGAGGATCTTGATTGCGGTGGCTTGAGCGACGAGACCTTGAGGACGATGATGAATGACGGCGATTGGCAAGATTAGCCAAGTTGATGTTGATGCGCGTCATTTGATCATTCAATCGAGCCTCTTGCTCTTGGAGTCGACGCTCATACCGTTGCAACCTGTCCTTGACGAGTTCGCGGAGTTGGAAGTGGTCATTGTGGGTGACGAAGTTGGCGTAAGCATTGTCGTTGTAGAATGGATTGCCTTCGTCTTCCGAGCTCAGACTTGTGAATACTCCTTCCCTAGCCATTTCAAAAACACACACAAGGGTGATATTGATGGACGCCTCACTTACCCAACGTTACCTTTCTTGGTCGTATTGAGGCTAGTGGACGAGCCTAGGTGTAGGGCGGTATGTCAAGCGAATCCAAAAAGATCGAAAGAAACCGCAAACGACAACACACACACTTTATATGGAAGGCAAATAGGTTAGGAAAGTGGCAAGGAAAAATCGACAAAACCGAAGAAAAGTTTGTTGTCAATCGTGGAGAAACTTCAAAGAAAAGTTAGCACAAAAACCAAACCTATAGGATGGAAATATGGTGGAGCACACACACGCAAGGGAAAAATGGGGTTAGTGCGACCAATGGACGAGCGAAGAACGAAATGGACCTAACGTAGACTAATGCTCAATGCCACACTAACTCAAAGAGGGCGCTAGCTCAAACCGCAAATTTGAAAAGGAAACAAGATTCGCACCGTGGCAATCGGTCACTCTTTCTCTTTTGCGACGCAATGCTACACGTGCCTACAATGGAAAGCAATTGGAACCGATCCTTTTGCTTTTTTTTTTGATTTTCTCTTTTTGATGGATTACAAAGTGCCAATGCCTACTCGGTAGCTAATCTCTCACAAGCGCTAACCTCGCACTCTCGATGCCACAAATGCGATGCCAAGCGGTGTAAAAAGAACTAGTCCGAATAGGTAAGTAACACAATGGGGTGGGGTGGTTCAAGCGGAAGCAAGTTATACCTCTCTTACTGATGATCACGGACTTGCGGCCGTGGGGGATTCGATGTCGTGGCGATCCGTTGATGTGGAAGCGTAGGTGATGTCGTGGGCGTCACGTAGCACTTTGTTGCACTCAATTAGGATAAAAAACGACAAAGAAAAACAAGTTTCAAAATCTGTCGGGAAATCAAAGAGCTGAGATTTTCTGAGATTTTGGCTCAAATTCGAAATTCCTTCAAAATCAAGAAACTTTTTGGGAGAATTTGGGAAAAGTGGCTGAATGGAAAGATGGGGAATGGTATTTGGCAACAAATCTGTGAAGCAAAACCACGAAAAACTCAACGAATCAACAGATCGGTCGAAATCCCTTTGTGGCTATTTTTGTGAAATTTTCGAATTTATGGTGGATAGAAGAAAAATTGGTGGTAGGGGAGGGGATGGGGTGTCAGATTCGTGTCAATCTAGCTCTGGATACCAGATGATATGGAGTTGGACTCCTAGATTGGCCCGATCTTCACGAATCGACGAAGAACGAACGAAGAACACGAAGAACGATAAGAACAAAAGGTGGGGAATCGAGGGGGAACGTGGGGGAACGAGGGGCAACACACAAATCGGGATAAATCGCAAGAACCGAAAGATCCAACTTCCCGTCAACTAAGCCCCGAGGGCCGCCTACGGAACAATCGATCCAACTGAACTCACCTTGATACAAACCATCTCACACCCGTAGCCGGTACCACTACGCCAATAGAACCTCAAGATAACGAGAGGAAGATTGGACAACTCTTGACTGAAACCCGATAGGGAGAGGACAAGTAGTTGGGATGTGCCTTGATACGATCCTCGACGAAGTCCGAGGAGTAGCCTTGATACGTTCCTCGGTACACACCGGAGGAGTAGTTCCTCAAAGAGGGATACAAGAGAGCTGAGCTCCAAATGTTCTAAATTCAACTCTAAAACCCTAGATCTAGCTCGGGGTCGTCCTTATATAGCCGGGGGTCGAAGCAGGTGAAAACGGGGGCGAAAACGAGTCATTTGCGGGCATTTTCGGGTCCACCCCGGCCTGGGGGCCGGCCTGGCCGGCCTGGAGCCTGGCCTGGGGCCAGGGTGGGCACAGAGGCTGCCTGGAGGGGGAGGCCGGCCTGGGGCCGGGGTGGGGAGGAGGCAGGCCGGCCCCCAGGCCGGCTGCTTCTGTTGGGTGCCCGGCCTGGGGCCGGGGGTGGGGAGGAGGGAGGCCGGCCTCCAGGCCGGCTGGATATGTTGGGGGTCCGGCCTAGGGGGGGGGGGGGAGGATGCCGGCCTGGCCGGCTCCCGAGGCCGGGAGGGGCTCTTTTCCCCCTATCTTCTCTGCCGGGACTCCGATTGCGATGCCGTTTCTTCCGCCCTCCTTCGTATCTTCTTGCGCTTCATTTTGGGTGCTTTCCGAGGCCTCCGTGGTGGGTTTGAACCTGAGCACGCAAAGTGTGGAACCATGAGGTAGCGCACCATTCTCCACATGACCGAAAGTATAGAACGAGAGGAGCGAGTTCACCTTATCCTGGATGGCCTTTGCGCGTGATCTTGTCATCGGTGCACTTGGTGGATTTGGGTGGGCTACATCACTTCGCCCGACGATGCACCCGGCAGCGGAGAGGATAAAGAGGGGGCCTAGGAGGTGGAAGTTGAATGAGGGCTCCCGGCCGCTCGCGGGTGCAGCGCGGAAACCCTAGATGTGTTTTTTTCGCGTGCGTGCCCCCCCAACGCTGCCATTCGCCTCCCAACGGGATCGGCTAATCCGTTCTCTCCCACCGACAACCTAGGACGCCGCGATCAACAGAAGATACGGCGACCCATGCCGCTGGAGTCTGCACCAAGGGGCCACCAAGACCACGAACACGCTGGAAATACGACCACCACCTCGCCATCGATGGAGAAGACTCGCGCCCGTGCCCCCTCCATAGACCATGCCTCCGCGCCTCGCCGAGCTCATCATCTTGCATCACACGCTCCCAACAGAGGAGCAAGGAGGGTTTTGGAGCCCTCCGCCACCAACGCCGACCAGGCTTCGCCCGACGATGCACCCGTCAGCGGAGATGATAGGGAGGGGGCCTAGGAGGTGGAAGTTGAATGAGGGCTCCCGGCCGCTCTCGCGTGCGTGCCCTGTGTTCAACTCAGGGCATCAATATTAAATTAGATAGTTATGATGTAGCCACAAAATAAACAGTGCCCATGTGCGTGGGAATCTAAATTATGCTATATTTGGCAATAAAAGTGCAATGTTTATCCCCGAGGCATTAGTTCATTTTGTTGAAACATTCTAAGAGCATCTCTAGTAGCGGCCTTTGGGGCGCCCCCCAACGAAAAACGTCGGCCACTCGCACCCTCCAACGAGCTGTTTAATCCGTACACACCCCATTTCCCATCCGGCACTATGGCCTAACCCCGAGAGGGGGGCGTGTGGGGGCACCGGATGAAATGATGCATGCCTCCATCTAGGAGCGGTCATCGGTGGACCCGTCCTGCCATCCACGTAGAGGGAGGAGAGCGGCCACGGTCGTCGTATTTAAATGCGCTTGCAGTTCCTGAGGTGACGCCAAACTGGCCAGCAATCGCTCTTCCGCGCTGCATCCAGTCGCCTTGCACATGAGGCGAGAGCGCTGGTTTCCCACTCGGCGGCATTAATGTCGAGCGCGCCCGCTCGGCTGCCACATCGGCCTTTAAAAGGCCACGCCGCAGGGCATCCCCTCCCCATAATCTCTCCTCGCCTTATCGTTCTTCTATCATGCGCCTCGCCGTTATTCTCTTGCGCCCCTCGGCCTCCTTCTCCAAGCTCCAACGGCAAAGTGCCGCAACATCTTCGCCGCCGCGAACGGCTTCAACGCGGAGGCGACGACCCTCTTCGACGCCTGGTACCCGTGCACGTCGGAATGCGGGCCAGGCACCAGTACTCGCTTGGCATCTCCGGCATCCCCATTCCCTACCCGCCTCTACCGCGCAACGATGACTGAAAGGCGCAAGTCCTCCACCACTACTGGCACGGCCTCACCGACGAGCAACGGTAACAACCAAAGTGTAAAGCCGCGAACACGGACCTGTACGACGGCGAGTTCCACCAGATCCACTGCCAGCTCCTTCGCCCGCTAAGACGGCCCCGTGGCGCCGCCGCACGACAAGAAGAACGCAAACGGGCACCATGCTTTCTGGGACGTGCCATGGCGCACACTCTAGATGGTGATAAACAACATCGCCTCCCGCAACCAGTTGTGCCTCCACACTCCGCCACTATTAGTGGCGAACCAGTGGGCGCAGAGGCGCCCCATCACTGCGCCATCCTCCTTCAGGTCCTCTCATCCTATTTGGTGCTGCCCGTCTCCTCCCGATCAGCGTCGCCGCATCTCCGTGCCCCCAAGCCGGAGCCGGGCATGATGCCTGCGTGGCAGCAGGCGCACGCCACCTCCGACGACCCCGGGGGCTTTGGCCCCGCTTTCGAAGCCTCCTAGAACACCGTCCCCGGCCTGCCTAAAGAGGAGGCGTGCACATGGTCGTTCAAGCAACATCTCGAGCTCAACGGCGCACCGCTGATGAACCTTGCCAACGACAAGGACGAGGACGACGGCGCCTTCGCCCGTGCCGTGAACGACCACGAGGAGGGGCCGAGCAACAAGCCTCCCGGTGGCAATGCCAACTACACCATGAAGGAGGAGGACTACGTCGTGTTCTGGCAGCACCGCTAGAGCACGACACCTTTAGATTAATTTTTAGTTTAAATTTCATTCAAAATATGTAATATCTCCTAAAAATTTAAATGAGATCAAGTTTTAGTTTGAATTAAAAAAATGATTTTTTCTTTTCTTTGGATGCGGCGAATGGGGAGGGGCGCCCCCAAACACGCCATTTTGTCCGGACGGCGCCCAAACGCCTTGTTCTTGCGTTGATCCGAGTGGAGTGTGGGTGCTGCGAATGGAGACGCTCTAACCGTGCAAAAAGCTTAGTTTGCGCCGAAATGTATTGCTTCCTTTTTCAGACTTCCAGATTTCTGCCAAGTTCACTTCGTAAAGGCTCGTATTGACAAATAAGAACGCCGCCATGCGGATCAGTTACTTATGCCATGGACCATGGGTAGGTAAAAGTTGTTGATGTAATCTGACTCCTAAAACAGCTACGTTTAACGGTTCTTCGGAACTAAAAAAACTGTCAGTTAACTGCACCAGAAATGTCAGATCAGTTTGGGTACCTAATACTGCAGGATCCAATCAGATTCAAGGATGCACCAATCCTAGGTACTCCCAACGCTACCCGTTTTTGGCACGCATCTTCAGTCGCAAGCAACCCCACTTTTGTAAGCAGGTAATGCCACGGCAGTTGCTAAGAGCTGGTGCTGCTGCTGCATGCCGCATGCCTCCGTGGTGGTTGCCCACAGGGCATAGAGCTACCTAATGGTCATCACTACCTCCAACCAACTAACCACCACCCTTTTCCACTACACTGCACTCATGTACCTTTCACCATGTCACAGTGCGTCCTCCTACAAATCCCTGTCATTGTCGTGCCTGTCGTCGTCGTCTTGATCGCCGTTGCAGCCCCATCGAGATTCGAGAGGTGCCACTAGTAGTAGTAGTAGTGCTGGATAGGATCGAGGTAGAGGAGGGCGGTATGGACATGGACGCCATTGAGGAGTGCAGCAGAGATGGAAGTCGGCACCAGCTGCTCCAAGGCTCCAGGATACTGGTCGGCGTGCCCAAAAACTCCCGGGGATGCTCCGAGCTGCTGTCGTGGGCGATAAAGGTCGTCGCGAAGCCCAATGATTCCGTCGTTGCAGTTCACGTTATCGGTAACTGTCTGGCAACTTTGTGGAGTTGTTGCTGCAGCCGCATGGGTTCTTGTTCTTTTCTTGATGATTTATTCTTGTCGTTGTGGTGTTGTGGTTTTTTTTTCCGGCAGGGGGGAGGGGGAGGAAGAACAGGCTGCAGAAGGCGAACGCCTTCGTGATCTACATGCTTGGGGAGTTTGTGGAGACATGCGAGGCTAAACAGGTGCAGATTGATCAAAGAACAAAACCAACTTCAATCTTGCAATTGTTTTGTTTACCTCTTGCATATATGTTTATTTGTTAACATACTGGGGGGTTATTTTCTGATGATCCTCACTTTGTTGTTCAGTGATTCGATTTTTTTCCTGCGAGTTTTATTTATTCTGGTGTGCGTTTATTTTCTTCTGGTGAACACAGTGTAGTGGGAACTTGGAAGCAAAGTTTGTGCTCGTTAGCTTTTAGTTTCGTGCCCCATTCTGCCAGCCTTGTCATGTCCTTTTCAGCTGTTATTGGTATAACTGGACTAAAAGGCTATGATTTGCACCGTGTTCCGAGTTTATCTTGTTTTATGCTTCCTCATGTGCTTATCATTTTTAATGCGGCGAAATCGGGACTGTACTTCAATTTAAGCTTATGGAATACTCAAGTTGAAAAAAAAGGGCTATGACTGTGCAGTGTTCTGATGCTAATACTCTGCCTTCCCTGTTTCTTCCAGGTGAATTTGGAGGCTAAGGTGATATGCAGCTCAAGCATTCCGAGAGCCCTGACCCGGGAAGCCGAATTTACTGATGCAAAATTTCTAATTGTTGGAAGATCAAAGAATACGAACCACAGGTAATCCTAAGAAGCTCCTCAAAACAAAAAGGCACAAAAATAGTTAGCTACTTCCTCCGTATCAAAATATAAGATGATTTAGCGTTTTCTAGACAAAACGTATCTAGACATGTTTTAGAGTGTAGATTAATGTGCATCTTGCACTAAAACATATCTAGATACGCGTTGTCTAGTAAACGGTAAAACATCTTATATTTCGATATGGAGTGAGTAGTACTTAAGTATTTGTTCGTAGTCGGGTACTGACATGAACTTTCCATAAGTTTATGTTCTTGTTACTTTCTAGTTCGTGCACCTCAAAACCAATGCTGGATGGATATGCTTTAATTCAGTGCAAATACTGCAAAAGTAATCTCAGCTGATGATTTTTTTTTTGAAATGGGTAACCCAGCCCCTCTGCATCAAATTGATGCACACAACTATTTTCATTAATAATAAGTATCAAGTACAAAGTGCGCACTACTTATTACAATTCATGGATAAGAAAGAGTCGACACATGAATAATCTAACGGACAACCAGCCACCCTGATTGAAGATAGCCCATACGACCGCCATCAACCGAGCGCATCCTGAGTCCAAATGATCTCGCTGGTCCTTTGGTAGCAGGAAGGACCACAAGTGGATCCAATATGTGGCGCGAGAAACCACCTGCAAAAAGTTACCCGCTCTCACATTGTTAAAAACCACATTATTTCGACAATTCCAAATTGCCCATAAGAAAGCACATACACCTATGCGTATGACTGATATAGTATGCTTGTCAATTCCTGTAAGCCAATTATCAAACAAATTGTTCACACTAGACGGGGCAGCAATGCTAAAAGTGAAATGAATCAAACGCCAAACTTTTCTAGCAAAATCGCAAGTCACAAAAAGATCATCAACACTCTCATGCCCCATAAAAAACACACTTACTGCAACCACTCCACTTCCATTTGGCCAAATTAATTTTTGTAAGTAGTTCTTTCCCAGAAAGAAACCACATAACTTTTTTTAATCTTAAGTGTAACTTTAAGTCTCGAAAGATATTTCCTAAGATATCGAGTATTGCCATTCAATTGATCAACTTATAAAGATTTGACCGAGAAAACACCAGAGGAACATAGGTTTCAGGAGAAAGAATTCGGATCGGTTGATAGATTTGCTATCATTAATCTTTCTACCAAATGAAGTCACGCATCCCACTTGTCACCCACTAATGAACGTCTAAACGTTAAATTAAGATGATCATGTCCAATGCACATTTTTTTGTCGCACAATAGCAAACGAAGATGGGTATTGTACTGCTAACGAAGTAGAACCCACCCAAACATCCTCCCAAAACCTAATACCTAATGTAAAAGAAATCCGCTTGAAAAACTCATCTTTCACTCCCATAACGCCTTTCCAAAAGGGTGAGTATGTAGGTGTAGCATCAATCTGCGCTAACGGCTTGTCCCGAATATATTTATTAGCTGATGCTATCTGTTTTCCTTGAACACTCGATGCTAACTTCAATTGTCACCGTTCCAGGAATCACTTTGAGGTTGCAAACTACTGCTTCATGCATGCTCCAAACGACTGCTCAGTCATTGCTGCTGGAAAAGAAGGTCTAGCAAAGAGTAGCACGAGGTTGAAGTCTCGGTCCTTTGACGGTGAGAAAATCTGGTACAGAGATACTGATTTCCCCGCGAAGAACCATGTTTCCTCATGTACTAACTTTGACTCATAAATTACAGACACCATCATGTCCTCAAGTTCAACATGGAGCAGAAGATTTCCACCACTTCAAAAGCTTCTTAGATCAAGCTCGACCCGCAAGCAGGTTTCTCAATCCACGGGTGATGGCAATAATGAGGACAAGAGCTCGCCGAGGGCGGTACTCGATGGACCGGAGGAAGTGGAGCACCTGCAAGTCACGGAAGAGTGCTACAGCACATGTAGCAATGAGGTAAGTCGGCGTAGCCACAACGGCATCTGGAGGAGGTTATCGGACATTAAGCTCTGGCTTCCATTCCTACGGTCTGTCGATGATGAAAACGCCAAAGGCAGCGATGTCTGCTCGACATTTACGGAAGATCAGAAACCTGTATGGAAGTGTTATAGCTACCAGGAGATTTCAGTAGCAACTGATGACTTCCATCCAGGTACTTAATGTTTTCACTTTATTTCAGGTGTTCCATTTCGGAAGTTGAAGAACTAAATGATCCACATACAATTTACAGAATGTATAATCACACAAAACGCAGCCACACGAATTGGCCTATAAGGCTGTACCTAATTGATATTTTTGTTCTGCAGATAACATATGTGGAAGAGGAGGCTATGCAGAAGTATACAAGGGTATACTCTCTCATGGCCAATGCATAGCAGTGAAGAGGCTGGCCAAAGGCAAGCCCAGTGAGCAGAAAGAGAAGGAGTTCTTGTCAGAGCTAGGGATTCAAGGGCATGTCTGCCACCCAAATACGGCTGACCTGCTTGGCTGCTGTGTTGAGAATGGATTGTACCTGGTCTTCGAGTTCTGCGCAAACGGGACGCTCGCATCCGCACTGCACGGTACCAGTTTTAGTCTGTATGTGTTATTTCAGAATTGGGGTGATGATTCTGTCGGTAACAACGTGACAACAGAAGATCACACTCTGCAGGGAAGAGTGGGAAGGCCCTTGAGTGGTGTTTGAGGCAAAAGATTGCAGTAGGCGTTGCGAGGGGTTTGCAGTACCTGCACATGTTCTGCAGGCATCGGATCATCCACCGGGACATAAAGGCATCCAATGTACTTCTTGGTGATGACTTTGAACCTCAGGTAAACCTATGTTTCGTGTTGAACAGCAATCCTTCTTCTAACCAAAGGAACAAAACAGTCAGTCAAGTAGTATCCGCTATGCAAAAAAAAAAAAACCTTTTGGATATAAATAAAATTGAGTAAATATGATGAGATTTCATAAAATGAAAATAAAATGGGTGTTTTTCTGTGAAACAGATTTCCGACTTTGGACTGGCAAAATGGCTTCCCAAACAATGGACCCATCACTCCGTTGTACCCATAGAAGGCACATTTGGGTAAGGACCGGAAAATAGCCTTCCATCTGCATCAGTAGAATTTGGATCACAAATGAAAATTCGTAATACAAAATTCAAAAACCTCATATCAAGTGAAAAAAATTAAATGCTCTACGTAAAATATGAGCAGGTATTTAGCTCCAGAATACTTCATGCATGGCATCGTCGACGAAAAAACGGATATCTTTGCTTTCGGAGTTCTTCTTCTAGAGATTGTCACTGGACGGCGGCCTATTGACTGCTCCAAGCTGAGCCTTCTCCAGTGGGTGAGCATTGCTACAATGAACACACTCGAATCAGTGAACTATCAAAGAACAGTTCACATTATGTTTTTGCACTTGCTGTCTAGGCAAAGCCACTTCTCGAGGCTGGGCAAGCAACCGAGCTTGCAGACCCGGACCTCGGCGACAACTACGACAAGGATCAGCTAAAGAGGATGGTCGCTGTGGCATCACGCTGCATTTTGCGGCCCGCGATGTGGCGGCCATCAATGGCCGAGGTACACAGCCATCATCTCATACATCTTCTAAATTACAACTAAAAGAAATGACAAGGAATGACATATTTGTAGGTGCTGCATTTCCTGTCTACTGATGAGTGCCTGACGGAACCTGAGAAATGGAACATTCCGGAGGACGAAGTTGATGACATGGATGGATGCACGTTATTTTCTGAATGTTGTTCCCCGTGATATATAGGCTCTTATTTATTTTGGTGTCGATATGGTTTTTTATCGTGGTGTGGTCTTGTGATGTGCTACTCCGGTATCTTTTATGTTTTGTTCTCTGGGTTTTGGTCTTTGGAGCCTTAGATGCTTGACAAGTATTCAGGTAATTTAGGAAGAAATTTTTTCAAATGTACGGTATCAAACACTGACTCAACTGTGTCAGTTCAGGTCGAGTTGGATGAGCACAGAAAGTTGCATTTGTTCAAGTGCGAATTTATGAATACCTGCAAACATATCGTCATAAAAAATCTCACTGACAGGTGGAACCATTGTTTTTTATAAAGGGTCTTATTAATTAAAAGGTTTAATCACTACACCCATCTCTTTTTTAGAAATGGGAGCGGTAGCCCCTGCCTCTGCATCGCTGTGATGCAAACGACATTTTATTAGAAACGAGTATCAAGAGTACAAGTTTGAAGGATAAAAACAAAGGCTCCTAAATGACCACAGTCCGGCCATTAGGACAACAAATAAAAATGCAATGATGAAGACGAACTATGAAGCGCAGATTCGGCGATCATGCTGCCACTCATTGCAGTTGAGGGTGGCATGGACCACCGCCAAAAGATGGTGGCATCCAGGTTCCATAAAATGGCGCTGGTCTTGTGGTAGGATGAGAGACCACGAAGTAATCCAGTATGTAGCCTTGTGGACAACCTGTATGAAGTGAATGTTTTCAAGCTTGTTAAAGACAACATCATTTCTACGCCTCCAAATGGACCAAATAAAAGTACACATGCAAATGCATATACGTTTTCTAAGTATTTTAGACAAACCATTTAGCCAAGTGCCAAACATATTGTCTAAGCTCGTGGGAGGCTGGATATTAAAAGTGAATTGGAGCAACCTCCAAACCTTTTGGGCAAAAGCACGTGAAATAAAAAGATGTTCACCTGATTCATCATGGGTACAAAAAACACATTTCTTAGAACCCACCCAATTTCTCTTAATGAGATTATCCTTTGTGAGAATGACTTTTCTATTAACAAACCACATAAAAATCTTGATTTTTAGTGAAATTTTCATATTCCATAAATATTTGCGAAGGTAGAGCATATGATCATTCATAAAGTCAGCGTACATTGTCCTGACCGAGAACCTACCATTGTTGGCCAATTTCCATGTGAAAACATCTTCATCGGTTGTCAAAACAACCGGCATCAACTTACATCCTAAATTAAGCCATAATGCCAATTTAGTACCCATCAAGTTTCTTCTAAATTGAAGGTTAATTGAAGGCGCATTGATAAAACCGCAGCGACCAGGACATTTTTATTTCGTGTAATATTATGAAGTGTTGGGTATAGCTGCGCCAACGACCTATCCCTAGCCACTTATCCTCCCAAAATGTGTCCCTTGACCATTGCCAATAATAAAAGAACCACGTTTGAAAAAATCATCTCGAACTGTCATGATACCCCTCCAAAACAGTGAATCATTCGGCTTAATTTTGACTTGTGCTAGAGTTTTACTACCCAATTACTTATTCCGTAGGAGTTCTTGCCATACCCCTTCCTCATGGAGAAATTTAAAAAGCCATTTTCTTAATATTTTTTTTTTTAATTTCTAGCAACTCTACTCCTAAACCTCTGTGGTCCTAAGGTCTACAAATAATACTCCATTTTGTTAATCTGTATTTCCTATTTTGCTGATCACTTTGCCAAAAGAACTTGCTTCAAAAAAATCTATCCCTTTTCGAACACCCACTGGAATTTCAAAAAAGGACAAAAAGAACATCGGAAGACTAGTGAGGACTGAGTGAATCAACACTAACTATCCCCATACGATAACAATTTACCAGCCCAAGAGGCCAACTTTTTTTCAAAGCGATACTCAATAATTTTCCATTCCTTATTGAGGAGCTTTCTATAATGAATTGGGATGCCTAGATACCTAAAAGGGAAGGATCCTACTTCACACCCAAAAATGCCACTGTAGTCGTCCTTATACTCATTTGCCTTCCCAAAACATAAAAGTTTACTCTTATGAAAATTGATCTTAAGCCCCGAAAGCTTCTGAAACACAGACGAAATGAGTTTCATATTAACTGCCTTATCTAAGTCATGTTCTAGGAACAATACAGTTTCATCAGCATACTGTAGTATAGAGATACCCCCTTGTACCAAATGTGGAATGAGGCTACCAATCTTCCCATCCTCCTTTGCTCTGTCAATGAGAACTGGCAGCATATCAACAATCAAACTAAAAAGAATTGGAGATAGAGGATCTCCCTAGCGTGAACTTTTTACAGTTTGAAAGTAATGACCAATGTCATCATTAACTCGGATTCCAACGCTAGCACCTTGTATAAATTTCTCTACCCAATCACACCATTTTGAGTCAAAACCTTTCATACGAAGCACCTGTTGTAAGAAAGATCAATTAACCTTATCAGCCTTTTCAAAGCTAATTTTGAAAAGTACACCATCCAATTTTTTTGAATGCAACTCATGAATAGTCTCATGTAGGATGACCACCCCTTCAAGGATGTTCCTACCAGGGATAAAAGCGGTTTGAGTTGGACGAATAATCTTTTGCGCAATCGCAGTGACTCTATTCGTACCTACTTTAGTAAAAAAAATTAACACTTACATTTAACAGACAAATAGGTTTGTACTACTCTATCCTACTTGCATCCTCCTTCTTAGGTAAAAGTGTGATAACTCCAAAGTTCAGCCTAAATAAAGGTAAGTTGCCTCTCTCTAGCTGTGCAAACATAGCCATGAGCTCATATTTAATTATAGGATAAGATTTATGGTAAAATTCAACCGGGAACCCATCTGGTCCAGGGGCTTTATTTTGTTCCATTTGAGAGATCACATCAAAGACCTCTTCCTTAGTAAAGTGAGCCGTTAAAATCTCATTCTCCTCCAAGGAGACCCGAGACAAATCATCATTGATTGATTCAATCATCAAAAAAAATTATTATTTTCAGTAGGTCTGAAAAGCTTCTTGTAGAAAAAAAATAACGATGATGCTGCTGCCCATCTTAATAATTTTGTTCAACTATGTGAGATGCAAAAATATAAAGATATAGATGGAGATATTATTAAACTGAAATTTTTTACTTTCTCTTCGAGAGGAAGAGCTAAAGAATGGTTGCTATCTTTGCCTAGAAATAGTATTGTTTCTTGGACTAAGTATAAAGATGCTTTCATTGGAAAATATTATCCTCCTGCTAAGATTATATCTTTGAGAAGTAGCATTATGAATTTTAAGCAGTTTGATAATGAGCATGTTGCAAAAGCTTGGAAAGAATGAAATCTTTAGTAAGGAATTGTCCCACTCATGGACTGACTACTTGGATGATCATCCAAACCTTTTATGCAGGTATGAATTTTTCTTCAAGAAACCTTCTGGATTCAGCTGCTGGAGGAACCTTTATGTCCATTACTTTGGTGGCAGCAACAAAGCTTCTTGATGATATGATGGTAAATTATTCTGAATGACACACAAAGAGAGCTACAACAGGTAAGAAGGTAATTTCTATTGAAGAAACCTCCTCTTTGAGTGATAGACTTGATGCTATTATGTCTATGCTTGTGAATGGCCATGCTCCTATTGATCCAAACAATGTTCCCTTAGGGCATCCACAGTGTATGCCAAATAGCAATGCCAAATAGCAAATTTGGCTTTTGGCATTGGTTTACTACATTGTAGAGGTGCTAAATAGAGATGCCAAAGCCAAAATAGATGGAGCCAGCGCACCTAGTTGCTCCGACGCCAAAACTCACTAAAGCAATAAACAAATGAAGAAAGGGGGGAGATTCGGTATGGCTTTGCATGCACAACTAGAGATGATTGGAAAAGTAGTTTTCTGTTTCTACATATGTCAGCAATGGGTCCCATGCATGTAAACTTTGGCTTCAACCACGCTGTACAGATGCTAAATTTATTTGCCAAATGCTACAAAGTACTACGTGGACAATTTGGCATTTGGCCACACTGTGGCTGCCCTTATCCTCTTTGGTTGCTCAAGAAGAGCATGTTGATGTGAACTTCATTAAAAATAATAATTTCAGCAAAAATGGTTATAGGAATAATTTTGGTAGCAATAGCTATAGGTCATATCCTCCTAATAATAATAATGGTTAGGGATTATTACTCTTGTGCCCCCGATTTCTTAGTCTTGCTCGTTCTTCCCCACGCTCTAAACTTCTGCTAACTTTTCCCCACTCTCTTAGCTAAAACACTCGCAAAAGTTGATAACTGGCGTTTGCCGTCCAGTCAATGCATTGACCGTCAACTTCTGAGTTTGTGCTGAAAAGTGGGACCGGGTTCTCCTTTGACCGTTGCGTTCCTAGTGGGACCGCAAGGAGACACGTAAGCGAGCTTGTCTGAAGCTGAAACAGATCGACACCGCCGCATCGTGCAGCCTCGCCCCCTCCCCCGCCGCCCCATCCCCTCCGCCGCCATTGTGCCGCGTTTTGTCGCCGCCCCATCCCCTCTGTCGTGCTATCCGGCTCATCTACCCCACCTCACCATCTCTTAAGCCATATTGATCCAGGACCCCCAGAATGCCCTCAGCCGTGGAGAGGATTGGGTCGAATCAACGACAGATACTTCATGGATTAGACCCGAGTAAGCAAAGTTTCCCCTTGAATTGGTATTCTACCTTGTAAGTAAGGCTGTATTTAACATTTTTAGCTTGAATTGTTCCATTCTCTCCTCTGCCCCGTCCCTAATTGCAGCCATATGTTTGAACTAAATAGGATTGATCCTGCGCTGGCTTTATGGCTGGCGGTTAGAATGGAAAATAGTGTGTTGCATGGTACGTGTCGATTAGTCATCTCAACAAGTCCCTCGGATGATCCGGTAGGGTTTCGATTAAGAGAACGTAAAGGCGCTGGTGACGATCGTCGGTTAACAGGGGCACGATTTACCCAGGTTCGGGGCCCTCGTAGAGGTAAAACCCTTACTCATGCTCTTTCGATCTGTATTATCAGTAGATCGGTTACAATGGGGGGTGCTCAAGTCGAGAGTATGATCTCAAACTCAAGGCTGTTGTGGCGAAAAGTAGATTGGACCACCCTTGGTGGTTCTCCTAGCCTTTTATAGATGGCTAGGTCTCAAACCGTGTCCGGGGGGTTACAAACCCTAGTTCTAGGTCGGTAGGACTTTCCTTATTGACCCGCAAGTCTTGCGGGTGTGCCTTCGCTGGGCCTTCTAGTAACGCAGGACAACACCTCTCTTTGGGCCTAAGTCTTGGGCCTTGGACCGGGTAGGCTCACCCGATAGGTCCAGGAGTCATCCTACTGAGCATAGTCGGGTAAGCACTCAAAGTTCGTTCTTGATTTCTTCAATTGTTCTTTCAATCGCCTTGTTTTGAGGGTGTATACCCCGTGTGATATGGGGTGGCCCAATCTTCTCAATGAGCTTCTCTCTCTTTTTGTGGATTTTCTGGATTTTGTGATAACTAGTGCTACACTGAGACCTCTCACTTGGATGACCCATGTTGCCAGATGCAACAACAATCAAGCCCTTTGGATATTCTCAACTACACACTCTTGCACAAGTAATCAAAGATCCCAAGTGGTCCTGTATCCCCCTATTCCCAATGGAATAACAAGATATCATGCAACTTTGACTTGGTAATACTTCAAGATGAATGCTTAGCAGCAATACAATCTCAAGGCTCGGGTTTCTTTGGTTTAAACTTGTTCTGCTCCTCAACTCGCATGAGGGGAGTTATATAGGTGGTGGGTGCGGCCACAAGGGGTTCCTTGCGCAAGTCCCCACCCCTACTAGGACTAGGAGTCCAACTTGGACTCAAAGAAAGGATACAAACCGACCCACCATTAAGGGGTGCGGCCAAATAGGGTATACAGACCATACCTACTCAAAGTAGGATTTATAAATGGCGCATTGATATTCAATGGGGCGCCCTCCACTTGTTTTCCATCTCCCTAAGTGTGAAATAACAATCTAGTAATTGTTTTCGGCACTTGCATGATTGTTTTCACCATCTTTCACATTTGTTTTCACAATGGTAGTCTTGTTTTCACCATCTTGTATGTTTGTTTTCACCATGGTACATTTGTTTTCACCACTTGTAATCTTGTTTTCCATCATCTCCATGTTGTTTTCCAGCTCCTCTTGATTGTTTTCCTCCATCATGTTTGTGTTATCAATAAACCTGATCATACATAAATGCATAGACTTAGGCAGTATAAAATTCTCACTATCACAAACATCATAATCTATAAGGAGTGAGTTCACCTGTTGTTCTAGTAGCTTGGTCCTTGACCTTGTCATAGGTCCAAGTCTCACTTCATCTTGTTTAAGTGGCAATGTACTAGGGATGTCCTCATCATCCTCCCCCTCTTGAAAAGCCTTGATGTCCACATCAACGTCATCTCCATGATATAGTGTCAAATCAGCAACATTGAAGGAATTACTCACTCCAAACTCATCAACTGGAAGATCTATCTAGTAAGCATTGTCATTAATCTTGGCAAGCACTTTGTAAGGACCAGCACCTCGAGGCAATAACTTGGATTTTCTTAGTTTAGGAAATTTTTCCTTTCGAAAGTGTACCCATACCAAATATCCTTCTTCAAATAGAACCTCCTTTCTCTTCTTATTTACTCTTTCAGCAACATACTTCCCTTTCTTCTCTATAGCATCCTTTGTCTTCTCATGTATTTTCTTCATGAAATTAGCTCTCTTTGATGCCTCCATATTTATTCTTTCTTGTATGGGAAGTGGTAGCAAATCAAGTGGTGTAATGGGTTTGAATCCATAGACCACCTCAAACGGGCAAAGCTGAGTAGTTGAGTGCACAGCTCTTTTATATGCGAATTCCACATGTGGCATACACTCTTCCCACTCCCTGAGATTTTTCTTGATCATGGTTCTCAATAGTGTTGATAATGTTCTATTAACCACCTCCATTTGTCCATCAGTTTGGTGGTGACATGTTGTTGAAAACAGCAGCTTTGTTCCTAGTTTCCCCATAGTGTCTTCCAAAAGTAGCTCATAAACTTTACATCACGATCAGAAACAATAGTCCTTGGTACTCCATGAGATCTTACTATGTCCCTGAAAAACAGATTAGCAATATGCGACGCATCGTAGCTTTTGTGGCAAGCAAAAAAGTGTGACAATTTAGAGAATCTATCCACTACCACAAATATAGAATCATGCCCCCTTTTTATCCTTGGTAAACCTAGCACAAAATCCATACTTATATCTTCCCATGGTGTAGTTGGTGCAGGTAAAGGAGTATACAAACTGTGGGGTTTAAGCTTTGATTTGGACTTATTGCAAGTAATGCACCTTTGCACAAATCTGTACACATCTCTTCTCATATGAGCCAAATAAAAATTGTCAGCCAACATAAGTAATGTTTTCTCACGTCCAAAGTGTCCCATTAATCCATCATTATGAGATTCCTGCAATAACATCAAACGCAAAGAACACTCGAGAATACATAATTTGTTAGCTCTAAACAAAAATCCATCATGTATATGATACTTATCCCAAGCCTTCACATTAGAACATTTAGCATATGGTGTAGAAAACTCTTTATCTTCAGCATATAGTTTTTTGTAAATTCTCCAAGCCCGAAACTTGAACATCCAATTTAGTGAGTAGCATGTTTTTCCTAGATAAAGCATCAGCAACCACATTATCTAATCCTTTCTTATGTTTAATAATGTATGGGAAAGATTCAATGAATTCGACCCATTTAGCATGTCTCTTATTAAGATTGGATTGGCTCTTTAAATTTTTTAATGCCTCATGATCATAATGTATAATAAATTCTTTTGGCCACAAATATTGTTTCCAAACTTCAAGAACTCTAACAAGTGCATACAATTCTTTATCATAGACAGAATAATTTAATTGAGCTCCATGTAACTTCTCAGAAAAATAAGCAATTGGTTTCTTATCTTGCATTAATACACCACTAATACCTATGCCACTAGCATCACATTCAATTTCAAATTGTTTATTAAAATTTGGTAGCATCAATAATGGGGCCTAAATAAACTTATTTTCCAAAGTATCAAAAGAAATATCTTGAGCAACCCCCCACTCGAAATTCACACCTTTCTTAGTAAAATCATTCAAAGGGGTAGCAGTAGTACTAAAATCCTTCACAAATCTTCTATAAAATCCAGCTAGTCCATTAAAACTTCTTACTTGACTCACATTCATGGTAATTGGCCAATTTTTAATTGCTTCAATTTTAGATTCATCCACTTCAATCCCATGTATTAGAAACAACATAACCAAGAAATATGACCTTGTCTTTGCAAAAAAGTGCACTTCTCTAAATTTCCATACAATTTATTTTCTCTTAGCACATGCAAAACTTGTCTAATATGATCAATGTGTTCATGTTCATTGTGGCTATATATGAGAATATCATCAAAGTAAACAACCACAAATTTTGCAATAAAATCTCTCAAAACATGGTTCATTAATTTCATGAAAGTACTAGGTGCATTAGTTAATCCAAAAGGCATTACTAACCACTCATATAAACCAAATTTTGTTTTAAAGGCTGTTTTCCACTCATCCCCCTCTTTCATTCTTATTTGATGATAAACACTACGCAAATCAATTTTAGAGAAAACAACAACACCACTTAATTCATCTAAAATGTCTTCCAAACGTGGTATAGGATGACGATAACGAATAGTGATGTTGTTAATTGCTCTACAATCTACACACATGCGCCAAGTACCATCTTTCTTAGGAACCAAAATAACAGGTTCACCACAAGGAGACAGGCTTATTCGAATATAACCTTTGTCCAGAAGATCTTGTACTTGTTTCTGAATTTCCTTTGTCTCTTGGGGGTTTGTCCTATAGGGAGCTCGGTTTGGTAATGATGATCCAGGAATTAAATCAATTTTATGCTCAATCCCTCTCAATGGTGGCAGCCCTGAGGGTACTTCTTCTGGAAAAAACATCATCAAAATCCTGCAAAACATTAGAAACACCAATAGAAAGAGGAGTCATGTCATTAGAAACCAAAATTCCCCCCTTGTGCATGAGCACTATAGGTACTAAGCTAGGATCCTCTCCAAACTCTCTCAAGTCTTCTTTGGTGGCTAACATTGTCAAAAGGCTCACTCCCTTACTTTTACCACTCGGACTAGCTTGTTTTCACCCATAGAATTTGTGTTTTCACTCTTATCAACCCTCTCACTCTCCTTTTCTAGATTCACTTCTGTTTTCTGTCTTGATTCATTCACAATTTGTTGTGGTGTCATAGGCCTCAAGATGATATCCTTATTATTCCAATTTAATTGGTATGTGTTTGCTCTCCCATTGTGTGTAACCTTCCTGTCGAATTGCCAAGGTCTTCCAAGTAATAGGTGACAAACTGACATGGGAACCACATCACACTCAATTGTATCTTTGTATGGTCCAATATGAAATTCCACCCTCACCACTTGGCATATTCTGATTTCTTCCTTGTCATTTAACCATTGAATATAATATGGGTGTGGGTGTGGACTATATCTCAATCTGAGCTTTGCACATAAATCCTTGCTTGCTCTGCAACTCCCTCCATCAATGATCACTTTGCAAGCCATTTGAGGACCAACAATTGCCTTGGTTTGAAATAGATTGCATCTTTGGCTCTCATCCCTAGGAACAATACTCAATGCCTTGGTACAAACAATGATCTGATAATTTGTAGAAAAGGCATTAACAGGACCATCATCATCATCATATATATCCTCCTCATTAGGATCAGCATCATCTCTAGTCTCATACTCCTCATCAGCATTGATCAACATAATTTTCTTGTTAGGAGAATCTCTCTTAAAGTGCCCTCTTCCTCCACAAGTATGGCATGTCATGTCTCTATTCCTTGCTGTTGATTGAGTAGAACCATTTGCACTAGCTGCTGGTTGGGCTGTTTTCTTAGCAGTGGTAATGCTTGTCTCAGGTTTAGATGGAGTACTAGCTCGAAATTGTGAGGCTTGAGGTGTAGTAGGTGTTGAAGAAGCAGATCTTTGTGGGAAAATTCTCCTTGGCGCCATAGTAACCTCCTCGGCCAATCTCTTTTCTGCCTCTCTAGCTTTATGTAATAATTCGGTCATGGTGCTATATTGAACATGCCTCACAATGCATCTAATATTGAATTGTAATCCTGAGAGAAATCTTTGCATTGTTTGCTCATTTGCTTCCACAACTCGAGCCCTTTGTAGCACTAATTCCATCTCTTTGTAATATTGATCCACTGAATTTGTTCCTTGTCTCAAATGCTGTAATTTGTCATATAGAGTCCTCATATAATTTGTTGGAACAAACCTATCTGTCATGAGTTGTCTCATCTCAGCCCAAGTAGTAATTTCTGGTTGATTTTGTGTTTGTCTCATCCATATGATGTCATCCTACCACAAGAGGACATATACATCAAATACAGAAGATGCTAACTTGATTTTCCTCTCATCAGTGTACTCATGCAATCTCCATAGCTTTTCCATTTTCAATTCCCACATCAAGTACTCCTCAACATCATCATTATCACATGTGAGAGTAGGGATAAAGAATTTAGGCTTCCCGAGGCCATCATCCTCTCTATGATTTTTTCCCATATGCACTCTTCTAGCAGCAAAATTCCCACGGCCTCCATATGCATTGGCTCGGCCATCATCATTATCAGCAACCAAATTAGCATTGGGAGCTCTTTGTTGTAATTGTGTTTATAAATTTGCAACTTCCCTTGTGAGATTATTCATAGCCTCTTGGAGAACACGCACTGAATCTTTAGTAGCTGCCTCCTTTTGTGCTTCCCTCAACTCTTTCAAATCCTCTCTGATTATATCATCATATTGCTCAATTTGCTTCTCAATTCTATTAGAACTCCTCCTCGAAATGTATTGAAATCTGCCCATGTACATATATCCTCACCAGTCTTGGTCTTAGGCATCAAATCAGCTTCGTCCTTGTTATCCTGCACAGGATTAGTTTCACTAGCAAAACTCATGATTAATATGTTAGTGAAAACAAAATAATCAATGGGTTGTGGTGCTCTCTCACAACTCACTCAAACCAGCAAAGAAGTGCTTCACTTACTGTTCCAAGGTGAATAGGATTGACTTACCAACAAGAACCAATGAAAACTGTGTCAAGTGTGAGTAGAGAATAACCAAACTATCAAGTATCACAATGCAAACAGGGTATTTGGTGGGGCTTGGTTGGGAATCCTAACAACACCAAAATAACAACTCTAATGCACTGCCTAAAGTGGTAAAAATACTAAAGGAAGCACACACACACACTTGGAGACAAATGTGGCTTGGCAATTATATGGAAGAGATATTGCAAGCACATGAAAGACACTAGCAAATACTCTATGAAAACAGGCACAAGATTGCTCAAATGTCCACACAATATCCAAAATGATAGGCTTCCACTAGTGATTGTATGCTCGGCCTCTTTTTGCTTTTTCTCTCTTTCTATTTTTTTTATACTTTTTCTCTTTTCTCTATTTTTTTGATATTTTCAATGGCCTTTGAATCAACTAGGAGCAATGTAATGGAAATAAGAGAAAGTGGACAGAAAAATTAATCAAATTGAGTAGCCTGTAGAGCAATAAAACAGCTAATCTTTGGGTTTTGGGGACCTAAAGTTTGCTGTAGAATGGCTGTGGCCAGGGCTTATCAAAGATCAGAATAGAAACCTAGAGATGAAACAGGGAAATAACAAAGAAAAACTAAGGAAAACAGAATAAAAACGAGGTAAAACGTTCCACAACAGAGTTTTTGTACTACGGCAGAGAAAATGCGCGAATCGCTGTCGCGGCAGAGCGGGCGGGTGTGCTGCGGTGTGTGTTGTTACGGGCCCGGTAAGGCTTTTATGCGCGCGCGCAAGCAGTCCGAGTGCGGGTGGGAGCGGATGTTGGAGCCACCGTTTTTGCGCAAACGTGTGCCGCGACTGACTCGGAGTCCGAGTGCGGCTAGGAGCGGGGGCGCGCGCGGTAAGGATTTTCGGGCACCGGTGGGCGGTTTGGTAAGGCGAATCCAAGCGCGGCAGGGATACGGTGGCGGCAGCGAACTTGACAGAACACGTGCCCAGGCAGGAAACGATTGGAACCCGATTGCAACTAGAACCCGAAGGCAATTTTTTTGGAGCAAACCTAGGCGATCCACGATAGAGTTATTAGGCTCAAAGAACGTGGTAGAATCAAACCTAAACTTGAGGAATCCAGAAGCAACTTGCAGTACTATTATTTTTGGAGTGAATTTTTTTGATATAGAAACAAAAGAAAACTAGATGAACCCTAACAGATGAAAACTAAAACCAAAAAAACAGGAACGCAAATCAACAATAAACAACAACTAGAGTAGCAATTTGGTGTTGATCTAGGCTCTGGCAATGAACTAAACCTAATATTTTTGTATGGATTTTTCTCGATAGGAATAAAAACAACTAAAACTAAGGATAAATTTGCTCACCGAGTAAACCTGAGAATCTGATACCAAGATGATATGGGGTGTCCCAATCTTCTCAATGAGCTTTTCTCTCTTTTTGTGGATTTTCTGGATTTTGTGATGACTAGTTCTACACTGAGACCTCTCACTTGGATGACCCCTGTTAGCAGACGCAACAACAATCAAGCCCTTTGGATATTCTCAACTACACACTTTTGCACAAGTAATCAAAGATCACAAGTGGTCCTGGATCCCCCTATTCCTAATGGAATAACAAGATATCATGCAACTTTGACTTGGTAATACTTCAAGATGAATGCTTAGCAGCAATACAATCTCAAGGCTAGGGTTTCTTTGGTTTAAACTTGTTCTGCACCTCATCTCGCAGGAGGGGAGATTATATAGGTGGTGGGTGCGGCCACAAGGGGTTCCTTGTGCAAGTCCCCATCCCTACTAGGACTAGTACTCCTACTAGGATTAGGAGTCCAACTTGGACTCAAAGAAAGGATATAGACCAACCCACCATTAAGGGGTGCGGCCAAATATGGTATACAGACCATACCTACTCAAAGTACGATTTCTATATGGCGCATTGATATTCAATGGGGCGCCCTCCACTTGTTTTCCATCTCCCTAAGTATGGAATAACAAGATAGTAATTGTTTTCCACACTTGCATGATTGTTTTCACCATCTTGCACATTTTTTTCACCATGGTAGTCTTGTTTTCACCATCTTGTATGTTTGTTTTCACCATGGTACATTTGTTTTCACCACTTGTAATCTTGTTTTCCATCATCTCCATGTTGTTTTCCAGCTCCTCTTGATTGTTTTCCTCCATCATGTTTGTGTTATCAATAAACATGATCATACATAAATGCATAGACTTAGGCAGTATAAGATTTTCTCACTATCACAAACATCATAATCTATAAGGAGTGAATTCACCTGTTGTTCTAGTAGCTTGGTCCTTGACCTTGTCATAGGTCCAAGTCTCAGTTCATCTTGTTTAAGTGGCGATGTACTAGGGATGTCCTCATCACCGTTCACGAAGAGCTCATGTACTCGAGCATCGAGTGATAAATGTGCCTTGTGTTGGCTGTTTTGGCAGAATGATATGGCTCAGTCGCTTGGTTCTCCTGAAAGATCAGGGCCAATTAATTGCATCTAGGGAAAAAACGGTTCTGGCCTACATGAATTCGAGACCTTCGACTCGAATTCGGCGAGGTGATTGTTCCGACTGGGCCGTGGAGGTCTTACCGAGTCGAACTTAACCTAAAGGGGTACCCGGCGCGTCCGCTAGGAATTTTGTTCGTGTTGTTGACATGGAAAATTTACTGGAGGACGCAGCTTGAGTGCGATTCCAGGCCAACAGGAGAGATCCTTGGGTCTTACCTTCGTACTCGAAAGAATACGATATCCAGATGTGCCTAGTCGGCCAAACGATCCAGGATAAGGACGTGTAAGTACATCGTGTGGTAGAGTTGCTGGAGCCGCACACTCGCGATTTTACCTCAATCATGTTCATGCAACTCTTCGGGTGAAGAAATCTTCCTTTTCATTTTGCGAAAGAGATTTCGCGTTATGAAGTTTATACGAAAGAAATTTTGCCTTGATGTTCCCATACGAAAGGGATTTCGTGTCAAGGTGCCTATGCGAAAGAAATTTTGTGTTTTGATGTGCCCATACAAAAGATATTTCATGTCAGGGTGTCCATGCAAAAGAATTTTGGCGTTTTGATGTGCCCATACGAAAGAGATTTCGTGTCAGGGTTTCTACGCGAAAGAAATTTCACGTCTTGATGCTTATTGGAAAGAGATTTCGCGTGTCGTGAGGTGCGTAGTGGCGTCACTGCGCACTCGATCACTCCGACTGCTCCCGATGGGACGTGACGAAGTGGAGCACAGCGCGTGGGCCCACCTTGTCGGCTTTTTGACCGGAAACGATCGGTCGTGTCCCGGTTTTCACGCTGGCCGCGCGCTGTAAATACGCACAATCTTTTCGTAAAGATCGTGCAGGGGTAACTGTCCCCCGCCGCCTTGTTTCCGCTTCACGCGTGGCAGCTGCGATGGATGCCACGTTTCAGATCTACGGCTCAGATTGGCTTGGCTTGGGTATAAGTACTGAGCTTTAGGGGAGGGGTAAATTTCCCGACCCTGAATCACTTTCTTCTTCCTCGCGCACACCTCCTTCTCCGCGAGCACCTAGAATCCTAAAATAGCGGGAGCGAAGAAATGTGGCACAACCGCAACATCTTCCAAGGATGTGGTGAGCGCTTCTGTGGCGCCTCCCGTGAAGAGGACGGGCGAATGGCGCGCCGCGAACACCACCAAGAAGAGCATCACTGAGATGCAGCGGGAGGGATTACTTCCGCCGGAAGCTTCCGGGCGCGTGCGCCTATGTAAGAAGGAGGATACTCCCAATCCTCTTGCCACCGAGCGCGTCATCTTCTCGGAGCATGTCTCTCGAGGTATGTCTCTTCCCTCCACACATTTCTTGTCGGGATGTTGTATGTCTACGACATACAGCTGCACGACCTTCCTCCAAACACAATTCAGCACATATCGTGCTTTGCGAGTGTTTCATGGGGATCTGTCCGCATTGGGGGCTTTGGAAAGCCATCTTCAAAGTGCGGATCTTTCGAGAGAGGGCGCAGCCAGGCGAGAAGGTGGGGGAGCCGATGTGGACTGGAGGCTTCGGGATCGAAGCAAACAAAGACATCCCTTACATGGAGATGTATTTCGTCGATTCGGCACAGGGGTGGCGCCAAAAATGGTTCTACGTCGTCGACGACAGCGCGGGTGGCATCTCCGAGTACCAGCCATTCGCCGTAGTGAAGCGACGGAAGTCTTGGCTGCACTCGCGCACAACCGAAGAAGGTAAAGTTGTCGCCCCTCTACTCGCGAAGGTGGCGCGCTTCCGGGTCAAGGAGCTGTGGACCCCGCTAAATAGGATACATCTGTCGGGTGTGTTCCAGCGTCGGAGGATCCATCCCCTTCAAGAGAGGCCAACCGCGATGTGGGAGTACACGGGCGCCAATGACCCAAGCTGCGTCTGCGATGATATCCTCTTGAACGCCGAGTTCGACAAGAAGATCATGGCTATCCCCAAGTTGAAGAAGGGAGAGGGTCACTCGACGTGCCCTCTCAACCTATTCGAGGCTGGGAACCCTCTGACTGAGGTGAGTTTCCTATTTTTCTTGTTTTGCCTTCGTTCTCTCCTCCCTGGGTTCCTATCGATTGAAATGCTTATTATTTTTCTTCTTTACTTCTGTAGAATCGGGACGTGGCGACGAGCTATCCGCCAGTTTCTGCAGACGATGTATCAGACCTTCTAGCGAGTAACATTGAAGCCCCCCACGAAACCAGCATCGCGGATGCTGATTCAAGCTCCAAACGCGACGAAGTGGATGAGGAGGAGGAGCCGGGTAGCGAACAGATCCACCACCGCAAGCGCCACAGGCAGGAGGTAGACGAAGTCACTTCGAAGGGTAGCTCCTTGGGTGACGATCCCGTCAAGGAGGTTGAGCCCCTTCAGGTGTCTCCTCTCAACGTGCTCCCTCCTGCGGGTCGCCAGTCGAAGATCTCCACCGCCTGAAACCCGGATGTTCTTGACGATGATGACGAGGATGAGTAAGTCCTATGCATCCTATTCTTAGTCGCGAATCTTCTTCCGTCATTTCTTTGTCTGATTTTATCTTTTGTAGCAGTCTGGAGACCATTAGCGCGAGCCAATTCACTTCCTCGATTCCATCAGTGAAGAGGAAGGAGGTCGCCGTGGACCCTGCTCCTGCTGCAGGTCTCACTCGAAGATCTTCGACCCTAGCAAAGGCGACCAAAGCTCTGGAGTATGGGATGCCCAGCTTCGCGGGTGGAAAACCTGCAGATGCCGGAGCATTTGCTAGCCGGGAGGTCTCGGGTAGCCCGGCGGATCCCTTGTCCACTTCTTAGGGCAAGGTAAAGTTTCTTTTCCTTTCTGGCGACCTTCCTTGCATGTTTCCCTTTACCGGGTGCATGACAGTGCTCCCGATGGGAGTATCCCCCGAGTCTATGGTTAATTGCTTGCAGTTGGCCATAGACTCAAGTCGAAGTTTTTCTTTCTTGGTCTGCTTCTTGATTTTGATTTTCATCGGGTGCACGGCAGTGCTCCCGATGGGAGTAGCCCCCAAGGCTATACTTTATTGTGTACAGTCGTGTATAGGCTCAAGTGCTTTCTCTCTAATTTTGACTCGGAGTTTTTGCAGGCCCTTCTTGATTCCCTTGCTGCTTTCGGGCGCCGAATTCTTTCGGGTGAAGAGGATTGCATTTCTCTTTGGGGGGTTCGCGACGAGCTCGTCCAGGACAGCCACTCCCTGCAAGGTAAGCTGGCACGCACTTTTGCCTTCACCGTTTCTTCCTAGTTGCAACTGTTGTGCCAATCGCGTCTTTTCAAACTACAGATGAAGTTACCCGCTTGAAGGCTGAGAAGGTAGAGGCTCTTTCTCGGGTGAAAACCGTTGAGTCGGAGTTGGAGTCCACCCTAAAGGAGTTGGAAACCACACGCAAGCGCTCGGCCGACAGTCTCATGGAGGCCGAGGAAGCTCTGAAGTGGCTGGAGGAGGTGAGCTTGAAGAACGACAATGATCTTGTCGGCATCATCCACCCCTTGGCTCAGAAACTGGGTGGTGAGTTGAGTTTTATCTTCCTTTGACTATGGCTTGTACTTTTCCTTTTCTGATACTTGTTCTTCCTTTGTCTTAGACACCATTGGAGTTGCGTTGGAGCTGCCCGGACAAATGCGGCTCGATGCTCTCTCCGACCCCGGTGTTCAGCTTCAGAAGCATGCAAACAGGGTCTGCTCCCTCATCCATGACGCTACCCGAGTGCTGACGCGATTTTATGAGCGCCTGCTCATGGATGTGGCGGTCCCGCTTACTCTGAGTGGTCTACTGTAAGCTTTCCTAGTCGATGAAGATCTCCTCCATGAGTACTCGCTTGCGCAGACGGAGTATGGGTCCAAGATAGCTATCCAGTTTTCCCTGGCGCATGGTGTCTTGGGTTACCTGGAGAACGTGTACTCGGAGGTTCCACACGACTCCCTGGGCAAAAAGGTAGCACTCCGTCCTTTTGGCGACCATGCTAAGGAGCTTTCGAAGATGCTTTCCGGGGTACTTTCCCACGCCAGGCGTAAAGGGCAGCCTGCTGCGAGTGGAACTACCTCTGCAGCTCCGTAGAATAGTTCTTGTTTCTGTATGCCTTCATATGTAATGAACCTTGGGATGTATTCCCGTACTTTATTTTTTCCAATCAACATGTTTTCAAAAAGTGTCAGCGTTTTATATTTGCGCCTTACTTTGTATTCTCCCAAGGGAGTAGCCCCCGAGCACCTGAAAATCTTGGGTTGTCTGTTCTCGAGTGGGGTATTGTATTGTCCCTAAATCTTTGTTGTTCTTTTCAGGTGATTGATTCCAGCGGAGGTTCATCGAGTGGAGCTCCTTCTTTGGTTGATTCGTTGGTTGCTGCTGCCAGTACGTTTACATCGCTCCATGACCGTGTCGCGGATGACGATCGTAAGCTGAAGGCTCTGCGAGGCGTGGTTGATGTTGCCAAGTCGAAGCAGAAGCCTGCGGTGGAGCGCGAGCAATTTGTAATGGAGGAGCTATCGAGTGTTGCAAAGAACATGCTCTGTAAGTTTTGCGAGCCCCCGAGTACTTGTCGATGATTTCTGTTTTTGTTTTGACATGCTTGCTATATGTGCAGTTGTTGAGCCTGATGGAGTCTGCGAGGGTCATTGGGTGGACAACCATATTGTTCATGAGTTGAGCAGCTCTAAGCCTCACGCGAGCAACTTCTGGTCTGACCGGAGCCGTGGTTTTATCTTGGCTACCCTGAAGTACCTGGTGAGTCAGGCGCAGATACTCGTTGAGTCTTGTCGAGAGGCTCTCTCTTCTGTCCATCGGGCGTTTTACCCTTTTGGGGTTGTTCCAGATAGCTTGAGTGGCTTGCTGAGAATGTTTCGTCGGGTGGGAGAAGTTTGCGAGTGTGTGCGCCAACAACTCATCAGTGGAGCTCAGGTGGCGCTCACCTTCGTGCGTTTGTGCATCCTGAGGTTTAACTTCAATTCTGTGGCACGACTCCCTGACACCCAATGTCCTCGTGTAGATTTTATCCCACATTATGAGGTTGTGCGTCCTTCTGCTGAGCGGATTATTCAATTGACGGCGGCGGAAATCGGGCGGTTGCTTCAAGAGGTGGCTGCTCGACAGTAGCTATAGATCCGCAAGGTGTACGTACCTTGTGTGTTGTAACTTTTTTTAAGGTGTGTTAAGGTGTATACCTTGTGACCTGGTATGTCTTTATCGATTAATTTAAGGTGTTTATAAGGTGTGAACCTTGTTGTGCCTTGTATAATTTTTATCGAGTGTAAGTGCTCGATGTTGTTGATGATGCTAGTTAGGCGCCTCCCCCGTGTGTTTGGGGGTGTGACCTATCGTTTAGCATGTAAAAAGAAAAATAAACGGTAAAAATTGCGACTGGATAGTCTTTGTAGCTATGGTTGAGAAACCATGTTTTTATTTCTATGGCTAATAAGCCATGTAATTGCTCGATTTACAAAGTGGCTGGTACTACCTTATTTCTTGCGAATAGAAGATTAAACCCTAAGGATAGAACTTGCGGAGGTGCGCCACGTTCCATGGGTTGGAGTAGATGCCGCCTGTCTTCGGGTTCTTCAAGCGATAGGCGCCTCCTGGGATAACTTCGTGTATAATGAAGGGTCCTTCCCATGGTGGCTCTAGCTTGTGCCCCTCCTTTTGCTTGAGTCGTAGTACCAGGTCTCCTACCATGAAGGATCTGTGGCGTATGCGGTGACTGTGGTAGTTACACAGCGATTGCTGATAGACCGCAGATCTTGCGAGTGCGATGCCCTGATCTCATCCAGTGCATCCATTTCATCTGCGAGTCCCTTGTTTGAGGTTTCTTCCCTGTATGCGACCACTCATGGGGCGCTGAATTTGACATCCTCGGGTAGCACGGCTTCAGCTCCGTATACCATGAAGAATGGCGTGTAGTTTGTCGACCGATTTGGTGTTGTTCACAGGCTCCATAACACCTATGGTAATTCTTCGGCCCAGTGCCCTGCTGCTGGGTGCAGCCGACTGAGTAGCCGCTTCTTTAGGCGGGCCGAAACTAATCCGTTGGATCATCTGACTTGTCCGTTAGTTTGCTGGTGAGCTACCGAGGCGAAGCTGAGAGTTATCCCTTTTTCCTCACAGAAGTCTTCAGTTTCTTTGGCTGTGAAGTTGCTCCCATTATCTGTGATGATGTTCTGCGGGACACCGAACCTGCACACGATGGAGTTGAGGAATCTCACGATGCACTCGGCCTGCTGTGAAGTGACTGGCGTAACCTCTATCCATTTCGTGAATTTGTCAACTGCTACTAGCAGGTGGGTGTATCCTCCGGGTGTTGACTTTCGCAGCGGTCCCACCATGTCTAGCCCCCATTGAGAAAAGGGACAGGGGATAGGGATCATGTGGAGTTCCATGGACGGTGCGTGTGGCTTGGGCGTGAACCTTTGGCAGGCATTGCATCTATTGACGAAATCTTTAGCTTCTCTGGCCGCCGTGAGCCAGTAGAATCCTACGCGGAAAGCTTTTCCCACGATTTCTCTCCAGCTTGCGTGGTGGCCGCAGTCGCCTTGGTGTATGTCACGGAGCAGCTCCTTGCCATCCTCGGGTGCAATGCATCTTTGGAGTACTCCTGATATGCTTTGCTTGTAGAGCTCTCCTTGGATCACCCGAAAAGATTTGCTACGCCGTACTATCTGTCTAGCCTCGCAAATGTCTGTTGGGAGCTGTTTATTGGACATGTAGTCGAGGTATTTCTGTGTCCAGGTTGGCTCGACCAAAAATACTTTCCTTGAGATGTGATGTGTGAGTTCTATGAGGGCGATTAGCTAATTGGCCACTGTTTCTATTGCTGCGGGTGTCAATGCTTGCTTCTTGACCTTGACTGATCGTTTGCTAATTCTCTCGAGGTAGATTCCTGGTGGAACAGGGGCGTTTGTGGACCCTATGTTCGCCAGTTTGTCTGCCTCCTCGTTGCTTGATCGTGTGATGTGCTTCAGCTCGCACCCTTTGAAACTTCCATCGAGTAGGTTGTACATGTCGCGATAGGCGACCATGTTGTCCGCAACAGCGTCGCACTCCTTCATCGTCTGCTACACGATAAGGTTTGAATCCCCGTATATCATGGATCGAGTGGATCCACAGGTGATCGCCATCTTCATGCCGTGTAGGAGGGCCTCGTATTGTGCATCGTTGTTGGACGATGGGTCGTCAGGAGGGAAGTCGAGTCGCAGGATGTCTATAGCTTGTCACCCCTTGTCGATATGAGAATTACTCCGGCTCTAGCTCCCTCGTTTCTTTTCGACCCGTCGAAATACATGATCCAGTTGCTCGTGTATTCTGGAGGTCCTGGGGTTTGCAGCTCCTTCCACTCGCTTAGGAATTCCACGACGACCTGGGATTTTACAGCATTGCGCCCTGCGTATATTATGTCCCAGGCGCTTAGCTCGATGCTCCATTTTGCGATTCTTTCGGATGCCATGGGGTTGTTCATGATAGCACCGAGTAATGCGTCATTTAGCACCGTGACGGTATGCTCCTGGAAGAAGTGTTTGAGCTTGCGGGCTGTAAGTACCACTCCATACGCGAGCTTCTGGTAGTGGGGGTATCGCTATTTGCACAGCGAAAGCACCTCGCTGATGTAGTATATTAGCCTCTGAACGCCGTATGCTTTTCCGTCCTCTGGCCGCTCGACGACAATTACCATGCTGACGACTTGGTTTGTTGCGTCTAGGTAAAGGTAGAGTGGTTCCTTTTCCTGTGGTGTTGCCAATACGCGTCTCCTCTGCAACACTCTTTTCAGGTCGATGAACGCCTTATTTCCTTCTGACGTCCACTCGAACTTATCCGTTTTCTTCAGCAACTTATAGAAAGGGAGCGACTGCTCGCCTAATCTTGCGATGAATCTGCTCAGAGCGGCCAGTCGCCTGGCGAGCTGCTGTACGTCACGAAGATTCATTTTCTCCTTCATCGTCAGGATTGCATGTATTTTCTCCGGGTTGGCTTCAATTCCTCGGGCGGAGACCAGATATCCAAGGAGTTGTCCCGCGGGGACTCCAAAGACGCATTTTGTCGGGTTGAGTTTGATTCTGTACGCGTTGAGGGCGTCGAATATCTCTCTGATGTCCTCGAGGAGTGTGTCCTCCACTCGAGTCTTGATGACAATGTCGTCAACGTAAACTTGTACGTTCTTGCCAACGAGCTTGGCGAGGCATTTTTGCATGCAGCGCTGATATGTTGCGCCTGCGTTTTTTAGCCCGAAGGGCATTGTCGTGTAGCAGTATACGCCGTGTGGCGTGATGAATGTTGTCTTCTCCTCATCCTCTTGCTTCTTCCTGATTTGATTATAGCCCGAGTAGGCATCCAGGAATGAGGGGCGCTGAGAGCCTGGTGTGGAATCCACGATCAGGTCGATTCATGGTAATGGGAAGTTATCCTTGGGGCAGTGTTTGTTCAACGACGTATAGTCGATGCACACGCGAAGGATGTCAGTATTTTTCTTCGGTACTAACACCGGGTTTGCAAACCAGCTGGAAATCTTGATTTCTCTGATGAACTTGGCGGCTAGCAATCTATGCACCTCTTCTCCGAGTGCCCTCTGTTTTGGCTCGGAAAAACGTCGGTTGGCTTGCTTGACTGGCTTTGCGTCTTTAAATACTTCAAGTGAGTGCTCGGCGAACTCCCTGGGTATTCCTGGCATACCTGAGGGCTGCCAGGCAAAAAATTCCCAGTACTCACGGAGGAGTTCGAAGAGCGTGCTTTCCTATGCGGTTGACAATGTGGTGGACACCATCGTCGTCTTCGCGGATTCTGCCGGGTGCACTTGATGCTTTCGAGTGTCATTGTTTGGGGTGAACTCGAGTTCTGGGGCGTTCTTTTTGGTGAGTGGTATCACGGAGTGATCCGTGGTTTTTGCCAACTCTTCCAGTTCCTCCTGCATCCCGAAAGATTTCGCGATCTCGTTGAACTCAGTATCGCACTTGTCTAACTTTTGGAAGTCGCCGCTTATGGTGATCGTGCCATATTCCCCTGGAAGCTTAAGCTTCAAGTAGGCGTAGTGGGGTGCTGCCATGAATCTCGCGAACGTTGTTCGGCCGAGAATGGCGTGGTACTGTGATGGCCAGTCGACTACCTCAAAGTCGAGAAATTCTCTCCTGTAATTTTTTGGGGTTCCTAGTACCACTTCCAAGTTGATTGTTCCGAGTGGCCGGACGACTTTCCCTGGTACTATCCCGTGGAAAGATGTTTCTGATTCTCCGGGTCCGTCCAGGTTCTTGTTCATCTTGCGGAGTGTGTCCGCGTATATGATGTTGATTCCGCTGCCACCGTCCATGAACACCCAAGCGAGGTCGTTGTTGCCTATTTGCGCATGAATGACAAGTGCGGCGTGCCCTGGTCGATATACCCATGGAGGATGATCCTCTCTGGAGAAAGTTATCGACTGTTCTGACATCTTCAGGTATTCGGGTGTGGATGGTGAAGCTTGTACTGCCATGTTAACTTGGCGTGTGTTTGTCTTCTGGACTCTTCGGGACGGGCTGACTTTTTGTATCATGCCTAGGAACCCTACGAGTTTGGGTATCCATTGGCTTCCTGGTTTGTGGCGGGTGGCGATGGTAGCGTGGCTAGTGCCACGTTCTGGTGTCCTGATGGAGGCAGGGGTGGTGGCTGGAATCCTCCTAGAAGTTGCGGGTATCCTGATTAACGGCAGCCATGTGCTTCTTCGTGTAAGCCTCGTGGATGTCCTGGAACTTTCGGCAATACTTGAGGAGATGAGTTGCCTTGGTTTTGCCCGTGCGCTTATCTGTGAATAAATGTAGCCTGCAGTATCGGTCAAAGTCTTTCTCGGAATTTTTATCGTCTTGCTTTGGTTTCCATTCGTGATTTCCGCGGGGCCCGCTGTCGCGATTTCTTGTGAACTCTGCTGCCACCAGTTCCTCTCGATCGTCATGGTCGTAGTGTTTCCTCTTCTTCTTTTGGCTGTTGCGATCCTTCTTAGGCGCAGGCGAAGATGCTTTCTCGTTGCGTAGGGATTCTTTGCCATTAGCCCATCTGTCGGCTATCGCCATCAGCTCCCCGATAGTTTTGGGCGCCGCTCGTCCCAGTTCCTCTCGGAAGGCAGGGCGCCGAACACCCTTAGTGAAAGCTCGACTGCGACCTCTTCTGACATGTTTCCTACCGTATTTTTGAGCGTGGTCCACCACTGGATGTACTCGCGGGTGGACTCGCCGCTCTTCCGCTTGCAAGCTCTCAGCTCCTCGATAGATGCGGGCCGCTTATATGTCGCCTGGAAGTTCTTCTGGAAGTCTTAGCTGAGATCTTCCCATGATCCATAGTGTGCGCGTGGTCTTCCTTCGAGCCAACTACGAGCAGCTCCTACAAGGTGTAGGTTTAGGTACTGCATGGCTGTTGTTTTGTTTGCACGTTGGCATTTTACTACCGTGAGGTAACCTGACAGCCATGACTTGGGCTCTATCGAACCGTCGTACTTCGGGACCTCTGTGGTGAGCTTGAATCTCTTGCGCATCGGTGCCTCGCGGATGTCGCGGGTGAAGCACAATGAGCCACAGGCTTCCTCGTCGGAGGAGGTGGGCAGCGATCGTGCGTGGTTCTTGATTGCTCGAGCCCTGTCGACCTTGCTTTGCACGATGTCACCGGGCGCGTCGTGTTCAGGCCGGTCGTGATTATCCTCCTTCCGCGGTTCTCTGCTGCGGTGTCGCGATCGGCTTCTGTTGTTCCGTGGGCTGCGGCTACGATCTCGTGGGCTATCGTCCTTGCTATGCGGGCTGTCGCCACGGTGCCAGGCTTCTTTTCCTCGGGGGCGACGCGGTGAATCCTTGTCTCCCCTCCTAGGCAACATGCTCCCGCGGCTGCGAGGTGTTTTGTCCGCTCGAGGAGTTTTTTCAGCTTCCGGCATTGTCGCGTGCCTGCGGTTCCGAGCGGCTATTCTTGCGGCTGCCATGCCTAGCCCCTTTTGAACCTGTCGATGCTGCTCCACGTGGGGGTCGTTTTCGGGTGGCTGGTTCGCCTGTAAGTATGTGGCGGCTGCTAGGAGTGCCGCAGCGGGGGTTGTTTGATGTATGTTGCCTTCCTCATCAAGATGCATAAGGGAAGTATCGAGTGACCTGCTGATTCCACTGAGGGATTCCCGATCCAAGCCAGCTGTCTTCGAGACGTATCTTTTCTTCGGGGGTTGGTTCCCCGTCGAGTGAGTCTTCGAGAGCGATGCGCGACGCGCACTCAAAGCCTCTGCTGCTTCCTTCGTGCATCCAGATTCTTGCAGGCTTCAGCGATCAGTCGACCCGCCCGCACCAGGTGGTAGTGGTATGCGGTTAGATCACCTCGGGAAGCTCCTTCTTCAACCGACTGGCCAGAGTGTACCACCGCTTTTTCTTTGAGGCAAGCGGCCTGTGTGACTCTGATGCGCTTTCGCTCCTTTCGACTTTCCTCTGTTTCCTCGGGTGGTTCAACTGATCCCGCCATGCAGACTTGGGCCAGATATGGCTCGTGGGTCCTAGGCGTGGGTCGACAACTTTCACCGACTCTAGAGGGTTCCTCGGTTGCGATGGTGTGGAAGTCGCGGGTGTTGCGACGGATGGAGCTGCCACTGGGCGCTAGGTCGCGACCAGCGTCATCAGATGGCGAGTCGAGGATCGCCGGGCTCGAGACAGACTCGGAGTCCGATTCACCGAGATCGATCTGCTCGGAGAAGCATAGGATTCGCGCCTTGTTGGCGCGGAAGTGGAAGCTGCCGAACGTCAGACTGATGCTCTTTTCCAGCCCGCTGAACGCCGGGAGTGATTCCGGCGAGTGGGACGCGCAGATGAGCAACCTGAAGCGGATCGGTTCCACCGGAGTCGATGTTTCGGGGCTCCAGCTGAAGGTTGGTGATGATGAAGCCGAAGATGCCGTAGATCCAGCGCTCGCGTTCCCCACGGTCGGCGCCAATTGTCGATTAGTCATCTCAACAAGGCCCTCGGATGATCCGGTAGGGTTTCGATTAAGAGAACGTAAAGGCGCTGGTGACGATCGTCGGCTAATAGGGGCACGATTTACCTAGGTTCAGGGCCCTCGTAGAGGTAAAACCCTTACTCCTTCTCTTTCGATCTGTATTATCTGTAGATCAGTTACAATGGGGGGGGGGTGCTCAAGTCAAGAGTATGATCTCGAACTCAAGGATGTTGTGGTGAAAAGTAGATTGGACCCCCCTCGGTGGTTCTCCTAGCCTTTTATAGATGGCTAGGTCTCAAACCGTGTCCGGGGGGGGGGGGGGGTTACAAACCCTAGTTCTAGGTCGGTAGGACTTTCCTTCTTGACCCGCAAGTCTTGTGGGTGGGCCTTCGCTGGGCCTTCTAGTAATGCATGACAACACCTCTCTTTGGGCCTAAGTCTTGGGCCTTGGACCGGGTAGGCTCACGCGATAGGTCCAGGAGTCATCCCCACGTCTGTACTAAACCGCATTTTCTTCATTTGTTTTTCTATCCAGTTGTGATAGAAATAAACATTTGCTTCAGAGATTTTCTCACTACCCTCTGTTCAGCCTATCCGTGGAGCGATGCCGATGCTGTTGAATTGAGTTACTTCAGCAGTACTAAGCAATGATTTCTCCCACTAACTTGCGAGGAGCATCTCAGGTTGTTTTTTACTCTAAATGCTGGCAGCCGTTTCGGTAAACTTCATATCGTCGTGCTTCAGCCACGCGCAGAACCAGTAAGGGGAGGGTGTTTGGAAATCATTTGTCTCTGTTAATAGCCAGCACCTTGAGACTCCTTGTAGGTTGAGACCAAATGAAGCGAGTGGTTTGTGGAGCCACAACATGTCTGCTGCTGAATCTGCTGCCGGTAGTGCTGCTGCTTCTCATGTACCTGCTATGGTCGTTGTAGAAGAAGATGCAGAACCTGACGAGGAAGTGCCTCGAAATGATGATGAAGACGAGATGATGTACCCTGAACTGGTAGATTGGGCCAGTCAGCATGCAGTGGATGATGAATATCCGGAGGAGCCCATGAGCCGAGCTAGGTTTGATGACACTGATGATGAAGAGGATGCGGAGAACTATGACAACTTAATTTTGGATGAAAACGGTGGTGACGATGTGCCAACAATTGAGTGGAACATGGAGAATCCTAAGCTTACTGAAGGCACCATATTCGAATCGATGGTGGACTGTCGGAATGCAGTAATTACATATTGCATTCTTACTGAAAATTTGTATAAGATTAAAAGGAGTGAGCCAAGAAGGTTCATAGTTTATTGTCCATATGATAGGTGTATGTGGAGGTTGCATGCATCCCGCATGCTAAAGAGCAAACTGATTCAGGTACTCCAAGTTGATTGATTATTTTATTTCAGAATATTGAGTAATGTTTCTTATCCATTATTTTTTACGCTTTCTTTTGTTTCAGATAAAGAAAAACCCACACAAGCACACATGTCCACCTGGAGGGGGAGGGGGGAAGGAAAATCCAAACTAGCAGAAACTCGATGGGTGGCAGATGCAATATTGGATTGTCTGAGAGAAAAACCTGGTCTTGGTCCAACAACACTCCAAGGAAAGCTTTTTGAGAAGTATAAGATTGTATTTCCTTATGTGAGGATTTTCAAAGCTAAAGAAATGGCTCTTGACAGGATTAATGGTCAATGGAATGAAAGTTTTCAGTTGCTTTACACCTTCAAGGCTGAAGTGGAGATGTCTAGTCCAGGTAGTGCTGTAGAAATTGACAAGCATACAGTTCCATTCAAAATGAAAGGGAAGACATTTGAGAAGGAGTGCTTCAGAAGGGCTTTTGTATGTTTCAAGGCTTGTTGGCAGGGGTTTCTTGATGGATGCATGCCTTATTTGGCTATAGATGCTACCCATTTGACCGGAAGATGGAGAGGACAGCTAGTAGCAGCTTCTGCAGTTGATGGACACAACTGGCTATTCCCAGTTGCATTTGGTGTTTTGGAGGAAGAGTCCGAGGAAAGTTGGGTCTGGTTTTTGCAGCAGTTGCGTAACATTATAGGCACACCCCTAGGTTTAGCTATACATACAGATGCTTGCAAAGGTCTAGAGAGTGCAGTAGAAATTGTATTCACTGGAGTGAGCATACGGAATGTATGCGACACCTAGCGCAAAATTTTAAAAAGAAGTTCAAAGGAAAAAAATTGATGAGAACTTATGGCCAACATCATACACATGCAGCGAAATGAAGCATGAGCACCATTTGAGAGTGTTATATGCTCAGAAATATCCATAGGTGAAGGAGTATATGGATGCACATCGTGGAAAGGTGTGGTCAAGATGCAAATTTAAAACCATATGCAAAGTAGACTATGTGACCAGTAATCTTGCAGAATGCTTCAATGCAAAGTTCAAGTTAGTGAAGGGTTATTTGGTTTGGCAAGCATTTGACAAGATGAGGCAGTTGATCATGATAAAGATGGCTCTTCGCAAAAGAATTGCTGAACAATATGTTGGCCTTGTTATACTCCCATCACTGATTAAGGAATTGCATCAAAGGCAAGAGGACTGAAGATGAGATGCATTTGATCGTCGACATACGAGGCTAGGGTAGCGTACACTGATAGTAAAAATAGGGAATGGAGGTATCCAGTGAACCTAGCCACTAGGGAATGCAGTTGTAGGCAATGGCAGATTCGTGGGATTCCATGCATACATGCTCTACATCTGATGACTCTGATTGGGGGTGAAGATGGTGAAGTTGATCAGTATTTATCTAAGTATTTCTCTGTTGCTAAATCTAAGGCTGCTTATGCTCACAATGTGCCTGCACTTGTGGGAAAAGACCAACGGAACATAGTAGATCTAGGGTTCAAACTCCAATATCCTTTACTGAGTAGACCACCAGGAAGAACAAGAAAAAACAGGTACAGAGCAGGTGAAGAGGGCCGTGTACCAAAAAAGAGGGCGTGCAAAAAATGTGGAATTCTAGGGCACATTTCTAGGCTTTGTTCCAATCCAGTGGATGCATCATTTGGAGAAGAGGACCGATGGACAGCAGCAAATGCAGAGGAGAATGCATCAATAATGGAGATTGAAGATGGAGGGGACCATGCAGCAGCAATTGAGTCTAAAGATGCACTCCTCGTTGAAGCAGCACCTTGGTATGTGTGTGCATTACCTTTTTATCCATTTTGTTCTCTTTTCTCCATATGTCTTATAATTTTATTTCTCAACACTAGGATAAATGGAGGCAGAGGGAAGAAAAGGTGTAGAGAGGAAGCTATAAGAGAAGAAGAGGATAGAGCCAAAGAAAATGAAGTTCAGTCATCATCGGATGGCTTAGAATTTGAATCCATGGCTCTTGATGGTTTTGAAGCTATACGAGAAGAAGAGGACAAAGTAATTGTACCAGTTGTTCCTTTAAGGATTACTGAACACATAGATGACCGTCAACTTATTGTCGAGTGCTCGCCGAGTGGATTACTCCGTCACCACCTCCACGACCACAACCCCAAGGGAAGACCAGAAGGAACAAGATGATTCCAAATTGTACTCCAGCTAGGGAAACCCGGAGCAAGACGGTGAAGCCATCTGCTCACACAAGGAGAAGGTCGAAGATTTGAATTCGAACTATGAATTTGAATTTGAACTATGAATTTGAATTTGATGGATTTGTAGTTAGGTGTTTGTGTTGTCAACTTTAGATCTTGTGATAACTTATAAGTCTTAATAATATTGTTTGTGCTTTGGTATCATATGTGAGGTAGAATGCATATTTGAAACAAAGTTTGATTTTGAAGCAATATTTGAATTTGGAAGAAAATTATAATTTGAGCCAAAGTTGAAGTTGTACAAAAATTTCAAGTATGTTGCTCTTTAGTACTTGTTTGAGCTAAAGTTCAACTTTCACCAACATTTGAACCCCAATATTTGAAGGTGATCAATCCGAAGGAGAAACGTGCTACAAATGAGCTCTGAATCTAGGGTAAACAGCCACACTTGTAATCAATTTTTTTTACCTTTTCTAAATGAGCCAATATTTTTTAGGTGACACTTATTCCATCTAAATAGTGTCCAGTCGAAGTCTCACTATTTATTGAATTTTTTTCCATATTATTTATTTATTTTTTAAATAAATAAATAAATAATATGGAAAACCACCAAAACACGCGTTTGAGATATGAAAATGTAAAAGTAAGTTCAAAACCGTCTTATTCACTCCAAGAGGAAGCATTGGTGATTTTTTCGATTTATTTGAATTTTTTCAAAACCAAAACCCTCCTTCACTCTCCATCGAACTCTGAACAGGTCTATACACGGTTGCTCATTTGTGAGAAGCCTTTTTCATGAACATGTCTTGACACCGAGTTTATATTTTTTTTCTCATAACCATGTCACATATGACGTCTATGTGAGCTTGTCGTGCATTTTTTTGATTTTTTTAATTAGCTATGGTCATTTGAACCTGATTTTGATGGCTCGCTTGTGAACATATTTTTTCTTGAAAATGTTCCTATAGCATGTTTATATATTTTTTTCTAGTAACTATATCCATTTTTTGATTGTTTTTTAATTAGTTATGGTCATTTCAAGTTCTGTCATACCCTAATAACCCCGAAACCCCAAAACCCTGATAACCTCGTAACCTCAAAACCCTAGCACCGAACGTCACCCATCCGATCATACCCTACCGCCAATGCCAGCCGTAAGATCTGACCATCTAGAAGGAATTCGAGGGACATGCCCGCGCGCCGTCTCCGCGCTATTGGATGGCATCGACGGTTGAGATCATAGTTCAGTCTTCTAGAAGGGCGGGCGATCCGCAGAAGGCTGGTTCTAAATCCTGATTGGTTGCGCCGTTGTATTCCACTGACACATCGACACAATCATACAGCAGCCCGTGCCCTCCTCCACCCATCGGCACAGTCACACAACAGCCCGTGTCCTCCTCCACCCATCGACACAGTCACACAGCAGCACATGCTGGCCTCCCCTTTGGATCTCGGTGACAGAGCAGTTTTCTTCCTCCACTTCATCCTCTCACCCCTCGTGGCCTACGTATGGTCCAGTGCCGATGTAGCGGTGTCCAGACTGCCCACGCACCGCGCCACTGAAGCGGTGGACTTCGAAGGAGGAGAAAAGTGGCAACTTTGGGCACGAGTTTGTCAGATGCGAGAGCAGGACGAAGGGGTGGGTAGATCTTGGTTCCTCTCGCATCCTGTAGCTCTGAATTTTTTGTTTCCATATCTGGGTTCTCTTCTTGCATCCACGGAGTTGGGATTTATGCTTCATTATTTTGTTTTCAGATCATGAAAAAATGCAATCATTTCGAGTGGATGGATGAGTATGTGGAGAGGCTTCAAAGGGAGGGCGTGATTGATTTAAAGGGGGCTCCAACCCTCGAGCTCAATCTGCCTCCATCTGTGAAGAACATGGGGAATGCAGAGTTGAAGGGTGCTCCGACAGTGGGGGATGCAGATCCGAAGGGTGAATTGAAGAAGATGAACAATAACTTGAAGCAGATGATTTAAGTGATGCAACAAGCAAATATGATAGCTTTAGGCTTTTATTTTTTTATTGTTGTTGTACGATTTGTTTCCATGCTGGACAACCCTCGTTAGAGATGTTGTGTATTGCTAACTGTATATTAAGTCCATGTCATGAAACTTTAATGCGATGGATTTTAATGTGCATCTCTCGAGATCATCTAAGTTTGTTTGTTACTGTACCTAGTTTTTTAGTTGACCAGATGACAGTTAGCACTATTTGCGCAACACAAATGCCTCTAGATCATCTCTTCTTCAGAGGAACACTCTGTTCAGTTCAGTCTAGCTTCAGTTTGGTTACACCGAGTTCGAGGAAAAATCCACAAACACGCGATGCTCTGATTTTTTTTTCTTTCAATGATTCAAAGAGATTTCATTTATTTGAGGTTCGATTGCCCACCCTCTTCTATTTGCTGGAGGTGATAGTAAAATACAAAGTGTTCAAAAAATGCAAAGTGTTTTAAGAATGCCAAAAAAAGAAGGAAAAAAATATTATTTTTCTTTTTTTCCACAAGTTAGTTGTCATGCACATGCAACAAAAATGAGTTATTTTTTCGACTAGTTTGATATCTAACCTTATTCAGTTCACAAATATGTTTTGATTTCCTGTCCTTATCTCAGCATACACAGAACTACTCTAGTTCATAAATTTATCTTACTTACTTTTTAGTTTTGGTTCTTTTCTTTTTCACAAACTAGTGTAACTACTAGTTCAAATATATGAAAAAAAAGATAAAAAAGGCTACGTCTACTCTAATATGCTGCGTTGTATGTGCTCTTAATCGTTCTTTAATTAACTTGGGGCGAACCACTTGGAAATAATATGAATACAGATAAAAAAGAACACATCACGCACGGCCAACGATAAATAACTTAGATATGGGATTCTTAGATCTCTACATAGTACGGGGAACACATGATATACGGTACATACCACGGTACACTAGGTAGGGCCGGCAACACTACGGGCGTGCAACACCAACACCATCTGGACTTCACCGTCGTCGTCTTCACTCCCTGTTGCCGCCGTACTCATCGTCTTCACTGCTCCTCGACGCCGTCATCGCCGAGATAGTAGGGGAGGGTGTGCATGTGGTTTTCCTCGGGGAAGATGCTCTCGAAGTCGGTGTACATGTTGTAGGTCGTGAATGTGATGAACTTGCATCCACACCAGAACACGCAACCAAGCAGGTAGTACGCATCGAACCTGTTTGTGAAGTAGACGACGAGTCCTACCACTGGAGCATTGTTGTGGGCGCGATGTTCCTCCAGACGGAACATGACTCGCGACCCCGTCGGGAGATGGTTAAAGCCCGCACGGAGGAAGAGACGGGCCAACTCCGTATTGTTCCTCCATCGTGAGAACGACCATACGCGCAGCGCGGTCTCAACGACCCTGCCGGGGGGTAGCGGACCTCCGGCACGGTGGGTGGGAAGCGGATGGTGGGTGCGTTGAACTGCATCTTCATGTACGTCGAGTCGTCGGTTGTGCTTTGGCTCTGGTTGAAGAGAAGAGAATTGGGAGGAGGCGGAGATTTAAGATGTGAACGAGGAGGTTACGAGACGTGGTTTAAGTAGCCAAGGGAGAGGAGGGGTGGATGGAACCGCCATTTTTTCACACTGCATCGAGGCGTCACGGTTGTACTTTTTTCACACTGCATCGAGGTTTCGCCGCTTTTTCACACTGCATCGAGGCGTCGCGGTTGTACTGTGGAGAGGAGGGGGTGGAGGAACCGCCATTTTTTCATCACTCAGTTCGGCCGTGCCCCGATGCATGGCTTGACGCGTGAAACGACGCGACATATTAATCGAGCGTGCGACTGAATCAAGCTGCGTGCGTGGCTAGGTGGCGACCGAATCACACCCACGTGCGTGGCTAGGTGTCTAGGTGGATAGGTGGCTGCGTGCATGGCAGCGTTGCCACTGAATCGCATTCGTGCATGGCTAGGTGGCGGCTGAATTGCAGCCTTTTAATCACGTAAACTAGTCAACGTTGCGCTCATCAATGCCAATGTCGGGCACATGCATAGCAGACTGAAACGATGGCATGCATAAAAGTATGACCGCGCGCGTGGGTATGCTAGCAGGCTGAATTTAATTATCAATAAACTCGGCCCGTTCTACGACGTACGAAGCATACAACGGCCCAACGGACAATGCCACAGAAACGCAGCCGCACTTGTCCCATTTGTTAGGTCCAACAAGCGACATAGTCCCACACGGCCCTACTAGTCAGAGTTAGCGGAAGACACAGCAACGTCAGGTGTGAGAATTCGTGAGAGTTTCACCTAAGGAGATGGGAAAAAAGTGAGTAAAACTTTCAACCGCGGGGAAAAATGAGCAGAACTAAGGAATCAGGGGCGCAGGAGAAATAATCCCAATTTATTTTTAACCTGCAACTTCACACGGAAATCACCTCCAACTACATCTTGAACTACAAACTCATTAACATCAAAGCCACCAAGGATGCCACCAGAATGACCCTGTGGAAGTAGGAAATACCACATGTATTCTTTCCCCTTGGATAAGTATTTTAGGAAAGGCACCGAAAAATTTGATCTATCTCTTTCCAAAATAGCTATAAAGTCCAGTTTATGCTCCCTTACATATTCTTGTACCGCAAATTGTTTTAACGAATCCCGAAACCCCTCACAGTTCCATATCATGCCTCTCATCTCTAAGAAATTTTCAATTTTTGTAGTCTAGCACATCTTCTATTAACACCGAGGCTAGTGACTCCTTTGACTTTCCTATCCTTCTTACTTTTTGGAATCTTGATATCTAGACCCATATGGTCATTTTGAGGCTCAATTTCCTCATCACCAAGATCTTCAGATATATTGGAAGCATTCTTAATTTCTAAATTTTGCAATTCATTATCAGTACCCTAGCTCAAAGTATTATTGAGATAAGTGATTGTTTTGGATTCCTCCACCTCCCTAGGCTCCCTAATTGGGTATTGTATTTGTTGATCAGAACTACCTAGCGACCCACCTAGTCTAGACACCTTAGCAACAATTTCATCATTGGGTACAGGAAGAAAATATAACTTTCGATTAACTTTTGTACCTGAATAGGATAAATCTGCTTGATGTTGCGCCAACAATGATGCCCTCTCGAACTGAGTAGCATCCGCATTAGGTTGTGCACGGATACAAGGACTAGACCTCACACCAAGCATAGACGGAGCAGAAATACTGCCATAAGCAACAACCTCTTCCAGACCAGCCTTGGTAAGAGCATCAGCACTCACGGCGCCACCCATAGTTGAGCACTCCTTCTTCTGTTGTAGTCTCTCCTTAATGCATGTTGATCTCCCTCCACTCTTCTTCTCAGAAGACACTGGCCGATAAGTTTCGCTCGACAGCACATCATGTCGGGGCAGCGAAACCAGTCGTTTATGTGTTGGGCCGGTAGAGAAACACTCCCTTTTCTGTCGCGTGACAGCCCCCCCCCCCGTCTGAGGCACAAACAGCCCGTCAGGGCAGCGAATCTGCCGCTTTTTCTTTCGGCACGGCCGAGAAAACCTCAATTTTCTTCCGCGGCATAATGAGACTAGGAACCTCGATAGGTCTGCACGTCGCCACAGAATTATTCTCCGCCTGAATCAAGCACAAAGAGGGATCACCTTGCTGATCATAATGAATAATTGGAGTAGAATAATGTGGAGTGTAATTAGAACAATGGATAGAGTGGGGTGGAGCCATTGCTCCATGATCATGTACCTTCTTTACCGAAATCATGTCCGAGCCCAAAGAAACCTTCGTACTCCGATGTAATGCCTCTCTCTTCGCATCAAGTAGACGTGCAACCACACTAGATGATGAACAATTATCTGGTAAGTCACCGTGGGGGACACTTTCCCCCCTAAGGAGCTTCCTGGCTATATCCATCGATTTTTAAACTTGAGGAGAGAAAGACAATCCTTCTTCAACATGTTTATCCCCCACATAAGGTGTTGTTTTGGTGGTATTACCCTGAACACTACTATCTCCTTCTTTACCCAAGCTTTGCATTTGAGGGACAGGTATATCCCAAACATCCATATCTTCATCTAGATCATCCTTGTCTTTGTCAGTATCACCATCCGTGTCTTCATCGTTTTGCTCAGAAACCATATCCACATCTTGACTGGTTCCTCCCTCTCTCTCTCTCAAAAGATAGGTAATAAAACCCATCCTTGATAAAAATTGGAAGTTGCTTCATTATTTTGGTATGATCAACACAACCCACAAAACTGTGTAGCACACCATGTTCCCTTGTGAACTTCATGCCCACCTTAAAAGGCTTCCCAAATAAAGTCTCCATATGCCACATAGCCAGAAAATCCCTCTTGTGTTGACGAGGAATGCCACTCACCCGCATCCAAAATTTGGGCAGCATAATGGATGGCTTCTCCTTAGCATGCCACGCCTCGACTGTCAACTCAAAGGATGAACTAGGAACCCGAAACGGACCAAAATTCTTTAGTCTGTCAAGTTCTGCCTTGGAGGGAAATTGCACATTGTATATATTGTGCCCCACCTGCAAGATTTCCGGTTGAAACTGCTCAACTGGAACAACTCTCTACAGCTGACGAATGATTTGAGGGATGCTCAGCTGACCTCCCACAACTGAAATAGACCCCATGCGGGTGTTCTCCGTCCTGGGACGATAAGTATCAGTCAAAGCCGCCTCGTAGAAGGCCAATCATCATGTATATGACCATAAACACTAACATGAGTCTTCACCATCTTCAACAAATGGCAATCATCATCTACGTGTCGAGTACCCTCACAATAATCACAGAGCAAAATAGTGCAATCTTCCAACACATGCCCAGAGAAATCACACCGAAAGCATTTACCAAATTTCTCCCCTTATGAAGATTTTGAGCCTCATTATTAACGGAAATAAGCTGTTGCGCCACGAGAAAAGTGATTGTGACATAGAAGTAACTTGGGCCTCATCTAGTGGATTTGCTGCTACACCACCCGCTGCTTGGATGTTGATGCCATTCCCGGACCATGCCTTGGCCGTCACGGTAGCCCTTGATGTTTGGCTATTGGCCAGATCCGCTAGAGTCCCACGGCCATCACCCATGAGAACCTGATCGGTTGCCCGTGCCTTGACCATGAAAACGGACCTGATACCGATAGTTAGTATTTCTTTGATGCTACTCATTGTTTAGAAAGCTAGATCCATCATCGAACCGACCGTGTGGCATCCCCGTATCATTTGCATCGGCAAAGTTCTGATTCTAGAAATTATTTCCTTGATAATTGTTTTTCACCAGCTGATTGCCACAAAAATTGTAACCTTGCCACTCCCTACGGCTAGCGCCATCATTTCCTCTCATGAATCTCTGCCCACCAGATACACTCGAGCTCCCAGCTTCGAAGTTGTTGTTGAGATTATTGGACTGGAAGTTGGCAGCATCGTTACCATTGAAATTACCTTGGTTATTTTCTTGGAAGGCGTTGTTGTTTTTGAAACCACCACCATTGTTACCAAAACCAGAACTGCTGTTACCGTGGCCACCCCTGCCAACAAAGGATCCAATACGATTAGCATTACCCCATGCGCCTTCCCGCTGGTGGTTGCCTTTTCCCCTGCCTTGATTCATGTCGGCGGGGAAGAGCAATGGTGGAAACACTAGAGGCCGCCTGGGTCCAGATCGGATGGCGAACAAAATGTTCTGAGGTGTGACCCCAATACCACTGTTATCCGTAATCTAGCAGCCCTCATATGTTAACGCAAGGTTTATCCCACACGGCTTGTCCCTGGCTTGGTTTCTGGAAAAGCCCAAAGGCCACACAGCTCGAACTATTTCAAAATTTGATTTTGAAACCAGATCGGATCGATCACTTCTCCAAGTCACAATGGCGAGGACATTTCCTCTGTCGCACATGCAGATCGTCAATGTCGAGGACAAACCTCAATCCAGTCGCCCCGCACATCATCAGCATCCTGGTGATGAACCGAAGGTGGTATATTTGGAACTTGGAACACGCAACAAAGCCGATCCGATAAAATATGACCACCCGATCTCTGAGAAGGACTTACACTTGTCTCTGGTGAAGAACGGAGCAGTAGCGCCGCCTCCCTTTGCCTTCTCCTTTTCTCGATCCGCTTCACAAACCTCTTCTCAACAAGATCCTTAGATGGAGCAGATTCCGACGTACGACAGAAATGTTCGAGGGAACGTGAAGGGAATATGCCCGAGAGGCAATAATAAAGTGTTTATTATATTATTTCTTGTTTATGATAGATGTTTATTTCTCATGCTAGAATTGTATTAACTGGAAACGTTTATACATGTGTGATTAATAAACAAACCAACGTTCCTAGTGAAGCCTCTCTTTTAACTAGCTCGTTGATTAACAGATGATCAAGGTTTCCTGATCATAGACACTAGATGTTGTTAATAACGGGGTCATTTCATTAGGAGAATGACGTGATGAACTTAGACCCTAACTACGTATAACAATACGATCAAGTCATTTATTTTTGTTGTTATGTCTTACATTCAGAGTAACATTGTTCCTTAGACCATGAGATCATGCTAATCACTAATACCGAAAGAATACTTTGATGACATCAAACGTCACACCGTAATAGGGTGACTATAAAGGTGGCATTAGGTATTCTGAAAGTGTTAGTTGAAGCTCATGGATCAAGAATGGGATTTGTCCATCCAATATGACGGAGAGATATACTCAGGGCCCTCTCGGTGATATCACATCGACACCGCTTACAAGCACGTGATATGATCACAAGGATGTTATATCACGGGAACGAGAAAAGAGTACTTGTCGGATACCGATGGTTGGATCTCGGACAAGTAAAATATCGCGAGACAAAGGGAAATCGTTATGACGTTGAAAGGTTCACACGATCACGAGAGTCGTCATTGAATATATAGGAGTCATCACGGATCTCCAGATCCCGCTATTGATTATTGGTCGGAGAGGAGTCTCGATCATATCTATATTATTCGCGGACCGTAGGGTGACACACTTAAGGTTCAATGAAGCGTTAGAGAGGATACAGAATACCGAAGAATATTTTGGGCAGCTCCGAAATTTTTTTCGGGGAAAATTGAAATAGTTCAAGGGGTTTTTCGTCGAATGGTTGATAATAGAATTAACAAATGATTCGAGGTGCTGCTTGAAACTGTTATTTAATGGAATTAACAAATATAAATAAAGAAATAGAAATGGTGTATTTATTTACTAAAGAAAAACCATTGGATTTTCTAAGTGGAAAATTAAGGGAGCATGAGTGGGTGTGAGTGGGGCTTCCACTCACATGAAGAGGTGGGGGCACCCATGGCTGGCCGCACCCCCCCCCTTGGGATGACTCCCCCTCCCCTATAAAAGGAGGGTGAAAGATCCCTCTTCTCCACACACTTGCCCACTTCCTTTTCCCTCCACCCGCTGCTCCATTCCATGGTCTCCGGCTTGGCAAAGCCCTGACCGTGGGATTCTTCACCACCACCACGCCGTCGTGCTGCTGGAGTACCGGGGGAATCCTCTACTTCCGCTACCCGCTGGATCAAGGGAACGGAATTCTTCATCAAGCTGAACGTGTGACCGATTACGGAGGCACCGCCGGATTGCGGTGCTCTTTTTCTCGCTCGGGATCGGCGTGAGTACGACTACGCCAACAACGAGAATTTTTCTCGTACCACTTTGAGTCTTCGAGGGTATGTTATCTCAAGACTCTCTTTCTCCCCGTTACCTTTCATATCCTAGATTGGATCTTGGCCATTCGGGTTTATCGCGCGTAGGAAAATATTTGTTTTCTATGCAACGTACTGTGGGGACCCCAGACTAGCAGTCCGAGACCTCCAGTATGCATACATTCACGATCCCATGATCAGTTAGTCGTGAACAACATACTCGAGTTGGCATTGCAGATTACAACATCCACTACACGAATACACGGCTTACACAACTGGTCACACGACACAGTTGAAAACAACTGCCACGCAGGGCAGGAACACACACTAAAAACAACGGAAGACTGCAAAACACACTCATGGTAAACCCTAGTCACGCCTTGACTACCTACAGGCTACTGACTCGTAGATGATCCTAGTTCGCATAGCCGTCAACGACACCATCTTCTTCAGGTTCTCCGGGTTTCTGCTCAAAGTCTGGCTAAGACAATAGCCAGGGACGAAACCAATATGAGTACGTTTGAATGTACTCTGCAAGACACCCCAAATGAAAGCTAAACATGCAACTATGCATATATATATATATATATATATATATATAGGTGGTAGGAAGGCTTTAATTAGGGTTCAACTAGCTATGATGAATTTAAGGCTCATCATAGTTGCACACGTTTTATTTTTCTTTGTTGAAGAAGATACTTCAAAAGATATTTCATTTCTCTGGTAGATATAGCATGTCCACAAGGTTTTGATAAAGCATTCTAACTAAAGAAAACATTTCTCCTTGCAAAACTTCTTGGAAAAACACCTCTTTAAGATCATCATTTATCCGATACCTCAAAGGTACAATCATTCCCTTTCAACGTACCTCCCAGGTACAATTCCAAAACACTATCCAGCTTTTTGAAAACATTGACACAATGCTAGCTACATGGCCATTCAACTGTCCATATCCGAGGACGCGGCTATTCTGAATAGTTTTACTCTGAAGAGGTGTACACAATCCACAAGATCCAGTACATCCGCCGTGAACAACCACGGACTGTCCGAGACAGTATGCAAACATCGGATAACTGGTCCTAACCATCCACTATGTAAACGCTAGTAAATGACTACCTCTTCAACTGGGTTTGTTCTCCCCGGCACCGAGTGAGTCAGCCGTATCGATCCGGTTTCCCCTGACAACACACCGCCATGGCAGGAGACCCAACTGTTGCAACCGGTGGCGAACTTAATCCCCACACTCTGAATGTCATATTTCTCCCTCCTGGCGACAATTCGGTTCAGGGGACTCTAACCCCTATAGCACATTGAGGTAGACACGGACTAACACCGACAAGCAATTAGCTAGACCCCGTTCCCATATTGGGGTAATGTGGCAGCACGGCTTGGTTGTCCGGCGAAGACTAGGTTATGTGTCATTTTTGGAAAACAAGTCGAAAACATTTCCTTCTTCACAAACCTCCCTCGGACAAGGTCCCACCTTTCCTCGGGGTTTTTCCAAGCTTTTGCTTTCCAAAAACATCATGTTAAAATGTCCACTAAGGGACTTAGGTTGATTAAGTGGTGATACTAAAATATCTAAAGGGCTTGGCAACACCAAGATTATATAGTGGATATAACATATTAGATACATAAAATAAACAGTGGTATAGTCCACTTAAAAGAATAGTTTTTGAACCAAAATTTTGTAAAACTTCAGAAGTAAAACATGCATGATAGATAATGATAAGTAAAACAACAGCAAGCATTTAGAATGTCTTGCCTTGGCACTGGTCTTGGTCTTGCTCTTGAAATAAACAAGAGTTGCAATAAAAACCTCTCCGGGGAAATAATACCGTCTTTGTTATCTAACGTCGTAAACACAAAAAGGAAAACACCCAATCAGAACCAAACAAAGGCAAGCACTTTACAAAAAGTAAACATACAGCAAGCATTTCCTCAAACAAGTACACTCACAAACAAGATTACTAGGGTGCACACCAACAAGCAAGGCATGCACAGACAACACACATGAATAACACTAGAATTGATGTTATGGATCCTCAACCAAAATGGCATGAGTCCAGTGGGTGTTCCACTCTCATAACATGCTCAAATAAGGTCAAATGACTCTCTGGTCATTCATGAGGATGAATAAAATATCAATAAAACAATCTAGAAACAACTACACATGCATAGGAAAGTAATAACAAGCAATACTACAAGCCCATAGTAACACATGCTTTTCTAAACATGGAGAACTAATATAACCAGTAGCTAAACAACCTAATAACAGAGACAAAACAATACCAAAAATACCATGGCATCACTCAATGCATGAAAATAATCATGGAGCAAACCAACCATTAAAACTAGACATGAAAAAGGGCTATTTAGACAAGAAGACATGCATAACCATAAGAGATCATAAAACATGATTTATTCTAACATGATGGATCTGTAAGATGACATCCACATAACAGATAAAACAACACCTAGACATGCCAGTAATATCAAAATAACAACCTAAACAATTTATCAAAAACTAAGTATGCAAATAACTACTATGGCAGAAATCACCTAAATCTAGCATGGCATGCCAAAATTTATCTAGAGCTCACTCAAGCATGCAAGCAAGTAGAATATGGTATAATAACAGTAGCTATGCTAGGTAAAACAATACTAAAGCATTTATGAAAGTCATCATACCCATAAGAAGAAATACAAGATTTATCCTAATATTACCAGGAAAACAACCCTATGGAAATATACTACAACAACATGCTTTTCACACACATTTTCCTAACATGATAATGACACACTCCAAACACAAATAAAACATGTAATGATACCCTACACATGCTAGGAATCAATTTTATAACAAAACAATATAACACACATTTTAATAAAGGCAAGGCAATAAAATGCAGAAAAGAGCTAAACACTAAATATTGCACCAATCCTATTCTGTAACTCCTAACATCATGAAAATCTATAATAAGGTGCTCCTAGTCACTATCAAACCAACCCAATTGGATTCACTTCAAAAATCATCACCAATAAAAATAAATAATTCACAGAAGTGCTCTCTGGCCTAAAAACTAACATGCATGCCACTTTCACACCAGAACTCAAGTAAACACAAGATCAAGTGCATCAGATAGATATTATAAAGGGCTACTCAAAACAGTTTAGTTTGCATGATTTGGATACTTAAAACTCAAGTTATGATGAAAAAGGTGAAACAGAGTGCTTCTGCCACTTATTTTATTTCTCCTAAAATATTGCCCAAAACATGGATCTGCAAGTTGGATGTGGTTAGGAAAATGTAGATCTACATCTGTGATTTTTAGTTTGTCATGATTCACTTGTTATCATTTTTAGTTCGAATTAAAGCAAACATCAGAAATCAGAGCTGCAGGGAAAAGAAATACAACCTGCAGAAAAATAGTTAACGGGCCAGATCTGTGAGGGAAATGGGCCGCACAGAGGCAGGCCGGCCCGGTGGCGAGCGTGCACGTGGCGAAACGGTAAGCCACCGTCCGATCCGCGACCAACGTGTGAGAGTAGAACGGCCTTGATTCAAAGTGAACCGTAGGATGTAGATCTGAGGGCCCTCGGATGCCCACGTCGATCCCGGCCGGCGACGACCAGAAACTGGCGGCGGAAACACGAAGAACGGCGGCCTGAGGCGGATATTCGCCGGAGTTCCACCATAGAGAGATCCCGGGGTCGCCTTGGACATAGGCTTGCACCAGGAGGATGATGGAGACGTCGCCAAGCTCGTCGTGACCTCATCGCTTGAAGGGGGAGTCCCCAAATCGAACCCCGATGGATGGTAGCGGCGGCCGAGCAAGGTCGTGGATGGCGGCGGCCCTGCAGTGAGTGAAAGTTAAAATTAGGAGGGGCACGAGTCGATTTAGATGGATAGGAGTCTAGGGAAGAAACGAGGAGAGCGGAGCGGTCCTGAGATGCCGATGCGACGAGGAGTTCGTCCGCGGCGGCTCGAGTTCAATTCCGGCGATTTGACGAGCAAGGCATAGGGCTTTTGATGCCTAAGTTCGATTCGGGTGGAAGGGAGGTGCTGAGGCAAGTTTTACAGCCACGATGTGGATTGGGAAGGTCTTGACGCAGAGCTGGACGCTCGGCGGCCATGGCGAACACGGGCTCGCTTGCCCGAGCGCAATGAAGGGCTGAGAGAGGGTCATGGAAGTTCACCGTGGTCAGGAGGTCCTGCAGGAGAGAGGTATTGGAAGGAGGAGGGTCGAGGTGAGCGGGAGCGGAGTGACATTGCCCGCACCCGCAGGTGTTCGACAGCAGCTCGAGGGAGAAGGAGAGCGAGAGGAGACGAATGGAGGGCACGGGTACACTCCAGGAGAGCTCGTGGAGCAAGTTGACGCGGTTTCGAGCTTGGGCATGCGTTCCAAGTGGCGGAACGTGATCGACGTGGCGCGGGCGTTCTGGACGCCACGGCCAGCGCACGGGGGAGGGGGAAGGAGACAAGGGGAAGAAGAGAGCTCTTGCCAGGGAGTCACGGGGGTATGGAGGAGTGGGCTGGCGCGATATTTCCTTCGGGGGTGCATTGTGGACATGGACAGAGAAGAGGGGGATGAGCACCAACCTTGTCCCTTTGCGTTTTGGGTTGAGTTAGATAGAGAGAGAAGGGATGGGGAGGGTAGACCATGTCTAGGAGGTTGAGGGACTAAAATCCAATGCCCAGGTGTAGGAGAGAGGAAGGGAAAGAGAGAGGGAGGACCAGAACAAGCATGCTCTCAACAGTGTCCAGGAAGACCAGAGAGGGTTTTTGATGGTTTTCTCTAATTTCTTGACCAGAACACAAGTGCAAAATCATGTCCATTGGATAGAGAATCAAAAATGGAGTCTAGGGGTGGTGGCCTCAAGAGTTTTTGAAAATATTTCTTTCACAAAATTTTGGAATTTCAAAAATGGCAGAAACTGTTTTTAAATGTTTTCTCCAAAATTTTCAAAACAACTTGCAAATGTTTTTCTATAAATAAGTCCCACATGACCATAGGCATGTTGGGTAATTTTTCCAAGATTTTAGGAAATACTTTTCTTCACAAAACATTTAAAAGTCCATTTCTGGCCTTTTGGAAAATAATAAATAGTAAAATGCTTTTAAAACAAATATTTTTGAGTTGGGATTATAGAGTACCTAATATAGGTCTCAAAAGTGATTTTTAATAAACAACTCTTTTGAAAATATTTGAGGCACCAAGTGGAAAAATGGTGAAAACAGGAGTTTATTTAGTAGTTTAAAAACCATGAGAGATAAATAATCGAATGGTCTTTGGAAAATAAATGGACCATATGATGGTGATGTATGGGTCATGGAGAGTACAAGGGTAAGTTTATGGGGATTGAAAACAATAAGGAGTGATTTGGAGTATCACAGAAAAAGTGCATCAAGATAATAGGGATATGATCATTATTTTTGGGGATGCCTTCAATAGGACTTTGATAAATGATACCAAAGTGTTTTCAATATAAAGAATAACAACTAGTATGGATGGCATAGATATATGAAATGAGATGTATGATGATTGGCTCAAGATTTGTCATAGAAGCATGTCTCCAAAGTTGGAGATTTTTATGAAAACAAAGGATGGTATGGACATGAGATGGAATATGATATTGATGTTTGATCTTGCTATTACTAGGTTTTATTTACTTATAGCAACACACATTAATCAACAAACATAAGTAAATACTTCAATCATACACAAGATAAGATCACACAACAAGCAGGTAAAATAACAAGTCACACAAGATCACTCAAACAACTAAGTTCTTCAATTTAATGTCCAGGTGTTTCTCTTAGGTGTTAACTTTAGGTAGTGATCAAGACATACCATGACAAGAGGATTTTATAAAGAGGTTCAGCTCAAAAGTTGTTATTTCCAAAAGAATATAATTGAGGTAGAACACAAGGGTAACATAGTCCCCTCTTATAGTTTTTGCAAAAGAAGGGAGTGAGAAGGTGTTTTTGAAATACTTGCAAAAACATCTTGGTTGAAAACATGTTGGAGATGATATGCTCCAAAATACTTTTCATATAGTTTTGGAAATTATCTTTTGTTTTCCTCAAAACTTGGTCTTTGGGTTTCTTTTAAAATCAAAACACTTTCAAAAAGGTTTTTGCCAAAACAGTGTGATGGATGAAGATGATAAGCTCTCTTGTCATGACTTGATCACCAGGGTTGTGTTTTAAGAAAGTTATGATCATTGTTTTTAATGTTAGTTGTTAACAAACTCAAACAAATACTCAATCAACCAACAAATAGAAAAGAAACACAAGCACAAGTCAAACATATTAAAAAGTTTTTGTTGGCCCTGATTTTTGGGTTATAGAAAACAAGTTTTCCTGTCTTCCAAAAATTGGGCTGTTACACGTACCCTTCAGTGGTATGAGAGCCGGATCTATGCGTAGATGATTTGTACGGGTACAACACATAGGAGTATATGGGCGTTGATGATCATGTTTTTGCCTCTTTGAGTATTTTATGATCTTAGCGGCATAGTAGGATGAAGCCACCCTAGACTAAGTTTACGTGTACTATGTACGCGAGAATTGTCTCACTTGTGACTAAGGGGGTGTCTGTTTCTCCTACTATAGTTAAGATCTAATCTACAAAGGGTTGTTAAAAATGTGTTTTATCAACTTTGTGGTTCTTGTACGTAGGTATGAACGGTTCTACCCTCGTAAGCCCAAGCCACGTAAAACATGCAAAAATAAATTAGAGGCGTCTAAGTTGTTTTTGCAGGGCATGTGATGTGATATGGTCAATGTTACAAACGTTATGTATGAGATGATATATTTTGTAAATTATTGACATACTGGCTAGGCCATATGATTGTCTTATTTTTATGGCCTGCGTGCTGTATATCATATCCATGTGATATGTTGTAATGGACAATCAAGATGGAGGTGCCACGAACCTTGGTGCCACGCTGGTGGAATGATGGAGATCATACCATGATGCACAAGATGGAGATCAAGTGCAAGAAGGACCATATCATATCACATTATCCATGCATGTGATGTTTATCCTTTTATGCATCTTATTTTTCTTAGATCGCGACGGTAGCATTATAAGATGATCCCTATCACTTAATATCAAGATAATAATGTGTTCTTCCTTAAGTATGCACCGTTAAGAAAGTTCATCGTTTCGAGACACCACATGATGATCGGGTGTGATAGACTCAACGTTCGCCTACAACGGGTGTTTTCAAGCCTAGCATGTACAGACATGGCCTTGAAACACACGCAATACTATGGTTCTACTTGGCGAGCGTAGCATCTACAGACATGGCCTCGGAACACGTAATCGAAAGTTAAAGCATGAGTCATATGGATGATATGATGAACATGTTGATGTTCGCCTTTGCAACTACACCGTCTCACATGATGATCGATTTTGGTGTAGTGAATTTGGTTCGTGTAATCACTAAAGACGACTAAGAGGGATGTTGTTTTTGAGTGGGAGTTCATGGGATAATTTTAGAATTAACTTGAACTTAATTTATCATAAACATAGTCTAAATAGTCTTTGCAAATATGTTGTAGATCATGGCACCACCTACCTTCAATTTCAATATGTTCATGGAGAGAGAAAAACTAGCGAACAATGGAAGCAACTTTACCAACTTGGCACTTAACCTGAGGATTCTCCTCACCGCTTGCAAGAAGCTCTATGTGCTTGATGCACCGCTAGGTGACCAGCCCGCTGATGATGCTTCTGATGAAGATAAAAATGTTTATCTGACTCAACAAGAAGACCACATTATAGTTCATTGCAGCATCCTCTATGGATTAGAGCCAGAGCTGCGAAAACGTTTCGAGAACAGCACAGCTTATGCTACAATGGGAGAAATGAAAATGATTTTTGATACCCATGCCGCAGTCGAGAGTTATGACGCTTCAGAAAAGTTCTTTAGCTGCATGATGGAAGAGAACAGCTTCGTTAGTGAGCACATACTCAAGATGTCTGCGTACGCTGATAAGCTCATAGCCTTGGGAATAACGATTCCCATTGAGCTAGGGATACATCGTGTTCTCCAATCTCAGCCACCTAGTTACAAGAACTTCGTGATGAACTATAATATGCAAGGCATGAAGAAGTCTCTTCCTGAGCTTCTCTCGATGCTTAAAACTGCTGAAGTGGAGATCAAGAAAGAACATCAAGTGTTGATGATCAATAAGACCACTAGTTTCAAGAAAGGCAAGAAAGTCAAGCCAAGGGTAAACTTCAAGAAGGGTGGTAAATCTGTTGCTGGTCATGAAAAGAAAACCAAGTATGGCCCTAAGCTTGAGGCTGAGTGCTTTTATTGCAAGGGTACTGGCCACTGCAAGCGCAATTGCCCCAAATACCTGGCAGATAAGAAGGCCGGCAAAGTGAACAAAGGTATATATGATATACTTGTTATTGATGTGTACCTTACTAGTACTCGCAGTAGCACCTAGGTATTTGATACTGGTTCGGTTGCTCACATATGTAACTCGAAACGGGAGCTGCAGAATAAGCGACCACTAGCAAAGGATGAGGTGACGATGCGCGTCGGCAATGGATCAAGAGTTGATGTGATCGCCGTCGGGCCGCTACCTCTACGTCTACCATTAGGATTAGTTATAAACCTCAATAATTGTTATTTGTGCCTGCATTAAGCATGAATATCGTTTCTGGATCTTGCTTAACGTGGAATGGTTATTCCTTTAAGTCTGAGAACAATGGTTGTTCAATTTATATGAATAATATCTTTTATGGTCATGCACCTGAGAAAAATGGTTTATTTCTTTTGAATCTTGATAGTATTGATACACATATTCATAATGTGAATCCCGAAAGAATTAAGTTAAATGATGATATTGCTACTTACATGTGGCATTGCCGCTTAGGTCATATTGGTATTAAACGCATGAAGAAGCTCCATTCTTATGGACTCTTAGAATCACTTGATTATGAATCATTTGAAACATGTGAACCATGCCTTATGGGCAAGATGACTAGAACCCTGTTTTCTGGAACCATGGAACGGGCGACAGACTTATTGGAAATCATACATACTGATGTGTGTGGACCAATGAGTGTATCGTCGCGCGGTGGATATCGTTATTTTGTCACTTTCACAGATGATTTGAGTAGATATGGGTATATTTACTTAATGAAACACAAATCTGAGACATTTGAAAAGTTTAAAGAATTTCAGTGTGAAGTTGAAAATCATCATATCAGAAAGATTAAATTTCTACGATCTTCTCGTGGAGGTGAATATCTAAGTTACGAGTTTGACATGCATATGAAACAATGTGGAATAGTTTCACAACTCACACCTGCTGGAACACCATAGCGTAATGGCGTTTCCGAACGTTGTAATCGTACTTTATTGGATATGGTTCGATATATGATGTCTCTTACAGATTTGCCACTATCGTTTTGGGGTTATGCACTAGAGACTGCTGCATTCACTTTAAATAGGGCACCATCTAAATCCGTTGAAACGACACCGTATGAATTATGGTTTGGAAACAAACCTAAGCTGTCATTTCTAGAAGTTTGGGGATGCGATGTTTATGTGAAGAAGCTTCAACCTGATAAACTCGAACCCAAAGCGAAAAAATGTGTCTTCATAGGATACCCTAAAGAAACAATAGGGTACACCTTCTATCACTAATCCGAAGGTAAGATTTTCTTTTCCAAGAATGGATCCTTTTTGGAGAAGGAGTTTCTCTCGAAAGGTTTGAATAGTAGGAAGGTAGAACTCGACGAGGTTGTTGAAGCTTCTCTTCTTGGAATGGCGAGTAGCGCAGCGCCGGAAGTTGTTCCGGTGCCGACCCCGTCAGTTGAAGAGAGAGCTAATGATCAAGATCATGAAACTCTAGTAGAGGAAAGAATCACACCTCGTAGGTCAACTAGGGAACGTACAACTCCTAAAATGTACGGAGATCCCGTATTAAACTTCATGGTAGAAGGAGGTGATGACCCTGCGACGTATGATGAAGCAATGATGAGCCCAGATTCCTACAAATGGCTTGAAGCCATGAAATCCAAAATAGGATCCATGTACGAAAACCAAGTTTGGACTTTGGTGGACTTACCCGATGACCGCAAGGCCGTTGAGAACAAATCGATCTTTAAAAAGAAAACTGACGTTGATGGTAATGTGACCGTCTATAAAGCTCGACTTGTCGCAAGAGGTTTCCGACAAATTCAAGGAGTTGACTACGATGAGACTTTCTCACAAGTAGTGATGCTTAAGTCAGTTAGTATTATGTTAGCAGTTGCTGCATTTTTCGATTATGAAATCTGGCAGATGGATGTCAAAACGGCGTTCCTTAATGGTGACATTGAGGAAGAGTTGTATATGATGCAACCCAAAGGTTTTGTTTATCCTAAGGATGCTGACAAGGTGTGCAAGCTTCAACGTTCCATTTATGGACTGAAGCAAGCATCCCGGAGTTGGAACCTCCGTTTTGATAAGGTGATCAAAGGGTTTCGATTTGTCCAAACATACGGAGAAGTTTGTATTTACAAGAAAGTGAGTGGGAGCTTGTAGCATTTCTAGTACTATATGTGGATGACATATTGTTGATTGGAAATGATATAGAACTTTTAAAAAGCGTAAAAGGTTATTTGAACAGTAGGTTTTCGATGAAAGACCTCGGTGAAGCAGCTTATATATTAGGCATCAAAATCTACAGGGATAGATCAAGGCGCTTAATCGGACTTTCGCAAAGTACATACCTTTGACAAGATTCTAAAGAAGTTCAGAATGGAAGATAGTAGGAAGGGGTTCTTACCTATGTTGCAAGGCAAAACGTTGATTAAGACTCAATGTCCAGCTACAACAGAAGATAGAGAGAATGAATAAGATTCCCTATGATTCAGCCATAGGTTCTATCATGTATGCTATGCTATGTACAAGACCGGATGTGGAATATGCTATTAGTTTTACTAGTAGGTACCAATCCGATCTAGGTTTGGAACACTGGACGGCGGTCAAGAATATCTTGAAGTACTTGAAAAAAACTAAGGATATTTTTCTCATATATGGCGGTGAAGAAGTGCTCGTCGCAAGATGTTACGTCGATTCTAGCTTCGACACTGATCCGGATGACTCTAAGTCTCAGTCCGGGTACGTATTTGTTATGAATGGAGGAGCAGTAAGCTGGATGAGTTCCAAGCAATCCGTGGTGGCGAGATCATTAACAGAAGCAGGATATGTTGCTACCTCGGAGGCAACACAAGAAGCAGTTTGGATGAAGGAGTTCATATTCAAACTAGGCGTGGTTCCGAGTGCGTTGGATCCAATGGTTATCTATTGTGACAACAATGGTGCCATAGCCAATGCTAAGGAGCCAAAGTCTCACAAGAATTCCAAGCATATCAAGCGCCGTTTTCACTCCATCCGTGAAAATGTCGCAGATGGGGATGTGAAGATTTGCAAAGTACATACGGATCTGAATGTGGCAGATCCGTTGACTAAACCTCTCTCAAGGGCAAAACATGATCAACACCAGAACTCAATCGGTGTTAGATTCATCACTATGTAATATAGATTATTGCCCTTAGTGCAAGTGGGAGACTGAAGGGAATATGCCCGAGAGGCAATAATAAAGTGTTTATTATGTTATTCCTTGTTTATGATAGATGTTAATTTCTCACCTTATCAAAATTGTATTAACCGGAAATGTTAATACATGTGTGATTAATAAACAAACCAATGTTCCTAGTGAAGCCTCTCTTTTAACTAGCTCGTTGATTAACAGATGATCAAGGTGTCATGATCATAGACATTAGATGTTGTTAATAACGGGGTCATGTCATTAGGAGAATGACGTGATGAACTTAGACCCTAACTAAGTATAACAATACGATAAAGGCATTTAGTTTTATTGTTATGTCTTACATTCGGAGTAACATTCTTCCTTAGACCATGAGATCATGTTAATCACTAATACAGAAATAATACTTTGATGACATCAAACGTCACACCGTAACAGGGTGACTATAAAGGTGACATTAGGTATTCGGAAAGTGTTAGTTGAAGCTCATGGATAAAGAATTGGATTTGTCCATCCAATATGACGGACATATATACTCAGGGCCCTCTCGGTGATATCACATCGACACCGCTTGCAAGCACGTGATATGATCACAAGGATGTTATATCACGGGAACGAGAAAAGAGTACTTGTCGGATAACGAGATCGAACAAGGTATGGTGGATAGACTCAACGTTCGCATACAACGGGTGTTTTCAAGCCTATCATGTACAGACATGGCCTTGAAACACACACAATACTATGGTTCTACTTGGCGAGCGTAGCATGTACAGACATGGATCCGGAACACGTAACCGAAAGGTAAAGCATGAGTCATATGGATGATATGATGAACATGTTGATGTTCGCCTTTGCAACTAAACCGTCTCACATGATCATCGGTTTCGGTGTAGTGAATTTGGTTCGTGTAATCACTAAAGACGACTAAGAGGGATGTTGTTTTTGAGTGGGAGTTCATGGGATAATTTTAGAATTAACTTGAACTTAATTTATCATAAACATAGTCTAAATAGTCTTTGCAAATATGTTGTAGATCATGGCACCACCTACCTTCAATTTCAATATGTTCATCGAGAGAGAAAAACTAGCGAACAATGGAAGCAACTTTACCAACTGGGCACTTAACCTGAGGATTCTCCTCACCGCTTGCAAGAAGCTCTATGTGCTTGATGCACCGCTAGGTGACCAGCCCGCTGATGATGCTTCAGATGAAGATAAAAATGTTTATCTGACTCAACAAGAAGACCACAGTATAGTTCATTGCATCATCCTCTATGGATTAGAGCCAGAGCTGCGAAAACGTTTCGAGAATAACACTGCTTATGCTACAATGGGAGAACTGAAAATGATTTTCGATACCCATGCCGCATTTGAGAGTTTGACGGAAGAGAACAGCTCCGTTAGTGAGCACATACTCAAGATGTCTGCGTACGCTGATAAGCTCATAGCCTTGGGAATAACGATTCCCATTGAGCTAGGGATACATCGTGTTCTACAATCTCTGCCACCTAGTTAAAAGAACTTCGTGATGAACTATAATATGCAAGGCATGAAGAAGTCTATTCCTGAGCTTCTCTCGATGCTTAAAACTGCTGAAGTGGAGATCAAGAAAGAACATCAAGTGTTGATGATCAATAAGACCACTAGTTTCAAGAAAGGCAAGCCAAGGGTTTAAGAAGGGTGGCAAATCTGTTGCTGCTCCTGAGAAGAAAACCAAGTATGGCTATAAGCTTGAGGCTGAGTCATTTTCTTGCAAGGGTACTGGCCACTGGAAGCGCAATCGCCCCAAATACCTGGCAGATAAGAAGGCCGGCAAAGTGAACAAAGGTATATATGATATACTTGTTATTGATGTGTACCTTACTAGTACTCACAGTAGCACCTGGGTATTTGATATTGGTTCGGTTGATCACATATGTAACTCGAAACAGGAGCTGCAGAATAAGCGACCACTAGCAAAGGATGAGGTGACGATGCGCGTCGGCAATGGATCAAGAGTTGATGTGATCGCCGTCGGGACGCTACCTCTACGTCTACCATCAGGATTAGTTATAAACCTCAATAATTGTTATTTGGTGCCTGCATTAAGCATGAATATCATTTCTGGATCTTGCTTAACGCGGAATGGTTATTCCTTTAAGTCTGAGAACAATGGTTGTTCAATTTATATGAATAATATCTTTTATGGTCATGCACCTGAGAAAAATGGTTTATTTCTTTTGAATCTTGATATTATTGATACACATATTCATAATGTGAATGCCAAAAGAATTAAGTTAAATGATGATATTGCTACTTACATGTGGCATTGCCGCTTAGGTCATATTGGTGTTAAACGCGTGAAGAAGCTCCATTCTGATGGACTCTTAGAATCACTTGATTATGAATCATTTGAAACATGTGAACCATGCCTTATGGGCAAGATGACTAGAACCCCGTTTTCTGGAACCATGGAACGGGCGACAGACTTATTGGAAATCATACATACTGATGTGTGTGGACCAATGAGTGTATCGTCGCGCGGTGGATATCGTTATTTTGTCACTTTCACAGATGATTTGAGTAGATATGGGTATATTTACTTAATGAAACACAAATCTAAGACATTTGAAAAGTTCAAAGAATTTCAGTGTGAAGCTGAAAATCATCGTAACAGAAAGATTAAATTTCTACAATCTGATCGGGGAGGTGAATATCTAAGTTACGAGTTTGGCATGCATATGAAACAATGTGGAATAGTTTCACAACTCACACCTGCTGGAACACCACAACGTAATGGTGTTTCCGAACGTTGTAATCGTACTTTATTGGATATGGTTCGATCTATGATGTCTCTTACAGATTTTCCACTATCGTTTTGGGGTTATGAAATAGAGACCGCTGCATTCACTTTAAATAGGGCACCATCTAAATCCGTTGAAACGACACCGTATGAATTATGGTTTGGAAACAAACCTAAGCTATCATTTCTAAAAGTTTGGGGATGCGATGTTTATGTGAAGAAGCTTCAACCTGATAAACTCAAACCCAAATCGCAAAAATGCGTCTTCATAGGATACCCTAAAGAAACAATAGGGTACAACTTCTATCACAGATCCGAAGGCAAGATTTTCTTTGCCAAGAATGGATCCTTTTTGGATAAGGAGTTTGACTCGAAAGGTGTGAATAGTAGGAAGGTAGAACTCGACGAGGTTATTGAACCTTCTCTTCTTGGAATGGCGAGTGGCGCAGCGCCGGAAGTTGTTCCGGTGCCTACCCCGTCAGTTGAAGAGAGAGCTAATGATCAAGATCATGAAACTCCAGTAGAGGAAACTACCACACCTCGCAGGTCAAATAGGGAACGTACAACTCCTAAACTGTACGGAGATCCCGTATTAAACTTCATGGTAGATGGAGGTGATGACCCTGCGACGTATGATGAAGCAATGATGATCCCAGATTCCAACAAATGGCTTGAAGCCATGAAATCCGAAATAGGATCCATGTACGAAAACCAAGTTTGGACTTTGGTGGACTTACCCGATGACCGCAAGGCCGTTGAGAACAAATAGATCTTTAAAAAGAAAACTGACGCTCATGGTAACGTGACCGTCTATAAAGCTCGACTTGTCGCAAAAGGTTTTCGACAAATTCAAGGAGTTGACTACGATGAGACTTTCTCACCAGTAGCGATGCTTAAGTCAGTTAGGATTATGTTAGCAGTTGCTGCATTTTTCGATTATGAAATCTGGCAGATGGATGTCAAAACGGCGTTCCTTAATGGTGACATTGAGGAAGAGTTGTATATGATGCAACCCAAAGGTTTTGTTGATCCTAAGGATGCTCACAAGGTGTGCAAGCTTCAACGTTCCATTTATGGACTGAAGCAAGCATCCCGGAGTTGGAACCTCCATTTTCATAAGGTGATCAAAGGGTTTGGATTTGTCCAAACATACGGAGAAGCTTGTATTTACAAGAAAGTGAGTGGGAGCTTTGTAGCATTTCTAGTACTATATGTGGATGACATATTGTTGATTGGAAATGATATAGAACCTTTAAAAAGCGTAAAAGGTTATTTGAACAGTAGTTTTTTTATGAAAGACCTCGATGAAGCAGCTTATATATTAGGCATCAAAATCTACAGGGATAGATCAAGGCGCTTAAATCGGACTTTCGCAAAGTACATACCTTGACAAGATTCTGAAGAAGTTCAGAATGGAAGATAGTAGGAAGGGGTTCTTACCTATGTTGCAAGGCAAAACGTTGAGTAACACTCAATGTCAAGCTACAACAGAAGATAGAGAGAGAATGAATAAGATTCCCTATGCTTCCGCCATAGGTTCTATCATGTATGCTATGCTATGTACAAGACCGGATGTGGAATATGCTATTAGTTTGACTAGTAGGTACCAATCCGATCCAGGTTTGGAACACTGGACGGCGGTCAAGAATATCTTGAAGTACTTGAGAAGAAGTAAGGATATGTTTCTCATATATGGCGGTGAAGAAGAGCTTGTCGCAAGATGTTACGTCGATTCTAGCTTCAACACTGATCCGGTTGACTCTACGTCTCAGTCCGGGTACGTATTTGTTATGAATGGAGGAGCAGTAAGCTGGATGAGTTCCAAGCAATCCGTGGTGGCGAGATCATCAACAGAAGTAGAATATGTTGCTGCTTCGGAGGTAACACAGGAAGCAGTTTGGATGAAGGAGTTCATATCCGAACTAGGCGTGGTTCCGAGTGCGTTGGATCCAATGGTTATATATTGTGACAACAATGGTGCCATAGCCAATGCTAAGGAGCCAAAGTCTCACAAGAATTCCAAGCATATAAAGCGCCATTTTCACTCCAACCGTGAACATGTCGCAGATGGGGATGTGAAGATTTGCAAAGTACATACGGATCTGAATGTGGCAGATCCGTTGACTAAACCTCTCTCAAGGGCAAAACATGATCAACCCCAGAACTCAATGGGTGTTAGAGTCATCACTATGTAATATAGATTATTTCCCCTAGTGCAAGTGGGAGACTGAAGGGAATATGCCCGAGAGGCAATAATAAAGTGTTTATTATGTTATTCCTTGTTTATGATAGATGTTTATTTCTCATGCTAGAATTGTATTAACCGGAAACGTTAATACATGTGTGATTAATAAACAAACCAACGTTCCTAGTGAAGCCTCTCTTTTAACTAGCTCGTTGATTAACAGATGATCAAGGTTTCCTGATCATAGACATTAGATGTTGTTAATAACGGGGTCATGTCATTAGGAGAATGACGTGATGAACTTAGACCCTAACTAAGTATAACAATACGATCAAGTCATTTAGTTTTGTTGTTATCTTTTACATTCGGAGTAACATTGTTCCTTAGACCATGAGATCATGTTAATCACTACTTCCGAAAGAGTACTTTGATGACATCAAACATCACACCGTAACAGGGTGACTATAAAGTTGACATTAGGTATTCAGAAAGTGTTAGTTGAAGCTCATGGATAAAGAATGGGATTTGTCCATCCAATATGACGGAGAGATATACTCAGGGCCCTCTCGGTGATATCACATCGACACCGCTTGCAAGCACGTGATATGGTCACAAGGATGTTATATCACGGGAACGAGAAAAGAGTACTTGTCGGATAACAAGATCGAACAAGGTATGGTGGATACCGATGATCGGATCTCGGACAAGTAAAATATCGCGAGACAAAGGGAAATCGTTGCGACGTCGAAAGGTTCAAACGATCACGAGAGTCGTCGTTGAATATATAGGAGTCATCACGGATCTCCAGATCCCGCTGCTGATTATTGGTCGGAGAGGAGTCTCGATCATGTCTATATTATTCGCGAACCGTAGGGTGACACACTTAAGGTTCGATGAAGTGTTAGAGTGGATACATAATACCAAAGAATATTTTGGGCAGCTCCGAAAATTGTTTCGGGGAAAATTGAAATAGTTCAAGGTGTTTTTCGTCGAATGGTTGTTAATAGAATTAACAAATTATTCGAGGTGCTGCAAGCAAATGTTTGTTAATGGAATTAACAAATATAAACAAAGAAATAAAAATGTTTTATTTATTTATTAAAGAAAAACCTTTGGATTTTCTAAGTGGAAAATTAAGAGAGCATGAGTGGGTGTGAGTGGGGATTCCACTCGCATGAAGAGAGGAAGAGGTGGGGGCACCCATGGCAGGCCGCACCCACCCCCTTGGGCTGCCTCCCCCTCCCCTATAAAAGGAGGGTGAAATCTCCCTCTTCTACACACACTTTCTCACTTCCTTTTCCCTCCACCCGCTGCTCCATTCCATGGTCTCCGGCTTGGCGAAGCCCTGACCGTGGGATTCTTCACAACCACCACGCCGTCGTGCTGCTGGAGTTCCGGGGGATCCTCTACTTCCGCTACCCGCTGGATCGAGGGAACGGAAGTCTTCATCGAGCTGAACGTGTGACCGATTACGGAGGCACCGTCGGATTGCGGTGGACTTCTTCTCGCTCGGGATCGGTGTGAGTACGACTACGCCAACAACGAGAATTTTTATCGTACCACTTTGAGTCTTCGAGGGTATGTTATCTCAAGACTCTCTTTCTCCCCGTTACTTTTCATCTCCTAGATTAGATCTTGGCCATTCGGGTTTATCGCGCGTAGGAAAATTTTTGTTTTCTATGCAACGTACCTTTCAAGCCGTTCCCCCGACCATGACCTAGACGCAGAACCCTCCTCCTCATTGTAGCTATGAACCGCAAGAATCCAGAACCAACCGGGGTTCCATATCGAACGTCCATCGGCGTCGGCCCGTCCTCTGTCGCCGGGCCTATCGCCAGCCCCCCTAACGGCTCCATCCCTCTTGGCGGGCGGTGTCTTCTCTCATAAAACTTTTCTACAGATGTGAGAAATACCTGGGGCTCCGCTTGACTACACCCATATCTGTATACCAAAAATGCACACAACCTCAATCCAAAGAGTAAAAGAAAAACTGGTAGCAACTAACAAATTGCAAGAAAACAACTCTAAAACCCAATGCCTAAGGTGGACCGATCCGAAAATCAAGTGACCATCCATGTTGGATAAAAATATCTGTCCTTCCATCCGTCCATGCACATATATCAGTAAAAAGGTCTTGATATTCCAACCGTTTTAATGCAGACCACGAACGGAAAAAAAAACTCGTGCACTGGCAGAGTATCTGCAAAATAGAACATTTTTTATCGTTAAAACCTTTTTATTTCTGCAAAACCATAGTGGAGTTATCTACCATTCCCAACCTAATTATAGTCCTAAACTTGTGATCAATCCCATGTAATCAGTTAGCAAAGATGTTTCAAGAAATCATGCTGGATACAAGTTAGAAGCTATATTTATGTGACACCCCAGTTTTTGGATTCTTGGACTGTGCTCAAGAAGACCAAAATTAGGGCCAACAATTTTTTTTCTAACAACATGATTGTTTGAACTAACATGTGTTTATGATCTTAATCATATTTGCAACACAAGTTTTGTTTCATTATAAAACCAATACCAAAAGTTTCTAACAAAGATTCCTAATATTTTTCCTGATATTTTTTCCTGATGTTTTCCTATTATTACTTAAGTGGATTTTTTATTCAAATACTTGGATCATTCTTGTTTGCATCTTAAAACAAACTTTTAACTTTGTTGGATCCAAGAAAAAAAGTTTTCAAAATGATTTATAAAAGTTTTCTTTTAAGTTTTCTATGGAAAACAATTCTTGAAAAATAATCCAAGTACCTGTTTTCTACCATTGTTTTCACCAAGCTATAAATTGATATTTTATGGTTTCTTGACTTCTAATTAATCCTTGATATATGTACTACAAATACATAAGCTCACTTTTATTTTTGGAGAAATAAAAACTATCTTTTGCTTGTTGTTTTTGTGGTATAAAATTAAGGCAGAAAAAGGCAGTTTTGAGAAACAGATAAAAACAGAAAGTATACCTTTCCCCACATGGTTTTCATGGCCTTAAATTATTTAAAAATTGCTTTCAAAAGTTGTTTCTGAAATTATATAACATGGTTAACAAATCCATACTTTGAAAACAAATTTTGGTAAGCAATGGAACCTTGAAAAGAAACCCAACTTTTTCAACTTTCTGTCTGTTTTCAACACTTAGAAAATTTCTAAGTCCTAAAGTCTGAATTTTCTGAATTTTCCTGTGAACAGCTGGAGATACACTTTTGCACTTAAGTTTTCTTGTTGTTTCTTTGCATTTTTGGAAGTGTGGCCAAGCCTAGTGTGTTGACCATTATATCTACTCGAACCAGAGCCCTTTACCCTGCTTCTAGAAGCCTTTTGGAGGAAGATAAGTGAGGAGAGAGAAGGGTGACTAGGACAGGGATGGCAGCACATGTGTTGACATTTTTACCTTGCCACTTGCTCCACTTGCTTTCCTTGGCCTGGATAAACCTTTCCCACTCGTGTCCTTGACCTAGGGCACCCTGTGCTCACCTTTGGAAGTGACCAAACAGCCCAGAGCACCCCAATGCCATTGGATGGCATCCACCCGAGGTGACATCTTTGCCCTCAACCTCACTCCCTCTCCTATAAATGGCCAGAGGCCACACCCTTGCGCCCTGCACCTCCCTCACATCCCTCCTGCCTCCCCAAGCCATCTTGAACCCGAGCCATTCCCCTTTAGCCACTCTAGCTCGAGCACGGGCCGCCGGGTGACCACCACGGCCACGGCAGAGCCCTGCCCGCCCCACTCCACCCCAGCTCCTCCCTCCACCCTAGGGACACTCCCCACGATCCCCTGAACCCCCGGAAAAGGTCCTGCCCCCTCTAACCACCGGAGGCGCCGCGGCCATCCGTGGGCGCCGCCGCGGACGTCTTCCGCGTTCCACCTCGTGTGGCCACGCTGCACGTCGCCGACACCTCCCCTCGACGTCCCAGCACTCCAGCACCCTACCCCGAGCCTCTCAGCCCTCCCCGAGCCCTCTAGGTGAGCCACCATGAATCCCACACTTTTCTAAGGTTTCTTCTCAGGTTTGGCATAGCTAGAGGTTGAAGACGCACATCAGCCGTCGATCTGGTCTAATCCTGGCCATCCAAAGTCACTTACCCCTTCAATCCACGTCCAGGCCAGCACAGCCCAGCAACAGTTCGGCCACAGCAGATCCGGCCCACTTAGTTTTTTTTTTCTGAGAGTTATCTCTTTTCCTGTTTAGATAGAAACATGATGTTTACTTTGGACGTGGTAAAAATACTAAAATTGCACAATAAAATCATGGACCCTAAGATACAAAATCTAAACCATACAAAATTTGCAGATCTACTTTTGGACCATTATTTTGAACACAATAAATGTTTTGCCACAGACTGTCTCTGTGAATGTTTTGACCATAACTTTTAAAATATGTAACCAAATGGAACAAACTAAACTGTTCTGGATAGGTATGCAAAATATCTGTCCAACGCACCTAACCTCACATCAAGGGGAGTTACAGAATGAAAATGCCATCCAGTTTACTAAACGTCCAGTAGGCTTTTCTTTGAATTGTGTAAGGAGTTTAAAAATGCTTTTTGGAGAAAATCCAATTGGATGCGTTTGGTATTGACTAGGTATATCATATCCTAGATTAGATTAATTGTTGAAGCTCTAGATAATTTTTGGTGGACAGATCTAGGAACAACACTTTTCTATTTCTGTTTTTAATAAGGTTCTTGTTTGAAATGATTTGGGTGGATGATTTGATCTTGTTCCCTAGCATGTATAAAGTTGTTAGTGCTTGTTATTAAGTTGTTTCCTTACAGTACCTCTACCTTAGAAAGTGTGTGCATGTTTGGAAAACTTGAAATAAGAATGAAATAGCATTGGTTACCTTCTAGTTTTATTAATTGGAATTTTTGTGATGCCTAGATCTTTGTGTGAATGCTTTGTTAAATTTTGTGCTATGCTTTCTATGGATCCAGTACCATTTTGGTACTGTTATTTTGAAGTTAATACCTCTATTAGCTTGCATGTCTTTTTATATTGAAGCATGTGTAGGTTTTGTTATTCTTATGCACTAGTATTGTTTTCACTAGGATAAATGGCTTGTAATATTTTATTTTTTCATACTAATTTTTGTCATGAGTAACCAGAGGCTTAGTAACTCTTTTGCCTTGGTATTAGTGGGCCCATAACCCACTGGTTTCATTGAATCTTGGTTGAGGATGGAAATCCCCAAGCATGCACCTGTGAGAAATTAACATGTTTAATTATATGATTGATTTCTATTTTTCCACCAGGGAAAATGTAAATGTTTGTTTTCACTTATGCAAGTGAGAAGTTTGGTTCTTATCAGAGAATACTAGTATGTTAGATGTGATCCATTTTGTTAGCATAATATTCCTCGGGAGTATCATGTTAAGAAATGATTCACTATTGGGTGCTAAATTAAATTATTTGCAAATGAACTAAATTCCTTGTGATTGATAGATTGTTTGTGAATGATTTTAAATTGAGTGTTTGGATTTTTGAAAAGGTTTAGATGACTTTTCTTTAAGTGCATAGCTACTGGTTGTGTGAGTTATACATTGTTTGATTGCTAGTAATGATTAGAGAAAACATAAATTGCTAGAATTAATTTGTGCATGCTTAATAGTTGTTTCATGGGATTATTTTTATGTTCTTGCTTCCTAGAATGAGTAGGATTTGTGTACTGTTATTAGGTACACTTAGATTCATGACTTAATTGTGTAGGTTTAAGCATCATGATAGCATTGTTTGCTTCTCTAGTACTGAACTAGTGTCACCACTAGAAAATTGTGATTTTTGCTATAGTTTTGTCAACCTTTATTTTATGAGTGTATGAGCTTATTATAGCCTGTTTAGGAGTTTATTACTTCTGTTATGATGCCATGAATTATTTAGTTGCATGTTCTATGGTTGTAGATTAATAATTATCTCTTATAGCATGCTTGTGTAGAAATTCCCATACTAGTCTGCTATTAGTGCAGTCCTGTTTTATGCCTGTTTAATAGGAGTATTATCTTGAGTGAAGATAGTGTTTAGATTATTTTTATGACTTGATTCTTTGGTAATTAGCTACTGGTTGTTTGTTAAATTTTCATGATTGATGGATTCCAAAACTTCAAGTAAACACTAAGGTAGTAAATATATAGCCTATTCATCTGTGGTGTGTTTACCTGCTATTTGAAAATTGTCTGAGTGTGTACCTTAACATGAGGGTCATACTTGTGTTATTTGTTGTGCTAGTGTTGTTGTTGTGCTTAGGAGTATTTTGAGAACTAAGCATCCAAACTAATCATAAACTTATTAAGTAACTATTTGCTTGTGTGTTGCTAATACCCACTGCCATGGGTACTGTTCTGTCTGTTTGTGTTACCTTAGCAACCTAACCTTTGCACCCATAAGCTATATTTTTAGCTTCTCATATACCTTGTTATGAGAGTGGACACCACTCCATAGGTGGTATGTAAGATGTGGGATATGGTTTCCTGAACCATATGTTTGTCTGAGGATAGTTTTGTACCCTGAGAGCTTTGTGAGGCAGTTTTCTCGAAAACGTTTGTGAGTTTGCGTTATTATACCTTTATTTGCTATATGTGTTGTTTAGCTTAGTTGTGTGTCTTTTAGACCTGAGTGTGTGTCTTGTATTCTTTTACGACGCTAGAAAACGAAGAAGAAGAAGAAGCAGTTGTGGAGCTGTGCGTCAAGTACAAGATACTTCAAGGCCAGGGACATTAAGAGATTGACGCAAGCCATCCTGATGCTTGCTGATATTACACTTATCATTATCTTTCATGCATGTTTTACTTCTGAAAAGTTTTACAAAAACTTTGGTTTCCAAAAAAACTATTTTTGAGTGAACTCTACTACTATTATATATACTATGCCAGTAGTTGATACTTGGTGTTACCAAGCCTATAAGCCACCATATGGTATTTATACCATCACTTATGTTAGTCCCTAAGTGGACACCTTAAAATTATGTTTTTACAAAACAAAGGCTTTATGGAAAAACCCGGAGAAAAGGGCGGATCCTTATTCTCCGGAGGAATGTGGAAGTGGTCATTTTTGGGAAAATGGTGTTTTCAAAAATGACACATAACCTAGTCTTCGCCGGATAATCTTTACCGTACTGCCACCCTACCCCAACATGGGCACGGGGCTTAACTGGAAGTTTGTTATTGTTAGTGTGTGTTCTATCTCAATTGCTATAAGGGTCGTCGTGCCCTCGAACCGATTGTCGCTAGGTGGCATATACGGGACATAAAAAGTGTGGGATTAATTTCTCCTCCGGTCGCAACGGTTGGGTCTCCTGCCATGGCGATGTGTGACATGGTGCCGGGGAGAACAAACCCAACTGAAGAGATAGACATATTCTAGCTTGAACATAGTGGAAGGTTAGGATCAGTTATCTGATGTTCTACATACTGTTGTTACAGTCTGTGGTTGTTCACGGCAGGTGTACTGTATTTGGTGGATGTACAACTTTTTCGAAGAAGCCGCGTCCTCGGATATGGACAGTTGAATGGCCATGTAGCTAGCATTGTGTCAATGTTTTCAAAAAGGAGTTTTCAAAAAGGTGTTGAACTCGGGAAGTTTGGAAAGGAAGGAAATCTTGTACCATGGAGGTACCGATAATGGAAAGCCAGAAGTTGTTTTACAAAACAAAAAGTTTTGGAAATAAAAACTTTTCTACTCTAAGCAAGAATTCTGGAAACTGATTCCAAGAAACTTTCCAAAGAGAAAATATTCTTTTAACCAAGCTTTACAAAACCTCTTGTACATGTGATGTCTACAAGAGAGAGAAAAACTATACTATTTTCTTCTGAAGTATCTCCTTCAGCAAAGATACATATTAACTTGACTGCAACTGTGGTGTCATCCTATATGAACACCATCGATAGTGAACCCTATTTATAGCCTACCTATTACACCATATAAGCATACTTGCATCTTTGGTAAGTCACATGATGGATGTCTTGTTGAGTACATTCAAATGTACTCATTATGGTTTCGCCCCTGGTATCTACTTGCCAGACTTTGAGAAGGAGTCTCAGAAGAAGGTCTGCGAAGAGGAGTACGGAGCTGATGGCTTTGCGAACTAGGATCGTCTCCGGGTCAGCATCCTGTAGGTGAAGGCGTGACTTGGGCTCTACCGCGTATGAGTGTGTTTAGTCTTCCGCTGTGTGTGTTGTGTGTTGCCCTGCGTGGCAGCCGTTCAGGTTTTGGTCAAGTGACCAATTCCCTTTTTGTAAGTGTTCGTGCAACCGTGTAATGGATATTGTATCTGTGTACCAACTTGATATGTTGTTCACGACTGAATTCCTGGGATCGTGAATGTATGCATATCGAGGGCGTCCTTGAACAGTGGTTCAAAGGGCGGGCCCTACAGAGTTGGTATCAGAGCTATCCTGACCTTAGGAGACCTTAGTTAGCATGGACGTTAGCTAGTACTCTATAATAAAAGTTTATAACCCCGGGTCACTAAGATGACTAATTTTTTTTCAAAAATGATTCTATACCCCATCCCCTCTTTGTTTCAAAAACTCCATTTACACTAAAGTTAAAAAGGAGCATCCTAACATTTTGCACACTGATACCTAACTTAATCTACTCTAAAATTTGGTTTAGATGGCAGTGGTCTTCACCGAGTCCTTCCGGCTGGGATTGCATGCACCTTGCTACCGCCGTTTTGAGGAGGACTTGATCAAGATGACTAGCATTATCGGTCGCCCTGTACCTGAGTTGAAGGGAGCTCAGATTCACAAAGATGGACGCGAAGTGTCCTGGTTGGTGGTCTGTGTCATCCGTGCACCCTTGCTAGCACCATCAACTCCTGAGATCACGTATGAAGTAAAGGAGAACAGCTGGGAAGATGGTATCCTTAGAGTGATGCAGCTGACCGTTCCCAAACTCGCGAACTTCTTTCACGACAAGTTTGAAGGCACCCTGACGAAGCTATCGATTCTGGATCCTGCGGATAAGGACACCCCCTCTCAGGCCCAAGGTGAAGGCCCAAGAAGAGGAGGCCTTGGAATACTCCAGAAGGCCCACGTGAAGCCCACCCGCACTAAACTTGCGGGTTAAGTTAGGAAACATGTAACCGACCTAGCTAGGGTTGGAGTCCTCTCCGGGTAGAACTCGAGACCTGGCCGCCTATATAAGGCCGGGAGAGCCCCCGAGAGAGGACCAAGAAATACCGCACGACCAAAAGCCTTGAACTCGAGACCTACTCTCGATTCGAGCACAACCTTTGTAACCGATCTAATCATCAATACAGATCGACAAGAGGCAGGAGTAAGGGTTTTACCTCTACGAGGGCCCCGAACCTGGGTAAATCTCGCCCCCTGTCTAGCCGACGATTCCACCAGCGCTCATGGGTTCTCCTAATCGAAACCCGATAGGTTCATCGAAGGGATTTGTTGAGTCAGGGATTCGACAATTGGCGCCGTCTGTGGGAACGGCGGGCGCTGGATCACCGGCATCTTCGGCTTCATCGACATCAAACTCTCGTTGGAAACCAACGACTACGGCTCCGAACAATCCTTTACGGATCGGATCTGTCGTGGTCACACCGCACTCGCCGGAATCGCGCCCGGTATTCGAAGATCTGGAGGAGAGCGTCACCCTGACGTTCGGGAGCCTCAAATTCGTGACGAACAGGGACGGGATCCTCCACTTCTCGGATGAATCAGAGACTGAATCTGGAGCTGTCGACTCATGCCGTCACCTGGAGAAGAGTGGCGAGTCGATCCGCTTCAACGCCAACGACTATCACACCCTCTCGACAGAGGAACCATCAAGAATCTAAGGAAACCTTCGACCTACGCCTAGGACGCACGATCTTCGACTAGCTCAAGTCTGCATGGGAGGATCGGAACAAGGCTCAGAAACAGAACATAGCGCGACAGAGTGCAACATAATCGGTGTCTCGCAGGAATCCTGGAAACGAGCAAAGGAAGCCATGCGAACAAGCAAGCCACCCGCAGCCGGATCCTCACACGAAGACATGGTTGCCTACCACTATCACCTAGTGAGAGCTGCCACGATTATCAAAGATGCTCGGGTAGATCTGGCCCGCCAAAGAAGAGCGGCTGACGAATCGAGCCAGAGACGAGCTGGGCTGTCCGTAACACCCTCGGTCGGAACCCGACCCGCGAGGAAAGGACACGCATCCACGTCCAGGAACGATGAATCCGTACCCGAAACAAACAGATCAATCACTCCTTCTCTCATGCGAGTCGACGACGACGGCAACGTGTACCCGCAAACTCTCGCTGCTGCGGTTCTAGCCGCGGCAACCTACATGCAGATGAACCAACCGACGGAAAGCGACCCTCGGGCAGAGCAATACAAGCAAATACGAAAAGGACTCGGATTGGCGGCCGCAAGGCTCGCCTCTCACGATCGCAAGAAGGCCGAGGAGCAGCAGGAGATGGAGCGACGGGAGAAAGAGAAAGATAAAGAAACGCCCCGCAGGCACAGAAGTTCTTCACCAAGGAGGGATAAGTCACCACGCCGCGGTCGAGGAAAAGAAGCTAGACGCCGCGGCAACAGTCGAAGCAGTAGTGAAGATAGCCCGAGAGACAGAAGCTCGCGGCACCATAGCGGCCGCTCGAGAAAACGAAGCAAGGAACCAAGGAAAGATGACGATCGCGACCGGCCAGAATACGACGCGCGATCAGATCTCGCTCAAAAAAGGGTGGATAAGGCAAGGGCTTCGCGATATCGCCAGCGCTCTTCGTCCGGCTCCTCGGATGACGAAACCTGCGGAGCACTTTGTTTCGCTCGCAGCATCCGCGAAGCACCTCTACCCAAAAGGTTCAAGCTCAGCACGGAGGTGACGAAGTACGACGGCTCACTCGAGCCCTCTCAATGGCTAAGCGACTACCTCACGGCAGTAAAATGCCAACGTGGGAACAAGAACACGGCTATGCAATACCTCAATTTGCATCTTACCGGCGCGGCCCACAGTTGGCTGGAAAGAAGACCAAAATCTTGCTACGCATCGTGGGATAATTTGCACCGCGATTTCTGCAAAAATTTCCAGTCGACTTACAAGAGGCCAGCTACAATCGAAGAACTACGAGCATGCAAGCAGAAGAGTGGCGAGTCCACACGCGAGTACATCCAGCGATGGACCACGCTCAGAAATACCGCGGGAACTATCTCAGAAGAAGTAGCGATCGAAGCCTTCGCAAAAGGCGCCAGAAGAACCGCTTTTCGAGAGGAGCTAGGCAGGGCTGCACCCAAGACTATCGGAGAGCTAATGATAATAGCCGAAAAATGGGCTAACGGAGAAGATGCGGTGCGCAACGAAAGAGCATCATCACCCGCACACGATGACGATCGTCATGGTCGAAGAAAAAGAAGAAAATATTACGATCATGAGGATAGAGAGGAGTTGGTCGCCGCGGAATTCACGCGAAGCCGCGATTCCGATCGCCGTGGAAATCGCGAGTGGAGACCAAAGGCTGAAGAAAAATCCCCCGAGGAAGATCTTGATGCATACTGCTCGCTACATCTATTCATAGATAAGCGCACGGGCAAAACTAAGGCAACACACCTGCTTAAGGATTGCTGAAAGTTCCATGACATCTCGGATGCACTCGCGAGGAAAAGATCTGCATCCACTCAAAATTACCCACCGCTTCCAGGAGGAGGGCACCAAGGATTCCAGCCGCCACCACCACCACCTCCACCCGCAAATCCAAACATGGCGCTAGCTGCAGTACCCGCACCACCGAACGCCGGCGCAAACGCGTATCAGAACCCGGCAGGACAACTCGCAATGATCCAAAAGGTATGCCCCTCTTGCAGAGCTCAAAAGACTAACACAAGGCAATTATGCATGGCAGTGCAGACACCGCCAACAAAGACCGAGTACCTGAAAATGGCGGACCAGCCAATCACGTTCTCGATGAAAGATCACCCACCACGAGTCTATCGACCAGGACACGCCGCCCTCGTCATCCAGGCGCAAATTGGCAACTACGACTTAGCCCGTGTATTCATGGATGGGGGCAGCGGCCTCAACATTATCTACGCGGATACACTCCGTCGGATGAACAAGAACTTGGACGGCCTCCCGGAATCAGAAACATCCTTCCACGGGATAGTTCCAGGCAAGGCAGTCTGTCCACTCGGAACAATCAACCTAGAAGTTGTGCTAGGCACGCAAAGCAACTACAGGAGAGAGTTCCTCGACTTCGAAATTGTCGACTGGCCTTCACAGTACCACGCCATCTTGGGTCGAACAGCATTCGCCAGATTCATGGCAGTACCTCACTACGCCTACTTGAAGCTCAAATTACCTGGCGAACATGGCGTAATCACCATTGACGGAGACTTTCAGAAATCCAACAAATGCGACATTGAGTTCAATGAAATCGCAAAATCTTTCGGGATGCACGAAGAACTTCAAGAGCTGGCAAAAACCACGGATCACTCCGTGATGCCCCTCACGAAGAAAAATGCGCCTGAGCTAGAATTTAGCGCCAACAGCGACACCCAAAAGCATCAAGTGCACCCGACAGACTCTGCGAAGACAGCGATGGTTTCAACAACCCTCTCGCAAGCATAGGAAAGCGCGCTCGTCAAACTCCTCCGTGAGTACTGGGAAATTTTCGCCTGGCAGCCCTCAGATATGCCAGGATTACCCAGGGAGTTTGCCGAGCACTCACTCGAAGTCTTTCCAGACGCTAAACCCATCAAACAGACCACGCGAAGATTTTCAGAACCCAAGCAAAAGGCGCTTGGAGAAGAAGTAAACAGATTGCTAGCTGCGAAATTCATCAGGGAGATCAAGATATCCACTTGGTTAGCAAACCCGGTGTTGGTCCCCAAAAAGAACACGGATATCCTTCGGGTGTGCATCGACTACACGTCGTTAAATAAGCATTGCCCCAAGGATAATTTTCCCCTCCCGCGAATCGACCAGATCGTGGATTCTACAGCAGGCTGCCAACGCCTCTCCTTCCTGGACGCCTATTCGGGATACAATCAGATCTGAATGAAAAAGGAGGATGAAGAAAAGACAGCATTCATCACACCTCACGGTGTCTACTGCTACACAACAATGCCCTTCGGGCTGAAGAACGCAGGCGCAACATATCAGTGCTGCATGCAAAGATGCCTCGCCAACCTCATTGGCAAGAACGTGCAAGTGTACGTTGACGACATTGTCATCAAGACTCGAGTTGAGGACACACTCCTTGAAGATATTAGAGAAACATTCGACGCCCTCAACGCGTACAGGATCAAGCTCAATCCGACCAAATGTGTCTTCGGCGTTCCGGCAGGAAAACTTCTCGGGTACCTGGTATCCGCCAGAGGCATTGAAGCCAACCCGGAGAAAATACAAGCTATCTTAACCATGAAGGAGCCAACCAACCTGCGCGGAGTACAACAGCTCGCAGGGCGATTAGCCGCCCTAAGCAGATTCATTGCACGATTGGGGGAGCAAGCATTACCCTTCTACAAGTTGTTGAAGAAGACAGACAAATTCGAGTGGACACCCGAAGCTAAGCAAGCATTCGCAGATTTGAAGCGGTCATTGCAAAGTAGGCGCATCCTCGCAACACCGCGAGAAGGGGAGTGTGACGCCCCGAGATCGGGCACTATGCAGATTTCAGCATTCCCGCCAAAATCCACATAATAACCGATTCCAGGTTGCCATTTATGATAACATTACAGTAGTTCACGAATATTCCACAATTACAACAGCAACAGATAGATACAAGATGACTCAAACGAGCCAGGGCTTACAACTGATACAACACAAAGATCCAAATAACAGCGGAAGAAACAAACGTCCGTCTACGGACAAGATCCAAATTGGACTAAGAGTCCTGAAGATAACCGAAGGCGTCCAATCCCTGCCCAGGCCAAGCCGGAGGGATTCCCAAGCTAACGTCGTCAGACTTCAAACCTGTTGACTGCAAGTTGGAATTTGCAGCCACGAAAGAGATTCGTGGGTCAGTACGGTTAAGTACTGGCAAGGGGGATAAAACCCATACTCACAAGTTACCGGCGTAGCCAGTCATCACAAGATACAAATACTTTAGGATCAACGGAAAGGAAGGGGGTTATTGCAAATAAGTGACAGCAGGCTGCACTAACCAACTACAGAGATTCTATTACTTCCGACTATCAGAAAGGGGATAAGATCGAGGATTGTAACCAAATGAAAGTAAATCCAAACAAACCCATCCTGGACCTCGCCCCTTTAGCCAAAGAAGCAATCCGAGGATAACTCACACAGTTGTATTAAGATGAATCAAGTTATTGTGTGAATAAACCTGTTACTAGTCAAGTTGTTAATCAGTGGGTATATCATGGTTGATCATTATGTTTAAGTTGTCCTGAGTACTTGTTAGCCAGTACTTTCACCAAGTAATCCATAACCGCGGAAAACACGGCTTCTCGAGAAGATTATCCCTGCAGGGTTGCACCATAGTAACCGACACTCATGAATATCCCGCCAGATGGAGCGGCCACTCCACCAAGCGGGGCACTCAACACAATCCAACCCTTCTTCGCATCAAGCCCAAAGCACCTTGGGCGCACGGCTACTCGGGCCCAGAAGAAAATGGACCCTCATAGCACTCTAAGACCGTGTCCCCCTATATGCCGACTACGAAAGTTCCACCCGGGTACCAAGGGCTCGCAAGATCATGCATGCAGCAAATGGAAAACCCGAACTAAATGAGGCGATTTGGACGAGATGCGAATCGGGTCAAACTGAGGGGGAGCCCATACTCCCCAAATGCGGGTAGTGCGCTCATCATGGATCAGTAGACAAGACCCTTTTCCTATTAGGGTCGACACTAGGAGGCCTCAAAACCACAAAGGGCCTCCTGCCGGTGTCTTATCATCAAGTTTATTATTAATAGTAACATTAGCATGTTTGATTGATTGATTAAACATCGAGCCCCCGGAACATAAGGAAGTAATAACAGAAAGTAACGGGTAACAGACTCGAGCAAAACAACCCTAAGCAAGATAGTAAGACACAGGCTCAAGCAAAGGTTATAGGAGTGGAGGTGAGGCAATATCAGGGTTAAAGGATTCATGTGATAGGTTCGTAACAGAAACAACTACTACTAAGGCTAGCAGAAAAGAATCAACGGAAAGAATCGGTAACAAGTGATGAAAGGCAGCCATATGGCATGCAGGTGAGTATACTTGCCTGAGATCCCGCAAGGTAGCAGAACTTGTCGTTGCTCACATCATCTCAACGTCCTATCCGGGAAGAAGCAACGAACCTCGAACAAACACCGGATGCAACAATTACTACTACGGCAAAAGATCCAGCATGATCAAGATATGGATGCATGTCATGTTTAATAGATGCACCAAAGTAAACTAGTGGATATGATACACAAGTTTAAATGGATTCCATATGCAAAGATTGCATATGGCAAACCCATGCCTTATAGTTGAATTAATTGTTCTAACACTAAGCATCAGGTGTAAGTGAGTTAGAATGATGTATGCATGATGAAGAACAAGAAGATAACAAGATTGAATGCACTTGGAAGGATGGTTAACAAGTTTAGAAAACATTTATCAAGTTTGGAAATTATTGTTACTTAATGGTGTTAACAAGTAGTGATTGTTTTCAACAAGTTAAAGTGCTCAAAGCAACCAACAAAGTTTATATTTGAAAAGGTTATCAAATTTTAGTTGGATTACATGTTTCACATTTTGAAATTGGACTTTGGATTATTTAATTATGAATTAAACAATATTAAACAATTTTTAATTGCATTAAACAAGAATTAAATGGTTTAGGCAATTTAAATTGTTCAAACCAGAAAACAAATTCTATATTTGGATAGGATATTCAAAATGGTATGGAAAACATATTTTATTTGCATTATTTGGAGTTAGCATGAATTATTTATGAATTGTTGCAATTTACAATTGAATTAGTTGAATTCAAATTTGAATTGCATTTTGAAAGTTCAAAACAGAAAACAAAAAGCATATTTGAAAAGTTCATGGAATTTTGGTTGGGATACATATTTTATTTGTGCAAAACAGAGTTGAAATGGCAAAGATATGATTTATAGAAGATACACACATTTTCTGAAATTTTTGGTAATTAGGAAAAGGGCCTGGAACTTTCTGCACCCGGGGAGAACAGACCCATGCTGGCTGACAGGTGGGCCCAGCGCCCGCGTGGCGCCACTGTGGCGCGGGTGGAGGCTGACTGGGCTTCCAGCGAGCATGACAGGTGGGCCCTGGGGTGGCTTGTGGAAAAACAAGCCAAAAGGGGTGGCCTAAACCGCAGGGGTGGGGGATCGAACCCACCACCTACGGCGCGCGCGGGTGGAGCGCTGCCAGTGCGCCTCTGGATCGTTTGGTGAAAGCTACGGAGCAGGTGGGTAGTTATTCTTCTGTAAGCGCTCAAATCTAACTTAACTGAAACTTGTGCGTGCAGGTGCGTACTGGACTCGACGGAGGCACAGCGAACGCCGGCCTGCTGCTCGCGGCGGCGCGCGCGGGTGGCTGGCGCTGCCGTGCGTGCGGTGGCCGGCCGTGCTGTGGCGTTTGCGAGCAAGGCAGAGAGGGGAGGAGCGAGGGAAAAGGAAGGCGGAGGAGCGAGCGCTCACCTGCTGTCGGCAGCGAGACGGGTGCAGCGGTGGGGCGACGGTGGCCGGCGACGGCGCGGCCACCACAGGGACTCGTAGCAGGCGGCGAGGGGACGGGGAGCATCCGGGGACCGCCGCGGTTCCATTCCCGGCCGCGGATGCTCCTCGAGGTGGAGGTGGTGGCCGGCGATGGTGATGTCTGTCGGTGGTGGTGAGGTGTTTTTTTCGGTTCAGAAACAGGAGAAAGACAGAGGAGCAGGGTTCAGAGGATGAAGAACAAGCAGAGAGGGGAATGGCGGCGATGGGAAGGAGGGGGAGGCTAGGGTTGGCGAGTAGGGCTTAGGGGGGTAGGTTATATGGGGGGGGGGGGGCGAGCTCGTACGGCTGCAATCGGAGAGAGGGAGAGGTGATCGAGTGGTGGTACGTGAAGCCGTACCGAAGGAAGAAGACGACAGAGAAAAAAAAGGGGGGGTGGGCCAGAAGGTAAGTGGGCTTGGGGTTGTGGGCTGGAGGGGGAAAAAAAGGATGGCTCCTCTCTCCTTGGCCTTTAATTTTTTATTTTTTTCTTCCTTATTATTTTTTTTTGCAAGAAATAAAAGAGGGAGAGAGAGAAAGAAATAGGGTGGGGTGTTTTAGTTTTTATGAACTGTTTTATTAGCTTGCAAACAGTAGATCAAAACAATGTTACCAACATTTCCAAGAATTTTGAGATGTTAATTTAATTTTAAATTGTCATTTGAATTTTTGAATAGGGATTCACTTGGGATTTTGAAATAACCAATTTTTGATCTAATAAGATCAACACTATGAACTTGGTGAGTTTTAAAATGTTTGGAAGATTTTTTTTAAATTGTTACACCACAATTGGATTATGTCAAATAAGAATGATTGATTTGAAATTTAATTTGCCATTAGGGTTTGTTAACAACAGGGACAAGTTTATTTAGCAGGCAATTTGTTTGAAACAATTTTCAAACTAATAAAAACAAATGGGGGTTTAGTTTGCAGTTTTGAGATTGGAAATTTTTGAGCAAGGGGGAAAGTTTAAATTGTGTTGAAATTTTCAGTTGTGATGCAACCATGGTGCAATGCAATGTGATGCATATGATGCAAGCAAACAAACAGGTAACACCCCAGGTGTTACAGACGACACCACTAACAAGGGATTGCGCCCTCGCAATCCACCTGCTAACCCGGAAGGGGAAAGAAGTTCGACTATCGATTCCTCGTGCTTCCCGTTGATCTCCTCGACACCACTAACAAGGGTTTCTCGACACCACTAACAAGAGATTCTTGCTCGGGGTGACGACGATGTTCTTCCACCAGGAATCTTCCGATGATCGAACCTATTAGGTTAAGGGCTCAGAAAACGTACACCCACGTAGGATCCTAACACTTTGAAAGATAGACAAGAGGGGAAGACTCCAAAACAATTAAGATGGGAGGGGAAATAGAATGGGAATAAGGAGAAAAACAAGAATCCTATTGAGATGTTTTTCCAAAATAGTTTAGCAGAAATAGTTTTTGACACTCTAGAAACAACGACCGTTAGCGAGGTTAACCTACAGGCTTTGCGGACCCGTTGCTTCGATAACCATTTGTATCGAAACAATATCGGGAATCGGAACCAAGGCTCTGATACCATTTGTGACGCCCCGAGATCGGGCACTATGCAGATTTCAGCATTCCCGCCAAAATCCACATAATAACCGATTCCAGGTTGCCATTTATGATAACATTACAATAGTTCACGAATATTCCACAATTACAACAGCAACAAATAGATACAAGATGACTCAAACGAGCCAGGGCTTACAACTGATACAACACAAAGATCCAAATAACAGCGGAAGAAACAAACGTCCGTCTACGGACAAGATCCAAATTGGACTAAGAGTCCTGAAGATAACCGAAGGCGTCCAATCCCTGCCCAGGCCAAGCCGGAGGGATTCCCAAGCTAACGTCGTCAGACTTCAAACCTGTTGACTGCAAGTTGGAATTTGCAGCCACGAAAGAGATTCGTGGGTCAGTACGGTTAAGTACTGGCAAGGGGGATAAAACCCATACTCACAAGTTACCGGCGTAGCCAGTCATCACAAGATACAAATACTTTAGGATCAACGGAAAGGAAGGGGGTTATTGCAAATAAGTGACGGCAGGCTGCACTAACCAACTACAGAGATTCTATTACTTCCGACTATCAGAAAGGGGATAAGATCGAGGATTGTAACCAACTCAAAGTAAATCCAAACAAACCCATCCTGGACCTCGCCCCTTTAGCCAAAGAAGCAATCCGAGGATAACTCACACAGTTGTATTAAGATGAATCAAGTTATTGTGTGAATAAACCTGTTACTAGTCAAGTTGTTAATCAGTGGGTATATCATGGTTGATCATTATGTTTAAGTTGTCCTGAGTACTTGTTAGCCAGTACTTTCACCAAGTAATCCATAACCGCGGAAAACACGGCTTCTCGAGAAGATTATCCCTGCAGGGTTGCACCATAGTAACCGACACTCATGAATATCCCGCCAGATGGAGCGGCCACTCCACCAAGCGGGGCACTCAACACAATCCAACCCTTCTTCGCATCAAGCCCAAAGCACCTTGGGCGCACGGCTACTCGGGCCCAGAAGAAAAGGGACCCTCATAGCACTCTAAGACCGTGTCCCCCTATATGCCGACTACGAAAGTTCCACCCGGGTACCAAGGGCTCGCAAGATCATGCATGCAGCAAATGGAAAACCCGAACTAAATGAGGCGATTTGGACGAGATGCGAATCGGGTCAAACTGAGGGGGAGCCCATACTCCCCAAATGCGGGTAGTGCGCTCATCATGGATCAGTAGACAAGACCCTTTTCCTATTAGGGTCGACACTAGGAGGCCTCAAAACCACAAAGGGCCTCCTGCCGGTGTCTTATCATCAAGTTTATTATTAATAGTAACATTAGCATGTTTGATTGATTGATTAAACATCGAGCCCCCGGAACATAAGGAAGTAATAACAGAAAGTAACGGGTAACAGACTCGAGCAAAACAACCCTAAGCAAGATAGTAAGACACAGGCTCAAGCAAAGGTTATAGGAGTGGAGGTGAGGCAATATCAGGGTTAAAGGATTCATGTGATAGGTTCGTAACAGAAACAACTACTACTAAGGCTAGCAGAAAAGAATCAACGGAAAGAATCGGTAACAAGTGATGAAAGGCAGCCATATGGCATGCAGGTGAGTATACTTGCCTGAGATCCCGCAAGGTAGCAGAACTTGTCGTTGCTCACATCATCTCAACGTCCTATCCGGGAAGAAGCAACGAACCTCGAACAAACACCGGATGCAACAATTACTACTACGGCAAAAGATCCAGCATGATCAAGATATGGATGCATGTCATGTTTAATAGATGCACCAAAGTAAACTAGTGGATATGATACACAAGTTTAAATGGATTCCATATGCAAAGATTGCATATGGCAAACCCATGCCTTATAGTTGAATTAATTGTTCTAACACTAAGCATCAGGTGTAAGTGAGTTAGAATGATGTATGCATGATGAAGAACAAGAAGATAACAAGATTGAATGCACTTGGAAGGATGGTTAACAAGTTTAGAAAACATTTATCAAGTTTGGAAATTATTGTTACTTAATGGTGTTAACAAGTAGTGATTGTTTTCAACAAGTTAAAGTGCTCAAAGCAACCAACAAAGTTTATATTTGAAAAGGTTATCAAATTTTAGTTGGATTACATGTTTCACATTTTGAAATTGGACTTTGGATTATTTAATTATGAATTAAACAATATTAAACAATTTTTAATTGCATTAAACAAGAATTAAATGGTTTAGGCAATTTAAATTGTTCAAACCAGAAAACAAATTCTATATTTGGATAGGATATTCAAAATGGTATGGAAAACATATTTTATTTGCATTATTTGGAGTTAGCATGAATTATTTATGAATTGTTGCAATTTACAATTGAATTAGTTGAATTCAAATTTGAATTGCATTTTGAAAGTTCAAAACAGAAAACAAAAAGCATATTTGAAAAGTTCATGGAATTTTGGTTGGGATACATATTTTATTTGTGCAAAACAGAGTTGAAATGGCAAAGATATGATTTATAGAAGATACACACATTTTCTGAAATTTTTGGTAATTAGGAAAAGGGCCTGGAACTTTCTGCACCCGGGGAGAACAGACCCATGCTGGCTGACAGGTGGGCCCAGCGCCCGCGTGGCGCCACTGTGGCGCGGGTGGAGGCTGACTGGGCTTCCAGCGAGCATGACAGGTGGGCCCTGGGGTGGCTTGTGGAAAAACAAGCCAAAAGGGGTGGCCTAAACCGCAGGGGTGGGGGATCGAACCCACCACCTACGGCGCGCGCGGGTGGAGCGCTGCCAGTGCGCCTCTGGATCGTTTGGTGAAAGCTACGGAGCAGGTGGGTAGTTATTCTTCTGTAAGCGCTCAAATCTAACTTAACTGAAACTTGTGCGTGCAGGTGCGTACTGGACTCGACGGAGGCACAGCGAACGCCGGCCTGCTGCTCGCGGCGGCGCGCGCGGGTGGCTGGCGCTGCCGTGCGTGCGGTGGCCGGCCGTGCTGTGGCGTTTGCGAGCAAGGCAGAGAGGGGAGGAGCGAGGGAAAATGAAGGCGGAGGAGCGAGCGCTCACCTGCTGTCGGCAGCGAGACGGGTGCAGCGGTGGGGCGACGGTGGCCGGCGACGGCGCGGCCACCACAGGGACTCGTAGCAGGCGGCGAGGGGACGGGGAGCATCCGGGGACCGCCGCGGTTCCATTCCCGGCCGCGGATGCTCCTCGAGGTGGAGGTGGTGGCCGGCGATGGTGATGTCTGTCGGTGTTGGTGAGGTGTTTTTTTGGGTTCAGAAACAGGAGAAAGACAGAGGAGCAGGGTTCAGAGGATGAAGAACAAGCAGAGAGGGGAATGGCGGCGATGGGAAGGAGGGGGAGGCTAGGGTTGGCGAGTAGGGCTTAGGGGGGTAGGTTATATGGGGGGGGGGGGCGAGCTCGTACGGCTGCAATCGGAGAGAGGGAGAGGTGATCGAGTGGTGGTACGTGAAGCCGTACCGAAGGAAGAAGACGACAGAGAAAAAAAAGGGGGGTGGGCCAGAAGGTAAGTGGGCTTGGGGTTGTGGGCTGGAGGGGGAAAAAAAAGGATGGCTCCTCTCTCCTTGGCCTTTAATTTTTTATTTTTTTCTTCCTTATTATTTTTTTTTGCAAGAAATAAAAGAGGGAGAGAGAGAAAGAAATAGGGTGGGGTGTTTTAGTTTTTATGAACTGTTTTATTAGCTTGCAAACAGTAGATCAAAACAATGTTACCAACATTTCCAAGAATTTTGAGATGTTAATTTAATTTTAAATTGTCATTTGAATTTTTGAATAGGGATTCACTTGGGATTTTGAAATAACCAATTTTTGATCTAATAAGATCAACACTATGAACTTGGTGAGTTTTAAAATGTTTGGAAGATTTTTTTTAAATTGTTACACCACAATTGGATTATGTCAAATAAGAATGATTGATTTGAAATTTAATTTGCCATTAGGGTTTGTTAACAACAGGGACAAGTTTATTTAGCAGGCAATTTGTTTGAAACAATTTTCAAACTAATGAAAACAAATGGGGGTTTAGTTTGCAGTTTTGAGATTGGAAATTTTTGAGCAAGGGGGAAAGTTTAAATTGTGTTGAAATTTTCAGTTGTGATGCAACCATGGTGCAATGCAATGTGATGCATATGATGCAAGCAAACAAACAGGTAACACCCCAGGTGTTACAGGGAGCCACTTTTCTTGTACCTAGCCGCCACAAACCAGGTCATCAGCACAGCAATCGTGGTCGAACGACCTCAGGAAGGCAAAGCGTACGGAGTTCAACGTCCAATATATTACATCAGCGAAGTACTCTCACCATGCAAGCAACGCTACCCTCACTACCAGAAGCTCGCGTACGGAGTTGTTCTTACCGCCCGCAAGCTCAAACATTATTTCCAGGAACACGCCATTACAGTGGTTAATGATGCGTCACTCGGGACGATCATGAACAACCCTATGGCATCCGGAAGAATAGCAAAATGGAACATCGAGTTGGGCGCTTGGGACATCACTTACGCAGGACGGATCGCAATCAAATCCCAGGTACTTGTTGAATTCCTAAGCGAATGGACAGAATTGCAAACGCCAGGACCACCCGAGTACACGAGCAATTCGATAATGTACTTTGACGGGTCCAAGAGAAACGAAGGAGCAGGAGCTGGAATTGTTCTTATATCCCCTCAGGGAGAGAAGCTGCAATACGTCCTACGATTGGATTTTCCACCAGATGATCCGGCATCAACAACGACGCAGAGTATGAAGCCTTGTTGCATGGGATGAAGATGGCAATTGCCTGTGGAGCTACTCGCCTAATGATCTACGGCGACTCCAATCTCATTGTGCAACAAACAATGAAAGAGTGTGACGCAATCGCCGAAAACATGATCGCGTACCGCGACATGTACAATCTACTCGAAGGAAGTTTTAAAGGATGCGAGCTAAAGCACATCGCAAGATCCAGCAACGAAGAAGCAGATCGACTGGCAAACATGGGTTCCACGAATACACCCATACCACCAGGAATATATTTTGAACGGATGATCAAGCGATCGGTAAAAATCAAGGAAGCTGCAGAAGCAATAGCAGTGCCAGAAACAGAGGTCAGCCCGCAAGTCGCCCTTATCGAGCTCATTCATAACATATCACGACAGGTTTTTCTGGTCGAGCCAGTCTGGACGCAGAAATATCTCGACTACCTGACCAACAGACAGCTCCCGGCTGACCCACACGAGGCTCGACAAATAATCAGATGCAGCAAATCCTTTCGGGTAGTCAATGGGGAATTATACAAGCAAAGCATCTCGGGAATACTTCAGCGCTGCATCGCACCCGAAGATGGCAAAGAATTGCTCCATGACATCCACCAAGGAGACTGCGGACATCATGCTAGCTGGAAAACAATAATGGGGAAGGCCTTCCGAGCAGGATTCTACTGGCTGACAGCAGCCACCGATGCAAAGAACCTGGTCGAAAGATGCGATGCTTGTCAGCGATTCGCACCAAGACCACATGCACCTGCTACGGAATTGCACATGATACCCATTGCCTGGCCCTTCGCACAACGGGGGCTAGACATGGTCGGACCACTACGCAAGTCCACCCCCGGAGGATATACACACTTGCTGGTCGCAGTCAACAAATTCACCAAATGGATCGAGGCCACGCCAGTAACTTCGGCTAGCGCCCAATGCGCCGTCAAGTTCCTCGACTCCATTGTATGCAGATTTGGTGTGCCACACGACATCATTACAGATAATGGTACAAATTTCACAGCAAAGGAAACGCAACAGTTCTGCGAGGAAAAGGGCATCAACTTCAAGTTTGCTTCCGTTGCCCACCCGCAAACGAACGGACAAGTCGAGAGATCCAACGGCTTAGTTTCGGCTGGCATCAAGAAACGCCTACTCGATCGTCTACACCCCGCCGCAGGACATTGGGCGGACGAATTACCCTCCGTCCTATGGAGCCTCCGCACAACTCCTAACCGATCTACAAAATACACGCCATTTTTCATGGTATACGGGGCAGAATCAGTCCTCCCCAAGGACGTTCGATTCAGCGCTCCACCAGTTGTGGCCTACAGCGAAGAAACCTCTAACAGGGCACTCGCGGAAGATATGGATGCACTCGACGAAATGCGGGACATCGCACTCGCCAGATCCGCAATATATCAGCAATCCCTGCGAAACTATCATAGTCGCCGCATACGCCACAGAGCATTTGCGGTTGGAGATCTAGTGCTGCGACTCAAGCAGAAGGAAGGACATAAGCTCGAACCACCCTGGGAAGGACCCTTCATCATACACGAAGTAATCCCAGGCGGAGCCTACAGGTTGAAGAATCCATCGACTGGAGGAATCTATTCCAATCCTTGGAATATTGCGCACCTCCGCAAATTCTATCCCTAGGTTTACTTGTTCTCACAACAAATAAGGCTATGCTAGCCACTCTTGTAGCTCGAATACATGGCTTCTCAGTCATCGCAATAAAAACATGGTTTCTCCATCATACTCATTCGCAACTTCCTATTTTTACACGCTCAAAAGTTACAGGAACACACCCCATAAACACACGGGGGCTACACCTACAACTAAGCATTACAGGAAAAAAACATACATACAAGGTTATACACCTTACAACAGTTTTACTAACTATACGAGGATACAGGATATGCGCATCCGACAATCAATCAAAGCGCTGAGCATTCTCAGTCGCCAAAACTCTATCTACCTCCTCAGAGGACAATCGGATGATTTTCTCCGCTGCAGGACGAACAGCATCATAGAAGGGGGAAATATCATCGATTGGATCATCTGGAAGCCTGGCTACGGAGTTAAAATCTACTTCAGGATACCATATTCGGACAAAGGATAGAGCTACAACCGCGCCGCATGTCATTTGATTGCGCACACACGCGTGAACCTCTCCTTCACGTCCATACAACCTGAGAAGATAGCTCCAGTCTTCAGGACCCCTTTCGAGTGGGTAGAAAGCAGCGTTCATCGCAATCAGGACCTCGTGAAAAGAACTCACGAGAATTCTCGCTTGCAAAACACGGAACTTCAAGGTGGCCATCACAAATCCTCGACTGCGATCAGACCAGAAGTTACTCGCATGAGGATTTGAGCTACCAGCCCCTTGAATTATATGGTTTTCCACCCACTGCTTTTCTTCCCTGTCATCAGGTCTGACAACTGAAGAGCAAGCATGCTTGATCAGCTAAGGAAACAAAGCAAAAAGAAGACACGGGGGCTGTATTACTTACACAGCAAATCCCTCGCAACCAACGACAATTCATCCATCAGAAACTGCTCACGGTCAGCCGCCAGTTTTTGCTTGGACTTTGCCACATCGGCTATACCGCGCAGAGCTTTAAGCTGACGCTCACCCTCCCGGACCTTATCATGAAGACCAGCATAGGTGCTAACGGCGGCAACAAGGGGATTTACCGGAGTAGCATGTCCACTCGAAGATTCTGCAACTACCCCGATAGCCTGGAAGAATACAAGGAAAGAAGTAAGAAGCCCTATTCGCAGTATTTCTAGTCGCACATCCGACAAGAGTGCTCGGGGGCTACTCCCATCGGGAGAAAATACACAAACTACGGGAAGCAATTTCCAGAACGAACACTTCTATTAAAGATCATGAAAATACGGGAATACATCCCAAGGTTCATTACATTCACGAAGGAAAGGAAAAAGAAGAACAAAACTAAGAAGCTACGGTTGTGCTCCCACTAGCGGCAGTCGCCCCTCCTTTCAGTCGAGCAAATAGCTCAGACAACTTCCGAGCAAGAATGGTGGCCTGCTCGCCAAAACGAGAGAGCCGTACCTTTTTGCCCGTCGAGGGGTCAACTGGAAGAGCCGAGTAGGCCTCCTCCAAACCGTTGACTCCGTGTGCCAGCGCGAACTGGATCGCAGTCTTCGCGCCAGACTCCGACTGGGCGACTGCGTAAGCATCCAGGAGATTGCCCTCCGAGAAGATCTTCAGCAAGCCGTCGAGCGCGGATGGAGGTACAGCGTTGGCGAGGAAGCGACTGTGCAGTTGCGACAACACTTGGGTGGCATCGCCAATCAAGGAGCACACTCCTTCGGCATGCCTCTTGAGTTGAGCAAGTGTGTCGGTTAGCACATCTACTTGCTGGATCCTAGGGATCTCCAAAGGAACATCCAGAAGACCTGCAAAGGAAAAGAATGTCAAAATTTTGAAAGATCACCAGGATAAAGGATACAATTGCGAGAGCCTAGGCCACTTACCCGCGAAACGCTCAGCAAGGGGACGGAGGAACGTGACAAGGTTAGAGTCGGCCTTATTGCCAGCTTCCTCTTGATCCTTCAAAGCTTTTCTCGCATCCGCGAGTTGCCTGTCAAGATCCTCCGACCGCATGCGGGAGGCCTCCAGCTCTTGTCGAACAGCCGCCAAATCAGCTTCCTGAGTGGTTGCCCGCTCAGAAAGCTTGACTCTCTCGGACTACGAATGTTCGAGTTGAGCTGCGCAATAACATTTGTTATACATCAAGAATGGACACGAGAACAGAAACAAAAGAAGACAATGAGACTTACTCTTAAGGAGCTCGTTCTCGGTGTGGAATCGACTACAGTGTGACTGAAGCCTCTCGCACTCCCACTCGGCAAGAACAACGCGGCGACCGATCGCCGCAAGCGAGTCAACAAGCGACTGCAAAAGTACAGAAGTAGAAGAATTAGAAGATATAAATTAGAGCCTGTACCCGATTGAATTCAATCGACTACAGCCTGGGGGCTACTCCCATCGGGAGCACTGTCGTGCACCCGATAGAAATCAAGACAAAGAAAATAAAGCAAGATTTTGAGCCTGTAGCCGATCACAAGCAATCGACTACAGCCTCGGGGGCTACTCCCATCGGGAGCACTGTCGTGCACCCGATAGAAATCAAGACAAAGAAAATAAAGCAAGATTTTGAGCCTGTAGCCGATCACAAGCAATCGACTACAGCCTCGGGGGCTACTCCCATCGGGAGCACTGTCGTGCACCCGATACAAATTCAAAGACAAACTACAAAGTTTACCTGGCCCGTGGCGCGGGAGAGAGGATCTGCGGAGCTGTCCGTCGCTTCTTTCGAAGCTGAAGTCCTGGCGGCAAAGCTAGGAGCTTCACGTTCCGCAGTCGCTGCATTGGGGGCTGCGCTGGGAGAATTCTGGACGGTGCCAGCATTGGGAGCTCCACCCGCAGTTCCTGCTTTGTTCCTCTTTTCGGGAGGAACACAAGAAGCGTACCTGCGAGGGCTGATGGCCTGCACACTGCAGCAAAAAGAACAAGGAATCAAACATAAGCGAAGAAGAAACAACGTTCGACTAAGAACGAGGAAAATAACTTACTCGTCATCTTCATCTTCATCCAGCAAATCCGCGTTCCAAGCGGTTGCGATTACTGGGAATGAAGGCGAAGGGGCGAGGGAGCGAAGTGGAGTCGCGGAGATAGGGGCCTTCCCGGGCGATTCCTCTAAGGAATTATCCTTGGAAGTAGCCTCGTTATCGTCCTCTACCCGACGACGCTTGCAACGACGTAGGCCGCCATTCGAGCCCTCCGCATCATCCGAAGAATCATCCTCGGAGCTCGAGGAAGCATCGGCTACACTGGTATCGGCTAAGCCGTCCAGGTGACTCGCCAATAACTCCGAGGCGTCCTCTCCCGCAACTGGCGGGTAGCAGTTCGCCACTGCTAAGCTCTACAAAGACGGAAGAGGGAGACAAGAAAAATTTCAGTCGACCAAAGACTCAAAGCAAAGAAGAAAATAATGACGAACAAGAAGGATAAAACTAACCTCGGCTGGTGGAGGTTTCGAAGCGTCGAAGGCTTCGACTGAGCAGTCGGGGAACTTCTCCCCCACCTTCAAGCTGGTGACAGCCGCGATTTTCTTCTCGAACTCAGCGTTCGAAAGTTCCTCGCGGCTCACTCGGCTAGGGTCTTCAGCACCTTGGTATTCCCACATGGTGGAAGGCCTTTGCTGCAGCGGCTGGATCCTGCGCTTCAGAAAAATACTCGCCAGGTGCAGCCCGTTGAGTACCACTCCGGCGGTTTGATCCCGGAGAGTGGACACTCTTGCGAGTAGGGGCGTGACGACCTGGGTTTCTTCGGCTGACAGCTTGTGCGCCCAGGATTTCCGCCTCTTCAAAACAGCGAACGGGTGGAATTCCACGATCCCACCCGAGCTATTGTCGATGACGTAAAACCACTTTTTCCGCCAGCCTTGGGCGGAGTCGACAAAGTGCATGTTGAAGTAGCTGCTCTCCAGTCGCGCCTGGATCCCGAAGCCGCCTGTGCGCAGCGGCTCGCCAGGCTCGGAGTCCACCCGCGATTTCTCGCGGAAGATGCGAACTTTGAAGAGGGCCTTCCAAAGCGCCCAATGAGGGCGAATGCCAAGGAAGCATTCGCAGAACACGATGAAGCACGAAATGTGCTGCACCGCGTTCGGAGGAAGATCGTGAAGCTGTATGGCATAGACATACAGCAACCCAAGGAGAAAAGGATGGAGAGGGAAGGAAAGGCCCCGAGACACGTGGTCCGCGAAGACCACGCGCTCGTTCGATTGCGGGTTTGGTACCTCTTCCTTCTTCCCGAGGCGTACCCGCTTCTCAGATTCAGCCGGCAGCAGCCCCTCCCGCTGCATCTCCTTGATGCTCTTCGCGGTGGTATTGGGCGAGCGCCAGTCGCCGGCCCGAGGCGCAGGATGCGCGGAAACTTCTCCGGATGCGGAAGCGGCAGCACCACGTCTTTTGCCTCCGGCCATGGCTAACGGTGTGAGCTCGAGCGCAAGGAAGAAGATGAGCACGAGGAAGAAGATGGTTGAAGGCGAAGGCTGGGAAAATTTTACCGCAGCGCTAAGTCCCATATTTATACACGGAGCGGGTCAATCTCAGCCACTCGATGCGCTACGTGGCACGTATCGCAGCCACCACGTGTGAAGATGAAACGAAGGGGCGGTGAACGCTGTTCCGTGCCACGATCTTAACAGAAGATCGTGCGCATTTACTGCGCAGTTCGCGTAAAAAACGGAAGCGGCGTCTCGTTTCCCGGTCAAAAAGCTGACTAGGTGGGCCAGCCCATCTGCTACCACTCCGTCACGTCCCATCGGGAGGAGAAAAGTGCGCCATGACGTCATGGCACGCATCATCAAATTCAAGAACTTTCGAATGGACAATTCAAACACGAAAATAGCTTCGTATGAAATTCCTTCGACTAAAGGCAATTCTTTTACGAATAAATCATGGAGCAAGACCTCTTTAAAACAAGAGAATTATCCTATACACGAAAACTCTTTCGTATAGGCACAACAGTCCAAACATGAAAACTCTTTCATATGGGCACGACTATCTACAGTACGAAAACTCTTTCGACTGAGTCTTAAACAATCATTCGGGTAGAAAAAACCTACCTCCATTCACGCATGATATTTCTACATCATAAAAACCTGGATTGTTTAGCCGACTAGGCACATCCGGATGCCATATTCTTCGAATATGAAGGTAAGACCCAAAAAGATCTTTCTTAAGGGCCTGGAATCGCACTCGAAAGCTGCATCCTCCGGTATAGTTCCGTGTCAACAACACGAAGAAAAATCCTAGCGGACGCGCCGGGTACACTCACAGGTTAAGTTCGACTCGATAAGTCCACAACGGCCCAGTCGCAACAATCACCTTATCGGGTTCGAGTCGGAGGTCTCGAATCTGTGTAGGCCAGGAATGTTTTTGCCCTAGTCGCAATTAATTCGCCCTGATCTCTCGGGAGAGCCAAGCTACTGTGCCGCATCCTTCTGCAAATAAAGCCGCAATAACAGGCACCTAAGTCGCTCAACGCTCGAGCATAAGGACTCATTGCACAGGGAACACACCCTTTAAAACAGTAAGCAGCCAAGCTATTTATTCAAAAGAAAAAGCAAGGCCAAAAAAGGTTTGACCGTCTACTCGACTGGAAAATTCCCACTCGAGCAAACGCTCGGGGGCTACTGACGAAGCTATGGATTCTGGATCCTGCGGATAAGGACACCCCCTCTCAGGCCCAAGGTGAAGGCCCAAGAAGAGGAGCCCTTGGAATACTCCAGAAGGCCCACGTGAAGCCCACCCGCACTAAACTTGCGGGTTAAGTTAGGAAACATGTAACCGACCTAGCTAGGGTTGGAGTCCTCTCCGGGTAGAACTCGAGATCTGGCCGTTCTATATAAGGCCGGGAGAGCCCCCGAGAGAGGACCAAGCAATACCGCACGACCAAAAGCCTTGAACTCGAGACCTACTCTCGATTCGAGCACAACCTTTGTAACCGATCTAATCATCAATACATACCGACAAGAGGCAGGAGTAAGGGTTTTACCTCTACGAGGGCCCCGAACCTGGGTAAATCTCGCCCCCTGTCTAGCCGACGATTCCACCAACGCTCATGGGTTCTCCTAATCGAAACCCGATAGGTTCATCGAAGGGATTTGTTGAGTCAGGGATTCGACACACCCCCTATAGGTACTATGGGAGGCGCGATGAGGACGACAAGCCAGTAGATGTCACCGAAGACTTCGTGTTTGCTCGTCATTTCCAGCACTTGGAGGGACAGCTGTACAGCACTCAGCTTTCCCTTGACAGGCTCAGAGGAGAGTTCGATAATCAGGGAAGAGAGATCTTCCAGCTAACCAAGGACCTGAGAGTTTCCACTGCTACCGAGCGCCGTCTCGCGGCACAAGGAAAAACCATGAGGTTTGTTGGTTTCCATCTCCGTGCACAAGTGAGAGACCTTCAGTTCCAGCTTGAAGCCAGCAAGGCCAGAGTTGAAGAGTTGGAGGAACAGCTACGCGTTTCCTCAAGCACTTAGGATTGCCGCAGGATATTAGGAGTTGTGTTATTTCCACCCCAGACGCTTGTTTGTCTGTATTGTGTGAACTCTGTTAGAGCTTTGTGTGTGCCCGTTGTGTTGTAAGCCTTATGCTTTAGCCTTGTGAACCCTTAAGTTAATCTACGATGTTAAGACTCTGTTTCATGCGTATGTCAATCTTGGTTTGAGTTGGCATTAGTTTTCTTGGATGTTTTCTTGTTGTCGTGTTATCTACCGTTCTCATCTCCGCTATGAGCCGGTATATGTCACGAGCCTTTAAAACCAAAACCACCTTTGGTTTCTCTCGTCTTACACAGTTCTTTGTCTTCAGCATGGCCAGCGATCTACCTCCATCACCCGAGCCGATAGTTGCTCAACTGTTTGCTCTGTTGAGGGAAGAAAGTGAAGCCGCTCGTGTTGAACACATTGCCACCCATGCTATCCTGGAACAGTTGACTCAGCTTGTCATCACCAACGCTGAGAATACTGCTTTCCTTATGAGAGGATACCAGCAACTGCTTGCTAGAGAGAGCCGCAAACGGAAGATAGTGACGCCAGGAGAAACTAGTTCATGGGTGACTCGCAGCGTTTTGCCTGCAATGCCACAATCTTCAAGGAGACGTGTGAAGGTCAAGCCTAGAACCACGGGTTGCTTTACCTATGGACAGGAAGGACACTTTGCTCGTGATTGTCCCAAGAAGAACCATATTCTAGCTCATCCTGATGAACCCCAAGAACGCCAGGGTCCATCCCAGAAGAAACGCAAGAGTCTGATGAGTGGACCTCGAGACCAAGATGATGTTGCAAGAGCCTCTGCGACTCATGCCGTAGCCAATGGTACGCTTTCGAACCAAACCTGTGAACCCCCTTGTGTGTGTGTCGTCGTACCCTGAAAAAAAAACCCGACGTAAATGGAACACTAGAAGTGTCACGTCGGACTAAATAAAATCTTAAATAATTAACGGTACTAACATAATCTCATCTAATTGTAGTATAACACCCTACAGAGTAAATTAAATTGTTGCCACCCTATAGAACTGGTAATATAACCTCATCAAATTTTAAGCTTAAAACCCTACAGAGTTGGCTCATAAAATTTTCGTTTTAATACCCTAGTAAGAGGTATCTAAAACCAAATACCTTACAGGGTAACTTACGGAGTGATATATTACAGAGTTGGTATCACCCGTTCAAAAGAAAGCGTGTAATCAACTTTTTGCAAAAACAAAGAGAAAGGTGCCTTAGGATGATTCTATAGCTGTTTTGAAGAAAGTGAAAGGTTGGAAAAAATATTGGATGGATAAAACTATGATCGTTACTTGGCAACAAGATCTCCCGTATATATGTGTTGGAGGAACCAGATTTTAGAATATGAGATGTTGGAAAAACTCATTAAGGTTTAGCTTAGGAAGGAAAATTTGAGGATCATACAATTTTAATGGAGTTTAATTATGATATAATATCCGGGGATAACCAGTTGTGGGCCCCAAAGATTTGGGAGTTATCAGTAACAAGATTTGTAGTTTCTGAAAATGGTTGGAGTTTAGAAAGATTGGTGGATATAAAATGATGATGATAGATCTTAGGAAAAATATGTATGAGCTTGGAATTTTTGAAAAGAATCTTACAGAGTTGGTAGTACACAGAGTTGTTTTAACTTATGATCTTGCTAAACTACCTTTGAAGGAAAACCAATGACTTGAGACTCGATCATATTAGAGTAGAGGAAGATAGTGGATTTTCCTGGATTTTGGGGATGAGCAATGGAAAGCTCATGCAAAATAAATGTTGGTGGATTTCCATTAAATTGATCATATGAGTTATATCTACAAAATAAACCCTGGTTTGATAGCATGGTTTTAAGGAACAATAAGTTCGAGGTTTAGAACATGGCACCCAAATCTTTGAAAATAAATTTACCGGTGAATTTTGGTAAGATAAATCAAAGGGGGGAAGCCCCTATAAATAATGTTAAAAACCACCAACACATATTTGTAAACAAATCATCTAACATTATTGTTTTGACCATACCCTCTTTTCGCTTGCCTGCGAATCTCGGGACGAGATTCTTTTAAGGGGGGAAGGTCTGTCACACCCCAGTTTTTGGATTCTTGGACTGTGCTCAAGAAGACCAAAATTAGGGCCAACAATTTTTTTTTCTAACAACATGATTGTTTTAACTAACATGTGTTTATGATCTTAATCATATTTGCAACACAAGTTTTGTTTCATTATAAAACCAATACCAAAAGTTTCTAACAAAGATTCCTAATATTTTTCCTGATATTTTTTCCTCATGTTTTCCTATTATTACTTAAGTGGATTTTTTATTCAAAGACTTGGATCATTCTTATTTGCATCTTAAAACAAACTTTTAACTTTGTTGGATCCAAGAAAACAAGTTTTCAAAATGATTTATAAAAGTTTTCTTTTAAGTTTTCTATGGAAAACAATTCCTGAAAAATAATCCAAGTACCTGTTTTCTACCATTGTTTTCACCAAGCTATAAATTGATATTTTATGGTTTCTTGACTTCTAATTAATCCTTGATATATGTACTACAAATACATAAGCTCACTTTTATTTTTGGAGAAATAAAAACTATCTTTTTCTTGTTATTTTTGTGGTATAAACTTAAGGCAGAAAAAGGCAGTTTTGAGAAACAGATAAAAACAGAAAGTATACCTTTCCCCACATGGTTTTCATGGCCTTAAATTATTTCAAAATTGTTTTCAAAAGTTGTTTCTGAAAGTATATAACATGGTTAACAAATACATACTTTTAAAACCAATTTTGGAATGCAATGGAACCTTGAAAAGAAACCCAACTTTTTCAACTTTCTGTCTGTTTTCAACACTTAGAAAATTTCTAAGTCCTAAAATCTGAATTTTCTGAATTTTCCTGTGAACAGCAGGAGATACACTTTTGCACTTAAGTTTTCTTGTTGTTTCTTTGCATTTTTGGAAGTGTGGCCAAGCCTAGTGTGTTGAGCATTATATCTACTCGAACCAGAGCCCTTTACCCTGCTTCTAGAAGCCTTTTGGAGGAAGATAAGTGCGGAGAGAGAAGGGTGACTAGGACAGGGATGGCAGCACATGTGTTGACATTTTTGACCTTGCCACTTGCTCCACTTGCTTTCCTTGGCCTGGATAAACCTTTCCCACTCGTGTCCTTGACCTAGGGCACCCTGTGCTCACCTTTGGAAGTGACCAAACAGCCCAGAGCACCCCAATGCCACTGGATGGCATCCACCCGAGGTGACATCTTTGCCCTCAACCTCACTCCCTCTCCTATAAATGGCCAGAGGCCACACCCTTGCGCCATGCACCTCCCTCACATCCCTCCTGCCTCCCCAAGCCATCTTGAACCCGAGTCATTCCCCTTTAGCCACTCTAGCTCGAGCACGGGCCGCCGGGTGACCACCACGGCCACGGCAGAGCCCTGCCCGCCCCACTCCACCCCAGCTCCTCCCTCCACCCTAGGGACACTCCCCACGATCCCCTGAACCCCCCCGGACAAGGTCCTGCCCCCTCTAACCACCGGAGGCGCCGCCGCCATACGTGGGCGCCGCCGCGGACGTCTTCCGCGTTCCACCGCGTGTGGCCACGCCGCATGTCGCCGACACCTCCCCTCGACGTCCCAACACTCCATCACCCTACCCCGAGCCTCTCAGCCCTCCCCGAGCCCTCTAGGTGAGCCACCATGAATCCCACACTTTTCTAAGGTTTCTTCTCAGGTTTGGCATAGCTAGAGGTTGAAGACGCACATCAGCCGTCGATCTGGTCTAATCCTGGCCATCCAAAGTCATTTACCCCTTCAATCCACGTCCAGGCTAGCACAGCCCAGCAACAGTTCGGCCACAGCAGACCCGGCCCACTTAGTTTTTTTTTCTGAGAGTTATCTCTTTTCCTGTTTAGACAGAAACATGATGTTTACTTTGGACGTGGTAAAAATACTAAAAATGCACAATAAAATCTGAGAAAAATCATGGACCCTAAGATACAAAATCTAAACCATACAAAATTTGCAGATCTACTTTTGGACCATTATTTTGAACACAATATATGTTTTTCCATAGACTGTCTCTGTGAATGTTTTGACCATAACTTTTAAAATATGTAACCAAATGGAACAAACTAAACTGTTCTGGATAGGTATGGACAATATCTATTCAACGCACCTAACCTCACATCAAGGTGAGTTACAGAATGAAAACGCCATTCAGTTTACTAAAAGTCCAGTAGGCTTTTCTTTGAATTGTTTAAGGAGTTTAAAAATGCTTTTTTGAGAAAATCCAATTGGATGCGTTTGGTATTGACTAGGTCTATCATATACTATCTTAGATTAATTTTTGAAGCTCTAGATAATTTTTGGTGGACAGATCTAGGAACAGCACTTTTCTGTTTCTGTTTTTAATAATGTTCTTGTTTGAAATGATTTGGGTGGATGATTTGATCTTGTTCCCTAGCATGTATAAAGTTGTTAGTGCTTGTTATTAATTTGTTTACTTACAGTACCTCTACCTTAGAAAGTGTGTGCATGTTTGGAAAACTTGAAATAAGAATGAAATAGCATTGGTTACCTTCTAGTTTTATTAATTGCAATTTTTGTGATGGCTAGATCTTTGTGTGAATGCTTTGTTAAATTTTGTGCTATGGTTTCTATGGATCCAGTACCATTTTGGTACTGTTATTTTGAAGTTAATACCTCTTTTAGCTTGCATGTATTTTTATATTGAAGCATGTGTAGGTTTTGTTATTCTTATGCACTAGTATTGTTTTCACTAGGATAAATGGCTTGTAATATTTTATTTTGTCATACTAATTTTTGTCATGAGTAACCAGAGGCTTAGTACCTATTTTGCCTTGGTATTAGTGGGCCCATAACCCACTGGTTTCATTGCATCTTGGTTGAGGATGGAAATCCCCAACCATGCACCTGTGAGAAATTAACATGTTTAATTATATGATTGATTTCTATTTTTCCACCAGGGAAATTGTAAATGTTTGTTTTCACTTATGCAAGTGAGAAGTTTGGTTCTTATCATAGAATACTAGTATGTTAGATGTGATCCATTTTGTTAGCATAATATTCCTTAGGAGTATCATGTTAAGAAATGATTCACTATTGGGTGCTAAATTAAATTATTTGCAAATGAACTAAATTCCTTGTGATTGATAGATTGTTTGTGAATGATTTTAAATTGAGTGTTTGGATTTTTGAAAAGGTTTAGATGACTTTTCTTTAAGTGCATAGCTACTGGTTGTGTGAGTTATACATTGTTTGATTGCTAGTAATGACTAGAGAAAACATAAATTGCTAGAATTAATTTGTGCATGCTTAATAGTTGTTTCATGGGATTATTTTGATGTTCTTGCTTCCTAGCATGAGTAGGATTTGTGTACTGTTATTAGGTACACTTAGATTCATGACTTACTTGTGTAGGTTTAAGCATCATGATAGCATTGTTTGCTTCTCTAGTACTGAACTAGTGTCACCACTAGAAAATGGTGATTTTTGCTATAGTTTTGTCAACCTTTATTTTATGAGTGTATGAGCTTATTATAGCCTGTTTAGGAGTTTATTACTTCTGTTATGATGCCATGAATTATTTAGTTGCATGTTCTATGGTTGTAGATTAATAATTATCTCTTATAGCATGCTTGTGTAGAAATTCCCATACTAGTCTGCTATTAGTGCAGTCCTGTTTTATGCCTGTTTAATAGGAGTATTATCTTGAGTGAAGATAGTGTTTTAGATTATTTTTATGACTTGATTCTTTGGTCATTAGCTACTGGTTGTTTGTTAAATTTTCATGATTGATGGATTCCAAAACTTCAAGTAAACACTAAGGTAGTAAATATATAGCCTATTCATCTGTGGTGTGTTTACCTGCTGTTTGAAAATTGTCTGAGTGTGTACCTTAACATGAGGGTCATACTTGTGTTATTTGTTGTGCTAGTGTTGTTGTTGTGCTTAGGAGTATTTTGAGAACTAAGCATCCAAACTAATCATAAACTTATTAAGTAACTATTTGCTTGTGTGTTGCTAATACCCACTGCCATGGGTATTGTTCTGTCTGTTTGTGTTACCTTAGCAACCTAACCTTTGCACCCACAAGATATATTTTTATCTTATCATATACCTTGTTATGAGAGTGGAAACCACTCCATAGGTGGTATGTAAGATGTGGGATATGTTTCCTGAACCATATGTTTGTCTGACGATAGTTTTGTACCCTGAGAGCTTTGTGAGGCAGTTTTCTCCATAACGTTTGTGAGTTTGCGTTATTATACCTTTGTTTACTGTATGTGTTGTTTAGCTTAGTTGTGTGTCTTTTATACCTGAGTGTGTGTCTTGTATTTTTTTACGACGCTAGAAAACGAAGAAGAAGAAGAAGAAGCAGTTGTGGAGCTGTGCGTCAAGTTCAAGCTACTTCAAGGCCAGGGACATTAAGAGATTGAGGCAAGCCATCCTGATGCTTGTTGCTATTACACTTATCATTATCTTTCATGCATGTTTTACTTCTGAAAAGTTTTACAAAAACTTTGGTTTCCAAAAAAACTATTTTTGAGTGAACTCTACTACTATTATATATACTATGCCAGTAGTTGATACTTGGTGTTACCAAGCCTATAAGCCACCATATGGTATTTATACCATCACTTATGTTAGTCCCTAAGTGGACACCTTAAAATTATGTTTTTACAAAACAAAGGCTTTATGGAAAAACCCGGAGAAAAGGGCGGATCCTTATTCTCCAGAGGAATGTGGAAGTCGTCATTTTTGGGAAAATGGTGTTTTCAAAAATGACACATAACCTAGTCTTCGTCGGACAACCTTTACCGTACTGCCACCCTACCCCAACATGGGCACGGGGCTTAACTGGAAGTTTGTTCTTGTTAGTGTGTGTTCTATCTCAATTGCTATAAGGGTCGTCGTGCCCTCGAACCGATTGTCGCTAGGTGGCATATACGGGACATAAAAAGTGTGGGATTAATTTCTCCTCCGGTCGCAACGGTTGGGTCTCCTGCCATGGCGATGTGTGACATGGTGCCGGGGAGAACAAACCCAACTGAAGAGATAGACATATTCTAGCTTGAACATAGTGGAAGGTTAGGATCAGTTATCTGATGTTCTGCATACTGTTGTTACAGTCCGTGGTTGTTCACGGCAGGTGTACTGTATCTGGTGGATGTGTACACCTCTGCAGAGTACAACTTTTTCGAAGAAGCCGTGTCCTCGGATATGGACAGTTGAATGGCCATGTAGCTAGCATTGTGTCAATGTTTTCACAAAGGAGTTTTCAAAAAGGTGTTGAACTCGGGAAGTTCGGAAAGGAAGGAAATCTTGTACCATGGAGGTACCGATAATGGAAAGCCAGAAGTTGTTTTACAAAACAAAAAGTTTTGCAAATAAAAACTTTTCTACTCTAAGCAAGAATTCTGGAAACTGATTCCAAGAAGCTTTGCAAAGAGAAAATATTCTTTTAAGCAAGCTTTACAAAACCTCTTGTACATATGATGTCTACAAGAGAGATAAAAACTATACTATTTTCTTCTGAAGTATCTCCTTCAGCAAAGATACAGATTAACTTGACTGCAACTGTGGTGTCATCCTATATGAACACCATCGATAGTGAACCCTATTTATAGCCTACCTATTACACCATATAAGCATACTTGCATCTTTGGTAAGTCACATGATGGATGTCTTGTTGAGTACATTCAAATGTACTCATTATGGTTTCGCCCCTGGTATCTACTTGCCAGACTTTGAGAAGGAGTCTCAGAAGAAGGTCTGCGAAGAGGAGTACGGAGCTGATGGCTTTGCGAACTAGGATCGTCTCCGGGTCAACAGCCTGTAGGTGAAGGCGTGACTTGGGCTCTACCGCGTATGAGTGTGTTTAGTCTTCCGCTGTGTGTGTTGTGTGTTGCCCTGCGTGGCAGCCGTTCAGGTTTTGGTCAAGTGACCAATTCCCTTTTTGTAAGTGTTCGTGCAACCGTGTAATGGATATTGTATCTGTGTACCAACTTGATATGTTGTTCAAGAATGAATTCCTGGGATCGTGAATGTATGCATATCGAGGGCGTCCTTGAACAGTTGTTCGAAGGGCGGGCCCTACAATTTATGGCTGGCCAAATAGAACATGCACTTTTGCACTCAAAGAATAAGTATTTTATTGTCTCATCTTGAAGTGTCGGCGCTATAATTGGATGTCAAGTGATGTCAAAAGCTCAAACTAAGAGAGGCATGACCCTAGTGAGGTCATTATACTGTATTTTTTGTGTCAAAACTTGTATATACTTAGCTAATACTTGGTATTAACAAAACAATTGTGATGCCGTTTGACATCATAAACAACATGCAACACCGCCCCCATCATCTTGTGGACAGAAAACGCACTTTGCACTTACATGCCAGTTGCGCTCAATAATGCTATCTTTTATTAAAATGACACCTTTACAAATATACCAAGCAAATATTTTCAGCTTTAGTAGTATCTTCATTTTCCATATTTTCTTATTGTCATTAGTCGGTATATTGAAATAGACCAAAACCCTATACATGAAAGCTACCGAGAAATTCCATTCCCAAGTAAATTTCAGTGAAACTCGTCAGTTCCTTGGAATAACTGGACCAATGCCAACCGCCCTAAAAGGGCATTCCACGACACAAGTCTAGCACTGATTAAATATCGCCGTCACATTTGGTGGTGAAGACTACATAACCGCAACTATATGGTATCACCCTTATGACGGACAATATTGTATAGCGCCGGATATTTCACTCAGTGGGCAGTATTTACTTACCATCATTCCTCTCAAAATCCAAATTTTTGATCCATCCTTAATCCGTGGGCAGAAAACGCACTTTGCACTTACATGTCAATTGCGCTCAACAAGGCTATGTTTTATTAAAATGGCACCTTTACAAATATACCAAGCAAATATTTTAATCTTTAGTAGTATCTTCATTTTCCATATTCTGTTATTGTTATGAATCGGTATATTGAAATGGACCAAAGCCCTATAGATGAAATCTACCGAGAAATTTCCATTCCCAAGTAGATTTCAGTAACTCATCGGTTCCTTGCAATAACCGTACCAATGCCAGCCGCCCTAAAAGGGAATTGCACGACGCAAGTCTAGTACCAATTAAATATATCCGTCACATTTTGTGGTGAAGACTGCATAACGGCAGCTATATGGTATCACCCTTATGACGAGCAATATTGTATAGCGCCGGATATTGTTCTCGGTGGGCGGTATTTACTTACCATCAGTCCTCTCAAAATCCAAAATTTGTATCATCCTTAATCTTAAATACGCCAAAGAGAAGAAGAAAAAAGTGTTTTTTAATTATCATTAGGTCTGTACAAAAGTGAGAATCACCATATTTCCATTAAACAAATGAATTTCAGCCAATATAATTTATCTTAAGGAGTGTTTGTCAAACACCATCTTCAGTAAGTAGCTTAAAAATCCACCTGCCGAGAAGAGTCCTCCTTGATCTTTGGATCGGCACAGAACATTCAATTTAGATGGTCGATATTTTTTTCCCATTATTCCCTTACCAAAAGAATTTTGATAAGAAGTAATCCAATCTTTATAACACCTCTTTGGATAGTTGGAAAAATGATATCATATACATCACCATAGTACTAAGTATTGAATTTATAAGAACCAACCTGCAGAGATAATAGTTTTCTTTTCCAACTACCCAATTTTCCTTGTAGACGTTCTTATATGTGTTAATTTAAATAAGGAAACCTACAACCAGTCAACATAGTATAAACAAACATCCCATAAAAATAAGATTCGTCAGCCTTCACCTTATAAAAAAGAAGAAGCAGCGAGAGGGAGAACGTCCCTTGAAATAATTTCTCATCATCAGGACACCGTCCGTCGAACTAAAAACATAGGTACTCGTTATTACCAGGCCACTAAATTAACCAACAATGATCAAGTCATATCTGCAAGCTTGAGTTAAGAATAACAGAGTCTCGTCATGGCTAGCTATCTATCCATAAAAAATCACATGGGATTTATTATCTTAGTATAGGCAATTAAAACATGAAAACTAAATCTGAACTACTCATCAAGTTGTCTTAAAATAAATAAGTACGCTCTTTAATATGGTTATTATGGAATCACATTATTGTTGAGCCCCTGAAAAAAAAACAAAAAAAACAAAAAGATATAAAATAGTAAAAAAATACGAATTTGGCCAATGGCTATAAAAACTTGTAACGACGGTCACACAACATGGACCGTGATGTGGTTTCTTCATTGGAATTTACCAAATTTATTCATCTTGGCGTAGAAAATAGACAACAAGCTACATGCAGAAGTACATCAATCGCCTAGTTCGAATAAAATTACACGCATCTATAGAAAACATGTTTGACATATGAGCAATTTTCCAAGTTATTTAATCCATAAAACAAATGATAAAATATGCCTAGAAAACCAAGAGATAAACTAGACATGTGATCTACAAGTAGATTAAAAAAAATCCTTGACCTGGTTAATCACATCAAGATTGGTACCAAATATCAGCATGTGATATCTACAAGTGCACAAATTCGTTATTGCACAATTTCGTGAAAGTATGATCTCCTGATTTATATTGTTACCACGGAGAGCTGATCTGGCAAAAGGTTTTTTAAAGACTTTCTATGTCACACACATGGTGTCAGACTTATGTGAATTAATTCATAGATTTTTTACTCACTTAGACCTATAGAAAACAGTGGTTGGTTGTATAAAAATAAAGAGGTGGATAATACTAAAGTTAAATAACAAGCAAGTAAAATACTAGAAAGAATGTGTTTACTACTTATGAATGGAATAGGTGTGGAGGGGTTTCATTCCATGATTCTGGTGAATGTGCCAAATGGTGTAAGTGGATATATGATTCATATTTTTGTCTATTGAGTAGTCGGTAGGCGAGTCACGCTTGAGTAGTTAAACATCTCCATGCTTGGATTTGTTCATCACTATTATCGTGCATTCCTGTCCCATATGCCATGGTCATTTCAGCTATTGAAAGCCATATAGGTTAGACCAATGCTTTAAGTTCTTTGACTTCTCACGATCCTCTTGATGTCTTCACTCCTCGTAGATATCTCCACCTATCACCTTGGAGGTCACAGATATCTTGACCAATAAGTTCTTGTCTATATAGGTCTTCTTGGATCATGATACCTAGGCCCTAGATAGTAGGCATAATGCAAAACATAAACAAAAATCCTATAAACAATATTTAAAATCCTTACACAAATATTATGGAATAGATAGGCACAAAGACATCTCAGCAATCACCTACATCCCCCACAGCTTGGATGTTTACTCAGACATGAGAGACGTGTCAGGCATAAACTCAATAGTTGAAAGGTAAAAGTTCATCTTAATATTACCTTAAGAGAACAAAATAATTTTTATATCGACCAGTACCAAACGAGTAGTTTAATCTAGATAAAGTTCTCATAACCCTAATCTTATTACAATGGATCTATCTATCTTTCTATGTGGTGAAATGGTGGTGGAATTGATCATGTTGAGGAAGACATTCTCCGACAGAATCTCGCAGATGGTTCTTCTCCCCGGATCTCTTCATTCTCGCTTTTGATCTCTCTGATGGTCGGTTTGTAGGTTATGTTCTCTCTTTCTGTAAGTTTTTTTTTCCCTTGGTGCCTTCACGAAGTTTCACCTTTTAAAGAGCTGAAGGCGGTGACGCTTGGTACGATGGCTGGTACGGTCAGTGATGACCGTATCATTGGTCGATAAAGCCTTATGAGAATTTCTTGTAATTCCTTTTTTTAGAATTGCTTGATTTGCTCGAATTATCATCAATATGCTTCATTTCCTTTATTGTTTACATAAATCCGGAAACCTTAACCAAGAATTGAAATATCTTCAAACATTGCGGTGTTTGGGTTAGTATAAGAACAAAAAGAAAAAATCAACTAAAATTTGGGGAAATTGCAAGAGAAAATCATGCATAAACTATAGCCATCTACTCCTCGAAGCTTAAATGTTGCTCGTCTCGAGTAACTTAGCAATAAAAACAAACAGAGAGATGGATCAAATAAGATACTTTACTAGTTAAAGTAGACATGCCATTTCCCTTCTCTCATGCAACCTTAAATAATACAATAATAACATTTTCTTGGTTGCAACATAATATCTCGCTTCCTATCCACACAATAGAATATTAGCAGAAGTGTACTTTTCATAGTAATAGTTTCAAATCTTTAGCTAGGCCGCGAGGTATTATCAAAAGATCCTCTCTTATGTGAGGCTGAAAACATTGCTTGGATCAAATAGGTGAACTATTCTGTTGTTAAATAATCAAGTTAAAGCATATACTTTAATTTTCTCCTCCAGTTTCCAAGCTCAACCTACTAACCGGCTCACAGAGAAAATAGGTGAACTATGCTTGGTGTTATCATAATCGGGATATTTAGACCAATTATATTGCATGATGTAATGTTGGAGAACAATAGTCATCTTGCCACTCAAAACCGAGATGTGAGAGTCAGAAGGTTGAGATGGGTAATTATAACTTTTCTATTACAAGAACCTTTCCACTCATAACCGATATCCAGGATTTCCCCTGGTAGATCATTTGTTGGCCATAGGAGTAGTCAACCCACATTTCTCGTTGGTCAACAGAGTGGTGGTCTAAGAAAAAATTAAATTGAGTACCCATGAGCTCTCAAAAGATCATTCGTTGAAGTTGGCTTTCATATTTTAACACCTAGAAATTCACAAGTACTTAGGGAAATTTAACAGATACAATTCAATCTTCTAACATAACAGCGTGGAGCATAAATCAAAGCGATACTTCAACAATGATAAGAAATATTATTTTCTTTCTTCCTCAGCTCGTACATTTGTTTGCAAAAGATACTAGTTGGATTTTTCAAACTCTATACAATGCATCATTAATCAAGTTAAAACTCTATACAATGAGTCTTAGGGTTCCCTCGGGGTCAGGGGGCCAAAGATTACCCCTAGAGGTGGGCCAGGGTGGCCACACCCCTAGGTGGCGCGGCCAGGGGGAGGGCGCGCCAGCCCTAGGTGTGGGCCCCTGGTGGCCCCCCTCTAGGTCTCCTCTTTGGTGTGTTCCTCATCTGGACTTTTAGGTACCCCCGAATGTCCCCCTTCTTCTTCTGATCTTCTGAAATATTTTATCTCGACGGTGCTTTTTCCATCAGATTTCTGGTCCCAAAAATTATATATCATGCAAAAAAAGATAAAATAACATAAAAGGTGCATCATAACATGAAATATATCGATGAATAACAGAAAATTATGATATAAAATAGTGATGCAAAATGGACGTATCAACTCCCCCAAGCTTATACCTCGCTTGTCCCCAAGCGAAACTGAATTCAGAAAACATGACCACAGGTTTATGGAGTGAAGAGTCGATAAATAAAATATGGACAAGAAGCGTCACATTTACCTATGCACCAATCATTACAGACAACAACTTCCTCTCATATAACTTAATTTGAAACAAGTAAAGGGAGTCACAAACAACGATACAAAAGAGAGAATCAAAATTGGTAATGGCAAACTTTGTTCTTGGTTAGAGAACATTTAATGAAATTATACTTATCTTTGGTGAAGTCTTCATAACAAGGTTTATATTGTAGACCTTAACATGTTTAATTGTAACAACTCTTTTTCAGTGATTCATAGTTTTTAAAGTAATATTCATTCAGATAATAAAGCATGTGCTAAACAAACAAGGATAGAAAACATGATTGAATAAATCAACATATAGATGATGAGAACACAACAACTCAAATGCTTGTTGGAGAAAGAAAGAAATGGGTTTACTGACTCAACATAAAAGTAAAAGATAGGCCCTTCACAGAGGGAAGCATTCACCACTCATGTGCTAGAGCTTTTATTTTAATAAACAAAGGTATAAAATGCATGACACTCCTCCCATCCATCTTACACAAACCATGGCTAACCGAATCCTCGGGTGCTTGCCAACAATCACAAACCATGGAGGAGTGTCTAAATTTTGAGAAGTGTATATTTATGTCAACGAATGGCAAACAGAAAATACAGTACGTCACAAGCCAACTAGACTCACAAGAGCGGCTCCCATAGTGAAGGACGCAACTGGTGTAGAAGGTCATCCCTCTTTCTCTTTTGTTTACACAATTATGCTTTGACTGATAAATCAGGGGCAAAAAGAGTGAAGAGAATTTGTATTATTATTTGGGGTTGGCAACCCCGCTGCCATCTCTTCTAGCATTTTGATAAGCGGATGAAGCCACTGGTCCAGGTGTGTGAGTCCAGTCAACAAGCGAGATAAAGATTCTCTATTTGCGTCCTCATGAACTAAAACAGGAACAGAAAACAAGAGTAATTTGAAAGTTTTAAAGGTAGCACATGAGCAATTTACTTGGAGTGGCGGCGAAATACCACACGTAGCTAGGTATGGTGGACACAAATGGCAAGGTTTTGGGTTTAAGGTTTGGATGCACGAGAAGCATTCCCTCTCAGTACAGGTTTTTTGGCTAGCAAGGTTGGGTCGCAAGCATAGGAGTTGAAGGAAAACAAACAAATATACACATGATGAAACCAATCATGCAATCTTCATTGAAAGCACAAATGATCTTAACTTGTGAATACTAAGTTTATGAGCTAATAGGAAAATTCCTCTTTCTTATACTAGCAACTCCAATTATTATTTCTGCTAACCCAAGTTAAGTTTGCCAAAACCAACTAGATTAACTTGATGATCTCTAGAGTGATACCAAGTACTAATAACAAGCTAAACCATATGACAGGAGTTGAAAACTGAAATAATTTGCATAGAAAGTAGATGATGAAACTTCTCATTAATATTTCAAACCGGCAACTCACACCAACGGATACAACGATAACCAACTAGGGAGAGACACTTACATGCTGCAAACCATCCTATATGATAACCTCTCTACTCATGATATGACTCTACTAAAAAAGTAAGAAGACGAAAGATAGTGATGTGATACCGCGGCACTCCCCCCAAGCTTGGAACAAGACGAGGGGATGCCAAAACCAATGATGAATCAATTCTTCTGTGGTGGGTGATCCTTCTCATCCTCGGTCTTCCAAGGTAAAGGCTCTCCATCCACAAATGACGTCCTGGTCTCCATCATCCTGAAACTAGCAGCAACGCTTATACGTTTAAACATGTTCTCGTATTCACAGTTCTGGTTCTACACGTCATATAGTTGTGCTGGCAGATCATTGGTGATCTTGTTGAGTGAGAGAATCTCCCCCCAAAGATTCAAATTCTCCCTCTTGTATTCAGCAATATGGTATGTCTTTATCCTGTCGATGATCTCAACTTCACGCTCTGCCATCTTTTTGTACTTGAAAACTTCTTGCTCCAGTTCTTCCATCCTAGCTTCCAGACTGCCTTCTCCTTGAGGGCCCCGACCATCTTCAATCTGCACCTTCCCGTTCTTGAGCAGCAATTCCTTGGGATGCATCTTCAACTCGTTCAAGTACGGGTTGACGACGTTCTCAAAGAAACTGTCTTTGGGAAATCCAGGAGAAGCCATTGATGCTCTAGATCTGAAGATGTAACCTGGCAGAAACAACTCGAAACAGAAAGACGACGAGAAAACGATATACTGACCTCGGGGGTCCAGGGGATTATATAGCGAAAAGTTTCATAACGAAAGGAAAGTCCATGTCAAAAACAAGTCGGAGAGGGGCTCCGGGGCGCCTACACCTAGGGATGGTGCGGCCAGAGGTGGGCCAGCGCCACCCTATGGTGTGGAGCCTCCGGGCTCCGTCTCCCTCTCGTTTCCGGCTAATAATTTTCATATTTTCCAAAAACAACAAAAATATAAGTTGGAAGATGTTTCGGGAACATTTTCTTACCAAAACTGTTACCTATTCGAAAAATGACTCTACAGTTTCTGAAATATGCTTCCTAATGAACTCCTCCGGGATCATGGCTTGAATACAATCAACATTTTCATTATAAGGATCTCCGGAGATATAACGCTTGAGTCTTTGACCATTCACCACATGTGAAGAGTTGTCTTCAAGGGAAACAATTTTAATTGCCCCAGAACGATATACCTCTTCGATAACAAAAGGTCCTTCCCATCTCGAGAGTAATTTTCCTGCAAAAAATCTGAGATGAGACCTATACAACAACACTTTCTCACCAACATGAAATTCTCTTTTAATAATTCTCTTATCATGCCACTATTTAACTTTCTCTTTAAAGATCTTAGCATTTTCATATGCTTCACTCCTCCATTCATCTAGAGAACGTAAGTCAAGCAGCCTTTTCTCATCAGCGAGTTTAAAATATCTATTTAGGTCTTTCACTGCCCAATAAGCTTTGTGTTCTAATTCTAGGGGCAAGTGACAAGCTTTTCCGTAAACCATTTTATAAGTAGACATGCCCATGGGATTTTTGTAAGCAGTTTTATAAGCCCACAAAGCATCATTTAATTTCTTAGCCCAATTTTTCCTAGATTTGTTAACAGTCTTTTCCAAGATAGATTTGATTTATCTATTTGATAATTCTACTTGCCCACTGGTTTGAGGATGATAGGATGAAGAAATTCTATGATTGACATCATATTTAGCAAGGGTTTTTCTAAAACCACCATGAATAAAATGAGAACCCCCATCAGTCATAAGATATCTAGGTACACCAAACCTAGGGAAAATAATGTCTTTAAGCATTTTTAAAGAGGTTTCACCATCAGAACTTTTAGTAGGTATAGCTTCTACCCATTTAGTAACATAATCAACAACAACAAGAATATGAGTATAGCCTTTTGAAGGAGGGAAAGGACCCATAAAGTCAAAACCCCAACAATCAAACGATTCAATAACAAGAGAATAATTCATAGGCATTTCATTACGTCTAGAAATATTTCCAACCCTTTGACATTGATCACAAGATAAAACAAATTTTCTAGCATCTTTAAAGAGAGTAGGACAAAAAACCTGATTGTAGAACTTTATGCGCAGTTCTATCTCCAGTGTGATGTCCTCCATAAGCACTACTATGACATTTTCTCAATATCTCCTGTTGTTCATTTTCACGAACACATCTTCTCATAATACCATCAACACCTTCTTTATATAAGTGTGGGTCATCCCAAAAATAATGCCTCAAATCATAGAAGAATTTTCTTCTTTGTTGACCTGTAAAGGTAGGAGGCAAATACTTCGAAACAATAAAGTTAGCATAATCAACATACCATGGACTCTCATGAGAGCTCACTTTTATTGCAGCTAACTGTTCATTAGGAAAACTATCATTAACAAGAATAGGGTCATCAGGGATATTTTCTAATCTAGACAGATTATCAGCAACAAAATTTTCAGCACCCTTCCTATCCACAATATGTAAATCAAACTCTTTTAAGAGAAGCACCCATCTAATAAGCCTAGTCTCAGCATCTTTCTTTTCCATAAAGTACTTAATAGCAGCATGATCAGTATGAATATTAACTTCAGAATCAACAATATACTGCCTAAATTTATCACAAGCAAAAACTGCAGCTAGGAATTCTTTCTCAGTGGTAGCATAATTGTTTTGAGCAGCATCAAGACTTTTACTAGCATAATGAATAACATTTAACTTCTTATCTACTCGTTGTCCAAGAACATCACCTGTAGCATAATCACTGGCATCACACATAATTTCAAATGGTAAGTTCCAATCAGGTGGTTGAACAATAGGGGCAGATATTAAAGCCTTCTTTAAAATTTCAAAAGCATCTTTACAATCTTCATCAAAAACAAATGGTACATCTTTTTGAAGAAGATTAGTAAGAGGTTTTGATATTTTAGAGAAATCTTTAATAAACCTTCTATAGAAACCAGCATGACCAAGAATACTACGAATACCTTTAATATCCCTAGGACATGGCATTTTCTCAATAGCTTCAACTTTAGCTCTATCAACTTCAATACCTCTTTTAGAGATTTTATGTCCAAGAACAATTCCTTCATTAACCATAAAATGGCATTTCTCCCGGTTAAGAACAAGATTAGTTTCCTCACATCTCTGCAAAACTTTGTCAAGATTCTGCAAACAATTATCAAAAGAAGTTCCATAGACGGAGAAACCATCCATGAAAACTTCCACAATTTCTTCACAAAAACCATGAAAGATAGCAGACATGCATCTTTGAAAAGTAGCAGGAGCATTACATAAACCAAAAGGCATACGTCTATAAGCATAGGTTCTAGAAGGACAAGTGAAAGTTGTTTTCTCTTGATCAAGCTTTTTAACAGCAATTTGAGAAAACCTAGAATAACCATCAAGAAAGCAGAAATGAGTTTTGTTAGACAACGTTTCTAACATTTGATCAATAAAAGGCAAAGGATAATGATCTTTCTTAGTGACTTTGTTAACCTTCCTAAAATCAATGCACATCCTATAATCAACTACTACTCTTTGAGGAATAAGTTCATTTTTTTCATTTGGCACCATAGTCATCCCTCCTTTCTTAGGGACACAATGCACATGACTAACCCATCTACTATCAGCAACAGGATAAATAATACCAGCGTCAAGGAGTTTCAATACCTCATTTCTTACCACATCCTTCATCTTAGGATTTAAACGGCGTTGATGCTCAACAACTGGCTTTGCATCAGGTTCAATATTAATAGCATGCTGACAAATAGCAGGAGAAATCCCCTTCAAATCATCAAGAGTATAACCAATAGCACCTCTATGTATCTTCAATATCCCCAATAATATCTCCTCTTCTTTATCAAAAAGTTGAGAACTAATAATAACATGATATAATTTCTTATCATCAATATGAGCATATTTAAGATTATCTGGCAAAGGCTTTGAATAAAAAACATGATCTTCCTTGGGTGGTAATGTTGTACCCAAGTATTCCGCAGGTAAATTATGTTTTAGCATTGCTGGCTGATGTAGGAAAATCTCATCAATTTCATTTCTTTCTTCCATAAAGACATCACTTTCATGGTCTTCCATGTATTGCTGCAAAGGATTGTTAGGAGCAAGAGCAATAGCAGCCAATTGTTCAACTTTATAATTTTCATTAGGCAGTTCAGCTTCATAAGGTGCTTCTATCAAATTTGGAGAAATTAAATGCATAAGACTCTCCATCAAACTTTGTAAGAATTTTATCCTTTTTACAATCGATAACAGCACCACAAGTATTTAAGAAAGGTTTACCAAATATAATAGGACAAGTATCACTAGCAGAAGTGCCTAGTACTAGAAAATCAGCAGGATACTTAGTTTTACCACACAAGACCTCTACATCTCTAACAATACCAATTGGAGAAATAGTTTCCCTATTAGAAATTTGAATAATCACATCAATGTCTTCAAGTTCACAAGAACCAATTTCATGCATAATTTCTTTATAAAGCTCATAAGGAATAGCACTAGAACTAGCACCAATATCACATAAACCATAATAACAATGATCACCTATCCTAACAGATAGCACAGGAACACTAGGTTTCCTAGATTTACTAGGATGAGAGACAATATTAGAAGCATCTTCACAAAATATAATGTGTCCCTCTTCTACATTTTAAGAAACAAGGTCCTTTACTATTGTTACTGTAGGTTCTACAGTTATTTGTTTCTCAGGTTCTATAGGTTTCCTTGCACTTTTATTAACCACACTAGCTAACAAAGAGAGTTCTTTTACCTTAGCAGGGAAAGGCATTTTCTCAATATAAGGTTCAGGCACAATAGAATCAACAGTATGAACTTCTATATCTCTAGTAGGAACACAATTAACAGTATATTTATAAGGTGCATGGTACTTGTCCCATTCCTTTTTAGGAATCTCAAAATAAGAAGCAAAATCCTTATATAAGTTTGCAATAACTTGAGAATGAAGACCATAAGCAGTACTAACATTATGAAAATCCTCAGATGACATAAAGGTTTTAATGCATTCATAGTCATAATTTATACCTGACTTTCTACCTTCGTCATTCTCCCATGCTTCAGTGTTTTCTTGAATACGGTCAAGAAGATCTCATTTAGCTTCATCCTTCATACGTGTAAATGATCCAGAACAAGAAGCATCCAATAAATCCTTATCATGAAGAGGAAGCCTTGCATAGAAATTATTAATAACAAGATTACTGGGGAGCTCATGAATGGGGCATTTGAGCATTAGTAACTTCAATATCCCCCATGCTTGGGCAATACTCTCTCTGTTATGAGGCCAAAAATTATATATATAATTCCGATCTCTATGGATTTCACTTGGAGGATAGAATTTAGAATAAAACAGAGTACAATTTCCTCCCATTCAATAGTCTAGCTATTTTTCAGCGGTTTGAACCATTCAGAGGCTGACATAGAGAATAATTTCCTCTTCACTTGGATAATTGTAATACCTGCACACTTGAACAACTCGCATAATTCATGTAGAAAGAACAAATTATCACCAGGATGGACATTTCCATCCCCTGAATAGCAGTTATCCATAACATGTTTAACAATCTTTATAGGTATTTTATAGGGATCCATATCATCATGCAGTGGGTCACTTACTACCCTAGTAGTGGCAGGAGTGCCCGCAGATAGGGACTCAAAAGGAGTTCCACACATAGTGTAATAAAGCACTAGACAGAAATAAAAAACAACACTTGCAACAAAAGCTTCCTTTATCAATTCCGCTTCCCAATAGCGCTTCAATCCCCGGCAATGGCGCCAGAAAATAGTCTTGATGACCCACAAGTATAGGGGGTGTATCGTAGTACTTTCGATAAATAAGAGTGTCAAACCCAACGAGGAGCAGAAGGTGTTGACAAGCAGTTTCGATGAAGGAATAACTGTAAATACTGGAAAACATATTTGTAGGTTTTTTTGATATTGCAGATAAATAAAGTACAAGTAAATAAAATGCAGTAATAATAATTGCAGCGAGTGTCCCAATCCTTTCTTCAGCAAAGGAAAAGCCGGTGAGTTTATTTATGATTAACAAACGTTCTCGAGGACACACGGGAGGTTTCTGTCATGTGCTTTTGTTCCATGCAGCTGAATAAATTTGCTGTTTTGAGGAGTGTTGTGTGGGTGAATCTATTCTAATGTACCATACCATCAAATACTAATACATACTTGTTATTATACCCCTTGCAAGCATCCGCAACTACAAGAAAGTAATTAAGAAATAAATCTAACCACAGCTTTAAACTCCGGGATCCTACGCTCCCTCGTGTAAAGGTTTCCTAACGGGGTCTAGGTTTCTGTCACTCCGTCAACCCCAAAATTAGTAGCCAAATACACGATGCATTCCCCTAGGCCCATAAATGGTGAAGTATCATGTAGTTGACGTTCACATGACACCACTAGAAGAATAACACCACAACTTAAATATCAAACATTAATATTATTCAACATTACTTCACTACTAACAACTTGACTTCTCCCATGTCCTCAAGAACAACACGAACTACTCACAGCACATCATATGGATCATAATAAGAGGTGATATAATGGATGATAACAATCTGGTCATAAAGTGCAAAAATCGATAAATCTCACAAGCATCAACTACTAACAAGTAATCCACACCGGGAGAGAGATCTAATGCAAAACAACGATACAAGCCCCTAATTGTTACAGCAGGATGAAGGTGGATGATGAGGGTGGTGGTGTTGTTGGTGATGATGATGATGATGACGATCTTGATGATGCCCGGAGTGATGTCGGTGACGATGGCGGTGATTTCCCTCTCCGGAGAGATTTTTTTCCCCGGCAGATTTCTCCCTGGCAGAGAGCTTTTCTCTCTCGGGTGTTTTCCGCCTTGAGGCGACGGCGGAATAATTCTTTGAGGATGGAATGAGGCTTAGGGTTCCCTCGGGGTCAGGGGGCCAAAGATGACCACCGAAGGTGGGCCAGGGTGGCCACACCCCTAGGTGGCGCGGCCAGGAAGAGGGCGCGCCAGCCCTAGGTGTGGGCCCCTGGTGGCCCCCCTCTAGCTCTCCTCTTGGTTGTGTTCCTCCTCTGGACTTTTAGGAACCCCCGGATGTCCCCCTTCTTCTTCTGATCTTCTGAAATATGGTATCTCGACGGTGCTTTTTCCATCAGCTTTCTGGTCCAGGTGTTTATTCTCCCAAAAATTATAAATCATGCAAAATAAGATAAAATAACATAAGAGATGCATCATAACATGAAATATATCGATGAATAACAGAAAATTATGATATAAAATAGTTATGCAAAATGGGCGTATCATGGCCCCCTCCTGGCCCCTCTCCGGGGCTCCTTCTGGCTCCGGGGGTCTTCGGGTGTTTTAAGGTCTTCGGGATCTTGTCTTGGCATTTTCCCGAAAGTTGATTTTTCTACATAAAAATGAGACACCAAGGTAATTCGGCTGAAAACAGCGTTAGTCCGTGTTAGTGGTATCCAAAACTCACAAGTTTAGAGGAAAACAATAAGAAAAGTGTTCGGAAAAGGAGATACGTTTTGGACGTATCAACTCCCCCAAGCTTAGCTTATTGCTTGTCCTCAAGCAATACAGTGACAACTGAGTGCAATAGAAGACTTTTACGAACACATTTGTTTCATATGATCTAAATATACTCACTATATGATCAAGTGCTGAGGCAATTCATAATAAGATGTAGGCAAGATAAAAGTCAACTAGCAGCTATGCAAACCATTAAGAGATGCCAACAAACTAATAATAAACAACATGATGTAAATCAATCCGCAGTATTGCAATGCTCATAATAGGGTATGATAAAATGTACTCGGTTGTCCTTAATAATGGAGAAAAACATAAATGCTAGGTCACCTCTGAAGTTCAAATGAAGACTAGAAATAAAGATATCAAAGATACAAGCATCAAAGTTATACCACTATCAACTGTGTTTTGGGAGAAGCACATTACACTAAGAATGACAGCCATTCTCTCAAGAAGGTGCATAAAGCGAGAAGGTGAAGTCTCAACATAAAATTAAAAGAAAGGCCCTTCGCAAAGGGGCAGGGATTAACTCATGTGCTAGAGCTTTTTATTTTATTAAATATAGGTATTGAAAACATTTTTAAGAGAGGTGTATGCTTATGTCAACAAATGGTAAACAGATAATACAGTACGTCACAAGCCAACTAGACTTCACAAGAGAGGCTCCCATAGAAGGATGCATCTAGGTAGAAGGTCATCCCTCTTTCTCTTTTGTTTACACAATTATGCTTTGACTGATAAATCAGGGGCAGAAATAGTGAAGAGAATTTGTTGTATTAATTTGGGGCTAGGCACCCCGCTGCCGGCTCTTCTATCATTTGGATAAGCGGATGAAGCCACTAGTCCAAGGTGTGAAATCCAATCAATAAGTGGGAGAAAGATTCTCTATTTACGTCCTCATGAGCTAAAACAGGGTCACACAACAGGAATAATTTTTCGAAGGTTTTAAAGGTAGCACACGAGAAATTTACTTGGAGTGGCGGTTAAATACCACATATATAGGTAGGTACGGTGGACACATTTGGCAAACTTTGGTTTTTGGTAGTTGGATGCATGAGTAGAGCTCATACTCAATACAGGTGAAGGCTAGCAATAGACAGGGAGCGACAATCAAGAGAGCAACAACTGTCATAATCATGCTTGCGACAAAACAAAATTAACAGGGGCATAAAAATAATAAAAATACTCTGACGCAAAATAAATCATCGAGGCTTAATTGACTTTTTGTTTTCAGTCATAGCATGCGTGAGCATGTGCCAACTCGATTCAAGTGAAACAATCAGAAGGAGATACCACAATGTCATACCTATGAATAAAACAACGCAAGCAAACATTCATACGACATGATATCTTATATTAATAAGTTGGAACTAAACACGCGAGAGAACGAACTACTAAGCATCAATTAAATAACATACACCTTACATAAACGAACTAAGCATGTTCACATGGATGAGTATATGTACAAAAATAAAACAAATAGAGTTTGTGCCAGCCTCTCACCACAACTTGAATTGTCGTAAATCATCATTATTGCTCTTCAATTGTGGATTGAATAATATAGAATGATAACCAGGCTCCAATGGAGACATGGAAGTCCGGTGAACTCTGCAACAAACTTTACAAAACCAAAGAAGAACAACAAATATTTTTGGGTTTTCGAATTTAAAACAAGAACAAAAGAAAACAAGCAAACAAAGCAAAATATTTTCGGATTTTTGAATACTAAACCGAAACGAGAAAAGAAAGAAAACCCACAAAAGGAACTAAAGAAGCAAACAAAGAGAAACAACAGAAATATTTTTGGTCTTTTTGAGTTTTGGAAAGCAAGAACAAAACGATAAAACAAAAAGAAACAAAGGAAGCGAAAGAAAATGAAAACGAACGAAATAAACAAAAACATGGTTATTAAAAGAACCGAATAAACATGATATAAAGATGAGTGTTATGTCGGTATACGTCCCCCCAAGCTTAGGCTTTTGGCTCCTCTTAATCACATTATATCACCCTCTTCTCTTGACCCACGAAAACTTCCTTCACACCATACTCAAAGTAATTCGCATTAGAGGGTTAGTGCACAATCAAAAAATCATGGGTTATGCAAGTTCACAAGTGATATTGATTCTTTTAAACATTAGCTACATCCACTGATATTTCGTGAAGCAAAGAAATCCACTCGACATAGTAAAAGAGCAAATGCAAGAAAAATGGTAGAATCTGCCAAAACCAGAACAGTCTGTAAAGACGAATTTTTTCGAGGCACTAAAGTTGCTCAGATCAAAAAACGTAAGGAACTAAAAGGTTTCGGAATTAGCCGAGGAATAAGCACAAAAAGTTTCAGGTCATTTTGATCTTTCTGTGAATTATACAATTTTTTATGGTGGACAGCAGAAATCTATTTCCTGCGCAGAACCAAAACCAACTCCAACTTTCGCTAGAAACTTTACTTGGCACAACTAAAACATGAAAATAAAGATACAAAGGATTTGGTACCGAAATATACAACCCCTTGACTCAAAGAAAACAGAGAAAACAAAGGTGGAAGTGTCAAAAACAAAAATATGGATGGTGAAAACATGCATAACCATAGTAATCACGATGAAAACATGAGGAAAACATGATTATACTAAAGTAGCAAGGTGATAACAGAAGTAAACATGGTGAAAATATAATGGGGAGGGTGAAAACATAGTGAAAACATTGTCCTCTTCAATCCAAATCATTTTGTTAACAAGGGTGATCAAGTCTTGTTACCAGAAGAATTTTTATATGAAGCAAAACTTTGCATATCACTAAATAATTATGTTACCTCAACCTTGATAGACATAGTCCCAATCATAATAATTTCATATTCTTTTGGTGGAACTGGAATGGGACAATAAAATTCTCCTATCTTGATGATCTCAATATTTTCAATTGAATTTAAACCATATCTTCTATCAATCTTCTTGGGAAAATTAACAGTATGCTCTTAATCATTAACATTAAAAGTTACTTTTCCTTGATTGCAATCAATAACAGCCCCTGCAGTGTTAATAAAAGGTCTCCCAAGAATAATAGACATATTATCATCTTCAGGAATTTCCAACACAACAAAGTCAGTTAATATCAAACAACTAGTGGCAACTTGAAGAAGAACATTCTCACATATACCAACAGGAATAGCAGTAGATTTATCATCCATTTCCAAAGACATATCAGTATGTATCAATTTTTCAAGAGAGAGTCTCTTATAAAAAGAGAAAGGCATAACACTAAATCCAGCTCACAAGTCACATAAAGAAGTAAATGGCACCGAGGGTCCCACAACTTGTCGCGTGCGTGCACTTATGTCACTTAACTTGTAAAACGGATTTTTCAGTCACACAACTTACCAAGTGCGTGCACACATGGTCGGTTTCCGGTTTGTTGAATAGTTTTTTACCGAAAGTGGTTGTTACGTTTGCGAATACCCCCTGAATTTAATGCATACCCACAACCTGTCCTCGACTGGCAAATGAGCCCGACCTGTCAGCGAGATAGAGTAAATAAGACGATAAAAAATTCTGCCAGAGAGGGGATTCAAAGTCAACACCTCTGGTGAGAGCAGCGTATCAGCTAGCCACTGGGCACTACTAGTGTTTGCGTATAATTATTAGACGTCGCTTATATATAGGACAAAACAAAAACTGTCATTGAAAGAGTAATTAGCAAGCATAGTGGAAATTTTCTCATTAGGAATCTTCCTTTTGTAAGATACAATATCTTTCATATATTTAGAATAAGGAGCCAGTTTAATAGCATCATTCATAGGGATTTGATAAAACAGAGGTTTCATCCACTCACAAAACTTGTTATAATGTTCTTATTCCTTTGATTTATGTTTTTATTAGGAAAAGGCATTGTTTTTTCTACCCAAGGCTCTCTTTCATTACCATATTTATTATCAATGAAATCCTCCTTAGTATGCTTTGCAGTTTTAGTTTGCTTTTTAGGTTCAGCTACAGTTTCTTCTTAATCAGAAGCATCACTTTTATCATTACCACTTTCAGTTTCAGCATCAGAAATAGATATACTATTAGGATCTTTAGCAGGTTCAGGAGATTCTACAACATTTTTATGTCTCTTCTTCTTTTTCTTAGAAGGAGAACTATTGTTTTTAGGTTGCTGAGAATCTTGTTCAATTATTTTAGGATGTCCTTCAGAATACAAGGGGTCCTGAGTAGAAACACCACTCCTAGTAATTATTTCACAAACATGTTTATCTCTAGAAGCATTAGCTAGCATATCTATTTGCACTTTAGTAAGTTGATCAATTTGAGTTTGAACCGTATGAAAATGTTTAGCAAGCATTTTAACATCATCAGAGGTTCTTTTAATAATACCATGCAAATTATCAATAGCTCTAGAGTTTTCCATAAGATTGTGTTGCACTCTCATATTAAAGTTGTCTTGCTTAACAACATTTATTATCAAATTCATCTAAGCATTGATCAGGTGGTTTAGAGTAGGGAATATCTCTATTATCAAAGTATTGGAGAGAGTGTACCTCAACAGTTGATGGATGAGGAATAGGCATACCTAATTCTTCTATAGGAGGTAAATTCTTCAAATCTTCAGATTTAATACCCCTCTCTTTAAGAGATTTCTTGGCTTCCTTCATCACTTCATCATTTAATTCAATCATCCCTCTCTTATTGGGTGTTGGTATTGGTGTTAGCTCTGGTGTAGGTGTAGGCTAAGGTATATTCCAATCATTATTATTTTTGGATATTTTAGCCATTAATTCCTCATCTTCTTCTCGAGTTCTTTTCCTGAAAAGACAACCAGCACAACTATCCAGGTATGTCCTAGATTCAATAGTTAGTCCATTATAAAATATATCTAGGAGCTCATTTTTAGGTAATGGATATCCAGGGCTAGCTCTTATCAAAGAACAAAACCTTGTCCAAGATTCAGGCAAATTTTCTCCTTCAATTTGCTCAAAGTTAAAGATATCCTGCACAACAGCATGTTGGGCACTAGCGGGAAAATATTTTTGAAAGAAAGCATTAACCAAATCCATAGGATTAGTAATAGATCGAGGTGACAGATTGTTAAAACTAGTTTTAGCTTCATATTTCAATGGGAAAGGGAAGATCTTGGCAACAAAGTAAGTACGCAGTTTAGTATCATCAGAAAATAAACTACTCAAAGATGAAAACTCATTCATGTGGTCCATAGCACTTTTACATTCAGTTTCACAAAAAGGTTCCTTCTCAACAATAGATATGTAAGATAAATATAGAGAGAAATCATAATCCTTGTCTCTAATGTGTATGGGAGATGTGGCAAACTTAACATCGAGAGAAGATTTATATTTCACAGCATGTCTTGCAAGAAGACTCTTAAGAGCACTTGCACCAGTAGTAGCCCGAGCTTATTCAATAAAGTCATCATTAAGTTCAATATAGGTTTCATCAAGATCATCAATAGACTCAGGTGAATTAACAGGTGTACCAATATTTCAACAAGAATTTCAGCATTTTCTATTTGTTTAGATTTAGCAATGGTAGCATCTAGGAAAGGACCTAGAGAACCAATATAATCAAGCACAGTAGAAGCGTCATCGAAACTATCAAAAGCATTTTCAGACTCAACAGAAGTAATAGTACGTGTAGCATGTGCTGGAGTAAGAAGCTTACTCATAACAGACGGTGAATCAAGAGCAACATAGGTGTTCAGAGTTGTACCTCTCCTTGTAGTGGATGGTAATATAGGAACTTTTCCATCACGAGTCTTGACCATGATGAATGGATTCCGGAAAAAATATCACGATCAAGTGAGAAGATAAATAAATCTATGCTCCCCGACAACGGCGCCATAAAATAGTCTTGATGACCCACAAGTATAGGGGATCGCAATGGTCTTCGAGGGAAGCAAAACCCAAGTTTATTGATTCGACACAAGGGGAGCCAAATAATATTTATAAGCCTTAACAACTGAGTTGTCAATTCAGCTGCACCTGAAAGTAGACTTGCTCGCAAAAATTTATCAGTGGTAACAGTTTTATAGTAGCAGTCCTAGTAAAATAACAACAGTAGTAAAATAGTAAGAGAAGTAGCAATCGCAGGAAACAACAGGGTGGGAGTACCATAGGAATAGAGGGAATGGATGAACAAGCATTGCATGGATAACATAGGTCATGTAATAATCTAAACATGGGCATTGCAGATAATAATAGTAAAGCATCCAACTTCTAGGCAAACCATAGGCATGTGTTCCAATATAGTCATACGTGCTGGCAATGAGAAACTAGCACAACATCTTTTGTCCTACCAGCCCGTGGCAGCGGGGCCTCTAGGGAAACTACTAGTAATTAAGGTGCTCCTTGTACGAAATCACCGGAGCAAAGCATTTACACTCCGTGAGCACACGTGATCCTCACATCACAGCCATCCCCTCCGGTTGTCCCAATTTCTGTCACTTTGGGGCCTCGGGTTCCGAACAATAACATGTGTAAACAACTTGCAGATATGATCAAGAAACATAATTATACTCATGAAACAATAACATGTTCGATCATGGCACTCGGGCACTAGTGACAAGCATTAAGCATAACAAGTTGCAACAACGGTAGAAAACACTAACAATGGATACTAGGTACTATGCCCTAAGAATCTAGCATTACTACATGATCGATCTCATCCAATCCCATCCATCCCTTTCAGCCTACAGTTGTGTTTACTCACGCATGGACGGGGAATCATGGATGGTTGATGGAGAAGAGGTGGCGGTGTCGATGGCGATGATCTCCTTCGAATCCCCGTCCCGGCAGGGCGCCAGAACAGGAAATTGTGATCCCCGAATTGAGTTTCCAGGTGGCGGAGGTGCTCTGTTGGGTTTCTGTGGAATATGATGAGCCCCTCGTGTTTTAGGTCTACGAGGGATATGTAGTCGAAAGGGGAACCCAAGGGGGTGCCTAGGGGCCCCACACCACCAGGCGGCGCGGCCAAGGGGGGCGCCCAGGGTGGTATGGCCCCCTCCTAGCCCCTCTCCAGGACTCCTTCTGGCTCTGGGGGTCCTCGGGTGTTTTAAGATCTTTGGGATCTTTTCTGGGTATTTTCCCAAAAGTTGATTTCTCTGCATAAAAACGATAGACCAAGGTAATTCTATTGAAAATAGCGTTAGTTCATGTTAGCGGTATCCAAAACTCACAAGTTTAGAGGAAAACAATAATAAAAGTCTTCGGAAAAGGAGATAAGTTTTGGACGTATCATCTCCCACTTGCACTAGAGTCAATAATACTGTAGTTAGTATGATGACATAACACCTATGGAATTCCGGTGTTACTCACACTTTGCACGTGGTACCTTACACCATTGTCTTTCACCTTTTGATCTTATCAACTTGTGATAAACTTGTGTTTGGATTTATTAGGAATTGGAATTGTGTGAACCTGGTTTTGTGGCAGCATTAATAAATCAAGCGTCTCCGAATGAATTATCATACCGTTGTTTGAAACCTCACTAAGTAGAATGAATTTTTATCCAATAACTTGCAATCTACAATGTCTTACGTTGTGTTGCAACTATCCATATAAATATACTGTAGAGACCGCTCACAATACTCTAACATTGATATTCATGCAACATATGGTATTATCAGTTCAAGAATCATAATCTGAATTGAAAATCAATAAATATTTGATTTCGTAATTCCACCACAAATACATATGTGAAGACTTCTCAAAATATTATTTGTAGCTATACAAAATCCACTGAGTTGTTTTACACTTAGTAATATTACCGTTGAATATTTATGTGAGAAACATCTCACCACGATATTCCTAGGTTTTCTTACAAACAATTAACTGCATGATAAAAACTGTTACTTAATTCTTTCTCCTTTATACCAGTTTGGCTAAATAATTTAATCAACAGAAATTACCGGTTCGTATGTGCTCCTTTTATGACTATGAGGTTGGTCAAATCACAAAATTATGATTTGATCTCAACCATTTATATTTTTCTCACCAATTACTATGAAGGCCATGTCTATTGTAAAATAGCATGTCATGTTCACTTTTGAGACAATATACTTTATCTCATAGTAATTCGAAATTTCTTTTAGAACTACACTTTGCACACCCAGCATATTCATGTTTAGTAAACTCCTTAATCTATCTCATTGATTATGAATTTGACACGACACTTTCTGATATTTCATTTAAAACCTTTTTAAAATCATTTCATGAGGAAACTTTCTTTCAATTAGGCCCAGCCAAATTAAAAGAACATAATCAGCTCCCACTGGATTTTAAGTCCGTTCGCTTTCTATAATGAAAAAGAATACCTTCTTGTTTCATTAATACGGCTAGCTTAATATTCATACTTGTAATATTTTAGATTACTCTAGTAATCCAAAATTAATTACATTTAGCAATTGAATTGCTAATTGATCGAATAACAACACCAAGCAATTGATATGATAAGTTTTGAACTCGTCATTGTCATTTATTCATCCTTGATAAACCATTTTAATCAAGACCAGCTTAATGAATATTAAATATTCATATCTATTTTTCCTGCTTAAATATTCATGTTTCTGTGATTTTAAAATCACTCCAACTTATTCACTAGATGAAATCTTGGAGTCAACATTAATATTTCCCTAATCATGGATTTATATGATAATCCAATATCATATATTTATGAGCACTATTATCTTGTTTGTTTTGTTTTAGACTTCATGGTCAATGTCTTGGAATTTTGATGACTATATCACAAGGTGAATATTACATCAAATTCCTCATATTTACTTTGTTAAATATTAAGTTCGAACTTTATTTATCACATACATAAATTCATGGATAGGGTGATGAATTGGAAACATTTGCATGTTGCCCCTTTCATTCAACCCTTCTCCACAGATTCACAATCTTAACATAATATAATTTTCACCTTTCTTTCATGAAGAAGACACTTTTCTTCTTATTCCTATGTGTTAAAACACTGGGATTTAAAATGGAAATATACTACCAATAAACATATTGGTTTTATGCAAAACCCTTTAATCAATTATGCATTATATTTGAGTAATATTGATTACCAGGAACTATCATTAAAATAACTCTAAGTTAATAAATTTCAAGGCTCCAACTTTAACAAACAAAATAATTTTATTTAGTGGGTTGGAAATTATTTTCGTTTCACACTTTTAATTATCACACCAAGACATTTCACAAAATTATAACATTGATTGAATCCTTGTCTCACAACTATTTTATTATCACGATAATTTTATCATGAGTAATTTTGGCCAAGAAAACTTTCTATGTTATAATTCTATGAAGTTCTTTCTACTTTAATCAAATTTCTTTGATTTCAGTTTTTGATTCAAAATATTCCCACTGACTTTTATGAAATACTGAAATTTCAATTATTTCATCTATTCCACTTCATCAATATGATTAACTTATCACATTGAGTCTTCAATGGAATTAAGTCAATTGAGAAAACATACATCCTTTATGTGAATTTCAAAATTCACAAGTGACTAGAACTTTATGGATTTTTAGCTTTATTAAATAATTTTTAGACAATATGTAAACCTTGACAAATCAATAAAATAATTATCTCCAATTATTTAACAAGCCACAAAACTATTACCTAAACTTAAGTATAAACGTACAACGGTGTCGCCTAGAGGGGGTGAATAGGCGATTAATATATTTTTGGTTAAGGCTTGCTAAATGCAAAAATATACTAGGTGTTTAAATTAACAAGCACACAACATAAATAAACTAGTCTCAACTAAGTGCACCAATGATATGTCATAAACGTATCCTTAATTTCTGATGTTCCGTGGTGTTTTCTTATTGTTTCCCACATGTTTGCTATACACTTTATGTCATTTTTATCGATTTTCTGGACTAACCTATTGACAAGATGTCACACAACTAGTTCCCTGTTTTCTGCTATTTTTTGTTTCAGAAAAGTTGTTTTGGAAATATTCTCGGAATTGGAAAATTCGAAGCCCGGAAGTCTTAGAATTCCCGAAGGTTCCACGGAGTCCCGAAGAGAACCAGAGGGGGGCCACAGGGGGCCCACACTATAGGGTGGCGCGCCCCCTGGTCGCGCCATGGGGTGGTGTGGGTCCCCCGGCCTCCACCGCCTTTTCGCTTTCTCCTATTTATACCCCCGAGATGTAAATTCTAAAAAGATCTGACTTCGTCCCGAAAAAAACCCGAGGCCGCCGTCATCGTCATCCCGAGATCGAGAGGGTTCTAGAGCTCTCCCCGGCACCCTGCCGGGAGGGGCATTCATCACCGGAGGGGTCTACACCACCATGCTCTCCTCTGAAGTGATGCGTGAGTAGTTCATCCCTGTACTACGGGTCCATAGCCGTAGCTAGATGGTTGTTCTCTCCACTTTGTACCTCATGTTTAGATCTCGTGAGCTTCCTCACATGATCGAGATCATCTTTATGTAATGCTACATGTTGTGTTTGTTGGGATCTGATGAATGTTGAATTCTATGTCTTCTGATTATGAATCTATCATGTTATCTTCATGCTTATGTTTATTATGATCTTGCATGCTCTCTGTTATTAGTAGATGCTCTGGCCAACTAGATGGTAGTAACTCCAAGAGGGAGTATTTTTGCTCGATAGTGGGTTCATGCCTACTTTGCATCCGTCCTCGAGGGACAGAACCGTGACGGATGGAGGGTGTGATGTTGCCATTAGGGAGAACACAATGGTGTTTAACTAGTTTACATTTTTTACATTACACACTTTGCTTACGGTGATAATTTGTTGCTTGCAACTTAATACCCAACGTGTGTTCGGATCATATTCGGAGGGTGGATTATTAGACATAGATTCAGTTGGATGACGGTCTATGTATTTTGTTGTAATGCCCGCATGAATAACATAGTAATCTTTATGTCTTGCATATGCACTACAGTGTAGCCTTCATTTATGTCAATTGCCTAGCTGTAATTTGTTCACCACGCATGTTATTTATCTTTCACGGAGAGACAACACTAGTGAACTGTGGACCCTGGTCCATTTTCTCATTCTGATAATACACACACTACTTTCGTACTTCGTTCATACTGCTGCTACTGCTTTCATACTATTTTCCACACCATATGTTTAAACTCTTTGTGTTCAGCAAAACCGGTGAGATTGAAAACCTCACTGCTTCGTTGGGGCAAAGTGATTTGACTGTGTTGTGTAGGTTCCACGTTGCTTCTGAACCGGTAGTGCGCCCTGCCATCTCAGCTGCTTCAGCCTTCTGAAGTTACTCCTTCCTCCTACTGGTCGATTAAACCTTGGTTTCTTTCTGAGGGAAAACTGCTGTTGTGCTCATCATATCTTCCTCTTGGGGTTTCCCAACGAGTGCAAGACCTGCACCATCAAGCTATTTTCTGGCGCCGTTGCTGGGGAGGAAGATAATTTCTGCAAGGAGAGTCTCTCACTTCCAATCTCTTTACTTTTTTTTTTCTTTGTTCATTTTATTTTATCTTGTTTGCTTCTCTTTATCAAAAAAAAACAAAAAAAATAGTTCTTATTCTAGCTGTAGTTTTATTCCTGTTTTTAGCCTTGCTAAAATGAGTGTTCCCGAGGTTGAAGTTCGTGCCTTTAAGCAACAAGGGGGAGAAATTTTTAAAGATGCTTGGTAGAGGATAAGTGATGCTCATCATAGATGCACTAAGAAATACTCCACCTTAATGCTTCTTTGGAATTTTTATGTCGGTATTACTAGCTGGTATAGGTATGTTCTAGACACTCTTACAGGCGATAATTGTCTGGGAACACCTGCTTTGGAAGCCTGTAATTTAATTGAAAGTTTAGTTGGAACACCACCTACTAAAGTTGTTAAAACTAAGATCACTTTGGATGATGTTATTAAAAATCTAAACTCTATGGAGAAAAATTTGCCAAGGTTCCTTGATAATGCTAGCAAAGTTAATGAATCAATAGTAAGTATCAACAAGAAAATCACTGTTTAGAAGCTAGCAATATCCATGATATTGAAAATATGAGGATTCCTAAATTAGAGGAGGATATGGAAACTTGAAGCTCAACCTTTTCTTATCTCAGGTTTAAAATAGAGAAACCTTCTGTGGGAAAACAGGAAAAAATTATGTATGTCCCCAAGGCACCTAAACTAAAATCCCCTAACGTGCTTAAATTTAATAAAACTTTTAGTGAAACTAAAAGTGATTTGCATGTTGAATAATCTTAAGTGGTGTCTAAGGTACCCATTGCTACAATGGGGGTTTTGGAGGAAATTATTGATTTGGATGTTTGTTCACTTGAAAATACTTGATTCCACTCTTCTGGGCCTAGCTAAAAGGCGTTAAAGAAAAGCACTTCTTGGGAGATAACCCATGGTTTTATTTTTGCTTTGTTTTTCTCTGTTTTCTTTGAGTCAAGGGGTTGTATACTTCCTTAGAAACTCCTTTGTATCTTTATTTTCGTGTTTTAGTAGTTCCAAGTAAGATTTCTGACAAGAGTTGGAGTTGGTTTTCGGATTTCTGCGCAGGAAAGGGATTTCAGCTGTCCACCGTAAAAAATTGTATAAATCATAGAAAAATCAGAATGACCTGAAATTTCTTGTTCTTATTACTAGGCTAATTCAGCAAATTTTTCGTTATTTAAGTTTTTAGATCTGACCAACGTAAGTGCCTAAAAAGTTCATCTTTACAGACTGTTCTGGTTTTGACAGATTCTGCCATTTTTCTTACATTTGCTCTTTTGCGATGTCAAGTGGATTTCTTTGCTTCATGAAACATCAGTGGCTGTAGGTAATGTTCAAAATTATCAATAGCACTTGTGCCATACAGAACCAATGGATTTTTTATTTTTTCACTAACTCTCTAATACGAATTACTCTTTGAGTGTGGTGTGAAGGAAGTTTTCAAGGGTCAAGAGAAGGGGTGATATATGTGATCAAGAAGAGTGCAAGGTCATAGCTTGGGGATGCCCCCGTTGTTCATCCAAGTATATTTTTAGAAGACTCGAGCATATAAGCTTGGGGATGCCCAAGGCATCCCCTTCTTCATCAACAATCTATCGGGTCACTTCTAGTGAAACTGTATTTCGGTCACATCATATGAAGTTTACTTGGAGCGTCTGTTTGTTTTTCTTTTGTTTTCCTTTGTTTTATTTTTTTTAATTGTTGCAATAATATAGTTGTACCCTAGCATTCTTTGTTTGGGAGAGAGACATGCCCCTCTTTTTTGTTTGAATGCTTGCTATGCTAGTATTCTTAGTTTTTCTTCTAGCTGCTGCAAAATTCCTGTTTAGCTCTTGTTTTCATTGCATCTCTTGTTTAGATCTGTTAGTTTTAGTAGTGTTATGTGAGTACTCTCATGTTTTTTTGTTGTAGCATTTAGAGAGTTTTTGTTAAAGCATGTTTTGTATGGTGCTTGTTGGGAAAAGAAACTGTTGCTTGAGGTAGAATTTTTAACGGTGCAAGTAGAATCTTGTATAGACTGTCGCTAGAATTTTTCATATCATGCTAGATGTTATTTTAGTTCTAAAGCCTGTCATGATTTTTCCTCAAATAGCTGAGAGTTTGTAATGTGCCATTTAAAGAATCATGAGTTGTTCATGTCATATTTAAGCATAAATTTGTGGTGTTCTCCTTTGAATGTTTTATTTGGTTGACTTGGCGCATGCTCACACCATGTTTATGACTATGAAACAGTCACTAATAGCCTCCATGATCATTTAATTTTTGAACTTGTGGTACCACTTATGCTTTTATTAATGATGTTTATGTCGCTATGCATGATTATGGCTCTTATGCTCTCTTGATTTGTCGCTCCCAATCTTTTGCTAGGCTCCACCTGTACTGAGTATGAGCTCTACTCATGCATACGACTCCCAAAAACCAAAGTTTTTCCATTGTGTCCACCATACCTACCTACATGTGGTATTTAACCGCCACTCCAAAGTAAATTTCTCATGTGTTACCTTTAAAACTTTCAAAATTACTCCTGTTTTGTGCTCCAGTTTTAGCTCATGAGGACGTAAATAGAGAATCTTTATCTCACTTGTTGATTGGACTTTCACACCCTGGACTAGTGGCTTCATCCGCTTATCCAATGATAGAAGAGCTGGCAGCGGGGTGCCCAACCCCAAATTAATAACACAAATTCTCTTCACTATTTTTGCCCCTGATTTATCAGTGAAAGCATAATAGCGTAAACAAAAGAGAAAGAGGGATGACCTTCTACGTAGATGCGTCCTTCTATGGGAGCCGCTCTTGTGAAGTTTAGTTGGCTTGTGACGTACTGTATTTTCTGTTTACCATTCGTTCACATAAGCATACACCTCCCTTAAAATATAGACACTCCTCCACGGTATCTGACTGTTGGCAGGCACCCGAGGATTTAGTTAGCCATGGTTTGTGTAAGATGGTTGGGAGGAGTGTCAAACCTTTTTATACCTCAGTTTAATAAAATAAAAGCTCTAGCACATGAGTTGATCCCTGCTTCCCTCTGCGAAGGGCCTTTCTTTTACCTTTATCTTGAGTCTCCATCTTCTAACTTTATGCACAGTTGAGAGAGCATGGTTGCCATTCTGAGTTTTATGTGCATTTGTCCCAGAAACATTCTTAATAGATTCATGATGTGTTATTGCTTCTTCTCTAATTATTTATTCTAGTCTTCCTCGTGATCTTTGAAGGTGTCCTGGCATTTATGTTTTTCCCCACTCTTAAGGACTAGCAAAATATCACTTTGACATGTTTTCTCTATACTTGAAACAAACATATATCTTTTGTTGCATTGTTATTCTGATCTTTTGTTTTTGTTACTTCTCATGATGCAAGGTGATTGCTATGCTTTATTATTAAAATTCTATTTATCATGCTTGTGTTAAAGTTCTATGATCTTATCTTAATTATGCTTTTACATTATTGATGATCAATTTTATGTTGGTAGCATGTCACCTCACAATTTTTTAGTTTTTTATCGTTTACCTACTCGAGGACGAGTAGGAACTAAGCTTGGGGATGTTGATACGTCATAAACGTATCCTTAATTTGTGATGTTCCATGTTCTTTTCTTATTGTTTCCCACATGTTTGTTATACACTTTATGTCATTTTTATCGATTTTCCGGACTAAACTATTGACAAGATGCCACAGAGCATGTTCCATGTTTTCTGCTGTTTTTAGTTTCAGAAAATTTGTTCTGGAAATATTCTCGAAATTGGGAAATTCGAAGCCCGTAAGTATTAGAATTCTCAAAGGTTCCACGGAGTCCCGAAGAGACCCGGAGGGGGCCACAGGAGGCCCACACCATAGGGCGGCGAGCCCCCTGGCCGCACCATAGGGTGGTGTGGGGCCCCCCGACCTCCACCGCCTTTTCCCTTTCGCCTATTTATACCCCCCGAGACGTAAACTCTTAAAAGATCCCACTTCGTCCCAAAAACACCCAAGGCCGCCGTCATCATCATCCCGAGATCAGGAGGGTTCTGGAGCTCTCCCCGGCACCCTGCCGGGAGGGGAATTCATTGCCGGAGGGGTCTACACCACCATGCCCTCCTCTGAAGTGATGCGTGAGTAGTTCATCCCTGGACTACAGGTCCATAGCAGTAGCTAGATGTTTGTTCTATCCACTTTTTACCTCATGTTTAGATCTCGTGAGCTACCTCACATGATCGAGATAATCTTTATGTAATTCTACATGTTGTGTTTGCTGGGATCTGATGAATGTTGAATTCTATGTCTTCTGATTATCAATATATCATGTTATCTTCATGCTTATGTTTATTATGATCTTGCATGCTCTCTGTTATTAGTAGATGCTCTGGCCAACTAGATGCTAGTAACTCCAAGAGGGAGTATTTATGCTCGATAGTGGGTTCATGCCTCCTTTGCATCTGTGCTCGAGTGACAGAAACGTGACGGATGGAGGATGTGTTGTTGCTATTAGGAAGAAAACAATGGTGTTTACCTAGTTTACATTGTTTACATTACACACTTTGATTATGGCGATAATCTGTTGCTTGCAACTTAATACCCAACGTTTATTCGGATCATATTCGGAGGAAGGATTATTAGACATAGATGCAGTTGGATGAGGGACTATGCACTTTATTGTAATGCCCGCATGAATCACATAGTAATCTTTATGTCTTGCATATGCACTACAGTGCAACCTTCATTTCTGTCAATTGTCCAGCTGTAATTTGTTCACCACGCATGTTATTTATCTTTCACGGAGAGGCACCACTAGTGAACTGTGGACACCAGTCCATTTTCTCATTCTAATAATACACACACTGCTTCCGTACTGCTTTCATACTGCGGCTACTGCTCTGATACTGTTTTCCACACCATACATTTAACCTCCTTGGGTTTAGAAAAACCGGTGAGATTGACAACCTCACTGCTTCGTTGGGGCAAAGTGATTTGATTGAGTTGTGTAGGTTCCACGTTGCTTCTGAACCGGTAGTGCGCCCTGCCATCTTAGCTGCTTCAACCTGCTGAAGTCACTCTTTCCTCCTATTGGTCAATTAAACATTGGATTCTTTCTGAGGGAAAACTGTTGATGTGCTCATCATACCTTCCTCTTGAGTTTCCCAACGAGTGCAAGACCTGCACCATCAACCAACAACTTATTCTAAGGAAGACAAGTAACAAGATGATATCAAGACATATAACTTCAAGAACGATGGCTATCACAATGTAAAGTGCATAAGTAAATAGCTCTCCTATAGAAATAAACGAGGCACACGAAGATGATGATGTATTCCCAAGTTCCTCATTTTGGGGGAGTTAGTCTTGTTGGCGGGTGTGATGACCCAAAGGTATAGGGGTGTATCATAGTACTGTCGATAAATAAGATTTGCGAACCCGACGAGGAGCAAAAGGTGTTGAAAAGCAGGTTGGATAAAGGATTCACTCTTGTCGATGACTCATATCAACAAATCCCTCGGGTGAGCCAGTAGGGTTTCGAGTAGAGGAACGATGTACGTGCTGGTGATCTTGACGGCTAACAGGGGAACGGTTTACCCAGGTTCGGGCCCCTCTTAGAGGTAAAACCCATATTCCTGCTTGTCTGATCTGTATTATGGCGAGATAGTCGAGCTGTTACAATGGTGATGTCGTGGTGATGTGTACGGGGTATCCTGTGTATTCTCTACTCTAGGATTGTGTCTAGTTGTGGCTTGTCTCTTGCCCCCTCCTTTTCTCTCCTCCCTCTTGGCTTTATATATGCAGCCAGGAGGGGTTTACATGAGTCCTAATAGATTACGTATAGGAGTTCTTGTCTTGTGCTTCAAGAAATCAAGGATGGCTTCTTGGACCCGGATGGGGCTTCAAGTGGGCTCCCCGTAGTGTTGCAGCCGGTAGGCTCAAGTAGGGGACGTGTCGAGTGTCCCCACGTCACTAGCCCCCGAGTGTTTGTTCGACTGAAAAATAGTCGAGTAAACACTCAAAGACTTGTTCCTAGATCTTGCGACTGAACAAACAAGATTTGACTCGAAGGGTGGGAACCCTGTATGGGTAATACTCGAGTATAGAGTGATAAATGCGCCATGAGTCAGCTTTTTCCACAGAAGGGTGTGGCTCAGTTGCTTGACTCACCCGACAGACCGGGGCCAATTAATTTCTCTCAGGCAAAAACAGTTCTGGCCTACACGAGCTCAAGACCTCCGACTCGAATCCGGCTAGGTGATCATTGCGACTAGGCCATGGAGGACTTATCGAGTCAAACTTAACGTAAAAGGGGTACCCGGGCAGTCCGCTGGGATTTTTCTTCATGTCGTTGACACGGAAAGTTTACTGGAGGACGGAACTCGAGTGCGATTCCAGGCCCACAGGACAGTTCCTTGGGTCTTCCTTCGTACTCGAAGAATACAACATTCGGATGTTCCTCGACGGCCGAATGACCCGGGATTTATCGAGTGATGTGTTTGTACATCAGAGTCGCGATGTCATCAGTGATGATTGTGGCGAGTGCCTTTTTGTGTAGTGGAGCCGCGATGTTTTTGGCGATGATTGTGGCGAGTGCCTTTTCGTTTGAAGATTCCAAATAAAATAAGCATGTTGGCTGACGCTCGCGTGATGTCGTGGTGCACTGAGCACTCGTTCTGTCTCCCAATGGGCCGTGGCGAGAAGTGTCAGAGACTAGACGTGTCGAAGTCGACGCGGTGGAGGTGTACACGACACGGCAGATGGAGTCGAGGCGGTGGAGGTGTACTCGACACGCAGGACGGAGTAGACGCGAAAGCCGTGTAGTCGACGAGGCGGATGGCGTCGACGCGGTGGAGATCCTGTAGTTGACGCGAACGTTGCGGAGTCGCACGACGACGTGGAAGTCATGTAGTTGACGTGGATGCTCAGCCACCGAGTCCATACAAGAAGATAGACCCGAAAAGTCTTCAAGATGTTCTGATGTCGCAAATTGTCTCGTGGTGTCGTATGCGTCTTATCGAGACGGACAAGTTTATGTTTTGCTTTTCTTCATCCAAGTTAATATGTGGTTTGTATGACCACAATGAGGACCTGGACGAAGAAATCTGACAGAGCTCCTCAGGTACTTCGAGGGCGCGTGTAGCGCTCGTCGGTTGCGTGACCAGCGCTCCCGATGGGAGTAGCCCCCGATTCTATGTGTGATTATTTGTAATCGGGTATAGACTCAAAGATCTTCTAACGTCGCTTCTTCAATTTATCGGGTGCACGACAGTGCTCTCGATGGGAGTACCCCCCCAGTCTATGGCCAATTATTTGTAATCAGGCATAGACTCAAAGATCTTCTAGCGTCACTTCTTCGATTTATCGGGTGCACGGCAGTGCTCCCGATGGGAGTAGCCCCCGAGTCTATGTGCGATTATTTGTAATCGGGCATAGAATCAAAGATCTTCTAACGTATCTTCTTCGATTTATCGGGTGCACGATAGTGCTCTCGATGGGAGTAGCCCCCGAGGCTATGTTCGACTCGCAGAGTTGGGCATAGGCTCAGGTTGTTCTGAAGCTAACCCCATGTGATGGTCTTCTATTGGCTCGCGGAGGAGGACATGTGTCGACTCCGAGCGGAGGATATGTGTCGACTGTCGAGCGGAGGATATGTGTCGACTGTCGACTCCGAGCGGAGGATATGTGCCCACTGTCGACTCCGTGCGGAGGATATGTGCTGACTCCGAGCGGAGGATTGTGTCGTTTGTCGACTCCGAGCGGAGGATATGTGTTGACTCTGAGCGGAGGATATGTGTCGACTGTCGACTCCGAGCGGAGGATATGTGTCAGCTCCGAGCGGAGGATTGTGTCGACTGTCGACTCCGAGTGGAGTATATTTGTCGACTCCGAGCGGAGGATTATCGACTCCCAAAGGTGCAGCCAATGTTGTGGTTCTTGCATTGCAGTTGAAACCATATAAAGGGTTGTGGTTAAATAATATAATAACAGTGATATGTCTAGCAAAATGTACGGAACAAACTGTCGCTCAGGTTAATCTTGGTTCTGAACCAACAATCTATCGACTCGTAGAGTCGAGTATGGACTGTTGGTAGGCAATGATTTGACCCTACGTGACACTTTTGCATTGTACGTTGTGCCTTTTCGTTAGTCTAATAGCCATTGTCTATGCTCCTTGCCGATCTGTCAGTTGCTGCTGCAAACCGGGTCGGAGTCAACGGTCGACGCCAGGCAGTATCAGCTACTCGGGTTGTAGCGTGTAAATGCGGTAATGTAACGCACAGCATGATGGGTGACGAGTATACATGTAGTTTATGGGGCGCAGCCCCCACAGTGTCAGGTGTAGCTTCAAAGCAGATTATAAACATAAAAAGGTAAATTTGTCGACTCGTATGAGAAGAACTTATCTTTGTGTGCCACTTCCGTAGTCGACGAGACGGTGCCGAGTGACGGAGTCGACAAATATCGCCGGACTCGATGAAGCGGAGTCGACAAGGCACCGGACTCGTGTGTCGAGTGCGGCTGTTTCGCGCCTTAGCCCCCGAGTGTCGAGTGCGGCTGCGGAGAATTCCCGAGTGCGTCTACTTTGCGGCACAACCCCCGAGCAACGAGTGTGGCCGCGATGAAGGACGGCTCCGGAGTTGTCTATAGGAAGTAGTCGATGCATCAGATGTAGTCGACGTGGCGGAGTCACGGTGTTTGGCCGAAAGGACTCGACGTAGCGGACTGAGTCGACATGGAGGAGTCATGATGTTTTCCGGAAGGACCCGACATGGTTGATGGAGTCGTGTGGCGGAGTCGTGATGTTTTGTAGGTGGAGTCGCAATGTTTTCGGAAGGACTCGACGCGGCGGAGTCGCGATGTTTTCTGGAAGGACTCGGCACGGCGGACGAAGTCGACGCGGCGGAGTCGGGATGTTTTCTGGAAGGACTCGGCACGGCGGACGAAGTCGACGCGGCGGAGGTCTACGCGACGGACTGAGTCGACACGGCGGAGTCGCGGTATTTGCCGGAAGGACTTGACACGGCGGACCGAGTCGATGCGGTGGAGTCGCTATGTTTTCTGGAAGGACTCGACGCGGCAAACCGATTTGATGAGGCGGAGTCGCGATGTTTGTTGTGCGTACACGAAGGGCAATGCTGATGTTGAGCCCCTGGGCACTATTATGGCGAGTCGCCATGTTTTGTTGACGTTGTTTGTCCTTTGTGTCGACTCGCAAATTGACGAAATAGAATTCGGATCCACGATTTGAATTCGCGAACTCGCAGAGATCCAAAACATGTCGCAATGCGCGAGACGCTGACAGAGATCTAACCGTTCGAATTAGCTCAAAAACGACGGAGTGGTGCGGGGTTGTATTCCGCAGCTTTTCAACGGTGTGATCTTCGAATTGATGTCTAAGTCGACCGTGAGAATTGTTTTTACAAAGTCGCGCGGAGTTTCGTCAGATTCTGACAAGGCTTCAGTGTCCGGGTCATCCACGGATATCTAACCGTCGGAATTCGCCGATTTATTTTGGATCCGATAGATAATTTGATTTCGCATCTTTATTATGGCGAGATAGTCGAGCCGTTACAATGGCGATGTCGTGGTGGTGTTGTAACATCCCTGATTTTTGGGAAAGTTCAAAAATCACAAATATTTGAAACTTTTAATTTCTTGTTGAAACAAACCACAAAACCAAATATAAATCCACACACAAACCAATATTATATGTTTTCCAAAGTTTTTGGAAATTTAAAGTGCCAAAATTCCTCCAACTCTATAAGCCATAGACCTCTTTCAAAACATGTTTTCCATATTCAAAGATAATATTTCTTTCTAACAGAACATGATCCCATAAAAGGATTTATTCTATAAAATTCCTTGAGGAGTGTTTTCACTAAATCCCAAACATGTTTTCACCTTCAATTAAATATTTCATTGAACCCAAAGATTATTTAGGTAAATTCAAAATGACTTGGCAACTCATTCTATTAAAAAAAATGACTTTCAATGGTATCAATTGGGAACAAATAAATTATTAGATGTTATAAGCTCAAAACTTGACTTATGAAATGTTTCTGAAATTATATGAAAACCTATTATCTATTTAAAAGATATTCCCTATTTAAATGCTTATAATTGCTATTAAATTTTCATACATATTTTCAAATTAAAAAAATCCAAAAGTGTTGAAACATCACACAAATGTTCTTATGTCAAATTTATATTTTTTTTAGAAACCATTAGAAATTGATTTGAGGCTATTTGGAGTATTTTACCAAAAGATATGTTTTGTTGAATAAAATAGAAAAGGAAAAATCATAGAAGAAAAAATAAGAAGATAAAAAGGGGGCGAACCAGCCCACCAGCCCGGCCCATCCCCCATCTCCTTACCTACCGCCCACGCGCGGAGAACAACTAGCCCAGCCCGAGCTCCCCCTCTCTCTCACTTTTCTGGCTGACAGGTGAACCCCACTTGACAACAGCCTGACGTCAGCCCCCTTCCTCCACCTCCAACCGCTGGCACACCCACGTTCTGGCCGAAACGGACGAGACACGATCTCCACCCTCGCGCACTTCCCTGGCCCCCCGAGACCACCCACACAAAGCCCTCGAGCTCCTCTATCTTTCCCCTCTGCTCCCTCCAAACATTTCGCCTCCAATCAGCCACTATTGCTTGCCGGACATTTTGAGGTCTGTCGCCGTTCTTCGCCGATTGCAGCCACAACAGAAGGTCCCCAACCCTGTTACCCCTCTCCCCTCTTTCCCTCTTCCTTCCGCTGCGTTTGATGCCCTTGGGTGAATTTTATCTGCAGCACATCGACGCCGCCGTGCTCATCTGCGCTTCGCCGGAGTTCTCCACCACTTCGATTTCTCCCCGTCGTCGCTCCAGGAAGCGAGAAGGCACGCCATGTCCACCACCTGCATTGCCGCGTCGTGCCTCTTCTCGTCGGCTACTCTATGAGCTCGGAGGACCACCGCAGAGCCCCATCGTCGAATTCCCGTGCGCGCCGCCTCCGTGATGCCATTTTCCGGCGGGAACCCGCACCGGTGAGCTCCACCCCTTCCCCCTGCCGTAGGATTCGTTTTGGACGGCCAGGATTAGAAGATTTAATCGAACAGGTATCCACCAGTAGCAGACCGCCGCGTGGCATCCAGAGTCAGTTGCCACGCTAGCGCCCAGTCAGCCAGCCCAACAAATCAGGAAGCGGCATGTGGCCTGTTTATTCCGTCCTTTTCCGAATAGAATTAAAATGGCACTTTTGCAGAAAAGACCCTGTAATTTGTAATGTTCATAACTTTTTAACCACTTGGCCAAATTAGATAAACTTGGACTTTTTGAAATCTCCAGGATCTGTAGAAACTTTTGGAACTGTCTAAATTCAATTTTGACAAACTAAAATTGGTTCAAATTTAAATATGCTTAATTGATGAATTTTGACATAATTCAAATTCTACAAATCTAAAATTTTCAAATAAAATATTTTTGGAATCCTTAGGATGTGTACTTTCATACCCTCTGTCCCAAAATAATAATTGGACCAATTAAAATGGAGTTTAGAATTTAAATAACCATTTGAGTATTTTACAACTAGTTTTAATTCTACAAATAATTTTAATTAGTTTTCTTTTGGAAAATTGTTCCATTTAATAACCTTAGACCAGAGAAACCAGTACCCAAATTAATTGTTACTAGAGAACCCATTCCATGTAATCTTTGTCATATAAACCACTCACAATAGTCAATCATTATACCTTAATTATTGTTTGATGAAACCTCCTTTAGGAAAATTGTAGTATGATCTTTTTGATCAAAACCAACACCCATTCCATGTTGATATTATGGAAATAACTTTTGAACCAGAAACCCATATGTCGCACCCGGACTTCTAAAGGATACTCGCCGTTCCGTTGAACAGTAGTAGATTGGATTACGGGGCTTACCGGCACCCGCGTCCTCTTACGAGTAGGCCAACACACGTATGTGTGACAACCAACCCCTATCTGTTCAACGTCGACGTAAACTATCCCATAGAAATCAGGACACTACCATTGACGTACTTCATACCATACACACATGGTACGTCAATGACGTTAAACGAAATGATAACACAACATATCTCTAAGACACAAAAGATGGAAATAAGTGCAAATAGCTCTCACTAGAGCAGAGATAGCAAATACAATCATCCAGAGGACACATGTCCCAACATAACATCATTACATCTCAGCGGAAGCATTCAAAGGGTCCGAGTACAGACAAATCCAAATAGGCTTAAGAAGCCGGGAACTGAAAGAAAGACGGAGCCCATCCACGTAGTCTCGGATCCTGCCCGGGTCCGCTACCTACTCGTCAGCAGCCTCGTCAAACTCCACGTAGTAGCCGTCACTGGGATCCTCGTAAGCGTAGTCTGCGGAAACCACAGCCCCAAAGGGGTCAGTACATAAAAGTACTGGCAAGCAAGACTCACAGTTCACCAAAGTGTAGCCCGTCAACACCAAGCACAGATGCCTTGGGTTCAATGGAAGAAAGGGAATATAAAAGATGCTGCAACTGGCTGCACTAACCAACTACAGAGATTCTACCACTTCCGGCTAACAGAGAGAAGATAAGATACCGTATCGTAACCAACTATAATTAACCACCAAACAAACCCATCCTGGACCTCGCCCCTTATCCAAAGAAGCAATCCGAGGATAACTCACACAGTTGGATTAATGAATAATGAATCAGTTTGTTATGTCAATAAGCCTATTACTAGTCAGGTAGCATTAGTTAGGTGTAAGTTGTTCTGAGTACTTGTTAGCCAGTACTTTCACCAAGTCAACCATAACCGCGGAAAACACGGCTTCTCGAGAAGATTTATCCCTGCAGGGGTGCACCAATTTGGCCGTACACGTAAGAATAACCCGCCAGATGGAATGCCTCCCACCAAGCGGGACACTCAACACAACTCAACTCTTCTTCGCATCAAGCCCAAAGCACCTTGGGCGCACGGCTAATCGGGCCCCGAAGAAAGGGGACCCTCATAGCACTCTAAGAACGTGTCCCCCTATATGCCGACTACAAAAGTTCCACCCTGCGCTGGGCTCGCAAAAAACATGCATGCGGCAATTGGAAAAACACGAACTAAATGAGGCGATTTGGACGAGATGCGAATCGAATCAAATTGAGGGGGGCGCCCGTACACGCTTCCCACATGCGGATAGTGCGCTCATCATGGATCAGTACACAAGACCCTTTTCCTATTAGGGTCGACACTAGCAGGCCTCAAAACCACACAGGGCCTCCTGCCGGTGCCTTATCAGCATATTATTAACAGGTTGATTGATTAACATCGAGCCCCCAGAACATAATAGAAATATAGTAACAGAAAGTAACGGGTAACAGACTCGACCAAAACAACCTAAGCATGCTAGTAAGACACTGGCTCAAACAATGGGGTTGTAGGAGTGGAGGTGAGGCAATATCAGGGTTAAGGGATTCAAGTGATAGGTTCGTAACAGGAACAACTAATACTAAGGCTAGCAGAATAGACAACGGAAAGTATCAGTAACCAATGTTGAAAGGAACACAGTGGTTCATGTGAGTGATAACTTGCCTGCAAACTCAGCAGCCTGGTACTGAGCTAGATCCTCAGAAGGGGTGTCGCAAGTATCGTCTGTCTCAACGTCGTCGTCTATCCGAGAAGAAGCAAACAAACAATGCAGAAATATAAACAATCAATATCATGGCATAGTGCACAATCATGGGATGATGCATGTCAAGTTAATGGAGGCATCAAAATAAACTAGTGGACTTGGTAACACAATGTAGCATCCCAACTTTTAATAAAGATGGAATACCTGTGTTATTGTGCTAGTCCCTGGATCGATTGCTAGCACCACAGTACAAAATGAAATATCATGCAAATGCATCAAATTCTATTACATCGCATGATCCAGTCTTTACAAAATAGGATTACAACTTGCATAGTCTTAGAAGACTAGCAGAAAACAAAGAAATACATCGGAAAACATAGTACAACACTGAGCCCATCTTCTTCATGTGCCACAGGCAAAACATGTTGGCGATAGTCTCGAGACCCTAAACGAAATCCTCACTCGTCTTCAGAAACATCTGCAATATGGAATATGCAGCCACAAGGGAGTCAATACAATTTAATGTATTAGCAAGTAACACTATGGTGGATATAAATGGCAAGACTAATACTACATGCTTAATTGGCTGAGTGGAGTTTTGGTTGAGTTTGCATAAAGCCAGTTTTCTCCTATCACTTTTGTAAAACAAACTTTTCTTTTCAAAAGGGTGGCAACATTGGATTAAGATCCAAGCACCACAATACTGTTCACTTGGTCAAATTTTTACTTATTGAAATTGATGATGAGATTCTTCCGTCAATCCTTGTCCAGCTGCTCATAGTTGTCCATAACCGGGGACACGGCTAAGATCTTAGTTTGTTGACTCTGTAGAGGTTGTGCACTTTCACCCTTTGTCTTCAATTAGCCCAAACATCCTATACACCCGGAGTGCATCATGGAAAGGAGAGAATTCAGACGAGATCTTTCAGAAGAAGAAGTCCAAACCCACCGGCAAGACCCGTTCCACCTATAATTTTGCTACATCTGCTTGTCAAGCCTGGGCTGAACCCTCACAACTTAATTGATCAAGACAGAGCCCATATTGTCAAAAGGCTGCACGGGAAGCTACTAGATTTAGAGGGACATAGTAATCTCTTTGTTCCTGGGTGGCCATCCTCAAGTGACAACCTCAAGTGAAATAACCCTTAAACAGGGGCCCTGAGGCAACACTCAACATAACCCAGTCTTACCACTTCCACCCAGGTGGTTCATTCTTTAGTTATACTTAGAATTTTTTCTCAACATCTAGTAAAACAATTTGTAATATTGCATAGCATCCACTAAGTTCTAAGGCTATCAAAATAACAAGGGTAAAAGAGATGGCTACACACTACTAGGATAATAGCATAGCATAGTATAACTTAGTAAAATTTCCTATCATGCATACTACTCAAAATCAACTAATGCATATAGAAAATAATGGGTAGTTTATGATGTGTTACTTGCCTTGTTGAAATTGGTGAAGATATCACACTCTCTTCACAAAAGATCGTTGCTCTCCGTACAATATATTTATTGAAAACACAATAACAAAATAAACAAGCATCCTAGCAATCAAACACATAGGTGGAGAAAGCAAACATAGCAAATGTCATAACAAAGGAGTTGGACTAAGTTGGCTAGGACAAGGTCAAGGTTTGATTTTGAAAATATTTATTCTCTAATGGTTCATTACATTCTAAGGAGTTTCTAAGGTTTTACTTGGGATTGGACTAGGTTGAGTTATGTATAAAACTAACTTTATTATAACCATACTTGTCGAGGAAGTTCCAAGAGTTCACTAAGAATAAACATATTACTTCTTCAACTAAAGTAATACATGCAAACACTTGGTCATATTCACCTTCAAAAATAATTGAGTGACTATGTTAGTATTTTCCATTGTGGTTAGGGTAGGTCTACTAACTTCATCATCAAAGGGAAAAATATTACTAAGTCTTGGGTTTTCCATTTGGGTCAATGGTTGGACAAAAATAACTTGTTATTCTTCAACTTGGGTGGATTGCTTCTAATCCTCATGTGATTGCCTTCTTGAAGATCATCATCATACCATCTAAGTTGTTTCCTTCCTTGGTATGGTGCTTCTCTTGGTCTTGATAGACTCTTCATGGCTTTCACTTCACTAATTGGTTTGGGTATGGGATGGACACAAATACCACTAAGTCAATTTGGAAAGAATATAAGAAGAAAGATAGAAAGAGAGAGGGAGATGTTTTCTTCTGAATTTCTTCACACTTGTACTTCTTGAGTTGCTTCTAGTTGTTGTGGAGTCTAAGTCTTCTCTTCAAAACTTCTTCATTGATCTTCCTTGTAGCTCTTCATGTTGCCACCAGGTTGAAAGGAGAAGAATAGAAAAGGGAAGGAAAAGACTTAGAGAGAAAGGGGTTTAGTCTTCTAAGTGCTTCCACTTCTTGGAGATTGCTCCTGAAGTTTGTTTTATTTGCTAAGTTCCTTCATAGGTCTTCTATCTTCATGTTGAAAAATCTCTAGATGGTTAAGTCCTCCTTTGCACTTCATGGTTCTCACAAATCCCAACTTGGTGAAATCTTGAAGCAAGCATGGGGAAGTGGAGAAGATAGAAAACTAAAGTTCACTACTTGGTACTATATGTGATTGGCACATTCTAAGGACATGGCTTGGCTCCAAATGGACATAACATCAAATAGTAGATGATGGTAACAAATTTCTAAGACATGGTGATAATGGATATCACTATGTTGGGTTTTTGGTCAAAACATATGTCCATGGTTAAAGAGTGTCCAAAATGGTTAGGCACTAATTTCTATGGTTCAAGGTTGTCAAATGGAACAATTTTGTAAAAGGGACTATATTGAAAATATTTATAGAAATTAATCTATGTCAAAAATACTCAAATAGACAACTTAATTTTAAATTCAATTTTAATTTGTTCAAATATTATTTTGGGACAGAGGATATGAAAGTACACATTCTAAGGTTTCCAAATATATTTTATTTGCAATTATTGGATTTGTAGAATTTGAATTATGCCAAATTTCATCAAACAAGCATATTTGAATTTGAACAATTTTAACTTTGTCAAATTTGAATTTGGCCAGTGCTAAAAGTTTCTAGATGTCAAGGGCTTTTCAAAAAGTCCAAGATTGCTAAATTTGGCTAAATGGTTGAAAAGATATGATGATTTGAAGTTGCAGGGGCTTTTCTGCAAAATTCACTATTTAATTTCTATTCCGGAAGAACAACAGAAAATGGGCCGCTATTTTCTGCGTTGGGCGACAGATAACAGCTGGGCCTGGGCTGGCTACGCGTTGCACTGGGCGACGGGTAAGCTATCTGCGCGTGGCTGACTAGCGCTGAGGTGGCGACATATGATTGGAGGATACCGGTTCGTTAAGTGATCTAATCGTAGCGCTTGGATCAGGATCGAACGGTGGAAAAGCTAGGGTTACCTCAGGGGCGCGGGAGGTCGCCGGAGAATGGTTGGACGGCGGCCGGCGACGCAGCGTTTGACGGAGTTGGCGCTCCGGTGGCCTTCCTGCTCAACGGAGATGATGAATCGATGCAGAGGACCACGTCGAGGAAGATGGTGTCGGTGGAGTGGACTCGGGCCTCCTGGAACTGCAGCCCGACGTGGATGCTCACGACGGCCACTCCGGCGAACTTCTGCGAGCTCGGCGCAGCGGTACAGATGCAAAAAAAAACAACAAGAATGCATCAGGGAGGTGCGCACGGTCACAGGGAAAAGAGAGGTGAGAAAAAGGGCGGCATCGGGTGGCTACATTGGTCGGAGACGAAGAATTACGGCGGCGGAAACAGCGATCTCCGGTGAGTGATTAACGGTGATTTCGGAAACGATTTGGAGAGGAGGCAGAGGGGAAATGGAGAGGAGGAGATGGGCTTTGTAGCCATGGGCTCGGGAATGGAATTAATTGACTGAAACGGATGCAATCAAACAAATTGAAACGACCGTTTTCGGTTTCTAGAGGAGGAAGAAACGGTGACGCATTGATGACGTCATCAATTCTTTTATTTTTCTTTTTAATTTCTGTTTAATCATTTCTTTAATAACTTCTGCATAAAAACTCCAATTGGCATGAAATAAATTTCTAAATTCTTAAAATTTCAAATACTTTCCAACAGTACCATTTTTGTAAACTTTTCAACATGTTTTTATTTTTGAATTTGGAATATTGAACAATTCCCTAATAGTTTCTTAAAGTGGTTTTTAATTTAGAAAATTAACAAATATAAATATTTGTCAAATAAAATTTCAGTAGCTTTATGATGATCAAATATTACTTTCCAAAACCATTTCAAAGAGTTTTCATCTCTTTTATGTTTTGAAAATATAATTAATTTACTAATAGTACTTAATACCATTTTAAAATAGAAAATAGTAAAGATGGGGTTTTTGATTAAATAAAATTTCAGAGACATTAAACATGTCAAATACTATTTTTGAAAGTCGTTTCACATCACTTTTATATTTTATAAATTTAAGATTTCAGTGATTTACATATAGTAACTTTATTCCATTTTAAAATTTAGAAAATTATAAATTGGTGTTATTGTCTAAATAAAATCTCAGAGACATTTTACAAGTCATATATTATTTTTGGAAATCATTTTCAAACCATTTTCATAATTAATAATTTTAGGATATGAAGGATTTATTAATAGTAACTTAATGTTATTTAATTAGTTCATATCAATTAATTAATATTGTTTATCAATAAAATTTAGAATAAAACCACAAGTCATAATATTGTTTTCAAAACCCTCTTTTATGTTATTTTCAAAGCAATGCATTTTATTTTCACACCTTCATGTTTAAAACTTGGAATAACAACTAAAAGTTATTATTATAACATTTTATTCTCATCAAATATTTTTGAGGCTTAGGACTTTATTAAGGGTTATAAATCTTTTATTGTTGTTGCCATAAAATAATCTCAAGGTAATATTTGAATTGAAAACCTTTTATGTAATAAAGTTTGCTAAAGATAAAATGGTTTTCTTTATGTGAGAAAAATTCATTTGAGAGGGTTTTTAGGGTTTATGAAATAGAGGTATAATGGATTCTTAATTTCCAAAACATTAGAACATGTATTGTTTCCTTTTGTTTTCTTTCTTCTCATTTGGTTTTTGGTGACTTGCATAACATAAAAACAAAAAGTTTCAAATTTTTGTGATTTTTGAGTTTTCCAAAAATCAGGGATGTTACAGACTACCACCCTTAAAAGAAATCTCGTCCCGAGATTTGGGAAGGTTAGAAAGAAAGATTTGGGTAATTGGATTCCAAAACAACTGGGGGGGGGGCTACCACCCTTAAAAGAAACTTTTGTGGGTAGTCTATTTTCATTAGATTGGAGTGTAGATTGATTCTAAATTAGCTTGAGTAGATCTTTCCTCTGTGGTAGAGGTGTATACCAACATAGGTCTGTTGAACTACCTTTGACACTGAGGGGTCACTCTTTGGGTCAATCAAAAGTCTTTGGGTTCCTCTCAACTTGATCTTTTGATGTCCTTGGAAATCTTTCATCCTGTTGTTGTCATCCTTGAAGGAAAACACCATGCTATTTCTAAGGAAACTCTCATGGTAGGAAAACTCACATTGCTTGATAGCTCCAAGGTTAGCTTGATCCTTAGGCAGTTGGCATTGATCATGGATGTGATTGTTCCTTCACGTAGAAGAAAGAAATTTGATACTAGCATTCCTCAAATGGGATGGCTTGTGTATCAATAGGGTAAAGGTTGTATGATTCCAAATGGTTCTCACTATGGTTGGTGAATGAGTATGGTGTTGGGTTTGATCTAGTAGGAATGAGTAGAGATTTAGAAAGATGGCTAAGGAAGGTTCTTATCCAAAATAGCAGATCAAGGAAACTCATCTTGAAAACAACACATAACAACACAATCATCACACCAGACAATAAAGTTTTCAAAAACATCTAGTATTGTCATACCACACTCATTGGTATGATCAATACACTAACACGTTAACGTTGTTCTAACAAACTAGATTGGTGGTCTCATCTATATCTTCTTGAGTTTCTTCAAAAATCTTCTCTCAATATCTTGGGGTGTTCTTGATTGTTGTGAAGTATATAGGTATATCTCCAAGTTTCTTCAATTGTCTTGAGTGTAGGTCTTCATGTGGTGAAAATACTTCTTGCACTTCTTGGTATGATCATCAACATTCCTGTCTTGATGGTATTGAAGAGGTAGGTCATCTAGAAAATTTTGAAGGTGAATAATAGATGAGATGATATGAGAAGAATTAAGATGGTTGTTTTGTTTCTAGAAATTTTGAACATAGGAAATTTTCTATCCTAGGGTCTTCTCCAAACTTAGGATCTCGAATTCTACAGGCAACACAATGCTCTGATACCATTTTGTAGCATCCGAACTTTTAATAAAGATGGAATACCTGTGTTATTGTGCTAGTCCCTGGATCAATTGCTAGCACCACAGTACAAAATGAAATATCATGCAAATGCATCAAATTCTATTACATCGCATGATCCAGTCTTTACAAAATAGGATTACAACTTGCATAGTCTTAGAAGACTAGCAGAAAACAAAGAAATACAGCGGAAAACATAGTACAACATTGAGCCCATCTTCTTCATGTGCCACAGGCAAAACATGTTGGCGATAGTCTCGAGATCCTAAACGAAATCCTCACTCGTCTTCAGAAACATCTGCAATATGGAATATGCAGCCACAAGGGAGTCAATACAATTTAATGTATTAGCAAGTAACACTATGGTGGATATAAATGGCAAGACTAATACTACATGCTTAATTGGCTGAGTGGAGTTTTGGCTGAGTTTGCATAAAGCCAGTTTTCTCCTATCACTTTTGTAAAACAAACTTTTCTTTTCAAAAGGGTGGCAACATTGGATTAAGATCCAAGCACCACAATACTGTTCACTTGGTCAAATTTTTACTTATTGAAATTGATGATGAGATTCTTCCGTCAATCCTTGTCCAGCTGCTCATAGTTGTCCATAACCGGGGACACGGCTAAGATCTTAGTTTGTTGACTCTGCAGAGGTTGTGCACTTTCACCCTTTGTCTTCAATTAGCCCAAACATCCTATACACCCGGAGTGCATCATGGAAAGGAGAGAATTGAGACGAGATCTTTCAGAAGAAGAAGTCCAAACCCACCGGCAAGACCCGTTCCACCTATAATTTTGCTACATCTGCTTGTCAAGCCTGGGCTGAACCCTCACAACTTAATTGATCAAGACAGAGCCCATATTGTCAAAAGGCTGCACGGGAAGCTACTAGATTTAGAGGGACATAGTAATCTCTTTGTTCCTGGGTGGCCATCCTCAAGTGACAACCTCAAGTGAAATAACCCTTAAACAAGGGCCCTGAGGCAACACTCAACATAACCTAGTCTTACCACTTCCACCCAGGTGGTTCATTCTTTAGTTATACTTCGAATTTTTTGTCAACATCTAGTAAAACAATTTGTAATATTGCATAGCATCCACTAAGTTCTAAGGCTATCAAAATAACAAGGGTAAAAGAGATGGCTACACACTACTAGGATAATAGCATAGCATAGTATAACTTAGTAAAATTTCCTATCATGCATACTACTCAAAATCAACTAATGCATATAGAAAATAATGGGTAGTTTATGATGTGTTACTTGCCTTGTTGAAATTGGTGAAGATATCACACTCTCTTCACAAAAGATCGTTGCTCTCCGTACAATCTATTTATTGAAAACACAATAACAAAATAAACAAGCATCCTAGCAATCAAACACATAGGTGGAGAAAGCAAACATAGCAAATGTCATAACAAAGGAGTTGGACTAAGTTGGCTAGGACAAGGTCAAGGTTTGATTTTGAAAATATTTATTCTCTAATGGTTCATTACATTCTAAGGAGTTTCTAAGGTTTTACTTAGGATTGGACTAGGTTGAGTTATGTATAAAACTAACTTTATTATAACCATACTTGTCGAGGAAGTTCCAAGAGTTCACTAAGAATAAACATATTACTTCTTCAACTAAAGTAATACATGCAAACACTTGGTCATATTCACCTTCAAAAATATTTGAGTGACTATGTTAGTATTTTCCATTGTGGTTAGGGTAGGTCTACTAACTTCATCATCAAAGGGAAAAATATTACTAAGTCTTGGGTTTTCCATTTGGGTCAATGGTTGGACAAAAATAACTTGTTATTCTTCAACTTGGGTGGATTGCTTCTAATCCTCATGTGATTGCCTTCTTGAAGATCATCATCATACCATCTAAGTTGTTTCCTTCCTTGGTATGGTGCTTCTCTTGGTCTTGATAGACTCTTCATGGCTTTCACTTCACTAATTGGTTTGGGTATGGGATGGACACAAATACCACTAAGTCAATTTGGAAAGAATATAAGAAGAAAGATAGAAAGAGAGAGGGAGATGTTTTCTTCTGAATTTCTTCACACTTGTACTTCTTGAGTTGCTTCTAGTTGTTGTGGAGTCTAAGTCTTCTCTTCAAAACTTCTTCATTGATCTTCCTTGTAGCTCTTCATGTTGCCACCAGGTTGAAAGGAGAAGAATAGAAAAGGGAAGGAAAAGACTTAGAGAGAAAGGGGTTTAGTCTTCTAAGTGCTTCCACTTCTTGGAGATTGCTCTTGAAGTTTGTTTTATTTGCTAAGTTCCTTCATAGGTCTTCTATCTTCATGTTGAAAAATCTCTAGATGGTTAAGTCCTCCTTTGCACTTCATGGTTCTCACAAATCCCAACTTGGTGAAATCTTGAAGCAAGCATGGGGAAGTGGAGAAGATAGAAAACTAAAGTTCACTACTTGGTACTATATGTGATTGGCACATTCTAAGGACATGGCTTGGCTCCAAATGGACATAACATCAAATAGTAGATGATGGTAACAAATTTCTAAGACATGGTGATAATGGATATCACTATGTTGGGTTTTTGGTCAAAACATATGTCCATGGTTAAAGAGTGTCCAAAATGGTTAGGCACTAATTTCTATGGTTCAAGGTTGTCAAATGGAACAATTTTGTAAAAGGGACTATATTGAAAATATTTATAGAAATTAATCTATGTCAAAAATACTCAAATAGACAACTTAATTTTAAATTCAATTTTAATTTGTTCAAATATTATTTTGGGACAGAGGATATGAAAGTACACATTCTAAGGTTTCCAAATATATTTTATTTGCAATTATTGGATTTGTAGAATTTGAATTATGCCAAATTTCATCAAACAAGCATATTTGAATTTGAACAATTTTAACTTTGTCAAATTTGAATTTGGCCAGTGCTAAAAGTTTCTCGATGTCAAGGGCTTTTCAAAAAGTCCAAGATTGCTAAATTTGGCTAAATGGTTGAAAAGATATGATGATTTGAAGTTGCAGGGGCTTTTCTGCAAAATTCACTATTTAATTTCTATTCCGGAAGAACAACAGAAAATGGGCCGCTATTTGCTGCGCTGGGCGACAGATAACAGCTGGGCCTGGGCTGGCTACGCGTTGCACTGGGCGACGGGTAAGCTATCTGCGCGTGGCTGACTGGCGCTGAGGTGGCGACATATGATTGGAGGATACCGGTTCGTTAAGTGATCTAATCGTAGCGCTTGGATCAGGATCGAACGGTGGAAAAGCTAGGGTTACCTCAGGGGCGCGGGAGGTCGCCGGAGAATGGTTGGACGGCGGCCGGCGACGCAGCGTTTGACGGAGTTGGCGCTCCGGTGGCCTTCCTGCTCAACGGAGATGATGAATCGATGCAGAGGACCACGTCGAGGAAGATGGTGTCGGTGGAGTGGACTCGGGCCTCCTGGAACTGCAGCCCGACGTGGATGCTCACGACGGCCACTCCGGCAAACTTCTGCGAGCTCGGCGCAGCGGTACAGATGCAAAAAAAAACAACAAGAATGCATCAGGGAGGTGCGCACGGTCACAGGGAAAAGAGAGGTGAGAAAAAGGGCGGCATCGGGTGGCTACATTGGTCGGAGACGAAGAATTACGGCGGCGGAAACAGCGATCTCCGGTGAGTGATTAACGGTGATTTCGGAAACGATTTGGAGAGGAGGCAGAGGGGAAATGGAGAGGAGGAGATGGGCTTTGTAGCCATGGGCTCGGGAATGGAATTAATTGACTGAAACGGATGCAATCAAACAAATTGAAACGACCGTTTTCGGTTTCTAGAGGAGGAAGAAACGGTGACGCATTGATGACGTCATCAATTCTTTTATTTTTCTTTTTAATTTCTGTTTAATCATTTCTTTAATAACTTCTGCATAAAAACTCCAATTGGCATGAAATAAATTTCTAAATTCTTAAAATTTCAAATACTTTCCAACAGTACCATTTTTGTAAACTTTTCAACATTGTTTTTATTTTTGAATTTGGAATATTGAACAATTCCCTAATAGTTTCTTAAAGTGGTTTTTAATTTAGAAAATTAACAAATATAAATATTTGTCAAATAAAATTTCAGTAGCTTTATGATGATCAAATATTACTTTCCAAAACCATTTCAAAGAGTTTTCATCTCTTTTATGTTTTGAAAATATAATTAATTTACTAATAGTACTTAATACCATTTTAAAATAGAAAATAGTAAAGATGGGGTTTTTGATTAAATAAAATTTCAGAGACATTAAACATGTCAAATACTATTTTGAAAGTCGTTTCACATCACTTTTATATTTTATAAATTTAAGATTTCAGTGATTTACATATAGTAACTTTATTCCATTTTAAAATTTAGAAAATTATAAATTGGTGTTATTGTCTAAATAAAATCTCAGAGACATTTTACAAGTCATATATTATTTTTGGAAATCATTTTCAAACCATTTTCATAATTAATAATTTTAGGATATGAAGGATTTATTAATAGTAACTTAATGTTATTTAATTAGTTCATATCAATTAATTAATATTGTTGATCAATAAAATTTAGAATAAAACCACAAGTCATAATATTGTTTTCAAAACCCTCATTTATGTTATTTTCAAAGCAATGCATTTTATTTTCACACCTTCATGTTTAAAACTTGGAATAACAACTAAAAGTTATTATTATAACATTTTATTCTCATCAAATATTTTTGAGGCTTAGGACTTTATTAAGGGTTATAAATCTTTTATTGTTGTTGCCATAAAATAATCTCAAGGTAATATTTGAATTGAAAACCTTTTATGTAATAAAGTTTGCTAAAGATAAAATGGTTTTCTTTATGTGAGAAAAATTCATTTGAGAGGGTTTTTAGGGTTTATGGAATAGAGGTATAATGGATTCTTAATTTCCAAAACATTAGAACATGTATTGTTTCCTTTTGTTTTCTTTCTTCTCATTTGGTTTTTGGTGACTTGCATAACATAAAAACAAAAAGTTTCAAATTTTTGTGATTTTTGAGTTTTCCAAAAATCAGGGATGTTACACACAATTTAAATGGACCCAGATGCAATTTTGAGTTGCATATGAGAAGCCCATGAATTTTGGTTGAAACAATTGTTTTCCAATTAACCAACAGGTGAAAGTGGATTAGTATGATGCATGGATGAGGAAAACAACAAAATAACAACAATAGAACCAATTGGAAATAAGGTTTAGCAATTTAGAAATTTGTTTATTAAATTAGGGAATTTTTGGTTCCTTAAAGGGATTACACAAATAGTTGTTGTTTTCACCAATTTAAATTGTGCAAAATAAATAAAAAAAATCATATTTGAAAAGAATACAAAATTCTAGTTGGATTACATGTTTCAAATATTGAAAAAGGAGTTACAATGATTTAATTATGAATTAAACAAGACTAAACAAGTTTTAAATGAATTTAGAACAAGTTTGAAAATTATTTGAATTTTATTTGTTCAAAACATAAATTCAAACTCACATTTGAAAAGTTTACACTTTTCTAGTTTGAAAACATATTTTGCATGTTCAAAAATAATTTAATTTGAGCAAGTTATGATTTTATCAATTTTAAATGATTTAAACAAGGTTTGAATTATTTAGGCAATTTAAATTATTCAAAACATGAAACAAAATTTATATTTGAATAGGTGGTTTGAAATAGCATGGAAAACATATTTTATTTGCATTATTTGGATTTAGTATGAATTAGTTATGGATTTTAGCAAATTACAATTGAATTGTTTGAATTCAAATTTGGAATGCATTTGGAAAATTCAAAACAGAAAACAAATAGGTTAGATGGATAGATAATTTAATTTGGATCAACACACATATTTTACTTTTATTATTTGGAGTTATAATTTAAAAGTTATTAGCAATTTGAATTGGAGGACCAATCTGCAATTCAAAAAGGACTTAGATTTAAACAAACTTGGGCAGAAAACGTTTGTCACCGTGCAGTGACCCAGCCCAGGTCACTGCCAGTGGGCCAAGGGCCAATGTGGCGCTGCGTGGCAGCATAGGTGGCCACCACGGCCACAGATAGGTGGGCCACGGGCTTAGGGAATAAATCCCAAAAAGATTTGCGCCGCGGGGGCTCGAACCCACGAGCGAGCGCGTGAGCTGACTGCTACCGCTGCGGTAGCGAGCGTTTCTTGTCAGTAAACGCGACGCCGGCAGGAAATAGTTCAGTTATGTTTCTGAACTTTTAACCGACGAACAAAATGTTCTGAACCTTGACAGCAACCGCGCGGTGGACGGCGGCGATCACCGTGTGCTGCTCGTGGTTGCGGGCTGCGGATGCGTGCGTCGTGCTAGCGTGCTGGTGTGTGTGCGTTGCGCAAGGCAGAGAGGGAGGAGGAGAAGCACGGCGACGCTCACCGGCGATGTAATCGTGGCAGAGGCCCGGTGCAGACACGGCGGCGGCGACGTTGAGGATGGCGGCGTGGATCCAGTGCGTCCCAGAGCTCGATGAGGTGTTGTCGGGGTAGAGGAGAGCACGGCGGTTCGATTTCGGTGGCTAGGTGGGCAGGTGGCGATGCTAGGTGGCGGTGGTCATCGGAGATTCAGACGCGGAGCTCTCCGGTGAGGTTCAGAGAGAGGTGGAATGGGGCAGAGATGGAGGAGACGGCGGCGATCGCGAGGGGATAGGTAGCAGCTAGGGTTAGGGCAGGCTAGGGAGGTCCTAGGGGGTAGATATAGGGCTAGGGGATCAAGGATGGCCGTCGGCGCGGTCTGCTGCCGCCGTGGCACCGCTCGATCTGCTGCCGTACGGGAAAGAGAAAGGGGGGGAGCGAGGCGAAGCGGTACCGGGCCAGCGCGGGAGGTAAGTGGGCTGGGCCGCGCTGCTGCTCCCCTCTGCGCGCCGTTTTCTTTTTCTATATTTTTTTTTGTTCTTCTGTTTTTTTTTTGTAGCAAATGAAAATGGAAGAAATAGATGGAAAGTTGGGGTAGGAAAATTATAGAAAAATTTGGGTGGCTTACTTATTGTGTTAGCAATCATTTGGCCATTTTTATTTTCCAAGATTTAAAAATTTAAGTGCTGTTTGGAAATGTTTCAAATTTGAATTAATTTTGGGTATTGATTGAATTATTTAAAACAAGAATTTAATTAGGGTGATCATATGGTATAAAAGGAAACAAGTGAGCACAATTGTTTTGGTTATTTCATAATTTCAAAAGTGGGTACTGTTTGCAATTGAATGATTTGAATTTGAAGTAACATTGGAAGTAATTAATTGAAATAAAAACCACCATTTTATTAGTTGATCATTATGGAATAATTGGAAACAAATGGTTGTGTTTATTTGAACTTTTTATTTAAGAGATTGTAACATAACAATTATGAATTAAATGTTTGAATAAAGTTTGAATTTCAAATGTGATAACAGGGTAAAACAGAAGCAAACAAATGGAGAACAAAGTAAAACAAATGCAAACAAGGAATAAATATGATGACATGATGCAATACTTTAATTTAAACTAGAAATCAAACATTCTAGGGATGTTTTCATACTTGGGATGTTACAAAACGCCCCCCCCTTGAAGGAATCGCGCCCCGAGATTCCTTACGGAGAAGAGAAAAGATCCGGATACTTCTTGCGAAGATCCTCTTCGGTCTCCCACGTTGCCTCTTTATCGGAATGATGGGACCACTGCACTTTCAAGAACTTGGTGCTCTTGTTGCGAGTCTTACGCTCGGTCTCATCGAGAATACGAACAGGGTGCTCCTCATAAGAGAGATCATCTTGCAGTTCAATGGAATCATGATCAACTGCACGATCTGGATCTTTGAAACACTTCTTGAGCTGTGACACGTGAAACACATCGTGCACCTTTGATAGTTTTTCTGGAAGTTGAAGACGATAGGCATTTTCCGCACGTCTTGAGAGAATGTTGAAAGGACCAATGTATCTTGGTGCCAGCTTTCCTTTCACACCAAAATGATGAGTGCCTCTGAGGGGAGTTACACGGAGATATGCTTTATCACCAGGAGCATAGACCATGTCCCTGTGCTTACTGTCATAGTAGCTCTTCTGACGAGACTGAGCAATCTTGAGATTGTCACGAATGATGCGAACTTTCTCTTCGTCTTGCTTAACAATGTCAGGGCCTAAGAGTGAACGTTCACCAGCTCCAGACCAATTGATTGGACTCCTGCATCTGCGGCCATAGAGTGCTTCAAATGGTGCCATGCCTAGGCTTGCCTGGAAACTGTTGTTGTAGGAGAATTCAGCATATGGAAGACATTCCTCCCATTTCATGCCAAAGGAGAGACCACATGCTCTGAGCATATCCTCGAGAATCTGATTGACTCTTTCGACTTGCCCCTGAGACTGAGGGTGATAAGCTGTGCTGAACAGAAGTTTGGTGCCCAATGCTTCTTGGAAGCTTTTCCAGAAATGAGAAGTGAATATGCTTCCACGGTCTGAGCTTATTTCCAATGGAACACCATGAAGGGGAACAATCTTTTTTGTGTAGAGCTCTGCTAACTGGCTAGCTGAGATTGTTTCTTTGACAGCAAAGAAGTGAGCTACCTTAGTGAGACGATCAATAACAACGAAGATTGCATCGTTGCCCTTCTTGGACTTTGGAAAACCAGTGACGAAGTCCATTTCAATCATGTCCCACTTCCACTCAGGAATTTTCAGAGGTTGGAGTAGACCGGCTGTTTTCTGATGGACTGCCTTAACACGTTGACAAACGTCGCATTCAGAAACGTATTGAGCAATTTCACGTTTCATGCCAGGCCACCAATACAGAGTTTTGAGATCCTGGTACATCTTTGTACTTCCAGGGTGGATGGATAGAGGAGTTTCATGAGCCTCCTTGAGAATGACATCTTTGAGACTTTGAATCTGAGGAACTGCAATGCGTCCTTCGAAGAACACAGTTCCCTTGTCATCAATTGAGAAGGACTTGAATTTATCATTGCCTTCTTTGATGTGCTCTACAATCTTCTTGATTTCAGCATCACGAAGTTGTTCAGAACGAATCTTGTCCTCGAGAGTTGGACTAGCTGTCAAGCTAGCAAGATAACCTTGAGGAACAAGACCAAGGTTCAGCTTCTGGAATTCTTCATGAAGTGGAGGTTGACTTTCCATGATCATGAGATCATTGCAATACGACTTGCGACTGAGAGCATCGGCCATAACATTAGCCTTGCCTGGAGTGTAAGAAATGGTAAGATCGAAGTCTTTGATCTTTTCAATCCATCTCCTTTGCCTGAGGTTTAGATCTGGTTGAGTGAAGATGTATTTCAGACTCTTATGATCGGAAAAGATTTCAGTGCGGTTACCCAACAAGTATTGTCTCCATTTCTTGAGGGCAAACACAACTGCTGCAAGTTCAAGATCATGTGTGGGATAGTTTTGCTCATGTGCATTCAACTGACGTGAAGCATAAGCCACAACTTGACGTTCTTGCATAAGAACTGCTCCTAGACCTTGGAGAGATGCATCGCAGAATATCTGGAAAGGTTTGGTAGTATCTGGGCCAACCAGAACTGGTGTAGAAGTGAGTTTAGTCTTCAGGAGATTGAAACTCTCATCACACTGTGGAGTCCAAACGAACTTCTTGTCCTTCTTTGTGAGATCAGTGAGAGGTTTAGCAATCTTGGAGAAGTTTTGGACGAAACGACGGCAATAGCTAGCCAAGCCAAGAAAACTTCTGACTTGTTTCATCGTCTTAGGAGGTTTCCAATCAACAATTGCTTTAACCTTTTCTAGATCAATGGCTATGCCTTTGGCAGAGATGATATGACCAAGGTAAGCAACTTCTGGAATCCAGAACTCACATTTGGAGAACTTGGCATATAGACGATGCTCGCGAAGTTTCATGAGTGTGAGACGAAGATGTTCTCCATGCTCTTCCTCGGATTTTGAGTAGACCAGAATGTCATCGAGATATACCACAACGAACTTGTCGAGGTATTCATGGAAGACAGAATTCATGAGTCTAGAGAATGTCGCCGGTGCATTGGTGAGACCAAAGGACATGACGGTGTATTCATATAGACCGTACCGAGTGGTGAAAGCTGTTTTTGGAATATCTTCCTTTCTAATCTTTATTTGATGGTAACCCATCCTCAAGTCCAACTTTGAGAATATTGAGGCTCCAGCAAGTTGATCAAAAAGATCATCGATACGAGGAATTGGATACTTGTTTTTGATGGTTTTCTCGTTGAGAGGACGATAGTCAACCACGAGTCTCTTTGTTTGATCCTTCTTGGCTACGAACAGGGTTGGGCAACCCCAAGCGGAGGAGCTAGGCTGAATGTAACCTTTCTCCATGTACATATCGATTTGCTCCTTCAACAATTTCAATTTAGGAGGAGCTATCTTGTATGGATGCTTAGAGATTGGAGCAGTACCTGGCTCAAGCTCGATCACGAACTCAACTGCTCTGTCCGGAGGCATTCCTGGCAATTCTTCTGGGAAGACGTCAGGGAATTCACAAACCACCGGAACATTTTCGAGTAGAGGTAGAGGTTTTGCATCGAGTGTGCATAGCTGAATAGACCTTGATCCATATGGAGAATAGACTATCTGGCCAGAAGGGTGGGAGAGAGTTATTGACTTTTGAGCACAGTCAATTTTAGCTTCGTTGGTCTTCAACCAATCCATACCCAGAATGACATCAATGTCAGAATTTCCCAGCAACATGAGTGAAGCAAGGAATATGCGGCCTCCAATTAGGATTTGATTGTCCTTACTTATCTTGGAAGTCAACATTTGAGATCCCGGAGAGTGAACAGTGATTTGATTGGTTAGTGGAACCAGAACTAGGTTGTACGTTGTTGCAAAGATCTTTGACACAAAAGAATGCGATGCTCCGGTATAAAACAACACTTTAGCTGGAAAAGAGTTTACGGGTAATATACCGAGAACGACGTCAGCAGCTTCCTCCGCTCTGTCGGCCTTGATATGATTCACCCTCGCGGTCCTCCCGACAGGCCTGTTGTTGGAGTTGAAGGCTTTAGCCGGGGGGGCACGCACCATTGCCTGGTTGGTATTGGGGCGAGGAGGTGGAGGTAGCTGCCTCTGAGTGCACTTGTCAGCGTAGTGTCCCGTCTCCTTGCATTTGAAGCAAGTGACGACACGAGGAGGACCTGGCTTTGGCTGCCCCATTGGAAACCTCTGACCATGCATCTGAGATGGGTTGGGTGGGCGGGGAGCAAAGCCTGGAGAAGCTTGGGCATATGGAGCCCGAGTGACAGCACCATTTGGCACCCATATGCGGCGCTTCTGCGGAGGGGTGGTCATGTTGGAGGAGGAACCACCCTCACGCGAGTGCTTCCGAGACTCCTCGAACGCCTTGCGCCCATTTTCTTCATTGAGTGCGGTGTTCACGAGCTCCTCGAAGTCTTTGCACTTGATGTTGGTGAGTGCGTACTTGAGTTCCAGGTTAAACCCTCGGCGGAACCTTGCCATCTTCTTAGCCTCAGTGGACACCTCATCACCAGCGTATCGAGCGAGGCGATTGAACTCATTCTGATAGCCAATGACGTCCAGCTTTCCCTGCTTGAGAGAGCAAAACTCTTCACGCATCCTTTCCATGAGACCATCTGGGATGTGGTGCTTCAGGAAAGCTTCCTTGAAACAGCCCCAGGTGATTGGGTAGCCAGCTCTCATGGTCTGGTAGTTCTCCCACCAAGTAGCTGCCCGACCCTTCAGCAGATAGGAAGCATACTTGACTTTGTCTTCCTCAACAATGTGAGCAATGTCCAGAGCCCTGGCCATCTCCCGGATCCAGTCATCAGCATCCAGAGGCTCCCGTGTTGCCACGAAAGCTCTCGGCCCCAGACTCAGAAACTCCTTGATACTGACTCGTGGAGCGTTCTGGTTGTTGTGCTGATTAGCCTGGAACTGGGCCATCTGCGTCACGACCTGAGTCATCTGAGTCAACAGCTCCGTGATTGGCGGTGGCTCAGGCGGGTTGTTCCTTGTTGGAGGCATCCTGAATAGACATGCATTTTAGCACAACAACAGAAAAGGATAGACTTGGTAACCGAAAGCGAGATTATTCCGACGCATGAATAGCTAACCAACAGGTACATCATCACATGTTCAAATACATCAGAATATCCAACACACCACAAATGGTTCGAAAGCCAAAGGATAACTGAACATAGCTAGGAATGGATACATCGGTACTCCCATGCTCATCACGCAGGACGGCGGTGAGTAGTACGACGAGAGGTACGGTGAGGAGCACGCCCACGAAAGTAGGTAGAACGACGATCCACATAGATCTGACGTGGCCTGAGAGCGACTCTAGGTGTGGTGAAGTACATAGCGTCGACTCCCTGTGCTCCAAAGCGGGGAATCCCTGTGTATCCAGCACCAAGGTTGAGGAGTGGACCTCTGATCGGCTCGTAACCTCCAGCATCTGGCAGACGACGACCCACTGGCTGATCGAAACGTGCAAAGCGCTCATCTCCAACAAAGTCTGTGGTGTACGTCGCCAGACGAGTCAAAGCAAGGTAGAGCTGCTCTCTGACTGAGGCCAACTCCTGAGAAAGTGTGGTGGCAACTGCGTCAGTGTGCCTCACAAACTGAGCGGTGGTGTGCAGCCTGGTGTTATCATGCTCGTAGACATCCAAGTTGTCGTATAAAGTGAAATGAGCTCCCTCCGAAGTGATGTAACCACGGGGGATGTGGCGATAGATAGAATCGTCAAATCCCCAGTAGTCAGCAAGAAGGACGGTGAGACTCACATAAGCTGCCTGCTGCACGGCCATATCCACTGTGGAACCTACTGCCTCGTAGCGGTGGACAACGCTCATGCCATCATCTGACAGAATGTAGACGATAGCCTGGTAGTAGGTCTGGTCAAACTCTCGCTGCTGCTCGTAGACCTGGTACTCTGGTGCCCAACGGAACCCCAGATAAGTGACCATGTCTCTCAGCATCTCCGGATAACCGGCGGTGCTCTCACAACGAGTCATCCGAACCATCTGCAGGTAGAACCTGAGATCCATCTACAGATGATCGGGGAAGTTTAGATTAGACGCCGGTAGAGAACTGAAGTGGAAAGCAACAACAAGGTTTCAACGGACGATAAGGATGTTGAAAAGAACAGGATATTGAAGCAACATCGGGAAACACGAGACCAAAAATCCTGAGGTACTACGGAAAACCCATCCGAGCTTCTAAAGGATCAATATCTACTGCTTAAGGAATAGAGGAACCTCCATCCCTATGGTCTAGTAGATATAACTATCCTAGAGAAACCAGGATTCGTGAAATCCTAACTTGAAAGTTTGGGTGAGAAGAGAAAACAACGTTGCACTTCCTTACCAGAAAAGGGTGGGTGGGTGGGGAAAGAAGAAAAATGGCAGAATTCCTACTCTCGCGTTTCATTTTTCCTATATAGCTACAAAATAGTTTCTAGACTCAACTGCGACCAGTAAAAGGGATCCTACAGGCAGACAGGCTCTGATACCATTTGTCGCACCCGGACTTCTAAAGGATACTCGCCGTTCCGTTGAACAGTAGTAGATTGGATTACGGGGCTTACCGGCACCCGCGTCCTCTTACGAGTAGGCCAACACACGTATGTGTGACAACCAACCCCTATCTGTTCAGCGTCGACGTAAACTATCCCATAGAAATCAGGACACTACCATTGACGTACTTCATACCATACACACATGGTACGTCAATGACGTTAAACGAAATGATAACACAACATATCTCTAAGACACAAAAGATGGAAATAAGTGCAAATAGCTCTCACTAGAGCAGAGATAGCAAATACAATCATCCAGAGGACACATGTCCCAACATAACATCATTACATCTCAGCGGAAGCATTCAAAGGGTCTGAGTACAGACAAATCCAAATAGGCTTAAGAAGCCGGGAACTGAAAGAAAGACGGAGCCCATCCACGTAGTCTCGGATCCTGCCCGGGTCCACTACCTACTCGTCAGCAGCCTCGTCAAACTCCACGTAGTAGCCGTCACTGGGATCCTCGTAAGCGTAGTCTGCGGAAACCACAGCCCCAAAGGGGTCAGTACATAAAAGTACTGGCAAGCAAGACTCACAGTTCACCAAAGTGTAGCCCGTCAACACCAAGCACAGATGCCTTGGGTTCAACGAAAGAAAGGGAATATAAAAGATGCTGCAACTGGCTGCACTAACCAACTACAGAGATTCTACCACTTCCGGCTAACAGAGAGAAGATAAGATACCGTATCGTAACCAACTATAATTAACCACCAAACAAACCCATCCTGGACCTTGCCCCTTATCCAAAGAAGCAATCCGAGGATAACTCACACAGTTGGATTAATGAATAATGAATCAGTTTGTTATGTCAATAAGCCTATTACTAGTCAGGTAGCATTAGTTAGGTGTAAGTTGTTCTGAGTACTTGTTAGCCAGTACTTTCACCAAGTCAACCATAACCGCGGAAAACACGGCTTCTCGAGAAGATTTATCCCTGCAGGGGTGCACCAATTTGGTCGTACACGTAACAATAACCCGCCAGATGGAATGCCTCCCACCAAGCGGGACACTCAACACAACTCAACTATTCTTCGCATCAAGCCCAAAGCACCTTGGGCGCACGGCTAATCGGGCCCCGAAGAAAGGGGACCCTCATAGCACTCTAAGAACGTGTCCCCCTATATGCCGACTACAAAAGTTCCACCCTGCGCTGGGCTCGCAAAAAACATGCATGCGGCAACTGGAAAAACACGAACTAAATGAGGCGATTTGGACGAGATGCGAATCGAATCAAATTGAGGGGGGCGCCCATACACGCTTCCCACATGCGGATAGTGCGCTCATCATGGATCAGCAGACAAGACCCTTTTCCTATTAGGGTCGACACTAGCAGGCCTCAAAACCACACAGGGCCTCCTGCCGGTGCCTTATCAGCATATTATTAACAGGTTGATTGATTAACATCGATCCCCCAGAACATAATAGAAATATAGTAACAGAAAGTAACGGGTAACAGACTCGACCAAAACAACCTAAGCATGCTAGTAAGACACTGGCTCAAACAATGGGGTTGTAGGAGTGGAGGTGAGGCAATATCAGGGTTAAGGGATTCAAGTGATAGGTTCTTAACAGGAACAACTAATACTAAGGCTAGCAGAATAGACAACGGAAAGTATCGGTAACCAATGTTGAAAGGAACACAGTGGTTCATGTGAGTGATAACTTGCATGCAAACTCAGCAGCCTGGTACTGAGCTAGATCCTCAGAAGGGGTGTCGTAAGTATCGTCTGTCTCAACGTCGTCGTCTATCCGAGAAGAAGCAAACAAACAATGCAGAAATATAAACAATCAATATCATGGCATAGTGCACAATCATGGGATGATGCATGTCAAGTTAATGGAGGCATCAAAATAAACTAGTGGACTTGGTAACACAATTTAAATGGACCCATATGCAATTTTGAGTTGCATATGAGAAGCCCATGAATTTTGGTTGAAACAATTGTTTTCCAATTAACCAACAGGTGAAAGTGGATTAGTATGATGCATGGATGAGGAAAACAACAAAATAACAACAATAGAACCAATTGGAAATAAGGTTTACCAATTTAGAAATTTATTTATTAAATTAGGGAATTTTTGGTTCCTTAAAGGGATTACACAAATAGTTGTTGTTTTCACCAATTTAAATTGTGCAAAATAAATAAAAAAATTCATATTTGAAAAGAATAAAAAAATTTAGTTGGATTACATGTTTCAAATATTGAAAAAGGAGTTACAATGATTTAATTATGAATTAAACAAGACTAAACAAGTTTTAAATGAATTTAGAACAAGTTTGAAAATTATTTGAATTTTATTTGTTCAAAACATAAATTCAAACTCACATTTGAAAAGTTTACACTTTTCTTGTTTGAAAACATATTTTGCATGTTCAAAAATAATTTAATTTGAGCAAGTTATGATTTTATCAATTTTAAATGATTTAAACCAGGTTTGAATTATTTAGGCAATTTAAATTATTCAAAACATGAAACAAAATTTATATTTGAATAGGTGGTTTGAAATAGCATGGAAAACATATTTTATTTGCATTATTTGGATTTAGTATGAATTAGTTATGGATTTTAGCAAATTACAATTGAATTGTTTGAATTCAAATTTGGAATGCATTTGGAAAATTCAAAACAGAAAACAAATAGGTTAGATGGATAGATAATTTAATTTGGATCAACACACATATTTTACTTTTATTATTGGGAGTTATAATTTAAAAGTTATTAGCAATTTGAATTGGAGGACCAATCTGCAATTCAAAAAGGACTTAGATTTAAACAAACTTGGGCAGAAAACGTTTGTCACCGTGCAGTGACCCAGCCCAGGTCACTGCCAGTGGGCCAAGGGCCAACGTGGCGCTGCGTGGCAGCACAGGTGGCCACCACGGCCACAGACAGGTGGGCCACGGGCTTAGGGAATAAATCCCAAAAAGATTTGCGCCGCGGGGGCTCGAACCCACGAGCGAGCGCGTGAGCTGAGTGCTACCGCTGCGGTAGCGAGCGTTTCTTGTCAGTAAACGCGACGCCGGCAGGAAATAGTTCAGTTATGTTTCTGAACTTTTAACTGACGAACAAAATGTTCTGAAGCTTGACAGCAACCGCGCGGTGGACGGCGGCGATCACCGTGTGCTGCTCGTGGTTGCGGGCTGCGGATGCGTGCACCGTGCTAGCGTGCTGGTGTGTGTGCGTTGCGCAAGGCAGAGAGGGAGGAGGAGAAGCACGGCGACGCTCACCGGCGATGTAATCGTGGCAGAGGCCCGGTGCAGACACGGCGGCGGCGACGTTGAGGATGGCGGCGTGGATCCAGTGCGTCCCAGAGCTCGATGAGGTGTTGTCGGGGTAGAGGAGAGCACGGCGGTTCGATTTCGGTGGCTAGGTGGGCAGGTGGCGATGCTAGGTGGCGGTGGTCATCGGAGATTCAGACGCGGAGCTCTCCGGTGAGGTTCAGAGAGAGGTGGAATGGGGCAGAGATGGAGGAGACGGCGGCGATCGCGAGGGGATAGGTAGCAGCTAGGGTTAGGGCAGGCTAGGGAGGTCCTAGGGGTAGATATAGGGCTAGGGGATCGAGGATGGCCGTCGGCGCGGTCTGCTGCCGCCGTGGCACCGCTCGATCTGCTGCCGTACGGGAAAGAGAAAGGGGGGAGCGAGGCGAAGCGGTACCGGGCCAGCGCGGGAGGTAAGTGGGCTGGGCCGCGCTGCTGCTCCCCTCTGCGCGTCTTTTTCTTTTTCTATATTTTTTTCTTGTTCTTCTGTTTTTTTTGTAGCAAATGAAAATGGAAGAAATAGATGGAAAGTTGGGGTAGGAAAATTATAGAAAAATTTGGGTGGCTTACTTATTGTGTTAGCAATCATTTGGCCATTTTTATTTTCCAAGATTTCAAAATTTAAGTGTTGTTTGGAAATGTTTCAAATTTGAATTAATTTTGGGTATTGATTGAATTATTTAAAACAAGAATTTAATTAGGGTGATCATATGGTATAAAAGGAAACAAGTGAGCACAATTGTGTTGGTTATTTCATAATTTCAAAAGTGGGTACTGTTTGCAATTGAATGATTTGAATTTGAAGTAACATTGGAAGTAATTAATTGAAATAAAAACCACCATTTTATTAGTTGATCATTATGGAATAATTGGAAACAAATGGTTGTGTTTATTTGAACTTTTTATTTAAGAGGTTGTAACATAACAAGTATGAATTAAATGTTTGAATAAAGTTTGAATTTCAAATGTGATAACAGGGTAAAACAGAAGCAAACAAATGGAGAACAAAGTAAAACAAATGCAAACAAGGAATAAATATGATGACATGATGCAATACTTTAATTTAAACAAGAAATCAAACATTCTAGGGATGTTTTCATACTTGGGATGTTACACCATAGCCCAATACCTTTTGTAAATTTACAAGCGATATTGTAAATTTATTCAATCCTACTAACCAAAGCCATGAAATGAATCATGTTGATCATGATTCGTTTTCTAAAACCCTTAAGACCAACCTTGTGTAATATTTGTGACCTTAATCAACCCATGACCTAGAACCTAACCCAAACCACTATCATTCCATTTTATAAATTGAATTATTGTGATAAATTTGAAATTGGACATACAAGACCAAACAATAACCATCTCATCATAATTCTTTTTGCATATTGAATTATGTGTCAAAACCTTTTCCCATGTTAACACCAATCAAGTTGAATAACTTGTTATGCTTTTGTATTATTTTTTGTTGTTGTATTTGTTTGAATCTTGGTGAATTGCTTGTTTATTGTTATTTATTTATATTGTTTAGATTGTACGGAGAAAAACGTTCAATTTGTGAAGAGAGTGTGTCTATACCAACTCCCACAAGGAAAGTGATGCTCATGTCCCACTTTTATTGCATTAGAGTTTTCAGTAGTATGCATCATAGGTGATTTTATTTATTTTCCAAAGTATATGCTATCCTTAGAAATACCTAGTAGTGTGTAGCCAACCTGAAACCTCTACTAAATACTAGTTTAGCTATGCCAGATTATTATCACAACTATTGATGATACATGTTGGGTTGTGATGTTTTGAAAAATGAAAATTAACAACCCAATGAAACACCTGGGTGGACTGAACTTTGCTTGGATTATGTTGAGTGGCTACTCAGGACCATGTTCATGGTGGTTTAACCATGGATGTGGGGGTTATCACCTGAGATTACACTTGTGGACCGCCACCCAGGATTAAAGAGATTTGTAGGTCTTCACTGTTTAGTTAGCTTCCAGTGCAGCCTTGAGGTAATATGGGCTCTGCCAAGATTAAGTAAGTTGTGGGGGTTCATCCTGTTGTATGATGGTGGGTGGTAGAATTTTAGGAGCAACGAGTCATTACTGGTATGGTTGAATCCCTCTTCCCAAAGATCTTGTCTCATTCTTCTCTCGGGGAAAATGAGTCTCAAGGTGAAAGTGCACAACCTCTGCAGAGTTTAAAAACTAAGATCTTAGCCGTGTCCCCGGTTATGGGCCAGTTGAGCAGCTAGATAGAGTTGGTGCCGAAGGATCTCCTCATCTTTTCTCAATAAAGTAAAATATGGTAGAAACCCTTTATAGGGAACATGGTGGTTTAACCATGGTGCCACAACCAAACTTCATGGTGGTTTAACCATGATGACTTTCAAACTTCGTGGTGGTTTAGCCATGATGATTTGTTCACCTTTGTGGTGGTTTAACCATGAAGGATTGTACAAATGATTTCTTTTGTTTAAAAAGGAATTTGTCAAATATAGGACAAAATTGGCTTTATGCAAATAGCCCAGACTCCACCAGCCAAATAACATGTAGCTAGTTATTCCTCAAAACTGCCACCATACAAGTGTCACTTGCCAGTACATTGTTTGTATTGACCTCCTCCCCTGTGGGGGCTGCATATTCCAACGTGCAGGTCATTCAGATGATGAGTAACTGTTTAGGATCTCGAGTCTACATCCCAACATGTCTGCCTATGGCGCATGAAGAGAAGGAGGCTCATTGAAGATTTGTTTCCTCTGTGTTTACTATGAAACCTTGTTATTTGGGCTAGTCCATGTTGACTATGCCAATTGTAAGACTATTTTATTTCTTATCCACTGGATCAATGATGTAGAATGATGCTATTGCAATGAATATTTCATTTTGTCATGTGTATTCTATCAGAGATCCCGGGAATAGCAGGTTACACAGGTGTTCTATCTTTATCAAAAGGTAGGGAGCTACAGGTGTGTACGGGGTGTCCCGTGTAATGTTTACTCTAGGATTGCGTCTAGTTGTGGTTTCTCTCTTGTCCCCTCCTTTTCTCTCCTCCCTCCTGGCTTTATATATGCAGTCGGGAGGGTTTTACATGAGTCCTAGTAGATTACGTATAGCAGTTCTTGTCTTGTGCTTCAAGAAATTAAGGATGGCTTCTTGGACCCAGATGGGCCTTCGAGTGGGCTCTCTGTAGCTTAGTAGCCGGTAGGCTCAAGTAGGGGACGTGTCGAGTGTCCCCATGTCAACTGTAAATACTAGCAGATAAATAAAGTACGAGTAAATAAAATACAATAATAATAATTGCAGAAAATGGTCCAATCCTTTCTAGAACAAAGGACAAGCCGGTTGGTTTACTTATGATGATCAAATGTTCTTGAGGACACACGGGAATTTCTCCACGTGCTTTCGCTTCCTACAGCTGATTAATCTATATTGTTTTGGTAGGTTTTGTGTGGGTGAACCTATGCTAATGCACTGCCCTTAATTGGACTAATACATACCTGTGATTATAACCCTTGCAAACGTCCGCAAATACAAGAAATTAATTAAGATAAATCTAACCACAGCCTTAAACTCTGGGATTCTACACTCCCTCGTGCATCGGTTTCCTAACAGGGGTTTAGGGTTCTGTCAATCCGACAACCCCACAATTAGTAGCCGAATACACAATGCATCCCTCTAGGCCCATAAAGGTGAATTTTCATGTAGTCGGCGTACACATGACACCACTAGAAGAGTAGCACCACAACTTAAATATTAAACCATTAAATATTACTCAGCATAATTCCACTACTAACATCTTGACTTCTCCCATGTCCTCAAGAACTAAACAAACTACTCATGAGACATCACATGGATCATGGTCAGAGGTGATATAATGATGAATAACAATCTGGTCATAAAGTGCAAACACCGATAAATCTCATAAGCATCAACTACAAACAAGTAATTCACACCGGGAGAGAGATCTAGTGGAAAACAATGATATAGAACCCTAATTGTTATAGAGGGACGGAGGTGCATGGTGAGGATCAAGGTGGTGGTGGTGATGATGATGACTATGATGATCTTCATGATGCTCGGTGCGATGACGGTGACAATGGCGATGATTTCCCCCTCCGGGAAGGAATTTCCCCGGAAGATTTCTCCCTGTCAGAGAGCTTTTCTCTATCTGTTGTATTCCGCCTCGTGGAGACGTCGGAATATTTCCTCGATGGGTCTTCTGGTCTTAGGTTTTCGGGGGGATGAAGTACGCGAAGGGGGACTGCCAGAGGTGGTCCAGGGCCTCCACACCACCTGGCGGCGCGGCCAAGGGGGGCGCGCCACCACATGGTGTGGGTCCCTGGTGGCCCCCCCTCTAACTCCCCTCCTGGCTGGCTCCGGCATCTTTGAAAATAGGAAATCTTCGATGTTTTTCGTGGGTATCTCATCTTCAGAAATAAGATATCTTGACGGTCCTTTTTCCAGCAGAATTCTGGTTCCGACAGTTAATTCTCCAATAATCATCAAACATGCAAAATAGATGAAATAACATAAGTATCAACTCTAAATATGAAATATATCAATCAATAGCAGTAAATTATGATATAAAATAGTCATGCAAAATGGACGTATCAACTCCCCCCAAGCTTAGACCTCACTTGTCCCCAAGCGAAACTGAACTTGGTAAACAAGACCACTGGTTTATGGACTGAAGTGTCGATAAATAAAATACGTACAATAAGCATCACATTTATCAATACACAAATCATTCTAGATAGCAACTTCCTCTCATATAATTTAACTTGAAACTAGTAGAGGGAGTCACAATAAAGGTGCAAAGAGAAAATCATAATTGGTGATGGCAAACTTTGCTCTTGGTCAGAGAACAATTAACATATTGTACTTATCTTTCGAACAGAGTCATTATACTAGAGCTTATATTGCAAAAATTACATGCTCAATCATAAAAGTCTCTTTATAGTCATTGATAACTTTCAAAGTTATATTCATTCAGATAAAAGCAATGTGCTAAACAGGAAAGGATAAAAGACATGATTGTATAAATCAACATATAGATGGTTGGATCACAACAATTCAAATGCTTGCTTGAGACATAAGGGAATAGGTTTACTGACTCAACATAAAAGTAAAAGATAGACCCTTCACAGAGGGAAGCAGGGATCACTCATGTGCTAGATCTTTTTATTTTCGTGTTGAAAATATAATTTTGAGAATGGTGTATGTCTATGTCAACGAATGGTAATGCAAAAGTTATCATAACTCATGTCAAGCAAGGTTTCCAGACTTTGAGAGTGGTTTCCTTTGGTACTTTCCTGTTTTCCTTATTGTTGGCACTTCCCCCCACATTTTATTACAAAAACCATGGCTAACCAAATCCTTGGGTGTCGGCCAACAACCATCAATCCATGGTGAAGTGCCTTTATTCATTATTTAAGTTCATACTATTTGGCACCGGCTCTCGGTAATATTAAGATGAGCACCGATTCCATACTCATCGGGTGAAAGAGGGGGAAGAAATTTGCTTGACATAAGGCATAATAAACTTTAAACTACTTCCTCATGAGCTAAACAGGGGCACAAATAGGTTTAATAGTTTTGAAGGTTTTAATGGTAGCACACAAGCAATTTACTTGGAGTGGCGGTGAAATACCACATATTGGTAGATATGGTGGACACAGATGGCATGGGTTTTGGCTCAAGGTTTGGATGCACGAGAAGCATTCCCTCTCAGTACAGGTTTTTGGCTAGCAAGGCTGGGTAGCAATCATAAGAGTTGAGGGAAACAAACAAATATACATGTGAGTAGAAAACAATCATGCAATCTTCCTTTGACATACAGCTGATCTTAACTTGAGAATACTAAGCTTATGAGCCAACAAGAAAGAAAGATAATGGAATAATGTATCTACATGCATCTCCCTCTTTTCTACTTAAGCCTCAAAGTATTGTTGCTACTGACCAATGCTAAGTTTGCCAAAACCAAATAGATTAACTTGATGCTCCCAAAGTGACACCAATACTAACAACAAGATCAATCATATAACAGAAATTGCAAACTAAAATAAGGTGTGCAGAAAGTAAATGATAAAACTTCTTATTAATATTCCATAACAGCAATTTACACCAAGGGATACATAAATAACCAATTAAGGAGATATACTTACACACTGCAAACTATCCTATATGACAACTTCTCTACTCATATTATGACTTTACTAAAAAGTAAAAGGTGAAAGATAATGGTGTGATACTGCAGCACTCCCCCAATCTTGGAACAAGCCAAGGGGATGCCAATACCAATGACGAATTACTCCTTCGGTGGTGGTGGTGAATCCTCCTCATCATCAGACTTCCAAGGTAAAGGCTCTCTATCAACAAATGATGACTTGGTTTCCAATATGATGAAACTAGGAGCAGAACTTATACGTTTAAACCTGGTCTCATTCTCACGGTTTTGATTCTGCACGTCGTCGAATTGTGCTTGTAATTTTTTCGTGGCCTCGTGAAGCGACAAGATGCCATCCCAAAGCTTGGTAGTCTCCTTCTTATGCTCGGCAATGAGTTCTGCATTTATCCTATGGATGATGTCCACTTCACGTTTCGCCATCTTCTTGTATCTAAAGACTTCTTGCTCCAGCTCTTCCAACCTAGCTTCTAGGCTGCCTTCTCCTTTAGGATCCCAACATCTTCTTTCTGCACTTTCCCATCCTTGAGCTGCAACTCTTTCGGATGCATCTTCAAATCATTTATCTACGGGTTGACGGCATTCACGAAGAAGCTGTCCTTGGGGGTCCAGAAGAGGACATTGTGGCTCTAAACCTGAAGATGAAATCTGGCAGAAACAGGTTGAAACGAAAACACAACGAGAAAACAATATACATACCTTGTGGGATCTGGGGAATTACATACTGAAAAGTTTCATAACAAAAGGAAGGTACAACGCGAAAACGGGTCTGAGACGTGCTCCGACGTGCCCACACCATGTGGTGGCGTGGCGAGAATTGGGCCCGCACCGTGAGATGGTGTGGTTCCCTCGGGCACCGTTTCCTACCCCTTTTCGTCTCGTAATTTTCCGTATTTATAAAAAACAACAAACATATGTGTTGGGTAGTCAAACGCGAACTTTTTTTACCGAAACTGTTACCTATTCGAAAGCGGACTCTGCAGTTTCCTGAATTTTATCTTTAATAGAAACTCCCGGAGTCACCACTTGAATAATATCAACCTCTTCATTATAAGAATCTCCAGAAATATAATGTTTGAGTCTTTGCCCATTCACCACTTGTGTAGTGTTATCTTTAAGTGGAACAATTTTGATTGCACCCGAACGATACACCTCTTCAATAACAAAAGGTCCTTCCCATCTCGAGAGTAATTTTCCTGCAAAAAAATATGAGACGAGACCTATACAATAGAAGTTTCTCACCAACATGGAACTCTCTCTTAGCAATTCTTCTATCATACCATTTTTTAACTTTCTCTTTAAAGAGTCTAGCATTTTCATAAGATTCACTTCTCCATTCATCCAAAGAACTCAAGTCAAGCAACCTTTTCTTACCAACAAGTTTAAAATTTCTATTAAGCTCTTTCACTGCCCAATAAGCCTTGTGTTCTAATTCTAAAGGAAAGTGACAAGATTTTCCATAAACCATTTTATAAGTAGACATAACCATAGGATTTTTATAAGAAGTTCTATAAGCCCATAAAGCATCATTTAGCTTACTAGCCCAATTTTTTCTAGATTTATTAACAGTCTTTTGCAAGATAGATTTAATTTATCTATTAGATAATTCTACTTGCCCATTTGTTTGGAACTCTTTCTCAGTGGTAGCATAATTATTTTGAGCAGAATCAAGGGTCTTACTAGCATAATGAATAACATTCAAGTTCTTATCTATTGTTTGTCCAAGAACAACACCTACAGCAAAATCACTAGCATCACATGTAATTTCAAAGGGTAAATTCCAATCATGTGGTTGAACAATAGGAGTAGAAATTAAAGCCTTCTTTAGAATTTCGAATGCTTCTTTACAATCATCATGAAAAAAGATACATCTTTTATAAGAAGATTGGTAAGAGGCTTTGATATTTTAGAGAAATCTTTAATAAACCTCCTAGAGAAACCAGCATGACCAAGAATACTACGAATACCTTTGACATCCCTAGGATAGGGCATTTTCTCAATTGCTTCAGCTTTAGCTCTGTCAACTTCAATACCTCTTTCAGAAATTTTATGTCCAAGAAAAATTCCTTCATTAACCATAAAGTGGCATTTCTCCCAATTAAGTACAAGATTAGTTTCCTCACATCTCTGCAAAACTTTATCAAGATTGTGCAAACAGTTATCAAAAGAAGTTCCATAGACAGAGAAATCGTCCTTGAATACTTTCACAATTTCCTCACAAAAACCATGAAAGATAACAGGCATGCATCTTTGAAACGTAGCAGGAGCATTACACAAACCAAAGGGCATACGTCTATAATAATAAGTTCCATAAGGACAAGTAAAAGTTGTTTTCTCTTGATCTTTCTTTTTAACATCAATTTAAGAATAACCATCAAGAAAGCAAAAATGAGTTTTCTTAGACAAACTTTCTAACATTTGATCGATAAAAGGTAAAGGATAATGATCATCTTAGTAACTTTGTTAAATTTTCTAAAATCAATGCACATTCTATAACCAAATACTACTCTTTGAGGAATAAGCTCATCATTTTTATTTGGCACAACAGTAATTCCTCCTTTCTTAGGAACACAATGCACAGGACTTACCCATCTACTATCAGCACTAGGATAAATAATACCAGCATGAAGGAGTTTCAATACCTCATTTCTTACCACTTCCTTCATCTTAGGAATTAAACGGCATTGCTGTTCAACAACTGGCTTTGCATCAGGTTCCAGATTAATAGTATGCTAACAAATAGCAGGGGAAATCCGTTTCAAATCATCAAGAGTATATCCAATAGATCCTCGGTGTTTCTTTAGTACTTCTAATAACCTTTCCTCTTCCTTGCGTGAAAGTTTAGAACTAATAATAACAGGATATGTTTTCTTATCATCAATATGAGCATATTTAAGATTATCAGGTAAAGGTTTTTAATCAAAAACGGGATCTTCCTTGCGTGGTAGCGTGGTACCCAAGTTTTCCACCGGTAATCTGTGTATTAGCATCTCTGGTAGACGAAGAAGAATCTCGTCAATCTCATTTCTTTCTTCCATAAAGACCTCACTTTCGTGGTCCTCCATGTATTGCTGCAAAGCATTGTTAGGAGCAAGAGCAATAGAGGCAAGTTGTTCAACTTTAAAATCTTCATTAGGCAATTCAGTTTCATAAGGAGCTTTAGCAAATTTACAAAAATTAAACACATAAGATTATCCATCAAATTTAGTTAATATTTTCTCCTTCTTACAATCTATAACAGCACAACAAGTGTTCAGGAAAGGTCTACCAAAAATGATAGGACAAGTTCTACTAGCAGCTGCACCAAGTACTAGAAAATCAGCAAGATATTTAGTTTTACCACATAAAACTTCCACATCTCTAACAATACCAATTGGAGAGATAATTTCTCTATTAGCAAGCTGAATAACCACATCAATTTCTTCAAGTTCACAAGAACCAATTTCATGCATGATTTCTCTATAAAGCTCATAAGGAATAGCACTTGAACTTGCACCAATATCACATAAACTATAATAGCAATGATCACCTATCCTGAAAGAAAGCACGGGAACACTAGTTTTCCTAGATCTACTAGGATGTGAAACAATATTAGAAGCATCTTCATAGAAGATAATGTGTCCATATGCTACACTTTCAGTGACAAGGTCCTTTACTATTGCTACTGAAGGTTCAACAGTTATTTGTTCATCAGGTTCTATAGATTTCTTTGTACTTTTGTTAACCACACTAGCTATAATAGAATGTTCATTTACCTTAGCAGGGAAAGGCATTTTCTCAATATAAGGCTCAGACACAACAGGATTAGCATCATGAACTTCTATATTTCTAACAGGAACATAATTAACAGTATCTTTATAAGGTGCATGGTACTTGTTCCACTCCTTTTTGGGAATATCAAGATAAGAGGCAAAAGCCTTAGAACAGTTTGCAAAAATTTGAGTGTCAAGGCCATAAACAACACTAACATTATGAAAATCGTCGGTTTCCATAAAAGATTTAATGCATTCATAATCATAAGTTATACCTGACTTTCTACCTTTGTCATTCTCCCATCCTTCAGTATTTTCCTGAATATGGTCAAGAAGATCCCATTTAGCTTCTCCTTCCATACGTGTAAATGATCCAGAACAAGAAGCATCCAATAAATCCTTATCATGAAGAGAAAGCCTTGCATAAAAATTACTAATAACAATATTACTTGGGAGCTCATGAATGGGACATTTGAGAATTAGTAACTTCAATATCCCCCACTCTTGGGCAATGGTCTCTCCATCATGAGGCCAAAAATTATATATTTTATTCCGATCCTTATGAATCTCACTGGGAGGATAGAATTTAGAATAAAAGAGAGGTACGATTTCCTCCCATCCAATAGATCAGCCATTCTTCATCATCTTATACCATTCTGCAGCTCTGGCCTTCAGTGATAAAGAGAATAGTTTCCTCTTGACTTGGTCCATCAAAATATTTGCACACCTGAAAAACTCGCATAATTCATGTATAAAGAGTAAATGATCACCAAGATGGACAGTTCCATCTCCAAAATAGCAGTTATCCATAACACGTTCAACAATTTTCATAGGTATTTTAAAAGGATCCAATTGATTAGACGACGGGTCATCTACTACCTTAGCAATGGAAGTAGTACTACCAAATAGGGAATGAAATGGAGGTCTCTCCATAATGAAATAAAGCAGGAGACATAACTAAAAACAGCACTCACAGTAAAGGTTTCCCTTACCAATAGCGCTTCACTCTCCGGCAACAGCGCCAGAAAATAGTCTTGATGACCCACAAGTATGGGGGTGTATCGTAGTACTTTTGATAAATAAGTGTGTCGAACCCGACGAGGAAAAAAGGTGTTGACAAGCAGGTTGGATAAAGGATTCACTGTAAATACTAGAAAACGGGTTTTCTTTAGTTTTTGATATAGCAGATAAATAAAGTACGAGTAAATAAAAGATAGTAATAATAATTGCGGAAAGTGTCCCAATCCTTTCTAGATCAAAGGACGAGCCGGTTGGTTTACTTATGATGACCAAACGTTCTTGAGGACACACGGGGATTTCATCAAGGGCTTTCGCTTCCTACAGTTGATTAATCTTTATTGTTTTGATAAGTGTTGTGTGGGTGAACCTATGATAATGCACTACCCTTACTTGGACTGATACATACTTGTGATTATACCCCTTGCAAGCATCCTCAACTACAAGAAATTAATTAAGATAAATCTAACCACAACCTTATAAACTTTGGGATCCTACACTCCCTCGTGCATCGGTTTCCTAGCGGGGGTTTAGGCTTCTGTCACTCCGGAAACCCCAAAATTAGTAGCCAAATACACAATGAATTCCTCTAGGCTCATAAAGGTGAAGTGTCATGTAGTCGATGTTCACATGACGCCACTAGAAGAATAGCACCACAACTTAAATATCAAACCATTAAATATTACTCAACATAATTCCACTACTAACATCTTGACTTCTCCCATGTCCTCAAAAACTAAACGAACTACTTACGAGACATCATATGGATCATGATCAAAGGTGATATAATGATGAATAACAATCTGGTCATAAAGTGCAAACACCGATAAATCTCATAAGCATCAACTAAAAACAAGTCATTCACGCCGGGAGAGAGATCTGGTGGAAAACAACGATATAGAACCCTAATTTTTCCAGCGGGACGGAGGTGTATGGTGAGGATGATGGTGCTGGTGGTGATGATGATGACGATGATGATCTTGATGATGCTGGTGCGATGACAGTGACGATGGTGATGATTTCTCCCCTCCGGGAAGGAATTTCCCCGGCAGATTTCTCCCTGTCGGAGAGCTTTTCTCTCTCTGTTGTTTTCTGCCTCGTGGAGGCGGCGGAATATTTTCTTGATGGGTTTCCCCGTCTTATGGTTTCGGGGGGATGAAGTACACAAAGGGGAACTGCCAGACGTGGGTCAGGGCCTCCACACCACCCGGCGGTGCGGCCAAGGGGGGCGTGCCACTACATGATGTGAGCCCTTGGTGGCCCCCCTATGGATCCCCTCCTGGTTGGCTCCGACATCTTGAAAAATAGGAACTCTGTGATGTTTTTCCTGGGTTTCTGATCTTCGGAAACAAGGTATCTTGATGGTCCTGTTTCGAGCAGAATTCTGGTTTCGGCAATTAATTCTCCAATAATCATCAAACATGCAAAATAGATGAAATAACATAAGTATCAACTCTAAATACGAAATATATCAATGAATAGAATTAAATTATGATATAAAATAGTGATGCAAAATGGACGTATCAGGGTGTAAGCTCGCCACAAGGGGCCTACTCGACGCCACAAATACCTCACCATATTCTCCGATTAACCTCACCACAAAGGCCTAGTTCACCTTCCACTATTGGTAACCTTCAATACCGAGGCACGCATCCACAACTTAATTGGAGGCTGTCGATGTCACTATAATCTTGGGGAACGCGTACACAACTTATTTGGAGGCTCCCAAAACAACAGAAAGTCGTCTAGTGTCTAAGAAGTAAGAGTAACAAGTTCACAACCTTTCACTTCTATGAATCCTTGTGGAGAGAGCAAACCCATGCAACCAATGCAAAAGGCAAGAGAAAAGGTGATCAAATCCTTCACTCTTAAATTCCAAAGAGCAACAAATTATTATGGGGGAATAAGAGAGGAATAACAAGGAAGAACTCAAAAAATTAATCGGCAAGATCTATATCGAAAAACTTCCCCTCACTAAGAGGAGAGATGAATTGGTGAAATAATAGATCTATATCTCGTCTCTATTTTCCATCTAATTGGAGGCAAGAATCATGGAGGAATAGAGATAAAGCAACCTCCAAAAGGTCAACAATGATGGGGGGAAACTTTATTGAGAGCTAAAGAACCTTTGGGGAAGAAGGACCCTTAAATAGGCCTCCTAGAAATCTTATGCATAGAAAGGCTTTACACCGGAGTCTCCGGCCAATTTCCGGCCTATTTCCAGACTGGTCATCTGTGATAAAGACCTAGATCTGACCGGAGATTTCTGGGTGACACTGGAGTCTCTAGCGTAAACAGGCCGGAGACTCCGCCCTAGCTGAAAGCTACAGAAACACCAACACGAGAAAGGCGACATCTTTTGCATACGAACTCCGTTTTTTATGATCTTTGGCTCGATGGATTCGCAATAACGAGATATAAAAGATAATTAAGATAAAAATCATTGTCAAACAATGGAACTTAAAACCAAATGGAGAAAGGTTTTACCTCTCTAAAAAAGAACAACCGGTAAAACTTTCAACACTGAAAACGCAATAAGTGTTTCTTACGAAATCCGTTTTCAGTAAACCTTGGCTTTTCACGAAGATCACGATAAGAACCAAAACCCAACATAGATAAAATAAAAATAAGAAACAAGAAAAATGACATGGAAAGTATGCAAAGGTTTGAACTTTCCACAAATATGCGATCAAGTTACTCACTCGAGAGCCCCTATTGATAGTACGACTATCGATTCTATAACCCGGTCTCCCCAAAAGCATGAGACAAGTAAACCTATCAAGATAATACCTATTACTCTCTCAATTTGGATTACCTTTCTTGATTGTACTTTCTACCACATTCTCTGCTTGATGAAGACTTTCAAATTTCTCCCCCATACACCACTATGGGAGAGACCTTTTTTGGCAACTCTTCATATGGCTCCTATATCCTAATGGGTGGCAAGCATCAAGCATAGGATTTCTTAAAGACACTTCTCTTGAGCTTCTACTTGAATCTTGATGACTAAAACCACTTTACGTCATCTACCATGGGCTAAATGAAATCTTTCTTTTGATGCATGCCTATGGGAAGATACCTACCCGCGCATAGAAATTCCACACACATATATCATGCATTAGTTCACAAAGCCATATGGAAAATATCTTACCGTACCCCAAGATACATAATCCCACTTGGTACATGTTGTAGCTTTGTGTTTTTATCACAACCTTATATATTTCTTGTTTCTTCATTTGATGATGTCCTGAAGATAATCATGAAAGACCACCTAATATTTTTCTTCAAGACATAATTGCAATATGCTCAACTCTATACATGACCATTCTTCATATAAATCCTTGAATATAAAAATGCTCATCATGTAGGCTACTAGAGTCCAACACGTGAACTCCACTATTTTCCCATGGACATGATATATAAGGATATCTAAATGAAAACATTAGTCCATAATGATTGTCATTAATTACCAGAACCACACATGGATGCACCATGCACTTTCAGTCTCCCCCATTTTGGTAATTGATGGCAATCCATTTTATGAGGGTTCATGTAATAAATTAAGCAACCATGCAAATACATGAGCAAGGATGCAAGAGCATGGAAGGAAAATGCCTAAGAATGAAACTAAATCATAAAACCAAATTCCCATAAAACCCTCTAAACTTCTCCCCCATTGGCATCCATTGCCGAAATTGGAGGGCAATTTAGAAGGTCAATATAATATGAGTTCATCCGCAAAGTGTGCAATTCTCAAAATTTGAGTGAAATCAAATGCACCTATCCAATGACGAATAGTTGGAGGAAATAAAATTACATTGAGGATCCAAATATTGCAAATAAAAAAACATCTCTCTAAACATCTCCCCACAAGGAGACAAGCAATAGAAGATATCCAACAAGAGAGGTATTGATAAACAAATGGAGAAACTCCTTAATGTTTATGCAATATTGATGAGTGAACAAATATGGAATCATCACTCCCTAGTAATCATCTACAACACACAATAAGTGCAAGAAAATATATGGGAAATGAAGAAATGCAACTTTCAACAAGCACATAGGTCCATAAGCTTATTAATATGCAAAAAGAGTACCACATGAAAAGCAAAGATTGTGCCTTTTAGGAACCACCATTGAATAAAAAGCAATAAGAGGTGGTCACTAAGGAATTGGAATATCAATTAAAGATGTAAATATTATCATGTGTATAAGTTTCTAAGTGGACACCAATCATGAAGATATAAGCCCACAAGGAAATATGCACACACAAAATAGGTACTAAGGTGAAGAACATGATATCCAAGAGAAGGTCATAAATACACCAATAAGTTTTTTTTCTTAACAGCATAGCGCAAAGCTCAATTTTATCTTAAAGGGATATAGATGAAAATTCAACATAAATCATCAAAGCATAAAAAATATCCACAAGGGAAAAGTGATAGTTGGGATGCTTCGAGAAAGGTAACACATATCACAAAAGGCAAATGGTTTAGAAAATTCATCAATATTGCACATGAGATAATTCAAGAAGAATTTTCTAGACTAACATATTTTGGATAGGTCAATCATAAAGATGATTAAAAATATTAACCTTGATATGTAATCATCCCGGCTTACTCACATTTGCAATAAGGATGTTTTTTATAAAATATTTGCAAGAACCAAATGAATTTCAACAAATGGGATTCATGTGAAGATACAACCTACACAAGGTTGAAAGCTAGAAATGTATGCATGAGGTAGATACTTGTTACCGGGATAGCATTGGGTGATATAGGAGTTAAGTGTTCATGATCATCCAAGCATGCCTCCAATAACCAAATGGTGATAACACCTTCCTTGTAAACGAGACAAGCTTCCAATGCATCTCGTGTATACCTAAAACAAATTCAAGTAGAACATGGTACCCAAACTCATTGGTTCCCAAGTATTTATAGCAACTACAATACATAGGAAAAAATCAACATTAATATGTGCATATTGATAGGAATTTGAATTTCATGCACATCTTAGACATTTAGAATTTGGGGGAATTCATCCTATATATTGGATCAACAAAAGTAAGCATGCCAAAATATATACATATAGTGAATAGACATGCACAAAACCTTCAAGCACCAAACGAGATACAAATTGGACTAAAACCAATTGAACCAAGAAGGCACTCACAAGAGTGATAAGCAAAAGAATTTTCCATATTGTATAAAAAACCCAAAGCAACACATGATTGATGATAACAATTTGAGAAGATACAAAAGAAAGATTAAAGAATAAACAAAACCCTCTACATTTTTCATGATGGCACACAAAGTACCAAGACAAAAAAAATGTTCATGTTCCATGGAGAAATGTCATCGGGAAAATAACATTTGAAGGCAACAAATGTTTAAACGCATATATGATAGCTCCTCCAATATTTGTGCATTAATTATGATTTTGTATTTGAATACAAAATGCACATAATGGGATCATCACTCTCCATATATATTATTCGAGTACTAGTCATGTTCAAGAAAAGCAATAATATGCAATGCCAATTTAAAGAAAGGTGTTCTACTCAATGTAGGATAACTTCCCCCCCCCCCCCAAAAAATAGTGCAATTTATAGAACTATGACTTTGAATGTACATGCACAAGAATGGGGTCGTTGCTTTTCCTAACTCAAGAAAGCATACAAGAAATTTTGAGTAGAACACAAGGATCCAAAAGGTACACGAAAGAAAAGGGAGTTAAACCAAAACAAATCCTTGGCAAGAAACAAGACATTTTTTGAGCAAAAGCCAATGTAAATATGATCAATAAATTTACCATAAATGATTATCATTTGTCAAAGACAAGAAATGTATGGAGATATTTCTCGGTGGTACACGGCAAAGATTCACAATCATATTCACAAAACATAAGCATGTGTCAAAAGATAGGAGTTCAAGAACATGCTAAAATAGAGATTCTTGATAGCTTCAAATAATAACCGATCATGCAAAGCACCAAGAAAATATCAAACAAGATACCAAAAGAAGAGAGACAAAACACATTTAAGCAAATATGGAACTTCTATGAGAAACATGACACATAGGAATAAGATAATTGACAATATCAACTTTAGGTGGAAATACCTCACATGTTCACATAATCTAGGCTTGTAATATGCACATAGCTTATCACTCCCCCATAATGTGATAATCCATTTGTTTTCAACAAGAGGAGAAAAAAAATTGAACTAAATAAATTGAATTTCCCATGATCACACATTTTAGGATTCTAAGGTGCCAAAGCATATCATTCCCCCAAAATGGGATAGTCCGTTAATCTCTCAAAAATCCAATTAAGATATAAGAAATTTGATAAAAGGCCAAAAAAGTATATTGTGTGCAAACATTATCAAGGGATAAAACCAAAGACATGTAAGGGTGCAAGCAACATTCAATTTAGATATGATTTAAATACAAGTTACGGCAAGGAGGAAGATTGGATATAAGGTAGAGACATTATGCTCCAAATGACTGGGCTTGAGGAAAAATAATTGATGAAGATCCCTTAATTCTTCATGCCCTCCAACAACACATATTGATAAAGTTTGAGCTTGTTGGTCCCCAACCATGTTGGGTCCTAAGAGGTTAGTCACAATAGGCTTGTCAACCCAAATGGTTCTTTCCTTGACACCACTTTTAGTACCAATATATTTAGCAAACGCATTGCCAATCTTAACCTTCCGAAGATAATAAACATTATCAATTATAGTTGGGTTGGATAAGGTACCATTAGTGCAGGAAGAAGCAAAGTGTCCCTTCTCGCGACAAGGATAGAACATCGACTCTTTTATTTCCTCTTAATAGGCTCCTCAACTTGAGGAGCATTGGCTTGAGTCTTCTTCGGAGTTGGGTGTTGTTCAACTCGTGGTTGATCATGAGAACGAACAAGAGGCCGATTCCCTAGTTTCTTCTCACTAAGAGGCTTCTTCTTCATTGGATAATATCTAACATGGTGCCCTTCAATATTGCACTTGAAGCAAGTAATCTTGGATGAATCCTTCACTTGTTATTGGCCCTTATTCTTGTCAATCTTATACTTATTCTTGATATTGGAATTGAATCCAAGTCTACTTTGGTCATTCGGAAGTATTCGCACTCTCAACATATTTTCAAGGGTGGACTTCCCTTCCTGACACTTCTCCAAGTCTTTCTTCAAACAACTGACTTGTGCCTTGAGATCTTTTATTTCCTCTACATGGTTAGTGAAAACATAAGTAATAGAGGAAGTAGATGCTTCATTGTTAGAGAAAAAGGCATGGAAAGTAATTCATCACAAAATTTAGCGATATAATGAGATGAACATTACTTGGGCTAGCACATGACACTATAGCATTTCTAGTAGGGATTGTGTTAGTGACTACATGAGGCTCACAAGATGTTACCTTTGTAGTAATAGCCTCGAGAGCTAACTTTAGCCTAGTATGGGATGCTATAAGATCCTCATTAGATCTAGAGACCTTTTCATGATTGATGTCTACTACACGTTACTACTCTTGTATACTATGTTGGGCCTCCAAGCGCACAGATTTGTAGGACACCGGCAAATTTCCCTCAACTGAGTAATCCAAGGTTTATCGAACTCATTGAAGTATAGTTTGAATTTATCCCTCTCAAGCAACCCCGCACTTAAGATATAAGAAGTCTCTTGTGTTCCCAGCACACCTAATACAATTGTCGGTTGTATAGGTGCACTAGTTCAGCGAAGAGATGATAAAATATGGGTAATATGGATGGTAAACAAGGTATTGTAAATCTATAATAAAAATGGTTGCAAGAAAATTAGTAGTAAAGCTGAAAGTAAACGGTGTTGCAATGGTTGGAAACAAGTCCTAGGGATCAAACTTTCACTAGTGGCGACTCTCAGCAACATTAAAATAATTTAACACATGGTGATTCCTCTAACATTATGCAAGATAGATCAAATAGGATGAGAACCGCATAGGGCTACACAAGCACGCCTTAAAGTTCATGTTCCCATCAACGGACATCCCAACTCTATCATTTTGAGCATCCAAAGATGGTACTAATAAACACCACAACCTATCTCTTGAATAGTCACTTTCTAATACAAACATGGCACCCACACTGTCACATTGGCACTATGAAGGTTATACTCAACACAAACATCAAGAAACCTCATGGTTCCATATTTCAATCCAACAAAGCATATCATAGCTATTACATAATGACGGGGAAACATCATGAATTCAACTATATTAACATAGATCACGATCACAAACAAGATCACATCATGGGAGAGATATATAACCACATAGCTACTAGCACGAGCCCTCGGACCCAAGAAGGGACTACTCCCGCATCATCATGGGAGGCAGCAACGTCGATGAAGATGGCTCCGGAGGCACTCCCCGTGCCGGTAGAGTGCCAGAATAAATACTTCTGCCCCCCAAATTAGGGTTTTGGGTGGCGGCGGAGATCGAATGCGTTTTTGGAGAATTCCTCTAGTATGGCTCCGGATTAGGCCAAGAGGGATTTTATGGGCAAAGAGGCAACACGAGGCGGTGCCCGAGGCCGCCACCCCCCCCCCAATGCGCTGGCTAAGACTAGATAGGGGGCACGGGTGACACACCACTAGGGGCCCTATGGCTCCCCTGCGGGTGTCCTTCCGGCTTCCGGAATTAAAAAGCCTCGTAAATTTTTAGCCAATTCTGAGGACTTCCATTTTTGGACCGTTTCTACAATTAACAAATTAAACAGATAGAAACTGGCACGGGGCATCTTGTTAATCGGTTAGTCAAATAAGTGATAGAAAAAATAGGGAAACCATGTAAAAAACAAGCATGGAGCATCAAAAATTATAGATACATTTGAGACATATCAATGACTAACTTCCAATTTTCCCATACTTGCTTGTCATCAACTAAAGTTGATCCCTTAGCTCAACATTCTCCTTCAAAATAGATGATTCACATGAAATGGAGTTGGTAGTACTAGCATCATTAGAAATATAAGAAGACAACTTGGCTTATTATTCAACCTAGCATTTTCCTCAATAATATTTGCATGATCACAAGAGGAACTAAAGGTGCTAGGCATATCAAATTTAGATAGTTGAGTTTGATCTTGAGACTTAATGAGGAGATAGTTTTCACTTTCCAAAGCCTTGTGAGCTTTGTCAAGTCTCTCGATGTCCTCAATGTTGGAGAGTGGTCTATCAACGGACGGGAACTCTCAGGAGGTTCGAACACTAGGGGCTAACCATAGTTCTCACACCTCTTGAGAGGCTTTGAGAAGAAACCTTGAGATCAGAAACAATGGTGACAAGGGGAGTTTACCCAGGTTTAGGCCACCCTACGGTGTAAAACCATACTCTTGCTTGTCTGATGGATTGCACTTTCTATAGTTACAGTACAAGATGCAAACTTGTGCTCGGTTAGACTAGGAGGGCTCCAAATGAATTGATCTCTCTCCTCTACGGGGCCAAGGGGCTCCCCTTATACCAGCATTTGGACCTCCTTTCCACTCATTCTTGGTGGGAAATGGCTACCACAATTTGACAAAATGGAGACTAGCGGAGCTCTGTGTCATCTGCTGGTCTTGGTCATCGAGGACAGCGCCACCGTCCATGGCAGAGCGGTGGGGGCGTTCGGTGACGTTTCCCCCTTCTTGTAACACCGTTTTGGTCCTCTTGCACTGAAGAGGAAGTCCTGGGGAGGCGCTTTGGCATGGGTACCTGTTGCCCACGCTTTATACACGAGAATGGCAACTGCTTGTCAAAGTGGTTCCGCGGCTCTGCGCCACCTCTGCCAGGATACAGGGGAGCTAGCGTGAGCTGCACATGGCATGTCTCCTCCTAAGCGGGTGCGCCCTCTAGAGAGGAGAGGGGACAAAGAAGGACTCCTCTCCAAAGGAAGGTGACGCGGCCCCCCTACATGGACTAGCCTCCTGCTGGCTGAGCCATATCGAGGGCGAGGTCTTGCCGAGATACTTTCCCTTCATGAGCCGTACTTGATGGGGCCTTAAACACCCTCTGGGCTGGGCCGCAGCAGTCGGTCCGGGATACCCTGGTATCCATGGGCCCGACAGTAGCTCCCGGGCCCGCCGTGGACATGTGTCAAGAGGATGCGAGGCGATGCGGGGCCAACTGTTGAGAGCCCATTCGTGGGCATGCGGCTCACCGGCCTGTGACCCATGATCTCCACAAGGTCGAGATAACGGCTCTCTGCGTCGTGGTGGGCCCACGCACACAATGGCTGAGCCGCGGCACGAGAGGGTTTCCCCATTCTCCACAGTCGTCACTGTCTTCCTGACGCCCCTTCCTGTAGACCATTCGCTTCTTCAGAGAGCTTCCATCCCCATGGACGACAAGAAAGGAGCTTCAGCCAATACGAGAGGTAAGGCGGTCGCTGCCGCGGAGCCGACCCCTTCCCGAGCGGGCTCGGTGTTAGGGACTTCCCGCATTCATGCTGGCCAAGTCCTCAAGAAGGCCAGGCTCATGGTGGGCTCCGCCACAAATGAGAACGGCACCACCTTGCTCCATGCAGGATTGGTGCGGCAAAGACTTCTCACCGCAACACCAAAGCCTTGAGCTCGAGATCATACTCTCGACTTGAGCCACCATCATTGTAACAGATCTACTCGATTAATACAGATCGACAGAGGCAGGAGTAAGGGTTTTACCTCTACGAGGGCCCCGAACTTGGGTAAATCTTGCCCCCTGTTTAGCCTACGATCGCCACCAGCGCTCATGGGTTCTCCTATTCGAAACCCTATGGGTTCACCGGAGGGAATTGCTGAATGACAGATTCGACAATTGGCGCCGTCTGTGGGAACGGCGGGCGCTGGATCACCGGCATCTTCGGCTTCATCGACAACCAACTCTCGTTGGAAACCCTCGACTACGGCTCCGAACAATCCTATACGGATCGGATCTGTCGTGGTCACCCCTCACTCGCCGGAATCACGCCCGGTATTCGACGATCTGGAGAGGAGCGTCACCCTGACGTTCGGGAGCCTGAAGTTCGTGACCAATAGGGATGGAATCCTCCATTTCCTGGAAGAATCAGGATCTGAATCAGGAGCCGTCGACTCGCGCCTTCATCTGGAGAAAAGCGGCGAGTCCGTCCTCTTCAATACAAACGACTACCATACCCTCTCGACAGAGGAACCTTCTCGACTCCAAAGAACTTTCCGATCTACGCCTAGGACGCACAGGCCACGACTGGCTCAAGTCTGCATGGCAGGATCGGAGCAACCCCCGGAGACAGAACATAGCGCAGCAGAACGCGCCATAATCGGCGTCTCGCGGGAAGCCTAGGATCGAGCCAAGGAGGCTATGCGAATGAGCAAGCCACCCGCAGCGGAAGCGCCACACGAAGATATGGTCGCTTACCACTATCATCTGGTGAGAGAAGCCTCCACTATCAAGGATGCTCGGATAGATCTGGCCCGTCGAAGAAGAACGGCGGATGAATCAAGTCAACGACGAGCTGAGCTGTCCCTAGCACCCTCGGTCGGTACTCGACCCGCGAGGAAGGGATACGCGTCAACATCCAGGGATATCGAGTCCTTGGGATGGACTAGCAGGTCGGTCACGCCCTCCCTCATGCGATTTGATGATGACGGGAACGTCTACCCGCAAACTCCTGCCGCCGCGGTCCTGGCCGCAGCAACTTACATGCAGATGAACCAGCTGACGGAAAGCGACCCTCGGGCGGAGCAGTACAAACAAGTGCGCAAGGGGCTAGGACTGGCAGCCGCAAGGCTCGCCTCCTATGACCGCAAGAAGGTCGCGGAGCAGCTGGAGAAGGAGAAGGAGAAAGAAAAAGAGGCGTCCCGCAAGCGTAGGAGCACTTCTGTAAGGACCCCAGACCGGCAGTCTGAAACCCTACGTATGCATACATTCACGATCCCAGAAAGATCAGTCGTGAACAACATACACAGTTGGCGCACAGAAATACATCATCCATTACACGAATACATAAAGGTATTACACAAATGATCACATGATCAAGTTTAACGCAACTGCCACAAAGGGCAGGCAACTTAACAAACACAGCGGAAGACAATTAAAACACAACGTAGTTGAGCCCAAGTCACGCCTTAACCTACAGGCTGCTGACCCGGAGACGATCCTAGTTCGCAAAGCCGTCAACTCCGTACTTCTCTTCATAGATATCCTTTGGAGGCTCCTTCTCCAAATCTGATAAGTAGATACCAGGGGCGAAACCATAATGAGTACATTTGAATGTACTCAGCAAGACATCCATCATGTCACTTACCAACATGCAAGTATGCTTATATGGTGGATTAGGTAGGCTATAAATAGGGTTCACTACCAATGGTGTTCATGTATGATGACACCACAGTTGCAGTCAAGTTTATCTGTATCTTCGTTGAAGAAGATACTTCAGAAGAAAAATAATATAGTTTTATTTCTCTTGTAGATCTCACAGGTACAAGAGGTTTTGTAAAGTTTTGTTAAAGAATATTTTCTCTTTGCAAAACTTCTTGGAATCAGTTTCCAGAATTCTTGCTTAGAGTAGAAAAGGTTTTGTTTGCAAAATGCTTTGTTTTGTATAACATCATCTGGCTTTTCATCATCGACGATACCTCCACGGTATAAGTTTTCCTTCCTTTCCGAACTTCACAAGTTCAACACTTCCATTCCAAAATTTCCCTTTCAAAAACTTCCTTTTTGAAAACATTGACACAATGCTAGCTACATGGCCATTCAACTGTCCATATCCGAGGACGCGGCTTCTTCGAAAAAGTTATACTCTGCAGAGGTGTACACATCCACCAGATCCAGTACACCTCCCATGAACAATCACGGACTGTAACAACAGTATGTAAACATCAGGTATCTGATCATAACCCTTCACTATGTTCAAGCTAGTATATGCCTATCTCTCAGTTGGGTTTTACCACATCCCCGGCACCGAGCTAATCCCCGCCAAGCCAGGATGCCTCAACTGATGCATCCGGAGGGAAAATTAATCCCACACTTTATATGTCTCCACGACATTCGGTTCAGAGGATCGCATCCCCTATAGCACATTGAGATAGCACACACTAATAAGAACAAACTTCAAGTTAAGCCCCTTGCCCATGTTGGGGTAGGGTGGCAGTACGGTAAAGGTTGTCCGGCGAAGACTAGGTTATGTGTCATTTTTGAAAACACCATTTTCTCAAAAATGACCACTTCCACATTCCTCCGGAGAACAAGGATCCGCCTTTTCTCCGGGTTTTTCCGTAAAGCCTTTGTTTTGTAGAATCACAATTTTAGGGTGTCCACTTAGGGACTAGTATATTTGATGGTAATAAATACCATATGGTGTCTTATGGGCTTGGTATTACCAAGTTTAACTACTGGCATGATAGTAACCTATATATAGTATAGTAGTAATTTCCACATCAAAAATAGTTTTGATAATCAAGTTTTTGTAAAACTTCAGAGGTAAAACATGCATGATAGATAATGATAAGTATTGTATCAGCAAGCATCAGGATGGCTTGCCTGGTAGCTCCTTGTGTCCCTGGTTTTGGAGTGACTGGAACTTGAAACACAGCTTCACGACACTTCCTTCCTCTTCGTTTTCTAACGTCGTAAAAGGAATAAAGGACACACATTCAGAACCAATCAAGGCAAGCAACCATACATAACAATACATACAGCAAGGAAATCTAATAATAACCAAATCACTCAATTATTAATTGAGGCAAACAATCAAACAATCCTACTTGGCAGAAATGCCATTTAATAAGACAACTTAAGGTTGGAGGAACATATCTCACAACCTTAATATCATGGATTCAGTGGGTGTGCCACTCTCATACCAAGATATTAATAAGCCCAAAATACACTTAGTTTCACAAGGGTGAGACTACTAAAAATATACAAAACATGCACAACAATAAGCATGGCAATGGGTCTATCAACCACACCACAAAAAGAATAAGGTAGCTACTCTGCTAAGCCTAAATTCACATCAAGAATAAATGAAACACATGATTTGTAAAAGTTACTTTTACAAATCAGTGAGCCTACACAAATGTAACAAGGTAATAGACTCATCACAAAACACACAATTCTCATAGTGAGAACAATAGAAACAATGAATAAAAAGGAGGAATTCTATTGACATGTTTCTACTAAGGGTTTGCTATGCAAGAAAACATAATAAGTAAAGTACTAAAATGCAAACAAGGAACCATGTTATCATAATGGGAATGAAAACATGTCCTCATGCAAGGACACACAAATATCCACCAAACACAAGTTGGCAGGAAAATAATTTAACACAACAACTGCTAAGGAAACTAGTACTACTCAAACATGAAGAATCAATGGATGCATTTCAATCAAGTAATTGAAATACAACCCGAGGGTCCATGTCATAAAAACAGTGGTGAAAAATTATCTATACTTTCTATAACAAAAATATCCCATTTAGCAAAACAATGTATCAATTTGCAGGGCAACTCCTACATACTAGTGGTAATAAAAATAGCATTACTAGAGGAATCAAACAACACTCCAAAGATGGATTTTTCCTAGAAAGCCACACATGATTACAACCACTTACAAACAGAAGCATACCCATTTTTGTTTAGCACAAAAATTCCCAAAGCAAAAATACTAGGCACTTATTAGTTATAGAACTATATAAAAGAAATGCATCTAGTTTGGGGAAATAATGTTTCCACCAAAAATGCAATGAAACCAGTGGGTGTTCCACTAGCATAACAAAGCATTAAGAGTTCACAAAGCCTCTGGTCATACTTGACAAAAATTAACAAAAAACTAAACTAGCATCTAGTGCAATAACAATACTAGCAGAAAATAATAGGGTGCTAAAATAAGCAAGGCAATGCTACTCATGCTATTGTTTTCACACATGTGAAAACTTTAGGGTTCAAGTACTCATAACAACCTTATCAAAATGCTACTGGTCCTATGAACACAATACAAAAATATGTGGCTACACAACCACAAAAATTAATGCCAAAAATTCCACACATGAGGGAATTTTTCCAAAACATTTTCATAGTAATGATTAAACTACTCATGCTTTTCTACCAACTCAAATGCAATCTATCAGAGGTGATAACAACACAAAATAAGTACCAACATGGTACTGAATCTAATATTCTCAACACAACAATCCAAGTGTTTGCACACAAATTAATCAATCAAAAATTCTATGCAAGTAATAACTAGAGATAAAACATATGCTATAACCATAAATCATATTTCTTCTCAACTCAAGTCCACCCAATCTAACATGCTAAAATAGTTAAGTAACACTTATAAAACAAGTTCACACAACTTATACATGCTAGAAAATAATATTACAACACAAAAACATAATCACACAATTTAATTTCTTAAAATGCCAAAATGGCAGAAACAAGCAAATCAAAGATCTGTCCACCAAATTTTCTAGGATGCTCTAAAAATTAAACCCAGCTAGGTTTGCATAGCCCTAAACATATACAAGACCATCCAGTTGAGTTTGCATCAAAATTCATTTTTAATAATTTTATAAAAATCACCAAAGTGCTCTCTGGTGTTTTACCAAATTGCATGCCATTTCAAAAATACAATGAATTTGGAAACGAGGTTAAATGCTACTGTTAGGAAATTTCAAGGGCTTTCCAATGCAATTGGCCTCACTTCATTCTGAGTTGTAAAATAAAAATGGTGCTCATTTTGGTGTTTCTGGTACATGTTACCAAATCATTTTTAATTTCCAAAATGTTCATCCAAAAGTAGATCTACAAATTGGATGTGGTTTAGATTTAGTTTAAGTACAACTGTAAATTTTGGTTTGGTCAAATTCATCTTTTAGGTAGTATTTTAGATCCAAAAGTAACCATGCTTCATTCTGTAAAAATTAATTGGAAAAACCAAGCATTATTGGGCTAGATTCACAAATGGGCCGGCCAGATCTGGAAGCACCGCGAGGGAGGCTAGCCTCTGCCGCTGACCCGTGGGCCAGACGACACGGTGGCAGCCACGCGGGCCAGCGCGGGGGCCACCAGCAGGTTTGACCGTACAGCGCGGGGTCAAGGACTCGCTGACGCGATCCCGATGTCACCATGACGTCACGCCGGCGGGAGAGGCCTCCGGCGAGCTCGAATCCGTCGATTCCTTCCACTAATTTGCGAAACAACTACACCTACGCGTTGGGCTCGTCGAGAGGAACCCAAAACGGGCGGTCTCGTTTCCAGGGAAGCACCCGAGCGCGGCCGGCGACACGGACACGGCGGCGGCCGGACTCGTCCACGGCGCGGCGGCGATTCATGGGGTTAGGGAGAGGGGAAAAACTGCGGCGAGGAGCGCCGGCTCACCGTGGATGCGTGGAGACGCTCGGTTAGGACGGAAGAAGCTCGAGGGCACCGCAATGTCTCGCCGGAGTCTCCGGGCTCGGAGGAGAGAGGTGGATGGCGCGGGCACCACGATGCATCTCGGCTTGATTCCTTGTGCACCGAGCACCACCACGACAAGGCGGAGCCAATGGTACACACGGTTGCCGACGGCGAGGTCTCAATAGGCCGAATCGACGGTGAGGCAAAACTAGGGTTTCGGTTTTGGGCATTTTAGAGAGAGAGGAAGAGAGCTCGAGTACTTAAAGAGAGAGAGGGGGCATGAGCAGACAAGGGCACATGGGGGGCCTCTTTTCCTCGACGTTTCCTTCCACTCGAAGCCATGGCCTAGGTGTTCTGTGTATCTACAGAGAGCTAGAGGTAGGAGATGACTCAGATTACTTTTAGGTCCCTGCAAATTTACAAATAGGTCCTTGTCTTCTCTGAAAAAGGTTGTTTTCCCTAGTCAAACAAAGTTTTAAATTTAAATCCTTTTGCCCAAAATTCTAATTAGTTAAGATGCACAACATATGTGAAAATTGGCTCAATTAGATAAACTTCATAATTCAAAGTTGTTCAAATTTGAATTCTTACATAAATGGACATTGAATTTATTAACCTACTTAGGAGCTTCCAAAAATGATAATTTTTGGCACAAATTCCTTATTTGATGTGTTCCTTATGTGGTAGAAAATTCAAGTCATTTAGAGTTACTTCATAGAACAAACTTGTTCAAATTTCAAAAAGGTTCTGTCAAGAAAACAGGGGTTTTTGGCAACTTAAATTATTCAAAAACTTGTGCCCTTTTGGTTTTCATCCTTATTTATGATATAGAGCATGTGGTATTTATTTCATGGCATTTGGAAAAAGTTTGTAGAACAAACTTGTTCAAAATCCCAAATGTTGCTGTGGAGAAAAACCATGTTTTCAGGACTTTAATGGATTCAATTTTTGGTCTCCTCTTGTGTGTGTTCCTTATTTGTTATAAGGAAGTAATGGTATTAATTTCAGCTCATTTGAGTAAAGTTTCCAATAGTAACTTGTTTGAGTTTTCTGTTTCTGGAAATATTGGAATTACTATTTAATAAAGCACTTGGCTTTTCTTTAGCAATGCTTTGCCAAAATATTTATGTGACTAGAGATAACAAGTCAAAGCTCTCCAATACCTTTGTTTTTAATCTTGCAAGGTTGGAAAAACATTTGATAATATTTTGGTGAAGCATTTAAGAATGCCTCTTTTTCTGATAATCTTTTTAGGGAAATTTATTAAGTGTTTCCTCTTTCTTAATTTAGGCCTTGGAATAATATTCAACACGTATGAGTTTTATAAGGTAGTTTGGAAAACTCTTTGATAAATATTTACTTTAGAAAATATTGTCAAAGTCATTGGAACAATATGTTGAATATTTTGTTTTCAATTTCTTAGCCATGTAAGTTTATATAATTAGTTTGTTTAGTTGCACTCAAACAAATACAATCAAAGTTTAATTGTCACAATCAAAGTTTAATTGTCAAGCAATTAGCAAAACAACTGTGTTAACAGGTATTCCAAAATTGGGATGTGACAGGTCTTCCCCCCTTAAAAAGAATCTCGTCCCCGAGATTCACAAGCGAGGACTAAGGGAGGGCCAACAAACACAATGTTAGTGTTGGAGTGCAGGTGCTTCCCCCCTTTGACTTTTCTTGGGAGGCGGGTACTTCCCTAAATTAGCAAATTCATTTTAAATAGTACACCAGTACTGTTTTAGGTCCAAAACTTTTGTTTCATAGTTTTGACAAAAATTAAGGTTAGTGCAGAACTACCTGGAAATGTACCGTCAATTATTTACATGAGTTTCTTGCTATAACCCACATATTACATACCACATATGGAGTGGTGTACCACTCTCATAACAAGGTATATAAAAAGCTAAAAGTATAGCTTGTGGGTGCAAAAAGGTTAGGTTGCTAAGGTAAAACAAACAGACAGAACAACTACCCATGGTAGTGGTTATTACTCACCACAAGCAACTATCACTTAAAAGGTTCATGATTTTAGTTGGATGTTTTAGTTTCATAAGATACTCTTAAGCACAATCATAACACAAGTATAACTCATGCTAAGGTAAAACATTTAAACAAAATCCAATAAGCAAGCAAACAACACCACAGATGAATAGACTATTTATTCACTAGGTTATTGTTTATTAGAGGTTTTGGAATCCATCAATCATGAACAATTAGCAAACAACCAGTAGATAAAAACCAATGAATTCAATCATAAAGGTACTCTAAAATACCATCTTCACACAAGATAAAAACTCCTATTACACAGGCATAAAAAGAACAGGACTGCACAAATAACACACTAGTATGAAAAATCTACACCAGCATGCTATAAGAGATAATCATATCCTATAACCATAGAACATGCAACTAAATAATTCATGGCATGATAACAGAAGTAATAACTTCCTAAACATGCTATATCAACACATATACTCATAAAATAAAAAGAGGGTAATACTAGAGCAAAAATCACCATTTTTCTAGTGGTGAAACTAGTTTCACTCTAGAGAAGCAAATAATGCTATCATGATGTTTAAACTTAAACAAGCAAGTCATGAATATAAGTGTAACTAATAACAGTACACAAAACTTACTCATGTTAGTAAGCACAACATCAAAACAATCCCATGATACAACTATTAAACATGCAGAAATTCCTTCTAGCAATTTCTGTTTTTCTTAAACAATTACTAGCAAACAAGCAAGGTATAACTCACACAACCAGTAGCTATGAAATTAATGAAAATTTATCTAAACCTTTTCAAAAATCCATACACTCAATTTAAAATTATTCACAAACAATCTACCAATCAAGAGGAATTTATTTTATTTGCGAACAATTTAATTTCAGCACACGATAGTGAAACATTTCTTAACATGATACCCCTAAGGAATATTATGCTAACAAAAGTATCACCCCTAAACATATTAGTATTTACTAATAATAAATAAACTTCTCACTTGCATAAGTGAAAAGAAACAATTATATTTTCCATGGTGGAAAATAGAAATCAATCACATAGTCAAACATGCTATTTTCACACATGTGTAGGGTTGGGGATTTTCATCCTCAAGCCAAAACACAATGGGACCAGTGGACTATGGCCTACTAATACCAAGTAAAAATAGGTACTAAGCCTCTGGTTACTCATGAAAAACTTTGCATACAAGATAAAAATATAAGGCTATTTAATCTAGTGGAACAATACTAGTGCATATTGATAGCAATGCTTACACATGCTTTACTATTAAGAGACATGCAAGCTAACATAGGTACAAGCATCAAAATAACAGTACCTAAATGTTACTTGACTCAAAGAACACATAGCACAAAATTTATCAAAGCATTCACACAAAGATCTAGCTTTCACAATAATTCCAAATAATAAAAACTCGAAAAATAACAAATGCTATTTCATTTTTATTCGAGTTTCTAATCATGCACACACTTTCTAGGGTAGATTTATTGTAATAAAACAACATAATAACAAGTCCTAACAACTCCATATAAGTTAGGAAGTAAGATTGAATAATACACAAATTCATTTCAATCAAGAGCACACAAAGAAACAAAAACAGGAAAACTGCGGTTTCCTAGATCTATCATAACTATTCCATCGTTCACTTAATTTCTAAACCATGAATTTCCTAGTACTTACAATATCCACTAAGATTTGGTTTTCGAAGTAGATACACCCGATATCCTATTGACTAGTAAACGAATGGTCATCATCTTATTTTCTCGTGACTTCTCCTTTTTACCAACTAGATTAAAAAGTGTCCTAAGTCACTTAATTCTTTGGTTTAGAAAGAGTTGTCAGTAGTTTTGCATGATTTGGTTAGGTGTCAACCTAAAATTTAGAACAAAGCATGTTAATCTTGTTAGCTTTTTATTTAATAATGTTTGTCCGACAAGATACGGCTAGCGTCATCGTACGTCGAATATTGAATTGTGCTCTTTTGATTGGCTTTTGAGGGGGTTACGCATCATGGATGTGAAGACTTCTTTTGCACCTTTCTCCATAGGAGGGAGGTATATAACTTTAAAAAGGGGATTTCCCTTGTTTGGTCTTTTAAAAGGGAACATAAAAAGTGCGACATTTAGCCAACAGGGTAAAAAGAGTCTTTTGCAAACAGACAAAACACAGAGGTTTTGGTCAGTATTGGTTGGTTTTCTTCACGCCTTTTCTTCTTTGAGGATTGTCGTTGTTGGAGCTTTATTTGTTGGAGTGCATCACTGGTAGCAACGCTATCAGCTCGTGTGGCTTGATGGTCCTCTATTATTAGGCACAACGGTGCTTTCATTAATTGTGGGGGAGATGGTGGTGGTTCACGACGGGTCGCATTATGAAGCGAAAACAAGTATAAGTCTAAGCAAATTCTTGTTTTTGAATGCTATACAAACATTTTTGCTTGCAAAAATTTAACACGAGGCGATTCAAAAACAAGAGCGGGGAAATCACAAATCTGCAAATTTTGAGCACCCCACAAACATATAGAAGCCTAGATGAACCAAATTCTACACCACACAATAGCACAAAGTCCTATGGACACACATAAACAAGCCAAAACACACAAACAAGGCTCCATTGGAGCTACGTCAGGGGAGACGACTCATGGAGTTATCGCTAAATTACTCCAAACTAGACTGATCCAAAATCCTAGAAGTGGCTGAAGAACTATATCTACTTCTGACCATCATCGCTGTAGAGCTAGGCAATTATTTTGGTCTTCTCGGGACATCGGCAAGTATAAAATTTTTTGGATGAAAACAAGATAATAGAAGTAAAGTTTTGATAAAACTTTATGCAACAATCTGTTTTTGAAACTCCAACTATTTTCTGGACAGTAAACTTCAAAGACGAGAGATGTTTCAAAAACAGAACGGAGCAGTTGCAAACAAGTAAGAAATAACCTCTTAACCGAGAGAGATACCAGCTCTGTCAGGCCCGCCCTTCGAACCACTGTTCAAGGACGCCCTTGATATGCATTTAGAATCTTTTGAAAAGATCAGAAGGAGGGGAAAATATACTAAAATTCCCTTAGATAAAAATAATGTAGATAGTAAATAGGTTTTTACTCAAAAATACTTTCCTTTCCTATCTGACGTCCATGCTAACTAAGGTCTCCTAAGGTCAGGATGGCTCTGATACCAACTCTGTAAGGACCCCAGACCGGCAGTCTGAAACCCTACGTATGCATACATTCACGATCCCAGAAAGATCAGTCGTGAACAACATACACAGTTGGCGCATAGAAATACATCATCCATTACACGAATACATAAAGGTATTACACAAATGATCACATGATCAAGTTTAACGCAACTGCCACAAAGGGCAGGCAACTTAACAAACACAGCGGAAGACAATTAAAACACAACGTAGTTGAGCCCAAGTCACGCCTTAACCTACAGGCTGCTGACCCGGAGACGATCCTAGTTCGCAAAGCCGTCAACTCCGTACTTCTCTTCATAGATATCCTTTGGAGGCTCCTTCTCCAAATCTGATAAGTAGATACCAGGGGCGAAACCATAATGAGTACATTTGAATGTACTCAGCAAGACATCCATCATGTCACTTACCAACATGCAAGTATGCTTATATGGTGGATTAGGTAGGCTATAAATAGGGTTCACTACCAATGGTGTTCATGTATGATGACACCACAGTTGCAGTCAAGTTTATCTGTATCTTCGTTGAAGAAGATACTTCAGAAGAAAAATAATATAGTTTTATTTCTCTTGTAGATCTCACAGGTACAAGAGGTTTTGTAAAGTTTTGTTAAAGAATATTTTCTCTTTGCAAAACTTCTTGGAATCAGTTTCCAGAATTCTTGCTTAGAGTAGAAAAGGTTTTGTTTGCAAAATGCTTTGTTTTGTATAACATCATCTGGCTTTTCATCATCGACGATACCTCCACGGTATAAGTTTTCCTTCCTTTCCGAACTTCACAAGTTCAACACTTCCATTCCAAAATTTCCCTTTCAAAAACTTCCTTTTTGAAAACATTGACACAATGCTAGCTACATGGCCATTCAACTGTCCATATCCGAGGACGCGGCTTCTTCGAAAAAGTTATACTCTGCAGAGGTGTACACATCCACCAGATCCAGTACACCTCCCATGAACAATCACGGACTGTAACAACAGTATGTAAACATCAGGTATCTGATCATAACCCTCCACTATGTTCAAGCTAGTATATGCCTATCTCTCAGTTGGGTTTTACCACATCCCCGGCACCGAGCTAATCCCCGCCAAGCCAGGATGCCTCAACTGATGCATCCGGAGGGAAAATTAATCCCACACTTTATATGTCTCCACGACATTCGGTTCAGAGGATCGCATCCCCTATAGCACATTGAGATAGCACACACTAATAAGAACAAACTTCAAGTTAAGCCCCTTGCCCATGTTGGGGTAGGGTGGCAGTACGGTAAAGGTTGTCCGGCGAAGACTAGGTTATGTGTCATTTTTGAAAACACCATTTTCTCAAAAATGACCACTTCCACATTCCTCCGGAGAACAAGGATCCGCCTTTTCTCCGGGTTTTTCCGTAAAGCCTTTGTTTTGTAGAATCACAATTTTAGGGTGTCCACTTAGGGACTAGTATATTTGATGGTAATAAATACCATATGGTGTCTTATGGGCTTGGTATTACCAAGTTTAACTACTGGCATGATAGTAACCTATATATAGTATAGTAGTAATTTCCACATCAAAAATAGTTTTGATAATCAAGTTTTTGTAAAACTTCAGAGGTAAAACATGCATGATAGATAATAATAAGTATTGTATCAGCAAGCATCAGGATGGCTTGCCTGGTAGCTCCTTGTGTCCCTGGTTTTGGAGTGACTGGAACTTGAAACACAGCTTCACGACACTTCCTTCCTCTTCGTTTTCTAACGTCGTAAAAGGAATAAAGGACACACATTCAGAACCAATCAAGGCAAGCAACCATACATAACAATACATACAGCAAGGAAATCTAATAATAACCAAATCACTCAATTATTAATTGAGGCAAACAATCAAACAATCCTACTTGGCAGAAATGCCATTTAATAAGACAACTTAAGGTTGGAGGAACATATCTCACAACCTTAATATCATGGATTCAGTGGGTGTGCCACTCTCATACCAAGATATTAATAAGCCCAAAATACACTTAGTTTCACAAGGGTGAGACTACTAAAAATATACAAAACATGCACAACAATAAGCATGGCAATGGGTCTATCAACCACACCACAAAAAGAATAAGGTAGCTACTCTGCTAAGCCTAAATTCACATCAAGAATAAATGAAACACATGATTTGTAAAAGTTACTTTTACAAATCAGTGAGCCTACACAAATGTAACAAGGTAATAGACTCATCACAAAACACACAATTCTCATAGTGAGAACAATAGAAACAATGAATAAAAAGGAGGAATTCTATTGACATGTTTCTACTAAGGGTTTGCTATGCAAGCAAACATAATAAGTAAAATACTAAAATGCAAACAAGGAACCATGTTATCATAATGGGAATGAAAACATGTCCTCATGCAAGGACACACAAATATCCACCAAACACAAGTTGGCAGGAAAATAATTTAACACAACAACTGCTAAGGAAACTAGTACTACTCAAACATGAAGAATCAATGGATGCATTTCAATCAAGTAATTGAAATACAACCCGAGGGTCCATGTCATAAAAACAGTGGTGAAAAATTATCTATACTTTCTATAACAAAAATATCCCATTTAGCAAAACAATGTATCAATTTGCAGGGCAACTCCTACATACTAGTGGTAATAAAAATAGCATTACTAGAGGAATCAAACAACACTCCAAAGATGGATTTTTCCTAGAAAGCCACACATGATTACAACCACTTACAAACAGAAGCATACCCATTTTTGTTTAGCACAAAAATTCCCAAAGCAAAAATACTAGGCACTTATTAGTTATAGAACTATATAAAAGAAATGCATCTAGTTTGGGGAAATAATGTTTCCACCAAAAATGCAATGAAACCAGTGGGTGTTCCACTAGCATAACAAAGCATTAAGAGTTCACAAAGCCTCTGGTCATACTTGACAAAAATTAACAAAAAACTAAACTAGCATCTAGTGCAATAACAATACTAGCAGAAAATAATAGGGTGCTAAAATAAGCAAGGCAATGCTACTCATGCTATTGTTTTCACACATGTGAAAACTTTAGGGTTCAAGTACTCATAACAACCTTATCAAAATGCTACTGGTCCTATGAACACAATACAAAAATATGTGGCTACACAACCACAAAAATTAATGCCAAAAATTCCACACATGAGGGAATTTTTCCAAAACATTTTCATAGTAATGATTAAACTACTCATGCTTTTCTACCAACTCAAATGCAAGCTATCAGAGGTGATAACAACACAAAATAAGTACCAACATGGTACTGAATCTAATATTCTCAACACAACAATCCAAGTGTTTGCACACAAATTAATCAATCAAAAATTCTATGCAAGTAATAACTAGAGATAAAACATATGCTATAACCATAAATCATATTTCTTCTCAACTCAAGTCCACCCAATCTAACATGCTAAAATAGTTAAGTAACACTTATAAAACAAGTTCACACAACTTATACATGCTAGAAAATAATATTACAACACAAAAACATAATCACACAATTTAATTTCTTAAAATGCCAAAATGGCAGAAACAAGCAAATCAAAGATCTGTCCACCAAATTTTCTAGGATGCTCTAAAAATTGAACCCAGCTAGGTTTGCATAGCCCTAAACATATACAACACCATCCAGTTGAGTTTGCATCAAAATTCATTTTTAATAATTTTATAAAAATCACCAAAGTGCTCTCTGGTGTTTTACCAAATTGCATGCCATTTCAAAAATACAATGAATTTGGAAACGAGGTTAAATGCTACTGTTAGGAAATTTCAAGGGCTTTCCAATACAATTGGCCTCACTTCATTCTGAGTTGTAAAATAAAAATGGTGCTCATTTTGGTGTTTCCGGTACATGTTACCAAATCATTTTTAATTTCCAAAATGTTCATCCAAAAGTAGATCTACAAATTGGATGTGGTTTAGATTTAGTTTAAGTACAACTGTAAATTTTGGTTTGGTCAAATTCATCTTTTAGGTAGTATTTTAGATCCAAAAGTAACCATGCTTCATTCTGTAAAAATTAATTGGAAAAACCAAGCATTATTGGGCTAGATTCACAAATGGGCCGGCCAGATCTGGAAGCACCGCGAGGGAGGCTAGCCTCTGCCGCTGACCCGTGGGCCAGACGACACGGTGGCAGCCACGCGGGCCAGCGCGGGGGCCACCAGCAGGTTTGACCGTACAGCGCGGGGTCAAGGACTCGCTGACGCGATCCCGATGTCACCATGACGTCACGCCGGCGGGAGAGGCCTCCGGCGAGCTCGAATCCGTCGATTCCTTCCACTAATTTGCGAAACAACTACACCTACGCGTTGGGCTCGTCGAGAGGAACCCAAAACGGGCGGTCTCGTTTCCAGGGAAGCACCCGAGCGCGGCCGGCGACACGGACACGGCGGCGGCCGGACTCGTCCACGGCGCGGCGGCGATTCATGGGGTTAGGGAGAGGGGAAAAACTGCGGCGAGGAGCGCCGGCTCACCGTGGATGCGTGGAGACGCTCGGTTAGGACGGAAGAAGCTCGAGGGCACCGCAATGTCTCGCCGGAGTCTCCGGGCTCGGAGGAGAGAGGTGGATGGCGCGGGCACCACGATGCATCTCGGCTTGATTCCTTGTGCACCGAGCGCCACCACGACAAGGCGGAGCCAATGGTACACACGGTTGCCGACGGCGAGGTCTCAATAGGCCGAATCGACGGTGAGGCAAAACTAGGGTTTCGGTTTTGGGCATTTTAGAGAGAGAGGAAGAGAGCTCGAGTACTTAAAGAGAGAGAGGGGGCATGAGCAGACAAGGGCACATGGGGGGCCTCTTTTCCTCGACGTTTCCTTCCACTCGAAGCCATGGCCTAGGTGTTCTGTGTATCTACAGAGAGCTAGAGGTAGGAGATGACTCAGATTACTTTTAGGTCCCTGCAAATTTACAAATAGGTCCTTGTCTTCTCTGAAAAAGGTTGTTTTCCCTAGTCAAACAAAGTTTTAAATTTAAATCCTTTTGCCCAAAATTCTAATTAGTTAAGATGCACAACATATGTGAAAATTGGCTCAATTAGATAAACTTCATAATTCAAAGTTGTTCAAATTTGAATTCTTACATAAATGGACATTGAATTTATTAACCTACTTAGGAGCTTCCAAAAATGATAATTTTTGGCACAAATTCCTTATTTGATGTGTTCCTTATGTGGTAGAAAATTCAAGTCATTTAGAGTTACTTCATAGAACAAACTTGTTCAAATTTCAAAAAGGTTCTGTCAAGAAAACAGGGGTTTTTGGCAACTTAAATTATTCAAAAACTTGTGCCCTTTTGGTTTTCATCCTTATTTATGATATAGAGCATGTGGTATTTATTTCATGGCATTTGGAAAAAGTTTGTAGAACAAACTTGTTCAAAATCCCAAATGTTGCTGTGGAGAAAAACCATGTTTTCAGGACTTTAATGGATTCAATTTTTGGTCTCCTCTTGTGTGTGTTCCTTATTTGTTATAAGGAAGCAATGGTATTAATTTCAGCTCATTTGAGTAAAGTTTCCAATAGTAACTTGTTTGAGTTTTCTGTTTCTGGAAATATTGGAATTACTATTTAATAAAGCACTTGGCTTTTCTTTAGCAATGCTTTGCCAAAATATTTATGTGACTAGAGATAACAAGTCAAAGCTCTCCAATACCTTTGTTTTTAATCTTGCAAGGTTGGAAAAACATTTGATAATATTTTGGTGAAGCATTTAAGAATGCCTCTTTTTCTGATAATCTTTTTAGGGAAATTTATTAAGTGTTTCCTCTTTCTTAATTTAGGCCTTGGAATAATATTCAACACGTATGAGTTTTATAAGGTAGTTTGGAAAACTCTTTGATCAATATTTACTTTAGAAAATATTGTCAAAGTCATTGGAACAATATGTTGAATTTTTTGTTTTCAATTTCTTAGCCATGTAAGTTTATATAATTAGTTTGTTTAGTTGCACTCAAACAAATACAATCAAAGTTTAATTGTCACAATCAAAGTTTAATTGTCAAGCAATTAGCAAAACAACTGTGTTAACAGGTATTCCAAAATTGGGATGTGACAACTTCGCCAAGAAGAGACAAGTCACCACGACGTGGTCGAGGAAAAGAAGCTCGACGCCACGGCGACAGTCGAAGCAGCAGCGAGGACAGCCCAAGAGACAAAAGCTCGTGACATCACAGCAACCGCTCGCGAAAACGAAGCAAGGAGCCAAGGAGAGATACTGACCGCGACCAGCCAGGATACGACGCACGATCAGACCTCGCACAAAATAAAGTGGACAAGGCAAGAGCAGCGAGATATCGCGAACGCTCTTCGTCTGGCTCTTCGGATGACGAAACCTGCGGTGCACTTTGCTTCGCCCGCAACATCCGAGAAGCACCCCTACCCAAAAGATTCAAGCTCAGCACGGAAGTAACAAAGTACGACGGCTCACTCGAGCCCTCTTCATGGCTAAACGATTACCTCACGGCAGTAAAATGCCAACGTGGGAACAAGAACACGGCTATGCAATACCTCAATCTACATCTCGTTGGCGCGGCCCGTAGCTGGTTGGAAGCGAGGCTAAGGTCCTGTTACGCATCATGGGATGACCTGCACCGCGACTTCTGCAAAAACTTCCAATCGACCTACAAGAGACCAGCCACCATTGAAGAACTGCGAGCATGCAAGCAGAAAAGCGGCGAGTCCACCCGCGAGTATATCCAGCGATGGACCACACTCAGGAACACTGCAGGGAACATCTCGGAAGAAGTAGCGGTTGAAGCCTTCACAAAGGGCGCCCGACGAACTGCTTTCAGAGAGGAGCTAGGCAGAGCCGCACCCAAAACTATTGGGGAGCTGATGAACATAGCCGACAAATGGGCTAACGGAGAAGATGCAGTACGCAATGAGAGAGCATCATCACCCGCACCCGAGGAAGATCGCCATGGCCGAAGAAAGAGAAGGAAATACTACGATCACGAGGATCGAGAGGAAATGGTAGCGGCAGAATTCACGCGAAGTCGAGATACCGGACGACGTGGAAGTCGCGAATGGAAACCAAAGGTTGAAGAAAAAAGTCCCGAGGAGGACCTTGATGCTTACTGCTCGCTACATCTGTTTACAGATAAGCGTACGGGCAAAACCAAGGCAACGCACCTCCTCAAGGATTGTCGGAAGTTCCATGACATTCATGAGGCTTTCTCGAAGAAAAGTAGATTAGCAGCTACTCCAAATTACCCGCCACTTCCAGGAGGAGGCCACCAAGGATTCCAGCCGCCACAACCCCTACCTCCACCAGCAAATCCAAACATGGCGTTAGCTGCACTGCCAGCGCCACCTGCACAAAATTCCGGAGCCAATGCATACCCGAATCCGGCAGGACAACTAGCAATCATCCAGAAGGTATGTCCGTCCCGCAGAGCTCAAAGGACTAACACGAGGCAGTTATGCATGGCTGTGCAGACTCCGCCAACAAAGCCCGAATACCTGAAGATGGCGGATCAACCGATCACATTCTCAATGAAAGACCATCCACAAGTCTATCGACCAGGAAACGTCGCCATCGTAATCCAAGCACAGATTGGCAACTACGATTTGGCCCGCGTATTCATGGACGGGGGCAGTGGCATCAACATTATTTACGCGGACACACTCCGTCGGATGAACAAGAACCTGGATGGCCTTGCGGAATCAGAAACATCCTTCCACGGGATAGTTCCGGGAAAGGCAATCCGACCACTCGGAACAATTAACCTAGAAGTTGTGTGGGGCAATCAAAGCAACTACAGAAGAGAATTCCTCGACTTTGAAGTCGTCGACTGGCCCTCACAGTACCACGCCATCCTTGGTCGAACAGCGTTCGCCAGATTCATGGCAGTACCACACTACGTGTACCTAAAGCTCAAGTTACCTGGAGAATACGGTGTTATCACCATCGACGGAGATTTTCAGAAATCCAACAAATGCGACATTGAGTTTAACGAGATCGCAAAATCTTTCGGGATGCAAGAAGAATAGCAAGAGCTGGCAAAAACCACGGATCACTCTGTGATGCCCCTCACGAAGAAAAACGCGCCTGAATTGGAGTTCAGCGCCAACAACGACACCCGAAAACATCAGGTGCATCCGACAGATTCTGCGAAGACAGCGATGGTCTCAACTACCCTCTCGCAAGCATAGGAAAGCGCGCTCGTCGAACTCCTCCGTGAGTACTGGGAAATATTTGCCTGGCAGCCCTCAGATATGCCGGGAATACCCAGGGAGTTCGCCGAGCACTCACTCGAAGTCTTCAAGGATGCAAAACCCATCAAGCAGACCACTCGACGGTTCTCAGAACCCAAGCAGAAGGCGCTTGGAGAAGAAGTAAACAGATTGCTAGCCGCAAAATTCATCAGGGAGATCAAGATATCCACCTGGTTAGCAAACCCGGTGCTGGTTCCCAAAAAGAACACTAACATCCTTCGAGTGTGCATTGACTACACGTCATTGAATAAGCACTGCCCCAAGGATAACTTTCCCCTCCCGCGAATCAACCAGATCGTGGACTCTACGGCAGGCTGTCAGCGCCTCTCCTTCCTAGACGCCTATTCGGGATATAATCAGATCCGAATGAAGCAGGAAGACGAAGAAAAGACAGCATTCATCACACCACACGGTGTATACTGCTACACGACAATGCCCTTCGGGCTCAAGAACGCAGGCGCAACATATCAGCGTTGCATGCAAAAATGCCTCGCCAAGCTCATTGGCAAGAACGTACAAGTATACGTTGACGACATTGTCATCAAGACTCGAGTAGAGGACACACTCCTCGAAGACATCAGAGAAACATTCGACGCTCTCAACGCATACAGGATCAAGCTCAATCCAACAAAATGTGTTTTCGGCGTCCCAGCAGGAAAACTTCTCGGGTACCTGGTATCCGCCAGAGGCATCGAAGCCAACCCAGGGAAAATACAAGCAATCTTGACAATGAAGGAGCCAACCAATCTACGCGGAGTCCAGCAGCTCGCAGGGCGACTAGCTGCCTTGAGCAGGTTTATCGCACGATTGGGAGAGCAAGCATTGCCTTTCTACAAGTTGTTGAAAAAGACGGATAAATTCGAGTGGACCCCAGAAGCTAAACAAGCATTTGCAGACTTGAAACGATCGTTGCAAAGCAGACGCGTCCTCGCAACACCACAAGAGAGGGAGCCACTTTACCTATACCTAGCCGCAACAAACCAGGTCATCAGCACTGCAATCGTAGTCGAACGACCTGAGGAGGGCAAGGCATATGGAGTCCAACGATCGATTTATTACATAAGTGAAGTGCTCTCGCCATGCAAACAACGATATCCTCACTACCAGAAGCTTGCATATGGAGTTGTTCTTACAGCTCGAAAACTCAAGCACTACTTTCAGGAACACGCCATCACAGTGGTTAATGGTGCATCACTCGGTACAATCATGAACAAACCTATGGCATCCGGAAGAATAGCAAAATGGAGCATCGAGTTGGGCGCTTGGGACATCACTTATACAGGACGCAATGCAGTAAAATCCCAGGTACTCGTGGAATTCTTTAGCGAGTGGACAGAGCTACAAACACCCGGACCGCCTGAATACACGAGCAACTGGATAATGTACTTCGACGGGTCCAAAAGAAACGAAGGAGCAGGAGCCGGCATCGTCCTAATATCACCTAGAGGAGACAAGCTGCAATATGTCCTACGACTGGACTTTCCACCCGACGATCCGGCATCGAACAACGACGCAGAATATGAGGCCATGTGGCATGGGATGAAGATGGCAGTCGCGTGTGGAGCCACTCGATTGATGATCTACGGCGATTCCAATCTCATCATGCAACAGACAATGAAGGAGTGCGACGCCATCGCCGAAAACATGGTTGCCTACCGTGACATGTACAACCTACTCGAGGGCAGTTTCAAAGGATGTGAGCTAAATCACATTGCGAGATCCAGTAACGAAGAAGCAGACAGGCTGGCCAACATGGGTTCCACTAATACACCCATACCGCCAGGGATATATTTCGAGCGAATAACAAAGCGATCAGTCAAAGTCAAGAAAGCTGCCGACGCACCTGCAGCACCGGAAACGGAGGTTAGCCCGCAAATTGCCATTATCGAGCTTATTCATAATATTTCACGACAAGTTTTCCTGGTCGAGCCAGTTTGGACACAAAAGTACCTCGACTACTTGTCCACCAAACAGCTCCCAGTAAATCTTCGCGAGGCTCGACAGATAATCAGGCGCAGTAAATCTTTTCGGGTGATCAATGGAGAGTTATACAAGCAAAGCATCTCGGGTATACTCCAGCGATGTATAGCACCCGAAGACGGCAAGGAATTACTACAAAACATCCACCAAGGGGACTGTGGACATCACGCGAGCTGGAAAACAATCATGGGAAAAGCTTTCCGAGCGGGATTCTACTGGCTTACAGCAGCCAGAGACGCAAAGGAGCTAGTCGAACGGTGAAACGCTTGCCAGCAATTCGCACCAAAATCACACGCACCCGCTACGGAACTGCATATGATACCCATCGCCTGGCCCTTTGCACAATGGGGGCGGGACATGGTAGGACCGCTACGCAAGTCCACGCCAGGTGGATACACACACTTGCTGGTCGCAGTCGACAAATTTACCAAATGGATTGAAGCCATGCCAGTAACCTCGGCTAGCGCTCAATGCGCCGTCAAATTCCTCGACTCCATTGTATGCAGATTTGGAGTGCCACACGACATCATTACAGACAATGGTTCCAATTTCACATCCAAGGAAACACAGCAGTTATGCGAAGAAAAGGGCATCAATTTCAAATTCGCCTCAGTTGCCCATCCGGAAACAAACGGACAAGTCGAAAGATCCAACGGCTTAGTTTCAGCTGGCATCAAGAAGCGTCTACTCGATCGTCTACACCCAGCAGCAGGACATTGGGCAGAAGAGCTATCTTCAGTACTATGGAGCCTCCGTACAACTCCAAACCGATCTACAAACTACACGCCATTTTTCATGGTATACGGGGCAGAAGCAGTCCCCCCGAGGACGTCAGGTTCAGCGCCCCACGAGTTGTCGCTTACAGCGAAGAAACCTCCAACAGGGCACTCGCGGAAGATATGGACGCACTAGATGAAATGCGCGATATTGCACTTGCAAGATCCGCAGTATATCAACAATCACTGCGAAACTATCACAGTCGCCGCATACGCCATAGAGCTTTCGCCGTAGGAGATCTGGTGTTACGGCTCAAGCAGAAGGAAGGACACAAGCTCGAGCCACCATGGGAAGGACCCTTCATAATACACGAAGTTATCCCAGGCGGAGCTTATAGACTGAAGAACCCGGCGACTGGAGGCATCTATTCCAATCCTTGGAATATCGCACACCTCCGCAAATTTTATCCCTAGATCTATTTTTCTCGCAGCAATAAGGCTATATTAGTCACTCTTGTAGCTCGAATACATGACTTCTCAGTCATCGCAATAAAATACATGGTTTCTCAACCATAGATACCCGAAGATTATTCATCCTTACATGCTAAAAGTTACAGTTATACACCCTAGAAACACACGGGGGCTACGCCTAAATTAAGCATCACAGGAAAATTTATATATACAAGGTTACACACCTTACAACAGTTTTTACAAACTACACAACGAAACAGGATATATACATCCTACACTTATACACGGCGATGAGTATTCTCAGCCGCCAAAACCCGATCTACCTCATCCGAGGTCAATCGAATGATCTCCTCTGCCGCAGGTCGAACAGCCCTATAATGAGGAGACATATCGTCGATTGGACCATCAGGAAGTCTAGCTATGGAGTTGAAGTTCACCTCAGGATGCCATAACCGGACAAAAGAGAGAGCCACCACCGAGCCACAAGTCATCTGATTGCGAACACACTCGCGAATCTCTCCTTCTCGACCGAACACCCTGAGAAGATGGCTCCAATCTTCTGGACCCCTTTGCAGCGGATAAAAAGCAGCATTCATTGCAATCAAAACCTCGTGAAAGGAACTCACGAGTATTTTCGCCTGGTTGATTCGGAACTTCAAGGTGGCAAGCACAAAACCTCGACTACGATCAGACCAAAAATTATTCTCATGAGGCCTTGAGCTACCAGCTTCTTGAAAGATATGGTTCTCCACCCATTGTTTCTCATTCCTGTCATCCGGTCGAACAACTGGAAAGAAAGGATACATGATCAAAAGAGAGCACGAGATAAGAAAGACTTGGGGGCTGAACTACTTACAGAGCAAATCATTGGCAACAGACGCCAATTCATCCATCACAAACTGCTCCCGTTCAGTCGCCAGCTTTTGTTTGGATTTAGCCACATCGGCTACCCACGCAACGCCTTTAGCTTGCGTTCACCATCAGCTACACGATCACGGAGACCCGCCAAGGTCCCAACAGCGGCAACAAGAGGATCAGCTGGAGCAGAAGGTCCACCCGAAGGCTCTGCAGCCATCCCGGTCACCTGAAAAATACAAGGAAGATTAAGGAATAAGATGCCCTACTCGAGATATATTAACCACCTATTCGACAGGTGCTCGGGGGCTACTCCCATCGGGAGCACACACAATCGCGGGAAGCATTTCAGCAAAACATCTCGATTAAAATATTGAAAATACGGGAGCACATCCTAGGGTTCATTACAATCGAAGCTGCGAAGTACAAATGAAATAAACTAAGAAGCTACAGTTGTGCTACCACTCGCGGCAGTGGTCCCTCCCCTAGCACGGGCAAACAACTCGGATAACTTCCGAGCAACGACTCCGGCGGCATCGCCAAAATGACGAAGCCCTACCTTTTTGCCCGTAACAGGATCGACGGGAAGCTCCGAGTAGGCCTCCTCCAAACCAGTGACCCCGTGTGCTAGTGCGAACTGGATCGCGGTCTTCGCTCCAGATTCTGACTGGGCAACCGCGTAAGCTTCAAGGAGGTTGCTCTCTGAGAAAATCTTCAGCAGATCGCCCAGCGCGGGTGGAGACACGGCGTTGACGAGAAGGCGGCCGTGCAGTTGCGTCAACACTCGAATGGCATCGCAAATCAAAGTGCAGACCCCTTCGGCGTGCCTCCTGAGATGGGCGCAAGAATCCGTCAGGGCATCCACCCGACGGACCCCAGGGAGCTCCAGTGGGACACCCAGAAGACCTGCAAAGAAAAATGTTAAGATACAAAAGACTCAAAACAGCAGAAAAACAAGTTATAAGCCAAAGGTAACTTACCCGCAAAGCACTCGGCAAGGGGCCGAAGGAAGTCGACAAGATCGGCGTTCGCCTTGGTGCCGGCTTCCTCCAACTTCTTCAAAGCCTCTTGGGAAGAAGCAAGCTTCCCTTCAAGGTCAGCCGAAGACATACGGGAGGACTCCAGATCCTGGCGAACGGCCGCCAACTCAGCCTCTTGAGCTATTACCCGAGTGGAAGCATTGTCCTTCTCGGTCTTCAAAAACTCAAGTTGAGCTGCACGGCAACACTTATCAGAATCGAAGAACTGATGGAAAAACGCAAACAGGAAAAGATGGCTAAGCTTACTTCGAAGAAGCTCATTCTCTGTGGTGAGTCGACTACGGTCCGCCCGAAGGATCCCGCATTCCGATTCAGCAAGAACAACGCGGCGCCCAATCGCCGCAAGGGAGTCAATAAGCGACTGCAAGAAAAAAGAAGATAGAAGAATCAGAAAAGTGAGATTGGAGCCTATACTCGATTGTAAACATTCGAGTATAGCCTCGGGGGCTACTCCCATCGGGAGCACTGCCGTGCACCCGATAAAAAGAAACAAAAGGAAGAGATTATATCTGAGCCTGTAGCCGATCGCATGCGATCGACTACAGCCTCGGGGGCTACTCCCATCGGGAGCACTGACGTGCACCCGACAATAATTTCAAGGATGAAAAAGCATTAAAAAAGAAGATAGTGAAGTTTACCTGGCCTTGAGCGAGTGAGAGGGGATCAGCCGAGCTGCCCGACACCTCCTTTGAAGCCTTTGGAGTCGTCGTATTGGGGGCTACATTCGGCGAATTTTGGACAGTGCCGGCGGTAGGAGTCTCGCCTGCAGCTCCCGCTTTATTCCTCCTTTCGGGAGGAAGGGAAGAGGCGTACCTGCGGGGGCTGATAGATTGTAGGCTGCAATGAAGACAAAGCGTCAACAAGACGCCGAAGGAAAACGTTCGACTAAAGAACAAGAAAGGAAACTTACTCATCTTCGTCGTCTTCCTCGTCCAGCATATCCGCATTCCAGGCGGTTTGGATAGCTGGGAATGAAGAAGAAGGGGCACACGCACGCAGTGGAGTAGCGTTGATAGGCTCCTTCCCGGGTGATTCCTCCAAGAAGTTGTCCTTGGAAGTAGCATCGTCACCCTCCACTCGACGGCGTTTGCGATAAAGGAGGCCGCCATCCGAGTCTCCTGCGTCATCCGAAGAATCTTGCTCGGAACTCGAAGAAGCGTTGGCAACACTGGTATCGGCTGGGCCGTCCAGGTTACTCGCTAATAACCCCGAGGCCTCCTCCCCAGACACTGGAGGGTAGCAGGTGGCCATGGATAAGCTCTACAGGAGAAGACAGAAGAAAAGCGAAGAAAAATTCAGTCGACCAAGATTCAAAACAAAGAAAATCTTAAGAGAAAAGAAAGTCAAACTCACTTCGGATGGCGGAGGCCTCGATGCATCAAAGGCTGCGACTGTGCAGACGGGGAATTTTTCTCCCATCTTCAGGCTGGTAATGGCCGCAATCTTTTTCTCGAACTCGACGTTCGAGAGCTCTTCACGGCTCACTCGACTGGGATCCTCAGAGCCCTGGTATTCCCACATCGTGGAGGGTCTGTGCTGCAGGGGCTGAATTCTGCGCTTGAGAAAGATGCTCGCCAAGTGCAGCCCGTTTAACACGACTCCAGCAGCTTGATCACGGAGAGCCGCCACCCTTGCGAGTAACGGCGTGACGACCTGGGTTTCTTCAGCAGACAATTTGTGCGCCCAGGATTTCCGTCTCTTCAAGATAGCGAACGGGTGGAATTCCTCGATCCCACCCGAGCTGTTGTCGATGACGTAAAACCACTTTTTTCTCCATCCCTGGGTGGAGTCGAGGAAGTACATGCTGAAGTATCCATTCTCTGACTTCGCTTGAATCCCGAAGCCACCCGTGCGTAGTGGCTCGCCGGGCTCAGACTCCACCCGCGACTTCTCGCGGAAGATTCGAACCTTGAAAAAGGCCTTCCAGAGGCCCCAATGTGGGCGAATGCCCAAAAAGCATTCGCAGAATACAATGAAGCACGATATGTGCTGCACTGCATTCGGGGGAAGATCGTGGAGCTGTATGCCATAGACATACAGCAATGCCACGAGGAATGGATGGAGGGGGAGAGAAATACCGCGCGACACGTGGTCCGCGAAGACCACGCGTTCGTTCGCGTGCGGGTTGGGTACCTCCTCCTTCTTGCCGAGGCGCACCCGCTTCTCGGACTCCGCGGGCAGTAGCCCCTCCCGCTGCATCTCCTTGATGCTTTTCGCCGTGGTGTTGGGCGAACGCCAGTCGCCCGAGCGCGGTGCAGGTTGGGCCAAAACTTCTCCTGACGCCGAAACGGCAGCGCCGCGTTTCTTGCCTCCCGCCATCGCTGCTAAGCACGAGCTTGAGGAGAGAAGGAAGATGAGCGCGAGGAAGAAGATGAACTGGAAGACGAAGGCTGAAAAAGTTTCACCGCTTCACCAAGACCCATACTTATACACGGGGCTACTCGATCCTGGCCACTTGATGCGCCACGTGGCGTCCATCGCAGCCACGGACGTTGCATGGATAAGATAGTTCGTATAATAATCAAAACATTTGCATTGCAGATAGATAATAATAAATCATCCAAGTTCTAGGAAAGCCATAGGAATGTGTTCCAATTTATTTGTATGTGCTCGCAATGAGAAACTAGCACATCATATTTTGTCCTACCAGCCCGTTGCAGCGGGGCCTCCAGGGAAACTACTAGTAATTAAGGTGCTCTTTTTAATAAAGCACCGGAGCAAAGCATTAACACTCCGTGAACACACGTGATCCTCACATCACAGCCATCCCCTCCGATTGTCCCAATTTCTGTCACTTCGGGGCCTTGGATTCTGGACAATAATGTGTGTAAACAACTTGCATATATGATCAAGAAACATAATTATACTCACGAAACAATAACATGTTCAGATCTTTGATCATGGCACTTGGGCCATAGTGGCAAGCATTAAGCATAACAAGTTGCAATAATGATATAAAGCACTAACAACGGATACTAGGAACTATGCCCTAACAATCTGGCATTATTACATGAACGATCTCATCCAAATCCTTCCATCCCTTAGGGATTACTCACACATGGATGGGGGAATCATGGATGGTTGATGGAGAAGTGGTGGCTATGACGATGGCGATGATCTACTTCGAATCTCCGTCCCGGCAGGGCGCCAGAACAGGAACTTCTCATCCCCGAATTGAGTTTCGAGGTGGCTGCGTCTCTCTCATGTGCTTCTCTGGAATATGACGAACCCCCCCCCGGTGTTTTTTAGGTTACGGGGCTTATATAGTCGAAAGAGGAGCCCGAGAGGGTGCCTGGGGCAGCCACACCACCAGGCGGCGTGGCCTAGGGGTGGCACGCCAGCCTATGGTGTGGGACCCTCCTTTCACCCCTCTGGCTCTTCTTCTGGCTCTGGGGGTCTTGGGGTAAAATAAGGACTTCGGGATCTTTTCCGGGCAATTTCCTGAAATTTGATTTTTTTTTGCACAAAAACGAGAAACCAAGGTAATTCTGCGGAAAACAGCGTTAGTCGTGTTAGTTGTATCCAAAACTCACAATTTTAGAGGTAAACAACAGCAAAAGTGTTCTAAAAAGGAGATACATTTTGGACGTATCAACCCCCCCCCCCAAGATTAGCTTATATCTTGTCCTCAAGCAATTTAGTTGACAACTGAGTGCGATAAAAGAACTTTTATGAACACATTTTTTCGTATGATGTAAATATTCTCATTATATGATCAAGTGCTTAGGCAATTCATAATAAGAAGTATGCAAGTAAAGTCACCTAATAGTTATGCAAACCATGAAGAGATACCAACACACTAATAATAAACAACATGAAATATATCAATATGTAGGATTGCAATGTTCATAATAAGATATGATAAAGTGGTATCTCTCTTGCCCTTAATAATGGAGCAAAACATAAATGCCAGAGCACCTCTGAGTTTCAAGTGAAGACTAGAAGTAAATATATCAAAGATACAAGCATAAAATTTATACCACAATCAACCGTGTTCTAGGACAAGCACATTATACTAAGAATGATAGCCATGCTCTCGAGAAGGTGCATAAAGTGGGAAGGTGAAGAATCAGCGTAAAACTAAAAAAAAAGACCCTTCATAGAGGGAAGCAGGGATTAACATGTGCTAGAGATTTTTATTTTATTAAAAGAAGAAGTAAAATGATTTTTGAGAGGTGATTGTTCATGTCAACGAATGGTAACAGAGTCCTCTCTATCTTCCATACTAAACAAGTTGAGAGTGGTTCCGAATATTTATATTAAGCATTTATAGCATGCTCTTTATATAGTATGACACTCCTCCCCACCTTGCTTTCGCATACCATGGCTAACCGAGTCCTCGGGTACCTGCCAACAATCTCATACCATGGAGGAGTGTCTATTTATTATTAGCTTTTGATGTTATAATGGTCTAACCAGATCTTTGCAAAATTAATGACGAGCAGATGAAGCATACAAGTCAGGGTACTCAATTAGTATGGAAGATAACAAACCCAACTACTACTTCCTCATGATCCAAAACAGTGTCACAAAATGAGAAGTATTTTGAAGGTTTTAAAGGTAGCACATGAAAATTTACTTGGAGTGGCGGTGAAATACCACATATGGGTGGGTATGGTGGAAACATTTGGAAACTTTGGTTTTTGGGAGTTGGATGCACAAGTGGAGCTCATACTCGGTACAAGTGAAAGCTAGCAATAGACTGGGAGCGAAAATCAAGAGATCAACAACTGTCATAATCATGCTTGTGACAAAACAAAATTAACAGGGGCATAAAAGTGATAGAAATACTCTGAGGCAAAATAATTCATCGAGGCTTAATTGAATTTTAGTTTTCAGTCTAATGCATGCATGAGCATGTGCCAAGTCGATTCAAGCGAAACATTCAGAGGGAGATACCACAATTCATACCCTTCTATGAAAAAAACAATGCAAGCAAACATTTATATGACATACTATCTAATATTAATAAGCTGGAACTAATCATGAGAGAGCACGAACTACTAAGCATCGACTAAATAACATACACCTTACACGAACAAACTAAGCATGTCCACATGGATGAGTATATGTACAAAAATGAAAACAAATAGAGTTCATACCAGCCTCTCATCACAACTTGAATTGTCGTAAATCATCATTATTGCTCTTCACTCGTGTGGATTGAATAATATAAAATGATAACCAAGCTCAAACAGAGTCACGGAGGACTATTGAACTCTGTAGCAAACTTTACAAAACCAAAGAAGAACAACAAATATTTTTGGGTTTTCGAATTTAAAACAAGAACAGAAGGAAACAAGCAAACAAAGCAAAATCTTTTTAGATGTTTGAATATTAACCCGAAACTAGAAAGTAAAGAAAACCAACAAAAGAAACTAAATAAGAAAATAAAGAGAAACAACCGAAATATTTTTTGTCTTTTTGCATTTTGGAAAGCAAGAACAAAACAATAAAAACAAAAAGAAGCGAAAGAAACGAAAACAAGGATATAGAAAGAACCGTTAGAAACATGATATGTAGATGAGAGTGATGTCGGCATACCTCCCCCCAAGCTTAGGATTTTGTCCTAAGCAGAGATCAATCACGGTGCGGGTAGTAACCCCACACTGGTGGGTCGTCCCTAGCATGGTCGTACTCAGGCGCCCATGAAGAAGATGAAGCAGCAGGCGCATAATCATGACCGGGGTGTTGGTACGGAAACCCCGCAGTATCGGACGACTGGACGAAATCATTTTTTTCCCTCTCCAGCATCCTCTACATGTTGGGGATGCTCCTCAATGTATGCATCAAATTCACTATCCGAGAGTGACCATCCTTCCCTGACATTAACGTTAAACAAAGGAGGCACATGCAAATGGACTACTCTATCAGATTTTGTCACTCTCCACCTTGATTTCTTGGAGAAAGTTATTTCATAGGATAAATTGCTCAAGTTAGCAAAAAGGAGGAAACAAACTTATGTTGTATCATGGAATTAAGATCCAGGCTCTCTATGGGAAACTGAAGGTCTAAATGATGTGGCTCCACAAATTCCGTCCTTCTCGCGGTTAGTCGCGAGATGGAAAGCAATTAAAACAGCAAAATTATAAGACCTATCATGCTTCAAAGCAGCTGAGATAAAAGCTAGATCATGCACAGATAACTTGTTTGAAGTTTTTCTGGCAAGCACACATTTGGCAAAAAAAAGGCAAAATATCGAATAGATGGGAGTTGAATGTCTCGGATTTTAGCACTCTCTCCTGTGAAGCTTCTACCTTGGAAAATTTCTTCATATAGATCCATCATTGGTTTGGGATGCCCTCTTATATTTCCACGTGATCCCCATTGTGGCACTTTAATAGCTGCACAAAAATCATTGAAAGTCAAGTTGACAGCTTTATTATAAATTTTGTAATGAACCATGGGGTTAGGCGAGGACCAGCTGAAACAGAAATCCTGCACCACAGACATAGTTAGTTTAATGTGTTGGGTAGGCTCATCGTCAATGAAATGTTCCAGTCCTGCATTAAACACAAGAGTTTGGAAATCTTGCAAAATGCCTGCAACTTGCATAAATTCCTGGCATGGATAAATGGATGGAAATACTCTTTCTTCTAGGTACACTTGCACGACCTCATGCAACTCCAACTCATGTTGGTCAAGTTGGTATACATTGTACTCCATTTCTGAAATTTTAAACAAGCATCACCAAAATTGATTTCAAGCAACTATAAGAAAGGAACGACTATAGAGACTTCTCAGAGGGCTAAACATGCATCAAAACTAAATTATTTCACACAAATCAAGCTTGCTAGCTCACACAACCTATCGCCTACAGTAACAAAATACTCAAGAATTACTCCACTAAATAAAATTCTACTTGGATAACCGGAGGAGTCACATACCGAAGAGAAAATGCCCCAAATTTCAGTAACAAAGATGGGCGATGCAAAGAGATCGAGAAATTTGTGAAGAATAATAGCAAGAGCTCGGGTTCTAGGAATATGTTCAAGTTTGGGAGAGAGAGTGGAGTGTTTGGCAGGGAGGAGAGAAAGTGGAGGGCCAGGAGGCCCCACACCATGTGATGGCGCCACCAGGGGCCAGGACACGCCACCTAGTGGTGTGCCTGCATGTGGGTCCCCCTAGGGTGCCCAGGTGGCACTCTGCCTCATTTTCGGCGTAGACATTTCATATAATTTTTCTGGGATTTTTAGAAAAACTTCATTATCGAGCAATTTCTAGAATTTAATAAATAATTAAAAACCAGGAAAACAAATATAGAATGGTGGGTAACAAAACCAAAACAAGGACTACAGAGGTTCTAAGACACTCCAATAGAAAAATAACCAGAGGAAACATAATGGAAACAAAAAGGTGAAAGTGAATACATTATTTTCCTCACTCAAAATCACTTTGTTAACAAGGTTGATCAAGTCTTGTTACCAAAACAATTTTATATAAAGCAAAAAAATTGCTTATCACTAAATGATTTTGTTACCTCAACTTTGATAGACATGGTCCCAATCATAATAATTTCATATTCTTTTTGTGGAATTGGAATGGGGCAATAGAATTCTCCAATCTTGATGGTCTCAATATTTTCAATTGAGTTTAGACCATATCTCCTATCAATATTCCTGAGAAAATAAACTGTGTGATCTTTATCATTAACATTAAAAGTTGCCTTTCCTTGACTGCAATCAATAACAGCCCCTGCAATGTTAAGAAAAGGTCTCCCAAGAATAATAGACATATTATCATCTTCATCCATTTCCAACACAACAAAGTCAGTTAATATCAAACAGTTACTAGTGACTTGAACATGAACATTCTCACATATACCAACAGGAATAGCATTAGATTTATCATCCATTAGCAAAGATATATCAGTTGGTATCAATTTTTCCAGAGAGAGTCTCTTATAGAGAGAAAAAAGGCATAACACTAACTCCTGCTCCTAAATCACATAAAGCAGTTCTAACATAATTATTTTTAATAAAACAAGGAATAGTGGGAATACCAGGATCTCCAAGCTTCTTTGGAACCTTGCCATTGAAAGAGTAATTAGCAAGCATAGTGGAAATTTCCTCAGTGGGAATTTTCCTTTTGTTAGAGACAATATCTTTCATATATTTAGAATAAGGAGGCAGTTTAATAGCATCAGTCAAAGGAATTTGCAAAAATAAAGGTTTCATCCATTCACAAAACATGTTATAATGTTCTTCCTCCTTTGATTTGTGTTTCTTATTAGGAAAAGGCATTGCTTTTTGTACCCAAGTTTCTCTCTCATTACTATGTTTATTAGCAATGAAATCCTCCTTAGTATACTTTGTAGTTGTAGTTTGCTTTTCAAGTTCAACTACAGTTTCTTCTTTATCAGAAGCATCACTTTTATCATTACCACTTTCAGTTTCAGGATCAGAGATAGATATACAATTAGGATCTTTAGCATGTTCCAGAGATTCTACAACAGTTTTATGTCTCTTCTTCTTTTTCTTAGAAGGATAACTATTATTTTTAGGTTGTTCAGAATCTTGTTCAATTCTTTTAGGATGTCCTTCGGGATACAAGGGATCCTGAGTAGAAATACCACTTCTAGTAATTATTTCACAAACATGTTTTTCTCTGGAAGCATTAGCTAGCAAATCTTTTTGCACTTTAGTGAGTTGATCAATTTGAGTTTGAACCATATGGAAATTTTTTACAAGAATTTTAACATCATTACAGGTTCTCTCAATAATACCATGCAAATTATCAATAGCTCTACAGTTTTCCATAAGATGATTCTGCATTCTCATATTAAAGTTGTCTTGGTAAACAACATAATTATCAAATGTATCTAAGCATTGATCGGGTGGTTTAGAATAGGGAATATCTCTATTGTCAAAATATTGAAGAGTGTGTACCTCAACTATGGGCGGATGAGGAATTGGCTTACATAATTCTTCTATAGGTGGTAGATTCTTCACATATTCAGATTTAATACCCCTTTCTTTAATAGATTTCTTGGCTTCCCTCATCACTTCATCATTTAATTCGATCATTCCCCTCTTCTTGGATGTTGGTATTGGTGTTGGTTCTGGTGTTGGTGTAGGCTCAGGTATAGTCCAATCATCATGATTTTTGGCTATTATAGCCAATAATTCTCAGCTTGTTCTGGAGTTCTTTTCCTAAAACACAACCAGCACAACTATCCAGGTATGTCCTAGATTCAACAGTTAGTCCATTATAAAATATATCTAGGAGCTCCTTTTTAGGTAATGGATTTCCAGGGCTAGCTCTTATTAAAGAACAAAACCTTGACCAAGATTCAGACATTTTATCTCCTTCAGTTTGCTTAAAGTTAAAGATATTCTACAAAGCAGCATGTTGAGCGGTAGAAAGAAAATATTTTGAAAGAAAGAATTAACCAAACCAATAGGACTATCAATAGATCCAGGTGACAAAGTGTTAAACCAAGTTTTACCTTCACCTTGGTAACAAAGTAAGTGCGTTTCTTAATATCATCAAAAAATAAACTACTCGGATATGAAAGCTCATTCATATGTCCCATAACACTTATATTTTCAGTACCACAAAAAGTTTATTTCTCAACAATGGATATATAATATAAATCTAGTGAGAAATCATAATCCTTATCTTTAATGTGTATGGGAGGTGTAGCAAACTTAGCATCAAGAGATGGTTTATATTTAACAGCACGTCTTGCAAGAAGACTCTTAATAGCACTTGCACTAGTAGTAGCTTGAACTTCTTCAATAAAGTCATCATTAAGTTCAATGTAAGTTTCCTCAAGATCATCACTAGGACTTTCTCTAGACTCAGGTGAATTAACAGGTGTACCAGCATTTTCAAAAGGAATTTCAGTGTTTTCAATTTGTTTAGATCTAGCAATTGTAGCATCTACGAAAGGACCTAGTGAACCAGTTTCATCAAGCACAATAGAAGCATCATCAAAAGTATCAGAAGCATTTTCAGACTCAGCAGAAGTAGCACTGTGTGTAGCATGTGGTGGTGTAAGAAGCTTACTCGTTACGGATGGTGAATCAAGAGCAACAGAGGTGTTTAGAGTTGTACCTCTCCTTGTATTGGATGGTAATATAGGAACTTTTCCATCACGAGTTTTACCCATGATGAAAGGCTTGCAGCCAACAATATCACGTTCAAGTGAGAACATAAATAAAGATATGCTCCCCGGCAACGAAGCCAGTAAATAGTATTGATGACCCACAAGTATAGGGGATCGCAATAGTATTCGAGGGAAGTAAAACCCAAATTTACTGATCCGACATAAGGGGAGCCAGAGAATATGTATAAGCCTTAACAGATGAGTTGTCAGTTCAGCTGCATGTAAGGACCCCCGAACCACTGTTCAAGGACCTCCGATATGCATACATTCACAATCCCAGATCACACCAGTCGTGATCAACATATCAAGTTGGCATTCAGATACAACATCCAGTACACACTTACACAAAGACTTACAAAAGAGGTATGGTCACTTGACAAAGTCTAACACAACTGCCATGCAGCGCAAGCACACAACACACACAGCGGAAGACAAAACACATACAACGTAGTAGATCCCAAGTCACGCCTTAACCTACAGGCTGCTGACCGGGAGACGATCCTAGTTCGCAAGTCCATCAGCGCAGTACTCCTCCTCCTAGATCTCCTCCTGAGGCTCCTCCTCAAAGTCTGGCAAGTAAATACCAGGGACGAAACCAATATGAGTACGTTTGAATGTACTCAGCAAGACACCCGTCATGAAGCTTATAAAATGCAAGTATGCTTATATGGTGGAGTAGGTAGGCTATACATAGGGTTCATCCGTACATCACTGGTACAAATTTCCTCTTTTCAATACTTCTCAATGGTCCAAGTCCTTTTCAAAACTCCTTTTTGAAAACATTGACACAATGCTAACTACATGGCCATTCAACTGTCCATATCCGAGGAAGCGACTATTCCAAATAGTTTGACTCTGCAGAGGTGCACACATTCCACAAGATCCAGTACATCAACCGTGAACAACCACGGACTGTAACAACAGTATGTGAACATTAGATAACTGATCCTAATCATCCACTATGTTCAAGCTAGAATATGCCTATCTCTTTAGTTGGGTGTTATCTCCCCGGCAACTTGTCTAACAGCGTTCTGGCAGGAGTCGCAAGTGTTACAACCGGAGGAGAACTTAATCCCACACTTTTTATGTCCTGTATTCCCCTCCTGGAGACGATCAGTTCGAGGGCACGATGACCCTTATAAAAAATTGAGATAGAACACACACTAACGAAAACAAGCTTCAAATTAAGCCATGTGCCCATGTTGGGGTAGAGTGGCAGTACGGTAAAGGTTATCCGGCACTAGGTTATGTGTCATTTTTGTAAGACACCTTTTTCCCAAAAATGACCACTTCAACATTCCTCCGGTGGATAAGTTTTCGCCTTTCCACCGTGTTTTCCATAGAACCTTTGTTTTGCAAAAACATGATTTTAGGGTGTCCACTTAGGGACTAAACCTTTGGTGGTAATCAATACCATATGGTGGCTATGGGCTTGGTAATACCAAGTATCAACTACTGGAATAGTAATAATATAATATTAATAGTAGTAGTATTCACTCAAAAATAGGTTTTTTGTAAATCAAAGTTTTGTAAAACTTTCAGAAGTAAAACATGCATGATAGATAATGATAAGGGTAGTAACAGCAAGCATCGGGATGGCTTGCCTTAAAACTCTTTGGGTCCCTGGCCTTGAAGTAGCTTGAACTTGACACACAGCTCTACAACTCCGTCTTCTTCTTCGTTTTCAAACGCCGTAAAAGAATAAAAGACACACACTCAGAACCAATAGGCAACCAATGGTACAAGCAACACATACGAAAAGAAAACTTATACTAGCGTAAACACTCAGAACGTTATCGAGAAAACTATCTCACCAACTCTCAGGTTACAAAACTATTGCTAGAAGTACATATGGTTGAGAAACCATACTCCACATCCTAAATATCATAGGTTGAGTGAGTTTACCACTCTCACACCAAGATATTTAAGAAACTAAAAATAGCTTGTGGTCACAAAGGTGAGACTACTAAGGTACTAACAATCAAACCAAGCAATACCCATAGCAGTGGGTATTAACAACAACACAAGTAATCCTCTACAAAAAAGTTTACCACTAACCTAATGCAAAGATAAAAAGATCAATCAGACAATTCCAAACAGGAAAGCAAACAAACCACAGATGAATAAGCTAGTTACATACTATGCTTATGTCTACACAAAAGCTAAGGAATCACTCATTCATAGACATAACCAAACAAACCAGTGGCTCAATCAATTGTAACAGGTCATAACACAAACTCAAAAACACAATAATCAGAAGAGATAATAAAGCTAGATAATAGAACAACCACAGGGTTCACTAATATCATACTAGTATGAAAGATTACTACACAAGCATGCTATAAGAAATAATTGTATTCTACAACCAACAACAACTAGAAACTACAATACCTATGCCACAATAACAGAAATGAAAACCTGCTAAACATTCTAGGGTACTCATACACCCATAAAATAGAAAGGCAACAATACTAGAGCATCCCATAAATCTAGTGCTAACACTAGTACACTAATAAAGAAGCAAGCAACACTACAAGTGTGCATATACCTAAACCAGCAACACATGAATATAAATACCTACAGACAGCACAAACACCTTACACATGCTAATAAACAATCATACTAAAATAATTCAATGAAAACAACTACTTAGCAAGAATTAACCAATTCTAATAACACATGCTTTTCTAATCAATCAAATAACAAGCAACAAGGTGACATGCTATACAACCAGTAGCTATGCACTCAATACATGCTCAATCAAACACTCCTAAAATCAAAACACTCAAGGGAAATTCTATCCACACAATTTACCAACAATAAGAAAAATACTTCTATTTGCAAACAACACTCAAATTAAACAAAACAATAGTCAAGCACCTCTTAACATGATATTCACAAGGGAACACCATGTCAACAAAGGTACCTCAACTAAGCATACGAGGAGTCACAAAGCATTACTAAACACTTCAATCAAACAAGTAGAGCAACCATCTATTTTCCTTGGTGCAAAATACTAAGCACACATATAACATTATATACTACTAACAAACAAGTGAAAGGTAGGGAATTTGTATCCCTAACCAAAATGCAATGGAACCAGTGGGTGTTCCACTAGTTTTCCAAGTCATTAAGAGGTCACAGAGCCTATGGTCTTACTTGACAAAATAATAATCTACCAAACATACAATCACACACTACTCATACCATTGAAAACAATAAAGTGAAAACAAACATACAAATGCTACACATGCTTTTCTATAAAATAAAGTGCAAGCTAACAGAGATGATACCATTACAACATCAGTACCAAAATGGTACTGAACTCAACACATCAACATCAAAACTTGGTTAAAAAAACATACAAAGATTTGCTCACACAATCTATTCAAAAACAAAAACTAGAACACAATACTAGCCTACTTCTATTTCTATGTGTTTTCCAAACATGCACACACTTCCTATCATACTAGTACTACAACAAAACAACCTAATAACAAAGAGAAACACATCTACTCATGCTAGGAAACAAGTTTCCAACAATCAAACATTTATTTACAAACAAGCACACAAGATTTAATAAATAAATAAAAGCTCATGTATCTAGAAATGCATGCCAAAAATAATATAGGGATCCAAAAATTAATTCAATATAGGATTACATATATGTAGTTACACACAAACTCATACAATTTCATCCACATCAAAAATCATTTTTAAAATCTCTCTAAAAACCCTAGAAAAGCCTACTGGCTATTTACCTAAATGGATTTAATTTCCATTTGGTAACTCTCCTTGATGCATGTTTAAGTCCTATCGATAGATCTATTCAAGTGCTACTCAAAAAAAATTGATTTGCAAGATTTGGATACAGATCCAAAAAGTTATACCCAAAATGGCCTAACAGATAGTCTGTGGCATTTTAATTACCACTGCAAAAATAAAATAGCAAACATGGATCCAATACTTGCATGTGTTCAGGAAAAAGGTAATCTATAGGCACAAATTTTTGTAGAATTTTATTTTCTATAAAACTATTTTTAACAAGCCTAAATTAACACACAAGTTTTTTGTTAAGATTTAAAAAGAAAAAGAAACACACAGGGTGGGCTGGATTTCACAGCACGGCCCAGCTAAACGACCAAACGGGCCCAGCGCTGCTGAGCGCGCACGCGCGGGTGCCGGAAAAGCTGCGGTTCAACATGGCCCGTTGATCCACAGATCAACAGCGCACGGACGTCTTCCTCCTCCCTCTACTCTCTGTCTCACCGGAAATGCACAGCGGCGCGGGAATGCTTGGCGGATCACCGTGGGGGCTCGATAGGCGGCAGCACGGGGTCGGGGGAGGTGCTGGCACACGGGGCGGTCGAGGGGCACGGAGTCTCAGCAATGGCGCGTCTCCTAACGGCGGCGACGAGCGGTGCGGCCGCGGGGGCGATTCTATACAAACACGAGCACGCGGAAACGTCAGCGGGACTCTACGGGATACGACAAGTACACTAGTGGCGGAAAAGGGAGGTGGGAGGGCACGGGTAGCCCACCACCTCGTTGGTCCGCACACGGTGGCCGGCAGCGAGGTTTCGCCTCATGGAGCTTACAGAGAGCCCTAGGGTTCGTTTCTTCGGTGGGAGGTGATGGTGAGGGAGTGTGGGGAGCTAGTGGCGAGAGGGTTTCGTGCTAGGAGGCTTATAGCCACGTCATCGAGTCAAACGGCACGGGGGAACTTTCGGTATGTCGACATCGGCATGGCTAGCGTGCCCTGGCGCATGTCCGTGGTGTTCCACGGCATGGGGTGGTGTCAGGGAGCTAGGAGGGGGTCGGGGGCAACTGCTTGGAGGCTCTTGGGGGTGGAAGAGGCACGGTATGGCCACAGTGGCCATGGCACTATGTTCCCATGCCATGCCACTCCTCTCTCTTCCTCTACTTTTTCACACAAGCTATCTCTCTCCCTGGACCTTCTAGAAACTCACCAAAGGCATCCTAGGTTAGTTCAAACATTAGTCAACACGATTGGCAAAAATTCTTTTCAAAATTTGGACCAAAACCATAAGAAAACATCTGTCAAAGTTTTGCAAAAATGTTATTTCAGAAAATTTAGAAAAATTCAGTTACAAAGACTTAGAGAAATTTTCTAAGTGTTGGAAACTGTTAAAAACATAAGAAAGATCACACTGTTTTCAAGGCTAAAATAAATTCCAATTTTTGTTTTCAAATTGGAGATTGTTAAAAATGTTTTAAACTTCCGGAAGCATATTTTGAAAACAATTTTGGAATAGTGGAAGGCTATGAAAACAAAGTGGGAAAAGGGGTACTTTCTGTTTTTCTCTGTTTTCCAAAAATGCCTTTTCTGTCTTATTTTTCTTCCACAAAAACAACAAGCAAAAGATTGTTTTCTTATTCCAAAATCCAAACCAAGATTATGGATTTGTGGTCCATATATCAAGGAACAAATACAAGTCAATAAAACACAAAATGGAATATTATAGCCTAGTGAAAACAAGTGTGGAAAACAGGTACTTGGCTATATTTTCAGGACTTAGTTTCAATAGAAAACTTAGAAGAAAATTTCCGTAAATCATTTTGTATTTTTTTTCTTGTATCCAACAAAGTTAAAATTTGAAATCAAGATGCAAACAAGCATGATCCAAGTCTTGGAATAAAAATCACTCAAGTAACACTATGGAAACATTAGGGAAAACATAAAGGTGTTTTCAGGAAAATTATTTGTATTAATTTTTAAAATGAAACAAAACTTGGATTTCATATATGGCTATTGTCATATACACATGTTGGTTCAAACAAACATGTTGTTAGAAGAAGAAAAATTCTTGGCCCAAATTTTTGTCTCTTTGAACTACAGTACAAGAATCCAAAAACTGGGGTGTGACACTGCACCTGAAAGTAGACTTGCTCGCAACAATTTATCAGTGGTAACAGTTTTATAGCAGTAGCAATAGTAAAATAACAGTAGGAGTAAAATAGCAACAGCGGTAGCAATTGCGGGAAACAGCAGGATTAATGTACCATAGGCATAGGGATCGATGAACGGGCGTTGCATGGATAAGATAGTTCATATAATAATCAAAACATGGGAATTGCAGATAGATAATAATAAAGCATCCAAGTTCTAGGCAAACCATAGGCATGTGTTCCAATTTAGTCGTACGTGCTCGCAATGAGAAACTTGCACAAAATATTTTGTCCTACCAGCCCATTGCAGCGGGGCCTCAAGGGAAAGTACTGGTAATTAAGGTGCTCCATTCAATAAAGCACCAGAGCAAAGCATTAACACTCCGTGAATACATGTGATCCTCACATCACAGCCATCCCCTCTGGTTGTCCCAATTTATGTCACTTCGGGGCCTCGGGCTCCAGACAATAATGTGTTTAAACAACTTGCAGATATAATTAAGAAACATAATTATACTCATGAAACAATAACATGTTCAGATTTGAGATCATGGCACTCGTGCCCTAGTGACGAGAAGCATTACGCATAACAAGTTGCAACAACGATATAAAGCACTAACAACAGATACTAGGCACTATTCCCTAACCATCTGGCATTATTACATGAACGATCTCATCCAATCCCTTCCATCCCTCTCAGCCTACAGCCGGGATTACTCACACATATATGGGGGAATCATGTATGGTTAATGCAGAACTGGTGGCGATGACGATGTCGATGATCTCCTCTGAATCCCCGTCCCGACAGGGCGCCAGAACAGGAACTTCTGATCCCCGAATTGAATTTCGAGGTGGAGGCAGCGCTCTGGTATGTTTCTCTAGAATATGACGAAGACCCCCCCCCCCCCCGATGTTTTTAGGTTACGGGGCTTACGTAGTTGAAAGGGGTGCCCGAGGGGGTGCCTGGGGCAGCCACACCACCGGGCGGCACTGCTTAGGGGGGGCGAGCCATCCCATGGTGTTGGGCCCTCCTCTCCCCCCCTCCGGCTCTTGTTCTGGCTCCGGGTGTCTTCGGGTAAAATAAGTACTTCGGGATCTTTTTTGTGCATTTTCCTAAAAGTTGATTTTTCTGCAAAAAAACGAGACACCAAGGTAATTCCGCTGAAAAAAGTGTTATTCTGTGTTAGTTGTATCCAAAACTCACAAGTTTAGAGGTAAACAATAGCAAAAGTGTTCGGAAAAGGAGATCTGTTTTGGACGTATCAGGCCTCCATGGTTGTCTGCGAGTTTGCTCACCAATGCGTGGCACCTCTACGGAAGCACGAGCGCCTCACGTGCTACGGTGGCGATGCTGAGTACAAGATGAGGCTTAGTTGCACCGTTCTTGAGGGCAAGGAGCTCGAGGGGGTGATGCGGACCCTCCTTGCCAACAATTCTACCTCGACTCTTCCTTCTTCCATCCTTCTCCTATACAGCCTCCACAAAGCGTCTCGGGATGCCATCGTCAATGCAATGCCACACTTCTATGGTGGGGGCTTCTCGGCAAGGGAGAGAAGTCCAGGCAGGACAACCCATTCAGTTAGTGCACCTTGGAGGAGAGCGAGGAAAACTCCATGGGCGCGGAGCATTCTAACCCCGCCGCAGAAGAGTCAGGGCGGATGTTGAGGAAACGCCCCCTCGGAGAGGTCCACTCCGGTGATGGTCGAGAGGAGGAGATCAAGTCGGTCGAGGACTCAACTGCCTCGCCCTTACCGACCGCACGCTCGCATGCCAACGACACTCGGGACGAGGCCAAGAGTGAGTCCCACGGGGAGAAGAGATTGCGCCACATGGTGGATGATGTAGAAACGGGCGCTTCTTTTGCGGTCGTGGACCCTGATGCGGCCGTCCCCGCCAGGAGGCGCACACCCCGAACTTGGGGCTACTTCGGGCAGTAAGTTCATCGAGACAAGATTCCCTGCCTTTGTCAGTCTTTGTCGCTGGTTTTCCTCCATCATACAGGTCCTCCTCCAAGAAGGCGAAGGTGTTGGGGGATCTCGTCCTCCCCCCTTAAGGACGTGGCGCCGTCTGCTCCCACACCTGCGGCCAACGCTGGTGCGGAGACGGCGGGTGTTGCGGGGGCCCCCCTCTCCCCGGGCGCCACAAGAGAGGTTGGTCCCTCCACACTCCCCGTCCGTAGAGGAGCCAGCCGATCCTGTCGACCATGAGGCAGGAGTAAAAAAGGGGGCCGAAATGGTGGTGGGGGCTGCCCTCAAGAAAGGGAGCATTGGTGATGATGAGGCTTCCTTGCCGAGGGCCGAAGCTTCGGCAGGGAAGGATGTCGAGGTCCCCCTTGAGATCGCGACGACATCGGTTTTGGATGTCGTGGTCCTAGGGAAAGCCCCCGAGCCCACGAGTGCGGGTGCCACCATGGTCCCAATGCCGGGTGCATCAGGAAATCCCTTGCCTCTTGTCTCTTCCTCTTTACCGGTGGCGCCCTTGACTTCGTCGCCACCCACCGCAACACTCTGCGAGGGCGGCACCAGCATGCATCTCATCAATCTTGGGGACGAGGAGGTGGAGATAGAGACCCCTCGCGTGAACAAGGCCCGCGCCGGGCCTACTCCCCCATGTCCAAAGGGTTTTTCCAGCTTCACGGCACGTCCTTCCACCGGGCCGTCACAACGAGACTTCCTTGTTGCGGCGGATAAGGTGTTCAAGGACGCCCCTGCCATGGGGCCCGGTTGTTCGCTCCTACCGAACGACTTCTTCGACGACTTGATGGAGGAGGATCGCTGGTCCATGAGGGTCCGCTCCAGGGCTCCTCCTGATCTTTACTCCGACGACCCCATGTTAGAGATCGGCAAAGATGTCATGGACACGCTCTAGGTTAGTGCGAGGGCGCATGCCATCCTGCTCACCAAAAAGAGTGAGTGCCTAGAGATCCTAGGCTCCTGGTTCCGTCACGTGATGGACTATATCTTCCAAGAGATGCACGATGATATGGTGTCCCAGTACACCATCCCTTATGGTCCGTTCATCATGTTGCTCATCAAGAACACTCTGAAGGACTATGATCTAAGCTAGGACTATGTGGAACACAAGGCCAAGCGGTTCTATGTGAAGAAATAATCTGCCCCTGTTGTTGCTCCTGGGTCCTCTATATGAGGTGGTCGTTCTAGTGGTTCGTGGTCAGGGTCAGGTACCTCCTTCTTCAGAATCTATTGGGACTGAGATCAAGAAGCTCAGCTGGTTCCAGCGGAACATCCTGTGCATGAAAGTGGACATTCACCGTGAGTAGTACAACGCCTATCACCGTGATAACAACATGGCCCATACTCAGCAGATCATCCTTCACCGTCTCAGTGGTTCCATGACTTCTCCTCCTGTTGCTCCTGATATCACTCCATACAATCAGTGGAGCAAGTATCAATATCCTTGGGTTGATGTGGAGATGGAGCTCTATCCTCCAGTTGCCTCCTCTTCTCATGCCACTGCTTGTCATACTGATGAGGAAGAATATGAAGAGGAGGATGATGATGATGGTGACTATGAGGAGGATACTGCCTCTTCTGAGGATGACCGCGACGAGGAGGGCGATGGCTCCAAGTGACTCCGTAGGACGTAGCATCGCCGTTCTCTCCTTTTTGGTGTCTTGATGCCAAATGGGGAGAAGTAGTTCTATTAGGATTTCTCGCGGGATTTTCATGGGCTGGGCACAAGCATGTGCGTTTATCATTCTTTGAGCGCTTGTGTCAAATTTTATTTGTTCTTTGGAACTATTTGCTTTCATTAAACTATTTGTTTGATTTGGAGCCTTATTACTATTGTGTGTGAACCCTTTTCGTATTGTGCTTCTATTCCATTTAAATTCCTTGCACATATCTAGGGGGAGCTACTACGCTTTATGGTTGATTTTATTGCAAATCTGTGTGTTGTAATATAACACCAAAAAGGGGGAGATTTGAAGAACATTTCTTGATCCTTATTGTTTTGTTTGTTAGATAACAACACTAGTGATGTTTTAACATCATGTTGAGTGGTGCAGGTTTTACAGAGAAAATCATACACACTGGTGCGACCAAAAAGCATGAACGGAATGGAGAAAACACCAAATGAGATCCTTGCTATGCTGAAACTGCTGAGGCTGGTGTGAGGAGGGAACATCATCAAGTATTTATGGTTTCTCAGACTACACCAATCAAGAAGAAAATGAACCGAAAGGGCAAAAGTGGTAAGGCACATAATAAGCCCAAGTTTTCTGTACAGAGTAAGTCTGAATGCTTATCCTGTAAAAAGAAATGGCATTGGAAGAGGAACTGTAAAAGATACCTCAGGCAAAAGGATAAATTCACCAAAGGTGATAAAGGTATAAGAGTTATACCTGAATGATATTTTTCATTCTTACTAGTATCTCTGTTGTATTGACTTCTAAAATTATTTTATGCATTCGATATAGGAGCTGTGGAAAGTAAGGAGACGAAATACTAAAAGGTGTTGATGAGCATAAAGCTAGGCGCATAAAGGATCATCTAAGGATGAATAAATCTCCATTTTTAGTTTCATAATTCGGAAGATTTATGAGCTTTGGCTCACGTTATTGTAATAAGGTGGCATTCTTGGCGACGTAATACTCTTGTGGATTAATATGACGAATTCCTAGTTATCTTATAAGAATATTATGGATCTGTAGTAGTACAGCCCAACACAGGCTATACTGTTGCGTGTAGTACTGACCCCTGGACCGTTCACCAGCACACACAACTAGATGGATATTCAAAAAAAGCAAATGTATCTCATATCTAGCGAATAATCCAGAGTACAAAATTCTTTACAAGTTGCATAGCGGAAGCTAGCACAAAACTTATTCAAGTATAACAAAGCAAATATAAGGGCTCCAGTCTTCAATTTGCGCCACAGGCGAACAAACATGTTGAGTGGAGTCACGAGACCTACGTCGATCACTCCGGATACGAACAACCTGCACGTTGGAATATGCAGCCAACAAAAGGAGGTCAGATCATTCTGAGCAATGGTGGCAAGTGACACTATGGTGGTATAATAAATGGCAAGTGCTAGTCTACATGCATATTTGGCTGGTGGAGTTCAAGGCTACTTTGTAAAAAGCATTTATCCTATCTTTTAATAGAAAGTAATTTTGCACATAATTGGACACTTTGGTTGATAGAAAAGTGCTCCTACATAATCGGACACTTTGGTTGATAGCAAAGTGCTCCTACCCTTTTTGGATTAGCACGTTGAAACACCATCAGGCACTTCTCCAATAACCCATAGTCAAATTGGTAGTAATCAATAAAACAAGATGAACGAGATATGTCATGTTTTCCATCTAGTTGTTGAATTGTCCCTAACCAATGGAACACGGGTAAGATCTTAGTTTTAACCCTCGCGAGGTTTGTGCCCTTTACCCGTGTTGCCTAATCGACCCCAAACACCATGATACGCCATTAGTAACATGGAATGAAAGAAGATTAAGCCAGAATTCATAAGAAGTAGATCCCCAAACTCTCCACGAGCCAGACCATCCTACTACTATTCTACATCTCTGGACACGTTGGGTTCGAGTCACCACAACCTACAAATTCTTTCTAGCCCATACTAATATGAAACACGGCTGCACACAAGAAACAACTACATACAGAAATTAAACATAATCTCAAGATACTGGGCGGCGGTCCCCACCAAAAATTTTACTCTGATGACATGCTAGCAATCCGCCCAGTGGTTAATTAATTATCATGTTGTTTTCATAAGCAATTAAAATAATGATTTTCATCATAACATGATAATAATCCCAACCACGAATAACTAGAGCATGGCTAAGCAATCTACAAGTATGATGTTTGCCTAGCATATGGATTGCTAATCTCTACGGGAAACATATGATCACTCCTACTTGGGTGTTATTGGAGCGATCTAGCATAGCGATACACACAATTCCTACTCATGCATAGCTACAATAAAACTCTAATGGAATTAGCAAAATTGTGGGATATGTATCTCACTTGCCTTGACAGAAATTCGAGTCGTTCACGCACTCGACTCAGTCGCAACCGTAACAACCACGATACTGACACGAACAGCAAACGCAACTCTCGCAATCTACACGTTGCAAGCATACCACAATAAATAACCAAACCAGGCAAAACAACAATGCAACATATGGATGCATATGGTGATTTAATAATGCAAGACAACTAATTCACTAGTTCTCTGGTTGCCTAAACAATATATGATGCATGAAAAGATTTATAATGCAACAAGGGACAAAAAGAAGCTTTACCAAATTAAATAGAGTTAATTAACAATCTATAAGTTCTTCTCGGAATAAAGTTTATAAAAAGATGGATCTAAACCTAACATACTAATAACATACTAAAAACAAATAAAACACTCAACGGCAAATTTTTAGATGAATAAAAACAAAGTGTAGATTTGAAATTTCGAGTTACTCTGGTGGATAAAATTAGATCAGAATTATATAAAAAGATATGTAGCTCAAATCGAAAAACTCAAACAACCAAAGTTGTAGATAATGATGAGATGTAACTGTAGTAGAAATTTGAGCGAAAACGGATAAACGGTTGAAGAGTAATTGAACTTTTTCCGCTTCAGATCTGAGAGAGTAGATCTCGAAATTCTCCGGTTGTGGTGGATGAAAAGAGGTGAGGTTTCTTGGGATGGATCGGTATGGATGATATCTAAAACTCTCGCGAAGATTTGAACGTCAACCGAGCAACTCACGGACTGTGGCGAGCAAAATACCATGAAACATATCTGAAATTGGAGTTTCGAGTTTGGGGCGACCTCACGGCCGAGGATGGGCTATTTATAGGCGAGGAGGTCGGTGGAAAGGTGAGTAGGGAACAAGGCAAAACAAACGGATTTGAATTTGGACTCTCCAACAAAAAGATATAGGAGTTTGAATGGAGATAGGTCAGAAAAACGGGATTTGTACCGGATGGATCCACGGTCGACACAGCGAGCGTGCGTACTGGTGGCCATGCTGGCCTGGGCCATAGGGAGCGAGCTGGCCTCAGTTTTTTTTCTGGTTTTTTTTTCTTACCTTTTCTTAAAAACAGTCATAACTTTAAAAATACAACTTGGAATCGAGTCAAAAAAATTCTAAAAATCTTAAAATTGAAACTCTATAATATTATACTATTAGAGAGTGATTTTGGTAAAAATAAAATATCCAAATATCCTTCGGCTTATAAATGCCTTATAGAAGAATTTTGGCCTTTTTAAAACATGGTTTTTATTTGGGAATTGAAATGCAACACTCAAATGCAAGTTTTGAAATGATGCCATGTTATGCATATGCTCTAAATGCAAAACATTCCAAATGTAAAATTTGGAATGTTACAAACTAACCCCCTTAAGATGAATCTTGTCCCGAGATTTGGAATGGCTAGCAAATAGGTGTGGGTGGTTTTCTAAATTTGTAGGCTAACCCCCTTAAGAGAAAATCTACTTGGTATCACCAGAGCCATGCGCAGATAAATATATGATGATCTTCACTCCTTGTTTTGTCAATTGTGTTGTGCATCCTTCACCAATATGGAGCATCTCTGCATATAGGTTGTTTGGCATAACGAAGCATCACATTGGCGTCAACGCTGGCATGCTCCATTGTTTCTTCTATGTTTTGGATCCACATCGTTTTCTCGAATGAGTCCCTTGTATTTCTTCCTGGCTAGGTTCTAGTGATAGGTTGGGTAAACTGAGTCAGAACATCTATTAGTTGCTACATTAGAAGTGGCATCTCGGGATGGTTGGTATAGAGAGTATTGTGGAAAGGCATCTACTGGGTTTAGAATAGATGAGTTTAGATAGATAGGACTAAAGGAAATAGCTACCCGTACTAGTATGAACAAAGTAGTACATAACAATCATCAAACAAGCAACCAATTAATTTTAAAATGCCATTCAAAATAAGGTAATATTTCTTACAAAAATACTAGTAAAGTTTTGAAAACAAAACAATTGAAAATACTCGGACTATCATTGCCACATCATATAATTTGATATGGTCAATACCTAACACGTTCAAAAAAACGAGCTAGACTTTTTTTTTACTATCATTTCGAGTTACTCCGGTGGATAAAAGTAGATCAGAATTATATAAAAAGATATGTAGCTCAAATCGAAAAACTCAAAGAACCAAAGTTGTAGATAATGATGAGATGTAACTGCAGTAGAAATTTGAGCGAAAACGGACAAACGGTTGAAGAGTAATTGAACTTTTTTCGCTTCAGATCTGAGAGAGTAGATCTCGAAATTCTCCGACTGTGGTGGATGAAAAGAGGTGAGGTTTCTTGGGATGGATCGGTATGGACGATATCTAAAACTCTCGTGAAGTTTTGAACGTCAACCGAGCAACTCACGGACTGTGGCGAGCAAAATACCACGAAACAGATCTGAAATTGAAGTTTCGAGTTTAGGGCGACCTCACGGCCGAGGCTGGGCTATTTATAGGCAAGGAAGTCGGTGGAAAGGTGAGTAGGGAACAAGGTAAAACAAACGGATTCGAATTTGGACTCTCCAACAAAAAGATATAGGAGTTTGAATGGAGATAGGTCAGAAAAACGGGATTTGTACCGGATGGATCCACGGTCGACACAGCGAGCGTGCGTACTGGTGGCCATGTTGGCCTGGGCCATAGGGAGCGACCTGGCCTCAGTTTTTTTCTGGTTTTTTTCCTTACCTTTTCTTAAAAACAGTCATACCTTTTAAAATACAACTCGGAATCGAGTCAAAATAAATTCTAAAAATTTTAAATTTGAAACTCTATCATATTATACTATTAGAGAGTCATTTTGGTAAAAATAAAATATCCAAATATCCTTCGGCTTATAAATGCCTTATAGAAGGATTTTGGCCTTTTTAAAACATGGTTTTTATTTGGGAATTGAAATGCAACACTCAAATGCAAGTTTTGAAATGATGCCATGTTATGCATATGCTCTAAATGCAAAACATTCCAAATGTAAAATTTGGGATATTACAAACTAACCCCCTTAAGATGAATCTCGTCCCGAGATTCGGAATGGCTAGCAAATAGGTGTGGGTGGTTTTCTAAATTTGTAGGCTAACCCCCTTAAGAGAAATATACTTGGTATCACCAGAGCCATGCGCAGATAAATATATGATGATCTTCACTCCTTGTGTTGTCAATTGTGTTGTGCATCCTTCACCAATATGGAGCATCTCCGCCTATAGGTTGTGTGGCATAACGAAGCATCACATTGGCGTCAACGCTGGCATGCTCCATTGTTTCTTCTATGTTTTGGATCCACATCGTTTTCTCTAATGAGTCCCTTGTATTTCTTCCTGGCTAGGTTCTAGTGATAGGTTGGGTAAACTGAGTCGGAACATCTATTAGTTGCTACATTAGAAGTGGCATCTCGGGGTGGTTGGTATAGAGAGTATTGTGGAAAGGTATCTACTGGGTTTAGAATAGATGAGTTTAGATAGATAGGACTAAAGGAAATAGCTACCAGTACTAGTATGAACAAAGAAGTACTTAACAATCATCAAACAACCAACCAATTAATTTTAAAATGTCGTTCAAAATAAGGTAATATTTCTTACGAAAATACTAGTAAAGTTTTGAAAATAAAACAATTGAAAATACTCGGACTATCATTGCCACATCATATAATTTGATATGGTCAATACCTAACATGTTCAAAAAAAACGAGCTAGACTATGTGGTGGGAAACCTAGTGTCTTCAGATTGCTCCAATGGCATGCATCGTGTTTCCTTCTTGTAGTAAGCCTTTTTCTCTATCTTGAAGTTAATCACATTTATATTTAATTGAATCTTATTCTCTATGGGAATCTCCACTATGATTTAAAAAAAGAAGAGATGGAAGTAGGAGATAAAGATGAGAAGATTACAAGATATAGTCAAAGGAAGAGTATATAAAGGATGTGAAAAAAAATAAGTTTTCATCATATGGATTTTCCTAATCCATTTTCTAAGGTCTCGTTCCTACAGTCAACACATTGCTCTGATACCATCTGTAGTGGTATAGCCCAACACAGGCTATACTGGTGCGTGTAGTACTGGCCCCTGGACCGTTCACCAGCACACACAACTAGATAGATATTCAAAAAAAAAGCAAATGTATCTCATATCTAGCAAATAATCCAGAGTACAAAACTATTTACAAGTTGCATAGCGGAAGCTTGCACAAAACTTATTCAAGTATAACGAAGCGATTATAAGGGCTCCAGTCTTCAATTTGCGCCACGGGCGAACAAACATGTTGAGTGGAGTCACGAGACCTACGTCGATCACTTCGGATACGAACAACCTGCACGTTGGAATAAGCAGCCAACAAAAGGAGGTCAGATCATTCTGAGCAATGGTGGCAAGTGACACTATGGTGGTATAATAAATGGCAAGTGCTAGTCTACATGCATATTTGGCTGGTGGAGTTCAAGGCTACTTTGCAAAAAGCATTTATACTATCTTTTAATAGAAAGTAATTTTGCACATAATTGGACACTTTGGTTGATAGCAAAGTGCTCCTACATAATTGGACACTTTGGTTGATAGCAAAGTGCTCCTACCCTTTTTGGATTAGCACGTTGAAACACCATCAGGCACTTCTCCAATAACCCATAGTCAAATTGGTAGTAATCAATAAAACAAGATGAACGAGATATGTCATGTTTCCCATCTAGTTGTTGAATTGTCGCTAACCAATGGAACACGGGTAAGATCTTAGTTTTAACCCTTGCGAGGTTTGTGCCCTTTACCCGTGTTGCCTAATCGACCCCAAACACCATGATACGCCATTAGTAACATGGAAGGAAAGAAGATTAAGCCAGAATTCATAAGAAGTAGATCCCCAAACTCTCCACGAGCCGGACCATCCTACTACTATTCTACATCTCTCGACACGTTGGGTTCGAGTCACCACAATCTACAAATTCGGTCTAGCCCATACTAATATGAAACATGGCTGCACACAAGAAACAACTACATACAGAAAACATAATCTCAAGATATTGGGCGGCGGTCCCCACCAAAATTTGTACTCTGATGACATGCTAGCAATCCGCCCAGTGGTTAATTAATTATCATGTTGTTTTCATAAGCAATTAAAATAACGATTTTCATCATAACATGATAATAATCCCAACCACGAATAACTAGAGCATGGCTAAGCAATCTATAGGTACGATGTTTTCCTAGCATATGGATTGCTAATCTCTACGGGAAACATATGATCACTCCTACTTGGGTGTTAGTGGAGCGGTCTAGCATAGCGATACACACAATTCCTACTCATGCATAGCTACAATAAAACTCTAATGCAATTAGGAAAATAGTGGGATATGTATCTCACTTGCCTTGACAGAAATTGGAGTCCTTCACGCACTCGACTCAGTCGCAACCGTAACAACCACGATACTGACACGAACAGCAAACTAAAAGAAGCTTTACCAAATTAAATAGTGTTAATTAACAATCTATAAGATCTTCTCGAAATAGAGTTTATAAAAAGGTGGATCTAAACCTAACATACTAATAACATACTAAAAACAAATAAAACACTCAACGACAAATTTTTAGATGAATAAGAACGAAGTGTAAATTTGAAATTTTGAGTTACTCCGGTGGATAAAAGTAGATCAGAATTGTATAAAAAGATATGTATCTCAAATCGAAAAACTCAAAGAACCAAAGTTGTAGATAATGATGAGATGTAACTGCAGTAGAAATTTGAGCAAAAACGGACAAACGGTTGAAGAGTAATTGAACTTTTTCCGCTTCAGATCTGAGAGAGTAGATCTCGAAATTCTCCGGCTGTGGTGGATGAAAACAGGTGAGGTTTCTTAGGATGGATCAGTATGGACGATATCTAAAACTCTCGCGAAGATTTGAACGTCAACCGAACAACTCACGGACTGTGGCGAGCAAAATACCACGAAACAGATCTGAAATTACAGTTTCGAGTTCGGGGCGACCTCACGGCCGAGGCTGGGCTATTTATAGGCAAGGAGGTCGGTGGAAAGGTGAGTAGGGAACAAGGAAAAACAAACGGATTCGAATTTGGACTCTCCAACAAAAAGATATAGGAGTTTGAATGGAGATAGTTCAGAAAAACGGGATTTGTACCGGATGGATCCACCGTCGACATAGCGAGCGTGCGTACTGGTGGCCATGCTGGCCTGGGCCATAGGGAGCGAGCTGGCCTCAGTTTTTTCTGGTTTTTTTCCTTACCTTTTCTTAAAAACAGTCATAACTTTTAAAATACAACTCGGAACCGAGTCAAAAAAAATTAAATTTGAAACTCTATCATATTATACTATTAGAGAGTCATTTTGGTAAAAATAAAATATCCAAATATCCTTCGGCTTATAAATGCCTTATAGAAGGATTTTGGCCTTTTTAAAACATGGTTTTTATTTGGGAATTGAAATGCAACACTCAAATACAAGTTTTGAAATGATGCCATGCTATACATATGCTCTAAATGCAAAACATTCCAAATGTAAAATTTGGGATGTTGCAGGATCAATCCCTTCGTGGATTATCAAGTTACAAATCTTTTGAATTAATAAAATGTCATTTATTCTGAAATATTTTGTCATTAAGAAGTTGACCAGAAAAAGATCTTCACAAAATATTTAGAAGTTATATCTTAGTGATGTATTAAAAGTTTTCAAGTCATGTTTCACTAAGTGAGACAAAGCCAAAACACTAAGAAGGATTCTTTTGCAAATAAGTTCTTGATATTACCCATGGAATAGTATAGTAACTTAAGTTTTATTTTAGCAAAAATTTATTGTCTCTACTTTATGTCATTGTTATGAAATATAAACTATAAAGAGACACATTAGTTTTAGAATTTAGAAGTTTCTGAAATATTGAAACTTGATCCTAAGATTAAAATAACAAAGTTATACTTTGTCGGTTGTTCTAATTTTACATTAGAAATCCTTATTAAAAACCACCACATAAGTAACAAAATTTTGTTGCTAGGTATATGTGATGCTTAATGAATTAATTCATTGTTGAATTCAGTGGGACGATGTAACGCCGCGACCTCAGGACTACACATTAGTGTTGAATAACACCGGTTACGCCGACTGAAGGTTACTAGGGCTACCACTCCCATTGTAACATCCCAATTTTGCTAAAAAAATAAGGGTTGTGGTGTTGTGCTCATGTCATTCTTGCATGAAACAAATTAGAACCAATTTAAATTTTGAATTTAAATGGAAATTGAGAAAATTCCATAAACACTACTTAAAGTGGTTTTCAAAATTTTGAACTGGAAAATATTTCAATTTCACCAAATAAAAATATGGAGTTGTTTAGAAAATAAACTCTACATGTTTATGCCATTTTCACACATGTTTGACATAGTTCAAAAATGAGCATTATTTAATGTTATTTAAATCATTTAAAATAGAGAAAATAAGTTTTTAATCAATAAAATTAGAAAATTAAAAGTTATATACCAAATTGATCAAAATGATAAATGCAAACTATTTATGATATTTTCAAACCCATTTGAGCAATTAAAATGGTACACACTTTCATAATCACCCGAATTGCCCTCCCGGGTCTATTTCGGGATAATTTCAACATAATTGCATAATTGACATACGAACCCTAGAAACCCATCGAACATGTTTAGGGCTTTATTTCAGTGTATTAACTTGCTCATGCATACATGTTGTGCATTGCATCGATGCCTTGTTTTATTGTTGTTCTTCTTTTCGGTGTTGTTCCCCCTCGGTAGAACCCGACTTCGAAGTGAAGGCCAACAACTCCAATGGTGAATACTTGATCTTAACCGACAAGTCAAGCACTTATTCCGGAAGATCTTTATATGGTTTTCTTAACCAAGGCAAGCATAACCTCTTATCTGCTCATATATGTTTTCCACCGTACTTTGATTCTCGTACTTTGCATTCGATTCCAAAGTATTTGATGCTAGTAGTTATAGTTCACCTATATACTGCATTGCCTCAATATCCTGATCCACTGCTCCTAGCCGCCATAGATTTTCTTGTGCGCATCGCCGGAGCCTCATATCTGCTTCACTTAGCTTTACATGTTTGTTTACCTCTGCTCCATCCGGTTGATGAATCAGAGCTACGAGAACCTAGTATGATATGATGACATGGTGAGATGAGCATTGTGTGGTTAACTTTACTAAGGCTTGGACGGGAGGCCACTTGGGAAGTGGTCCTTTGTCCTGTACTTGCCAACCCTAGGATTAAGGTCTCGCCGCAGAAACCAAGACTGAGCGTGCAACCACACATGCGAGCCAATGAACCTCTCTCAACTAACTAACTTGTTTGGCCACATCCATGAGTCACGTAGTTTGTTGTTTCCATCTGCGTGTGAGTCAGAAAACGATTTGTAGAAAACCCAGGGCGTGACCGGGACAAGTGATGGACGTACACGGATCTTGATCCCGACTCACAGAACAGGTGCCGTCAGAAGGTGGCCAACTCCCTGTTGGCGGGGTGGCCCTGTTTGGGTTGACTCATGGATAGGGTCGAGCAAGGTAAAGGTCGGAGCCAGCCACCCTCTGTCGTGCTCCATGGAAGATCGTACATGTGGCGCTAAGAGTCGTAGGGTACGTGTGGGTAAAGTGTACCACCCTACAGGGATAAATCTTTCCGAAAGTCGTGTCCACGGTTAAGGACGACTTGGTGGAAGACACGAGGTCATAGATAACTTGCACGTGACGTAACATATGTTGACAATGATTTGAAGGGTGCCTCCTCGGAGATGCCAAGAGAGGTGATCCTTATAGTATGTGAGATGTTGGGAAATGATGTTGTTGGATTGAAAAGATGATAATTACAGTAGTTGAGTAGCTTTCTCATTTGTTTTGAAAACACTCCTTGAGACGTGCTATTCCTCCTCGATTTGGAAAACAAAGATTGCTTTACGCAAATCAACCGTCATAAAACCCTTTTACGAAACCAGCAGATATATAATAGGTTAACTAAGTCTTGTTGAGTACCTCCCGTACTCATGTTTGCTTAATTTTGGTTCAGGTGAAGATCTCACTTCAGTGGTGGTTTCAACGTGGACATCGACGAGTATTTTAGGGTTCCCATGTAGCAGCCTGGAATCTATGGGCTGGGACGTTGCCTTATGTTGCAGCCTCTTAGGCCTTTTGGTTCTTGTTGATAAGCAACATAATTTGCCTTTCGTTGTCTGATGTAATGTTGGGTCGTGTGACCTCTGTTTGTAAAGCTACTCTAGTAATACATGCTTTATACAGCTTTCATGTCTAGAGTGCTTTTTTTATCGGCTGTTGGTTTTGAGCTCATTGTTATACAGTTTTGGCTATGCCTGCATAGTTGCCGCAATCGAGGGGTTGTGAAGCCGATGATCCATTTCCGAGCACGCCTGTCGATGTGATTCGGCATGGGGCTTGGTAACCCCAGTAACCCTCGATTGTTGTTGCACTTTCTGGACACATAGCATCTCTGTATAGCTTTGATCCGTTTCCTTCAGTTTCATACGTTTCGTGGACGCTTTGATATGCATACTTGGTTATGACTAGCATGGACACAAGGAGGAGTAGTACCATAGTGATCCAGCATGTGTGCCGATGATTTCGGTCTGCCTGCCGTTGTTTGTTGCGGCCGGGGCTAGTAACCCTGAAGCCCTTGTGGGTTCATAACTAGGATCGCATAACAGTAAGTATACCTTTGGGTACGGGGTCGTGACACCCAGGCTGAATCACATCAGCAGGCAAGGCTCGGAATGGATCATCGGCCCACAAACCTTCAGTCATGGCAGAACATCGGGCCCAACCATGAATTCATAATCAAAAGATCATGACTCAGAACATCTAGCACATGACAGACTCTACGACACAAAACATATATTTCAACTCTTAACAGAGAAAAATAGCAAATTACAATCAGAGGGCACGGACCTAACATTACAACAGGCGGAAGCAGATATAGTTGTTCTAAACAACAAGAACCAATAATTTCCTAAGAGTCCTACAAATAAACTAGTCATCGTCAGCTTGCTCCTAACCACCTAGGCTGCCACCTCGAAAACCCAAACTACTCGTCGACGTCCCCGAAGAAACCACCTCCGAATTCTGAGAAGTCCTCTGCTGGAATAGAATAAAGATTCAACAGAGCAACTGTACCATTCCCACATTTTAAATAATGCAAGGACATATGTGTTGTTGTGCTAGTCCTTGGATAAAATTCTAGAACCACAGTACAAGATGAAATATCATGCAAATGCATCAAATTCTAGTACATACATAATCCAGTCTTTACAGCATAATTAAATTACAACTTGCATAGCCTCAGAAGACTAGCATGAACTAAAATTACAACATGCATAGTCTTAGAAGACTAGAATGAACTAAAATTACAACTTGCATAGTCTTAGAAGACTAGCAGGAAACATAGTATTACAGCGGAAAATATAGTACACCATTGAGGCTCATCTTCTTCTTCATGTGCCACATGCAAAACATGTTGACGGTAGACTCGAGATCCTATATGAAATCCTCACTCGTCATCAAATCCATCTGCAGGATGGAATATGTAGTCACAAGGGGTCAATACAATTTAATCTATTGGCAAATAACACTATAGTAGATATAAGTGGCAAGACTATAACTACATGAATATTTGGCTGAGTGGAGTTTTTGGCTAAGTTTGCATAAAGCAAGTTTTCTCCTATATTTTTTTTAAAAAATGATCATAAAAAAGGTACCACTAGATAAAGATCAGTGAACCATTTTGTAACAATACGGTACCATTGATAGAAACTAATGAACCATGAATCATATACAGAAATGTCGACATATTCAAAGGTCCAACCATTTGAATGATCCCCTACCATGCCATAGATAAGAGCATATGCATAGTTTCAACCACAAGAGTGCCCCCTACCATGCTAGAGATAAGTGCATTTTCATACGTACAACCACCAAAGTGATCCCCTACCATACTGGAGAATAAGTGCATTTTCATAGGTACAACCACCAAAGTTATCCCCTACCATGGTGGAGAATAAAACATTTTCATAGATACAACCACCAAAGTGATCCCCTACCATGTTGGAGAATAAAGAATTTTCATAGGTATAACCATCAAAGTGATCCCCTACCATGCAAGAGATATGAGACTAGAGCATATTCACAGGTTCAACCACTAATGTGATCCCCTACCATGCTATTCATGTGAACATTTTCATAGGTCCAACCATGTATATGGTCCCCTACCATGCCACACTTACTTGTAAGTATCTACTACTCCACCAAAAATATTTCATAAACCCCTTAGGGTAATCCATCAAAACATAGTTATACTTTCCATTCACATCAACTTCATCTACAAGAATAGCTAAGCAATCAACTACCAAAATTAAAGTCTACTACACTATCAAGGCAATAAGGATGGCTAGACACTACTTGAGATAATAGCATAGCATAATATTTTACAAAAGATTTTCCTCTCATGCATCCTACTCAAAAGTTCTAATGCATATAGGAAATAACAGGTAGTTTATGATGTGTCACTTGCCTAGTTAGAGTTGGTGAAGAAATCACACTCTCTTCACAAAAGATCGTTTCTCTTCGTACAATCTAAACAAGTCAAACAAATAACAATAAACAACTTTCACAAACAAACAAGGAAACAAAGGATAACAATCAACACACTTAGTCAAAAGGGTTTTATGTTAATTGGGTCAAGTCAAGGCTAAGATTTATCACAATAATATAGTTTACTAAGGAAACTATTGTGATTGGGTTAAAGGTCTACAAAAAGGGACATTGGTTGGTCAAGACTTGGGTTTGAAATATTCAAACTCAATTGGTCATACTTATCGAGGAAGTTCCAAGAGTTCACTAAGATTGGTCAAGTATTTTCACCTTATTCAACCTTCTAAAGGAAGGATTGGGGTTTATCACTCAATTCCATCTACTAATAGAATTTTAGAGTATTTTTGTTAGACTTCCATTTTGGTTAGGGTTGGTCTAGCCTCATCACACAATTCTAAGGAATTATCGTGACATGGTTTTGTGTTTACCATTTGTCTCAGGGGTTGGTTTAGTTCAACAAAACCCACTCTAACTTGAAAAGATGAAAGGGGTTGATCCATGGGTTTCATTAGATAGTCTCTAGTCACAAATAACCTTTATGGTTTTATCCTAAGTGTTTAGAAGCAACCTAAGTTTTCATGATCCACTAAGGGATTTTGGCTACCAGGGTTCTTAACAAGTTCACACTATGACTTATAAATTTTGGAAATGGACTTGAGTTAAGGTCTTCCACCTTCTTCTCATTCTTCTTCTTCAGTTCTTGATAATGTAGTCTTGCTTGGTCTCCCACAGGCTTGTGCATGAGGATCTTCTACAGGCTTCACCTACATCGTCATCGACACCTCTTCAGCTACTACGGTGTGTGGTACACAATCTCGGAAACTAGATCTTGGAATTTATATTCACTTGTATATGCATAGCAAGGTTTTGGTTGTTGCATAGCAAGTTTGGCGAAAAATTTAAATTCCCGTTGCGCAACCCAACATAAGAAACAACCCCATCCATTTTCCATGCCTTACTTTCCAATAGTGTCCATGGTAGTAGTGTCGACCGAGGTGCCTCCCCCCACCCCCGTCTCCTTCACCACTACTGCAAGGGGTCGGATGGCGAGCTTGGTGAGGAGGCGCAAAGCAAAGGCGGTGCCGTTGCGGCCGCCTCATGAGGCGGCGTGGTCGTCATCATGTCGAAGGTAAGCGGCGTCCATGTCAGGAGTGATGTCGTCGTGATGCGCGTTGGACCTAGAGGCTATGTCACATCCAAGTCTCTTCTACGTCGACCTCAACATCCATCTTCCACGGCAATGGTGGACGCGGGCGTCGTCCATGACAGCAGTGGCGACGCTGCACCTTCCAGTCGTGTCAGGACTAGAGCATGATCTGGATCTCATCGGACAGTAGCGCCGAGCTGCTCAAGATCATTGTTAATGGGTACAGTCCACAGGTGGTCGTGCCGCTCACGAAGCTCCAACTTGACGTCCTAGTTCACGTTGATGGAAGCAAATATGCTTTTCAGTGTGAAAATTGAAGCATGACATATATAGGTACTATATTGAAGATTGGAATATGAGACGGAAAAATATTGTGTGGATGTAGAAGGGAGCATATATGCTGGTACTAGGAAACATACTGTAATGTTATTTGTAGCCTGACATATGTACTATCAAAGCACCATTTTTTAGGGAAGCAAATTATAGATATAGAAGGAAGAAAAATATAGATATATTAGGAAGATAAATATACCATATGGATATAGAAGGAAGCAAATATGTTGTTCCCTGGAAACATACAATTTTAAAAGTTGAAGCATGACACAGTACTATGTGGAAAATTGAAATATGAGACGGAAGCATATTTGCAGTGGATGTACAAAATACATTGTCACAATGTCAGTATGTCACGGAAACTAGCCAAGCACTTTTACTGTGGTAAAAAAAATGGAAGCACATACATAGATTCATGGAAACATATATTCTACAAAAGATAAGAGCATGCCTTATAAACAACGAAGAAATGTTTATGGTAACATGGACTACAAAGCACTTGCAACCATTCGGGAGAGAACGATGGTGATTAGCATAAAATGTGATGTGATTTATACTGATAGTTATTGATTAATCATAAAAATAGTAACCAAACCTGGAGTGATGTGCGGGGGTTTTAGCAAAAAAAACATGTTTTAGTGGAAGCATGCATCACTGACTTGATTCACGGAAATAGACGCGCGGGACTTGGTTTCAAGTACGACCAAGCTGACTCTAATCCTACGGCTAAACATTCGTCCGATGGGAACCAAAAATCAGCATCTGATTCCTAATGGTGCCTGTCACATGATTGAATTTCCCAAATTCTAAAGAACAAGTGCCCTTTATTGGATACGTTCTGGCAATCATGCGCTGCATGACATAAAAACAGACCTAGTTGAAAAGATCCCTTCCACCTATTGTTCTACACCGTCCAACGCACATGGCTAACATGGAGCAGAGTGCTCCTCTCGCAACAATCATGTATGTTAGATGTAAAACACACTTTTTCGTTTGAACAACATTTTAAGAAGTCATGTCTTTTGAACTAAATGTCAGAATTACTATCCATTTGCATCGTTGGCCCTCTCGCGTCGACCTCTTCAAAACTAGACCCAATTTATATATGTATTGACAAATATATTTTTTAGAAGTAACTTTCGGACATAAAGAAACAACTTACTTGTCTTTCGATGCAACTTTTGTCGTGAAGTTGACACACGTAGTGAGTAACCAACCAACACCTACTAGCATCTCCATCAAAGATTTAATAACAATTTTATTTCGTTCAACGGTAACTTATGTACTCCCTACTGCAACTTTTGTCGCAAAGTTATCAAAGGTAGTGAGCAACAAACCAACGGCATTGTCACCGCCAGAAATCAAAATGAATGTACTAGCAACTTATGTACCCACATCTGCAACTTTTGTAATAAAGTTGTGAGGAGAGAGAGCAACCAACCAACAATACTACCACCTCCAACAACTTCGGTGACTCGGGAGCAATTTATGTAGCCTATATTGCAACTTTTATACAAAAGTTGCATGGGGTAGGGAGTTACCAACCAACAATCCTGACACATCTAGCATCAAAAGTGACTTTTAGCAGCAACATCATTGACTCCAGCATCAACTTATGCACCCTCTGATGTAACCTTTGTAGCAAAGGAACAAACCAACATCTTTAAAAATAACACCGGGTTCTGCACTAACTTCACTTCTTTAAGTGGCAACTTCAACACATTCTACTGCAAAATTGCAAAATTGCATACCCGTTGTTTTGAAGTTGCATACCTGATGTTTTGAAGTTGCATACATATTATCGTGAAGTCACATAGTGCCCTCGTAAAGTTGCATAGACGATCTTATGAAGTTGCATACCGTTTTTGCAAAGTTGTATAGACGACGTTGTGAAGTTGCATGTAAAGTTGTGTTGTGATGTTGCATACTAGTGTTACAAAGTTGCATACCCACTGTTGTGAAGTTCCATTGTTTTTGAGAAGTTGCATGTTCTAAATATGCATAGTTGTTGTTGTGAAGTTGCATGTTGTTTTCTGAAGTTGCATATCCGTTGTTGTGAAGTTGCCTACTATTTGTTCATATGTTGCTTACTGGCAAAATGAAGTTTTGTGCCTCTTGTCGTGGAGGATTCAAGATCATGGAGGATTCAAGATCATCAAGCGCTTTTTCATTGTTGTGAAGTCGCCTACTGTTGTTACAAATTTTTCTACCGTCGTTGAGAATTTAGTTTTTTTTTGTCTCACGCCAAAGTTGCTTCATCGTGCAGCAACTTTATTGTGTCGTCCCCTAAAGTTGTTTCTTACAAAAATTTGCCAAAGCATATGCAAATATGACTGTAGTTTTGAAGATCTCGTCACAAGGATTTTAAAAGTGAAAAGGGATCGCATACGGCTTGAAAGTTATACCTGTTTGATGGTTGGCCCAGATCCAGATCGTTTTCCATTTCTGTCGGTCCAGGGACTAAAGTTTCCTAATTTACCGGCCTCCCAGACGTGCGTTCAAGCCAACGATTGCTCCCTAGACGTGTCCATTGAATTTCGGTGGTTAAACGGCTAGGGGTTAACATCCTTTGCCTTTCAATGCAATGGTTTCACAACCCAGGTGACTTCACGCATCAGATCTGGTGCCAATCTGTAACCCCAAAGATTTAAGAGAAAAGTGGGAGCGTTCAAATCTTGGAAAAGACAAAGACAAGGACAAGATGCTGGTAAAGACACAGCTTTCGAGTTCTAACAGTTTGCTCAGTATTTCTACAAACCTATTATCGCTCTCAATATAAAGGTACATCTAGTGTTGTATCCGGAAACTTCAACAAGCACTTTACAGATAACTGATAGGGTAGAACTTCCCGAGTTAAAAATGAAGAGAATGTGATTTTCATGCAGACTAGTGAGGAGAAGGATGTCACCATCTCGTGTTGTTTGCCATCACGCACGGAATGGAGGCTGAGGCTCCTACATTAGCTGCTTCCAGATTTGAGTGTATTACTGAGCCTGTTTGCCATCACGCACGGAATGGAGGCTGAGGCTCCTACATTAGCTGCTTCCAGATTTGAGTGTATTACTGAGCCTGCAGCGACAGTAAAGTATCAGCTTTGGAGTTGCTAGTTACTCGAGTTCACAGCGTTTAAGGAACCCATAAGACAGCTGCCAACTTGTTAAACAAAAGATTCACTCTGATGATAGGAACTACTCCCTCCATTCCATAATTCTTGTCGTGGTTTTAGTTCAATGGAAGTGGAACAGAGGTAGTACCTATTATACTAAAGTTAGGGATAGTCGCAAGAGAAAACAGATCCTTATGTGAAACGATTCATCTCCTGAAATCATTTAGGCATTATCCATGTATTACCAGATTTTTTGTTGGGCATAGGCATCTTTCTATCGTCACTCTACAAAGAAAGTTTCACGGAAGTTACCAGTCCAAGCCTTCAAAAAGACCCTCCCCTTTTATAGCAGAGGTCTTGAAAATTGACCATTGGCGGCTCTTAATTTTGTGAAGTTCTAATGACTCCGTTATGGCAGCATCATCGAGTGCACCTGGAAGGTCCTGAATAAGAATAAACATCCCGAGATTGAATTAGGTAAAGATACAACAGACCAAACAGGATATGCAGCAACCTGCACCCACAGGGTATACAGAAATATAAATCTATCTTGATGCATTCATTTCCCAGTAAAACGAGCATTCAGGTATCATGGTTTGCCCCATGCCAGATTATCTATGATAGAAGTAAGCATTCATGGAAACTCATAACAAGGCAGGCAGCGTCTTGTTACTAGACAAACTGGGTAAAATATATTGCAAATATGAGAAGACTCCGCAGGTATGGAGTAAATCGTAGATTACTAGAACTTTGTATCTGCATTCTGAGAACAGTGGCGATGTCCAAGTCGTTATACCAATTTCAAACAGTAAAAAAAAATTGAAAATGGTTTACTTCTTCACCTGTTTATTCGCGTATACAAGGACAACCGCACCTTTCAGCTCATCCTCCTGCCATGTACAATGCACACAGTCAGGACGCATATCCAACTGATGAGCAATCCAATGATTTATCTCGAGAATAATCTACTGAATACATCCTAGTTATTCAACCTATAAGTAGTAAAGTACATCTGGCTCATAAGACCCTGCCATTAAAGAAAGAACTTGTGCTACGTAAGGTTGTTTGTGCGGCATCGTGCATTAGCAAGTTTTTCCCTCCCTACTTCCTATTTACAGTGTGTAATTGATGTTGAAATCATCCAGTAATTCCAAGTTAAAGCAATTAAAATGATCTTCTAACCACAGCGGATTTATTTAAACTGTTGAAATCTGTCACATATCTACTCAATCACTTCAAAATGATTAAAATGTCCTGTGCTGCTATTGTACAACCAGCATTAATAATCATCTTTTGTGAGGAATACCTTAATCCTTGTACTACCAATGTGCATGGCAGGAAATGCATATTAAATGTGATATAGATCATAAGACTCATTCACTTTGGGTACCTCAAGGATGGAATGAAATTCTTCTTTTGCAGTTACCAGCCTATCAGTATCACTTGAATCAACAACATATATGATAGCCTGGGTGTTTGGAAAGTAGCATCTCCAGTATGGCCTATCAACAATCACAAGAAAAATAATATAAAGGTAGAATTTGCCAAGGATCGTGACAGGCATAAACTAGGCATTTCTCGTTCTGATAGTAAACAGATGAAGGGTAGATATCAGAGTTCTTAGCTCAAACTGTACAGCATAGTCACTTGCCTCTCTTAGATTTACAGTTTTACAGAATTCTTGAAACTGACATGGATTAAGATTTAAAACAAGAATTACGAGTCGGTCTCGAGTAGCAACTCGTAGGCTAGTCGTGACTAGTCATGACTCATGTAGACTAGTCGACATGAGTATACAGTAATATGTACTATAAAATACCATATTATATAACTAGTAGTATAATACAAACAATCAGGTGTGCACATAATATGCTGGGGACAGGGCGGCGGGAGACGGGGCTCACTTTTGGGTTTCACGGGAAAAAGGGGCACTCGATCAAGGTTTGCAGCCAGGTCAAAGCAATACTGGAAAAAAAAAAGGATATGTGGGGCCTTTTTTTAGTCGATCAACTCAGGAGTTGCTACTAGTCAAGATTAGTCAGGACTAGTCGATCAAGTCGAGAGACACGCCCAACTAGTCGAGTCGACCTCCAGGCAGCGACTTTTCGACTAGTCGAGTGACTCGTAATTAAAAGACTACATGTCAAGTCTTTATATGACACTCACACTAACTCCAAAGAATGAAAAGGAAATGGAAGCATTACAGGACTAATGATCCTTAAACAGATCGAGTGGCATTGATAGTATACAAATCAACTGGCAATTACAACAATCCAGATATGCATACTGAAGTAGTATCAACTAATGCAATTACATATCTTCCTGAGATTAAAGCAGCAAATGAGGCAAGACAGCCAGCATCCTAAACAGGTGAACAGAGGTTGATCAGAACAACTACAGCACAGTAACTAGAGTTATTACTTCAGATGTCAAAAGGCAGTAGGGAAATAAATTTTTAGCTTAGGGTCTTCTTAGATTCGGGCCTTGGAATAGAAAATACTGCTGCGCAATGAAAAAATAGGTGTTCCTAAAGCCCGTCTAGGTGCAGGGCAAAGGCAAAACGCCTCGCTTTGGCCCTGGGTGGTCGATTAGGCGACCGACGAGCTACTCTGGGGACAATGGTCGTGGAGAAGGAGGGGCGAAGGCGGGGAAGGAGGGGGTGGAAGCAGGGAATCTGTGGAAGAGTAGCTGCAGCAACGCCAGTGCAGCAGTTGATGTGTGCCTGGTAGGGAGCAGGTGAGAGAAAGAGACAGGAGAGCAGATGGACAGTTCAGATTAGAGCATAGAGATGGTTCCGATTGGGCTGGGAAAGCTAGGGTTCATATGGGCCTTATTGGGACGATATTGCACCAAGATTGGAGATTATATGCTCGGCAAAATGGATCCAGCCGCCCTCCTGCCATGTCCGTACATAGTGGTTAAGAGCATCAACGCAATGATTACACTAGACAGAGGCCTGCCACTTGCTTGGAGCCTACCGTCTAATGTAACCTTGCTACTGCAACATCATGATTTGGGTTCTAGAGACTGAAAAGTGTGATAAGACTATCGTAAGCACAGATACTTGAATGTATGAAGAAAAGGTAGAATTACTGAAATGGATATAAGTTGAATAAAATAGTTACATCATATGAAAGACTTTGGATTTGAATAATCATTGTAAAGAGGATGTACCTGATGCTTGTTTGGCCACCTGTTGAGAAAAAAAATCATGTTAAAAACCAAAGGCGGGTATTCTGGAAGACCAGGGAATAACAAAAGATAATATATAACTAGGAAAGCAGAAGTCGCAGAACTAGCAAAAATGGAGTAACATCCATGCAAAACTGGCAATCACAGGAAAATATCACCACAACTTAAAATTCCACTTCACATTCCTTCCTCTAGAGTCTACCCTCTTCACAAAAGACAAGGGCATGGAGGCGACTGCTAGGTTTAGAAATTTGGAAGAAAAAAGTCGTCGAGGGGAAGAGCTGGAGCAGAGGACGAACAGCAGTGCCGCGCCGCCATTCGGCAGACGGGGGTCTGCCCAGGAGGTCGCTGCAGCCAGCAGGCACGGCCACGCCGAACGGGAAGGAGGCCAGCAACCGACATTGCGACGGAACCGATCCCCTTCTCTTCTCCAGTTCCCCGCCTAGCTAATTTTCTTTCTTCCCCCAATTCTTAGTTAGCTAGCAATTTATAGCATATATTCTTCACAGAATTGTGAATTTTTCTTTAATTTTTTCCAAAAAAAATATTTGTTATGGCATGGCCCGCCCATGAATTTTTTTCAAGCTCCGCCACTGCTTCTGGTTATGATTTATACAAGGCTTGGGCTTTGGTTCATATATCTGTGTGATTCGTTAATTTGATTGCCAACGTCTAAATGAAGAACCGAGGATGTTTGTGTCACTCACCTAGGTCCCAAACTTGGAATTTGATGTTGTTGTACTGCACCGTCTCCACGTTGAACCCGATCGCTGCAGCAAGATACAAACAGATACAATACCACATCACGTAAGTCTATGCTCCCATCAAACGAAATGTACACACGAGTTGGGTATCAGAACAGGAAACCCACTTGGGATCGTGGAGACGACCTCCCCCATCTGCAGCCGATCTGCGATCCACAACACAGGGATCAAAGTTAAGAAACCCAAACAAATAGAACCACCGATCCAAGGCGGAACAGCGGGAGATTCGAGGGGAGAGTCTTCGGGCTAGCTTACAGAGGATGGTCGTCTTGCCGGCATTGTCTAGGCCGAGGACGAGGATGCGGGCCTCGCGATTTCCGAACACCGACGAGAAGAGCCGCGTGAACACGATGCCCATGGCGGTGCAGCGCGGCCCGACCTACGAGGCGGAGGGGCGCGAGCTTGGGGTTTCGACAGGGGTTGTTGAGATCTGGGATGGAAGAGGGAGATCTGGACCGAGTGAGCTGGGGCGCCCGAGATACGAAGACGACTATCTCCCACGCTTCTTCTGCTAGCTGGTTTGTGAATTACTTTTAAAAAAACTAAATCGCCTCATTAAAAGTCTTCCTGTCCACCGAGTAGTCTTTATCTTTACCTAATCTGTATCTACCTCTATATTAGCTGTTATTCCTCCGGGGATGGACGCGAAGCATCCTCCGCATCAGCCACGCGTCCGTCCGTGTAAAAAAATAGGAGCACGTGTATGGGACCGACCACATTGTCTTATCCCTTTCCTCTCTATCTTCATCTTCACACGCATCTCTGCTCGATGCTCGCCCACGCGCCGCAGCACTCCCATGCGCGCCGCCGGCGGCGGCATGAGCACCCTACTCCCTTCCTCCTCCACTGTCCGTCCGTGCCCAGCTCTACCTGGCACCCTGGCCGGCCGTCCTCGTCCACCGGCGTGGCTACCGGCGGCGCCCCGCGCTACGAGTGCCCGCAGGCGTGGCTACCGACGGCGCCCTGCGCTGCTACATGAACTCCGGTCGTTCGTGCGCAAGTCCGGCTGCCCGAGGACGCGGATGCCTCATTAGAAGTCTCATTAGAAGTCTCATTAGCTGGTTTGTGAATTACTTTAAAAAAAACTAAATCGCCTCATTAGAAGTCTTCCTGTCCACCTGTGGTCTTTATCTTTACCTAATCTATATCTACCTCTATATTAGGGTATTAAAACTAGGACAAAAGGGTGCTCTGCTACACTATCAGCGTTTAGAACCGTATATTTTCGTGATCTAAGCATTTCCGGCCGCCTGATGCAGCGTGGGACGGATGTCCCCTATGGACACTTCTCTGGAGAACAAATCACTCGCCCGTGGTTGATTTGGGCCCGTACAGCCCACAATGCAATTAGGCGAACCGTTTTTAGTCAACCAGGAAATCGATCTCCCCTCAACAAAAAAAAAAACAGGAAATCGATCGATCGCTCCCCTTCTCGTCGCCTCTCGGCTCGCTTGTGTGGCACTGTCGCTATCTCCGCCGTTGCTCCAATCAACGTTGGCGAGCAGGCCGTTGTGTTCTCTCTGTAATGCACTCGTTCAACTCCACCATAACGCCGTTCTTTGCCCCAAATGCCTCTACATACATGAACCCTAGGTTGGAAGCCCAACCTCATCAACATCTGTTGTTCTGCGGTGAGGCCCCTAGGTCTGGCACGTATGCTACTCACAAGAACAAAATCTAGCCTCAATTTCATTTACGTTCCCTTCTTTCAATTCATTCGTTATATTTTTTCCTTCTTTAACTGTAGATGAAGCAACCTGGAGATGAATCACACCAAGGTCAGTTCAATACAAGATTATGGATCCGGTGAATTATTGCACCTTAGTGCCCACAGACCAGTACAAAAGAAAGAACCTGGTGATTCGTTCTCACAGGTATCAGTTGATAGAAATTTATTCTATCTGCCTTGCGTATTTCCATCCGTAAGAGTTTTTTCTGTTAATACTTCAAGTAATTAACCTGATGAGTAAACCAATACAAAGATCCTTGAGTCAACTGATCCCGAAGCCCATAAAAAATAACTTCTTGGAATACAAGGAATGTTCCACACCCAATTCCCTCTGCAAACTTAGCCACAAGTTCTTCAGAAGGAAGTCAATTTGAATGAACCTGATGCAGATATTGCAACCGAGCTTATCCATGTACCTGGTGTAAGTTCTCCTCCAAATTCTATAATTACTATCTCTAAATTGCATACTAATAACTGGCTTAATTTTATTTGTATACTAAAAAGTGCTACCCATTTGTTTTATCTTGCCTAACAACTTGAAAATTTTGATTGAGTAATAATGAGTTATCAGAAAGAACTTGTGTTTATAGGCAAGTTATGTTAACAAAAATCACTATATCACTTGGATTAGCTTTGTACTATATTGGTTCAGTTCATGAATCTCGGTCAGATATTAGGGCCTGGGTAGAAATGGAAATACTTCCAAGCGAGGATAATTTATTTGCAAATAAACACCAGTTCTATGGAGAGGCTGCATCGATCATAGATTGTGCATTAGAAAGTGCATGCCAAACTGCCATCACACATATGATGACAGGTTGATGATGTAAATTACAGTTTGTTTGCTTGCGTTACAGAGAAAATTACATGCATCCACAACCTTTGATAACATATTCAAAGAAAATAACGAGCTTAGAATGAAATGTATGGATCCTCTATAAGAAGCAAACAGGGATTACATCAAATTTGTGTAAACAATCTTGGCGTCATTGCAATAAAGATATCATCGTGCGAGACAAACCAATGGAAGACTGGGTGTGGATCAGCCCCAAGTTCGGGGTAAGGAGTGTTAGGGAGCTTATGGTGTGTGGTTCCGTATCGGCTCAGTGCTTTGGATTAAGTGCGTCGAGTACTGCTAGGTAGCGCAAGAGTTTTTTTTTGGAAGGATGGTGTAGTCAATGTGATTGAGTGATGTTGCAATGCTTGATTTTTTGATTCGGCACCAGTGGTAACACTGGTTACAGCTTGCTCTGTTTTTGCAGGTGGGCAAGGTAAAGAGGATCATCAAGACTTCTCAGGGGTAGAGTGTACCCCATACGGCTCAACATATGCTCGTATACCAGGAGAAATTTCTCGAGGAGGTGGTGTTATAACCAGATTGTGGCGGCATCTAGAAGGCCAAACGCCAGGGAGGTGCAGATGTTGTGGCAACTGGCGAGAATAGCCAGTCAACGGCTTATCATTGTTAGGTGCTCCTCTTTCTTTTCCTCTTGCATCCTCCGCCACTCTGATATTTGTTTTTCTAAACACGATGTATACATGTCTAAGGAAGAAGAGACGAAAGAATTTCAAACGTAATTTTTCTCTCATGGGAATGTATTAAGTTCATTTCTTATTCTTAATGGTAGTGTAGATTCATGAAATAAAAGAATACGAGGAAGCTAGAGGAGAACCATAGCGAATAGGTTCTGCTCGGTGCTTCGCCTGGGTTGGATTGTGTTGTTTCCTTGCACTCATTCTCTCCTCGGTATCCACTCATCTTGAGGCGGCGACAAGGGTACATGTGAAGGAGATCAATGGGTAAGGGTGAAATTTTGGTACGTGAGGGTGCCATGCATAACGGGAGGAAGGAAGTGTGAGACTGATGCTTTCTTGGCATTGCCACATTTATATTTTGGTTTGTTATTGGTGAGTAGCATCTAAAATCGTTGTATAAAGAGGCAATACCTGGATCACTTGGTAAAGTATTTGATTGGAGCAGTTTTAGGTCTTGCCTTCACCAATACAAGTAATCTATGAAAGATTATTGCTTTTGTCTTCTTATTATGCCTGTGAATTACGTTCTATGTTGCTAACATTCACATGCTAGATTCTTTTGTTTTAGTTTTCTCCTACTGAACTGGTACCACCAGGCTTCAGTATTATTGTCTATGCTTCTGCATTCGTTCAACGCCGGTTGTGTCATTCCCTGCAGATATTGCTCGTCTCTGTTTTACGCGAGACTTGCCCAGCCATGACTATGCCCTCTTTTGGTGGAAACGGCAGCTGTGAACCAACGAGCACCTACAGATGCTTCGGGCCATTACGATCGACTTTTTCAATCTTTGTTTGTGTTGCTGCATTTATACGTTACACTGTGCGCATTTCATAATTTGCTCTCCAGATAGTTGTAAAACGATTTGATGAGGCTGCTCCTCTTTTTTAGGATGCCATCAGTACAGCCGTAAAGGATACAATGTTGTGTCAAGTGCTAGCTAGAATGTTTGTTGATTTACAAATTTGGTAAATATGCCATTAGCATTGGTTGATTGGTGGGAAAAAAAGATGAACATCTATGTTGTAAATCAGACATATGTTGTCTCAGCGCTCGGTTCAGGCATATGTTGTCTCAGCACTGCACTTCATTTGTATATTCAATTTTAGTCATGAATAAATTTACATCAGTGTTTGTGCTTCGAACAGTTGGCTAACGTCAAGCTCCAATGTTACTATGAACAGATGAACTGCTCAAATGACATGCCTGATTATTGAAAAACATCTACCAATGCACCGGAAGTTTGTCACGAACTCAAATAACTTCAAACGCATCGGACCCAAAAAAAATCCTCTCTTCAACTAACTGACCAATATATTTACCTGCTTCGTGTCCCTAAATATATGTAGACTCTATTACCATTTTACTGCAACAGCATAGCCACGTGGTGACAAGATTGCTCTCTAGATGGTTGCAAAGTCCTCTTGCTTACAAATATTGATCAGACCATTGACCTATATATGGAAGATGATTGATTGTTAATCAGTTAACAAGCAGTAGAACCAAAGTAGTGACAGGTTATAAGGCGACAATATTTCATAACATTTATTCAATTTAATCAAATACAAAATACAGTTCAAATTGTAACCTTGCTTTAAATAGTATTACTTTACGAGTTAAGTCAGAAAAAAGTTATTATCATCTACTTATGATCTAAATTTCTAATGGACGGGCGCGGTAACGCGCGCCTACATGATCTAGTATATATATATCCCATCGCTGGAGTCTGTCCCTGTCTCTGTCTCACGGGCTATCCCTAATCGATACCCATATCCGGCAGTTGGTGCATGGTGAATTCCTTGTAGAGGTGCAGCACAAAGGAACGGAGCTCCGAAGATGAGTTCCCTGTCTCGTCCTCCAGGGGTAAGGGAGCAACACTACAGCGTCATCGTTCTGGAAACTTACTCTGTCCGTATGGGCGCGGCCGACTTGATTCATCGATGAAAAGCAGCAAATCTTCTGATCTTCACTTTGGTTTCCAGTCACAGGAACCTTCCACGCTGCCTTCCGCATGTACGCCGCCTTCTAGGAAAGTTCTCCCGCGCCACCATGAGAAGAGGATCCCATGCCACCGCCAGAACGGGCTACACGCCGCAAATATAAAGTGCCCTCGCGCCGCCGACGGGACAGGTAACGAGCCGCCGCTTGAAGGTGCTCCTGGACCGCGTGCTCCGCACCGCCGCCTGGGCACTCCTCTGCCACTGGTGCTCCTCTTCCATGTCCCTGGCAGCAAGAGGCGACAGGTCTGGCGCCTTCTGTAGCAGCATGGCCATCCCGCCAAGCCTGGCCTTGCTCCGAAGCGGGTTGTCGCGACGCTGCTGCACAGCAACGGCTCGATGGTACGGCAGGCGATCGACGGTGTGGTGTGCAGTAGCCAGTAGTTCCCATAAAGCCAGTAGTTCCCAAGCTCAGCCTGCTCGTTGATCAGTATCTCCTTCCCCTGGCTCACCTCTCTTTACTTCTTGACTTTTTTGTCATGGGCAAGGCCGCTGGTGAGCTAGGTGCATGCTTGCGTTAGCTGGTCGACTATCTCAGATTAGGGACTGCCATCTCCTGCTATAGTAACCTTTATTCAGGTATGGTTCAGCGTGTCGCGAGGGTATAAAGTCGAATACATTGGATCGACAGTAACAGGCAATCTCAACGCTTCTCTTATTTAGCTCATTGTTTGGTTCATTTGGCGGATGCATCAAACGATAATGTGAAGACTAATCGGTCGAAGGTGTATCAAGCATCAAAGTAAAATTTTCCAATTGCATATCAATGCAGGAAAATATACTCTCCAGATTTCTATGATTTTATAAGCAATTCCATTCTTTTAATCTTCTATTAAATATTTGTATGCTATTTTCTTATTAGAAATCTTAGGGCCTGTTTGTTTGAGCTGTGGCTGGCTGGCTGTGGCTGTGGCTCTGGCTGTGAAGGAAAGCTGCTGTGCAGAGAAAGCTGCTTATCTAAACGTCACTGTTTGGCGACTTGGCTGGCTGTCTAGCTGTGGGTTGAGGATATGTCTAAAATACCTTCAGAGTTTCGAGTACATATTTATTTACTGATTGCAGTGACATTAAACAAAATAAATAATTAATATATATTAATTCAAACTACATGTCAATGACGTTACACATAATAACTAGCACGAGTAGATCATCTTCTTCTCGAATCGAACAATATGGTATCAATGCGTTCACGCTTTGCTTTCATGCCATCGGCGTTTGTTCCACTCGGGACAGTATCACGGCTAGCAAGAATATACTTCAAAAAGCACTAACAGCAAAAATGAGACACAGTATGCACTGACATCAAGCACTAGGAGGAGCACTAGGAGCAAATACTCCACGGTATACACAGACATAAAAAAACTTCAAATAGAATCTGACAGGGAAATCTGGCAGGGAGGTGGTCGGGAGGCGGGGAGGAGGCTCCGTCGACGACCTTGGCGGTGGCGGGGACCGAGCGTGGCGGCGCGGACGACCTTGACGGCGGCGCGGACCAAGCTTGGCGGCGGGACCGACCTTGGTGGCGAGGAGGAGGCTCGGTGTCGAGGGCGAGTGGCTGGGGACGGGGACGGGGAGCGACGAGCGAGCGGCCGAGGACGGGGACGGCGAGCGAGCGACCGGGGACAGGGGCGGCGAGCGAGCGGCCGGGATCGTCGAGGGCGACTGGCCGGGAACGAGGACGCCGAGCGAGCGGCCGGGGACGGGGACTCCGAGCGAGTGGCGGATGAGAGCTTGCGAGTGGAGGCGACGGCGGCGGCTGGGAGCATGCGAGTGGAGGCGCCGGCGGCGGCAGTGAGGCGGCGGAGAACCCTAGCGCTCGGGTCAGGTCGGGGCGTGCTGGGCGAGTTTGCCGTTTCCGCGTGCGGGTTCGTGGGGGGTGGGGCTGAGCGCTAGAAAAAAATCTCGGTGGCATTGGGTGTAATTTCGTTGGAACGAAATGTCTTTTGACAAAACGATTCGGCCAACTTTGCGGGAAGCCACGGAAAGCACCTCCGGGGGTGCTTTCTCTTGCATGCCTATTTTCTGTGGTGGCTTTCCAAAGCCCACAGCCACAGCAACCCGTTTGGTTCGTTTGGGGTGCTTTTTTCTATGGAAAGCCACCAAAAGCTCAAACAAACACCCCCTTAGAATATCTGATTGTAGAATAATATCTAGAGGCTTTTCAGAACACCATTTTTTTATACGATGGGACAACAAACATCAAGAAAGACATGCCATTTTTGTCGGTAACATGACGATTCAACAACATATACAATAAAAAACAAATTGTAGAAACATACGGGCATATTTTCCATGGTAACCTATATCTGTTGCAAGGGCATTGGACGTGAAAGTAAGTGTTGTGTTTTTCCTTAAGTTTTAGAAGATTGTTGAATAGTAAAACATGTAAGAGGGTTAAAATTTGAGAGAAACCCAATATCCTTCTAATGCTATATAATTTCACAACAAAATTTATGATATATCTAAAACCATACTTGGTAATTAAGCTCGTGTGGATGGTTAATCGGCTGATGCTGATGGTTGTAACCCAGCCGGTCTTTCGTGCAAATATGTTCAATCAAACTCTAAATCGACGGGCAATTACTAGAGCCATGGGTTGGCATATACAACATTTGGGTTGCATACATGGCTATCCTGAAAATTAGTTACCAGGTTGATTTTGATGTGTTTCATTCCTTTCTTCAACTCTATCATGATACCTTGGCAAGTGTGTGCCGCTGTGTATATCTAGCTACGTGTACATATACATATACATATATATATATATATATGTATATATATATATATGCACTTATGCAATATAAATCGGTATATTTGTCCTTATATTTTGTCATAGCAGAAGGTCTGAACTGATAGTTTGTCCACTATATGATTTTTTTTAGAATGAAACTTCACTATTCACTGCATATAGCCTATTCTTCTCAATTTTGAATAAATTTTCATCAATTAAAAGGTCGACCATGAACCAGGCCAAGCCGTGCATCCGTGGCTGCTCCGCACGCTTTGCGCCGGTCAAATGAAATGGTATTTCCGGCCATCCATATCACACAGATCTATATATATCACGGAGCCGAGAGGTGGTGTGTGATGAATTAAGCATTGTATCTGTGGTGGCGGTGATGTTGCATTAATCCTGACGACTATGTTCTCTATGTCAGTTTGCCCCACCAAGAAAATTAGTGAAATTCACAAATATCAAAAATATTTAATCTTTACTATTAAGGTTACAGTGGCAGTGAGGCGGTGTCACACATCTAAAAAATTACGGAACAAATGTCACTCCACTTCTCTCTCCTCGTATACACACGAGAACTAACTAACATGCATCCATGCACTAATAAACAATATACCACTCCACTTCTCTCTCCTCCTATACACACTGAACTAACTAACACACCGCATGTATGCACTAACAAACAATATCCACCTTAATTAACCCAATTATCCATCCAATTTTAGTACTACTATTAAGGGATTATCCACGAAAATTAAGCAAGTATCCATCGCTATCGTGACGTTGCCCGATCGATTGTGATCATTTGTTGTGGGCCGGCCCAGTAAATATTCATTGAAGCGCACACGAGTATAATGTGGTGAACTCACGATATAAAGCACTCGGTAAAAAACATAACCAATCGACTATAGCTGAAAAAAACCACTGCGTCAGACCATCATCTACCTTCAGTGGCTAGCGGAGGCCGAAAAAAAGAACCGCTCCGTGAGTCCATCCTCTACCTTCAGCGGCTGGCGGACGGGGCGGGAGCGGCACTGCGTCCTCGCTAACTAGGTCCGGGTCGAGCAGGTCGTGGTACTCCATCTCCTATCTGATTCGTGCTCCACCGCTTGCTCCCTATCTCCACCTGCTAGCAGCCAGGGAAAAACAACGAACAACACGCCACTCACATGTACCCAGCCGACTCATTTGTTGTTACTTGCCTATGTGTTCCAACCTATCTAGGTGATGAAGTGAGTACGACGCTAGCTGCTGGTTACCGTATACCTGCATGAGTGAGAGCTAAACCATGGCAATATACGAGAAGCTTATTTATATGACGGCCGGTCGTGGGCCGGTTTCCTGTTAGTTGCCCATCGACCACGCCGTAGCCTCGTCAACCCCATCCATGTCGCCACGCCACGCGTAGTCCAAGGGGTGTAAATGTGTTGTTGTCCAAGGGTCGAAACCACCTCTCACCTCACTGGGGCATCACCCACTCCAAGTCGGGTAGGTACCCGATAGGACCCCATAGGGAGCGGGAGACGTCCCCCTCACCCCATGTCCGTGGGTATCCCGGCGGCTCTTGCCGCACCATCGGTTGGAATTCTCGTTGCGGTCCTTGCGTTCTCGATCCCTTCGGCCACATCATGATTTCTACGACTGTCTCGTAGTGTCCCTCGCCACCTCTTCGAAGTAAGGCGTTGCCCTTCAGACCACAATGGGATAGCCGGGACAACACTAACCATCCCCGGCACTACCAACGGCACCAACAGACCATCCCGACACTCGACATAGCCTATCAGTCAGCTTCTTCTCCGACACCAGGACCGATTGTCATGAAGCACCAACCGACTACTTTAAGCACACCTCGACAAGAACCCGATTACGTCACACCACACCCGATTACGTCACACCGCTAGCAACTTTTCGGGAGTGTGACACGGACAATCTAGGCATACGAAAAAACCTATTAGTGGAATTGTCGTTTATTCCGTCGTAAAGCATGGGCATTGTGCTAGTAAATATTTAGTCGTAGCAATGCATGGGCATTTTTTGCTAGTAGTAATAAAAGAGAAAGGCTTCTTCCAGTCCATATTTTTATACCCCTACTTCTGATCCAAATTACAATGGGTGCCACCGCGATAGGCGTGGTTCATACGAAAAAACAAAGATCGGAGTCTGTCGGTCTCTTTTGTTAACGAGCATACATTGGCGCCTTATCCTCTCTTCCCCGCTTCCATCAACCCCCTAACCTAGGACAACGGACGAGCAGATCAAGAAGACACCATGGCGGTGGCATATGCATCCCCCAAGGTCCAAATTATCCAAATCCCCATTGTTTCTCAATGAATGGTATATTTGGAAATAACAGAGGTTTTGGTGACTTTGCTAAACATTTGCATTTTGTTGATTCTATTAGAGAGCGTAAATTGGATTTTTTTTGGGTATTTCTAAGACTGGTAGGCGTGATTTCTCGCAAAGTCTTCTAAACCGTCTTTCCGGTGTATAGATTTTGCGTGGTATTCACGCCCTCCTAGGGGACGTTGTGGTGGTATTTTACTCGGAGTAAGGACTGAGACTATGAAAGTGTTAGTGGTTACGGATGGTGAGTTTCATATTAAACTTCACATTCGCAACAAAGCGGACAATTTCATATGGAGCCTTGTTACCGTGTATGGACCTACCCAGGAGGAACCCAAGGCCGATTTTCTCGTGGAAATGGTTAACCTAGTCAAAGATAACCCTCACCCCATAATCATTGGGGGGATTTTAATATGCTACAGTTTCTATTCGAGAAAAGTAAAGGCCGGTTTGACAACCATTGGCCTCTTTTGTTCAACGCAGTCATTGACAGCTTGAACTTGAGAGAGATTTCGATGGTTGGGAGAAAATTTACTTGGGCAAATAGTCTGCCAGAACCTACATACGAGAAACTAGACCGGGTGCTTTTGGATACGGAATGGTAATTGAAATTTCCCATGGTATCTGTACGGGCTCTAGAACGTATTGAGTCTTTGTCAGATCACGCTCCCAACCTTTTATCGACCGGTTTGCCTAGACCACAGTGTAATAGTCGGTTCAAGTTTGAACTTGGATGGTTACACCGGGAGGGCTTTGCTGAAATGGTCAAAAGGATATGGGAAAGACCAGTTGCTGGGACAATGCCAATCCAGAGGTGGAATAACAAAATATGTGCTTTACGTAACTACCTTAACGGATGGGCTCGTCATACAACAGGTTTTCTTAGAAAAGAAAAGCATCAGCTTTCATCAATCATTGTTGACCTCGAGGCCTTAGCGGAATTTCGACCTCTATCTGTGCAAGAGATTGAATTGAAAAATCAATCAAATGCCTAGATTGCGGGACTATTGCACGAGGAGGAGCTTAAATGGTATCAACGATCGAAAGCACAGTTCATTCTGGAAGGGGACTCAAATACGAGATACTTCCATAGTGTTGCCAATGGTAGACACATGAAGAAACATATTCTTTTTCCCTGGTACAAGATGAGGGTACGATCGAGGGCCATGAGCAACTGAAGTCGTTTATTACTAATTATTATAAGGGTCTGTTTGGTGCTCCGGAGGAAGATAATTTTTCCTTGGATGAGAACCAAACGGAGGATATTCCCCAGGTTTCTAATGAGGAAAATAGTATTCTCACTGCACCTTACTCTGAGGAAGAGGTGAGAGTGGCTTCATAGTGGACAATTTGAATTGTTCCGTCTGAATTTTGGTGAAATCATTTTATTACCTAAGGTTAATGAGGCAGAAAGGATCCAACAATTCAGACCTATTTGTCTCCTTAATGTTAGTTTTAAGATATTTACCAAATTTGCAACGTTAAGGCTAAATATCGTGGCGGATCATGTGGTGCGTCCTTCTCAAACTGCTTTTATGCAAGGTCGTAACATCCTTGATGGAGTGGTTACCCTTTATGAAACGGTCCATGAGATGCACTGCAAAAAGTTGAATGGGGTGATTCTAAAACTTGATTTTGAGAAAGCTTATGATAAGGTTAAATGGTCCTTTCTTCAGCAGACTCTCAAAATGAAAGGATTTTCCTCTGAATTTTGTGCCTTAATCCAAAGTTTCATCTCGGGAGGAAGTGTTGCCATCAAGGTCAATGATGACATAGGCCGATACTTCCAAACGAAAAAGGGACTTCGACAAGGTGATCCTTTATCGCCCATGCTTTTTAATATAGTGGCGGATATGCTTGCTATTTTAATTGAGCGTGCTAAGTCTAATGGCCAAATTGAAGGGGTCATTCCGCATCTGGTGGATGGTGGATTTTCCATACTTCAATATGCCGATGATACAATTCTCTTTATGGATCACTCCATCGACAAAGCCAAAAACCTGAAGTTAATCCTCTCAGCATTTGAGCATTTGTCGGGGTTAAAGATAAATTTCCATAAGAGTGAATTGTTTTGTTTTTGTGAGGCACAGAATGATGTTTCTCAGTATGTCGAGCTTTTTGGTTGTGCGCATGGACAATTTCCTATTAAGTATTTAGGTATTCCGATTCACTATCGGAGACTCACAAATGCTGAATGGAAATTGGTTGAGGAATGTTTACAGGCAAGATTACACAACTGAAAAGGGAAATTATTATCTTCAGGGGGAAGACTAGTACTCATAAATTCAGTCCTTAGCATTATGGTACTGTATATGATTTCTTTCTTCCAATTGCCAAAAGGGGTATTGAAAAGACTGGATTATTTCCGGTCAAGATTCTTTTGGCAAGGGGATAATGAAAAGAGAAAATACCGTTTGACTAAGTGGAGTGTGGTTTGCCGAACTAAAGACCAAGGGGGGCTTGAGATTCATGACCTTGAGGTTAAGAATAGAGCCCTCCTTGGTAAGTGGCTTTTTAAGCTACTAACTAAGAATGGGGTTTGGCAGACCCTCGTGAGAAGAAAGTATGTGGGTTCACAAGCGCTATCTCAGGTTTACTGGAAGCCGGGGGATTCACACTTTTGGGCTGGTCTTATGGCCACCAAAAGATACTTTTTTCCACATGGGTCTTTCTCAATTCAGGATGGATCAGAAATTAGGCTCTGGGAGGATATTTGGATGGGCAATACCACTCTCCGAGAACGTTTTCCGGCTTTGTATAGCATTGTGCGACATAAAAGTGATACGCTCGCTAAAGTGATGGGCTCCTTCCCACTTAATGTGTCGTTCCGAAGAAGTCTGTTTGGTCCTAGACAAGCATCTTGGAATTCCTTGGTACAATGTCTTGCTTCGGTGCAATTGGCGCAAGGATCTGATAGATTTTGGCGGAACCTCCATGAGAAGGGCAAATTCTCGGTGGATTCTATGTACAAAGCGTTATTGCAGCCTGAGTTTCCAGTTGTTAATTTTAAGAAGATATGTAAGATAAAGATTCCAGTGAAAACTAAGGTGTTTACATGGTATCTTCGTCGAGGAGTTATTCTTACTAGGGACAACCTTGCTAGGCGGAATTGGCATGGAAATAAATCGTGTGTCTTTTGTCCTCGGGACGAGACTATTAAGCACCTTTTATTTCATTGCAATTTTGCTAGATCCGTATGGCCAGCCATTCAAATAGCCTCGAACTTATATCCACCTACAAGCGTTGCTAATATATTTGGCAACTGGCTCAATGGTGTTGATTCTAGGTTTAAACAGTTTATTAGGGTGGGAGCGATTGCCGTTGTTTGGTCGCCATGGCTATGTAGAAATGACAAGGTTTTTAATGATAAAAATGTATCTCTTATGCAGGTCATCTACCGGTGTACGACTTTGATCCGTTCATGGGCGCATTTGCAACGTGTGGAGCATCGTTCCCTGTTCATGGAGGCGTGTACGCGGTTGGAGGATTCGGGGAGAGCTATTTTTACCCTTCATGGATGGCAGCATAATCTTCGGATTGGTCCTCCAACAGTTTAGGCGTCTTTACAATTTCTCATAATGATATGTAATTCGCCTTTTATTTATTATATTTGACACTTGTGGACATGTGGCTGTGTGCATCTTGGTTATGCAGAGGCCGGGTACATGCTTAAACTTTTAAGTAATAAAGTTCCCTTTATCGAAAAAATATGCATCCTCCACAACATCAAGCAGCAGCAAAAAATCCCGTCAGTTCCTCCGTCCGTGGTGGCTTTCCCTACAGAACACGTCATCTGTGGCTGGCAAATCGGGGTGCCCGGAATCTCCCGACGAGCAGGTCTTATTGCCCGTTTTGTAGCCCTCACCGCCGGCACGCTGTTCTGGTCGTTCGGGTAGCTACACACTAAAATCTGCGAGGAACTCTAAAGGGGCGGCCGCACTATCCCTACGCGGCCTCGCGGGATCGTCCCTGGCAACGGCGTCGTCTCTCGGTTGCAAATATATGCTGGTGTGTGTTCATGGAGGACAACGGGCTGGGAGGGTTGCAGCCTTGCAGGTATATGTGTGGCTCCAGGTCGTCTCGCTGGTGCTTCTGTGACTGCTCAGGAGGTCGTCGAAGGTCTTGCATCCTGTAATCACTTCGTTTGCTCTACAATCTGCAGCATCACGTGTTGATGCTTTGGCCACCGCATCATCTTCAGCTCATCGTTCATGAAGGCCTGGTCACGTTGGATTCATAGCTGCAGCGCCACTTCCACTGCAAATCGTTATCTTCACAACAGATTTGCGCACGCTCAGTGCCATCGCCTCCATCGCCCCTACTATTTCTTGTGAATCTGAGACGATGTGCTCAATGTAAATGACCAAGCGGCAGGCCGACATCCATGTAAATTCACGAAAGGAGCAGCAATGAGGGAGTGTTGAGCCTAGTTGGATAACGGTGAGAACAAATAACTGGGGACTTTTAGTCAGCTCATAAACTACCATGCTCACCATTATGTAAACGATTCGGTGACAGACAGTATCTGAGATGCATCTTCACCCTGAAATTTTATACATATATGATTGTAGAGAATAATTGAAGATTAAATTACAAGGATATGATTCATGACAAAGCTGATTATATTATTTTAACTTACCCGTGTGTAAGTACTATATCCATATAACCATAAGCATCAAAGAAAAAATAATGGAGGGATATCAAATGCGCCGGTGAGCGGATGAGGAAAGAAAGCACAGCTATACTGTAGCAAAATTTTAGTTCATGAATTACTCTGTGAAAATTTGATGGAGAATAATTAATAATAAAATAGTCATATTAATAGCATAACATTTTTTTTAAATCAATAACATACCTATAGCTCTGAGGAACCGTCATGAGAAGAGAAGCCTGTATGATCCCCAGGAGGTGACGACCATGGTGATCCAGAGATCGACAAGGAGGTGACTCGCATTAGAAAAAGTAGCTACGTAGAGTACAAGCTTGTTGTCATGGTGGTGGCTCTCACACAAGTTATCATTTTCGCTCGGCGGGCAACGTTGGTGCAATCATTTCGGGAACAAGGTATGTAGACAATATTATTATGCCGTTGCAACGTATGGGCTTGTTTACTAGTAAGAAAAAAATGAGTAAGAAACTTGCTATCCAAATTCAGTCAACAGTTAAATCATTCAGAATAGGAACTCAACACATGACTAGGGATAACTTTATCAATAAAACACACCCTAGCTAACGCACGAGCCACCTTATTTGTTTCCCTCGAGATGTGTTCGAACTTATCCTATATAACTTAATAGGAGTAACCCACTAACATATTTCTCTAGGGCGCGTTTGGTAGCCTGCAGATCCTCCGGCCAGGCCCGCGAGCTGCAAAGACGGCCCAACGTTTGGTTGCATGCGACCCAAAAAGGTGGCCCGCACGAACTTTAAAGCGGACCGGTCCAAGCCCCGTGGGAACGGCCAAATCGACCATTTTCGTGGAGCTTGGCTCGTTCTCACCCCATCGATGCAAAATTCCCATCTCCCTGCGCTCTACTCATGCGATCATGGAGATGGCGGGAGCGCACGCGGTGCAGCGAAATGAGGAAACAAGGGGCGGGAGAAATTCGGTCATCTCCCGACGAAACCTCTCACATATTTCTACCCTCCAATCTCACCGCTCTCACCCAGTCCGCCATTTCCGTGCACTCGAGGTATCTCCTCACTCTACCGAGCAGGTAAGCGACAACTCGTCTCCCTCCAACTCCGGTCGGCGGCAGTGGCGGAGGCGGCGGCGACAGATCTTCACCGTCCGAGCAATCAGCGGTGATGGCTGTAAGTTATCTCACCCTTGGCCAGTTCATGTGCATGTGATTTTATAGATATGTGAACATAGGTTTATATAGATCTGTTGGTAGAGCATGTTAATGATTGTCTGCTTCGTGCTTGTGGTTCCTTGATCGCTAGATCCTTGTTTGTTTGAGCTTGTGCTTGATGTTTTCGTGTTCATCTCTTTCCGTTTTAGCTAGTTGTTTCCATGTTCTTCCATGTTCGTTTGCGTCATCGATGTAGGGCATGTTCGACGACGAACAGTTTAGTCAGACATTGGTTCCGTTTGGGGAATCACAGATCCCTTCCTATGTCGATGACTCGTAGCCTATGTCCCAGAATGACGAGGTCACTCCAACTCCGGCTAGTAGCACTGTTGTTCACGAGCTTGTTCGCTCTATGTCGAACATTGTGAATGCATCCATTGCTAAGACCAAGGCCTGGGTAAAAGGCACCATGAAATGGTTGCCACACCAGTCCATGTTTGTCCTCAAGCACATGGCCTCCCTCATTAGGACCGGGGTGAGGACCGACAAGGGTCTCAAAAAGGTCCATCTTTATGCTTGCGCGGAGGCTTTGTTTGAGCATTGTGGTGCGGAGGTGACTTCCACTCAGGTGTATGATATGTCTGACGTCTCAAATGTATCTATAATTTATGATGTTCCATGTTATTTTCATGCCTTATGCTACATGTTTCTTATACACTTTATGTCATTTTTATGGATTTTCTAGGACTAACATATTGACAAGATGCCACAAAGCCAGAACCTTTTGATGTTTTTGGTTTCAGAAAAGTTGTTCTAGAAATATTCTCGGAATCGGAAGAAACAAAATCCCAGAGTCTTAGAAAGTCGTCACGTACATGGAGTTCGGAGGAGACCCGGGAGGGGGGGCTCAGGGGCACCACACCATAGGGCGGCACCCCCTGGACGCGCCTGGAGGTGGTGTGGGCCCCCTGGCCACCCACCAACGTTGCCCTCTCGCCTATTTAAGCTCCTCCACGGGTTAACCCTAAATACCTGAGCCTTTTCCACCAAAAAGATCCGTAGCCACCATTATCGTCAACCCTAGTTCGGGAGGGTTCTGGAGCTCTCCCCGGCACCCTGTCGGGAGGGGAAATCATCACAGGATGGCTCTTCATAACCATGCCTGCCTCTGGATTGATGCATGAGTAGTTCATCCCTGGACTACGGGTCCATAGCAGTAGCTAGATGGTTGTTCTCTCCTCTTTATGCATCATGTTTAGATCTTGTGAGATGCCTAACATCATCAAGATCATCTTATTGTAATGCTACATGTTGTGTTTGCTGGGAACCGATGAATATTGAATGTTATGTCCGGTGATTATCAATCTATCATGTTCTTTCATGTGTATGTTATTTATGATCTTGCATGCTCTCCGTTACTAGTAGATGCCCTGGCCAAGTTGATGCTTGTTACTCCAAGAGGGAGTATTTATGCTCGATAGTGGGTTTATGCCTCCCTTTCACTCACGCTCAAGTGACAGAAATGTAACGGGTGGGGGATGTGTTGTTGCCATTAGGGAGAAAACAACAATGCGTTGTCTAAGGATGATTTTATTGTTTACATTACACACTTTGCTTAATGCAATTATATGTTACTTGCAACTTAATACCCAAGGTTTGCTTGGCTGACAGTCTGAGGGTGGATTATTTTTCATAGATGCAGTTGGATAACGGTCTATGTATCTTGTTGTAATGCCCGCCTGAATCACATAGTAATCATCATGTCATGCATATGCAATACGGTGCAGCCTTTATATCTATCAATTGCCCAGCTTTAATTTGTTTACCTGGCATGTTATCTATCTGGTTTGGAGAGACACCTCTAGTGAATTGCGGACCCCGGTCCATTTCTTTACACTGGTATAAACCACTGCAACCACTATTTTCCTACTGCAATTATTGTTCTCTTTCATCTACTGCAAACAAGTACTATTTTCCACACTATACGTCTAATCCTTTGTTTCAGCAAAACCGGTGAGATTGACAACCTCACCGCTTCGTTGGGGAAAATTAATTTGATCGTGTTGTGTAGATTCCACGTTGCTGCTGAACCGGTAGTGCGCCCTTCCAACATCAGCTGTATCAACCTTCGGAAGTGATTTCTTTATCCTACTGGTCGATTCAACCTTGGTTTCTTTCCGAGGGAAAACTTGTAATTGCACTCTTCACACCCTACACTTGGGGTCTCCCAACGAGCATCAGCCTCCATCAAGTAATTTCTGGCGCCATTGCCGGGGAACGAAGTCTTCAAGAGCAAGCAGCCTCTCATCAAACACGCCATCAAGCAAGTTTTCTGGCGCCGTTGCCGGGGATGAAGAGGATTTCTGCAAGGGAGTCTCTCACCTCCAATCATTTTTACTTTGTTATTGTTTTGCTTGTTACTTTCTTTATCATGCCTGCTATCAATGCTTGATTTATTTGAAACTAATCTTATTGTCAAGGTGGATCCACGGAACAAAAAAAATATTATAAGGAACACCTCTTGTCACAAAAGGGTAAACACTTATGGGAGCAAATTAATAAATTGCATAACCATGCTAAAAACTAGTGCTCTACTTATAATGTTACTTATTGCTTTGATAAATCTTGTTGTTGTAGGAGGTATAAACACCTCCCTTTTCAATGTGAGTATAATGATAATGTTACCATATCTTCTTATGTTAAGGGAAATTATGACTTTAATGATGTGGAACAAATTGAGGAATTTATTGCTTGGAAGGGTGCATTCGAAATTTCCTATTTGCTTGAGAGTATTGATGATTCACCTTATAAATACGAGATTTATGCTATACTTGAATATTGCTTTGATAATTACAAGGATTTTAATTGCTACATAATTAAATATCTTAATAGATGCTCTCCCCCAAAGAAGGAGACTAATGCCTTGAAGGAACCTATGGAAGAAGAAATTGCTAAAAATGGAAGCTCATTAGATGAAATAGAGGGGGAGAGTGATGATCAAGAGGAGGAAGAATGGGCTACCCATGTATAGCTTCCAATGGAAGTAACTCTTCAACTCATACATTATTTGACTACTCATGCTTACCAAAGGAGGATGAGTGTTCTATTGTGATGATCCTATTGATTTGTAACATCCCTGATTTTTTGGAAAGTGCAAAAATCACAAAAAATTGAAACTTTTTGTTTTCATGATTAAGCAAGTCACCAAAACCCAATTAAAAGGAGGAAATAAAAGAAAACAATATGTAATTGGAATAAAGAAGCCAATTTGCCTTAATTCCACAAACCCTAAAGCCTATTTCTAAAATAAAATAAAATATGTTTCCTCATGTGAATAAAATATTTCTTAGCAAACATCCTTACCAAACATGTTTTCAACTCAAATACCATTTTGAAAATGATTATGATATTTAAAACTAGATAATTGTTATCTTTAGTAATTCTCAATGTCACCAAAAATATTTCACCAATCATTAAATATATCATATGAATAAAAATTATTTAAGTTGCTATTCAAATATCAAATGTTAAACTATAGAATATATTCCATAAATTGTTTTTAGAAGTGAAATACTTTGGGAAAACAAATATTTACAAATTTGGTAGTCCTCTGATAATTATTCTCAACTTTCCTATTTAATTATTATCTACAATTAAAAATGGAATAAAGTTGCTATTAAGTGATTTTGTAATATGTTAAAATTATAAAATATACTAATGGGTTGAAATTATTTTGAGAAATAATATTTGACCTAAATAATGTATCTGAAATAATGTAAGACCCAATTTCCATTTATTTACATTTTCTATTTTAAAATTTGTATTAAGTGACTATTCATGTTTTCATCATAATTTAAAATTATAAAAATATAAAAACACTTTGATTTGGTTTTAGAAAATAGTTTTTTTTATCATTATACAGCTACTGAAATTTATTTTACAAATATTTATATTTTATAATTTTCTAAATTAAAAATCATATTAAGCTACTATTAAGGTATTATTCAAATTTTCAAAATTCAAAAATAAAAATATGTTGAAAAGTTTATAAAAATGGTATTGTTAGAAAGTATTTCAAATATTATGAATTTAGAATTTTGTTTCATGTTGATTAGATTATTTAAACAGAAGATATAAATTAAATAAGAAAACAGAAATATAAAGAAAAGAAAATGGTTGGGTGATGTCATGATGACGTCAGCGTCATCAAGCCCTAGCCGTTTCCATTTTGGCCGAATTCAATCTCCATGAATTCGTCAGTTATAGGCCCGATTGATGGCCGTAAATCCTGCCCCTTAAATCTCCTCCCCCTCCTCTCCATTCGCCCTCTGAAATCTATTTGGATCGTGCCCCGAAATTCTCCCAATCGCTCGCCGGAGTCCGTACTGTCCGCCGCCGTCAACCGCCGTTTTCGGCCAGCAGGGTGAGTCCTTGACGCTCGTACCGGTCCCATTCTCTTCCTCTCCCTCGGGCGCTCCCTTCTGATTTTTTTGGGGTTCTATTGCAGCCAGGAGGCCGCACCGTGCTCACCGGAGCACCACCGGCGCCCGAGCCTCCTCTGTCGTGTCGTGCGAGCATCCCGGGAAGCGGGAGGCATCCCCGTCACCACCATCGTGTTCGTTGAGTCGCGCTGCACCTCCTCGACACCCTCGCGAGCCTCGAAGACCACCGGAGCATCGCCGTCGTCGACCACCAGAGCCCAGCGCCGCCGCGCGCCATATTCCAGTCAGCCCCGCCGCCAGGTGAGCTTCTCCTTGTCCCGACACCGTTGGATCTAGATCCGGTGGCCATGATTAGATCCACCCCGCGAAGAGGTATCAGCCAATCACAACGCGCCAGGTCAGCGGCGCGTTAAAATTGTATCCGTCGCTCACCGCAGCTCATAGCCGGCCCAGGCCCACCCATTATCCATTGCCCTGCGCGGCAAATAGCAGATCTGAACCCAGCTCACCGCTGGATTTATTTTCGATTAAAATTAGAATGATATTTTTGCAGAAAAGCCCCTGCATCTTAGATCTATCATATCTTTTGATCCATAATACCAAATTTAGCAATATTGGACTTTTTGAAAATCCCTTGACATCTAGAAACTTTTGGCACTGGCCAAATTCAAATTTGACAAACTTAAATTTGTTCAAATTCAAATATGCTTGTTTGATGAAATTTGCCATAATTCAAATTCTACAAATCCAAAAATTGTAAATAAAATATATTTGGAAACCTTAGGATGTGTACTTTCATATCCTCTGTCCCAAAATAATATTTGAACAAATTAAAATTGATTTTAGAATTAAGTTGTCTATTTGAGTACTTTTGACATAGATTAATTTCTATAAATATTTTCACTATAGTTCCTTTTGCAAAATTTCTCCATTTGACAACCTTGAACCAGAAACAAACTTGCCCAACCATTTTGGACATCCTTGGACCATGACCATGTGTTTTGACCAAAAACCCAACCTAGTGATTCACCCATCTTTACCATGTCTTAGGAATTGTTTTCAACTGTTATTCCTTGATGTTATGTCTATTTGGAGCCAAGCCAAGTCCTTAGAATGTGTCAATCACATATAGTACCAAGTAGTGAAATTTAGTTTTCTATCTACTTCTCCACTCCCCTTTCATGCTTCAAGTAATCATCAAGCTAGCAAATTGGAGATCAAGACTCAAGCACAAGAAGAAAACTTCATCTCCAACTTAGTGGCAACATGGAGAGCTGCAAAGAAGATCATTGAAGAATTTGAAGTAAGGGAATTGTGCTTCACAACAACTAGAAGAAACTCAATGAAGTACAAATGTATGAAGAAATGAAGAAGAATACATTTTCCTCTCAATTTCTATCCTTCTTCTTTTTTCCTTCAAATTGACTTAGTGGTATTTGTGCCCATCCCATACCCAAACCAATTAGTGAAGTAAAACACATGAAGAATCTATCAAGACCAAGAGAAGAATCCATCCAAGGAAAAAATGAGACTACAATAGAAGCATGGAGATGATCTTCAAGAAGACAAGCATGTGAAGACTTGGAGAAATCCATACAAGTTGAAGAATAACAAGTTATTTTTGTCCAACCATTGACCCAAATGGAAAACCCAAGACTTAGTAATATTTTCCCTTTGATGATGAAGTTAGTAGACCTACCCTAACCACAATGGAAAATACTAACATAGTCACTCAAATATTTTTGAAGGTGAATATGACCAAGTGTTTGCATGTATTACTTTAGTCGAAGAAGTAATATGTTTATTCTTAGTGAACTCTTGGAACTTCCTCGACAAGTATGGTTATAATAAAGTTAGATCACATCGAACTCAACCTAGCCCTTCCCAAGTAAACCATTGGATTTTCCTTAACAAGTATGAGACCATTCGAGAATGAATCTTTCAACTCAAACCTAGACCTTGCCCTAACCAACTAGGTTAAACTCCTTTGTCTATGTTATTGCTTTGTATGATATCTCCACTTGTATGTTGCTTGATAGCATGTTTGTTTATTTTTTTTATTGTGTTTTCAATGAGTAGATTGTACGGAGAGCAACGATCCTTTGTGAAGAGAGTGTGATATCTTCACCAACTTCAACAAGGCAAGTAACACACCATCAACTGCCCATTATTTTCTATATGCATTAGTTGATTTTGAGTAGTATGCATGATAGGAAATTTTACTAAGTTTTATTATGCTATGCTATTATACTAGTAGTGTGTAGCCATCTCTTTTACCCTTGTTATTTTGATAGCCTTAGAACTTAGTTGAAGCTGTGCAATGTTACAAATTGTTTTACTAGATGTTGAGGAAAAATTCTAAGTATAACTAATAAATAAACCACCTGGGTGGAAGTGGTAAGACTGGTTTATGTTGAGTGTTGCCTCAGGGCCCTTATCTAAGGGTTATTCCACTTGAGGTTGTCACTTGCGGATGGCCACCCAGGAACAAAGAGATTACTATGTCCTTCTAAGTTTAGTAGCTTCCCGTGCAGCCTTTTGACATATGGGCTCTGTCTTGATCAACTAAGTTGTGAGAGTTCAGCCCAGGCTTGACTAGCAGATGTAGCAAAATTATAGGTGGAACGGTCTTGCCGGTGGGTTTGGACTTCTTCTTCTGAAAGATCTCGTCTCAATTCTCTCCTTTCCATGATGCACTCCGGGTGTATAGGATGTTTGGGCTAGTTGAAGACAAAGGGTGAAAGTGCACAAGCTCTGCAGAGTCAACAAACTAAGATCTTAGCCGTGTCCCCGGTTATGGACAACTATGAGCAGCTGGACAAGGATTGACGGAAGAATCTCATCACCAATTTCAATAAGTAAAATTTTGACCAAGTGAACAGTATTGTGGTGCTTGGATCTTAATCCAATGTTGCCACCCCTTTGAAAAGAAAAGTTTGTTTTACAAAAGAGTTAGGACAAAACTGGCTTTATGCAAACTTAGCCAAAACTCCACTCAGCCAAATAAGCATGTAGTATTAGTCTTGCCATTTATATCCACCATAGTGTTACTTGCCAATACATTAAATTGTATTGACTCCCTGATGGCTGCATATTCCATATTGCAGATATTTCTGAAGACGAGTGAGGATTTTGTTTAGGATCTCGAGACTATCGCCAACATGTTTTGCCTGTGGCACATGAAGAAGATGGGCTCAATGTTGTACTATGTTTTCCGCTGTATTTCTTTGTTTTCTGCTAGTCTTCTAAGACTATGCAAGTTGTAACACTATTTTGTAAAGACTGGATCATGCGACGTAATAGAATTTGATGCATTTGCATGATATTTCATTTTGTACTGTGGTGCTAGCAAATGATCCAGGGACTAGCACACTAACACAGATGTTCTTACATTATTTAAATGTGGGAACGCTACAAAATGGTATCAAAGCATTGCGTTGCCTGTAGAATTCGAGACCCTTAGGTTTGGAAGCCATTTTTGATCGTGTTATTATCTCCTTGAGTATTTTGGATCCTAGCGGCATAGTGAGATGAAGCGGCCCGGACAACTTTACGTGTCCACAGACACGAGACCGTTCCCTGATTGGCTAGCGGGTGCCAGTATCTCTCACTATAGTGAATATCCAATTTGCAACAAGTTGTTAATAACCCCTTGATCACCCTAGGATTGAAAACTTTCTATGTTCAAACTTTCTAGAAACAAAAAAATCATCTTAATTCTTCTCATATCATCTCATCAATTATTCACCTTCAAAATTTTCCTAGATGACCTCCTCCTCAATACCATCAAGACAGGAATGTTGATGATCATACCAAGAAGTGCAAGAAAGTATCTTCACCACATGAAGACCTACACTCAAGACAATTGAAGAAACTTGGAGATATACGTATACTTCACAACAATCAAGAATACCCCAAGACATTGAGAGAAGGTTTTTGAAGAAACTCAAGAAGATATAGATGAGACCACCAATCTAGTTACATTATTAGAACAACGTTAACGTGTTAGTGTATTGATCATACCAAGGAGTGTGGTATGACAATATTAGTGTTTTCTAAAAACCATGTTGTTTGGTGTGGTGAATGTGTTGCTATATGTTTGTTATGTGTTGTTTGCAAGATGAGTTTCCTTGATCTAATGTGTTGGGGTAGGAATTTCTATAGCCTTCTTTCTAATCTCTACTCATCCATGCTATGCCAAATCAAATCCTATACCCAATCACCAACCATAGTGAGGGGATATTTGGTATGCAACAAACTATGAGAGCACCCCATAAATCCTACAACCAGTATCCTACCAATACACAAGCCATCCAATTGAAGGATATCATAGATTTCTAGATGTTGATCTTTTGTGTGAAGGAACAATCACATCCCCATGATCAATGCCAACTACCTCATAAGGAGCATCAAGCCAATCAACAAGTGAAGATAGACAAGTGGACTCAAAGTTGCATGAGCTATGAAGAATGGTAGCATACCACACCAGGAGGATAAGAGATGAAGAAAACTACAACAATTCAGAGCAACCCACTAGTTGAGAAATGATAGTTTAGCTCAAGTTTGTCTTACAGAATGGAAACTTTGTAACACCTGGGGTGTTTGACCTAAGATAGAAAGTTGGTTGTTTTCTTTTTTGGCATTGCATCACATGCATCATCTGCACCTTGTTTGCAAACCAAATCAAACACAAAACAAAAATTCAAATCAATTTAAAATTTTCAAACCATGCACTCGTGTTTCACACTCAAATTGTTTTTCAATGAAATTGGAGTGGAAAATAAATTGTTGCTTGGTTAAATAAATTCCCCCTTTTCTTAAAACCCTAAATTGAATGTCAAATTCAAATTTAAAACATCACTAAAAACTTTTGAATTTTCAAAATCCAAAACTTTTGTTCTTGGGCATTTGAATTGTATAATTCATAAAAGTGAGTTCATGATTTTTTTTAACCATTATTTTTCCCTTCCTTCCTCTCCTTTTCTCTTCCTACAAAAAAAGGAATAATAATAAAAAGAAAAAAAAACGTTTGGGAGGCAGCCCACACGGCCCAAAGCCAATCCAGCCCGCACCCCTTCTTCCACCTCCGTACGGTCACAGACGTGACCTCCTGTCACCGCCCCTGCCCCACTTCCCCTCCACCTTTCCCCTCCATAAAGCAGACCCTACCCTCCAAACCCTAACCCTAGCTCTCCCCCTTCTCTCCATCTCGCGCCGCCACCTTCTCCTCTCCTCCCTCCTTTCTGAATTTCTTTGCTGTTCTGAACCGAGAGGGAGACTCCTCCATGGCCGGACCTTGGAGCTCCATTAGCCGTCGTCGTGGTCACCATCGACCTCACCTCGGCGCGGGAATGGAACCGCCTTGGGTTCCTCCATCTCGGTGCGGAAGATCGGGAGCCGGATCTTCCTGAGACGTCGCCGTCGAGCTCGTCTTCCTCCTCTGTCCGCGGGTACGTGAGCTGTCTGCGCACGTACACTGTCATCCTCGACAGCATGTTGTCGTCGTCTCAGCGTCCGTTCGACGACACCGAGCCAAACCGCGGTGAGCAGCCCTCGGGCCCCCTCCTCCCTGCCTTCCCCCTCGTGCTCTGAGTGCCGCCATCGAGTGCTGCCCGCTTGCAGATCGTCGCCGGCCGCGTTCTGTCGCTGCACTGGACGGCCTCGCTTCAGATTTGTCAGAAAACCCCGCACATCATCTCTTCATATAGGCCAAGCCCCCTTGTAAATCACAAACGCAGCGACTAGCCCACTGGTAGCATCCCTTGCGCGCGCCCAGCAGCCCTGAGTTCGATTCCCCCCAGGCGCAGCCACCCCCCTTTTTTTCTCAGTCTTTTCTTTTTCTCTCGAATTTCAGAAAAGCAGATCTGAAACCTTACTTGTAAAATCCATATAAAATTGAATATTGCTCCAAATCCAGTGATTCAAGTTTCTGTGGATTCATAATTTCATGATCTTCCTGTTCATGTCAATTTTGCAATAAGTTTCTGTAATAATTTTTGCACTAAATAATTAATTACTAAAAATGCAATAAAAATTGGAAACTTTGGAATTTCATAACTTTAGTTCTGTTCATCCAATTTAAGCAAGCTTGGGGTCTAAAAATTTGTCTTAACAAACTCTACACATTGGTATTTTATTTGGTCACAATTGAATTAAATTTGAACATGTTTCCCTCTGTTTACTAAAAAGGGCAGAATAAGACTACTTATGAAAAATTGCATAATAAATTCAATAATAACCCAAAAATTATGTTTAATAGCTCAAAATGTTCAGTGAAACATTTGCTACATGTTTTCAACCTTTTCAATGCAATTTTTTTTACTGTTTTTCCTAATTAAAAGTGGTGCAATAATTCAATGCTTTAATTAAACCTTTTAAATTGCAAAATTCATAACTTGGGCAATTCAAATCCAATTCCAACATGTAAAATATGCTTTCCATCCCATTTTTCATGAACTTTGCAAATATCAAGTTTGCTTTCTATTTTGAATAATTTAAATTGCTGAAAACAACTGTTTCTTAATTAATGCATTTAAAATTGTCAATTTAATAACTTGCTCGTCTAAAATCCAAATTCAATAAATGAAATATGTTTTCCATCTAAACTTTTGTGTTCTTTCCAAATATAAATTTTGTTATCTGTTTTGAACAATTAAAATGGGTGAAAACAATAAATGCTTGTGTAAATCATTTAAGAAGCCAAATTTCATAACTTAACAAATAAAGTTCCAAACTTGGTAAACAACATTTCAAATTTAAGCTATTGTTGTTTTCTTATTGTTTTCATCATCCATGCATCATTTTAATCAACTTTCACATGATGGTTATTTGTAGATCATTTAATTCAACTTTAATTCATGGGATTTTCCATATGCAATCCAAATTGCATATGGGCCCATTTAAGTATGTTTACCATGTCAACTAGTTTATCTTTGATGCATCGTTAAACTTGTCATGCATCCATATCTTGATCATGCTGGATCTTTTGCCGTAGTAGTAATTGTTGCGTCCGGTGTTTGTTTGAGGTTCGTTGCTTCTTCGCGGATAGGACGTTGAGATGATGTGAGCAACGACAAGTTCTGCGGATGTACCTCTACTTGCTGGATCTCAGCCAAGTATACTCACTTGCTGCCAAATGGCTGCCTTTCATCACTTGTTACCGATTCTTTCCGTTGCCATTATTCTAGCCTTATGATTCGATGCTTGTGTCTCGATCCTATTATATGTTTACCTTGCAGCCATGATATAGCCTTCCTTCCACTTCCTATTAACTGTTGTTTGTTTACCTTGTTGGCCCTCGTGTCGTAGTTGCATGCTTAGTGTTGTTTGCGCTCACGTCTTGTTGTCCGTCTTATCACCTGTTTAGTTTGATAGTTGGGTTTCAACTTAATCAACAACATGTTAATATTTTGGGTAATAATAATTTGATGATAAGGCACCGGCAGAAGGCCCGGCGTGGTTTTGAAGCCTGCTAGTGTCGACCCTAATTAGGAAAAGGGTCTTGTCCATTGATCCATGATGAGCGCACTAACCGCATGTGGGAAGCGAGTATGGGTGCCCCCCGCAATTCTGATTCGATTCACATCTCGTCCAAATCGCCTCATTTAGTTCGGGTTTTCCATTTGCCGCATGCATATGCAGGTGCGAACCCTTGGCGCCAGGGTGGAACTTTTGTACTCGGCATTTAGGGAGACACGTTCTTAGAGTGCTATGAGGGTCCCCTTTTCTTCGTGGGGCTTGATTAGCCGTGCGCTCAATTGCACGGGGTTCTTTGGGCTTGATGCGAAGAAGAGTTGGGTTGTGTTGAGTGCCTCGCTTGGTGGGTTTGCTCCCCGCCTGGCGGGTCATTCTTACGTGTACGGCCAAATTGGTGCATCCCTGCAGGGTTAAATCTTCTCGAGAAGCCGTGTTGTCCGCGGTTATGGATGACTTGGTGAAAGTGCTGGCTAACAAGTACTCAGACAACTTACACTTAACGATGATAACTTGACTAGTAATATAGATTACTTCCACCATAAAAATGAATGTCACCTTAATCAACCGTGTGAGTTTCCTTGGGTTGCTTCCTTAGTAGGGGGTAACATTGGATGGGTATTGTTTGGTGAGTAGTTGTAGTTGGTTCTGATACGCTATCTTATCCCCTTCCTTTTAGCCGGATGTTGTAGCGAGTCTCTGTAGTTAGTTAGTGCAGCCCGCTGCCGCTTCTTTGCAATAATCCCTTCCTTTCCGTTGTACCCAAAGTATTTGTATCTTGTGATGATTGGTTACGCCGGTATCTTGTGAGTATGGTTTATCCACTTGCCAGTACTTAACCGTACTGACCCACGAATCCCTTTTCGTGGCTGCATATTCCAGATTGCAGTCAACAGGTTTGAAGTCTGACGACGTTAGCCTGGGAATCCCTCCGGCTTGGCCTGGGCAGGGATTGGACGCCATCGGTTATCTTCAGGACTCTTAGTCCAATTTGGATCTTGTCCGTAGTCGGACACTATGTTGTTTCTTCCGCTGTTATTTGGATCTTTGTATTGTATCAGTTGTATCCTTGACTCGTTTGAGTCTTCTTGTATATATCTTTTCTGTTGTTGTTGCGGAATATTCGTGAACTGTTGTAATGTTGTCACAAGTGGCAACCTGGAATCGGTTATTATGTGGATTTTGGCGGGAATGCTGAAATCTGCATAGTGCCCGATCTCGGGGCGTCACAAATGGTATCAGAGCATGGTTTCCGACTCCCGATATTGTTTCGATACGAATGGTTATCGAAGCAACGGGTCCGCAAAGCCTGTAGGATAACCTCGCTAACGGTCGTTGTTTCTAGAGTGTCAAAAACTATTTCTGCTAAACTATTTTGGAAACATCTCAATAGGATTCTTGTTTTCTCCTTATCTCTATTCTATTTCTCCTCCTACCTTATTTGTTTTGGAGTCTCTTCCCTTGTCTATCTTTCAGAGTGTTAGGATCCTACGTGGGTGGACGTTCTCTTGGCCTTATATCCTAATAGGTTCGATCATCGGAAGATTCCTGGTGGAAGAACATCGTCATCAATCCGAGCAAGAATCCCTTGTTAGTGGTGTCGAGAAGAAGAGATCCACCCTCTGACCCGGGAAATCAACCGCAGCACGAAGACTCCGTAGTTGAAACCTCTCTTCCCCTTGCCTTTGGGTGGATTGCGAGGGCGCAATCCCCTTGTTAGTGGTGTCGTCTGTAACACCTGGGGTGTTTGCCCTAAGATAGGAAGTTGGTTGTTTTCTTTTTTGGCATTGCATCACATGCATCATCTGCACCTTGTTTGCAAACCAAATCAAACACAAAACAAAAATTCAAATCAATTTAAAATTTTCAAACCATGCACTCGTGTTTCACACTCAAATTGTTTTTCAATGAAATTGGAGTGGAAAATAAATTGTTGCTTGGTTAAATAAATTCCCCCTTTTCTTAAAACCCTAAATTGAATGTCAAATTCAAATTTAAAACATCACTAAAAACTTTTGAATTTTCAAAATCCAAAACTTTTGTTCTTGGGCATTTGAATTGTATAATTCATAAAAGTGAGTTCATGATTTTTTTTAACCATTATTTTTCCCTTCCTTCCTCTCCTTTTCTCTTCCTACAAAAAAAAGGAATAATAATAAAAAGAAAAAAAACGTTTGGGAGGCAGCCCACCTGGCTCAAAGCTAATCTAGCCCGCACCCCTTCTTCCACCTCCGTACGGTCACAGACGTGACCTCCTGTCACCGCCCCTGCCCCACTTCCAATCCACCTTTCCCCTCCATAAAGCAGCCCCCTACCCTTCAAACCCTAACCCTAGCTCTCCCCCTCCTCTCCATCTCGCGCCGCCACCTTCTCCTCTCCTCCCTCCTTTCTGAAATTCTTTGCTGTTCTGAACCGAGAGGAAGACTCCTCCATGGCCGGACCTTGGAGCTCCATTAGCCTTCGTCGTGGTCACCATCGACCTCCCCTCGGCGCGGGAATGGAACCGCCTTGGGTTCCTCCATCTCGGTGCGGAAGATCGGGAGCCGGATCTTCCCGAGACGTCGCCGTCGATCTCGTCTTCCTCCTCTGTCCGCGGGTACGTGAGCTGTCTGCGCACGTACACTGTCATCCTCGACAGCATGTTGTCGTCGTCTCAGCGTTCGTTCGACGACACCGAGCCAAACCGCGGTGAGCATCCCTCGGGCCCCCTCCTCCCTGCCTTCCCCCTCGTGCTCTGAGTGCCGCCATCGAGCGCTGCCCGCTTGCAGATCGTCGCCGGCTGTGTTCTGTCGCTGCACTGGACGGCCTCGCTTCAGATTTGTCAGAAAACCCCGCGCAGCATCTCTTCATATAGGCCAAGCCCCCTTGTAAATCACAAACGCAGCGACTAGCCCACTGGTAGCATCCCTTGCACGCGCCCAGCAGCCCTGAGTTCGATTCCCCCCAGGCGCAGCCACCCCCCTTTTTTTCTCAGTCTTTTCTTTTTCTCTCGAATTTCAGAAAAGCAGATCTGAAACCTTACTTGTAAAATCCATATAAAATTGAATATTGCTCCAAATCCAGTGATTCAAGTTTCTGTGGATTCAGAATTTCATGCTCTTCCTGTTCATGTCAAGTTTGCAATATGTTTCTGTAATAATGTTTGCACTAAATAATTAATTACTAAAAATGCAATAAAAATTGGAAACTTTGGAATTTCATAACTTTAGTTCTGTTCATCCAATTTAAGCAAGCTTGGGCTCTAAAAATTTGTCTTAACAAACTCTACACGTTGGTATTTTATTTGGTCACAATGGAAGTAAATTTGAACATGTTTCCCTCTGTTTACTAAAAAGGGCAGAATAAGACTACTTATGAAAAATTGCATAATAAATTCAATAATAACCCAAAAATTATGTTTAATATCTCAAAATGTTAAGTGAAACATGTGCTACATGTTTTCAACCTTTTCAATGCAATTTGTTTACTGTTTTTCCTAATTAAAAGTGGTGCAATAATTCAATGCTTTAATTAAACCTTTTAAATTGCAAAATTCATAACTTGGGCAATTCAAATCCATTTCCAACATGTAAAATATGTTTTCCATCCCATTTTTCATGAACTTTGCAAATATCAACTTTGTTTTCTATTTTGAATAATTTAAATTGCTGAAAACAACTGTTTCTTAATTAATGCATTTAAAATTGTCAATTTAATAACTTGCTCATCTAAAATCCAAATTCAATAAATGAAATATGTTTTCCATCTAAAATTTTGTGTTCTTTCCAAATATAAATTTTGTTATCTGTTTTGAACAATTAAAATGGGTGAAAACAATAAATGCTTGTGTAAATCATTTAAGAAGCCAAATTTCATAACTTAACAAATAAAATTCCAAACTTGGTAAACAACATTTCAAATTTAAGCTATTGTTGTTTTCTTATTGTTTTCATCATCCATGCATCATTTTAATCAACTTTCACATGATGGTTATTTGTAGATCATTTAATTCAACTTTAATTCATGGGCTTTTCCATATGCAATCCAAATTGCATATGGGCCCATTTAAATATGTTTACCATGTCAACTAGTTTATCTTTGATGCATCCTTAAACTTGTCATGCATCCATATCTTGATCATGCTGGATCTTTTGCCGTAGTAGTAATTGTTGCATCCGGTGTTTGTTCGAGGTTCGTTGCTTCTTCGCAGATAGGACGTTGAGATGATGTGAGCAACGACAAGTTCTGCGGATGTACCTCTACTTGCTGGATCTCAGGCAAATATACTCACTTGCTGCCAAATGGCTGCCTTTCATCACTTGTTACCGATTCTTTCCGTTGCCATTATTCTAGCCTTATGATTCGATGCTTGTGTCTCGATCCTATTATATGTTTACCTTGCAGCCATGATATAGCCTTCCTTCCACTTCCTATTAACTGTTGTTTGTTTACCTTGTTGGCCCTCGTGTCGTAGTTGCATGCTTAGTGTTGTTTGCGCTCACGTCTTGTTGTCCGTCTTATCACCTGTTTAGTTTGATAGTTGGGTTTCAACTTAATCAACAACATGTTAATGTTTTGGGTAATAATAATTTGATGATAAGGCACCGGCAGGAGGCCCGGCGTGGTTTTGAAGCCTGCTAGTGTCGACCCTAATTAGGAAAAGGGTCTTGTCCATTGATCCATGATGAGCGCACTAACCGCATGTGGGAAGCGAGTATGGGCGCCCCCCGCTATTCTGATTCGATTCGCATCTCGTCCAAATCGCCTCATTTAGTTCGGGTTTTCCATTTGCCGCATGCATATGCAGGTGCGAACCCTTGGCGCCAGGGTGGAACTTTTGTAGTCCGCATTTAGGGAGACACGTTCTTAGAGTGCTATGAGGGTCCCCTTTTCTTCGTGGGGCTTGATTAGCCGTGCGCTCAATTCAACGGGGTTCTTTGGGCTTGATGCGAAGAAGAGTTGGGTTGTGTTGAGTGCCTCGCTTGGTGGGTTTGCTCCCCGCCTGGCGGGTCATTCTTACGTGTACGGCCAAATTGGTGCATCTCTGCAGGGTTAAATCTTCTCGAGAAGCCGTGTTGTCCGCGGTTATGGATGACTTGGTGAAAGTGCTGGCTAACAAGTACTCAGACAACTTACACTTAACGATGATAACTTGACTAGTAATATAGATTACTTCCACCATAAAAATGAATGTCACCTTAATCAACCGTGTGAGTTTCCTTGGGTTGCTTCCTTAGTAGGGGGTAACATTGGATGGGTATTGTTTGGTGAGTAGTTGTAGTTGGTTCTGATACGCTATCTTATCCCCTTCCTTTTAGCCGGATGTTGTAGCGAGTCTCTGTAGTTAGTTAGTGCAGCCCGCTGCCGCTTCTTTGCAATAATCCCTTCCTTTCCGTTGTACCCAAAGTATTTGTATCTTGTGATGATTGGTTATGCCGGTATCTTGTGAGTATGCTTTATCCACTTGCCAGTACTTAACCGTACTGACCCACGAATCCCTTTCCGTGGCTGCATATTCCACATTGCAGTCAACAGGTTTGAAGTCTGACGACGTTAGCCTGGGAATCCCTCCGGCTTGGCCTGGGCAGGGATTGGACGCCATCGGTTATCTTCAGGACTCTTAGTCCAATTTGGATCTTGTCCGTAGTCGGACACTATGTTGTTTCTTCCGCTGTTATTTGGATCTTTGTATTGTATCAGTTGTATCCTTGACTCGTTTGAGTCTTCTTGTATATATCTTTTCTGTTGTTGTTGCGGAATATTCGTGAACTGTTGTAATGTTGTCACAAGTGGCAACCTGGAATCGGTTATTATGTGGATTTTGGCGGGAATGCTGAAATCTGCATAGTGCCCGATCTCGGGGCGTCACAAACTTCCTGTTAGACAAGTGAGGTGACCTAGTGTTATTAAACAAGATACATTAATCCAAGTACAAGGTAATGATTGAGTGCAACATGGATTGGCCCCCATGATGATTACTCACATTATTCACTTTTGTTATTAGGAATGGTAAATCTGAGTGACATACCTATTAGGGAGATGACGATGTTAAGCCTGAACCATAGAATGGTAGAATACAATAATGACCCTATGTTAGTGTTGCTGAAAACGTACTATTTCCGGTGAGGATCAAGCCAACCTTGGAGGTATCAAGCAAATGGAAGATATTGCCTACCAAGAGAATTTTGTTAGAAATAGCATGGTGCCTGCTTTCAAGGATGACAACAACAAGATGGAAGATTACTGAAGACATCAAAAGACCAAGTTGGGAGGAACCCAAAGACTTTTGGTTGACCCAAAGAGTGAGCCCTCAGTGTCAAAGGTAGTTCAACATGCCTATGTTGGTCTACAGCTCTACCATGAAGAAAATTTCTACTCAAGCCAATCTCAAATCAATCTACACTCCAATCTAATGGAAGTAGACTACCCACAAAAGTTCTTTTTAAGGGTGGTAGCCCACCCAGTTGTGCTGGAACCCAGTTACCCAAACCTAATCTTTATTTTTATCCTTCCCAAATCTCGGGACGAGATTTCTTTTAAGCGTGGTAGTCTGTAACATCCCTGATTTTTTGGAAAGTGCAAAAATCACAAAAAATTGAAACTTTTTGTTTTCATGATTAAGCAAGTCACCAAAACCCAATTAAAAGGAGGAAATAAAAGAAAACAATATGTAATTGGAATAAAGAAGCCAATTTGCCTTAATTCCACAAACCCTAAAGCCTATTTCTAAAATAAAATAAAATATGTTTCCTCATGTGAATAAAATATTTCTTAGCAAACATCCTTACCAAACATGTTTTCAACTCAAATACCATTTTGAAAATGATTATGATATTTAAAAACTAGATAATTGTTATCTTTAGTAATTCTCAATGTCACCAAAAAAATTTCACCAATCATTAAATATATCATATGAGCCCAGCGCCGCCGCGCGCCATATTCCGGTCAGCCCCGCCGCCAGGTGAGCTTATCCTTGTCCCGACACCGTTGGATCTAGATCCGGTGGCCACGATTAGATCCACCCCGCGAAGAGGTATCAGCCAATCACAACGCGCCAGGTCAGCGGCGCGTTAAAATTGTATCCGTCGCTCACCGCAGCTCATAGCCGGCCCAGGCCCACCCATTATCCGTTTCCCTGTGTGGCAAATAGCAGATCTGAACCCAGCTCACCACTGGATTTATTTTCGATTAAAATTAGAATGATATTTTTGCAGAAAAGCCCCTGCATCTTAGATCTATCATATCTTTTGATTCATAAGACCAAATTTAGAAATCTTGGACTTTTTGAAAAGCCCTTGACATCTAGAAACTTTTGGAACTGGAAAAATTCAAATTTGACAAACTTAAATTTGTTCAAATTCAAATATGCTTGTTTGATGAAATTTGACATAATTCAAATTCTACAAATCCAAAAATTGTAAATAAAATATATTTGGAAACCTTAGGATGTGTACTTTCATATCCTATGTCCCAAAATAATATTTGAACAAATTAAAATTGATTTTAGAATTAAGTTGTCTATTTGAGTACTTTTGACATAGATTAATTTCTATAAATATTTTCACTATAGTTCCTTTTGCAAAATTGCTCCATTTGACAACCTTGAACCAGAAACAAACTTGCCCAACCATTTTGGACATCCTTGGACAATGACCATGTGTTTTGACCAAAAACCCAACCTAGTGATTCATCCATCTTTACCATGTCTTAGGAATTGTTTTCAACTGTTATTCCTTGATGTTATGTCTATTTGGAGCCAAGCCAAGTCCTTAGAATGTGTCAATCACATATAGTACCAAGTAGTGAAATTTAGTTTTCTATCTACTTCTCCACTCCCCTTTCATGCTTCAAGTAATCATCAAGCTAGCAAATTGGAGATCAAGACTCAAGCACAAGAAGAAAACTTCATCTCCAACTTAGTGGCAACATGGAGAGCTGCAAAGAAGATCATTGAAGAATTTGAAGTAAGGGAATTGTGCTTCACAACAACTAGAAGAAACTCAATGAAGTACAAATGTATGAAGAAATGAAGAAGAATACATTTTCCTCTCTATTTCTATCCTTCTTCTTTTTTCCTTCAAATTGACTTAGTGGTATTTGTGCCCATCCCATACCCAAACCAATTAGTGAAGTAAAACACATGAAGAATCTATCAAGACCAAGAGAAGAATCCATCCAAGGAAAAAAGGAGACTACAATAGAAGCATGGAGATGATCTTCAAGAAGACAAGCATGTGAAGACTTGGAGAAATCCATACAAGTTGAAGAATAACAAGTTATTTTTGTCCAACCATTGACCCAAATGGAAAACCCAAGACTTAGTAATATTTTCCCTTTGATGATGAAGTTAGTAGACCTACCCTAACCATAATGGAAAATACTAACATAGTCACTCAAATATTTTTGAAGGTGAATATGACCAAGTGTTTGCATGTATTACTTTAGTTGAAGAAGTAATATGTTTATTCTTAGTGAACTCTTGGAACTTCCTCGATAAGTATGGTTATAATAAAGTTAGATCACATCAAACTCAACCTAGCCCTTCCCAAGTAAACCATTGGATTTTCCTTAACAAGTATGAGACCATTAGAGAATGAATCTTTCAACTCAAACCTAGACCTTGCCCTAACCAACTAGGTTAAACTCCTTTGGCTATGTTATTGCTTTGTATGATCTCTCCACTTGCATGTTGCTTGATAGCATGTTTGTTTATTTTGTTATTGTGTTTTCAATGAGTAGATTGTACGGAGAGCAACGATCCTTTGTGAAGAGAGTGTGATATCTTCACCAACTTCAACAAGGCAAGTAACACACCATCAACTGCCCATTATTTTCTATATGCATTAGTTGATTTTGAGTAGTATGCATGATAGGAAATTTTACTAAGTTTTATTATGCTATGCTATTATACTAGTAGTGTGTAGCCATCTCTTTTACCCTTGTTATTTTGATAGCCTTAGAACTTAGTTGAAGCTATGCAATGTTACAAATTGTTTTACTAGATGTTGAGGAAAAATTCTAAGTATAACTAATAAATAAACCACCTGGGTGGAAGTGGTAAGACTGGTTTATGTTGAGTGTTGCCTCAGGGCCCTTATCTAAGGGTTATTCCACTTGAGGTTGTCACTTGCGGATGGCCACCCAGGAACAAAGAGATTACTATGTCCTTCTAAGTTTAGTAGCTTCCCGTGCAGCCTTTTGACATATGGGCTCTGTCTTGATCAACTAAGTTGTGAGAGTTCAGCCCAGGCTTGACTAGCAGATGTAGCAAAATTATAGGTGGAACGGTCTTGCCGGTGGGTTTGGACTTCTTCTTCTGAAAGATCTCGTCTCAATTCTCTCCTTTCCATGATGCACTCCGGGTGTATAGGATGTTTGGGCTAATTGAAGACAAAGGGTGAAAGTGCACAAGCTCTGCAGAGTCAACAAACTAAGATCTTAGCCGTGTCCCCGGTTATGGACAACTATGAGCAGCTGGACAAGGATTGACGGAAGAATCTCATCACCAATTTCAATAAGTAAAATTTTGACCAAGTGAACAGTATTGTGGTGCTTGGATCTTAATCCAATGTTGCCACCCCTTTGAAAAGAAAAGTTTGTTTTACAAAAGAGATAGGACAAAACTGGCTTTATGCAAACTTAGCCAAATAAGCATGTAGTATTAGTCTTGCCATTTATATCCACCATAGTGTTACTTGCCAATACATTAAATTGTATTGACTCCCTTGTGGTTGCATATTCCATATTACAGATATTTCTGAAGACGAGTGAGGATTTCGTTTAGGATCTCGATACTATCGCCAACATGTTTTGCCTGTGGCACATGAAGAAGATGGGCTCAATGTTGTACTATGTTTTCCGCTGTATTTCTTTGTTTTCTGCTAGTCTTCTAAGACTATGCAAGTTGTAACACTATTTTGTAAAGACTGGATCATGCGATGTAATAGAATTTGATGCATTTGCATGATATTTCATTTTGTACTGTGGTGCTAGCAAATGATCCAGGGACTAGCACACTAACACAGATGTTCTTACATTATTTAAATGTGGGAACGCTACATGATTCTTTTGAAATATTCCTTTTTGATGAAATTGGTACTTGCTATACTTGTGACCTTGATACTACTATGAATGAAACTTGTGAGAATGATATTTCCACTGTTATTTACGATAATATATGCTACTTTGATAAATCCTATGATAATCCCCTATTTATTCCAACTATTGATATGCATGATAATGAGGAAGTTTGTTTAGAAAGTTTATATGATAATGCTCTAGATGATGGTCCTATGTTACTTGATGTTATAATTATTTATGCTACTGAAAATAGGATTTCTATAATGTGTCCCATACCTTTTAAGAGTGACCAATTTTCTTGTTTTGATATTGCTAAAAGTGGGAAAGAAAAGCACTTCTTGGGAGATAACCCATGGTTTTATTTTTTGCTTTGTTTTTCTCGGTTTTCTTTGAGTCAAGGTGTTGTTTAATCCTATAGAAACTCCTTTGTATCTTTATTTTCTCGCATTTGTTGTGCCAAGTAAAGTCTCTAGTGAAAGTTGAGGTTAGATTTGGATTTCTGCGCAGGAAACAGATTTTTGCTACCCACCGTTAAATTTGTGAAAATTCACAGAAAGATCAAAATGACCTGGAATTTTTTGTGCTTATTCCTCAGCTAATTCCAAAACTTTTTCTAGCTTTGTGTTTTTTGATTTTAGGAACATAAGTACCCCGAACAAAATCGTCTTTACAGACTGTTCTGGTTTTGACAGATTCTGCCTTTTTTACTTGCATTCTCTCTTTTACTATGTTGAGTGGATTTCTTTGCTCCAGAAAACATCAGTGGTTGCAGCTAATTTTAAAAAAGTATTAATAATGCTTGTTTCCAAGGAGAAAATGTGAATTTTTTTATTGTGCACTAACCCTCTAATGAGAATTACATTGATTTTTCAAGGGTCAAGAGAAGAGGGTGATATAATGTGATAAAAAAGAGTAAAAATCCCAAGCGTCTAAATTTGGAGATTCCCAAGGCATCCTCTTCTTCATCAGCAACTTATCATGTCACTTCTAGTGAAACTATATTTTTATTCGGTCACATCATATGCACTTTACTTGGAGCGTATGTTTGTTTTTTGTTTTGTTTTCTTTTGTTTTCCTTGCTGAAATAAATATGTTTGGAAGCCAGAATTCTTTGTGTGAGAGAGAGACACACTCCGTTTTTCATATGAATACTCGTTTTCTTCCATGCTCGTAGTCTTAGTTTTTCTTCTAGCTGCTGCAAATCCTTTTAGCTCCTGTTTTTCATGCATCTCTTATTCAGATCTGTTAGTTCTAGTAGAGTTGTGTTAGTACTCTCTTGTTTCATTTTGCTATATTAGTTGGAGAGTTCGTGTTGAAATATATATTGTTTGGTGTTTGATAGAAATAGAAAATGCTACGTGTGGTAGATGGAATGTTGGAAAAGACTTGCATACTCTTGTAGATCATTAAAATGTTTCACTTGATTATTTGCTGTTGTTTTGAGATATTAATATGCTTAGGGGTAAACCTGCTGGTTTAGTAAGGTATAAACAATTAATGTGGTCTAAAAGCTTGAAACTGTGGTACACTCGAAAAACCAGTTGATAGTATAATGGTATATGACTTCCTCTGCTAATGACAACCGTAATGGCTTTTTGTTACGCGCTACGGTCGGGGTAGCCAACAGTGACTTGTCACTGCCACAGACCCTCTTGGAGTGATTTTCATTATGCCTTGTATGATCATTACGTTAATTGTTACATGTTTCATTGTTACTTGTTACATGTTTCATTGTTACTTTGCATACTGCTACACTGGCAGGACCATCTTCATTACGTTACTTGTTACATGTTTCATTGTTACTTTGCATACTGCTACACTGGCATGAGCATTTAGTTTTATACATCAGAGATATTTCAGTTTCAGTTATGAGTACTAAAAGTGTGATGATTCATTGTAAATAGAGTGTTGCCCCTACCAGTGAGGTTATAAAAAAAGAGAAAAAACCCAAAAAGAGAAAAAAAAAGGGGGGGGGCAAAGAGAGATAATAAAGAGAGAGGGACAACATTACTATTATTTATTCCACACTTGTGCTTAGTTAGCACCAATATTTCAGTTTGGAGAGAGTTTCATTTTATGACATGCATAACTATGTGGGGAACTTTACATTATAGAAATTGGCTTGTATATTCCAATGATGAGCCTCCTCAAAAGTTCTCTAGGTCTTCGTGAGCAAGCAAGTTGTATGCACCACCACTAGTTCCATTGGAGAGCTTTCATACACCTATAGATTTATGTGCATCTGATACGTCATTTTGCATCACTATTTTATATTGTAATTTTATGTTATTCATCGATATATTTCATGTTATGATGCATTACTCATGTTATTTCATCTTATTTTGCATGTTTCATGATTTTTGGAGAATAAACACCGGTACCAGAAATCTGATGGAAAAAGCACCGTGAAGATACCCTATTTCAGAAGATCAGAATAAGAAGGGGGGAATCGGGTAAGTCTTAGAAGTCCAAAAGAGGGAGCTAGCCACGAGGAGACCCGGAGGGGGGCCACAGGGGGCCCACACCATGCCTGGGCGCATCCCCTTGGCCGCACCTAGGGGTGGTGTGGCCACCCTGGCCCACCTCTGGTCGCCTCCTTTCGCGTACTTGACCCCCCGGGAACCCTAAGCCTCAGAGAACCATCGAGGAAATATTCCGCCACCTCCTCGGGGCTGAAAACAACAAAGAGAGAAAAGCTCTCCGGCAGGGAGAAATTTGTCGGGGAAAATCATCGCCATCATCACTCCGGGCATCATCAAGATCATCATCGTCATCATCATCATCACTAGCACCATCACCCTCACCATCCATATCCATCCCGCTGTAACAATTAGGGTTCTATATCGTTGTTCTTCACTAGATCTCTCTCCCGGCGTGGATTTCTTGTTAGTAGTTGATGCTTACGAGATTTATTGGTGTTTACACTTTATGACCAGATTGTTATTCATCATTATATCACCTCTGATCATGATCCATATGATGTCTTGTGAGTAGTTCGTTTAGTTCTTGAGGACATGGGAGAAGTCAAGATGTTAGTAGTGGAATTATGTTGAAGTAATATCTAGTGGTTCGATATTTAAGTTGTCGTGAACGTCGACTACATGATACTTCACCTTTACGGGCCTAGGAGGATGCATTCTGTATTTGGCTACTAATTGTGGGGTTGCGGGAGTGATAGAAACCTAAACCCTCGTTAGGAAACCGATGCACGAGGGAGTGTAGGATCCCAGAGTTCCAGGCTGTGGTTAGATTTATCTTAAGTACTTTCTTGTATTTGCAGATGCTTGCAAGGGGTTCAATCACAAGTATGTATTAGTCCTAGTTGGGCGGTGCATTAGCATAGGTTCACCCACACAACATCTATCAAAACAATACATATTAATCAACTATATGAAACAAAAGCGCTTTACGAAATTCCTATGTGTCCTGGGGAACGTTTGGTAATCATAAGTGGGCCAACCGGCTTGTCCTTTGCTCTCAAAAGGATTGGGCCATTCGCTGCAATTATATTTACTGTCTTTTATTTACTCGCACTTTATTTATCTGCTATATCAAAAACCACCAAAAACCTGTTTGCTAGTGTTTACAGTGAACCCTCTATCCAACCTGCTTGTCAACATCTTCTGCTCCTCGTTGGGTTTGACACTCTTATTTATCGAAAGTACTACGATGCACCCCCTATACTTGTGGGTCGTCAAGAATATTTTCTGGCGCCGTTGCGGGGAGTGAAGTGCTATTGGTAAGTGGAATTGGTAAGAGAAACTTTTACTGTGAGTGTTGTTTTCATTTCTGTCTGCTGGTTTATTTCATTAGGGAGAATCCTTTTGGTTCTCTGTTTAGGGGTACTACTACTGTTACTGTTAGGGTAGTAGGATTACTGGACGTGTTATGGATAACTTCTATTATGGAGATGGAACTATCCATCCCGGTGATCACTTTCTCTCTATACATGAATTATGCTAGTTATTCAGGTGTGCAGGTATTACCATGGATCAAGTTAAAGGGAATTATTCTCTTTATCATTGAAAGGCAAAGCTGCTGAATGGTTTAAAATGCTGAAGAATGGTGAATCTATTGGATGGGAGGAAATTGTACCTCTCTTTTATTCTAAATTATATCCTCTCAGTGAGATTCATAAAGACCGGAATCAAATATATAATTTTTGGCCTCATGATGGAGAGAGTACTGCCCAAGCTTGGGGGAGAATGAAGTTATTAATGCTTAAATGTCCCGTTCATGAGCTCTCGAGTAATATTGTTATCAATAATTTTTATGCAAGGCTTTCTCTTCATGATAAGGATTTATTGGATGCTTCTTGTTCTGGATCATTCACACATATGAAGGAAGAAGCTAAACAGGATCTTCTTGACCGTATTCAAGAAAACACTGAAGGATGGGAGAATGAAAAAGGTAGAAAGTCAGGTATAAATTATGATTATGAATGCATTAAAGCTTTTAAGGGAACTGATGATCTCTATAATGTTAGTGTTGTTTGTGGTCTTGATTCTCAAATCATTGCAAATTTTCTTAAACCCTTTGCCTCCTATCTTGATATTTTCCTAAAAAGGAGTTGAGCAAGTACCATGCACCTTATAAATATATTGTTCCTGCTAGAAATATAGAAGCGCATGTTGTTAATCCTGCTGTGCCTGAACCTTATATTGAGAAAATGCCTTTCCATGCTAAGGTAAAAGAGCACTCTATTGTAGCTAGTGAGGTTAACAAGAGTATAAAAACATCTATTGAACCTGATGAACAAATAACTATTGAGCCTACAATAGCAATAGTAAAAGACCTTGTCTGTGGAATTGTAGAGGATGAACATATTGTCTTTTGTGAGGATGCTTCTAATATTGTTTCACATCCAAATAGACCTAAGAAAACTAGTGTTACTATGATTTCTGTTAAGATGGGTGATCATTGCTATTATGGTTTGTGTGATATTGGTGCAAGTTCTAGTGCTATTCCTTATGAGATTTATAAAGAAATCATGCACAAAATTGGTTCTTGTGAGCTTGAAGATATTGATGTCGTTATTCAGCTTGCTAATAGGGAAATTATTTTTCCGATTGGTAATGTTAGAGATGTGGAAGTTTTATGTGGAAAAACTAAATATCCTACGGATTTTCTAGTGCTGGGTAAAGATGCTAGTAAAACTTGTCCTATTATCTTTGGTAGACCTTTATTGAACACCTGTGGTGCTGTTATAGATTGTAAGAAGGAGAAAATATTGACTAAATTTGATGGAAAATATTATGAGTTTAATTTTTCCAAATTTGCTAGAGCTCTTTATGAATCAGAATTGCCTAATGAAAATTTTAGAGTTGAACAGCTTGCTTCTATTGCTCTTGCTCCTAACAATGATTTGCAGCAATATATGGAGGACCATGAAAGTGAGGTCTTTATGGAAGAGAGAAATGAGATTGACGATATTCTTCTTCGTCAACCGGTGATATTGAAACATAACTTACCTGTGGAAGACTTGGGTACCACATTACCACCCAAGGAGGATCCTGTTTTTGATTTAAAACCTTTACCTAATGATCTTAAATATGCTTATATTGATGATAAGAAAACATATCCTGTTATTATTAGTTCTGAACTTTCAAGTGAAGAAGAGGAAATATTATTGGGAATATTGAAGAAACATCGTGGAGCTATTTGATATACTCTTGATGATTTGAAGGGGATTTCTCCCACTATATGTCAGCATGTTATTAATATTGAACCTGATGCAAAGCCAGTAGTTGAATATCAACGCCGTTTAATTCCTAAGATGAAGGAAGTGGTAAGAAATGAGGTATTAAAACTCCTTGATGCTGGTATTATTTTTCCTGTTGCTGATAGTAGATGGGTAAGCCCTGTGCATTGTGTCCCAAAGAAGGGAGGAATGACTGTTGTGCCTAATGAAAATAATGAGCTTATTCCTCAAAGAGTAGTAGTTGGTTATAGAATGTGCATTGATTTTAGGAAAATTAACAAGGTTACTAAGAAATATCATTATCCTTTGCCTTTTATTGATAAAATGTTAGAGAGGTTGTGTAAGAAAACTCATTTTTGCTTTCTTTATGGATATTCTGGGTTTTCTCAAATTGATGTGAGGGAAAAATTATCAAGAGAAAACAACCTTTACTTGTCCTTATAGTACTTATGCTTATATACGTATGCCTTTTAGTTTGTGTAATGCTCCTGCTACGTTTCAAAGATGTGTGTCTGCTAGTTTTCATGTTTTTTGTGAAGAAATTGTGGAAGTATTCATGGACGATTTCTCCGTTTATGGAACTTCTTTTGATAACTTCTTGCACAACCTTGATAAAGTTTTGCAGAGATGTGAGGAAACTAATCTTGTTCTTAATTGGGAGAAATGCCACTTTATGGTGAATGGAGGAATTGTTCTTGGGCATAAAATTTCTGAAAGAGGTATTGAAGTTGACAGAGCTAAAGTGGAAGCGGTAGAGAAAATGCCCTATCCCAGGGATGTTAAAGGTATCCGTAGTGTTCTTGGTCATGCTGGTTTTTATAGGAGGTTTATTAAATATTTATCTAAAATATCAAAGTCTCTTACTAATCTTCTTCAAAAAGAAGTACCTTTTGTTTTTTATGATGATTGTAAGGAAGTTTTTGAAACTTTGAAGAAGGCTTTAACTACTGCTCCTATTGTTCAACCACCTGCCTGGAATTTACCTTTTGAAATTATGTGTGATGCTAGTGATTTTGCTGTAGGTGTTGTTCTTGGACAACGAGTAGATAAGAAATTGAATGTTATCCATTATGCTCGTCAGACTCTTGATGCTGCTCAAAAGAATTATTCTACTACTAAAAAGGAGTTCTTAGCTGTAGTTTTTCTTGTGATAAGTTTAGACCTTATATTGTTGATTCAAAAGTCACAATTCATACTGATCATGCTGCTATTAGATACCTTATGGAAAAGAAAGATGGTAAGCCTAGGCTTATTAGATGGGTGCTGCTTTTACAAGAGTCTGGTTTGCATATTGTGATAGGAAGGGTGCTGAAAATCCTGTTGCTGATAACTTGTCTAGATTGGAAAACATTGCTTATGACCCTATTCCTGTTAATGATAGTTTTCCAAATGAACAGTTGGTTGCAATAAAGGTAAACCTCCAAGATAGTCCTTGGTATGCTGACTATGCTAACTTTATTGTTTCCACGTATTTGCCTCCAACATTTACAACTCAACAAAGAAGAAAATTCTTTTATTATTTGAGGCTTTATTTTTGGGATGACCCACACTAATATAAAGAAGGGGTAGATGGTATTATGCGAAGATGGGTTCCAGATTATGAACAACGAGAGATATTGAGAAAGTGCCATGATAGTGCTTATGGAGGACATCACGCTGGAGATAGAACCGCACAAAAGGTTCTACAATCAGGTTTATATTGGCCTAATCTCTTTAAAGCTGCACGTAAATTTGTTTTATCCTGTGATGAATGCCAAAGAGTTGGTAATATTTCTAGACGTAATGACATGCCTATGAGTTATTCTCTTATTATTGAACCTTTTGATTGTTGGGGATTTAACTTTATGGGTCCGTTTCCTCCTTCGAATGGTTACACTCACATTCTTGTTGCTGTTGATTATGTTACTAAATGGGTATAAGCTATACCCACAAAAAGTAATGATGGTGAGACCTCTTTAAAAATGCTTAAATATGTTATTTTCCCTAGGTTTGGCGTGCCTAGATATCTCATGACTGATGGAGGTTCTCACTTTATTCATGGTGGTTTTAGAAAAACCCTTGATAAGTATGATGTTAATCATAGAATTGCCTCAGCTTATCATCCATAAACTAGTGTGCAAGAAGAATTGTCAAATAGAGAAATTAAATCTATCTTGCAAAAGACTGTTAATAAATCTAGGAAGAATTGGTCTGATAAGTTGAACGATGCTTTATGGGTATGTCTCCATATAAAATGGTTTATGGAAAAGTTTGTCACTTGCCTTTAGAATTAGAACACAAATCTTATTGGGCAGTGAAGGAACTTAATAAAGATTTTAAACTTGCTGGCAAGAAAAGAATGCTTGACTTGAGTTCTCTAGATGAATGGAGATGTGAAGCTTATGAAAATGCTAGACTCTTTAAAGAGATAGTTAAACAATGGCATGGTAGGAGAATTCTTAAAAGAGAGTTTCATGTTGGTGAGGAAGTTCTATTGTATAGGTCTCATCTCAGATTTTTTGCAGGAAAATTACTATCAAGATGGGAAGGACCTTATGTTATTGAAGAAGTGTATCGTTCGGGTGCAATCAAAATTGCTTCCCTCAAATATAACACTACACAAGTGGTAAATGGGCAAAGACTCAAACATTATATTTCCGAGGATTCTTATGATGAAAATGTTGATATTATTCAAGTGATGACTCCGGAGAAGTTTATTAGAGGAAGATTTCAGAATCTACAAAGTCCATTTTCGAATAGGTAACAGTTTTGTTAAGAAAAAGTTCGTGTGTCGCTTTCCAACTTTTATTTTTATCTTTTATGGAAAATGTGAAAAATATTGAGCCGAAGAGGGGTAGGAGACGGTGCCCGAGGGCACCACACCATGCCTGGGCGCGGGCCCATACCTGGCCACGCCTGGCTATGGTGTGGGCGCCCCAGAGCCCCTCTCCGACCCATTTTCGACTTGCACCTTCCTTTCGTTACGCATATTTTTGCTATATAATCCCCCGGACCCCTCGAGGTCTGTATATCATTTTCTCGTCGTGTTTCTGTTTTGACCTATTTCTGCCAGGATCTGTTTTCAGTTTTAGAAGAACCATGGCCTCCGTCAACAACAACAAGGGGAAGGAGCCGATGGAAGATGATCTCCAAGGCCCTAAGCACAAGAACATGGACCAGGGCGTCAAGAGGGAAGAAAAGAGGATGTCATCAAGTAACGCTGGAAGTATTTATTCTTGTAACATGCAGGGACCAAGACCATCAGTTCCAGGTCTCAACCCCATCCTTCGAGTAGAGGAAGCCTTTCGAGTCGCAGATGAGTTCTGCGATCGATATCAAGCTCTAAGTACGGAGGTGGAGATACTCCAAGAAGAGAATGGCAGATTTCGCGAGATGCTGGAGCATTTCCATGCCTTGATTGAGAAGGATTCACCAACACCACCTAAGAAATAATTCATCATTGGTATTCGCATCCCCTTGGCTTGTTCCAAGCTCGGGGGAGTGTCGCAGTATCACACCTTTACCTTTCACCTTTTTACCTTTTAGTAGAGTCATATCATGAATAGAGAAGTTATCATATAGGATGGTTTGCAGTATGGAAGTATCTCTCCTTTAGTTGGTTATCGATGTATCCCTTGGTGTGGGTTGCCGTTATGGAATATTAATGAGAAGTTTCATCATTTACTTTCTACACTTTATTCTAGTTTGCAATTTTTGTTATATGGTTGATCTTGTTATTAGTATTGGTATCAATATTGGAGCATCAAGTTAATCTAGTTGGTTTTGGCAAACTTAGCATTGGTGAGTAGCAATAATTCGTTGAGACTTAAGTAGAGATGAGGGAGTTGCATGTAGATATATTATTCCATGATCTTTCTTTCTTGTTGGCTCATAATCCTAGTATTCTCAAGTAAGATTGTTTGTACCTCCAAGGAAGATTGCATGATTGGTTTTATCATATGTATATTTGTTTGTTTTCCCTCAACTATTATGCTTGCTACCCAGCCTTGCTAGCCAAAAACCTATATTGAGAGGGAATTCTTCTCGTGCATCCAAACATTGAGCCCCAAAACCATGCTATTTGTGTCCACCATACCAACCCATATGTGGTATTTAACCGCCACTCCAAGTAAATTGCTTGTGTGCTACCTTTAAACCTTCAAAATTACACTTGTTTTGTGCCCCTGTTTTAGCTCATGAGGACGCAAATAGAGAATTTTTATCTCATTTGTTGATTGGACTTTACACACCTGGACTAGTGGCTTCATCGGCTTATCCAAATGATAGAAGAGCTGGCAGGAGGGTGCCCAACCCCAAACTTAATACTACAAATTCTCTTCACTATTTCCCCCCGATTTATCAGTCAAATCATAATTGTGTAAACAAAAGAGAAAGAGGGATGACCTTCTATACTAGTTGCGTCCTTGAATTAGAGTCGCACTTATGAAGTCTAGTTGGCTTGTGACGTATTGTATTTTATGTTTACCATTCATTGACATAAACATACACCACTCTCAAAATTGTTTTCAACACCTCTATTTATTGAATGAAAAGCTCTAGCACATGAGTTAATCCATGCTTCCCTCTGTGAAGGGCCTATCTTTTACCTTTATGTTGAGTCAGTAAACCTACTCCTTTCTGTCTTAAGCAAGCATTTGAGTTGTTGTGATCCATCCATATATATGTTGATTTACTCAATCATGTCCTTTGTTCTTCCTTGTTTAGTACAAATGTTTTTATCTGATTGAATACCACTTTGAAAGTTACCAATGACTGCAAAGAGACTTTTATGATTGAGCATGACAAACTCTGCGATATATGCTCTAATATAAAGATTCTGATCGAAAGTTAAGTACAATCTATTAATTGTTCGCTAACCAAGAACGAAGTTTTCCTTCACCAATTATGATTTCCCTTTGCACCTTTATTGTGATTACCTCTACTTGTTTCAAGTTTAATTATATGAGAGGAAATTGTTGTCTAGAGAGACTTGTTTATTGATAGATGTGATGCTTCTTGTCCGTATTTTACTAATTGTGGGGTCGCCGGAGTGACAGAAACCTAAACCCCTGTTAGGAAACCGATGCATGAGGGAGTGTAGGATCCGAGAGTTTAAGGATGTGGTTATATTTATCTTAAATACTTTTTTGTATTTGCGGATTCTAGCAAGGGTTTTAGTCACAAGTATGTATTAGTCCTAGTTAGGCGGTGCATTAGCATAGGTTCACCCACACAACACCTATCAAAAGAATAAATATTAATCAACTGTATGAAACGAAAACGCTTGATGAAATTCCCATGTGTCCTCGGGAACGTTTGGTAATCATAAGTAGACCAACCGGCCTGTCCTTTGCTCTCAAAAGGATTGGGCCATTCGCTGCAATTATATTTACGGTCTTTTATTTACTCGCACTTTATTTATCTGCTATATCAAAAACCACCAAAAACTTGTTTGCTAGTGTTTACACTGAATCCTCTATGCAACCTACTTGTCAACACATTCTGCTCCTCCTTGGGTTCGACACTCTTATTTATCGAAAGTACTACGATACACCCCCTATACTTGTGGGTCATCAACATCCGTTGTGTGGCAATCACTACTCCTTCCATAGCTTTGATTATAAGACTTCCTCTTATCTAATGATTACTTTCAGCTGTGTGAGACCTTCTTCCACTGACCTTCCAAACCCCCCATAATTTTTTTAGCCATAACATCCTGGTGCCAGGAACCAATACATAAATCTTGCTTGTTTTGAGTGCACACATAGTTTGATGATTTTCCTACGTGCATATTGTTGTGACTTGACTTGATCCTAACATGAGTTGTTGTGAGAGTTTGATGATAAGGATGATTATATTGTTGTTCTTGAAGCTTAAATCATCTTTAATATAATTTGGATAGTGGATTGTCTTTTAGTAATTATTCATTGAAAAGTTTTACTTTGTTCTTCCTAATGGTTTATACATTACTCTATTTGATATCAACTATAAACCATATCCTTTATTAATTTGATATTAGTTTACATGCTTCACATTATGATGATCAAGTTTATGTTGGTAGCATGTCACCTCAGAAATTATTTGTTTTTGTCGTTTACCTACTCGAGGACGAGTAGGAATTAAGCTTGGGAATGCTTGATACGTCTCAAACGTATCTATAATTTCTGATGTTCCATGTTATTTTCATGCCTTATGCTACATGTTTCTTATACACTTTATGTCATTTTTATGGATTTTCTAGGACTAGCCTATTGGCAAGATGCCACAGAGCCAATTCCTGTTTTTTGCTGTTTTTGGTTTCATAAAAGTTGTTCTCGAAATATTCTCGGAATTGGACGAAAAAAATCCCAGAGTTGTAACATCCCAGTTTTGCTACCAAAGTGTTGTGGTGTTGAGTTCATATCATACATGCATGAAAACAAAAGTTCAACTCGTGTTTGAAATAATTTAAATTGCAAATTTAAATGGTTTTAGAAAATCTCACAAAAAGTACTTAAAAGGGGTTCCAAAATTTTGTTCTAAAAAGTATTTCAATTTCGCCAAAGCAACACATGGTTTGGTTGGAAATTTGATAAGCTTTCCAAAACTTATTTTTTGCCAATTTTTCTGTTTGCAAAAAGACCCCCAAAACATCTGTTTAAGTCCTGTTTCCAAAACTGCAGGGCCTTCTTTGTAGTTTCCAAGTTTTCCAGGGGGTTATGGAGGAAACCTCCTTTGTCTTCTTCGTTGGGACAGAAGAAGGAGCTGCGTGGCAGCTCGACTGCGCCGTTGCCACCTCCTACTCGACCATCTGCTTGCGTGGCCGAGGCGATCAGGAAGAAACCGTGCCCCTCCTCCCTCTCCTTATCCTCTCCCCTGTTGCTCCCTCTCTCTATTCTTCCCTGACGGAACCCAAACCCTAGTCGAACGCCGCCGCTCACCGTTGCCGTCTCCGGCCGTTCCTGACCCCGCTGAGGATGTCGTTCTGCTCGCCATGGACCTCCCTTCCCCCTTGAGCTCGTGCAGCCACGGAGAAGGCCGAGGGGGAGTCAATTTCGACGCTGTTTCCGCCACGGCCGCCGCGGATTTTCTGGACGCCGGCGACCACTCCGGCTTTCCCTCGCGCCGCCGTCCACCTCACCGTGACCGTGGTAACTCCCCGAGCACCTGGGTGCTCTCCCCTTCCTCCCTCCTTCTCTGGTTCGTCATTGCGTCGAGCACCGCCCTCCGCCGCCGCGCCACCGCTTGCCGGCGCGTCTCCGGCGACGATTTCCGGGCGGCGCCGCCACCCCAAGGTTCCCCGCGACCCCCTCCAGCGCGTGGTGTGGTTTGATTCGAGAACCGCTCGCGAAATCGATCGATTTCATCGTGGCTGTGAAGGATTTGGTCACGGGTGATGTCATCCTGACATCATGCTTACGTCAGCAGCAGTTTTCTGTTTATTTTTCTTTTAACTGAAATGGAATTGACACGTGGATCCCACTGTACTTTAAATTACAGAAAATTAATTAAATTTACAAAATCAATAACTACTGTTTTGTTAATCAGAAAAATAAAAGTAAGGTATAGAAATGTTCAGAAGAATATTCTCTACATGAATATGCCATTTTCACACATGTTTGAGAAAGTGGAAAAATGGCCATTATTTTAATATTGTTTAATCCTTTTAAAAATAGAAAATTAAGATTTTATTCACTAAAATTAGAAAATTAAAAGTTATATACCAAATTGCTCAAAATGACAAATGCAATCTAGTTATGATGTTTTTAAACCCATTTGAGCAACTAAAATTGGACTCACTTTCAGAATCGCCCGAAACCCCCTCCGGGGCCTATTCCGGACTAGTTTCAGTAAAAATGCTTAATTGCCATATTAACCCTAGCAACCCAAAGAACATGTTTAGGGCTTCTTTCAGTGCATTAACTTGCTCATGCATACATATTGCGCATTGCATCGATGCCATGTTTGATTGTTGTTTCTCTTCCGGTGTTTTGCTTCTGATCGGTAGAACGCGACCCCGAAGAGAAGATCGACAACGCCATGACGAATACTTGATCCTAACCAACAAGTCAAGCACTTTTTCCCGAAGACTTTCTCTGGTTTTCTTGAAGCAAGGCAAGCATAACCTCTTATCTGCCCATATATGTTTTCGAAAGACTTTTCGTTCTCGTACAAATGCATTCGGTTCCAATGTATCTTGAGTCAATAGATAGAGTTATCCTATTTATTTGCATAACCCAGATATCATGATTCAATGCTCCTAGCAGACATAGGGTTTGTTTGTGTGTATCGCCAGAGCCTTAAATATGCCATGCTTAGTCATACATGCCTGTTATCTCTGCTCCATCCGGTTGATGAATCAGAGCCGCAAATGAATCTAGTATGGTAGTATGTTGTGGAAAGTTAAGAGAATTTGATTAACATGAGCTAAAGGTGTGGATGACGAGACCACAGAGGGTCTGTGGTGGTTGTCTCGTTCATGCCCCTAGGAGCGAGTTCTCGTCTTCGAGCCAAGACTGAGCGTGCATCCACACGAGGGATTGGATTCCCCTCGGTCTCAACTTGCCTAGTTTGTTCCATGAGTTGACTAGTTCGGGCTTTCCATTTCGATTTGCGGGGATATCAAAACGTTTTCAAAACTAGGACGTGGCGGTGCAACAGCCTGTGGCGAGACAGTAGTTGAAGCACCGCTCACAACGATAGAGACCCGACAGGAGATGGCCACTCCCTATTGGCGGACCATCTCTACTCGGAGCGACTCATGGAATAGGCGAAGCAAGGGAAAGGTCGTGGTCAACCTCCATCTGCCGGCACTTCCCGGAATAGTGCCAATGTACTGGCATTAAGAGTTGGTTGGTACGTGTGGTTAAAGTTGTACACCCCTGCAGGGTTAAATCTTTTCGAAAAGCCGTGTCCGCGGTTAAGGACGACTTGGTGACGGATTCTGTGATCATAGATAACTTAAACGGAATGATTAAAACTTGCTGATAACGAATGAAGGATGCCTCCTCGGAGATGCCGAGAGGGGTTACCTTGTAGCATGAGTTACCGGAACAACTGGAGGAGGTGATCTTTGAAGCACGAGGTGCTGATATGAGTTGGTGGATTAAAAAGATGATGATATCAGTAGTTGAGTAGCTTTCTCGTCTGTTTTCAAAATACTCCATGAGACGTACTATTCCTCCCTCAACTTGGAAAACAAAGATGGCTTCACGCAAAATAACCTTCATAACTCTTTTTAAAAGAAGCAGATATATAATAGGTTAACTAAGTCTTGTTGAGTACCTCCCGTACTCATGTTTGCTTCAACTTGGTTCAGGTGGAGTTCCTCAGTTCGGTGGTGCTTCAACGTGGACATCGACGAGTAGTTTGGGGTTCCCAGGTAGCAGCCTGGAATCTATGGGCTGGGACGTCGCCTTATGTTGCGGCCTCTTAGGCCTTTTTGGTTCTTGTTGATTAGCAACATAATTTGCTTTCCGTTGTCTGATGTAATGTTGGGTCATGTGACCTCTGTTTGTAAGCTATACTCTAGTATTACCTGCTTAATAAAGCTTCATGTTTAGGGTACTGCTTTGATCGGTTGTTCGTTTCGAGCTCATTGTTATACAGTTTTGGCTATGCCTGCATAGTTGTCGCAGTCGAGGGGTTGTGGAGCCGATGATCCATGTCCGAGCCCGCCTGTCGATGTGATCGGCCTGGGGCGAGGTAACCCCAGTAACCCTCGATTGTTGTTGCACTTTCTGGACACATAGCAGCTCTGTATAACTTTGGTCCCGTTCCTTCAGTTTCATCCGACTCGTGGACGCTTGGGTATGCATAATTGGTTATGACTAGCATGGATACAAGGAGTAGTAGGCCGGGGATCCGGACTACGTGCCGATGAATCCGGTCTGCCTGCCGTTGTTTGTTGCGGCCGGGGCTGGTAACCCTGAAGCCCTTGTGAGTCCATAGCTAGGAGCACATAACAGTGTGTATATCTCTGGGTCCGGGGTCTGACAGAAGTGGTATCAGAGCAGGACTGCCTGTAGGAAAACCTTACTGCTTGGTCGACGTCGAGTCTAGAGTTTGTGAAAACTATCTTGAAACTTCAAATGGATTGTGAAAACCTTCTTAGGATTCTTTTTACTCCGTATCTGGTATCGCTCTAACTCTGGGTCTTCTTACCTGTTTTGGATTTGAAAAGGTTCCAGTTATTCAAAAACTTAGGTGCCTTCGTTGGCAAGGACGTTGTTATCCAAGTTGACCTAGTTATGAGTTTCTAGAGTCGTGTGTGTTCCATACTCCGTTATCTCTTAAACTGGGAGATTCCTTCCCATCCTAATCTCTCAGAGTTGTCCGGATTCCACATTTCTACATGTTTCAAAGTTCTAAATCCTGAACCTCGAGATTTCGTTTTCATCTCGAATTTATCTTTCATCCTCTGCTCAAGTTCTTTCGGAGCTATTGTTGTTTTTGGAAAGATACTTCGTAATTGCTATTCGTAGTGTTCTTCGTGGCACTAAGGTAGTATTTACTCCTTTCTCAATGTTTTTAACCTTCGACTTGAACCGAAGGTCCCGGAATGTGCTGAGTTGTGGTGAGTTGAGTCATGTGGTTTCATAACCATGTGATGCTCATCCCATCAGTACAGGATGCTGACCTTTAACCCAAGTTCTGTTTCTTTGGATCCTGAGGAATCTGTTCCACCTCAGGGTGGCTAGGAAACTTCAACTTCCTTACCATAGGTTTTTTTTTTCGTGGAGTCAAAAGGATCACAACAAGAGTGATGATCATGGCCTCCACATCTTCCTTCTTGATTCAGCTATACCAATCTACCTAGCATGGGTTCTACAACTGAGTATTACCCGGTGCAATCAGCGTGATCTTAGGAATTCTCCGGAGCATGTTCATGTCTTCCAGTTTCTCTTGAATCTCCATCCGTTGTTCTGGACATCAAGTTGCATATGCGTGTTGGATTCTTACAATGCCTTTGCTCTTGTTTTCCGTTGGAACATTTCACCTTGGAATGTAAGGAGAAACAAACTCCAGTACCTCGTTCATCTCTAGGACCAGGTCAAAGTTTTGTAATTCGCAGAATAAAGAAGTTTCACTAGCTTCTAATTCTGTTCTACCCTCGAGTATCACACTCTTTTATATCAAGAGGTCGTGTTGATTTTCATGTCCTTCTTGATGAAGTGATGCTCTTACACGTCTCCACTTCCCCTTCTCCAATCTTGTGTTCTCGAGAATGCTAGTTGTGCATTGATGTGTACCAGGTATTCTTACCAATTCTTACTGATTCGAAAAATCTAAGAAACATCTGTATCCTTCTTAGCACTATTGGTCACCCGGTTCCTATCTAAAGTCGACTGAGTCACCAAATCCGTTCAATCCGGTGCACACTTTTAGTCAGAGAGATAGGTTCGTACCAAAGCCCTCAGGACCATATCAGTTACTTTGAAAAGCAAACCCCCTTCCGAACTCCAAGACATACCGGTGGGTTGTGATATTCTGGATGCCTTTCTAGAAGTATCACCAGGTTTTACCTGACCGTGATGTCTACACAAGGGGTATTTGAACTACCCCTTTCTCCAAGAAACCTTGCCGGATATCCTGGACTAGTTAGTTGAGCTTAAACAATAACTTGGAGAGTTGAAAGGCAAAACCTCCGCCAACTTGTTCCTTTGATAAGGGATATCTAGTTTTCCTCGTGTTGAAGCAGGATAGTATCTCCTTTGCGGAAACGCTGTCATTCCACCCTTGGTTTGATTTGGGCTATCGTCAAATCAAGTTCAGCTCCAAGGACTGTCTTGATGGTGTTTCACTCATGGTGTTCTGCCCGAGTACACCTTCATGTCCTTTAACCTAACCAATATTTTGCCTTGTTCATGTATCATATGAGACCCTCTTCTTGGAGTGTTTTGATAAGTATGTTGTCGAGCCCATCGATGACATTCCTATCTCCCCAAGTTGCAAGAGGTTCATGTTGAACAGTTGGCATTAACGTTGGAAACTCTTGGAGAACCATCTTTGTGTCATCACGAAGTTTGTGTTCTCGATGTTTGAAGTGACTTACTTTGGTTCATGTGCTTACGGTGAAAGTTGTCGCCATGGATCCAAGTAAAGTTTTCTTGTTCCCTCGGGAATAATCCCAAGTCGGTCATGCATGTGTGGACTATTCTTAAGATGGTTGGTTGTTACCTCCGTCTACTGTAAGAAGTTGCATCCACACCCAGCCACTGACTGATTGTTCGTGAAAAAGAAGAAGTTTAAGAACTTCGTTATCTCTGTAACCTCCTTCCAACAAGGACTCCGATGTTTTCTTTTGCAAGTAGTCATGTAGGTGCAACCGTCTTTTGCAAGTTGCTAATACATGAGTTCTGCAATCCTGCTCTTCTTCTTGAGCTTGGCATCATAGTCCATATCTTGAGAATCCAGCATATGTATCTCGTTGGTAACCGGTGCAATCCCGCTGATCAAACATACTGAGTCTGAGTTATCAACTCACTAACCAGAGCTGAATCTCAAGCAGCAACGATGGTTGGTGTTTTCTCAAGGATATTGAATTAGGTTCATTTTGAAAATCCGGCATGGTTGATGTTGTGGTTGGCACAACTAGCCGGAAGGCCTAACTTTGTAATCCTTTAAATCCGTAAGAACAACCACTCTCCGTGAGAATTCTTGTGTGGTTCATTCTAACAAGTTTTTTCTCCCCGTCCTTCCAAACCGGAGATCTACATTCACTTGATTACCTGTAGAAGGCTTGCATAAGCTTGATATTGGTATCAAGAACCTCCAGGAGAACCTGGAAGTTGATTCTTCCAATGTCTCCTTGTCAATCCTCCAAACCTTTCTTTCAATGGAAACAAGTTCCCAAGGAGAATCATCTCGTGGTGTTTTGTAACCGCCCTTGATCAGTTCCCTATTTCAACTTGTTTGTACCTGAAATTCTGTTTTTCTCACACATTGTGTGAATTTGTCAGTCACCTCAGCCATGGGATCTTAACCATGTGGTAGATGTATTGTTACGTTCAAACCACAATAGGAAAGAGATTCCCTATTTCTACCGGTGTTCCAACCCTCGTTGGTTACCCATCCTTATGGTGTGAACAAGAATTCCTCCTTTGTTACGGTGTTTCCACATCTTTCGGTTATTCATCTTCTGTTGTGAAGTAACATTCCGAATCTTTGACAAAGTTTTGACGGAATGAAAGTTCCTTTCCTGTGTCCACCTCGAAGAGTGAACATGATCTTGTATCAAATTTCTCTCCGACACACGATTATAGTGTTTTCTTGTGTTTTCCCTCGTCTACGGATATTACGTTGTGGTATCCAAGACCATCTTATTCAATTCTGGTTTTCTGTTTGAAGAAACCTCGACGTCACAAGTTATCCATCCTTTCTTTTACAAAAGGATTTAAAGTCTTGTGCAAAGCTCATATTCTAAATCCTTTCAAGAACCATCGTCCACAAACTTGAAACCATCTTCTACTCACTCCGTTACCTTGATGTGTTTCATGCATAAAAACTCAGCAGTTCTTTGCGAACATTCTTGTTATGAGTTGTCCATGAGATACTCGATCTTCGTGAAGATCATTTCCTAAGAGTTTCCCTCTTACCTAAGGTGTGTCCGTGCAACACTTCAAGATGCTACTGATCAACCTCTTCGAGAAGAGAACCATAAGGTTCGAGAAGATCGTTCAAAACCGGTGTTCCTTCTTTCTTCTCCTTCGGGAATCTCGGGACGAGATTCTTGTAAGGGGGGTAGATTTGTAACATCCCAGTTTTGCTACCAAAGTGTTGTGGTGTTGAGTTCATATCATACATGCATGAAAACAAAAGTTTAACTCGTGTTTGAAATAATTTAAATTGCGAATTTAAATGGTTTCAGAAAATCTCACAAAAAGTACTTAAAAGGGGTTCCAAAATTTTGTTCTAAAAAGTATTTCAATTTCGCCAAAGCAACACATGGTTTGGTTGGAAATTTGATAAGCTTTCCAAAACTTATTTTTTGCCAATTTTTCTGTTTGCAAAAAGACCCCCAAAACATCTGTTTAAGTCCTGTTTCCAAAACTGCAGGGGCTTCTTTGTAGTTTCCAAGTTTTCCAGGGGGTTATGGAGGAAACCTCCTTTGTCTTCTTCGTTGGGACAGAAGAAGGAGCTGCGTGGCAGCTCGACTGCGCCGTTGCCACCTCCTACTCGACCATCTGCTTGCGTGGCTGAGGCGATCAGGAAGAAACCGTGCCCCTCCTCCCTCTCCTTATCCTCTCCCCTGTTGCTCCCTCTCTCTGTTCTTCCCTGACGGAACCCAAACCCTAGTCGAACGCCGCCGCTCACCGTTGCCGTCTCCGGCCGTTCCTGACCCCGCTGAGGATGTCGTTCTGCTCGCCATGGACCTCCCTTCCCCCTTGAGCTCGTGCAGCCACGGAGAAGGCCGAGGGGGAGTCAATTTCGACGCCGTTTCCGCCACGGCCGCCGCGGATTTTCTGGACGCCGGCGACCACTCCGGCTTTCCCTCGCGCCGCCGTCCACCTCACCGTGACCGTGGTAACTCCCCGAGCACCTGGGTGCTCTCCCCTTCCTCCCTCCTTCTCTGGTTCGTCATTGCGTCGAGCACCGACCTCCGCCGCCGCGCCACCGCTTGCCGGCGCGTCTCCGGCGACGATTTCCGGGCGGCGCCGCCACCCCAAGGTTCCCCGCGACCCCCTCCAGCGCGTGGTGTGGTTTGATTCGAGAACCGCTCGCGAAATCGATCGATTTCATCGTGGCTGTGAAGGATTTGGTCACGGGTGATGTCATCCTGACATCATGCTTACGTCAGCAGCAGTTTTCTTTTTATTTTTCTTTTAACTGAAATGGAATTGACACGTGGATCCCACTGTACTTTAAATTACAGAAAATTAATTAAATTTACAAAATCAATAACTACTGTTTTGTTAATCAGAAAAATAAAAGTAAGGTATAGAAATGTTCAGAAGAATATTCTCTACATGAATATGCCATTTTCACACATGTTTGAGAAAGTGAAAAAATGGCCATTATTTTAATATTGTTTAATCCTTTTAAAAATAGAAAATTAAGATTTTATTCACTAAAATTAGAAAATTAAAAGTTATATACCAAATTGCTCAAAATGACAAATGCAATCTAGTTATGATGTTTTTAAACCCATTTGAGCAACTAAAATTGGACTCACTTTCAGAATCGCCCGAAACCCCCTCCGGGGCCTATTCCGGACTAGTTTCAGTAAAAATGCTTAATTGCCATATTAACCCTAGCAACCCAAAGAACATGTTTAGGGCTTCTTTCAGTGCATTAACTTGCTCATGCATACATATTGCGCATTGCATCGATGCCATGTTTGATTGTTGTTTCTCTTCCGGTGTTTTGCTTCTGATCGGTAGAACGCGACCCCGAAGAGAAGATCGACAACGCCATGAAGAATACTTGATCCTAACCGACAAGTCAAGCACTTTTTCCCGAAGACTTTCTCTGGTTTTCTTGAAGCAAGGCAAGCATAACCTCTTATCTGCCCATATATGTTTTCGAAAGACTTTTCGTTCTCGTACAAATGCATTCGGTTCCAATATATCTTGAGTCAATAGATAGAGTTATCCTATTTATTTGCATAACCCAGATATCATGATTCAATGCTCCTAGCAGACATAGGGTTTGTTTGTGTGTATCGCCAGAGCCTTAAATATGCCATGCTTAGTCATACATGCCTGTTATCTCTGCTCCATCCGGTTGATGAATCAGAGCCGCAAATGAATCTAGTATGGTAGTATGTTGTGGAAAGTTAAGAGAATTTGATTAACATGAGCTAAAGGTGTGGATGACGAGACCACAGAGGGTCTGTGGTGGTTGTCTCGTTCATGCCCCTAGGAGCGAGTTCTCGTCTTCGAGCCAAGACTGAGCGTGCATCCACACGAGGGATTGGATTCCCCTCGGTCTCAACTTGCCTAGTTTGTTCCATGAGTTGACTAGTTCGGGCTTTCCATTTCGATTTGCGGGGATATCAAAACGTTTTCAAAACTAGGACGTGGCGGTGCAACAGCCTGTGGCGAGACAGTAGTTGAAGCACCGCTCACAACGATAGAGACCCGACAGGAGATGGCCACTCCCTATTGGCGGACCATCTCTACTCGGAGCGACTCATGGAATAGGCGAAGCAAGGGAAAGGTCGTGGTCAACCTCCATCTGCCGGCACTTCCCGGAATAGTGCCAATGTACTGGCATTAAGAGTTGGTTGGTACGTGTGGTTAAAGTTGTACACCCCTGCAGGGTTAAATCTTTTCGAAAAGCCGTGTCCGCGGTTAAGGACGACTTGGTGACGGATTCTGTGATCATAGATAACTTAAACGGAATGATTAAAACTTGCTGATAACGAATGAAGGATGCCTCCTCGGAGATGCCGAGAGGGGTTACCTTGTAGCATGAGTTACCGGAACAACTGGAGGAGGTGATCTTTGAAGCACGAGGTGCTGATATGAGTTGGTGGATTAAAAAGATGATGATATCAGTAGTTGAGTAGCTTTCTCGTCTGTTTTCAAAATACTCCATGAGACGTACTATTCCTCCCTCAACTTGGAAAACAAAGATGGCTTCACGCAAAATAACCTTCATAACTCTTTTTAAAAGAAGCAGATATATAATAGGTTAACTAAGTCTTGTTGAGTACCTCCCGTACTCATGTTTGCTTCAACTTGGTTCAGGTGGAGTTCCTCAGTTCGGTGGTGCTTCAACGTGGACATCGACGAGTAGTTTGGGGTTCCCAGGTAGCAGCCTGGAATCTATGGGCTGGGACGTCGCCTTATGTTGCGGCCTCTTAGGCCTTTTTGGTTCTTGTTGATTAGCAACATAATTTGCTTTCCGTTGTCTGATGTAATGTTGGGTCATGTGACCTCTGTTTGTAAGCTATACTCTAGTATTACCTGCTTAATAAAGCTTCATGTTTAGGGTACTGCTTTGATCGGTTGTTCGTTTCGAGCTCATTGTTATACAGTTTTGGCTATGCCTGCATAGTTGTCGCAGTCGAGGGGTTGTGGAGCCGATGATCCATGTCCGAGCCCGCCTGTCGATGTGATCGGCCTGGGGCGAGGTAACCCCAGTAACCCTCGATTGTTGTTGCACTTTCTGGACACATAGCAGCTCTGTATAACTTTGGTCCCGTTCCTTCAGTTTCATCCGACTCGTGGACGCTTGGGTATGCATAATTGGTTATGACTAGCATGGATACAAGGAGTAGTAGGCCGGGGATCCGGACTACGTGCCGATGAATCCGGTCTGCCTGCCGTTGTTTGTTGCGGCCGGGGCTGGTAACCCTGAAGCCCTTGTGAGTCCATAGCTAGGAGCACATAACAGTGTGTATATCTCTGGGTCCGGGGTCTGACAAGAGTCTTAGAAAGTCGCCACGTACATGGAGTCCGAAGGAGACCCGGAGGGGGCCTCAGGGGCCCCACACCATAGGGCGGCGCACCCCCTGGCCGCGCCTAGAGGTGGTGTGGGCCCCCTGGCCATCCAACGACGTTGCCCTCTCGCCTATTTAAGCTCCTCCACGGGTTAACCCTGAATACCTTAGCCTTTTCCACCAAAAATATCTGTAGCCGCCGTCATCGTCAACCCTAGTTCGAGAGGGTTCTGGAGCTCTCCCCGGCACCCTGTCGGGAGGGGGAATCATCACCGGAGGGCTCTTCATCACCATGCCTGCCTCCGGAGTGATGCGTGAGTAGTTCATCCATGGACTACGGGTCCATAGAAGTAGGTAGATGGTTGTTCTCTCCTCTTTATGGCTCATGTTTGGATTGTGTGAGCTGCCTAACATGATCAAGATCATCTTGTTGTAATGCTACATGTCGTGTTTGCTGGGATCTGATGAATATTGAATGCTATATCTAGTGATTATCAATCTATCATCTTTTCTAATGTGTATGTTATTTATGGTCTTGCATGCTCTCCGTTACTAGTAGATGCTCTGGCCAAGTTGATGCTTGCAACTCCAAGAGGGAGTATTTATGCTCGATTGTGGGTTCATGCCTCCCTTTCACTAACGCTCGAGTGACAGAAACGTAATGGGTGGGGGATGTGTGATTGCCATTAGAGAGAAAACAACAATGCTCTGTCTAAGGATGATTTTATTGTTTACATTACACACTTTGCTTAATGCAATTTTGTCGGGGGGCTACACCCGGGTAGGGAAAAACTTGGTGTAAAATGGTGTCCAAGGAGTGGACACCAAGATACTATTCATCCGGGATACTGTTCATGCGAGATAACCCATCCGAGATATATTGTGGGGACCCCAGACTAGCAGTCTGAGACCTCCAGTATGCATACATTCACGATCCCATGATCAGTTAGTCTTGAACAACATACTCGAGTTGGCATTGCATATTACAACATCCACTACACGAATACACGTCTTACACACAACTGGTGGCATGATTCAGTTGAAAAAAATGCCACGCAGGGCAGGAAACACACCGAACAACAGAAGTCTTCAGAAACAAACTTGTGGTAAAACCCAAGTCATGCCTTGACTACCTACAAGCTACTGACTCGAAGACGTTCCTAGTTCGCATAGTCGTCAGCGGCGCCATCTTTGTCGGTTTCTCTGGAGTGATGCTCAAAGTTTGGCTAAGACAATAGCCAGAGACGAAACCAATATGAGTACATTGGATTGTACTTGCAAGTTGCCCCAAATGAAAGCTAAAGCATGCAAGTATGCATAAATATAGGTGGTAGGAAGGCTGTAATTAGGGTTCAACTAGCCGTAATGAATTGAAGACCCATCATGGTTGATCAAGTTTTAGATTTTCTTGTTGAAGAATATATTTCAAAAGATAATTAATTTATCTTGTAGAAATCGCATGTCCTCAAGGTTTTGATAAAACATTCTAAATAAAAGAAAGTTTTTCTTTGCAGAACTTCTTGGAAGATCACATCTTCAAGACCATCATTCTCCGGTACCTCAAAGGTACAATCATTTCCCTTTCTGAGTACCTCCCAGGTACAACTCCAAAGAACTTTTTAAGATTTTTGAAAACATTGACACAATGCTAGCTACATGGCCATTCAACTGTCCATATCCGAGGACACGACTATTCTGAATAGTTTTACTCTGCAGAGGTCTACACAATCCACAAGATCCAGTACATCGGTCGTGAACAACCATGGACTGTCCCAGACAGTATGTGAACATCAGATAACTGGTCCTAACTATCCACTATGGAAGTGCTAGTAAATGGATACCTCTTCAACTGGGTTTGTTCTCCACGACACCGAGTGAGTCAGCCGTATCGATCCGGTTTCCCCTGACAACACACCGCCATGACAGGAGACCCAACTGTTGCACCTAGTGGTGAACTTAATCCCGCACTCTGAATGTCCCATTACTCACTCCTGACTCACAAGCTTCTAGTTAGACTCCATTCCCATATTGAGGTAATGTGGCAGCACGTATTGGTTGTTCGACAAAGAGTAGGTTATGTGTCATTTTTGGAAAACAAACTGAAAACATTTCTCCTTCACAAACCTCCCTCGGACAAGGTCCCACCTTTCCTCGGGGTTTTTCCAAAGCTTTTGTTTTCCAAAAACATCAAGTAAAAATGTCCACTAAGGGACTTAAGTTGATTAAGAGATGATTTTAAAATGTCTAAAGTGCTTGGTAACACCAAGATTATATAGTGGATAAGCAGATTGGATACATAAAATAGATAGTGGTATAGTCCACTTTAGGAAATAGTTTTTGAAACAAACTTTTGTAAAACTTCAGAAGTAAAACATGCATGATAGATAATTATAAGTAATCAACAAGCAAGCATTTAGAGTGGATTGCCTTGGTACTGGTCTTGGTCTTGCTATTGAAATAAACAAGAGTTGCAATAAAACCTCTCAAGAAATAATACCGTCTTCGTTATCTAACGTCATAAAATAAAAAGAAAAACACCCAATCAAAACCAAACAAGGCAAGAACTTGACCAACAAAGTAAACATATAGAAAGAAATTCATCAAACAAATACACTCAAAAACAATATGACTAGGGTACACACCAACAAGCAAAACATGCATAAATAATACAAGGAAAAACACTAGAAATGATTTTATTAATCCTCAACCAAATTGAAATGAGTTTAGTGGGTGTGACACTCTCATATAATGTCCATATAAGGTTAAATAACTCTTTGGTCATTCATGAGGATGAAGGAAACAACAAGAAAACAACTCGGGAACACACACACAAGCATAGGGAAATAATAGCAGGCAATACTACAAGCCTATAGTAACACATGTTTTTTTTAAACATGGAGAAATAATATAACTAGTGCCTAAGAAACCTAACAACAGAGACATATCTATACTAAACATGGCATGGCATCACTCAATGCATGAAAACAAGCATGGAGCAAAACAACTATTAAAACTAGAGATGAAAAAACATTGTTTAGACATGCATACATGCATAATAATAATAGATCATCAAACAAGACTTATTCTACCATGCTAGATCTATAGCATATCATCCATATGACAGATAAAAAACACCTAAGTATGCTAGTAGTATCAAAATAACAACCTAAACAATAAATCAATAATAAACATACAACTAACAAATATGGCAGAAAACACATAAAATTAGCAATGCATGCCAAAATGATTTAGACCTCATTCAATTGTGAAAGCAAGTATAATATGCCACAATATCAGTAGCTATGATATGAAAAACAATACTAGATCAATCACTCAAAATATTCTACTAACATAATAAAATAACAAGAGTAATTCCTAATTTCTAGGAAAACACTATAAGAGAAGAATACTACTAACAAACTTGGTTTTTCACACATACTTTCCTAACATGCTAGTGACACACATAAAGAACATCACAATGATGGATTACCACCCCACACATGCCAGGAATTATATTTATAACAATAAGATTTAACACCACAATTAAATAAGACCTAATAATAAATGGCAGAAAAGGGCTAAACACTAGATAATTCACCAAACCTATTCATCACCAAATAAACTAAAACAAAATCACAGAAGTGCTCTCTGGTCCAAAACAAACATGCATGGCATTTAAAAAAAGCTCAAGTCAACACAAGGTCAAATTATAGAGATAGGTATCACAGAGGGCTTTCCAGAACAGTTTACTTTGCAAGATTTGGATTCATAAAACTCAAGTTATGATTTTATTAGTGAAAGTGAGTACCTCTACCATTTGTTTTAGTTATACTAAAATATAGCACAAAATAGAGATCTACAAGCTGGATGTGGTTAAGAAAAAGTATATCTACCACTGTAAGTTTTGGTTTGCAAAATTTGGTGTTTAGAATTTTCATTTTGATTAAAAGAAAACGGCTAGAAACAGATCTGCAGGAAAAGAAATAACAACCTGCAGAAAAATTAGATAACAGGCCGGATCTGAAGGGAAATGGGCCACACAGCGCCAGGGCCGTCCCAACTCGGCGCCCATGCGAGCACGCGCGTCTGAGTTCAAACCCGATAGGCGGGGTCCATCAGGGCCCGCCCGATAGTGGCTCTACGCTGGCCGAAGCGGTACGCCGCCGTCGGATGGAGATCTGATGGTCTACGAGCAACGTTCACCGGTGACCATAAAGGGGTGGCGGAAATGGTCCCTGGTGGTCTGGCGATCACCGGAAAAATGTCCGGCGATGCGGATCTGCATGAGGAGAGATTCGAAGAGCTTCCCGGGCTCAGCTCGACGGTGCAGATCTGATAAACATACGCACGCGAGCTAGGGCGGTGCGGCCATGTAGATCCAATAGAGTCCGCGGCGGTGACCCAAGTTAAGGATGGAGGCGGCTCTGCAAGGAAACAAGAGTTAGTTTCAGAGGGGCACGAGCCTCAGGGGATCTCAAGGAAGGTTGGAGAGGAAACGGCGCAGCCGTGGATGATCCAAAGAGACGACTTGAAGAGGCGGTCATCCGCGGCGAGGTCGAGCTTGATTCCGATGATTTAGAGGGTTAGGGAGGGGGATTTTGCTCCCGGGGTTCTATTAGGTACAAGTGGAGGTGGTGCGCCTGAGTGGACATTAAAGAGAAGGCTTGGGAAGGGCTGCCATCGGAGCTCGGCGGACAAGACACACGGCGGCCACAACCGCGCGCCCGTGGGCATCTAGAAACGAGATTGAGGTGTCTGGCGGGTGGAGCATGGTCAGGCGGTCCTCCAGGGAGAGAGGAGCAAGCTGGAGTTGAAATAAGGAGGGCAGAAGATGGGTGCACTAGTGCGAGGCCGCATGTGTTCGACAGGGAACCGAGGAGTAAGGGAGGTGAGAGGGGGCAAGCGAGGGCCACATGTGTGTTCCTGGAGAGCTCATGGAGCTGGTCACAAGGCCCCGAGCTCGGGCATGCATCCCAAGCGTCGAAACGCGAGGGACGTGGCAAGTGCGTCCTGGGTGACATGGCCAGCTCACGGGCAAGGAGGAAGGAGACAAAGAGAGAGGTAGGGCTCTTGCCAGTGAGTTCACAGGTGTGAGAGGAGCCTTGTGGCGCAAGGGCTTCTTGTGAGTTGGACAGAGGAGGGGGTGATCACAATCCTTTCCCACTAGTTGGTGGCTTGGAAGGAGAGGGGTAGGAGCTGGTAGACCATGTCTAGCAGGGCAAGGGAGATATTTTTCATCTCACAGAACAAGAGAGAGGTGGATAGAGTGAAAGGTTTGGCCAGGACATGCATGAACTCCACGGTGACCAGAGGGGCCAGAAAGTGTTTTTGGTTTTTTCACAAATATTTTGAATAGAACCCATGTACAATATCATTTCTATTGGATAGATAATAAAAAATGGAGTCTAGGGGTGGTGGCCTCACAAGTTTCTGAAAATATTTGTTTCACAAAATTTTGGAAATTCAAAAAGGGCTGAAACTGTTTTCTTCAAAATTTTCAAAAGAACTTGCAACTGTTTTTGTATAAATAAGTCCCACATGACCATAGGCATGTTGGATAATTTTTTCAAGAATTTAGGAAATACTTTTATTCACAAAATATTTGATAGTCCAGTTTTGGCCTTTTGGAAAATAAAATTTAATAAATAGTAAAAATCTTTTAAAACAAATATTTTTGATTTGGGATGAGAGAGTATATAATATATGTGTCAAAAGTGTTTTTTAATAAATAACTCCTTTGAAAATATTTGAGGTTCCAAGAGAAAAAGAGTGAAAACATGGGTTTATTTAATAGGCCAAAAACTCCGAGAGAAGAATAAGATAATGGCCACTAAAAAAAATAAATGGACCACATGGATATGATGTATAAGTAAGGAAGAGGACAAGGGAAGGTTGATGGGGCTCAAATATAAAGAGGAGGGATTTTTAGGAAGACTGCCAAAAGGCATCATGATAAAAGGGATATGATCCTTATTGTTGGAATTACCTCAAGAGGGCTTTGGAAGAAAATGATAAAGGGGTTCAATATACAATTGAAACACTTGGATAGGACTTATAGATATGTACCATGGTATCCATGATGGTATATTGGTCAAAGATTAAGATTTTCCAATTATGGCATGAGGCCAAAATGGGAGAGTTTCAATAGAACAAGAGATGATATTTAAATAGGATTGAATTCTTACACCCATGCCCGGTATTGTTATTTATATATTTTATTCACTTAAAACAACACACATTCATCAAAAAACAGATATAAACACTTCAAGGCAAACACAAGATAAGGCCACACAACAAGCAGATAAAAACAAGACCTAACAAGCTCACTCAAGCAAGTGAGTTCTTCAATTCCATTCCCAGCATGTTTTCTCATGTGTTAATTAGAGGTTGTGATCAAGCCACACCATGACAAGAGGATTTTGTAAAGAAGTTCAACTCAAAGTTAGTTATTTCCAAGACAATATAATTGAGGAAAAACATAGGGGTAATATAATCCCCACTTATGGTTTTTGCAAAGAAGGAAGCGGGACGGGGTTTTTGAAATACTTGCAAAAGCATATTGGTTGGAAAACAGGTAGGAGATGATTACCTCCAAAGATACTTTTCATATAGTTTTGGAAAATACCTTTTGTTTTCTAAGAAACTTGGCATATGGGTTGTTGCCAAAATCAAAACAACTTTAGAAGTTTTGGCCAAAATAAGGTGATAGAAGAAGGTGATAAATTTTTCTTATCAGGACGTGATCACAAGGGTTAAGTTTTAAGAAGGATAAGATCATTGTTTTTTCTTGTTAGGTGTTAACAAACTCAATAACAAACACAAGAAAATAGAAGTGAAACACAAGCATAAGTCAAACATTTCAAAAGTTTTTGTTGGCCCTGATTTTTGGGTTATTGAAAACAAGTGTTTCCTGGCTTCAATTTTTTTGGGCTGTTTCATATATGTGGTAGCCTGACAACAGTGTTCATCGAGATAACCTATCCGAGATAGATGTGGTATCCTGGCAACACTGTTCATCCAAGATAACCCATCCGAGAGACATGTGGTATCCTGACAACACTATTCATCTGAGATAACCCATCCGAGATATATGTGGTATCCTCGCAACACTGTTCATCCAAGATAACCCATCTGAGATACATGTGGTATCATGGCAACACTGTTCATCCGAGATACATGTGGTATCCTGGCAACACTGTTCATCCGAGATATACGTGGTATCCTAAAACCACTGTTCATCTGACATAATCCATCCGAGATACATGTGGTATCCTAGCAACACTGTTCATCCGAGATAACCCACCCGAGATACATGTGGTATCCTAGCAACACTGTTCATCCATGATAACACGTCTGAGATAACCCATCCGAGATACATGTGGTATCCTGGCAACACTGTTCATCCGAGATAACCCACCCGAGATACATGTGGTATCCTGGCAACACTGTTCATCCGTGATAACCCATCCGAGATACAAGTGGTATCCTGGCAACACTGTTCATCCGAGATAACCCATCCGAGATACATGTGGTATCTTGGAAACACTGTTCATCCGAGATAACCTATCCAAGATACCCCAACCGACATACATGTGTATCTTGGCAACACTGTCTGTCTGTCAGATCCTGGGATGCCCATGGCTCGGAGCTGGCGTTAGTGACCAAGATAAGAAGATAAGATTGATGACGAGGACTAGGACACAGGCAACATGGCTACAGTGATTAATATAAGAAGATAAGAACGATGTCGAGCATACTGACGTAGCCATCATGGCTACAGTTCCCAGATGTGATTAGAGTACACTCAATGTAGCCCTGCTGGGTCACATCCAACAGTGCGGACAAGACCCCAATAGTCAAATCATGAGCATTGTTTATACTGTACTGTGGGCTCCCCCTTTGTCTCCTGGGCTACCTATATAAGGAGCACCAGGGGAACGATTGAGCTAGGCCCCGAGGGGCTTATTCTCCCCCAGCTCATGTAGGAGATCTCCTGTAGCTCAGCTTGCTAGCCTAGTACTAGTTCTTCAGTTCATAGAATCAACCCAGGCATGCTTAGATACACAGCTCAAGGAGCACTAGTATAACTCTTGTATATATATCCATATAAAGATATACATGCAGGAGTAGGGGCTTTACTTCCACACGAGGGCCATGAACCTGGATATACTATGGTGTTAGTAGTTTCCTGAGCGCGCTTCTTAGCGTGCAATCCCTCTCTGTATACCTACAGTATCCATCGGTCCCTAACTTAAGCCATCCCATGGCATCTGGTGTAACACCACCACGATAGTTGGTGCCCACCGTGGGGCCAGCAGCGGCGCTGGCTGGGGTTTCCATCCGGACATGACCTTCTTCATCAACTTGGGGACTCGACATCACCATTACCCCTCGTGCTCTAGCTTGCCGCCGTAGGCAAAGACTGGCATAGTCTTCACCAGTGCTAGTCATGAACAGATCCGGGGTAATTGCCCTTCGATGGCTTGGTCCATGTCGGTTCTATCCATCCAGTTTGCACCAACAATGCTCCATGAGTATATATCATATTTTCCCCAAACAACACTCAGGGACCGCTACCCTCTAGCATGCTTAGTTGTTTTCCCTGGGACCGAGATGTCTTGACTCGGTGACTGGCCAGTCAGTCTGTTTTATGGTGTCTCCTAGGTAATATCTCTTGGATGTTAGAAAGTAACTCGGGGACTGCCCTGCGTTTAATTTATTTTTCCCCCGGGATCAAGCATTTCGACCCGGGGACTGCCCGTTTATTCAGGACCTTATTTTTTTCTAAATATTAAAAGTGACTCGGGGGCTAGGCCCAAACCGAGTTTATTTCTCCATGCTTAGAATTATTGTTGAAATTAGCTTTTGTCGCTTATTTGCCGTGGCTACTACCGAGTGCATGTTTAGATTATACGTTGTCATTCGCTGCAGCAACCATGTCTTTTACTACTTATTTACCGAGTTTTAGTATTTATAATATGTATGGACTAACCATGTTTGTATGCACGAATTTGTCCCCGAATGAGAATCTATCGTCGAGAATTGAATTATTATGGGGTTATTGGTCATCTCGGATTCATTTTATCTTCATTGTGGCTTCAGAACATATCTCAAATAATTGTTGATATTGACTTTCCGAATCCTAAATGTCATGTCATCCCAAGTTTTCATTTCTGTCGGCTAACCAGAATATCATGGCGTATTATTTTCAATTCATCGTTTATCTCGGTTCGCCAAGTCAATACGGCATCATATCCTAGATCATCGCTCATATCGGATTGCCAAGATATCACGACACCATACCTCTAAATTGTTTAATTACTCATGGCATCATGCAATATCCCCAGATCGTCATTTATTTCGGTTTGACAAAGTATCATGGCATCATGCAGTGTCTCCAAATTGCCGTTTATTTTGGTCTGCCAAAGGCGATATGACAACTCAGCCCATGTAGGCTATATGTCGATCCAGCTCATGCTGGCGACAAACGACTTCGGTAATGACCAAGATGGCTAAAAACCGACATACGAGTGCGGTAACACCCAAGATGGTTAAAAAACCGACATACGGGTGCAGTAACGCCCAAGATGGTTAAAAAACCGACATATCGGTGCGGTAACGCCCAAGATGGCTAAAATCGACAAATTACTTCGGTAATGCCGGAGATGGCTAAAAACCGGCATACGTCTTCGGTAATGCCCAAGATGGCTAGAAAACCGATAAATGAGTGCGGTAATGCCCAAGATGGCTAAAAAGGACGGTAATGCCCAAGATGGCTAGAAAACCGATAAATGAGTGCGGTAATGCCCAAGATGGCTAAAAACCGACAAATGACTTCGGTAATGCCCGAGATGGCTAAAAACTGGCATACGACTTCATAATGCCAACATGGCTACAAACCGACATATTAGTGCGGTAATGCCCAAGATGGCTAAAATCCGACAAATGACTTCGGTAATGCCCGAGATGGTTAAAAACCGACACATGAGTGCGGTAACGCAAAAGATGGCTAAAAATCGACAAATGACTTCGGTAATGCTTGAGATGGCTAATAACTGGTATACGACTTCGGTAATGCCCAAGATGGCTAAAAACCGACATATGAGTGCGGCAACGCCCAAGATGGCTAAAAACCAACAGATAACTTCGGTAATTCTCGAGATGGCTAAAAACCGACATACGACTTTGATAACGCCCGAGTTGGCTATAAACCAACATATGACAGTGTTCATATAGGCTAAATGCTTGGAACTCGGTAAAACCGTGACCCAACATAAATATGTCGGGATTCGGTGGAATTCTTGGAAGTGATTGCGGATTAAATCCGAGGTTGGGTAGGAAACCGAGATAAGTGGTATCTGATAACCCACAAGTATAGGGGATCGCAACAGTCTTCGACAGAAGTAAAACCCAAATTTATTGATTCGACACAAGGGGAGACAAAGAATATTTATAAGCCTTAACAACTGAGTTGTCAATTTAGCTGCACCTGAAAGTAGACTTGCTCGCAACAGTTTATCAGTGGTAACAATTTTATAGCAGCAGCAGTAGTAAAATAGCAGCATGAGTAAAATAGTAAGAACAACAGTAGCAATTGTGGGAAACAACAGGATTAACGTATTGTAGGCATAGGGATGGATGAATGGGCGTTGCATGGATAAGATAGTTCATATAATAATAAAAACATGGGCATTGCAGATAGATAATAATAAAGCATCCAAGTTCTAGGCAAACCATAGGCATGTGTTCCAATTTAGTCGTACGTGCTTGCAATGAGAAACTTGCACACCATCTTCTATCCTACCAGCCCGTTGCAGCGGGGCCTCAAGGGAAACTACTGGTAATTAAGGTGCTCCTTTTAATAAAGCACCGGAGCAAAGCATTAACACTCCATGAACACATGTGATCCTCATATCGCAGCCACCCCCTCCGGTTGTCCCAATTATTGTCACTTTGGGGCCTCGGGTTCCGGACAACAATGTGTGTAAACAACTTGTAGATATGATCAAGAAACATAATTATACTTATTAAATAATAACATGTTTAGATCTGAGATCATGGCACTCGGGCCCTAGTGACAAGAATTAAGCATAACAAGTTGCAACAATGATATAAAGCACTAACAATAGATACTAGGCACTATGCCCTAATAATCTGTCATTATTACATGAACGATCTCATCCAATCCCTGCCATCCCTCTCAGCATACAACGGGGATTACTCACACATTAATGGGGGAATCATGGATGGTTGATGGAGAAGTGGTGGTGGTGACGATGGCGATGATCTCCTCCGAATCCCTGTCCCGACAGGGCGCCAGAATAGGAACTTCTGATCCCCGAATTGAGTTTCGAGGTGGCGACGATTTTTAGGTTACGAGGCATAAGTAGTCGAAAGGGGAGCCCGAGTGGGGGGGTGCCTGGGGCCACCACACCACCAGTAGGCGCGGCCTAGGGGGGCACGCCAGGCATGGTGTGGACCCCTCCTTGCCCCCTCCGGCTCTTCTTCTGGCTCCGGGGATATTTGGGTAAAATAAGTATTTCAGGATCTTTTCCGGGCAATTTCCTGAAAGTTGGTTTTTCTGCACAAAACAAGACACCAAGGTAATTCTGCTGAAAACAACGTTAGTCCGTGTTAGTTGTATCCAAAACTCACAAGTTTAGAGGAAAACAATAGCAAAAGTGTTCGGAAAAGGAGATACCTTTTGGACGTATCAACTCCCCCAAGCGTAGCTTATTGCTTGTCCTCAAGCAATTCAGTTGACAACTCAGTGCGATAAAAGACCTTTTACGAACACATTTGTTTCGTATGATGTAAATATTCCCATTATATGTTGAATTGCCTTAGGCAATTCATAATAATAAGTATGCAAAATGAAGTCACCTAATAGTTATGCAAACCATGAAGAGATACCAACACACTAATAGTAAACAACATGAAATATATCAATATACATGATTGGAATGTTCATAATAAGATATGATATAGTGGTATCTCGCTTGCCCTTAATAATGAAGCAAAACATAAATGCCAGGGCACCTATGAGGTTCAAGTGAAGACTAGAAGTAAATATATTAAAGATACACGCATCAAAATTATACCACAATCAACCGTGTTCAGGGACAAGCACATTATACTAAGAATGACAACCATGCTCTCAAGAAGGTGCATAAAGTGAGAAGGTGAAGACTCAGCGTAAAAGTAAAAGAAAGGACCTTCTCAGAGGGAATCAGGGATTAACTCATGTGCTAGAGCTTTTATTTTATAAATAGAGCTATTGAAAACAATTTTTAAGAGAGGTGTATGCTTATGTCAACGAATGGTAAACATACAAAATAGTACGTCACAAGCCAACTAGACAATGCAATAGCAGCTCCCATTGAAGGACGCTACTGATGTAGTAGATCATCATTCTTCTCTTTTGTTTGCAAAATTATGCTTTGACTGATAAATCAGGGGCAAAAATAGTGAAGATAATTTATAGTAACCAATTTTGGGGCTGGGCACCCCGCTGCCAGCTCTTCTATCATTTGGGTAAGCGGATGAAGCCACTAGTCCATGTGTGCAAAGTCCAATCAACAAGTGAGATAAAGATTTTCTATTTACGTCCTCGTGAGCTAAAACATGGGCACAAAACAGGAATAATTTTGAAGGTTTTAAAGGTATCACATGAGAAATTTACTTGGAGTGGCGGTGAAATACCACATATAGATAGGTATGATGGACACATTTGGAAAACTTTGGTTTTTGGGAGTTGGATGCACGAGTAGAGCTCATACTCAGTACAGGTGAAGGCTAGCAACGGACTGGGAGTGACAATCAAGAGAGCAACAACTGTCATAATCGTGATTGCGACAAAACAAAATTAACGGGGGCATAAAAGTGATACAAATACTCTCAGGCAAAATAAATCATTGAGGCTTAATTGACTTTTTGTTTTCAGTCTTATGCATGCGTGAGCATGTGCCAAGTCGATTCAAACGAAACATTCAAAGGGAGATACCACAATTCATACCCTTATTTGAATAAAACAATGCAAGCAAACATGTATACGATATGCTATCTACTATTAATAAGTTGGAACTAAACCATGAGAGAGTACGAACTACTAAGCATCGATTAAATAGCATACACCTTACACGAACGAACTAAGCATGTCCACATGGATGAGTATATGTACAAAAAATGAAAAAATAGAGTTCATATCAGCCTCTCAACACAAGTTGGATTGTCATAAATCGTCGTTATTGCTTTTCACTCGTGTGGATTGAATAATATAAAATGATAACCAAGCTCCAATGGAGTCACAGAGGACCAGTGGCGGAGCTAGAAACGGAGGAAGACATGTGCTAAAAAAGCGTAGTTTGCAACTAAAATAAACCGCCGCCAAATGCATTTACATAAATTGTCTAATATAAAAATCGACATAGATAAGTTTCTCATATACCAGAGCGACTAGAGGAGAACAAAAATAGATAAGACATTTTCACGCGAGGACAATGAGAAACAGGAGGACTAGTAGCGAGCTGAGCAATCTAGAGGTAGAAAATGGAACCATGGATCTGCACGCTACGTAGGGAATTACTTTGGTTGGGACACCGCGTTAGTTGCAAAATTGGAAAATATAGTTAGGGAAATGGTATTTTATATTTTTGTAGGAGAGCGAGAGAATCCAGCTGAAATGGAACCAGAGCACGGAGCTATCACTGTCGCTAGCAGAGGAAATCAACTCTCGAACATGGCATGGGCTAGTGGTGCTCATGGCCTTAACTAATATTACCTGATCGCGCTTGTAACTAGACTGGACCGGTGCTACAACACGGGTAGCACCGGTCGCAGCTCCGCCCCTGCGGAGGACAACTGAACCTTGCAGGAAACTTTACAAACCAAAAAAGAACAACAAATATTTTTGGGTTTCGAATTAAAAACAAGAATAGAAGGAAACAAGCAAAATCTTTTTGGGTTTTTGAAAATTAAACCGAAATGAGAAAGTAAAGCAAACCAACAAAAGAACAAATAAAGAGAAACAACAGAAATATTTTTTGGTATTTTTGTGTTTTGGAAAGTAAGAACAAAACAATAAAAACAAAAAGAAGCGAAATAAACGAAAACAAGCGAAAGAAACGAAAACATGGATATACAAAGAACCGACAGAAACGTGGTATGTAGATGAGCATGATGTCGGCATACCTCCCTCCCAAGGTTAGGCTTTTGGCCTAAGTGGAGATCAATCCCAAGAGGGTCATGAAGTGGCGCCCCCATAGTGTGCCGAGGATGAGCCATCCTCCTGATATGAGGTCGAGGACTCCCCGGTGTACTGCATGGTGTAGTCCTCAGAGGGCGCGTTCTGCCCCATCTGATGCTCGGGGTCGTGTTGCTCATGGAATTCAAGCAAGCGCAACTGCTCATCCAACTCCTCCTTTGAACGCGACCATGGCGTCCTGCTAATATCAAACAAAACAGGTTGTGGCAAGAGAACTTCCCTCTCATCACCATCAGTAAATAAAACTCTATATACTAGATGTTCAGCAGTAGAGTTTGCAGTAACAAAGTGGTGAGCCTTCGTGGCAGCAAGGTTGTAACACCCGGGGTTTTCCCCAACTAGATTTTGTTTGTTTGTTTTATTTTTCGCATCATGGCATCATGCATCATCGTGCACATGCAACTTGCAAACACTATTTCAATTGCATCAACTCTTATTTTCCTAATTTTTTTGGAATTATTTTGATCCCTCCAAAACTATTTCTAGTAGCACTCCAAACATCTTTTATTTTTTTCTAGAAAATTAATAAAACTCAAACAAAAAAAAAAGTTTTTGGGCCAATAGGCAGGCTAGGCCAACCCACCCAGCGACCAGGCCAGCCAACTTTTCCTTCCTCCTACGTACGTCACGAGAATAATGTGACCCTTCCCCAAGAAGAGCAACCAAACCATCGCACCGCCACCTCATGCTCCCATCCTCCTCTCTTCCATAAATCCACAAACCCTCTCACAAACCCTAGCCTTTTCCATGCTCTTCCCTTCCATCCGTGTGACGCCCCGAGATCGGGCACTATGCAGATTTCAGCATTTCCGCCAAAATCCACATAATAACCGATTCCAGGTTGCCACTTGTGATAACATTACAACAGTTCACGAATAATCCACAACAACAACAGAGGAGTTATATACAAGACGACTCAAACGAGTCAAGGATACAACTGATACAATACAAAGATCCAAATAACAGCGGAAGAAACAACATAGCGTCCGGCTACGGACAAGATACAAATTGGACTAAGAGTCCTGAAGATAACCGATGGCGTCCAATCACTGCCCAGGCCAAGACGGAGGGATTCCCAAGCTAACGTCGTCAGACTTCAAACCTGTTGACTGCAATGTGGAATATGCAGCCACGAAAAGGATTCGTGGGTCAGTACGGTTAAGTATTGTCAAGTGGATAACCCATACTCAGAAGGTACCAGCGTAACCAATCATCACAAGATACAAATACTTTGGGGTACAACGGAAAGGAAGGGATTATTGCAAAGAAGCAGCAGCTGGCTGCACTAACTAACTACAGAGACGCGCTACAACATCCGGCTAAAAGAAAGGGATAAGATAGCGTATCAGTACCAACTACAACTACTCACCAAACAATACCCATCCAATGTTACCCCCTACTAAGGAAGCAACCCAAGGAAACTCACACGGTTGATTAAGGTGACATTCATCTTTCTGGTGGAGGTAATCTATATTACTAGTCAAGTTATCATCGTTAAATGTAAGTTGTCTGAGTACTTGTTAGCCAGCACTTTCACCAAGTCATCCATAACCGCGGACAACACGGCTTCTCGAGAAGATTAACCCTACAGGGATGCACCAATTTGGCCGTACACGTAAGAATGACCCGCCAGATGGAAAGGCCCTTCCACCAAGCGAGGCACTCAACACAACCCAACTCTTCTTCGCATCAAGCCCAAAGAACCCCGTGCAGTTGAGCGCACGGCTAATCAAGCCCCACGAAGAAAAGGGGACCCTCATAGCACTCTAAGAACGTGTCTCCCCAAATTCCGACTACAAAAGTTCCACCCTGGCGCCAAGGGTTCGCACCTGCAAATGCATGCGGCAAATGGAAAACCCGAACTAAATGAGGCGATTTGGACGAGATGCGAATCGAATCAGAATTGCGGGGGGCGCCCATACTCGCTTCCCACACGCGGTTAGTGCGCTCATCATGGATCGGAGGACAAGACCCTTTTCCTAATTAGGGTCGACACTTGCAGGCCTCAAAACCACGCCGGGCCTCCTGCCGGTGCCTTATCATCAAATTAATATTACCCAAAACATTAACATGTTGTTGATTAAGTTGAAACCCAACTATCAAACTAAACAGGTGATAAGACAGACAACAAGACTTGAGCGCAAACAACACTAAGCATGCAACTACGACACGAGGGCCAACAGGGTAAACAAACAACAGTTAATAGGAAGTGGAAGGAAGGCTATATCATGGTTGCAAGGTAAACATATGATAGGATCGAGACACAAGCATCGAATCATAAGGCTAGAATAAAGGCAACGGGAAGAATCGGTAACAAGTGACGAAAGGCAGCCATAGGTAGCAAGTGAGTATACTTGCCTGGAATCCAGCAAGTAGAGGTACATCCGAAGAACTTGTCGTTGCTCACATCATCTCAACGTCCTATTCGCAAAGAAGCAACGAACTAGAACAAACACCGGATGCAACAATTACTACTACGGCAAAAGATCCAGCATGATCAAGATATGGATGCATGACAAGTTTAAGGATGCATCAAAGATAAACTAGTTGACATGGTAAACATATTTAAATGGGCCCATATGCAATTTGGATTGCATATGGAAAAGCCCATGAATTAATGTTGAATTAAATGATCTACAAATAACCATCATGTGAAAGTTGATTAGAATGATGCATGGATTATGAAAACAATAGGAAAACAACAATAGCTTCAGTTTGATATGTTGTTTACCAAGTTTGGAATTTTATTTATTAAGTTATGAACTTTGGCATTTTAAATGATTTAAACAAACATTTGTTGTTTTCACCAATTTTAAATGTTCAAAACAGATAACAAAATTTATATTTGGAAAGAACATAAAATTTTAAATGGAATACATATTTCATTTGTTGAATTTGGATTTTAGATGAGCAAGTTATTAAATTGACAATTTTAAATGCATTAATTAAGAAATAGTTGTTTTCAGCAATTTAATTTATTCAAAACAGAAAGAAAGTTGATATTTGCAAAGTTCATGAAAAATGGGATGGAAAACATATTTTACATGTTGGAATTGGATTTGAATTGCCCAAGTTATGAATTTTGCAATTTAAAAGGTGTAATTAAAGCATTGAATTATTGCACCACTTTTAATTAGGAAAAACAGTAAACAAAATGTATTGAAAAGTTTTAAAACATGTATAAAATGTTTCAATGAACATTTTGAGCTATTAAACATTATTCTTGGATCATTATTGAATTTATTATGCATTTTTCCATAAGCATTTTTATTCTGCCCTTTTTAGTAAGCAGAAGTAAACATGTTCAAATTTAATTCAATTGTGATCAAATAAAATACCAATGTGTAGAGTTTGTTAATACAAATTTTTAGAGCCCAAGTTTGCTCAATTTGGGTGAACAGAACTCAAGTTATGATTTTCCAAAGTTTCCAATTTTTATTGCATTTTCTGTATTTAATTATTTAGTGCAAAATTTATTACAGAAACATGTTACAACTTTGTGACTAATAGAAAGAGCACAAGATTCCGAATCTATGAAAACTTGAATCACTGAAATTGGAGCATCTATGAATATATGGTGGATTTTACAAATAAAGATTCAGTTCTGTTTTGGGGCTGAGCTGCAGGAAAAATAAAACCAAAAGAGAGAAAAAAAATGCGCGGGGGGGGGGGGGGGGGGACTCGAACCCACGCCCTGCTGTGGCACTGCAAGGGTTCAGTACCACTGCGCTATGCGTTGGGTTGTGATTCAGAAGGGGAACGTGGCCTTTTGAGGTGATCCTGATCGCGGATCTGAACCTGAGAAAGTTCAGAACTGAACTGCGACGACGATGAGGACGGACAGAGAGACGTTCGCACGACGGCGAGGATTCCCCGCACGACGGCGGGATCACAGAGCAAAAGGGGACGAGGGAGGGGGGAACAGAGGATCACCTCGCTTGGTCGCCGCGGAGGCGGAGGAGGAGGACGGCTCGGGGACGGTTCGGTTGAGGAAGGGCACCACGGCCTGACGACGAACAACATGTAGGTGTCGCCGGGGAAGAAGAAGGCGATGGCGCCGGCTCCTGCTGCCTCCACGGCCGAGGTTTCTTCGGGAAAAACGGGGGTGGAACCCTCCTGGTTCCATTCCCGTCGTTGGCGTGACCCGGCATCGAGCAGAGCAGCAGCGCCATGGCCACCAAAACACGGCCACGGGCTGTTTTTTTTTCAAGTTCAGAAAAATTGCAGAGAGGAAGAATTGGGGGGGAGGAAGAGAAAGAGAAGAAGATGGCGGCGGGGAAGGATAAAGGAGGAGAGGGGCTAGGGTTTGGAGGGGAAAGGAGGTGGCTTGGTAGAAAAAGGAGGGGGGAGAGGAGGGTGCGGCGGTGGTGCGTGCTTTTCCTCTATGCTGGCGTCATGGCCGTACGGAGGTAGGAGAGGAAGGGAGGTGGGTTGGGCGCTCGAGTTGGGCTGGGGTGGTAGGTGGGCCACTTTGGCCTGCCTCCCCCAGCAGTTTTTTTCCTTTTATCCTTTTTCTCTTTTTTTTGTAGAAGATGAATAAGAGAGAGAGATAGAAGGGTTTTGGGGTTCCAAAAATTATGGGGATAATTTTTATGGGTTCATTATTGCAAATGCCCAGTTGCACCGCTTTTAGTTTTTGAATTTTTTTAAATGTTGGTGAAGATTTGAATTTGATTGAAATTTGGGTGAATTTTTAAGTTGGATTGAATTTTTGAGTTTGTTTACAAACAAAGGTGCTATGGATGCATGATGCCATGATGCATGATGATGCAAAACAAAACAAGCAAAACTATTTTGGGGGAAAAACCCCGGGTGTTACAGCCGACACCACTAACAAGGGGATTGCGCCCTCGCAATCCGCCCACGAACACGAGGGAGGGAAAAGAAGTTCGACTATCGATTCTTCATGCTTCCAGTTGATCTCCTCGACACCACTAACAAGAGATTCTTGCTTGGGTTGATGACGATGTTGTTCCGTCGAGAACCTTCCGAAGAACAAAACTATTAGGTTAAAAGGTTAAGAGAACGTCCAACCCACGTAGGATCCTAACACTTTGAAAGATAGATAAGGGAAGAGACTCCAAAACAAATAAGGTAGGAGGAGAAATAGAATAGAGATAAGGAGAATCCTATTGAGATGTTTCCAAAACAGGTTTTGCACAAATAGTTTTTGACACTCTAGAAACACGGCCGTTAGCGAGGTTATCCTACAGGCTTTGCGGACCCGTTGCTTCGATAACCATTCGTATCGAAACAACTTTGGGAATCGGAAACCATGCTCTGATACCATTTGTGACGCCCCGAGATCGGGCACTATGCAGATTTCAGCATTTCCGCCAAAATCCACATAATAACCGGTTCCAGGTTGCCACTTGGGATAACATTACAACAGTTCACGAATAATCCACAACAACAACAGAGGAGGTATATACAAGATGACTCAAACGAGTCAAGGATACAACTGATACAATACAAAGATCCAAATAACAGCGGAAGAAACAACATAGCGTCCGGCTACAGACAAGATACAAATTGGATTAAGAGTCCTGAAGATAACCGATGGCGTCCAATCCCTGCCCATGCCAAGCCGGAGGGATTCCCAAGCTAACGTCATCAGACTTCAAACATGTTGACTGCAATGTGGAATATGCAGCCACGAAAAGGATTCGTGGGTCAGTACGGTTAAGTACTGGCAAGTGGATAACCCATACTCACAAGGTACCAGCGTAACCAATCATCACAAGATACAAATACTTTGGGGTACAACGGAAAGGAAGGGATTATTGCAAAGAAGCGGCAGCTGGCTGCACTAACTAACTACAGAGACGCGCTACAACATCCGGCTAAAAGAAAGGGATAAGATAGCGTATCAGTACCAACTACAACTACTCACCAAACAATACCCATCCAATGTTACCCCCTACTAAGGAAGCAACCCAAGGAAACTCACACGGTTGATTAAAGTGACATTCATCTTTATGGTGGAGGTAATCTATATTACTAGTCAAGTTATCATCGTTAAATGTAAGTTGTCTGAGTACTTGTTAGCCAGCACTTTCACCAAGTCATCCATAACCGCGGACAACACGGCTTCTCGAGAAGATTAACCCTGCAGGGATGCACCAATTTGGCCGTACACGTAAGAATGACCCGCCAGATGGAAAGGCCCTTCCACCAAGCGAGGCACTCAACACAACCCAACTCTTCTTCGCATCAAGCCCAAAGAACCCCGTGCAGTTGAGCGCACGGCTAATCAAGCCCCACGAAGAAAAGGGGACCCTCATAGCACTCTAAGAACGTGTCTCCCTAAATGCCGACTACAAAAGTTCCACCCTGGCGCCAAGGGTTCGCACCTGCATATGCATGCGGCAAATGGAAAACCCGAACTAAATGAGGCGATTTGGACGAGGTGCGAATCGAATCAGAATTGCGGGGGGGGGGGGGGGGGGGGCGCCCATACTCGCTTCCCACACGCGGTTAGTGCGCTCATCATGGATCGGAGGACAAGACCCTTTTCCTAATTAGGGTCGACACTAGCAGGCCTCAAACCACGCTGGGCCTCCTGCCGGTGCCTTATCATCAAATTAATATTACCCAAAACATTAACATGTTGTTGATTAAGTTGAAACCCAACTATCAAACTAAACAGGTGATAAGACAGACAACAAGACTTGAGCGCAAACAACACTAAGCATGCAACTACGACACGAGGGCCAACAGGGTAAACAAACAACAGTTAATAGGAAGTGGAAGGAAGGCTATATCATGGTTGCAAGGTAAACATATGATAGGATCGAGACACAAGCATCGAATCATAAGGCTAGAATAAAGGCAACGAGAAGAATCGGTAACAAGTGACGAAAGGCAGCCATAGGTAGCAAGTGAGTATACTTGCCTGGAATCCAGCAAGTAGAGGTACATCCGAAGAACTTGTCGTTGCTCACATCATCTCAACGTCCTATTCGCAAAGAAGCAACGAACTAGAACAAACACCGGATGCAACAATTACTACTACGGCAAAAGATCCATCATGATCAAGATATGGATGCATGACAAGTTTAAGGATGCATCAAAGATAAACTAGTTGACATGGTAAACATATTTAAATGGGCCCATATGCAATTTGGATTGCATATGGAAAAGCCCATGAATTAATGTTGAATTAAATGATCTACAAATAACCATCATGTGAAAGTTGATTAGAATGATGCATGGATGATGAAAACAATAGGAAAACAACAATAGCTTCAGTTTGATATGTTGTTTACCAAGTTTGGAATTTTATTTATTAAGTTATGAACTTTGGCATTTTAAATGATTTAAACAAACATTTTTTGTTTTCACCAATTTTAAATGTTCAAAACAGATAACAAAATTTATATTTGGAAAGAACACAAAATTTTAGATGGAATACATATTTCATTTGTTGAATTTGGATTTTAGATGAGCAAGTTATTAAATTGACAATTTTAAATGCATTAATTAAGAAATAGTTGTTTTCAGCAATTTAATTTATTCAAAACAGAAAGAAAGTTGATATTTGCAAAGTTCATGAAAAATGGGATGGAAAACATATTTTACATGTTGGAATTGGATTTGAATTGCCCAAGTTATGAATTTTGCAATTAAAAAGGTGTAATTAAAGCATTGAATTATTGCACCACTTTTAATTAGGAAAAACAGTAAACAAAATGTATTGAAAAGGTTTAAAACATGTATAAAATGTTTCAATGAACATTTTGAGCTATTAAACATTATTCTTGGATCATTATTGAATTTATTATGCATTTTTCCATAAGCATTTTTATTCTGCCCTTTTTAGTAAGCAGAAGTAAACATGTTCAAATTTAATTCAATTGTGATCAAATAAAATACCAATGTGTAGAGTTTGTTAAGACAAATTTTTAGAGCCCAAGTTTGCTCAATTTGGGTGAACAGAACTCAAGTTATGATTTTCCAAAGTTTCCAATTTTTATTGCATTTTCTGTATTTAATTATTTAGTGCAAAATTTATTACAGAAACATGTTACAACTTTGTGACTAATAGAAAGAGCACAAGATTCCGAATCTATGGAAACTTGAATCACTGAAATTGGAGCATCTATGAATATATGGTGGATTTTACAAATAAAGATTCAGTTCTGTTTTGGGGCTGAGCTGAAGGAAAAATAAAACCAAAAGAGAGAAAAAAATGCGCGGGGGGGGGGGGGACTCAAACCCACGCCCTGCTGTGGCACTGCAAGGGTTCAGTACCACTGCGCTATGCGTTGGGTTGTGATTCAGAAGGGGAACGTGGCCTTTTGAGGTGATCCTGATCGCGGATCTGAACCTGAGAAAGTTCAGAACTGAACTGCGACGACGATGAGGACGGACAGAGAGACGTTCGCACGACGGCGAGGATTCCCCGCACGACGGCGGGATCACAGAGCAAAAGGGGACGAGGGAGGGGGGAACAGAGGATCACCTCGCTTGGTCGCCGCGGAGGCGGAGGAGGAGGACGGCTCGGGGACGGTTCGGTTGAGGAAGGGCACCACGGCCTGACGACGAACAACATGTAGGTGTCGCCGGGGAAGAAGAAGGCGATGGCGCCGGCTCCTGCTGCCTCCACGGACGAGGTTTCTTCGGGAAAAACGGGGGTGGAACCCTCCTGGTTCCATTCCCGTCGTTGGCGTGACCCGGCATCGAGCAGAGCAGCAGCGCCATGGCCACCAAAACACGGCCACGGGCTGTTTTTTTTTCAAGTTCAGAAAAATTGCAGAGAGGAAGAATTGGGGGGGAGGAAGAGAAAGAGAAGAAGATGGCGGCGGGGAAGGAGAAAGGAGGAGAGGGGCTAGGGTTTGGAGGGGAAAGGAGGTGGCTTGGTAGAAAAAGGAGGGGGGAGAGGAGGGTGCGGCGGTGGTGCGTGCTTTTCCTCTATGCTGGCGTCATGGCCGTACGGAGGTAGGAGAGGAAGGGAGGTGGGTTGGGCGCTCGAGTTGGGCTGGGGTGGTAGGTGGGCCACTTTGGCCTGCCTCCCCCAGCAGTTTTTTTCCTTTTATCCTTTTTCTCTTTTTTTTGTAGAAGATGAATAAGAGAGAGAGATAGAAGGGTTTTGGGGTTCCAAAAATTATGGGGATAATTTTTATGGGTTCATTATTGCAAATGCCCAGTTGCACCGCTTTTAGTTTTTGAAATTTTTTAAATGTTGGTGAAGATTTGAATTTGATTGAAATTTGGGTGAATTTTTAAGTTGGATTGAATTTTTGAGTTTGTTTACAAACAAAGGTGCTATGGATGCATGATGCCATGATGCATGATGATGCAAAACAAAACAAGCAAAACTATTTTGGGGGAAAAACCCCGGGTGTTACAGCCGACACCACTAACAAGGGGATTGCGCCCTCGCAATCCGCCCACGAACACGAGGGAGGGAAAAGAAGTTCGACTATCGATTCTTCATGCTTACAGTTGATCTCCTCGACACCACTAACAAGAGATTCTTGCTTGGGTTGATGACGATGTTGTTCCGTCGAGAACCTTCCGAAGAACAAAACTATTAGGTTAAAAGGTTAAGAGAACGTCCAACCCACGTAGGATCCTAACACTTTGAAAGATAGATAAGGGAAGAGACTCCAAAACAAATAAGGTAGGAGGATAAATAGAATAGAGATAAGGAGAATCCTATTGAGATGTTTCCAAAACAGGTTTTGCACAAATAGTTTTTGACACTCTAGAAACACGGCCGTTAGCGAGGTTATCCTACAGGCTTTGCGGACCCGTTGCTTCGATAACCATTCGTATCAAAACAACTTTGGGAATCGGAAACCATGCTCTGATACCATTTGTGACGCCCCGAGATCGGGCACTATGCAGATTTCAGCATTTCCGCCAAAATCCACATAATAACCGGTTCCAGGTTGCCACTTGGGATAACATTACAACAGTTCACGAATAATCCACAACAACAACAGAGGAGGTATATACAAGATGACTCAAACGAGTCAAGGATACAACTGATACAATACAAAGATCCAAATAACAGCGGAAGAAACAACATAGCGTCCGGCTACAGACAAGATACAAATTGGATTAAGAGTCCTGAAGATAACCGATGGCGTCCAATCCCTGCCCATGCCAAGCCGGAGGGATTCCCAAGCTAACGTCATCAGACTTCAAACATGTTGACTGCAATGTGGAATATGCAGCCACGAAAAGGATTCGTGGGTCAGTACGGTTAAGTACTGGCAAGTGGATAACCCATACTCACAAGGTACCAGCGTAACCAATCATCACAAGATACAAATACTTTGGGGTACAACGGAAAGGAAGGGATTATTGCAAAGAAGCGGCAGCTGGCTGCACTAACTAACTACAGAGACGCGCTACAACATCCGGCTAAAAGAAAGGGATAAGATAGCGTATCAGTACCAACTACAACTACTCACCAAACAATACCCATCCAATGTTACCCCCTACTAAGGAAGCAACCCAAGGAAACTCACACGGTTGATTAAAGTGACATTCATCTTTATGGTGGAGGTAATCTATATTACTAGTCAAGTTATCATCGTTAAATGTAAGTTGTCTGAGTACTTGTTAGCCAGCACTTTCACCAAGTCATCCATAACCGCGGACAACACGGCTTCTCGAGAAGATTAACCCTGCAGGGATGCACCAATTTGGCCGTACACGTAAGAATGACCCGCCAGATGGAAAGGCCCTTCCACCAAGCGAGGCACTCAACACAACCCAACTCTTCTTCGCATCAAGCCCAAAGAACCCCGTGCAGTTGAGCGCACGGCTAATCAAGCCCCACGAAGAAAAGGGGACCCTCATAGCACTCTAAGAACGTGTCTCCCTAAATGCCGACTACAAAAGTTCCACCCTGGCGCCAAGGGTTCGCACCTGCATATGCATGCGGCAAATGGAAAACCCGAACTAAATGAGGCGATTTGGACGAGGTGCGAATCGAATCAGAATTGCGGGGGGGCGCCCATACTCGCTTCCCACACGCGGTTAGTGCGCTCATCATGGATCGGAGGACAAGACCCTTTTCCTAATTAGGGTCGACACTAGCAGGCCTCAAACCACGCTGGGCCTCCTGCCGGTGCCTTATCATCAAATTAATATTACCCAAAACATTAACATGTTGTTGATTAAGTTGAAACCCAACTATCAAACTAAACAGGTGATAAGACGGACAACAAGACTTGAGCGCAAACAACACTAAGCATGCAACTACGACAAGAGGGCCAACAGGGTAAACAAACAACAGTTAATAGGAAGTGGAAGGAAGGCTATATCATGGTTGCAAGGTAAACATATGATAGGATCGAGACACAAGCATCGAATCATAAGGCTAGAATAAAGGCAACGGGAAGAATCGGTAACAAGTGACGAAAGGCAGCCATAGGTAGCAAGTGAGTATACTTGCCTGGAATCCAGCAAGTAGAGGTACATCCGAAGAACTTGTCGTTGCTCACATCATCTCAACGTCCTATTCGCGAAGAAGCAACGAACTAGAACAAACACCGGATGCAACAATTACTACTATGGCAAAAGATCCAGCATGATCAAGATATGGATGCATGACAAGTTTAAGGATGCATCAAAGATAAACTAGTTGACATGGTAAACATATTTAAATGGGCCCATATGCAATTTGGATTGCATATGGAAAAGCCCATGAATTAATGTTGAATTAAATGATCTACAAATAACCATCATGTGAAAGTTGATTAGAATGATGCATGGATGATGAAAACAATAGGAAAACAACAATAGCTTCAGTTTGATATGTTGTTTACCAAGTTTGGAATTTTATTTATTAAGTTATGAACTTTGGCATTTTAAATGATTTAAACAAACATTTGTTTTTTTCACCAATTTTAAATGTTGAAAACAGATAACAAAATTTATATTTGGAAAGAACACAAAATTTTAGATGGAATACATATTTCATTTGTTGAATTTGGATTTTAGATGAGCAAGTTATTAAATTGACAATTTTAAATGCATTAATTAAGAAATAGTTGTTTTCAGCAATTTAATTTATTCAAAACAGAAAACAAAGTTGATATTTGCAAAGTTCATGAAAAATGGGATGGAAAACATATTTTACATGTTGGAATTGGATTTGAATTGCCCAAGTTATGAATTTTGCAATTTAAAAGGTGTAATTAAAGCATTGAATTATTGCACCACTTTTAATTAGGAAAAACAGTAAACAAAATGTATTGAAAAGGTTTAAAACATGTATAAAATGTTTCAATGAACATTTTGAGCTATTAAACATAATTTTTGGGATCATTATTGAATTTATTATGCATTTTTCCATAAGCATTTTTATTCTGCCCTTTTTAGTAAACAGAAGTAAACATGTTCAAATTTAATTCAATTGTGATCAAATAAAATACCAATGTTTAGAGTTTGTTAAGACAAATTTTTGGAGCCCAAGTTTGCTCAATTTGGCTGAACAGAACTCAAGTTATGATTTTCCAAAGTTTCTAATTTTTATTGCATTTTCTGTATTTAATTATTTAGTGCAAAATTTATTACAGAAACATGTTGCAACTTTGTGACTAATAGAAAGAGCACAAGATTCTGAATCTATGAAAACTTGAATCACTGAAATTGGAGCATCTATGAATATATGGTGGATTTTACAAATAAAGATTCAGTTCTGTTTTGGGGCTGAGCTGCAGGAAAATAAAACCAAAAGAGAGAAAAAATGCGCGGGGGGGGGGGGGGGGGGGGGGGGGGGGGCTCGAACCCACGCCCTGCTGTGGCACTGCAAGGGTTCAGTACCACTGCGCTATGCGTTGGGTTGTGATTCAGAAGGGGAACGTGGCCTTTTGAGGTGATCCTGATCGCGGATCTGAACCTGAGAAAGTTCAGAACTGAACTACAACGACGATGAGGACGGACAGAGAGACGTTCGCACGACGGCGAGGATTCCCCGCGCGACGGCGGGATCACAGAGCAAAAGGGGACGAGGGAGGGGGGAACAGAGGATCACCTCGCTTGGTCGCCGCGGAGGCGGAGGAGGAGGACGGCTCGGGGACGGTTCGGTTGAGGAAGGGCACCACGGCCTGACGACGAACAACAGGCAGGTGTCGCCGGGAAGAAGAAGGCGATGGCGCCGGATCCTGCTGCCTCCACGGCCGGGGTTTCTTCGGAAAAAACGGGGGTGGAACCCTCCTGGTTCCATTCCCGTCGTTGGCGTGACCCGGCATCGAGCAGAGCAGCGGCGCCATGGCCACCAAAACACGGCCACGGGCTGTTTTTTTTCAAGTTCAGAAAAATTGCAGAGAGGAAGAATTGGGGGGGGGGGAGGAAGAGAAAGAGAAGAAGATGGCGGCGGGGAAGGAGAAAGGAGGAGAGGGGCTAGGGTTTGGAGGGGAAAGGAGGTGGCTTGGTAGAAAAAGGAGGGGGGAGAGGAGGGTGCGGTGGTGGTGCGTGCTTTTCCTCTGTGCTGGCGTCATGGCCGTACGGAGGTAGGAGAGGAAGGGAGGTGGGCTGGGCGCTCGAGTTGGGCTGGGGTGGTAGGTGGGCCACTTTGGCCTGCCTCCCCCAGCAGTTTTTTTCCTTTTATCCTTTTTCTCTTTTTTTTTGTAGAAGATGAATAAGAGAGAGAGATAGAAGGGTTTTGGGGTTCCAAAAATTATGGGGATAATTTTTATGGGTTCATTATTGCAAATACCCAGTTGCACCGCTTTTAGTTTTTGAAATTTTTTAAATGTTTGTGAAGATTTGAATTTGATTGAAATTTGGGTGAATTTTTAAGTTGGATTGAATTTTTGAGTTGGTTTACAAACAAAGGTGCTATGGATGCATGATGCCACGATGCATGATGATGCAAAACAAAATAAGCAAAACTATTTTGGGGGAAAAACCCCGGGTGTTACAATCCGCCACGACTATCTCCCCCATGTCTTTCTCTGTTTTTTCTGAACCATCAAGAACCGAACCACCTCACCGTCAACCCGCCACCATGGTCTACCTCAAGCCAAACTAAATTTTGCAGGTGCTCCGCGTAGACGTCCACATCCTCTTCATGCAAGGAATTGGCACGAGAACGACTATATCACCGACAACCTGCTCCTTTTCCTCTACAGCCGAGCTCCTTCTCCGGCGGAATTCCGGCGATCCAGGCATTCCCGAGCCGTACAACTACTCCAGCAAACCCCGCGGAGAGCACTGGGTTCCGTTTCTGCCATCTACCGTCATTCCCTACTGCTGTAACCGACGTGTGGTTCCGATCAATTTCGCCAGCCATGGCCATGAGCTAAAGCTTGAACGTGCGCCTGCTTCTGCTGCTAGCTCCTGTTTCCGCACCTACGCACATAGACGCACATCCATGCACACACAACACCACACCTATGCGCACCATGCGCGCACGCACACCAGCACCCAGCACACCCTAGTGTTGCCCATGGTGGATCGTCGACTGAGCTCTCTCGGAAGTGTTTGGAGAAAGTGCTAGCTAACAAGAGTCAGATAACTTACCCCTAATGTTATTTTGTTAACCTGTGCGATAACGAGATTACTATTTCAACATGTGTGAGTTTTCCTCGGGTTACCTCCTGGCATTTGTTGAGGGGGGTAAATCCTGGATGGGTTTGTTCTTGGTGAGTAGTTGTAGTTGGTTCTGTCGTGCTCTCTCGTCCCTTTCTAATAGACTGAAGTTAGAGTGTCTCTATAAGTTGTTAGTGTTGCTTGCCGCCTCAACCACTAAGCCCTTCCCCCAGAATTCAAAGCATTGATAGCTCATGAAGTGTTTGGCATACTTACTAGTTTGCATATCTTGCTAGTACTTTACCGTATTGATCCCTTCGAGGCTGAATATGCCAAAATGCAGTCAACAGGTTTGAACTCCATTGCCGTTAGCTTGGGAATCCCTCCGTCTTGGCCTGGGCAGGGATTGGACGCCATCGCTTATCTTCAGGACTCTTAGTCCAATTTGTATCTTATCTGTAGTCGAATACCATTTCATTTTCCGCTGTTATTTGGATCCCTATATTGTATCAGTTGTATTCTTGACTCGTTGGAGTCATGTTGTATATATTCTCTGTTGTTGTTGCAAATTATTCCTGAACTGTTGTAATGATCACCAAAAGTTGACAATCCGGGATCGGTATTATGTTGATTCTAGCGAGAACGCTGAAATCCCCATAGTACCCGATCCAGGGGCGTCAAAAATGGTATCAGAGCATGGTTACGATTCCCAATGTTGTTTCGGTACGAATGGTTATCAAAGAAATGGGTCCGCAAATTCTGTAAGATAACCTCGCTAACGGTTGTGTATCTAGAGTGTCAAAAACTATTTGGCTAAACATATTTTAAAAGGATCTGAATATGACTCTTGTTTATTCCTTACCTCTGTTTTCTCTTCCTTCTTATCTTATTTGTTTTGGTGTCTTCTCTCTTATCTATCTTTCAAAGAGTAGGATTCTACGTGGGTGGATGTTCTCTTAGCCTTTTAGCCTAATCGGTTCGATCTTCAGAAGATTCATAGGAGCATCTTCATCGACGTGAGTCAAACGTCTTGTTAGTGGCGTCGAGCCGAAGAATCTGGAGCCAGCAGGATTGACAATGGCGCTGATCCTCATCTGATCGGTCATCCCATTCCACTATTATCGTGAATTTCCTTCGTCTGTTTCCATGGGTTCCTTATCTTTTAAGAGCTACACTACTTTTGTTTTCGGTGTAACTTAAAAGGACATCCATACCGTTTTGGGAAGTAAATGAGAAATATGAGCATTGGAGATGTGGGAGTGCACGCCCACAGAACCATTGCGAATTTGTATCACTATAGCTTCCCTTGTGTCAATGGTCACGTCTTTCCAGCTACCATATCGATTGTTATCCGATCATAGCGTTGGCCACTGATACCTTCTTCTCCATGTCCTTCTGAGCTTCCCGTCGATTCAAGACAACAACACCCTTCTTTCTAAAACTTGTGAGTGGGCTGTGTGATTCACTTATTCATGTACAAATTTAATAGCTTGGGTGCGGGATGGAGTTGTGACGCCCCTAAATCAGGTACTATGGGGATTTCAGCGTTCCCGCCAGAATCCACATAATATCTGATCCTGGGTTCTCATTTCTGATACCATTACAATAGTTCACGAATAATCCGCAACAACAACAGAAGATATATACAAGACGACTCCAACGAGTCAAGAATACAACTGATACAATACAAAGATCCAAATAACAACGGAAGACGAAATAGTATCCGTCTACGGACAAGATACAAATTGGACTAAGAGTCCTGAAGATAACCGATGGCGTCCAATCCCTGCCCAGGCCAAGCCGGAGGGATTGCCAAGCTAACGTCGTCAAACTTCAAACCTGTTAACTGCATTGTGAATACAGCCCCCAATCATGGGGTCAGTACATTGAATGTACCAACAAGCGGCAAGAAATACTCACAAGATGCCAATGCAACCAGTCATCACAAGATACAAATACTTTGGGTACAAAGGAAGAGGTTGTTATAATGAGGCGGCAGCGGCGGCACTAAGCAGTATATAGAGACACGCTACAACTCTCGTCTATTAGAAAGGGATGAGAAAGCGCGACAAAACCAACTACAACTACTCAGCAAAGCAAACCCATCCAGGATTTACCCCCATCAACCAATGTCAGGAGGGAACCCGAGGAAAAACTCACACATGTTGAAATAGTAATCTCGTTATCGCACAGGTTAACAAATATCATTAGGTGTAAGTTATCTGACTCGTGTAAGCCAGCACTTTCTACAAGATCGTCACATAAGCGCGGACGATACGCCTTCTCGAAAAGATTTAACCCTGCAGGGATGCACTACTGTAGCCACACGCACTGAGACTGTCGTGAGACTGTCGGCACAACACTTCACCTCACCACAAACAAGTACAGGGTGCCACCTAGCTAGGTTGGAACCGCATCGAGAGTCCGGCCGATGCTTCAACACGGACCTAGCTGTTTGCGACTACGTGCAAGACGGGTCAAACCAGACCGTAACTGCCCGTTCGCACGTACCGCAAGACCTATATAATTGTACGAACATCGGTAACATACCATCATTATCCTCAACATCGTCTCCATAGCACCTGCAGAATTAGTGATGTGCGCACGCCAAATGGAAATCCCAAACTAAGTTGTGACATCCTGGACAAGAGTGCAGCGGGGCTAATAGGTTGCAAGGAGTCAAATTCCTCCCACAATGTGGTTAGCGCCCTCATTCTTGGATCAGCGGACAAGAATCTTTTCCTAAGGCGACACCAGAGGGACCAAAAGCCTCGAGGGGCCTCCCGCCGGTGCCTTAACTCGATTTCAAATTTTATTATTACCCCAAGTGTTAAGATCATTTTAAAAATAAGTGGAACCAACCTATCATACTAGTCAGGTAACAAAGAACCAAACTCGCCAAAGAACCTAAGCATGCGCTACGACTCGCAAGGCAAACAAGAAAACAAAGATGTCATAGGAGGTGGGGGATGAGGCTATATCATGGCTGCAAGGTAAACATATGATAGAATCGTGACACAAGCATCGAATTATAAGGCTAGAATAAAGACAACGGAAAGCATCTGTAACAAGTGAAGAACGGCAGCCATAGGTAGCAAGTGAGTAAAGTTTGCCTGGAATCCAGCTTGTAGAGGTAGCAGAACTTGTCGGTGCTCACATCATCTCAACATCCTATCCGCGAAGAAGCAAAGCACTAAAAGAAACAACGGATGCAACAATTACTACTACGGCAAAAGATCTAGCATGACCCTGTTATATATGCATGACATGCAGGATGCAACTTAACCAATTTAAGCGGAACCGAAGTCCGAGCAATTTAATTAGAAGGTTCAAGTTGTTTATCTAACCATCAAATTAAATGTTGATTAACATGGAGAACAAGATATGGGTGATCTACACAATATTAAATGGAATAGGGCATAATTTCAATTAAGGACCCAAACATATTCCATGTTTAATTATTTAGGTGACATGCATAACACTACTAAAATGCAAGATGAAAGATGCAAACATGAGCATGGATGAAAAATTAATATTCCTTGCATTTTCTGATAATTCTTGACATAAAGATTGTGTTGTTTGGATTAGTAAAACAAAAGTTATAAGCATTTGAGTTGTGGGGTGTTTTCTGTAAAGTGCAGGGACGTGCTCGTAATGGAAACAGAAGAAAGGAGGGCGCTGGTACAAAAGCGGAAAGAACAGGGGCCTAAGTGCAAAGTTCTAGATCCAGATTGGGATCTAGGAGAGTTTCACCACCGGACTAGCCAGCCCGAGCGGATGACAAGCGGGCCCCAGCGCTCACGGGGCGAGGTGGGAGCCACGGTGGCAAAAATCGAAAAAAGGTGGAGACAAAGCCTCATGTGGGATTCGAACCCGGGGTTCCAGATGTGCTGATCGGATGCACAACCACTGGGCTGTACTGGTGTTGGTGTGGATATCGGGATCTGACTTTAAATGAGGGTTCGTTCCGACGTTAACTGAATATTATTCAGCAAAAGGTCAGACTTCCGATCGGGACGGGGACGGTGCAGCAAGATCAACAGAGGCCGCACCTGGTTCTTGCGGCCCTGCGCGAGTGTGGGACGCCGTGGATGTGCTGAACGGGTGGTGGAAGTAGTATGCGTGGGGAAGACGCCATGCAAGCCTGCAGCCTACAAGCGCACTGCCATGGCGGACGGGAACGACGACGACCAGCAGGTGGTGCCGCTCGACGGTGGCACCCAGAGCACGAGGAGGGAGCAGGAAGGTGCCCTAGAGCACGGAAGGCTCACCGGGGAGCTGTTGGTGTCGTGGTACGGCTCGAGGACGACCTTCGACATGCTGTAGACGAGGAAGCCCAAGTAGACGGTGCGTAGTTGACGGCGGGCTTGGCGACATCCGAGCAACTCCTTGATCCGCCCCCCTGGTCTTCTCGTTGCCCGTAGAAGAGGTAGAAGCGTAGCTCCAGGACATGGTCTCGGAACCTAGCGAGGCTTGAGGCGATGGCATCGTCGACGTGCGTGATGCAGAGAGCAGTTCCGGGTGGCCTCGTTTGCAAGCAGAAAAGGAGATGAGCGGCTAGTTTGAGATGGGTAAATGGAAGAGTGACTCAAGGGGAACCTCCAGGAGTACCTACTCGGCTCATGGATGCACGAGACGGTGGAGATCTTGAGCTCATGCTCCGGCCATGGAGGTGGAAGTGGTGGGGTTGGAAGAAAAGACAGAAGAGGGAGGAGAGGGGAGAGATGGCGGCGGTCGGGATGAAAATAGATGAGGGGAGAGGGGCTAGGGTTCTCCATTAGGTAGATAAAGAGAGGAAGAGAGGGGACCAGAAGGGGGTCGTGGACAGCGACATGAGCGATCACGCTCTCCTCGTGTGGTTGCTGTACGGAAGTGGAGGGTGAAGGGGTAAATGGGCTGGTTGGCTTGAAGGGCTGGGTTTGGCCTGGTGGGTTCGCCTGCCAGCCAAAGAAATTTGTGTGTGTGTGTGTGTGTGTGTGTGTGTGTGTGTGTGTGTGTGTTCTTGTCTTTTATTATTTTTAGAAAACAAAAGAATTGATTTGGGAATTAATAGAAGCTCAAACAGGAAATAGAAAATTTAGCAAATTTTGTGATAACAATTTGGTGAAGAAAATTAGATGCACTCACATGAAAGGCAATGCATGATGCGAAAAAGAAAAACAAACAATTTCTAATTGGGGAAAACCCCGGTCGTTACAGACGACACCACTAACAAGTGATTGCACCCTCGCAATCCGAACAACGCCAAGAGATAGAGAGAGAGAGAGAGAGAGAGAGAGAGGGAAAAGTCGGACTATCGAGTCTTCGTGTTCCATGTGAATCTTCTCGACGCCACAAACAATAGGTGGTTGCTCCGGATAAACAAAACTACAAGCAGAGGTCTCAATAGGTAAACTAGCCTCTAACTTCATAGGAAGGAGTGGGAGTCACACAGTGATCCACACATTCAACATACAAGAGTGAATAATAAGGGTAGTCGGTATGGTCGCGACTCCATCCCGCACCCAAACAATTAACTCTGTACATGAATAAATGAATCTCATAACACACTCACGAATTGTAGAGAGAAGGATGTTGTCATCTTGGATCGTCAGTATACAATGGAAGAAAAAGGTATCAGTGGTCAACGCTACGATAGAAAAATGTCCACTCTGATAGTTAGAAGATGTGACCATAGACGGAAGAAAAGTTATAACGATAAGAATTCGCAATGGTTCTGTGGGCGTGCACTCCCACGTCTCCAATGTTCATCCTTCTCATTTACGTTCCAAAAGGAGTGGCTACCTTTAAGATACACCAAAATCAAAGATGGTGTAGCTCTAAGAGATGGAAGGAAGCAAAACAGGACCAATAAGGAAATCACAACACGATTGAATGAATCAACCGATAAGATGAAGAACCAGTGTCACCGTCAAATATTCTTGTTTCAGATTCTTCCTCTCGACGCCACTAACAAGAAGTCTTACTCACTTCAATGACAATGTTCTTTCGAATCTTCTGAAGATCAAACCTATTAGGTTAAAAGGCTAAGATGACGTCCACCCACGTAGAATCCTAAAAACTTTGAAAGAAAGATAAGAGAGGAGACTCCAAAACAAATAAGATAAGAGGAGAAGTAGAGTAGAGATGAGGAGTAAACAAGAATTCTAATGAGATCTTTGAAAACACGTTTACAAAAAAAAATGTTTTGACACTCTAGAAACACTACCGTTAGCGAGGTTATCCTACAGGATTTGCGGACCTGTTGCTTTGATAACCATTCGTATTGAAACAACATTGGGAATCGGAATCAGGCTCTTATACCATTTATGACGCTCCTAAATCAGGTACTATGGGGATTTCAGCGTTCCCGCCAGAATCCACATAATATCTGATCCCGGGTTGTCATTTCTGATACCATTACAACAGTTCACGAATAATCCGCAACAACAACAGAAGATATATACACGACGACTCCAACGAGTCAAGAATACAACTGATACAATACAAAGATCCAAATAACAGCGGAAGACGAAATAGTATCCGACTATGGACAAGATACAAATTGGACTAAGAGTCCTGAAGATAACCGATGGCGTCCAATCCCTGCCCAGGACAAGCCGGAGGGATTCCCAAGCTAACATCATCAAACTTCAAACCTATTGACTGCATTGTGAATACAGCCCCGAATCATGGGGTCAGTACATTGAATGTACCAACAAGCGGCAAGCAATACTCACAAGATACCAATGCAACCAGTCATCACAAGATACAAATACTTTGGGTACAAAGGAAGAGGTTGTTATAATGAGGCGGCAGCGGCGACACTAAGCAGTCTATGGAGACACGCTACAACTCTCGTCTATTAGAAAGGGATGAGAAAGCGCGACAAAACCAACTACAACTACTCACCAAAGCAAACCCATCCAGGATTTACCCCCATCAACCAATGTCAGAAGGTAACCCAAGGAAAAACTCACACATGTTGAAATAGTAATCTCGTTATCGCACAGGTTAACAAATATCATTAGGTGTAAGTTATCTGACTCGTGTAAGCCAGCACTTTCTCCAAGATCGTCACATAAGCGCGGACGATACGCCTTCTCGAGAAGATTTAACCCTGCAGGGATGCACTACTGTAGCCACACGCACTGAGACTGTCGCGAGACTGTCGGCACAACACTTCACCTCACCACAAACAAGTCCAGGGAGCCACCTAGCTCGGCTGGAACCACATCGAGAGTCCGGCCGATGCTTCAACGCGGACCTAGCCGTTTGCGAATACGTGCAAGACGAGTCAAACCAAACCATAACTGCCCGTTCGCACGTACCGCAAGACCTATATAATTGTACGCACATCGGTAACATACCATCATCATCCTCAACATCGTCTCCATAGCTCCTGCAGAATTAGTGATGTGCGCACGCCAAATGGAAAGCCCGAACTAAGTTGTGACATCCTGGACAAGAGTGCAGCGAGGCTAATAGGTTGCGGGGAGTCCCATTCCTCTCACAATGTGGTTAGCGTGCTCATTCTTGGATCAACGGGCAAGAATCTTTTCCTAAGGCGACACCAGAGGGACCAAAAGCCTCGAGGGGCCTCCCGCCGGTGCCTTAACTCGATTTCAAATTTTATTATTACCCCAAGCGTTAAGATCATTTAAAAAATAAATGGAACCAACCTATCATACTAGTCAGGTGACAAAGAACCAAACTCGACAAAGAACCTAAGCATGCGCTACGACTCGCAAGGCAAACAAGAAAACAAAGATGTCATAGGAGGTGGGGGATGAGGCTATATCATGGCTGCAAGGTAAACATATGATAGAATCGTGACACAAGCATCGAATTATAAGGCTAGAATAAAGACAACGGAAAGCATCTGTAACAAGTGAAGAACGGCAGCCATAGGTAGCAAGTGAGTAAAGTTTGCCTGGAATCCAGCTTGTAGAGGTAGCAGAACTTGTCGGTGCTCACATCATCTCAACGTCCTATCCGCGAAGAAGCAAAGCACTAAAAGAAACAACGGATGCAACAATTACTACTACGGCAAAAGATCTAGCATGACCCTGTTATATATGCATGACATGCAGGATGCAACTTAACCAATTTAAGCGGAACCGAAGTCCGAGCAATTTAATTAGAAGGTTCAAGTTGTTTATCTAACCATCAAATTAAATGTTGATTAACATGGAGAACAAGATATGGGTGATCTACACAATATTAAATGGAATAGGGCATAATTTCAATTAAGGACCCAAACATATTCCATGTTTAATTATTTAGGTGACATGCATAACACTACTAAAATGCAAGATGAAAGATGCAAACATGAGCATGGATGAAGAATTAATATTCCTTGCATTTTCTGATAATTCTTGACATAAAGAATGTGATGTTTGGATTAGTAAAACAAAAGTTATAAGCATTTGAGTTGTGGGGTGTTTTCTGTAAAGTGCAGGGACGTGCTCGTAATGGAAACCGAAGAAAGGAGGGCGCCGGAACAAAAGCGGAAAGAACAGGGGCCTGAGTGCAAAGTTCTAGATCCAGATCATGATCTAGGAGAGTTTCACCACCGGACTAGCCAGCCAGAGCGGATGACAAGCGGGCCCCAGATCCACGCGGCGCTGATGGGGCGAGGTGGGAGCCACGGTGGCAAAAATCGAAAAAAGGTGGATACAAAGCCTCATGCGGGATTCAAACCCGGGGCTCCAGATGTGCTGATCGGATGCACAGCCACTGGGCTGTACTGGTGTTGGTGTGGATATCGGTATCTGAATTTAAATGAGGGTTCGTTCCGACGTTAACTGAATATTATTCAGCAAAAGTTCGGACTTCCGATCGGGACGGGGACGGTGCAGCAAGATCAACAGAGGCCGCACCTGGTTCTTGCAGCCGTGCGCGAGTGTGGGACGTCGTGGATGTGCTGAACGGGTGCACTGGCGGGTGGTGGAAGTAGTGTGCGTGGGGGTGATTCTACAAGCGCACTGCCATGGAGGACGGGAACGTCGACGACCAGCAGGCGGTGCCGCTCGATGGTGGCACCCAGAGCACGAGGAGGGAGCAGGAAGGTGTCCTAGAGGACGGAAGGCTCACCGGGGAGCTGTTGGTGTCGTGGTACGGCACGAGGACGACCGTCGACATGCTGTAGACGAGGAAGTCGAAGTAGATGGTGCGTAGTAGACGGCGGGCTTGGCGACATCCGACCAACTCCTTGATCCGCCCCCCTGGTCTTCTCGTTGCCCGTAGAAGAGGTAGAAGCGTAGCTCCAGGACATGGTCTCGGAACCTAGCGAGGCTTGAGGCGATGGCATCGTCGACGTGCGTGACGCAGGGAGCAGTTCCGGCCGGCCTCGTTTGCAAGCAGAAAAGGAGATGAGCGGCGAGTTTGGGATGGGTAAATGGAAGAGTGACTCAAGGGGAACCTACAGGACTACCTACTCGGCTCATGGATGCACGAGACGGTGGAGATCTTGAGCTCATGCTCCGGCCATGGAGGTGGAAGTGGTGGGGTTGGAAGAAAAGACAGAAGAGGGAGGAGAGGGGAGAGATGGTGGCAGTCGGGAGGAAATAGATGAGGGGAGAGGGGCTAGGGTTCTCCTTTAGGTAGATAAAGAGAGGAAGAGAGGGGACCACGAGGGGGTCGTGGACAGCGACATGAGCGATCACCCTCTCCTTGTGTGGTTGCTGTACGGAAGTGGAGGGTGAATGGGTAAATGGGCTGGTTGGCTTGAAGGGCTGGGTTTGGCCTGGTGGGTTCGCCTGCCAGCCAAAGCAATTTGTGTGTGTGTGTGTGTGTGTGTGTGTGTGTGTTCTTGTCTTTTATTATTTTTAGAAAACAAAAGAATTGATTTGGGAATTAATAGAAGAGCTCAAACAGGAAATAGAAAATTTAGCAAATTTTGTGGCAACAATTTGGTGAAGAAAATTAGATGCACTCACATGAAAGGCAATGCATGATGCGAAAAAGAAAAACAAACAATTTCTAATTGGGGAAAACCCCGATCGTTACAGACGACACCACTAACAAGGGATTGCGCCCTCGCAATCCGAACAACTTCAAGAGAGAGAGGGAAAAGTCGGACTATCGAGTCTTCGTGTTCCATGTGAGGCAGGCTAGGCCAACCCACCCAGCCAGCAGGCCAGCCCACTTTTCCTTCCTCCTCCGTACGTCACGAGAAGATTGTGACCCTTCCCCAAGCAGAGCAACCAAACCACCGCACCACCACCTCATGCTCCCATCCTCCTCTCTTCCACAAAGCCACCCATCCTCTCACAAACCCTAGCGTTTTCCATTCTCTTCCCTTCCATCAAGAACCGAACCACCTCATCGTCACCCTGCCACCATGGTCTACCTCAAGCCGAACTAAACTTTGCAGATGCTCCGCGTAGACGTCCACATCCTCTGCGTGCAAGGAATTGGCACGAGAACGACTACATCGTCGGTGGCTTGCTCCTTTTCCTCTACAGCCGAGCTCCTTCTCCCGCGGAATTCCGGCGATCCGGGCGTTCCCGAGCCGTACAACTACTCCAGCAAACCCCACAGTGAGCACTCGGTTCCGTTTCCGCCATCTACCGTCATTCTCTACTGCTATAACTGACGCGTGGTTCCGATCAATTTTGCCCGCCATGGCCACGAGCTGAAGCTCAAACGCGGGCCTGCTTCTGCTGCTAGCTCCTATTTCCGCACCTACGCACGTAGACACACATACGTGCACACAGAACACCACACCTATACGCACCATGCGCACACACACGCCAGCACCTAGCATGCCCTAGTGTTTCCCATGGTGGGTCGTCGACTGAGCTCTCTCGGAAGTCCCCGTTGTCCTACCGTGCGCACGTCTGAAACTTTGGTTTAAGTTTCGTCATTTAACTCGACGACTTGCTAGATCTAGCAACAGTGTTGTCTCATGTCACCAATCACAGCACAACCCAGTGGCTAACGCCCCGATCTGCATCCCTGGAGCCCCGTGTTTGGATTCCACGCCTGGGCAGAAGTATCCTGCTTCAATTCCTAGTATCCACAAATAAAACCTCCCTTTTTTCTTTTCTTTTGCAAAATGTTTCAATTCATAACTTGCAAATTATAATTCCATGTTCATGTTTGCATCTTTTTTCCTCGTCATTAGTTATGTCATGCATGCCATCTAAATAATAAAACAGGGATATTTCGGGGGTATCGATTAAATATTGCCCCGTTCCATTTAATTTTGCTTAGCTCACCCAATTTTCTTGTTCGATCATGTTAATCAACATTTAATTTGATGGTTAGCTAAATAACTTGAACCTATAAATAAATTGGTCGGAATCCAGTTCCGCTTAAATTGATTAGTTGCATCTTCTTTTGGATTTTGCATGTCATGCATATAAAATAGGATCATGCTGGATCTTTTCCCCTAGAAGTAATGGTTGCATCTGTTGCTTCTTCTAGTGTTTTGCTTCTTCGTGGATAGGACGTTGAGATGATGTGAGCACCGACAAGTTATGCTTCCTGTACCAGCTGAAATCCAGGCAAGCTTTACTCGCTTACTATCGATGTTTGAAGGTTCCTTATTGCTACCAACGCTTGTCGTTGCCTATTATGCTAACCTTGTATTACAATTCTTGGTTGCGATCCCATCCACATATTTATCCCGCAGCCACGATATAACCTTCCCTCCACATCCTATTACCTTGTTGTTTGTCTACCTTGTTGGACTTGCGAGTCGTAGTGCATGCTTAGCTTCTTTGGCGATTTTGGTTCCTTGTCACCTGACTAGTATGATAGGTTGGTTCAACTTAGTTAAAATGATCTTAATGCTTGGGGTAATAATAAATCTTAATTCGAGTCAAGGCACCGGCGGGAGTCCCCTCGAGGCTTTTGGTCCCTCTGGTGTCACCTTAGAAAAAGGTTCTTGTCCGCTGATCCAAGAATGAGCGCGCTAACCATATTGTGGGAGGTAATGGGACTCCCCGCAACCTATTAGCCCCGCTGCACTCTTTTCCAGGATGCCACAAGTTAGTTCGGGCTTTCCATTTGGCGTGCGCATATCACCAATTCTGCAGGTGCTTGGAGACGATGTTGAGGATGATATTGGTATGTTACCGATGTGCATACAATTATATAGGTCTTGTGGTACGTGCGAATAGGCAGTTCCAGTCAGGTTTGACCCGTCTTGCACGTAGTCGCAAACGGCTGGGTCCATGTTAAAGCATCGGCCAGACTCTTGATGCAGTTCCAACCTAGCTAGGTGGCTCCCTAGACTTGTTTGTGGTGAGGTTAAGTGTTGTGCCGATAGTCTCGCGACAGTTCGGTGCGTGTGGCTACAGTAGTGCATCCCTGCAGGGTTAAATCTTTTCAAGAAGTCGTATAGTCCACGCTTATGTGACAATTTTGGAGAAAGTGCTGGCTAACAAGAGTAAGATAACTTACACCTAATGATATTTTGTTAACCTGTGCGATAAAGAGATTACTATTTCAACATGTGTGAGTTTTCCTCGGGTTACCTCCTGGCATTGGTTGAGGGGGGTAAATCCTGGATGGGTTTGTTCTTGGTGAGTAGTTGTAGTTGGTTCTGTCGCGCTCTCTCGTCCCTTTCTAATAGATTGAAGTTAGAGTGTCTCTATAAGTTGTTAGTGTTGCTTTCCACTTTAACCACTAAGCCCTTTCCCCGGAATTCAAAGCATTGATAGCTCGTGAAGTGTTTGGCATACTTACTAGTTTGCATATCTTGCTAGTACTTTACCGTACTGATCCCTTCGGGACTACATATTCCAAAATGTAGTCAACAGGTTTGAAGTCCGTCGCTGTTAGCTTGGGAATCCCTCCGGCTTGGCCTGTGCAGGGATTGGACACCATCGCTTATCTTCAGGAATTTTAGACCAATTTGTATCTTATCTGTAGTCGGATACCATTTCGTTTTCCGTTTTTATTTGGACCCTTGTATTGTATCAGTTGTATTCTTGACTCGTTGGAGTCGTGTTGTATATATTCTCTGTTGTTGTTGCGGATTATTCGTGAGCTGTTGTAATGATCACCAAAAGTTGACAATCCGGGATCGATATTTTGTGGATTCTGGCAGGAACGCTGAAATCCCGATAGTACCCAATCCAGGGGCATCACAAATGGTATCAGAGCATTGTTCCGATTCCCAATGTTGTTTCGGTACGAATGGTTATCGAAGCAACGGGTCCGCAAACTCTGTAGGATAACCTCGCTAACGGTCGTGTATCTAGAGTGTCAAAAACTATTTGGCTAAACATATTATAAAAGGATCTGAATAGGACTCTTGTTTATTCCTTACCTCTGTTTTCTCTTCCTTCTTATCTTATTTTTTTGGAGTCTTCTCTCTTATCTATCTTTCAAAGAGTAGGATTCTACGTGGGTGGACGTTCTCTTAGCCTTTTAACCTAATAGGTTCGATCTTCATAAGCTTCATAAGAACAACGTCATCGACGTGAGTCAAACGTCTTGTTAGTGGTGTCGAGCCAAAGAATCTGGAGCTAGCAGGATTGACAGTGGCGCTGATCCTCATCTGATCGGTCAGCCCATTCCACTATTATCGTGAATTTCCTTCGTCTGTTTCCGTGGGTTCCTTGTCTTTTAAGAGCTACACTAATTTTATTTTCAGTGTAACTTAAAGGACACTCATACCGTTTTGGGAAGTAAATGAGAAAGATGAGCATTGGAGATGTGGGAGTGCACGCCCAGAGAACCATTGTGAATTTGTATCACTTTAGCTTCCCTTGTGTCAATGGTCACGTCTTTCTAGCTACCATATCGATTGTTATGCAATCGTAGCGTTGACCACTGATACCTTGTTCTCCATGTACTTCTGAGCTTCCAGTCAATTCAAGAAAACAACACCCTTCTTTCTAAAACTTGTGAGTGGGCTGTGTGATTCACTTATTCATGTACAGAGTTAATATCTTAATAGCTTGGGTGTGGGATTGAGTCATGACCATACCGACTACTCCTACTATTAGCTCTTGTATGTTGAACATGTGGATCAATGTGCACTTCTCCCTCCCTCATTGGAAGTTAGAGGCAAGTTTGTCTGTTGATACCTCTTCTTCCAGTTTTGTCGATCCGGAGCAACCACCTCTTGTTAGCAGTGTCGAGAAGACCAATATGGGCCGAGAAGACCTGTAGTACGACTTTCCCTCTCTCTTGGCGTTGGTCGGATTGCGAGGGCGCAATCCCTTGTTAGTGGTGTCTTCTGTAACACCCGGGGTTTTCCCCAACTAGAATTTGTTTGTTTGTTTTATTTTTGCATCATGGCATCATGCATCATCATGCACATGCAACTCGCAAACACTATTTCAATTGCATCAACTATTATTTTCCTAAATTTTCGGGAATTATTTTGATCCCTCCAAAACTATTTCTATTAGCACTCCAAACATCTTTTATTTTTCTGGAAAATTAATAAAACTCAAACAAAAAAATGTTTTTGGGCCAATAGGCAGGCTAGGCCAACCCACCCAGCCAGCAGGCCAGCCCAGTTTTCCTTCCTCCTCCGTACGTCACGAGAAGATTGTGACCCTTCCCCAAGCAGAGCAACAAAACCACCGCACCACCACCTCATGCTCCCATCCTCCTCTCTTCCATAAAGCCACCCATCCTCTCACAAACCATATCCTTTTCCATGCTCTTCCCTTCCATCCGCCGCCACTCTCTCCCTTCATGTATTTCTCTCTGTTTCTTTCTCTATTTTTCTGAACCATCAAGAACCAAACCACCTCCTCCTCACCCCGCCACCATAGTCTACCTCAAGACAAACTGAACTTTGCAGTTGCTCCGCGTAGACGTCCAGATCCTTTGCAAGGAAGGAATTGGCATGAGAACGACTAAATCGCCGGCGGCTTGCTCCTTTTCATCTACAGCCGAGCTCCTTCTCCGGCGGAATTCTGGCGATCCGGGCGTTCCCGAGCCGTACAACTACTCTAGCAAACCCCGCGGTGAGCACTCAGTTCTGTTTCCGCCATCTACCTTCATTCCCTACTGCTGTAACCGACATGTGATTCCGATCAATTTTGCCCGCCATGGCCACGAGCTGAAGCTTGAACGTGCGCCTGCTTCTGCTGCTAGCTCCTGTTTCCGCACCTACGCACGTAGACGCACATCCGTGCACACACAACACCACACCGATACGCACCATGCGCACACACACCAGCACCTAGCACGCCACAGTGTTTCCCACGGTGGGTCGTCGACTAAGCCCTCTCAGAAGTCCCCGTTGTCCTGAATTGAATTTTGAGGTGGTGGTGGTTCTCTGATGTGTTTCTCTAGAATATGACGAACCCCCCTCGGTTTTTAGGTTATGGAGCGTAAGTAGTCGAAAGGGGAGCCCGAGGGGGTGCCTGGGGCCACCACACCACTAGTAGGCGCGTCCTAGGGGGGAGCCCAGGCATGGTGTGGGCGCCTCCTTTCCCCCTTCCGGCTCTTGTTCTGGCTCCGGGGGTCTTCGGGTAAAATAAGGACTTCGGGATCTTTTCCAGGCAATTTCCTGATAGTTGATTTTTTTTGCACAAAATGAGACACCAAGGTAATTCTGCTAAAAACAACGTTATTCCGTGTTAGTTGTATCCAAAACTCACAAGTTTAGAGGCAAACAATAGCAAAATTGTTGGGAAAAGGAGATACGTTTTGGACGTATCGGTATCTCGTTTGAAGGTTGTGGGGCTTTATGGTTTAAGCTGGTGCAGCCCATTATCCGGGTCTGCTGGACCATACCAGCTTTGGGGAATAATGTCGGGGGCTACATCCGGGTAGGGCAAAAATTTGTGTAAAATAGTGTCCAAGGAGTGGACACCGAGGTACTATTCATCTCGGGATACTGTTCATCTGAGATAACCCATCCGAGATATATGTGGTATCCTGGCAACACTGCTCATCCGAGATAAACCATCCGAGATACATGTGGTATCGTGGCAACACTGTTCATCCGAGATAACCCATCCGAGATACATGTGGTATCCTGAAAAAACTATTCATCCGAGATAACCCATCCGAGCTATATGTGGTATCCTGGCAACACTGTTCATCCGAGATAACCCATCCAAGATACATGTGGTATCTTAGCAACACTGTTCATCCGAGATAACCCATGTGAGATACATGTGGTATCCTGGCAACACTGTTCATCCGAGAAAACCCATCCGATATATATGTGGTATCCCGGCAACACTGTTCATCCGAGATACATGTTGTATCCTGGAAACACTGTTCATCCGAGATAACCCATTTGAGATACATGTGGTATCCTGGTAACACTGTTCATCCGTGATAACCCATCCGAGATACATGTGGTATCCTAGCAACACTGTTCATCCGAGATAACCCATCCGAGATACATGTGGTATCCTGGCAACACCGTTCGTCCGAGATAACCTATCCAAGATACCCCAACCGACATACATGTGTATCCTGGCAACACTGTCTGTTTGTCAGATCCTGGGATGCCCACGGCTCGGTCCTGGCAATAGTGACCAAGATAAGAAGATAAGATCGATGAAGAGGACCAGGACGCAGGCCACATGGCTACAATGATCAAGATAAGAAGATAAGATTGATGGCAGGCATACTGACGCAACCATCATGGCTATAGTTCCCAGATGTGACTAGAGTACACTCACTGTAGCTATGCTGGTTCACATCCAACAGTGCGGACAAGACCCCAGTAGTCAAATCATGAGCAGTGTTTATATTGTATCGTGGGCTCTCCCTTTGTCCTATGGGCTACCTATATAAGGAGCACCAGGGGGAATGGCTGAACTAGGCCCTGAGGGGCTCATTCTCCCCCAGCTCGTGTAGGAGCTCTCCTGTAGCTCAGCTCGCTAGCCTAGTACTAGTACCAGTTCTTCAGTTCATAGAATTAACCCATGCAAGCTTAGATACACAGCTCAAGGAGCACCAATGTAACTCTTGTATACAACTTCATATACAGACAAACATGCATGAGTAGGGGTTTTACCTCCACACGAGGGCCCTGAACCTAGGTATACCGTGTTGTTAGTAGTTTCCTGAGCGCGCTTCTTAGCGTGCAATGACTCCCCGGATACCTACAGCAACCATCGGCCCCTAACTTAATCCATCCAATGGCATCTTTTGTGACACCACCACGACAAATTATCTAATGCTTGCAACTTAATACCCAAGGTTTGCTTGGATGACACTCTGAGGGTGGATTATTAGTCATAGATGCAGATGGATAACGGTCTATGTATCTTGTTGTAATGCCCGCATGAATCACATAGTAATCATCATGTCATGCATATGCACTATGGTGCAACATTTATATCTTCCCATTGCCCAGCTGTAATTTCTTTACCCATCATGTTATCTATCTATTTTGGATAGACACCTCTACTGAACTGTGGACGCCGGTCCATTTCTTTACATTGTTATACAACCACTCAAACCACTCTTTTCCTACTGCAATTCATGTTCTCTTTCATCTACTGCAAACAAGTACTATTGTCCACACTATACGTCTAATCCTTTGTTTCAGCAAAACCCGTGAGATTGACAACCTCACTACTTTGTTGGGGCAAAGTAATTTGATTGTGTTGTTTAGATTCCACGTTGCTGCTGAACCGGTAGTGCGCCCTGCCAACATTAGCTGCGTCAACCTTCGGAAGTGGTTTCTTTCTCCTACTAGTCGATTCAACCTCGGCTTCTTTCTGAGGGAAAACTAGCCGCTGCACTCTTCACACCCTACACTTGGGGTCTTCCAGCAAGCATCAGCTCCATCAACGTCTCAAATGTATCTATAATTTCCGATGTTCCATGTTGATATTATGACACTTGTACATGTTTTCTGTACACTTTATATCATTTTTATGGATTTCCAAGGACTAACCTATTCACAAGATGCCACAACGCTAGTTCTTTTTTCTGCTATTTTTGGTTTCAGAAAAGTTGTTTTGGAAATATTCTCGGAATTGGGAAAAACAATATCCTAGGGTCCTATTTTTCTGTCATGTACCTGGAGTCCGGAAGAGACCCGTAGAGGGGCTCCGAGGCGACCACACCATAGGGTGGCACGCCCCTGGCCGCGCCACCACGTGGTGTGGCCTCCTCGAGCGCCCACCAACATCGCCCTTTCGCCTATATATTGATATTCTTGGGAAAACCCTAAACACCCGAGCCTCCATCTACGAGAAGTTCCATAGTTGTTGTCGTCATCAACCCTAGTTCAGGAGGGTTTTGAAGCTCTCCCCGGCACCCTGCCGGGAGGGGAAATCATCACCGGACGGCTCTACATCACCATGCCTGCCTCCCGAGTGATGCGTGAGTAGTTCATCCTTGGACTACGGGTCCATAGCAGTAGCTAGATGGTTGTATTCTCCTCCTTTTGTTACATCATGCTTAGATCTTGTGAGCTGCTAACATGATCAAGATCATCTTATTGTAATGCTACATGTTGTCTTTCTGGGATCCGATGAATATTGAATGCTATGTCAAGTTGATTATAGATCTATCTTTTATATGTTATTTGTGATCTTGCATGCTCTCCGTTGCTAGTAGATGCTCTCGCCAAGTTGATGCTTGTAACTACAAGAGGGAGTATTTATGCTCGATAGTGGGTTCATGCCTCCAGTAATTTCGGAGAGTGACAACAACTTCTAAGATTGTGTATGTGTTGTTGCCATTGGGGACAAAACAACACTACTTTGTATAAGGATAATTCTATTGTTTACATTACACACTTTACTTGATGCAACAATCTGTTGCTTGCAACTTAATACCCAAAGTTTGCTCGGATGATGTCCTGAGGGTGGATTATTAGTAATAGATGCAGTTAGATTACGGTCTATGTATCATGTTGTAATACCAAAATAAATCTCATAGTAATCATCATGTCTTACATATGCACTACGGTGCGGCCTCTATTTCTGTCAATTTCCTAGTTGTAATTTGTTGACCCAACATGTTATTTATTTGTTTTGGAGAGACACCACTAGTGAACTGTAGACCCCGGTCCATTCTTTTACACTGATAATAAAACCTGCTGCAAGCACTATTCTCTTGTACTGTAGGCAATGTTCTCTTTTCATTCACTGCAAACATACATCATTTTTCCACACTATACGCCTAGTCCTTTGTGTTCAGCAAAACCGGTGAGATTGACAACCTCACTGTTTCGTTGGGGCAAAGTATCTATGTTGTGTTGTGTGCAGATTCCACGTTGATGCTGAGCCTGATAGTGCGCACTGCCAACATCAGCTGTCATCAACCTTCAAAAGTGATTTATTTCTCCTACTGGTCCGATTAGACCTTGGTTTATTTCTGAGGGAAAACTAGCTGTTGTACTCATCATACCTTCCTCTTGGGGTCTCCCAACGAACGTGTGTCTACATGCCATCAAGCTCTTTTTCTGGCACCGTTGCCGGGGAGGAAGAGGATTTCTGCAAGGGGAGTCTCTCACCTCCAATATTTTTTAATTTGTTATTGTTTTGCTTAGTTTATTTTATTTTTTATTGTTTGCTTCTTTATATCAAAAAAACAAAAAAATAGTTATTATTATAGTTGGTAGTTTTGTTATCCTGTTTTAATCTTGCTAAAATAAGTATTCCTGAAGTTGAGGTTCGTTCTTTTAGGCAACAAGGGGAATAAAGTTTAGAAAATGCTTGGTATAGAATAAGTGATGCTCATCATATCTGTACTAAAAAACATTCTACCATGATCCTCCTTAGGAATTTTTATGTTGGTATTACTAGCTGGTATAGATATGTTCTAGATACTCTTAAAGGTGGTAATTTTGAAGGAACTCCTGCTTTGGAAGTCTGTAATTTAATTGAAAGTTTGGTAGGAACACCACCTACTAAAGTTGTTAAGACTAAGGTCACTTTAGAAGATATTATAAAAAAGATGAACTCTCTAGAGAAAAAATTGCCAACTTTCCTTGATAATGCTAGCAAAGTTAATGAATCAATAGTAAGTATCAATAAAAGAATCACTGTTTTAGAGGCTAGCAATACCCATGATAATCAAAACCCCAGAATTGGTAAACTAGAGGAGGCTATGGAAACTTTAAGTTCAACTTTTTCTTCTCTTAAATTTAAGAGGGAGAAAGCTTTTACGGGAAAAGAGAAAAAAATCATGTATGTTCCCAAGGTGTCTAAACTAAAACCCCATAATGAGCTTAAAATTGATAAAACTTTTAGTGAAATTAAGAGTGATTTACATGTTGAATCATCTTTAGGGGTATCTAAAGTACCAATTTTTACAAGCTGTGTTTTAGAGAAAATTATTGATTTGGATGTTTCTCTTGAAAATACTTGATTCTTTCTTTTTGTGCCTAGCTGAAAGGCGTTAAAGAAAAGCACTCTTGGGAGATAACCCATATTTTATTTTCTGCAATTTTCTTTTGTTTTCTTTGAGTAAAGGTGTTGTTTGCTTCTGTAGAAACTCCTTTGTATCTTTACCTTTTCAAATTGTTGTGCCAAGTAAAGTCTCTAGTGCAAAGTTGATGCTAGATTTGGATTTCTGCATAGGAACATATTTTTGCTGTCCACCGTTTAATTCGCCATAAATTCCAGAAAAATCGAAACACCTTGAATTTTTGTGTGTGTGATCTTTAGCTATGTACGCAAATTTTCTTAGTTCAGAGTTTCTGATTTGAGAAACGTAAGTGCCTCAAAAAAATTCGTCTTTATAGACTGTTCTGGTTTTGACAGATTCTGCCTTTTACTTTGCATTCTCTCTTTTACTATGTTGAGTGGATTTCTTTGCTCCACAAAAATATCAGTGGCTGTAGCTAATATTTAGAAAGTATTGGTAGTGCTTGTGTACATGGAGAACATGTGAATTTTTGATTATGCACTAACCCTCTAATGAGAGTTACTTCGAGTTTCGTGTGAAGGAAGTTTTCAAGGGTCAAGAGAAGAGGATGTTGTAATGTGATCAAGAAGAGTGAAAAGCCTAAGCTTGGGGATGCCCTCGTGGATCATCCCAACAAATTCCAAGAAGATTTAAGCGTCTAAGCTTGGGGATGACCCTTCTTCATCAACAACTTATCAGGTCACTTCTAGTGAAACTATATTTTTATTCGGTCACATCTTATGTAGTTTACTTGGAGCATATGTTTGTTTTTGTTTTCTTTCATTTTATGTAATAAACTTTGTTGGATCCTATCATTCTTGTGTGGGAGAGAGACATGCTCCGGTTTTTCATATGAATACTCATATTCTTCATTTATCATCTAGCTACTGCAATCCCTTTTAGCTCCTGTTTTTCATGCATCTCTTACTCAGAGCTGTTAGTTCTTGTAGAGTAGTACTCTTTTGTTTCATTGATAAATTATTTGGAGAGTTTTTTTTTGAAATAAAGTGATTGGTGTTGGAAAGCAATAAAATATTTCATGCTAATAACGGTGCAAGTGAAGCTTGTTTAGACTGTGGCTTAGACTTTAACATGTCATGTTAGATATTATTTTAATTCTATGCTTAGTAGTTATTGATATAGCATGAGTTGTCTCAAATATCTGAGAGTGCTTAATGTGCCATTGAAAGAAATCATGAGTTGTTTTTATCATATTGAAGCATAATATTATGGTATTATCCTTCGAATGCTTTATTTGGTTGACTTGGCGCATGCTTACACCATGGTATGACTACAAACCAGTCACCTCTAGGCTCTAGATCATTTAGTTTTTGACTTATAATATCATTTATGCTTTGATTAATAATGTTTTTGTTGCTATGCATGATTATAATCATCATTGCTCTCTTAATTTGTCGCTCCCAGTCTCTTGCTAGCCTTCACCTGTACTGAGTATGAGCTCTACTTGTGCATCCAACTCCCAAAGACCCAAAGTTTTCCAAATGTGTCCACCATACCTATCTATATGTGATATTTAACCGCCACTCCAAAGTAAATTTCTCATGTGCTACCTTTAAAACCATCAAAATTATACCTGTTTTTGCTCTGTTTTAGCTCATGAGGACATAAGTAGACGATCCTTATTTCACTTGTTGATTAGACTTTACAATCCTCGAGTAGTGGCACATCCGCTTATCCAATTCGCTAGAAGAGCTGGCAACGGTGTGCCCAGCCCCAAATTTGGTTACTTCACAATTCTCTTCGCTCTTTTTGCCTCTGAATCATCAGTAAGCATAAGTGTGTAAAGAAAAGAGAAGATGGATGATCTACTGACCCCAATAGAAAGAACATCCTTCATTGGGAGCCACTCTTGTAAAGTCTAGTTAACTTGTGACTTAATGTATTGTCTATTTACCATTCGTTGACATAGACATGCACCTCTCTCAAAATTGTTTTCAATACCTCTGTTTTGATAAAATAAAAAGCTCTAGCACATGAGTTAATTTCTGCTACCCTATGCGTAGGGACTTTCTTTTACTTTTATGTTGAGTATTCATCTTCTAACTCTATGCACCAATTAAGATAGCATAGTTGTCATTCTGAGTATAATGTGCATCAGTCCAAAAAATTATTATTGATTGATTCACGATATGTTATTACTCGTTCTCAAATTATTTGTATCTAGTCACCACTTGAACTTTGAAGGTGTCCTGGAATTTATGTTTTGCAATCACTTTAAGGACAAGTGGAATACCACTTTGCTATGTTTTCTTTATGCTTGAAACAAATATATAACTTTTAGTGCATTATTATTCATGATATTTTGTTTATGTTACTTTTAATGTCGCAACATAGTTGCTAAGTTACATTTTTGAAATTATATTTATCATGCCTATGTTTAGAGTACTTTGATCTCAGCTTGCAATGCTTTTAGAATAATCATGCTCAAGATTGTGTGGGTAGCATGTCACCTTAGAAATTATTTTGTTTTTATCGTTTTACCTACTCGAGGACGAGTAGAACTAAGCTTGGGGATGCTTTATATGTATTCAACGTATCTATAATTTCTGATGTTCCATGTTGATATTATGACGTTTGCTACATGTTTTCTATACACTTTACATCATTTTTTATGGATTTCCTGAGACTAACCTATTGACAAGATGCCACAACGCCAGTTCCTATTTTCTGTTGTTTTTTGTTTTAGAAAAGTTGTTCTGGAAATATTCTTGGAATTGGACGAAACAAAATCACAGGGTCTTGTTTTTCTGTCACGTAACCGCATTCCGTAGGAGACTTGGAGGGGGCTCCGAGGTGGCCACACGATAGGGTGGTGTGCCCCCTGATCGCGCCGCCACGTGGTGTGGGCCCCTCGGGCGCCCACCGACATCGCCCTTTCGCCTATATATTGATATTCTCGGGAAAACCCTAAACACCCTAGCCTCCATCCGTGAAAAGTTCCATAGTCGCCGTCATCGTCAACCCTAGTTCGGGAGGGTTCTAAAGATCTCCCCGGCACCCTGCCGGCAGGGGAAATCATCACCGGAGGGCTCTACATCACCATGCCTGCCTCCCGAGTGATGCGTGAGTAGTTCATCCTTGGACTACGGGTCCATAGCATTAGCTAGATGGTTGTCTTCTCCTCCTTTTGTGCCATCATGTTTAGATCTTGTGAGCTTCCTAACATGATCAAGATCATCTTATTGTAATACTACATGTTGTGTTTGCTGGGATCCGATGAATATTGAATGCTATGTCAAGTTTATTATAGATCTATCTTTTATATGTTATTTGTGATCTTGCATGCTCTCCGTTACTAGTAGATGCTATGGCCAAGTTGATGCTTGTAACTCCAAGAGAGAGTATTTATGCTCGATAGTGGGTTCATGCCTCCAGTAATTTGGGAGAGTGGCAACATCTTCTAAGATTGTGGATGTGCTATTTCCACTAGGGATAATACAACAATGCTTTGTCTAAGGATAATTATATTGTTTACATTACACACTTTACTTAGTGAAATAATATGTTGCTTGCAACTTAATACCCAAAGTTTGCTCGGATGACGTCCCAAGGGTGGATTTTTAGTCATAGATGCAGTTGGATTATGGTCTATGTATCATGTTGTAATTCCCAAATATCTCATAGTAATCATCATGTCTTGCATATGCACTACGGTGCAACCTCTATTATGTCAATTGCCCAACTGTGATTTGTTTACCCAGCATGTTATTTATCTTTTTTGGAGAGAAACCACTTGTGAACTATGGACCCTGGTCCATTCTTTTACACTGATAATACAACCTACTGCAAGCACTGTTCTCTTTTACTGCAAGCGTTGTTCTCTTTTCATTCACTGCAAACTTACATCATTTTCTACACTATACGTCTAATCATTTGTGTTCAGCAAAACCGGTGAGATTGACAACCTCACTGTTTTGTTGGCAAAGTATCTTGGTTGTGTTGTGTGTAGATTCCATGTTGCTGCTGAGCCTGTTAGTTCGCCCTGCCAACATCATCTGTCATCAACCTTCAAAAGTGATTTATTTCTCCCACTGGTCCGATTAAACCTCGGTTTCTTTCTGAGGGAAAACTATCTTTTGTACTCATCATACCTTCCTCTTGGGGTCTCCCAACAAACATGTGTCTACACGCCATCAGTGTACAACTACATGAGGAAATGGAGGTTGCGGTGGATCCAGGTGAGCAAGCTAAGGGACCTGAGCGGCGCAGGATGGGATGAGGAAACCTACACCATCATCATGGAAGAGGTGCACTACCGTGGGCACGTCTCGTTTAGCTAACTCCTCCACTATTGTTCATCAATTTTACTTGATCCACCAATCTAATTGACCGCTAACAATATGTACTCCCAATTTTAGGATCACCCAAAGGACGCGGAGTTCCTGAACAAGCCCATTCTGATCTATGTTCAGATGCAGATCATTTTCTCCTATGGGCTAGCCACCGGCAAACATGACATGGGCTCAGGGGATCCCCTTTGCACGCCCCTCCCGGAGGATGCGGACATGCAGGAGTCTGACACCATCCTCAACGATGGTGCGCACAAGGACAAGCCTGCTGATGCCCCCATCCTCAATGCCAAGAGGAAGAGAGGAGCCCTAGGCAACGACGAGATCCAGGCCTTCTCAAGCATGACCATGGCGGTGAAGGAGGTGGCCACGGCCATCAGGGATAACAAGCCTTCATACTTGAACCCTGACCTCTACGATGCTGTCATGGACGTCATTGGCTTCATCAAGGAGGCCCTCATGTGGCTCGCCGCCACCTCGTAGACCACAAGGCCCAGAGTGTGAACTTCGTCAACATGGTGGAGAAGCACAGGACCCTCTGGCTCAGAACATTCATGGGAAACTACTACTACAACTAAGCGTGCCCTGTGGGGGTGGAGGTGGCAGCAACATGATGGAGAGGACGCCGATGTTTATGATGATGATGTATATTTTGGGTTAGCTAGGGCTTAAAAACTTCACTTATGGCGTGTATATTTTGATGAGGTGGTATATACTAAACCCTCAAATGATGGTGAACTTGCTGGTGGTGGTGGTGGTAGGATGACACCCACTTTTGATGTGGTGGTAGGTTAACACCATAGTGTTAGGATGAACCTGTGATTCTGTTTTGCTAATAGACATGCATGCTGCTTTAGGTTTATGTTGGCTTGAACTTGTGATGCTTGATTTGATGCTGGTGTAGCCATGCTGTAGTCATGATCTTCCCATGTTTGCGATCTCTTTGCAGATGAACTTCTATGCCGTGTATAGAGGGAGGCTTCCTGGAGTGTATAGTTCATGGAGGAGCTGCCAGGAACAAGTCAATGAGTACTCGAACAACAGCTACAAATGGTTTGAACTTTAGAGGAGGAACATAAGAACTACTCCTACTTCCTCAACGCCATTGATGAGGTACCTAATGAGCTCCCAACTCATGAAGTCGTACACGAAGTGCCAAATGAGGTCCCAGGTAGTAAGATCAAGGACTTCATCATCGTCATCCTGGTTGTGGTGATTGTGAAGCTCCTTTTCTTCTAGCTCAGCTGTAGTATGATCGGATGTAGTGGTGCCAATGGTAAGCTCACCATATTTGAATTAGGTAACCATATATTGTGTATTGCATGCAACCAAAAACGGCGTTGCCGTTTCAGCTTACCCCCAAAGCAAGCTATGCAGGCAACCAAACACAGTGCACTCAAATTATGAACTCATACACGAAAGTTCAATGCAGGCTACCTAACAAGTTGCACAATGTGTATATGGTGCGTATGAGCGTGGCCAAGCCCTGGCCGGCCTGCCACCTGCAGCCCCAAAAGGGATGCAGGCTACCAAATGCGCCCCTAAGCATGCAACCTTCCACGTCATCAAATTGGCCAACTCAGCAATATATTCAACATGTCTCAGTGTGTTCCGTTTACGTCACTTTGACTAAAACACTAGGCACGACATGCATCCCGTTACTCCAGATGCTCAACGGTAACATTAATTGAACCATTAAAGTTTGTCTTCTCCATTCACCCTCCCAACCATCGACCATTGACGCTCCTATTATATTTTCTCCCTGGTCTCCAAGGTAGGAGTAGCAATGTCTCCGCATTTTCCCTATGATATTCAAGAAAAATAATTGCACAAGAAACTAATGGAGAACGTTCGACCTAAAGTTTGCACCGTCTTATATATTCCCCTTCTCTAGCATCTCATTCTCCCCTTCTTATAAACTAGGCACTATATATCCATAGGATGAATTTGTTCCTCATCCCAAGACTCACAAAACGGAATACTGCTTCTCCTCCCCTAGCGTGCATCATCCCTCGGCCCACCGCCTCGCCGTCACGGTCATTTCTCCACATGCCTGGTGACAACAACAAAGTGATTAAATTTTGGAGGATTTGTGAGTTCAAAGGCTGACTTCCTTCCCCTGTTTTGGTTTATTTGTATTTTCAATTTTTAAACTGAGAATTTGAAATTGAGTTGGGCTCCAAAGCTACAGAGCGACATTGACAACAATAAGCATATTTCGTCTTATTGATTTAACTTTTGTTCATTGTTAAAACAGAGAGTTCTTGAATTGGGATCTAAAACTGTAGCTAAATAAGATATGGCATATATCAGTCGAAATACTTCTCGAGAGACCATTCTCTATCTATGTTGTGTGTTCTTTGTTATACGTGTGTATAACCAGAGAATGACCCTTTTGATGGTATTTTTTGTGAGTAGAGTGTCGATCCCTCAATGATGAGGACATGACCAGGCCGGATACGACCAAGACTATCACTACTTCTTCTACACTTCATCAAGAAATAAGGGGAAAAAAAAGGTACATGATTAGATGCTTCTCAAGGACTTCTCCCTCTTCACTTTGGGTCCAAGAGAAGTTAGAGTCCAAGTTCTCCATGTTCTGGACGCAGATTCGGACTACAGAAATACACCTGACTTAAATCTGCTATAGGTTTGCATACATACTTCAAATGGAGTGAATATTTTTTTGTTGGAAAGTAGGACTCGTGCACTTTACAAAAAAAATTGGTCTCACCTAAAAATTCCTTCCGAGCGAAAATTTGTGGCCAAAACAGTCCGACCCTGTAGCTGAAACTGGGTCAGGAATCTAGAAAAAAGGTATTGCGCCACCTCTAATTAGGCCCAAAGGCCTTGCATAAATTAGGGTTGGTTTTTTTTGGTGCCTTAGGACGTCCTTCCACCCCCTTGTCTTCCACCCAAGCCTCACCTCCATATATACCTTCCATAGATCTTAGTTTAGATTCAGGTTTTGTTTAGTTAAAAGTTAGCCGTCGCAGCAACTTCGCCATACTTTGTTTGTGTCAGATCGACCAGACTAAGACCACTTTTGGAACCCCATTTTAAGCTATAATCATTCATTTATATTCACAATATCTTGATTTCCAATTATTAGTTCTTGCTTGGAACATATAGAATTGATTAGGAGTGACGAAGTCTTGGCTAGAATTTCTCATGCTAGAACTTTGTTTTCTGTTCCAATGGATCCACCTATGTCTGTGTTGCATGCTCCGAATAAAATTTCTGAAATCACATGCTTGAATATGTTTAAAAGTTTTTATGCTCCGAATTTCACCTTTCAGTTGGTTGGGGATTATCATATGAATAATGACTTTTGGGTGCATAGAATTTGTGTCACGTGTGATGATATTGCTGTTTTCAGCAATCTATGCTATGGGCGATGTATTTTTGCTATGGGATAGTTTATAATTTTCATGATCATATGATACATTCTGGTGTAGTTGATACATTAGAAATTAGTTTGTCATATCCATTATGTTTGTCCCATAAGTTCTTACCTAGTTGTTCTAAAGATTTGTGCATCACTTATAATTGCAATTTGAGTTGCATCTTACATATTGGACATATGATTGATAAATTTCTTGTCCATCCATCTCATATTCATAATTATCAGAGTATCGCAGTTGAAGCATGGTTTAAACCTGTTTTGTTGTCACATCTTATTGATTGGTTTGACCTTGTTTTTGATAAATTTGATCATCGATCTTCTGTGAGGACATTGGATTTAATACTGAACAATAAGAATTTATACATATGTGTTTCTTCCCACGATTATATAAGCTTCACTTACACTTGCAATTATGATTGCTTATTGTTGTGACGCCCCTGGATCGGGTAATATTTAGATTTTAGCGTTCCCACCGAAATCCACATAATATCGATCCTGGGTTGCTATTTATGATACCATTACAACAGTTCACGAATAATCCGCAACAACAATAGAAGAGATATATACAACACGACTCCAATGAGTCAAGAATACAGCTGATACAATACAAAAATCCAAATAACATCAGAAAAAGAAAAAGGATCCGATTACGAATAAGATATAAATTGGACTAAGAGTCTTGAAGATAAACGATGGCGTCCAATCCTTGCCCAGGCCAAGCTGGAGGGATTCCCAATCTAACATCGTCAGACTTTAAACCTGTTGACTGCATTGTGAATACGACCCCGAATTGTGACGCCCCGAGATCGGGCACTATGCAAATTTCAGCATTCCCGCCAAAATCCACATAATAACCGATTCCAGGTTGCCACTTGTGATAACATTACAACAGTTCACGAATATTCCGCAACAACAACAGAAAAGATATATACAAGACAACTCAAACGAGTCAAGGATACAACTGATACAATACAAAGATCCAAATAACATCGGAAGAAACAACATAGTGTCCGACTACGGACAAGATACAAATTGGACTAAGAGTCCTGAAGATAACCGATGGCGTCCAATCCCTGCCCAGGCCAAGCCGGAGGGATTCCCAAGCTAACGTCGTCAGACTTCAAACCTGCTGACTGCAATGTGGAATATGCAGCCACGAAAAGGATTCGTGGGTCAGTACGGTTAAGTACTGGCAAGTGGATAAACCATACTCACAAGATACCAGCGTAACCAATCATCACAAGATAAAAATACTTTGGGTACAACGAAAAGGAAGGGGTTATTGCAAAGAAGCGGCAGCGGGCTGCACTAACTAACTACAGAGACTCGCTACAACATCCGGCTAAAAGAAAGGGATAAGATAGCGTATCAGAACCAACTATAACTACTCACCAAACAATACCCATCCAATGTTACCCCCTACTAAGGAAGCAACCCAAGGAAACTCACACGGTTGATTAAGGTGACAATCATTTTTATGGTGGAGGTAATCTATATTACTAGTCAAGTTATCATCGTTAAGTGTAAGTTGTCTGAGTACTTGTTAGCCAGCACTTTCACCAAGTCATCCATAACCGCGGACAACACGGCTTCTCGAGAAGATTTAACCCTGCAGGGATGCACCAATTTGGCCGTACACGTAAGAATGACCCGCCAGATGGAAATGCACTTCCACCAAGCGAGGCACTCAACACAACCCAACTCTTCTTCGCATCAAGCCCAAAGAACCACGTGCTGTGCGTGCGCGGCTAATCGAGCCCCCACGAAGAAAAGGGGGACCCTCATAGCACAGGAAGACCACGCCGCCCTAAATGCCGACTACAAAAGTTCCACCCTGGCGCCAAGGGCTCGCACCTGCATATGCATGCATCAAATGGAAATCCCGAACTAGGTGTGACGATTTGGACGAGATGCGAATCGAATCAGAATTGCGGGGGGCGCCCATACACGCTTCCCACATGCGGTTAGTGCGCTCATCATGAATCGGAGGACAAGACCCTTTTCCTAATTAGGGTCGACACTAGCAGGCCTCAAAACCACGCCGGGCCTCCTGCCGGTGCCTTATCATCAAATTATTATTACCCAAAACATTAACATGAAGTTGATTGAATTGAAACCCAACTATCAAACTAAACAGGTGATAGGACGGACAACAAGACTTGAGCGCAAACAACACTAAGCATGCAACTACGACACGAGGGCCAACAAGGTAAACAAACAACAGTTGATAGGAAGTGGAAGGAAGTCTATTTCATGGGTGCAAGGTAAACATATGATAGGATCGAGACACAAGCATCGAATCATAAGGCTAGAATAAAGGCAACGGGAAGAATCGGTAACAAGTGATGAAAGGCAGCCATAGGTAGCAAGTGAGTATACTTGCCTGGAATCCAGCAAGTAGAGGTACATCCGAAGAACTTGTCGTTGCTCACATCATCTCAACGTCCTATCCGCGAAGAAGCAACGAACTAGAACAAACACCGGACGCAACAATTACTTCTACGGCAAAAGATCCAGCATGATCAAGATATGGATGCATGACAAGTTTAAGGATGCATCAAAGATAAACTAGTTGACATAGTTAACATATTTAAATGGGCCCATATGCAATTTGGATTGCCTCTGGAAAAGCCCATGAATTAATGTTGAATTAAATGATCTACAAATAATCATCATGTGAAAGTTAATTAGAATGATGCATGGATGAGGAAAACAATAAGAAAACAACAATAGCTTCAATTTGACATGTTGTTTACCAAGTTTGGAATTTTATTTATTAAGTTATGAAATTTGGCTTCTTAAATGAGTTACACAAGCATTTATTGTTTTCACCCATTTTAATTGTTCAAAACAGATAACAAAATTTATATTTGGAAAGAACACAAAATTTTAGATGGAATACATGTTTCATTTGTTGAATTTGGATTTTAGTTGAGCAAGTTATTAAATTGACAATTTTAAATGCATTAAATAAGAAACAGTTGTTTTCAGCAATTTACTTTATTCAAAACAGAGAACAAAGTTTATATTTGCAAAGTTCATGAAAAATGGGATGGAAAACATATTTTACATGTTGGAATTGGATTTGAATTGCCCAAGTTATGAATTTTGCAATTTAAGAGGTTTAATTAAAGCATTGAATTATTGCACCACTTTTAATTAGGGAAAACAGTAAAAAAAATGTATTGAAAAGGTTGAAAACATGTAGCAAATGTTTCACTGAACATTTTGAGCTATTAAACATAATTTTTGGGTTATTATTGAATTTATTATGCAATTTTTCATAAGTAGTCTTATTCTGCCCTTTTTAGTAAACAGAGGGAAACATGTTCAAATTTAATTCAATTGTGACCAAATAAAATACCAATGTGTAGATTTTGTTAAGACGAATTTTTAGAGCCCAAGTTTGCTCAAATTGGGTGAACACAACTCAAGTTATTAAATTCCAAATTTTCCAATTTTTATTGCATTTTCAGTAATTAATTATTTAGTGCAAAAATTATTACAGAAACATGTTGCAAACTTGACATTAACAGAAAGAGCACAAGATTTTGAATCCATAGCAATTTGAATCGTTGAAATTGGATCAAAATTCAATTTGTTATGGATTTTAGAATTAATGAGTCAGATCTGTGTTTCTGAAATTCGGGCAAAAAAAAGGAAAAAGGGCAGAAAAGGTGTGGCTTTTGCTGCGGAAAGGGGGGATCGAACTCGGGATCCAGGGAGGCAGTGCGGGGCGCTAGCCACTGTGGTAGCTGGCTCGGTTGTGATAGGAAGGGAGAGCGAAGGGGTTTGAGTTGGATCTGATGCGGTATTTTTGACTGAAACAGACAGTGCACGGACGGAGCGATCAGGGACGGAGGAGCGGCCGCCGGCGACACTACCGCTCGATGGCGGTTCACAGAGCAAGGAGGAGAGGGCCTAGGCCCGGGGGGGTGGCCTCACCTCGGGAGGGCTTGGCGACGACGAGGAAGGAGCGGCGAGGCGGCGCAGGAGCGGACGGACGGCCGCCCTGTCGACGACGACCCGTGTACGGCGGCGGCGGGAAACCGCGACGGCGCGGTCGCCTCGAGCCCCCTCGGTCCACGCCTCCTTCAGCAAAGATGGAGAGGGAACTACCCCGGTTCCATTCCCGACCTCCGGAGGTCTTGGCGATGACCACAACGACGGCGCGGTGCTCTCCAAGTTTCGGCCATGGAGGCACCTCGAATTTTCAGAAGGTTCAGAGCAAGAAATTTCAGAGAGGTAGAGGAGGAGATGGGATCAGGGCGGTGGCGGCTGGAGAGGGAAAGAGAGAGGGGGCTAGGGTTTGGGGAGGAGAGGGGTAGGTATAGGGGAGGGGGGAGCAGGTGGAGGTGGGGGCCATGGTCACGTTCTGTACGTGGAAAGGGGAGGTGGGCTGGGTGGAGAGGAGATGGGCCGGGCTGCTCTCTCTCTCCCTTTGGGCTGGTTCCTTTTATTATTATTTTCTTTTCTTTTTTTTTGTAAAGAATGGAAGAGAGATAATGGAGTTTGAGGGTTAAAAAAAATTGTCAGAAAAATTATGGGAATAATTTATTTGTGTTTGGAATTGAAAAAGCACAGTTGCACAAACTTTTGTTTTTGAAAGTTGCAAACTTTTGGTTGGAGTTTGAATTTGAATTTGAAGTTTAAATTGGTTTGAATTTTTCACATGGTTTTGAAAACAATATGCAATGCATAATGCATGATGCAATGCTATGCAACAGAAAAGCAAACAACATCTATTTGGAGAAAATTCCCCGGGTGTTATAGACGACACCACTAACAAGGGATTGCGCCCTCGCAATCCGCCAACGCCAAGAGAGAGGAAGAAGCCGGACTATCGAGTCTTCGGTCACCTTGTTGATCTCCTCGACACCATTAACAAGGGCTTCTCGACACCACTAACAAGAGATTCTTGCTCGGGTTGATGACGATGTTCTCCCACCAGGAATCTTCCGATGATCGAACCTATTAGGTTAAAGGCTCAAAAAACGTCCACCTACGTAGGATCCTAACACTTTGAAAGATAGACAAGGGGGGAAGACTCCAAAACAAATAAGATGGGAGGGGAAATAGAATAGAGATAAGGAGAAAACAAGAATCCTATTGAGATGTTTCCAAAACAGGTTTTGCACAAATAGTTTTTGACATTCTAAGAACACGACCGTTAGCGAGGTTATCCTACAGGCTTTGCGGACCCGTTGCTTCGATAACCATTCGTATCGAAACAACTTTGGGAATAAAAAACCAGGCTCTGATACCATTTGTGACGCCCCGAGATCGGGCACTATGCAAATTTCAGCATTCCCGCCAAAATCCACATAATAACCGATTCCAGGTTGCCACTTGTGATAACATTACAACAGTTCACGAATATTCCGCAACAACAACAGAAAAGATATATACAAGACAACTCAAACGAGTCACGGATACAACTGATACAATACAAAGATCCAAATAACAGCGGAAGAAACAACATAGGGTCCGACTACGGACAAGATACAAATTGGACTAAGAGTCCTGAAGATAACCGATGGCGTCCAATCCCTGCCCAGGCCAAGCCGGAGGGATTCCCAAGCTAACGTCGTCAGACTTCAAACCTGCTGACTGCAATGTGGAATATGCAGCCACGAAAAGGATTCGTGGGTCAGTACGGTTAAGTACTGGCAAGTGGATAAACCATACTCACAAGATACCAGCGTAACCAATCATCACAAGATACAAATACTTTGGGTACAACGGAAAGGAAGGGGTTATTGCAAAGAAGCGGCAGCGGGCTGCACTAACTAACTACAGAGACTCGCTACAACATCCGGCTAAAAGAAAGGGATAAGATAGCGTATCAGAACCAACTATAACTACTCACCAAACAATACCCATCCAATGTTACCCCCTACTAAGGAAGCAACCCAAGGAAACTCACACGGTTGATTAAGGTGACAATCATTTTTATGGTGGAGGTAATCTATATTACTAGTCAAGTTATCAGCGTTAAGTGTAAGTTGTCTGAGTACTTGTTAGCCAGCACTTTCACCAAGTCATCCATAACCGCGGACAACACGGCTTCTCGAGAAGATTTAACCCTGCAGGGATGCACCAATTTGGCCGTACACGTAAGAATGACCCGCCAGATGGAAATGCACTTCCACCAAGCGAGGCACTCAACACAACCCAACTCTTCTTCGCATCAAGCCCAAAGAACCACGTGTTGTGCGTGCGCGGCTGTGACGCCCCGAGATCGGGTACTATGCAGATTTCAGCATTCCCGCCAAATCCGCATAATAACCGATTCCAGGTTGCCACTTATGATAACATTACAACAGTTCACGAATATTCCACAATTACAACAGAAACAGATGGATACAAGATGACTCAAACGAGCCAGGGATACAACTGATACAATACAAAGATCCAAATAACAGCGGAAGAAACAACATATCGTCCGTCTACGGACAAGGTACAAATTGGACTAAGAGTCCTGAAGATAACCGAGAGCGTCCAATCCCTGCCCAGGCCAAGCCGGAGGGATTCCCAAGCTAACGTCGTCAGACTTCAAACCTGTTGACTGCAATGTTGAATATGCAGCCACGAAAAAGATTCGTGGGTCAGTACGGTTAAGTACTGGCAAGTGGATAAACCATACTCACAAGATATCGGCGTAGCCAGTCATCACAAGATACAAATACTTTGGGGTCAACGGAAAGGTAGGGTTTATTGCAAATAAGCGACAGCGGGCTGCACTAACCAACTACAGAGAGATACTACAACTTCCGGCTAACAGAAAGAAGATAAGATCGAGTATTGTAACCAACTGAAAGTAAATCCAAACAAACCCATCCTGGATCTCGCCCCTTATCCAAAGAAGCAATCCGAGGATAACTCACACAGTTGGATTAATGATGGTTCAGATTATTGTGTCAATAAGCCTATTACTAGTCAAGTTGTTAATCATTGGGTGTAAGATTGTTACCATTAGGTTTAAGTTGTCCTGAGTACTTGTTAGCCAGTACTTTCACCAAGTAATCCATAACCGCGGAAAACACGGCTTCTCGAGAAGATTATCCCTGCAGGGTTGCACCAATTTGGCCGTACACGCAAGAATAACCCGCCAGATGGGGAGCTAACCCACCAAGCGAGGTACTCTACACAACTCAACTCTTCTTCGCATCAAGCCCAAAGAACCTTGGGCGCACGGCTAATCGAGCCCCGAAGAAAAGGGACCATCATAGCACTCTAAGACCGTGTCCCCCTATATGCCGACTACGAAAGTTCCACCCGGGATCCAAGGGCTCGCAAGATCATGCATGCAGCAAATGGAAAACCCGAACTAAATGAGGCGATTTGGACGAGATGCGAATCGAGTCAAATTGAGGGGGGCGCCCATACTCGCTTCCCACATGCGGGTAGTGCGCTCATCATGGATCAGTAGACAAGACCCTTTTCCTATTAGGGTCGACACTAGCAGGCCTCAAAACCACAAGGGCCTCCTGCCGGTGCCTTATCATCAAATTATTATTTAACAATAACATTAGCATGATTGATTGATTAAGCATCGAGCCCCCAGAACATAATGAAGTAATAACAGAAAGTAACGGGTAACAGACTCGAGCAAAACAACCTAAGCAGGCTAGTAAGACACGGGCACAAGCAATGGTTATAGTTGTGGAGGTGAGGTAATATCAGGGTTAAAGGATTCATGTGATAGGTTCGTAACAGAAACAACTACTACTAAGGCTAGCAGAACAGAACAACGGAAAGTATCGGTAACAAGTGATGAAAGGCAGCCATTTGGCAGCAAGTGAGTATACTTGCCTGAGATCCCGCAAGGTAGCAGAACTTGTCGTTGCTCACATCATCTCAACGTCCTATCCGGGAAGAAGCAACGAACCTCGAACAAACACCGGATGCAACAATTACTACTACGGAAAAAGATCCAGCATGATCAAGATATGGATGCATGACAAGTTTAAAGATGCATCAAGGTAAACTAGTTGACATGAGAAACAGATTTAAATGGAACCATATGCAATTTGAGTTGCATATGAAAAGCCCATGAGTTATGGTTGAAACAATTGTTTTCCAACTAATCAATAGGTGAAAGTGGATTAGCATGATGCATGGATGAGGAAAACAACAAAATAACAACAATAGAATCAATTGGAAATAAGGTTTAACAAGTTTGGAAATTATTGGTTAACTGTGGAAAGTTTGGTTACTTAAACATGTCACACAAGCAATTGTTGTTTTCATCAAGTTAAAGTGTTCAAAACAATTAACAAAATTTATATTTGAAAAGAACATCAAATTTTAGTTGGATTACATGTTTCAGATATTGAAATTGGAATTAGGATAATTTAATTATGAATTAAACAATATTAAACAAGTTTTAAATGAATTTAAAACAAGTTTGAATTTAATTGAACTTTTATTTGTCCAAAACATAAATTCAAACTCACATTTGAAAAGTTCACACTTTGATGGTTTGAAAACATATTTTGCATGTTCAAAATTATTTTATTTTGAGCAAGTTATGATTTTATCAAATTTAAATGAATTAAACAAGTATTAAATTATTTAGGCAATTTAAATTATTCAAACCATGAAACAAAATTTATATTTGAAAAGGTGGTTTAATTTTGCATGGAAAACATATTTCACTTGTGGAAATTGGATTTAAAATGAGCAAGTTATTATTTTGGCAATATTAAATGCAATAAACAAGAAACAGTTGTTTTCAGCAATTTAAATTATTCAAAACAGCAAACAAAATTTATATTTGGAAAGTAGATGAAAAATTGATTGGAAAACATATTTAGTTTGTGGAATTTGGAATTTTTATGAACAAGTTATGAATTTTGCAAGTTTAAGTGAATTTGACAAGTTTTTAAATTTTGCACCAATTTAGAATATTCAAAAGAGTAAACAAATTTTATATTTGGAAAGAACATTTAATTTGGGACAGAAAACATATTTAAAAAGTTAAAATTGGAGTTGGGATGAATTTCTTATGCAATTTACAAAATTGGGTGCAATTCTGCCATTTTTAGGGAACCAGGGGCTTAGAAATAATTTTGCAGGGGTCTAGATTAATTACCAGGGGCCTATTGGTGAATACCAGGAAGTTCTGTGACCAAAATATTGGAAAATAAAAAGATTTGGGTTTTTGGGGCGCAGGGGGATCGAACCCTGCACCTCCTGCTGCGCCAAGGGGTGAGGAACCAGATGGGCTGCGCTGCCTTTGTGTGTAGAAGGGGATCTCGGGGAGGATAAGCTGTTGCCTGCGGCTCTTTTTCTTCTGAACTTAACTGAACCCAACCGGTACCGCAGCGGTTCAGTTCGAGAGGGAGATTTGGCCGCCGGCAGGGCTCGCCGTGGCCGGCGATCTGAGGCGCTTGTGCGTGCTGGTACTCGCCGAGCGTGAGGCGTGCTTGGTTGTGGAAGCGATCGGTACAGAGGAAGGCGAGGGAGGGGAAGAACAGATCGCACCTGCCACTGCTGCTGTCGCGGTACAGCCGCGGCGGCAACTTGCTGGCGACGGCGCGGGCTCCACGGCCGCTCCCGGCAAGCGACGAGGGGACGGGGCGGTAGCTGGAGCACCCCCGTTTCCATTCCCGCCCTCAGGGCTCCTCGGAGTGGGCCACCTCGGTGGCGCCAAGGAGGCAAAAACCCGGCCACGAAGTGCTCGGTGGTTTCAGTTGGTGCAGGGCTCAGGTACAGAAGAGAAACGGGGAGGGTGAGAGAGGGGCGACGGCGGCGATGGGAAGGAACTAGCTAGGGTTTGCAGCAGAGGGTAGGGGGGAGGTTACTTAAGGAGGATCCTAGCCTAGTACGGAGCAGCATCGAGAGGGGGAGAGGATGATCGAGTGGCTCTGAAGATGTTCGTACAGAGAGATAGCGACAGGAGGGAGAAGGACGACAGAATAGAAACGGGTATTGGGCTAGAAAGAAAAGTGGGCTTAGGGGGAAGAAAAAGGAGAGGATGGGGTGGGCTGGCTCTTCTCCTTGGCTTTTATTTTTTATTTTTCCTTTTCCATTTTTTGTAAAGAATAAAAGGGAGAGAGGGATAGAAGAGGGGTTTTTGGGGTGGTTTATGTTATGAACTATTTTTATTAGTTGTTAAAACAGAAAAGAAAAGCAAAAGCTAACATTATTTCACAAGGTTGAAAGCTTAATTGGATTTAAGTTGTTAAGTGAATTTTTTTTCCAAATAGAGTTTGGGGTATTTATTTGATAGTTGATTTTATTAAGTTGCAAACAATAATTAAAAGCAAATGTTAGCATTGTTGTTCAACTTTGAATTATTAATGGGACTTTTTGAATTGGGATTTGAATTTCCATTAGTAATCATAAGGAGTTGATTTTCAATCAATTTTTATTCAATGAACTCAACACCTAAGAAAACAATTATTGAATTTTAATTGTTTGCAAAATTTTAGTGTTTGAACCATAATTGGATCATGCCCATTATGATTGAAAATGATTTGAAATTTAATTTGCCATTAGGGTTTTGATAACAGGGAAAATTTTATTAACAAGCAATTTGATTAAAACAATTTTCAAACTATTGAAAAACAAATGAGTGGTTTAGTTTTGCAAGTTTGAAATTGGAAATTTGGAGCAAGGGGAAAAGTTTAAATTGTTTTGAATTTTGATTTGTTTTGAAAAACAGAATGCAATGCTCATGTGATGCATGTAATGCAAGGCAAAAGGAAACAAACACTTTCTACCAAAGGTAACACCCAGGTGTTACAGACGACACCACTAACAAGAGATTGCGCCCTCGCAATCCACCTGCTAACCCGGGAGGGGAAAGAAGTTCGACTATCGATTCTTCATGCTTCCAGTTGATCCCCTCGACACCACTAACAAGGGCTTCTCGACACCACTAACAAGAGATTCTTGCTCGGAGTGACGACGATGTTCTTCCTCCAGGAATCTTCCGATGATCGAACCTATTAGGTTAAAGGGCTCACAAAACGTCCACCCACGTAGGATCCTAACACTTTGAAAGATAGACCAGAGGGGAGACTCCAAAACAAATAAGATTGGGAGGGGAAATAGAATAGGGATAAGGAGAAAACAAGAATCCTATTGAGAGGTTTTCCAAAATAGTTTAGCAGAAATAGTTTTTGACACTCTAGAAACAACGATCGTTAGCTAGGTTATCCTACAGGCTTTGCGGACCCGTTGCTTCGATAACCATTCGTATCGAAACAATCTCGGGAATCGGAACCAAGGCTCTGATACCATTTGTGACGCCCCGAGATCGGGCACTATGCAGATTTCAGCATTCCCGCCAAATCCGCATAATAACCGATTCCAGGTTGCCACTTATGATAACATTACAACAGTTCACGAATATTCCACAATTACAATAGAAACAGATGGATACAAGATGACTCAAACGAGCCAGGGATACAACTGATACAATACAAAGATCCAAATAACAGCGGAAGAAACAACATATCGTCCGTCTACGGACAAGGTACAAATTGGACTAAGAGTCCTGGAGATAACCGAGAGCGTCCAATCCCTGCCCAGGCCAAGCCGGAGGGATTCCCAAGCTAACGTCGTCAGACTTCAAACCTGTTGACTGCAATGTTGAATATGCAGCCACGAAAAAGATTCGTGGGTCAGTACGGTTAAGTACTGGCAAGTGGATAAACCATACTCACAAGATACCGGCGTAGCCAGTCATCACAAGATACAAATACTTTGGGGTCAACGGAAAGGTAGGGTTTATTGCAAATAAGCGACAGCGGGCTGCACTAACCAACTACAGAGAGATACTACAACTTCCGGCTAACAGAAAGAAGATAAGATCGAGTATTGTAACCAACTGAAAGTAAATCCAAACAAACCAATCCTGGATCTCGCCCCTTATCCAAAGAAGCAATCCGAGGATAACTCACACAGTTGGATTAATGATGGTTCAGATTATTGTGTCAATAAGCCTATTACTAGTCAAGTTGTTAATCATTGGGTGTAAGATTGTTACCATTAGGTTTAAGTTGTCCTGAGTACTTGTTAGCCAGTACTTTCACCAAGTAATCCATAACCGCGGAAAACACGGCTTCTCGAGAAGATTATCCCTGCAGGGTTGCACCAATTTGGCCGTACACGCAAGAATAACCCGCCAGATGGGGAGCTAACCCACCAAGCGAGGTACTCTACACAACTCAACTCTTCTTCGCATCAAGCCCAAAGAACCTTGGGCGCACGGCTAATCGAGCCCCGAAGAAAAGGGACCATCATAGCACTCTAAGACCGTGTCCCCCTATATGCCGACTACGAAAGTTCCACCCGGGATCCAAGGGCTCGCAAGATCATGCATGCAGCAAATGGAAAACCCGAACTAAATGAGGCGATTTGGACGAGATGCGAATCGAGTCAAATTGAGGGGGGCGCCCATACTCGCTTCCCACATGCGGGTAGTGCGCTCATCATGGATCAGTAGACAAGACCCTTTTCCTATTAGGGTCGACACTAGCAGGCCTCAAAACCACAAGGGCCTCCTGCCGGTGCCTTATCATCAAATTATTATTTAACAATAACATTAGCATGATTGATTGATTAAGCATCGAGCCCCCAGAACATAATGAAGTAATAACAGAAAGTAACGGGTAACAGACTCGAGCAAAACAACCTAAGCAGGCTAGTAAGACACGGGCACAAGCAATGGTTATAGTTGTGGAGGTGAGGTAATATCAGGGTTAAAGGATTCATGTGATAGGTTCGTAACAGAAACAACTACTACTAAGGCTAGCAGAACAGAACAACGGAAAGTATCGGTAACAAGTGATGAAAGGCAGCCATTTGGCAGCAAGTGAGTATACTTGCCTGAGATCCCGCAAGGTAGCAGAACTTGTCGTTGCTCACATCATCTCAACGTCCTATCCGGGAAGAAGCAACGAACCTCGAACAAACACCGGATGCAACAATTACTACTACGGCAAAAGATCCAGCATGATCAAGATATGGATGCATGACAAGTTTAAAGATGCATCAAGGTAAACTAGTTGACATGAGAAACAGATTTAAATGGAACCATATGCAATTTGAGTTGCATATGAAAAGCCCATGAGTTATGGTTGAAACAATTGTTTTCCAACTAATCAATAGGTGAAAGTGGATTAGCATGATGCATGGATGAGGAAAACAACAAAATAACAACAATAGAATCAATTGGAAATAAGGTTTAACAAGTTTGGAAATTATTGGTTAAGTGTGGAAAGTTTGGTTACTTAAACATGTCACACAAGCAATTGTTGTTTTCATCAAGTTAAAGTGTTCAAAACAATTAACAAAATTTATATTTGAAAAGAACATCAAATTTTAGTTGGATTACATGTTTCAGATATTGAAATTGGAATTAGGATAATTTAATTATGAATTAAACAAGTTTTAAATGAATTTAAAAAAAGTTTGAATTTAATTGAACTTTTATTTGTCCAAAACATAAATTCAAACTCACATTTGAAAAGTTCACACTTTGATGGTTTGAAAACATATTTTGCATGTTCAAAATTATTTTATTTTGAGCAAGTTATGATTTTATCAAATTTAAATGAATTAAACAAGTATTAAATTATTTAGGCAATTTAAATTATTCAAACCATGAAAAAAAATTTATATTTGAAAAGGTGGTTTAATTTTGCATGGAAAACATATTTCACTTGTGGAAATTGGATTTAAAATGAGCAAGTTATTATTTTGGCAATATTAAATGCAATAAACAAGAAACAGTTGTTTTCAGCAATTTAAATTATTCAAAACAGCAAACAAAATTTATATTTGGAAAGTAGATGAAAAATTGATTGGAAAACATATTTAGTTTGTGGAATTTGGAATTTTTATGAACAAGTTATGAATTTTGCAAGTTTAAGTGAATTTGACAAGTTTTCAAATTTTGCACCAATTTAGAATATTCAAAACAGTAAACAAATTTTATATTTGGAAAGAACATTTAATTTGGGACAGAAAACATATTTAAAAAGTTAAAATTGGAGTTGGGATGAATTTCTTATGCAATTTACAAAATTGGGTGCAATTCTGCCATTTTTAGGGAACCAGGGGCTTAGAAATAATTTTGCAGGGGTCTAGATTAATTACCAGGGGCCTATTGGTGAATACCAGGAAGTTCTGTGACCAAACTATTGGAAAATAAAAAGATTTGGGGTTTTGGGGCGCAGGGGGATCGAACCTTGCACCTCCTGCTGCGCCAAGGGGTGAAGAACCAGATGGGCTGCGCTGCCTTTGTGTGTAGAAGGGGATCTCGGGGAGGATAAGCTGTTGCCTGCGGCTCTTTTTCTTCTCAACTTAACTGAACCCAACCGGTACCGCAGCGGTTCAGTTCGAGTGGGAGATTTGGCCGCCGGCAGGGCTCGCCGTGGCCGGCGATCTGAGGCGCTTGTGCGTGCTGGTACTCGCCGAGCGTGAGGCGTGCTTGGTTGTGGAAGCGATCGGTACAGAGGAAGGCGAGGGAGGGGAAGAACAGATCGCACCTGCCACTGCTGCTGTCGCGGTACAGCCGCGGCGGGAACTTGCCGGCGACGGCGCGGGCTCCACGGCCGCTCCCGACAAGCGACGAGGGGACGGGGCGGTAGCTGGAGCACCCCCGTTTCCATTCCCGCCCTCAGGGCTCCTCGGAGAGGGCCACCTCGGTGGCGCCAAGGAGGCAAAAACCCGGCCACGAAGTGCTCGGTGGTTTCAGTGGGTGCAGGGCTCAGGTACGGAAGAGAAACGGGGAGGGTGAGAGAGGGGCGACGGCGGCGATGGGAAGGAACTAGCTAGGGTTTGCAGCAGAGGGTAGGGGGGTAGGTTACTTAAGGAGGATCCTAGCCTAGTACGGAGCAGCATCGAGAGGGGGAGAGGATGATCGAGTGGCTCTGAAGATGTTCGTACAGAGAGATAGCGACAGGAGGGAGAAGGACGACAGAATAGAAAGGGGTATTGGGCTAGAAAGAAAAGTGGGCTTAGGGGGAAGAAAAAGGAGAGGATGAGGTGGGCTGGCTCTTCTCCTTGGCTTTTATTTTTTCTTTTTCCTTTTCCATTTTTTGTAAAGAATAAAAGGGGGAGAGGGATAGAAGAGGGGTTTTTGGGGTGGTTTATGTTATGAACTATTTTTATTAGTTGTTAAAACAGAAAAGAAAAGCAAAAGCTAACATTATTTCACAAGGTTGAAAGCTTAATTGGATTTAAGTTGTTAAGTGAATTTTTTTTCCAAATAGAGTTTCGGGTATTTATTTGATAGTTGATTTTATTAAGTTGCAAACAATAATTAAAAGCAAATGTTAGCATTGTTGTTCAACTTTGAATTATTAATGGGACTTTTTGAATTGGGATTTGAATTTCCATTAGTAATCATAAGGAGTTGATTTTCAATCAATTTTTATTCAATGAACTCAACACATAAGAAAACAATTATTGAATTTTAATTGTTTGCAAAATTTTAGTGTTTGAACCATAATTGGATCATGCCCATTATGATTGAAAATGATTTGAAATTTAATTTGCCATTAGGGTTTTGATAACAGGGAAAATTTTATTAACTAGCAATTTGATTAAAACAATTTTCAAACTATTGAAAAACAAATGAGTGGTTTAGTTTTGCAAGTTTGAAATTGGAAATTTGGAGCAAGGGGAAAAGTTTAAATTGTTTTGAATTTTGATTTGTTTTGAAAAACAGAATGCAATGCTCATGTGATGCATGTAATGCAAGGCAAAAGGAAACAAACACTTTCTACCAAAGGTAACACCCCAGGTGTTACAGCGGCTAATCGAGCCCCCACGAAGAAAAGGGGGACCCTCATAGCACTGGAAGACCACGCCGCCCTAAATGCCGACTACAAAAGTTCCACCCTGGCGCCAAGGGCTCGCACCTGCATATGCATGCATCAAATGGAAAGCCCGAACTAGGTGTGACGATTTGGACGAGATGCGAATCGAATCAGAATTGCGGGGGGCGCCCATACACGCTTCCCACATGCGGTTAGTGCGCTCATCATGAATCGGAGGACAAGACCCTTTTCCTAATTAGGGTCGACACTAGCAGGCCTCAAAACCACGCCGGGCCTCCTACCGGTGCCTTATCATCAAATTATTATTACCCAAAACATTAACATGAAGTTGATTGAATTGAAACCCAACTATCAAACTAAACAGGTGATAGGACGGACAACAAGACTTGAGCGCAAACAACACTAAGCATGCAACTACGACACGAGGGCCAACAAGGTAAACAAACAACAGTTGATAGGAAGTGGAAGGAAGTCTATTTCATGGGTGCAAGGTAAACATATGATAGGATCGAGACACAAGCATCGAATCATAAGGCTAGAATAAAGGCAACGGGAAGAATCGGTAACAAGTGATGAAAGGCAGCCATAGGTAGCAAGTGAGTATACTTGCCTGGAATCCAGCAAGTAGAGGTACATCCGAAGAACTTGTCGTTGCTCACATCATCTCAACGTCCTATCCGCGAAGAAGCAACGAACTAGAACAAACACCGGACGCAACAATTACTTCTACGGCAAAAGACCCAGCATGATCAAGATATGGATGCATGACAAGTTTAAGGATGCATCAAAGATAAACTAGTTGACATAGTAAACATATTTAAATGGGCCCATATGCAATTTGGATTGCCTCTGGAAAAGCCCATGAATTAATGTTGAATTAAATGATCTACAAATAATCATCATGTGAAAGTTAATTAGAATGATGCATGGATGAGGAAAACAATAAGAAAACAACAATAGCTTCAATTTGACATGTTGTTTACCAAGTTTGGAATTTTATTTATTAAGTTATGAAATTTGGCTTCTTAAATGAGTTACACAAGCATTTATTGTTTTCACCCATTTTAATTGTTCAAAACAGATAACAAAATTTATATTTGGAAAGAACACAAAATTTTAGATGGAATACATGTTTCATTTGTTGAATTTGGATTTTAGATGAGCAAGTTATTAAATTGACAATTTTAAATGCATTAAATAAGAAACAGTTGTTTTCAGCAATTTACTTTATTCAAAACAGAGAACAAAGTTTATATTTGCAAAGTTCATAAAAAATGGGATGGAAAACATATTTTACATGTTGGAATTGGATTTGAATTGCCCAAGTTATGAATTTTGCAATTTAAGAGGTTTGATTAAAGCATTGAATTATTGCACCACTTTTAATTAGGGAAAACAGTAAACAAAATGTATTGAAAAGGTTCAAAACATGTAGCAAATGTTTCACTGAACATTTTGAGCTATTAAACATAATTTTTGAGTTATTATTGAATTTATTATGCAATTTTTCATAAGTAGTCTTACTCTGCCCTTTTTAGTAAACAGAGGGAAACATGTTCAAATTTAATTCAATTGTGACCAAATAAAATACCAATGTGTAGATTTTGTTAAGACAAATTTTTAGAGCCCACGTTTGCTCAAATTGGGTGAACACAACTCAAGTTATGAAATTCCAAAGTTTCCAATTTTTATTGCATTTTCAGTAATTAATTATTTAGTGCAAAAATTATTACAGAAACATGTTGCAAACTTGACATTAACAGAAAGAGCACAAGATTTTGAATCCATAGCAATTTGAATCGTTGAAATTGGATCAAAATTCAATTTGTTATGGATTTTAGAATTGATGAGTCAGATCTGTGTTTCTGAAATTCGGGGAAAAAAAGGAAAAAAGGGCAGAAAAGGTGTGGCTTTTGCTGCGGAAAGGGGGGATCGAACTCGGGATCCAGGGAGGCAGTGCGGGGCGCTAGCCACTATGGTAGCTGGCTCGGTTGTGATAGGAAGGGAGAGCGAAGGGGTTTGAGTTGGATCTGCTGCGGTATTTTTGACTGAAACAGACAGTGCACGGACGGAGCGATCAGGGACGGAGGAGCGGCCGCCGGCGACACTACCGCTCGATGGCGGTTCACAGATCAAGGAGGAGAGGGCCTAGGCCCGGGAGGGGGGTGGCCTCACCTCGGGAGGGCTTGGCGACGACGAGGAAGGAGCGGCGAGGCGGCGCAGGAGCGGACGGACGGCCGCCCTGTCGACGACGACCCGTGTACGGCGGCGGCGGGAAACCGCGACGGCGCGGTCGCCTCGAGCCCCCTCGGTCCACGCCTCCTTCAGCAAAGATGGAGATGGAACTACCCCGGTTCCATTCCCGACCTCCGGAGGTCTTGGCGATGACCACAACGACGGCGCGGTGCTCTCCAAGTTTCGGCCATGGAGGCACTTCGAATTTTCAGAAGGTTCAAAGCAAGAAATTTCAGAGAGGTAGAGGAGGAGATGGGATCAGGGCGGTGGCGGCTGGAGAGAGGAAGAGAGAGGGGGCTAGAGTTTGGGGAGGAGAGGGGTAGGTATAGGGGAGGGGGGAGCAGGTGGAGGTGGGGGCCATGGTCACGTTCTGTACGTGACCTCCTGTCCGTACGAAGAAGAAAGGGGAGGTGGGCTGGGTGGAGAGGAGATGGGCCGGGCTGCTCTCTCTCTCCCTTTGGGCTGGTTCCTTTTATTATTATTATTTTTTTTTGTAAAGAATGGAAGAGAGATAATGGAGTTTGAGGGTTAAAAAAATTGTCAGAAAAATTATGGGAATAATTTATTTATGTTTGGAATTGAAAAAGCACAGTTGCACAAACTTTTGTTTTTGAAAGTTGCAAACTTTTGGTTGGAGTTTGAATTTGAATTTGAAGTTTAAATTGGTTTGAATTTTTCACATGGTTTTGAAAACAATATGCAATGCATAATGCATGATGCAATGCTATGCAACAGAAAAGCAAACAACATCTATTTGGAGAAAATTCCCCAGGTGTTACACGAATCATGGGGTCGGCACTTTGAATCGTACCAATAAGCCAACAAGCAATACTCACAAGATACTCAATGCAACCAGTCATCACAAGATACAAATACTTTGGGTGCAAAGGAAGAGGTTGTTGTAATGAAGCTGCAGCAGGCGGCAATAAGCAATCTATAGAGACACGCTACAACACCGGTCTATTAGAAAGTGATAAGAGAGCGCTTCGGGACCAACTACAACAACTCACTAGCAAACCCATCCTAGATTAACCCCCCTCAACAAAGTGCCAGGAAGTAACCGAGGAAAACTCACACATGTTGAAAACAATTGAAATAGTGATCTCGTTATCGCACAGGTTAACAAATATCATTATTTGTTAGTTGTTTGGCTCTTGTTAGCCAGCCCTTTCTCCAAGATCGTCATGTAAGTGCGGTCGATACGCCTTTTCGAAAAGATTTAACCCTGCAGGGGTGCACTCTTGTATCCACACGTACTTCAACCCTTCCGACCAATCGCACACATCCATGGTGTACCGGCAGAGTATCAGACACTACACTTCTCTTTCACCACAGATGAGTCCAAGGAACCACCTAGCTTGGTTGGATCCGTATCGAAAGTCCGGCCGATGCTCCATGGCGGACCAAGTCGTTTGCGCCTACGGCTGAGAGGTCAGAGGCCATGGGTATAACCCTCAACATCGAATTGCAAGAACCTATATAGTTGTACACACATCGGTAACATCACATATCATTATCATCATCATCTTCATCATACCTACAGAAAAGGTGATGTGAGTACGCCAAATGCAAAAGCCCAAACTAAGTTGTGGCATCTTGGACAAGTCTGTAGATCGGGTAATAGGCCGAGGGGATTCTCATAGGTCCCATATGTGATTAGAGCGCTCATTCTTCGATCAGAGGACACAAACCTTTTCCTAAGGCGACACCAGAGGGACCAAATACCTCGAAGGGCCTCCCGCGGGTGTCTTATCTCACAACAAATTATTATTATCCCAAGCATTAATATTATTTTAATTAAGTTGAACCAACCTATCATACTAGTTAGATGAGAAGGAACCAAACTCGCCAAAGAAGCTAAACATTCACTACGACTGGCAGGGCCAACAAGATAAACAAACATGTCATATGAGGTGGGGGTAGGGCTATATCATGGATGCAAGGTAAACATATGATAGGATCGAAACAGAAGCATCGAATCATAAGGCTAGAACAAAGACAATGGAAAACATCTGTAACAAGTGAGAAACGTCAGCCATAGGTAGCAAGTGAGTAAAGTTTGCCTGGAATTCCAACTGTAGAGGAAGCAAAACTTGTCGGTGCTCACATCATCTCAACGTCCTATCTACGAAGAAGCAAAGCACTAAAAGAAGCAACAGATGCAACAATTACTACTACGGAATAAGATCCAGCATGTTCCTAATTTACATGCATGACATGGCAAGATGCAATGCACGATGCAACCTAGGCAATATTAATTGGAACCAGAGTCCAGACAATTTAAATGTGGTGTTGAAGTTATCTTACTACCCATAAAATTAAATGTTGGTTAACATGGAGACAAGATATCGATGAGCTACACAAGTTTAAATGGAACCAGGACTAGATATATAACATCCCGACACATCCCATATTTAATTGTTATGTGATTGCTAATTACCAGTAACCTACAAAATATGCGATGCAAACATGATGATATGACATTCGTAAAATAGATGACATTTTATAGAAAATAGGGCATATAGGGTATAGGGGTTAAGGTTTGGGTTCACACGTGGAAAAGAACAGGATATGCGGGTTCAACGCCGTAGAGGAAGTACTCGACGTCGAGGAAGTAGACGTTGTAGTGGAAGTAGTCGTTCTCGTGTCGTTGAAGTAGTCATGGACAAACCGCGACATCACCATCTTCGGGGTCATTAGAGAACTTGGCGGCTTCGTGGTGCAAAGCGCGCACGAAGGCGGCCGACACAAGGCGGACATGGTCGAACTTGTCGAGGTATCGGTCTTCAGGATCGAGGTGTTCTTCCACGGCCATCAAACTCGACAACGAGGATCTTGTGGAAACCGTGGTGCTGTCGGCAAGCACTTCTCACGGTTAACATCGGTGCCACTTCCTTGTTTAGCATCTTCTTAGCGGTAGTTCGTTGAACATCTTCCGTGCGGGTGAAGTCTTGGCAGGAAAACAATTGTGTTGTCGGGATGCACCTACAACTACCCATACACATATCCCACCGAACAACAACAATAACAACAACAACGCTAGAAGCTGAGCCACGGCCGAAACAAAACCGGCAAGGAGGCATCCATGGCGGACAGTGGTGGGCCGAGGTCGAGCGGCCGTCGACCATCTCCGCGCGAGCTACTGCCGGCATCGGCGGCCATGGCTGAAGGCGGAGGGAGCCCAGAGGGAGGTGATACGTCATAAACATATCCCTAATTTCTGATGCTCCATGATCATATTTTGCCAATTGCAAAATGTTTTCTACCTTATTTATATCATTTTTACACGTATTCCGGACTAACCTATTAATAAGATTCCACAGAGCCAGTTCCCTGTTTTCTACAGTTTTTTAGTTTTAGAAAAGTTGTTCTGGAAATATTCCCGGAATTGGAAAATTCGAAGCCCGGAAATCCTATTTTCCCCGGAAGCATCCAGAAGACCGAAGAGGAACCGAAGAGGGGCAGCAGGGGGGCCACACCATAGGGTGGCGCGGCTCCCTGGTCGCACCAGCTAAGGGTGTGGGCCCCCTGGAGCGCCACCGCCTTCGCCCTTTTTCCTATTTAAGCCCCCTAGATGGAAAACCCTAGGCACCTAATCAAAATAACCGAAAATGTTCCGCAGCCGCCGTCACCGTCAACCCCAGATCAGGGGGGTTCTGAAGCTGTTTCTGGCACCCTGCCGAAGAGGAAATCATCACCGGAGGCTTCTCCGTCACCATGCCTGCCTCCGGAGTGATGCGTGAGTACTTCATCCTTGGACTACGGGTTCGTAGCTGTGGCTAGATGGTTGTCTTCTCCTCATGTGCCTCCCTGTGTAAATCTCGTGAGCTGCCTATCATGATCGAGATTGATCTTATGTAATTCTTTGTGCTGTGTTTGCTGGGATCCGATGAATATTGACCTTATGCCAAGTTGATTATAGTCTTTATTTGCATGTGTTATTTGTGATCTTGCATGCTCTCCGTTGCTAGTGGTTATTCTGGCCAAGTAATTGTTAGTGACTCCAAGAGGGAGTATGTTTGCTCGATAGAGGGTTCATGCCTCCTTGTTGCCTTGATCGAGTGACAGAAACGTGAAGGGGGAGGATGTGTTGTTGCCATTAGGGAAAAAACAGCGATAAGAGTGCACACGTGCATAATCATTGTTTACATTACACACTTTGTTTAATGCAATTATCTGTTGCTTGCAACTTAATACCTGAGGGGGTTCAGATGATAACCCGAGGGTGGATTATTAGTCATAGATGCATATGGATGTCGGTCTATGTATCTTGTTGTAATGCCCTCACTAAATAGCATAGTAATCTTCATGTCATATCGTGCACTATGGTGCAACCTTTATTTGTCAATTGCCTAGCTGTAATTTGTTCACCCAGCATGCTATATTTTATGGAGAGACACCACTAGTGAAACTAAGAAACCCAGTCCATTTTTCCACACTGTTAAACAAGCCAGAACAATTTCCTGCTCTCTTTACTTTCTGCAAGCATACGCTGTTTTCCACACTATACGTCTAATCTTTGTTTTCAGCAAGACCAGTGAGATTGACAACCTCACTGTACCGTTGGGGCAAAGTGTTTTGGTTGTGTTGTGTGCATACTCCATGTTGTTGCTGACACCGGTGAAGCGCCAGCACCACCGTCAGTGGCATCAACCTTCCGAAGATTCTCTTTCTCCTACTGGATTGATAACCCTGGTTCTTAACTAAGGGGAAAACTTATTCTGTTGTGCTCATCACACCTTCCTCTTGGGGTTCCCAAAAACGCAGAGAAAGGATCTAACTTTGCCAGCAATCAGGAGGCATGGGCCTTGCTGCCTCCTGGTGGCTCTTGATCCAGGAGGAGGACGGGCGAGCGAGGGGATGGGATCGATGGGGAATGGGGTCGGGTTCATGTGTGTGCTCGTGTGTGTTTTCCATGTGTGTGTGGTTATATAGATGGATAGACCCGATTGCAAAACAAAAAGGGAGGCGGGGTGGCGGCTGCAAGATGGCCAGGGGAGGTTTTGTGGGTTCTAGGGTTTTGGTGGGAAACCGGTTGGGTTGGCCGAGCTAGGCTTCTTTGGCCTAGCTTGGCCCGAAACCATGTTTTTTCTTTTAGTTTTTATTATTTTTCTGAAAATATAAAAGAGAGGTTTGGGTATTATAGAAACAATTTTGGATGCGCACAAATAATTCACAAAAACTTATGAGAAAAGCGTGGTGGAATTAAACTATGTGCATAAGTTTTATATGCACAATGCCATGACGATGCGAAAAAGAGAACAAGAAAATAAATCAATTGGGGAAACCCCGTGGGTGTTACAGACGACACCACCAACAAGGGATTGTGCCATCGCAATCTAGCCCCAAACGGTAAGAGAGAAGATGTGGTTATACTATCGAGTATTCATGCTCCATGTTGATCTTATTTTGCGTTGGGCGAATCTTTTCTTCTTGACACCACTACCAGGAGGTTCTTACTCGCATTGATGATGATGTCCTTCCATCTAGAAATCTTCTGAAGATCGAACCTATTGGGTAAAAGGCAAAGAGACCGTCCACCCTCGTAGATGCCTAACACTTTGAAAGATAGATAAGAGAAGAGACTCCAAAACAAATAAGATAAGAGGAGAATTAGAGTAGAGGCAAGGAATAAAAGAATCCAGCTGAGATGTGTCCAAAATAGTTTTAGCACAAAAAGTTTTGACACTCTAGAGACACGACCGTTAGCGAGGTTATCCTACATGCTTTGCGGACCCATTGCTTTGATAACCATTTGTATCAAAACAACATTGGGAATCAGAACCATGCTCCGATACCATCACTAGTACAAAAAAGCGCATTAGTGGCGCACCATTTTATGATTCTGTGGCGCATCCTGGCGCCATAGGAGTGCGCCACATAATCCACATCATTAAATTATATTCTGTGGCGCACTAGAACCATGCGCCACAGAAATGTCAATTCAGTGGTGCACAAGCCCTGTGCGCCACAAAAATTTGCAATTCTGTGGCGCATTAGCTAGGGGTGCGCCACAGAAAACCATGCGCCACTAAAACTAAAATAGGTGCACAACATAATGTATATGCAGGTTTCGAAATTTAATTAGTTTCTGGTATAAGTACATGTATATTACATGATTTATGCAGTTTCAATACAAATGCAGTGATATTTGAAAAATATATAACACAACAGTGATATTTGACAAAGATATAAGTCATCACATTACATAGAATGGTGATACATATAGTGGGAAGTATCGAATGGGTTCAAAGTTAGCCGATCATGTCACCAAGAAATGGCAAGTTACTTAGTCTTACAACACATAGTTCATCAATCACATTACTTAGTGCCTGTTTTGATCACATTTCTTGGTGCCTGTTTTGATCATATTACTTAGTCTTACAACACATAGTTCATCGATGATGTCAAGTTACAAATGGTGGTCACCAGCCACCGCCTGAGCTAGGATGAAATAGAGTACAACCGCGTCGGTGGTGAGCAAGAGAGGGAGCACGACGAAGGTCTTCATCTTGTTGTTGTTCTTCGACTGGTGGTCCCTCCACTTGGTAACCGCCTCCTGTCTAGTCTCGTATCCTTGATAGCAGTTTCCGTTGAACTTGTGCACCTGTGCCTTACAGTCCTTCCACTCGTCGTAGACTCCTGGAACCCGACCCTCGAACACCACGTAGTACGTCATCTGTATAGCTAGACACAAGGCATATTAATATATGATGAAAAAGTGGGCAGAATTAGAGGGTTCACATGCATATATGTTCACAAAAAGTAAAGCCAATAATAAACCTCAAAGATATATAGCATCGATATCACATAAGTAAGTTCAAGCTAACTAAGAATAAGTTCAAGACAACAACGGCTAGGCCTATGTTTTGATCTAACTAAGAAAGTTTTGTTAAACAAAGTAATGGTAGGCACACCTCGATCAATGAGACCTCTTCTTCCGTGGAGGGAGCAGCGCCGGAAACGGCTTACATAAGTCTTTTGTTGTTCACGTCCTATACTCACCCTGACTCTCTAGGCGTTCTTGGATATCCCTCTGACACAACCCTATGGGCTGGTTTAAGGACCACCCTTTTTTGTTGACATCTTCGATGATTATTTCCGATAACTTTACTTTGATGCGATGGAAGTCATCCATAAGATCATCCTGGTCGATTTCCCCCACCATTTTATTGGACCAGTATCAGAGTTTAGCTGGTTGATTCAAGTTATTTGCATCCCGGACAATCCGTTTAAGGCGGTGGAGGGCATACTAGGCCTCCTTCGTGCTCCAAGCCGGCTGCTTGATACAGGGGAACTTGGTCACGTGCCTGAATCTATATTTGTCAGTGGCCGGCCTGATACATTCCTGTTTCTTTTCGAAGGTGCCTCCATTTTGGATGTATCCATTGATAGGCTCATCGATAACACCCTTTATTCTGGTGTGCTCTTTCCTCTTCGTCGTATTCGACGAGTCGAAATACTAGGCTAGTGACCACTTCTAGCAAATCACGATGATTGTGCAGTATGTGTCCCTGCTCAACACATGCAATTGAAACAAAGTGTTGGTAAGGATCAGCAATGGAAGAAATCTATAAGAAAGCATTAGTTACGACAGTCGTGAGTGGATGTGTACTTACTCGGGAAAGACAGGCAGAAGAAAGTCCCTCTTCTCAATGTTTCTCAACATGAAGCTCTCGAGGTACTTCGCTGCCTTGGTCCATGTACTTGATCCTTCCACCAGCTGGCTATCACGCATGTAGTAGGGATCCTCTACCACGACGTACGGGGGTAACTCTTGCTGGATCTTCAGCTAAGCATTGAGCGCGTATAGGTGGACCAAGTTATAGTCCAGCCGTCTCGAGTGAAACAGATTGAAGATATCCTCGTACTCTATAAAGAACCGATCCGCGGGGTCTTCATGGACGAAGTCCGGGTCCTCTGGCACCTTGACCGTGAACACGGGTAATTTGGACACTCGTCTTTAAGAAGGATGCCCTCTAGCATCACGATAATATTCTGCAAAGAGAGCATTAGTCCAGTTGCCCTATGTATCTCGTCCGGAGACAGTATCGGTTTGCCAGCTTCATGCAACCGGGTCAAGCCATCCTGAGGGGGTCGTACCACATCGTCGGCCAAGATCTTATTAGCAGGAGGCTGGCCCTTTTTACCACTTCTCTTCCTTTGCTTCTTCTTGCTGGCGATCTGATCTGCTGCGGGAGCTGGGGGTGCTAGTGGGGGTGCTCGGGGCGCCCCTATGAAAGGACACGAATGTCACATAGAAAAGGGGGGGTGTGAATAGGCGTTTAAAAATAATTACTGTTAAGGCTTGAATGAATGCGGAATAAAACTAGCGTTTAATTTATCAAGACAAAACCTAAACAAACCAGGTTCAACTATGTGCACCAATAACTTATGCTAAATAATTCAAGCAACTATGTGATAGCAAGATATGTTACTTCAAGCTTGATGGCTATCACAAAGTAAATTGCATAAATAAAGAGACTGGGTATAGAAATAACCGAGACACGTGGAGACGATGATTTATCCCAAAGTTCACTTCCCGATGGAAGCTAATCTCCGTTGTAGAGGTGTAGAGTCACAATGACTCCAAGCGCCCAATGGCTCACCTTATTCTCCTCGTGCCTCCACCAATGCGGAGTGCCATGATCCACTATGGGACCTTTGAGGTCGGTCACTAATCCCGTACAAGGTTGGGGCAATCTCCACAACTCAATTGGAGGCTCCCAACAATATCCCGCAAGCCACCAAAACTCCGAGATACCAACAAGGTCCGGAGCCACCAAAACTTCGGGACAACAAGTTCCGGAGCCACCAAAACTCCGAGACAACAAAAATCGTGTAGGGCACTCCAAGTACCCAAGAGGACAAGCTCAAGGGAACTCAAAGAAATCAAGAGTAACAAGCTTCTCAACCTTTCACTCGAACGGATCCTCATAGAGAACTCGAACCGATGCAACCTATGCAATGGAAAGAACACAAGAAGTGCTCAAATCCTTCACTCTCAAATCCCACCAAAGCAAAAAATGCTATGGGGGGAGAATAGAGGAAGAACAAGGAAGAACTCAACAAATGAATCCACAAGATCTAGATCCAGAGACTTTCCCTCACTAAGAGGAGAGATGGATTAGTGGAATAGTAGATCTAGATATCCTCTCTCTTTTCCCACTAATTTGAGGCAAGAATCATGCATGAATAGAGAGAAATCAAGCTCAAAAGGTCAACAATGGTGGGGGAAAACTTGCCTAAAAGGGAGGGAACCATTGGGGACGAACACCCCTTAAATAGGCCCCCAAAATTAGCCCGTTGGGGGGCATTCTGCGCGTCCCCGGCCTCCCAGGCCGACCACCTAACAGAACCACCCGACCTAGGAGCCTCAAGCCGTCCTAAGGCCGGCCTCCCAGTTTCCAGAAAATCTTCTACACTAAAAACGTGATGCATCCGGATTCAGTTTTCGATGATCTTGGGCTCGTTGAAACTGCAAGACAAGCAATACAATATTATGAAAAGAAACATCATAGTACATCATTGGAGGATAAAACCAAATGATGAAAGGTTTGACCTCTCTATAAAGGAACAATCAGTAAAACCTCCAATATCAAAAACATAATAAGTTTTTCATGCGAAACTCGTTTTTGATGAACTTGAGCTTGTATTGAACCACATGACAAGCTCTAAACCACACATAGATAAAACAAAAATAAGAACCAAGAAATATGATGCCAAGTATGCACATTTTTGAGCTCTCTCCGAATGATACGATCAAGTTGCTAATATGAGAGACCCTCTTGATAGTACGGTTATCTATCCTATAACCCGGTCTCCCTCCTAATGATATGAGACTGGTAGAAAGGAAAACCTATAAAGATCATACTTTTCCTTGAGCATTCCACTTTAGCTAGATGATGAAGATCTTCACCTCCTCAAGATGGAACACCTTTCTAGATTCGCTTTGCTCGGTGAAGACACATAGATTGCTCCCTCATACGCCACTATAGGAGAGGCTCTTTTAAGTACATCTTGACTTGGACATTATCTCCAAAAGAGTGGCAAGCTTAAAGCATGTGATCTATTCGATATGCTCCCCTTGAACTTGCACTTCTCAAACTTGATGACGACCACAACTTGACGTCATCCACCATGGACTATATGAAATCTTACTTTTGATGTAAGCCCATGGAAAGATACCTAACCCCACATAGATATACCACACACACATATAATGGGTTAGAACACAAAGCTATATGAACAATTACTTACCATACCATGATCCCACATGGTACATCTTCTTGCTTTGTGAGGTCATCAATATTAACCATCACTTAGAACTTTGCCTTGATCAACCTTGTATCTTTTCTTCTCTCTTCATAATAATGATGTCTTGAAGGTAAAGATAAATGTTAACAAAATATTCTTCTTCAAGACATACTTGCTATATGCTCAACTTTCTCATGACCAAACTTGGGATATTCACATGAATAGCACCTTGGTCACCACTTGATCATCTTGAATCCAACACATGGACATAAAGCATTGCCTATGGACAAACTCTACAAGTATAGCTCAATGCAACCATTATTCCATAGTGATTGTAAACAATTACCAAAACCACACATGGGGGCACCATGCTCTTTCAATATCCCTCATTTTGATTATTAATGACAACCTCTTTTACGATAGTTTCTATAATGAATATGAGCAACCATGAAAATATAAAAGCAAGGATGAATGAGCATGAAAGGAAAATGCTTAAGAACAAAACCAAAGCATAAAACCAAATTCCCTTAAACCCTCTAAAACTTTCTCCCCCATTGGCATCCATTGACAAAATGGGATCATAATTTTTTTAGATGGCCAATATAGTAAGGGTTCCTCCGTAGGATGTGCATTCCTCATAATATGAGTGAAATCAAATACACTTATCCAATGATGAATAATGGGATCCAATGATGAATAATGAGAGGAAATCAAACTATAATGAGGATCCAAAGATTGCAAATAAGATGGTATACAAATCTCTAATCCTTTCCTAAAGAGAAGCAAGCAAGCAAAAAAGATCCAACAAACAAAATGAAAAATTATATTATGGTTTGAGAAAATGAGTGTATTTAAAGAAAATAGAGGAGCTCCCCAATATTTGTGCATGATGTAGAACTATTCCATTTGAATGCAAAGTGCACAAAAATGGAATCATAACTCCCCAACTGTTGTTCAAAAGATAAAGCAAGTGCAAGTGAGCTTAAAAGAAAACATGGCAATCACTTGGAGCAAGAGGTGGTTGAGCCATAAAAGAAGTTACCAATAAAAGGATGCGATTTAATAAGAGTCTCAACCAATCATATATGTGTGTGAGACAAGACAAGGCACGAGAAAAGACTAATAACATGATGAATATTTAAGAATCATCATATTCTCAATACAATGATAGGAATATATCCAAGAGTGTCTTTTCCACACACAAGAAAAGGTTTTCAAACCAAATGAAAATAGTTAGGATCACAAGCTTAACACGTTGTAAATAAAGAAGCAAGGCTGATGAAACCATCATGGCAAGAAACTAACATGCTCGCTAAAGAAAGCATGAGGGAAGAAAATCTTCAATAAATATGAGTGCAAAATAGGTTTTTGAAAATATGTCTTACACTCATAAGGAAAACTATTTTCGGAGCCACAAAAAAAGTAAATAAGAATAAAAGGATTATGTACACCCATAAAGAAACATGTACACACAATATAGTTACAAAGATAAAGAGCGAGGTATCCAATTTGAAGACATAAATACGACAATAAGATCTTTGCTTGAAATCATAACACATAGCTTTAATATTTATCTTAAAGGATATGAATGACCTTCGAACAAAAACACATCAAATACATCACAAACATCAATAAGGGGAAAAGAGATAGTTGGGACGTTTTGATAAAAGCAACAAGTATCACAAGGAGTAAATATGTTTCATGCCATGATACAACCTACAAAAGGTTGAAATGTAAGAGTATATGCATGAGGTAGATACTTGTTACCGAGGTAGAATTGGTGATGTTGCACTAGATAAGAATTCACCATCATCATAGCTTGACTCCAATAAGCATGTAGTGATAACACCTTCTTTGTGAATGAGGCAAGCACCCATTGCATCTAAAATGTACCTAAAACATATTTAAGTACAAAAAATGGTCCCCAAACTCATTGGGTCCAAAGAAGTTAGACAAACTAAAATTTATAGGACACAATCCACATGAATATGGGAATATATATATGAAACTGAATTTCATGAACATATTAGCTGATTTAGGATTGATGGAGATTATTCTATATATATATTGGATCAAGAAAGCTAAACATGCCATAACATATACATTAGTAATTATGCATGCAATCACTTTCAAGAACGAAAAGCGATGTAATTTGGACAAAACACCTAGTAAACCAAGATATGCACACAAAGGCATGACACGACATAAAGGTTGTCCAAATTATATCAAAGATCCACGTAAACACATGACAGGAGATACCAATTGGAACAAAAAATTCAACTCATGATTTATAAGATATTAATTAGAAAATATATCATTTGAAAATAAGATAACAAAGGAAATACTTATCACTTGGGGGATACTAAATAAAAATGCATCAAGGAGTAAAATATTGAGATCCTAATAAACATCAAATGAACCATGTAAAATTCCAAGAGATGTCAATTGAAGCAAATATCTATGAGTGGGATATCAAACTCCAATTAACACCAATCGAGGGTATCAAAGCAAAACAAATGAGCATAGACGATGACTATATAAAATATGCTCGAAGACGTATCTCATTCAAAACGATAGAACACAAAACAAGGAATGATATAACTAACCCCTCTACACTTTTTATGATGGCACAAAGTACCCAAAAAAGAAAAGTTGTGCCTTCCACAAACACACAAGAGGGTGATTAAAATACCAAATAAAAAATATCTAATATATATTGACGATAACTAGTGTTAAAAAGAATCTATGGGAGCTCCCCCATGATCAATGCATGGTTTTTTGATTTTGCACACAAATGGGATCAACACTATCTGTACTCATAGAATCTAAACATTCATTAAGTGACAAGAAGATCCAATTGAAAATATAGTGTTATAAAGGAAGTAAGATAGCTCTCCAATGAATTCTGCATTATCTAGATGTTTGCATTTGAATACAAAAAGTACTATAAGGGGATCCTCGATTTTCTTACAACCATTACACTAGAATTTTATTTGATTATAACACTTAGATTTTCAAGAGGCAAGGAAGACAATGGGAGGTCATACAAAAAAGTTCTCGTCTATAATACAAATGGAATCAAAGCGCAATTTAAATATGATCAATAACTTCTACCACAAATATCGTTGTCACTTGTCCAAGGACAAGGAGGGTATGGTGTTACTTTTCGGTGGTATATTGCAGAAATATTGATGATAATGTTCACAACACAAAAGCATATGGAAAAGGTTATGATTTAATTACCATGCTTACATAGAGATTCTTGGTGGCTTCAACTAGTCAAATGATCATTAAAAGCAATGCTTAATATATCTTGAAGCAACCGGTTTCTCAAATAATACATACTAGTGCACATTTGAGGAACACCGCATGAAGAAACTTTCTCAAATTCAAGAAACCAAAATATGAGATACAAAAACTCATTTAAGCAAATATGGAACTTGTTTGAGCTAATCATGCCACGTAGTAACAAGATAATTTAGAATATCAATTCTAAGTGGCATTACCTCACATGTTCACATTTTCTAGAATTGTAATATGCACATAGCTTATTACTCCCCCATAATGTGATAATCCATTTCTTTTCAACACGAGGCAAGTGAAATCCAATAAGAGATAATTAATGATCATTGTAGAATTTGAATTTCTCATGAGAATGAAATACCACATGGAGACTATATAATCTTGTCATATTAGTAATAAGTTATATACCTCATGTACACTTAGTTTATCATTGTGAGGTGGCAAAGCACATCACTCCCCCAAAATGATATAGTTCATTAATCTCTCATAAGAGGCAACTAAATTAGACATAAATTGCAATAAAGGCTCAACACAAAACAAACAAGTACATGGAGTGCCAACCAACATACACATGCTAGATTACTCAAGATAGGTAATTAGTAAGCACACTATATACAAACACATGCTAGATACAAAATTAACACATGCAAGGGGCAAGAAACATTTAATGTATATAATTGAAATACAAGTTACCGCCAGGAGATACATTGGATATGATATATATATATATGATTATATAAATGACTTGGCTTGAGTAACTATAATTGATAAAGATCCCTTAATTATTCATAAGATAGAAAAATCTCCAATGCCTTCCAACAACACCTATTGATCAAGTTTACCTTGTTGGTCCCCAACCAAGTTGGGTCCTAAGAGGTTATTCACAATAGGCTTGGAAACCCAAATGGTTTTTTTATTGACACCACTTTGAGTGCCAACATATTTGGCAAACACATTGCCAACCTTATCCTTCCGAAGGGAGTAAACATCATCAATAATGATAGGGTTGGATAAGGTACTATTAGTGCATGAAGAAGCAAAGTAGCCCTTTCCACAGCATAAGTAGCAACATTGGCTTCCGCCTTTCTTCTTAGTTGATTTCTCAACTTGTGGTCATTTCCCTTTTTGCATCTCACTAAGATGCTTCTTCTTTAAAGGACAATATCTAACATGGTGCCATTCAAACTTGAACTTGAAGCAAACAATCTTGGCCGAATTCTTCACTTGCTCTTGGCCCTTGTTATTGTTGATCATATGCTTATTCTTGATATTAGACTTCTTTTTATTATTGGAGTTGAATCCAAGTCCACTCTTTTCATTAGGAAATCTTTGCACACTCAACATGTTGTCAAGTGCGGACTTCCCATGACGCTTTTCCAAGTCTTTCTTCAAATAAGTTACTTGGGCCTTGAGATCTTTTATTTCCCCTACATGGTTAGTAGCAACACAAGTAATAGAGGAAGTAGATGCTTAATTGTTAGAGCAATAAGGCATGGAAAGAAATTCATCACAAGATGTAGCTATATTATGAGTGGATGAATTACTAGTACTAGCACAAGGCAAAACCGAATTTTGAGTAGACTTTATGCTAATGTCCACATGAGGCTCACAAGATACCACCTTGGTAATAATAGCCTCATGAGCTAACTTTGGATAATCATGTGATACTAAAAGATCCTAATGAGATCTTGAGAGCTTTTCATGACTTTCTTCCAATTTACCATAATTGCTAGTTAGCAACTCAAGTTGAGCCCTTATCTCACCATTCTCCTTCAATGTAGTTGCTTCAAAAGAAATGGAATTAGTAAGATAAGCATCATCATTAATAGAAATAGGAGAAGGCAACTTGGCAAACTCTTTTGAATATGAAGCTTTAAGTTCAGCATGTGCAACTTTTAGCTCATCATTTTTAGTTTTAAGACAATTAACCAACTCAAGATTTCTATCATGGGAGTTCTTTACTTTTGATAACTCTAGAGTAAAAGTATCTTCAAGAGATTCATTGGTGGTTTGTTCTTATATAAGAGCTTCCTCTAGTTTTGCAATTTCATTGGAATAATCACACTCGCGGCTATAACACGCGTCAATGCATGCTTCCAAATCCTTAATGGCGATATTGCGCCTATCAAATGATGTAATGATTTCTAGGAAATTGGCACAAGCATCTTTATCCTCATAAAGGATATTGTGAATCATTTACCTTTATACATTAAAGAATCATTGTCATTATCATCATCATCACCATCACCATCATCATCATCACCATCATAATCATCATCGTCATCACTAAACACATTGGTGTTCAAAGTAGGAGCTACCTTTGAAACTTTAGCCATAAGGCATAATTGAGATATGGTAGATGATGATGAACCATTAATTGAAGCACCACTTAAATCCACATCTTGTTCCATGGAATGTTGAGTTTCTTCTACATGGTTAGTAACACAAGGACTAGAGGAAATACAACCATTTTATCATGGAAACAAGATGTATCAAGCATATCACCATAAGATTTAGTCAAGGAATTTCTACATGGTATGCATGGACTATCAACACAAGAATGTAAATCATTTTGGGTGCTAGATGTGTTTAAGTCCATAGACAAAGTATTGCAATAAGATAGAGATGAAGAATCATAAACAATAAGCTTACTATCAAGATTATAATTTTTGTCACTACTCACCATATCATTATGTTGTGTCTTGCTACATGTTGGTGAAGTAGAAGAAGTTGAAAACTCATCACACCCAGAGGTGGAAGGAGAATAATCATTCCCACAATATTTGGACACGTCATATTTATCTTCAAGCTTGGTCCATATCTCATGAGCTTTCCAATATGGCGTTATTGACTCAAGAACTACACCGCATAAATATTTGAAAAACACATTAGTAGCTTGAGTATTGAGATATAAGTTTTTATCATCCTCTAAAGAGCAATCAAGTACCTTTGGAGAAGAAAAATCCATATCTACAATTTGCTCTATATTTGGACCCACATCCTTAAAATATTAAGCATACTAATTTTCCAAGTATCATAATTTGTGCTATCGAATATAAAAGTGTCATTACACACTAATACCCTAGACGACATATTTACTCTCTAGGTTGTGAAACCCTATGAAGAGAGACTCGGCTCTGATAAAAATTGTAAGGACATGGATGTCGCCTAGAGGGGAGGGTGAATAGGCGTTTAAAATAATTACCGTTAATGCTTGAATGAATGCGGAATAAAACTAGCTTTTAATTTATCAAGACAAAACCTAAACAAACTAGGTTAAACTATGTGCACCAACAACTTATGCTAAACAATTCAAGCAACTATGTGATAGCAAGATATGTTACTTCAAGCTAGATGGCTATCACAAAGTAAATTACATAAATAAAAAGATTGGGTATATGATGGTGAGGTTGAGACTCCAAGTGCAGAGTGTGTAGCTAGTGGCAAGCCTTCTTCCCCACGAGGGTGACTCGAGGGTTTATATCGAACTCTTGGGGAGCCAGTATTTCAGCAGTTGTCTTCCAAGCTTCCTCCAGGATCCTGCAAACAAGTAGAGAATTTTGTGCCCTCAACCTCACCAAGTGGTTGTCAAGCACAATGTGTGAGACTTCTAAATTGCAATGCAAAACTGAAAGTAAATGTGCAATAATTAAACCTACTACTAAATGCAAATGAGAAAATAAATATGCAATGGATTGTTTTTGTATTTTTGTGATGCAAGTGGTGATGGAGATAATGTAAATTCGAATTGGAGATGCAAGTAAAGTAAAGTGCAAGTAAAGTAAATTGCAGCAAAGTAACTAGAGTGTTTTCTTATAATTAAAATAGGACCGGGGTTCATGGTTTCACACTTGCATTCTCTCAAATAAAGTAGTAGACGGTGGACATAAAGAATTGCATGTGAGATTACAATAACATGTTTAACATTGAGTACTTTCATATGGGCATTACGTACTAGCATAGAGATCTCTACGGTCATATTGATCCCTCTTATACTCCACCAAGATGTGAAATAAATCATAACACCTCGATAATTAAGGAAAAACCAGAGTATAGCTTTAAGCAATGTGACATGAAGTTGAAGTAATAACTTGCTAGATCTAGTCATGGAGATTGATTAGTGTCACTTCAAATCCCCGGTAACAAGGTACTCCTTTTTATCCCTAGTGAGGTAACTAAGAAAGGTTTAACAAAACCTAAGAGGATCGCTGAACTTCTGTCACTTTCACAGCACTAGCCACCCCCCCCCCCCGTTACTCCAACTAATGCACCCATCACCCCACACACGCTCTCAAGAACTAGATTGATCAAAGATAGAAAATAAGAACGGGGTACATAAGATACATCTACTCAAATAACTCAAGAGAAACAATTGCAATATCAGATTCAATAACTCATAGAAAAGATCCACCACATAGGAATTACAACGGTGCCCGTAATCACGTGAGGCAGCTCATACAGATCTAATTAGTGAAGCACATAGAGAGAGAGATACAAGTGCTACTTCCAAAAACCCATAGCCCCGGGGTGGACTACTCCCTCTTCATGGAGATGTCGATGGAGATGACGTTGGAGGGGTAGGAGATCACACCGGGGGCGCCCCGCCGGAGTTTCCCCCTCCAATCTGGAACTTCTGGTCTCTGTTTCGGTGTTTTGGTGTTTCGGCGGCGCTCCTCTCCGTAAGGGTACGGGGGACCCTTTTTATAGTCGGTTTTAGGTCAAGACGGAGTCGGTAAGTCGAAGATGGAAGGAATTGGGGCCAACAGGGGCCAAAAGGGGACCTCTCACGCGGCCCAGGAATCTGGCCGCGTGGAGGGTCCTCTTTTGGGCCTCCTTGCCCAATTCTTGTGGATCCTTCGCCCCCAAGTCTTCTCCTTGCAAGAAAATGACCCCCGCAGATTTTCAGGTGATTTCGTGGAAGTTTGCCCCCTGAAACGTCAAAAATATAGAAAACGGGGTTTCTGACAGGCAGGGTTAATTCCATAAAAGTTGGGGGACTTTGTAATTTAACCCCAAAATACTACAAAACATTGAATTTACCCTTATATGATGCAATATGTAATAGAAAACCATGTGAAAATATGCAAAATTCATCTATGCATTTTACATGCATCAATATCCCCAAGCTTAACCCATGCTCGTCCTCGAGTATGAAGGTGATAAAACTAAGATGGGTTTTGCATATTGAAACAATCATGGGATATCAAGGAGTATTATTCATGCTACATATAATCAAATGATTAATACTAGAAATGAGTAGAAATATACAATTCATGTTGTAAGAAATATCAAATATGCAAGCAAAGATGCTTCATGAAAGTTCACAAAGTGTATAATGAAATAAAAGCACTATGGACCAAATGCATACACAAAATGAAAAATAAAATCCTATATTGGTCAAAGAATAGTATAATGGAGAATAGAAAATATAGTGGACACTTTTGAGAAAATTGAGTAGAGGTAAAACATGATCAAGTCTTATTTAGCCTCTAAATTATTCAACTAAAATTACTAATTGAAATGTGGTATCCATTGATCTAGGACTCTCATTGCCCCTTTATCACTAGCATCTTAAAATTGTGAGTATTGAAGTAATGAGAATGACAAGGTGGTTGAAAGCCTCATGGCCCGTGAGTGTGAAAACCTACTCCATGATTACTCAACTTAAGATTCCTAATAAGCTTTGTACAATCATAATAAGTATTAATGAAATCATAGAGAACCGCAAAGAGGTACCTCTTGCCCCATGACATGGAAACAAGCCCATGTTACAGTGACAAGATGAACAAACGGAGTAGAATCATCATCCTTTTTATTTTCATTCACTATTATGCATAGCTTCTTATTTTATTATAGGATTTGTTGTAGAGTCACTCAAGCTGTAAGTAAATTTCCACCATGATAAATCATGGCTTGGGTTAGCGGCCAATGTGTTTCTCTAGTCATATAGATACTTACTCATCAAAACTTACTATTCCTCTATTTCATTTCGGCATGACAGGAGTCCAAAAACAAAAGTACATGATATCAACCAAATGTAAATTTTTTGTGCAATGTTGAAAGCTTTCCGGTGATACACGTTTATAGCTAGCTCCCAACCACACACTTGTCAAACGCAAAACTTGTGGCTCCCATTATCCGGTCATGTTTATTAGATGCATAAAAAGTAAAGTGTGCCTTCAAAAGTTCGTGAGAGTCCTATCCCAAGTTCAACCCATGACAATTAATAAAGTGAATATCTTAATTTAGAACATAAATAACACAATAACACGGTGAACATACTCGGAATAGCAATGAAGCTAATGGGAAGATATGGTGGACTCACTGGAAATACTTGGCTAAGGAGTGTTGGAAACAAGTTTTTACTTGTTGGAATTTTTAAATTTTTGGGCTAGCAAGAGGGAGATAGTTGACAAGATACTATGCATGCATATGTCCATAGAACTACTCATATCATGACAAACTAAATAAACCAGCAATTAACATCAAGGACATGAATAAGAGATAGCTCAAGACAACATTATTGCAAATTTCTACACATAAAAAGCCTATAAATCATGCAAACATATGTAGCTCTTCAAATCAACCATGGCATCCCTATTCCAAGTCATAATACTAGCATCCAATACGTTCCAACCCCAAACTCCAGTAGCTCAATCTCATATAAAATGATGGTGGTGGTCTTATCAAAACAAAAATAAAAACAAAAACTAGACGCTTCAAGTCTCTACGATAAATGCTTTGCTTAGAAAAACAGAAAGTAGACGTGTGCTAACCAAAAGAGTGTAGCTCCAGTGGGGTGCTCATCACATCCCCAAGCTTATGGCTTTCACCATTCTTGGATGTCTTGAGGCGCAGCTCCTCTATTCCCTGTGAAAAAACTTCACAAAACATGTTTCTCCCATTCTTTTTCTGTGGGGTGAGATTAGCAAGGACAAACAAATCACATGCTTGCTGTGCAAAATTCCAAATAAAATACTACAGTAGATAGACAATAAGGTTCATTATTTTGTATGTTCACTCTCTTGCTTGAAAGAATCATGGAAATTCGATTCCCAAGCCCAAAGAGTGCATAAAACAAAAGAAGGCATAATCTGTCCAGAAAAGCAGCAGCAGCAAAACGAACGTTTTTCCCTAAGCTAGGCTCGTCAAAAAATTAATCCAATTGTTGTGCTTACATAGGACGAAAATTTGCAAAACATACTAAAAAATTAGCTCAATATGACATACCAATAAAAAACGTAAAATCATACGGTGAGCAGACTCGTGCTGAAACAGAAATTTCATGCACTAGGATAGCAACTTATAAGTCCAAATGGGTTTGACTTGACTCTTTATTGAAAACTCCAGAATTAAAACAAAAAAACTAATCTCTTGAGACAGCAAGAGGACACTAGGAAAATCCAAACAAAAACAACCGGGTTGCCTCCCGTAAAGCGCTTTCTTTATAGCCAGGCTTTACTTACTTGATAATCAAGAGGGATAAAACTCATGAGGGAGCTTGTTCTTCAGCGTGCCCCTCTTCCTTGGGAAGTGCTCCATGCTTTTCTTGTGAGGGAACTGAAACTTGACATTCCCTTCCTTGGAGTCTATGATTGCACCTGTAGTACGAAGAAAAGGTCTACCCAAAATAATAGGACTAGGGGATATATTCCCCATATCCATAATAATGAAATCAACGGGTACGAAAGTCATGTGCAATTCAATCATAACATCTTTTACTTGTCCTACAGCATGTTTAGTAGAGTTATCAGCAAAGACAAATTCACTTGAGCACTTTTCTAAATTTTCTAGTTCTAGCAATTCATATAATTCTTTAGAGAGTACCGATACACTAGAACCTAGATATAACATAGCATGGTGAATTTCGTTTCCAATTGAAACTAGCACCTTGGGGATCCATGCATCCCCAAGCTTAGGAGGTATCATGGCCTCATTCTTGTACCTAGCAATTTTTTCTTGCAAGACATGATTAGCAATATAAGATCCAAAGCCAGGTTGATTAACATTTGTAGTGGGATCACTAGCAAATTTTTGTAGAGTAGCAATAAGTTCTTGCAAGCTACTTTTTTCTAAATCAAGCAATGGATCCTTAATTTCAGTAAGCATCATAATTTCCTCTACTTTACTCTCCAATTTAGCTAGCATGCTTGATTCATGAGGACTAATTTCATCTTTGCTAGCAAGATAAGACATATATGGAAGTAAATATTCAGGGTACTTCACTATTTCATTCAAAGTTTCTTCTAAGCTAGTAGGGAAATGCTCACTTGTATTCTTAGCAATATGATCAATATTTTCAATAATAGGAGCAGCAATAGTAATAGAATTCATTCCTACACTAGGTTGTGCTTGTGGCTTTCCTGCTGACATGCTTAATAGAGTTGCTTGATTATCAGGTAATTTTGACAATGCTTTATCTAAATTCGAAGATCGAAGTTGCAATCCTTTAATATCACTACTAATGGATGCAATAGACTTATTTAACTCATGTATCGTAGCATTGTGACTAGCAACTTGTTCCATAAGGAATTTATTAAATTCAGAAATTTCACTAGAAGGCTTCCACTTATTTTCATTAGCATTAGGATATGGAACAAAAGGTTTATTTGGCACATAAGGAGGTTTACTATATGAATTGTAAGCATTACCAAAACCATTGCTACCATAATTCCTAACAAAATTAACATCCACACTTTCAGAATTACTACCAACTAGCTCCTACAAAGGCACATTCTCCATATTTTGTTTATTAATAAAAGCAAGAATAGTGTCCATTTCAGAAGACAAATCATTGGTTTCTTCAATTGAGTTTATTTTCTTAGTGGGATTGGGTGCTCTTTCAGTATTCCATTGACTATAATTTTGCAATATGCTTTCTAATATGCTCTTAGCCTCACCTACAGTTTTACTCATAAAGGCACCTCTAGCAGCAGAATCAAGTATATTTCTAGACATGTAGTTTAGACCATTATAAAAAGAGTGTAGTATGGTCCATTCATTTACTCCAAGTTATGTGCATGTTCTAAGCATTAATTTAATTCTATCCCATGCCATGTCTACATGTTCATTATCATTTTTCCTAAATGAGAGGATATTATTCCTATTTTGCAAAATTTTAACGGGAGGATAATATTTCTTAATGAAAGCTTCTTTTAAATCATCCCAAGACTTTATACTAGCTGTAGGTAGTGAAAGTAACCATTCTTTAGCCTTTCCTCTAAGTGAAAAAGGAAATAATTTCAGTTTTAAAACACCACTTTCCACATTTTTAAATTTTTGCATATCACATATTTCCATGAAATCATGAAGATGCATAGAGGCATCCTCCATAGCACTACCACCAAATTGCTCTCTAGTAATTAAATTCAATAAACTAGGACTTACTTCATAGCTTTCAGCTTGTATTTTAGGTGTAGTAATTGGCCTAGCAATGAATTGGTCATTGGGTGTATTTGTGTAGTCACTTAATTTAGCACTATCACCCATTTTAACAGTTTTTATGTAGTTTTTAATTTTTTATGCAAAAAAAAAGTAAAGTAAATAAGAAAATTGGAAATACTAAAATAATCTAGATAACTAAATGCAAAACTAAAATGCAAACTAAAATAAAATATGCAAGACAAAACAAAAACAAGAAAAAAAGCAAAAACAAGACAAGAAACAAAACAATCTACTTGAAAGAAGGTGGAGATAGAAAGGACGGTACTCACGTAGGTGCAACCTCCCCAAGCTTAGGTGTTTGCACACCTTGTTGGTGATGAAGACTTCTTGTGAGCTCCCTTGGACAACTCCTTCACCTATGGCTCCCCGGCAATGGCGCCAGAAAAACGCTTGATGGCTAGGTTGAGACTCCAAGTGCAGAGTGTGTAGCTAGTGGCAAGCCTTCTTCCCCACGAGGGTGACTCGAGGGTTTATATCGAACTCTTGGGGAGCCAGTATTTCAGCAGTTGTCTTCCAAGCTTCCTCCAGGATCCTGCAAACAAGTAGAGAATTTTGTGCCCTCAACCTCACCAAGTGGTTGTCAAGCACAAGGTGTGAGACTTCTAAATTGCAATGCAAAACTGAAAGTAAATGTGCAATAATTAAACCTACTACTAAATGCAAATGAGAAAATAAATATGCAATGGATTGTTTTTGTATTTTTGTGATGCAAGTGGTGATGGAGATAATGTAAATTCGAATTGGAGATGCAAGTAAAGTAAAGTGCAAGTAAAGTAAATTGCAGCAAAGTAACTAGAGTGTTTTCTTATAATTAAAATAGGACCGGGGTTCATGGTTTCACACTTGCATTCTCTCAAATAAAGTAGTAGACGGTGGACATAAAGAATTACATGTGAGATTACAATAACATGTTTAACATTGAGTACTTTCATATGGGCATCACGTCCTAGCATAGAGATCTCTACGGTCATATTGATCCCTCTTATACTCCACCAAGATGCGAAATAAATCATAACACCTCGATAATTAAGGAAAAACCAGAGTATAGCTTTAAGAAATGTGACATGAAGTTGAAGTAAGAACTTGCTAGATCTAGTCATGGAGATTGATTAGTGTCACTTCAAATCCCCGGTAACAAGGTACTCCTTTTTATCCCTAGTGAGGTAACTAAGAAAGGTTTAACAAAACCTAAGTGGATCGCTGAACTTCTGTCACTTTCACAGCACTAGCCACCCCCCGTTACTCCAACTAATGCACCCATCACCCCACACACGCTCTCAAGAACTAGATTGATCAAAGCTAGCAAATAAGAACGGGGTACATAAGATACATCTACTCAAATAACTCAAGAGAAACAATTGCAATATCAGATTCAATAACTCATAGAAAAGATCCACCACATAGGAATTACAACGGTGCTCGTAATCATGTGAGGCAGCTTATACGGATCTAATTAGTGAAGCACATAGAGAGAGAGATACAAGTGCTACTTCCAAAAACCCATAGCCCTGGGGTGGACTACTCCCTCTTCATGGAGATGTCGATGGAGATGACGTTGGAAGGGTAGGAGATCACACCGGCGGTGCCCCGCCGGAGTTTTCCCCCCTCCAATCAGGAACTTCTGGTCTCTGTTTTGGTGTTTCGGTGTTTCGGCGGCGCTCCTCTCCGTAAGGGTACGGGGGACCCTTTTTATAGTCGATTTTAGGTCAAGACGGAGTCGGTAAGTCGAAGATGGAAGGAATTGGGGCCACAGGGGCCAAAAGGGGTCCTCTCACGCGGCCAAGGAATCTGGCCGCGTGGAGGGTCCTCTTTTGGGCCTCCTTGCCCAATTCTCGTGGATCCTTCTCCTGCAAGTCTTCTCCTTCCAAGAAAATGACCCCCGCAGATTTTCAGGTGATTTCGTGGAAGTTTGCCCCCTGAAACGTCAAAAATATAGAAAACAGGGTTTCTGACAGGCAGGGTTAATTCCATAAAAGTTGGGGGACTTTGTAATTTAACCCCAAAATACTATAAAACATTGAATTATACCCTTATATGATGCAATATGTAATAGAAAACCATGTGAAAATATGCAAAATTCATCTATGCATTTTACATGCATCAGTATAGAAATAACCGAGACAAATGGAGACGATGATTTATCCCGAAGTTCACTTCCCAATGGAAGCTAATCTCCGTTGGAGAGGTGTGGAGTCACAATGACTCCAAGCGCCCAGTGGCTCACCTTATTCTCCTCGTGCCTCCACCAATGCGGAGTGCCACGATCCACTATGGGACCTTTGAGGCGGTCACCGATCCCGTACAAGGTTGGGGAAATCTCCACAACTCAGTTGGAGGCTCCCAACAATATCCCGCGAGCCATAAAAACTCCGAGATAGCAACAAGGTCCCGAGCCACCAAAACTCCGGGAGAACAAGGTCCAGAGCCACCAAAACTCCGAAACAACAACAACCGTCTAGGGCACTCCAAGTACCCAAGAGGACAAACTCAAGGGCACTCCAAGAACCCAAGAGTAACAAGCTTCTCAACCTTTTACTCGAACGAATCCTTGTAGAGAACTCAAAGCGATGAAACCTATGCAATGGAAAGAACACAAGAAGTGCTCAAATCCTTCACTCTCAAATCCCACCAAAGCAACAAATGTTATGGGGGAAGAATAGAGGAAAAACAAGGAAGAACTCAACAAATGAATTCACAAGATCTAGATCCAAAGACTTCCCCTCACTAAAAGGAGAGATGGATTGGTGGAATAGTAGATCTAGATATCCTCTCTCTTTTCTCACTAATTGGAGGCAATAATCATGGAGGAATAGAGAGAAAGCAAGCTCAAAAGATCAACAATGGTGGGGAAATCTTGCCTAAAAGGTAGGGAACCACTAGGGAAGAAGACCCCTTATATAGGCCCCCAAAATCAGCCCGTTGGGGGCATTCTGCGCGTACCCGGCCTCCCAGGCCGGCCTGGAGGACAACCACCTAACAGAACCTCCCGGCCTAGGGAGCCTCAGCCGGGCCTAAGGACGGCCTCCCAGTTTCCAGAAAATCTTCTACACTAAAAACGCGATATCTTTTTCATCCGAAATCCGTTGTCGATGATCTTGGGCTCGTTGAAATCGCAAGAAAAAGAACTACAAGATTATGAAAAGAAACATGATATTCAATCATTTGAGGATAAAATCAAATGATGAAAGGTTTGACCTCTCTATAAAGGAACAATCGGTAAAACCTCCAATATCAAAAACACAATAAGTTTTTCATTTGGAACTCGTTTTTGATGAACTTGAGCTTGTATTGAAGCACATAAAAATATCTAAAGCCAAAAATGGAGGAAACAAAAATAAGAACCAAGAAATATGATGCCAAGTATGCAAAGGTTTGAGATCTCTCTGAATGATATGATCAAGTTTCTAATATGAGATCCCCTCTTGATAGTACAGTTATCTATCCTATAACCCGGTCTCCCTCCTAATGATATGAGACCGGTAGAAAGGAAAACCTATCAAGATCATACCTTTTCCTTGAGAATTCCACTTGATCTATATGATGAAGATCTTGACCTCCTTAAGATGGAACACCTTTCTTGATTTTGCGTTGCTCGGGGAAGACACATAGATTGCTCCCCCATACGACACTATGGGAGAGGCTCTTTTAAGTACATCTTCACTTGGACATTATCTCCAAAAGAGTGGCAAGCTTCAAGCATCTTATCTATTCGATATGCTCCCCTTGAACTTGCACTTCTCAAACTTGATGACAACCACAACTTGACGTCATCCACCATGGACTATATGAAATCTTCATTTTGATGCAAGCCCATGGAAAGATACCTAACCCCACATAGATATACCACTCGCACATATAATGGGTTAGAACACAAATATATATAAACAATTAATTACCATACCATGATCCCACATGGTACATCTTCTGGCTTTGTGAGTTGATCAATATTAACCATCAGTTAGCACTTTGCCTCGATCAACCTTGTATCTTTTCTTCTCTCTTCATAATAATGATGTCTTGAAGGTAAAGATAAATGTTCACACAATATTCTTATTCAAGACATACTTGCAATATGCTCAACTCTCTCATGACCAAATTTGGGATATTCACATGAATAGCACCTTGGTCACCACTTGATCATCTTGAATCCAATACATGGACATAAAGAATTGCCGATGCACAAACTTTACAAGTATAGATCAATGCAACCATTAGTACATAGTGATTGTCATCAATTACCGAAACCAGACATGGGGGCACCATGCTCTTTCAATCTCCCCCATTTTGATTATTAATGACAATATCTTTTATGAGGGTTTATATAACGAATTTGATCAACCATGCAAATAAACAAGCAAGGATGCATGAGCATGAAAGGAAAATGCTTAACAACAAAACCAAAGAATAAAACCAAATACCCTTAAACACTCTAAACTTTCTCCTCCATTGGCATCCATTTCCAAAATGGGATCATAAATTATTTAGATGGCCAATATAGTAAGGGTTCCTTCGTAGGATGTGCATTTTTCATAATATGAGTATGGGATCAAATAAAATTATCCAATGATGAAAATGGGAGGAAATAAATTTTTTCATAATTTTTCATAATAATGGGATCAAATAAAATTATCCAATGATGAAAATGGGAGGAAATCAAACTATATTGAGTATCCAAAGATTGCAAATAATATGGTATACAAATCTCTAATCTTCTCCTAAAGAGAAGAAAGCAAGCAAAAAGATCCAACAAACCAAATGAACAAATTATATTATGGTTTGAGAAATGAGTGTATTTAAAGAAAATAGTGGATATCCCAATATTTGTGCATGATTTAGAACTATTCCATTTTGAATGGAAAGTGCACAAAAATGGAATCATAACTCATTCACTGTTCTTCACAACACAAAGCAAGTGCAAGTGAGCATAAAAGAAAACAAGGAAATCACTTGGAGCAAGAGATGGTTGAGCCATAAAAGAAGTTACCAATAAAAGGATGCTATTTAATAAGAGGCTCAACCAATCATATATGTGTGTGAGACAATACAAGGCATGAGATAAGACTAATAACATGATGAAGATTTAAGAATCATCATATTCTCAATATAATGATAGGCATATAGCCATGAGTGTCTTTTCCACACACAAGAAAAGGTTTTCAAACCAAATGAAAATAGTTAGGATCACAAGCCTAACAAGTTGTAAATAAAGAAGCAAGGCTTATGAAACCATCATGGCAAGAAACTAACATGCTGGACAAAGAAAGTATGAGGGTAGAAAATCTTCAATAAATATGAGTGCAAAATAGGTTTTTGAAAATATGGCAAGCACTCATAAGGCAAATCCTTTTCGGAGCCATAAAAATTAAATAAGAATAAAAGGATGGACAACGAACCATTAGGATACCAATAAGACATGTAATTCCTATCATGTGTATAAGTTTAAATAGACCACAATCATGATGATGTACATCCATAAAGAAACATGTACACACAATATAGTTACAAAGATAAAGAGCGAGATATCCAATTTGAAGACATAAATACGACAATAAGATCTTTGCTTGAAAGCATAAAACATAACTTTAATTTTTATCTTAAAGGATATGAATGACCTTCAAACAAAAACACATCAAATACATCACAAACAACAATAAAGGAAAAAGAGATAGATGGGATGTTTTGATATAAGCAACAAGTATCACAAGGAATAAATATGTTTCATGCCATGATACAACCTACAAAAGGTTGAAATGTAAGAGTATATGCATGAGGTAGATACTTGTTACCGAGGTAGCATTGGTGATTTTGTACTAGATAAGATTTCATCCGTCATCATAGCTTGACTACAATAATCATGTAGTGATAACACCTTCTTTGTGAATGAGGCAATCACCCAATGCATCTCAAATATACCTAAAACATATTTAATTACAAAAATGGTCCCCAAACTCATTGGGTCCAAAGTAGTTAGACAAACAACAATTTATAGGACACAATCCACATGAATATGGGCATATATATGTATGAAACTGAATTTCATGAACATCTGAGCCGATTTAGGATTAATGGAGATTATTCTATATATATATATATCTATATTGGATCAAGAAAAATAAACATTCCATAACATATACATTAGTAATTATGGATGCAATCAATTTCAAGAACGAAAAGCGATGTAATTTGGACAAAACACCTAGTAAACCAATATATGCACACAAAGGCATGACACGACATAAAGGTTATCCAAATTATATCAAAGATCCACGTCAACACATGAAAGGAGATACCAATTGGAACCAAACAAAATCTACTCATGATTTATAATATACCAATTACAAAATATACCATGTGAAAATAATATACCAATGGAAATACTTATCACTTGGGGGATACTAATTAAAATCCATCAAGGAGTAAAATATTGAGATCCCAATAAACATCAAATGAACCATGTCAAATTCCAAGAGATGTCAATTGAAGCAAATATCTATGAGTGAGATATGAAACTCCAATTAATACCAATTGAGGTATCAAAGCATAACAAATGAGCATAGAAGACGACTATATAAAATATGCTCAAAGACGTATCTCATTCAAAAAGATAAACAAGGAATGAGATAACCAACCCCTCTACACTTTTTATGATGACACAAAGTACCAAAAAAGAAAAGTTGTGCCTTCCAAAAACACACAAGATAGTGATTAAAATACCAATTTAAAAAGATCTAATATATATTAACGATAACTAGTGTTCAAAAGAATATATGGGAGCTCCCCCATGATCTATGCATGATTTTTGGATTTTGCACACAAATGGGATCATCACTATCCATACTCATACACTAAAAACATTCATTAAGTGGCAATAAGATCCAATTGAAAATATAGTGTTATAAAGGAAGTAAGATAGCTCTCCCATGAATTGTGCATTATCTAGATGTTTGCATTTGAATATAAAAAGTACTATAAGGAGATCCTTGCTTTTCGTACAACCATTACACTAGAATTTTATTTGATTATAACACGTAGATATTCAAGAGGCAAGGAAGACAATGGGAGTTCATACAAACAATTTCTCGTCGATAATACAAATGGAAACAAAGCGCAATTTAAATATGATAAATAACTTCTACCACAAATATGGTTGTCGCTTGTCCAAGGACAAGCAGGGTATGGTGTTACTTTTCAGTGTTACTTTTGGGCGGTCGTTGCGGTATTGTTCCCAACAACTGTTGGTGGCGTGCGGTGGTGGCAACGACCGCCGGTTCCTTTCGGGTGGTGGCGTGGACCGCGAGTTTCTTCTAGGTGGTGGTGGCAACGACCGCCGTTTCCTTCTGGGCGGTGATGCACGTGTAACACATGTTCGTTGGGAGACCCCAAGAGGAAGGTATGAAGAGAATAGTAGCAAGTTCCCTCAGAAAAAACCAAGGTTGGATCGACCAGTAGGAGAAAGAAATCACTTCCGAAGGTTGATGCAGCCGAGGTGGCAGGGCGCACTACCGGTTCAGAAGCAACATGGAACCTACACAACACAATCAAATCACTTTGCCCCAACGAAGCAGTGAGGTTGTCAATCTCACATGTTTTGCTGAAAACAAAGAGGTTAAACGTATGGTGTGGAAAACAATACTTGTTTGCAGTAGATGAAAAGAGAACGGTGATGGAAGTAGGAAAACATTAGAAACAGTATGAAAACAGAGATTAGAGTGGTTGTATTATCAGTATGAGGAAAATGGATCGGGGTCCACAGTTCACTAGAGGTGTCTTTCCCAAGACATATAGATAGCATGTGTGGTAAACAAATTACAGCTGGGCAATTGACAGATATAAAGGCTGCACCGTAGTGCATATGCATGACATGATGATTACTATGTGATTCATGCGGGCATTACAACAAAATACATAGTCCGTCATCCAACTGCATTCTATGACTAATAATCCACCCTCAGAATGTCGTCCGAGCAAACCTTGGGTATTAAGTTGCAAGCAACCGATAATCGTAGTAAGCAAAGTGTGTAACGTAAAGAATGTAAACATCGCTGTTTTCTCCCTAATGGCAACAAGGGATCCTCCATCCGTCACGTTTCTGTCACTCAAGCACAGGTGCAAAGGAGGCATGAAACCACTATCGAGCATAAATACTCCCTCTTGGAGTCACTAGTATCTACTTGGCCAGAGCATCTACTAACAACGGAGAGCATGCAATATCATAAATAACATAAACATGAAAATACCATGATAGATTGATAATCATTGGACATAGCATTCAATATTCATCGGATCCCAGCAAACAAAACATGTAGCATTAAAATAAGATGATCTTGATCATGCAGGGCAGCTCACAAGATCTAGACATGAGGCATAAAGAGGAGAGAACAACCATCTAGCTACTGATATGGACCCCGTAGTCCAAGGATGAACTACTCACGCATCATTTCGGAGGCGCGCATGGTGGTGTAGAGCCCTCCGATGATGATTCCCCCTCCTGGCAGGGTGTCGGGGAGAGCTCCAAAACCCTCCCAAACTAGGGTTGACGATGACGGCGGCTACGGATGATTTTGGTCGAAAAGGCTCGGGTGTTTAGGGTTAACCCTTCGGGAAAAATATATAGGCGAGAAGGCAACGTCGGTGGGCGAGCAGGGGGGCCACACCACCCCTGGACACGGCCAGGGGGCGCCCACCCATGGTGTGGGGCCCCTGTGGCTCCCTTTCGTGTCTGCTCCGGATTCCGTGTGCGGGACAACTTTCTAAGACTTCCGGCTTCGAATCGTCTAATTCTGATAATATTTCGAGAAGAATTTTTCTGAAACTAAAAACAATAGAAAACAGGAACTGGCGCTATGGCATCTTGTCATTAGGTTAGTCCTAGAAAATTGATAAAAATGGCATAAAGTGTACACAAAACATGCATCATATGGCATGAAAACAACATGGAACATCAGAAATTAAGGATACGTTTATGACGTATCAACATCCCCAAGATTAGTTCCTACTCGTCCTCGAGTAGGTAAACGATAAAACCAAATAATTTCTAAGGTGACATGCTACCAACATAAACTTGATCATCATAGTAATGTAAAGCATGTAAACTAGGATCAAATGAATAAAGGATGTGGTTTATAGTTGATATCAAATAGAATAATGTATAAACCATTAGGAAGAACAAAGTCAAATTTTCAATCAATAGATACTAAAAGGCAATCAATAGTGCAAGGTTTATTAGAGATTATTTAAGCTTCAAGAACAACAATATAATCATCCAAGGCATCAATGTCACACCCCAGATTTGGGACACTTGTAACACATGAGGGAGACCATTTTGTGAGCCAACAATTTTTTTTTAATTCCCTTGTGTAATCCAACATTATGTATTGAACCATGGTTAACTATGCAATGCAAGTAAATTTGATTCAAAAATCATTCACTTTGTTTCTGATGTTTTCTGGATTGTTTTCCACCCGGTGTTTCAAAAGTTGTTCATCAAAATTCTTGTGGAAGTATTGTAATCAACTATAATTAATAATTGGATTGATTAGAATCAAGAAAACAATTTGACATGAGTTAAATCCAAGGTTTTCCTTAGGGTTTTCTATTGAAAACTATTCCTGAAAAATAATCCAATTATGTGTTTTCACCCTTGTTATCTATATGCTAGAGAGTCACATTTTGTGTTTTCTTGGCATGGATGTGATCTCTCTTATATGGACTACAAATTGGTTAACTTGTTTTGAAAATTTGAATCACAGAAACAATCAATTGCTTGATTTTTTTTGTTAAGAAAATAAGACCAAATTGGTGATTTTTAGAAAACAGAGAAAAACCCAAACTAGCTGTTTTTCCACCTTGTTTTCATTGAGCATTTGAATTTCAAATTTGGTTTATTTTGCTTTTTATGAAAGTACAAATGTTGCTTAACAGAACCATACTTGGAAAACCAAATCTGAATAAGTTTTGGTTCATGAAAACAACTGAAACATTTGGCTAACCCACTTTGTTGAACCAACACTCAGAAAAATTCTGAGACTGAAACTGAAACTGATTTTTTTTCATAAACAATGAGTTTGCACGATTTTCAAATGATCATAACTTTTTATTGGTTCAACCAAATGATGCACGGTCTGGTGCTTCTAGAAGCCTAGTTAGCACCCTATCTTTTTCATCCCTTAGGCACCAAGTTGTTTGACCAGAGAGGGAGAGAGAGAGAGGAACAGAGAGGGAAAAGGGAGGGGGAGGGATGGGCACGGCCTGACAGGTTCATCCCTGTCGTGTGCCACAGTGCAACCCGCCATTTTTATTCCTTCCCTTCGACCCTTGGCCCTTTGAATCGCCTAGTCATGCCCTTGGCCACGCCCAAGAGCCAAATGGCACGGCATGGGCATGCCAGAGCGCGCACGGGCGTGTCTCGCTGACGCCCGTGGCCACTCGGGCGTGCACACTGCCGCCCGCCCCTATAAAACCAATGCCAAGGCCACGGCCTTCGCCACTGCACGCACACTCACTCACTCGCTCGCCCTAGCCACCGCAACGAGCTCGAGAGAGCACTAGCTAGCCGAGAATCGCCGGAGACCACCGCGGCCACCGCGGGTACTTGAGCTGAAATTCTCGTGCCTCAGTCCACCCTAGTCCTCTCTGTCACTCCAGATCGAACCCCCCCCTCCGTAGACCATGTCTGACACTCCCCGTGGTTCCTCGTTTGCAGGGACGCCGGAGAGCACGTCGGAGCCGCCGCGGGACACCTGCACGGCGTCGTCGATTGGAGCTACCCCGAGCCACGATCTTCACGCCCCTGCACAGCTCTGAGCATCTGCGACCTCGTCGACCACTCGCCACGGTTCTGCAACCCCACTAGGTGAGCTATTTCATCCTAGCTCGCCGCCGGCCGCACGCGTGCTCGTCGGAGAGGAAACGAAAAGAGAGAGAGAGAGAGAGAGGCGATGACCGTGCGCCGTAGATCTAGAGATCTATGGTCACGTTTGAATCGCAAACCGGTACACGTCTTTGCGCGCGCCGTGGAAGCGAGGCGGGCCTCTGAGCGCAAATGGGCCGCGCGCCCGGGTGTTGCTCAGCCCGCGGGCGTTTTTTCTTTTTCTTTTTCAAAATGAACTGAATCTGCTGTTTTGCTTTAATTGTGTAAGAAAATGTTAACCTCAAAAATAAATTGAACCAAAATTAACTGAGGTGTATGAACGAATTCTTGAACGGATGCAACTTGCAGAACTGGATTTGACCCATGTATGAACCAATGAAAAATGTTGAACTGAGCACTATCTGTTAAGTAAAAAATGGAATAAATTTTGATTGGAATGGTTAAAATGTGCAAACTAAAATTCCTAGAGTAGCCCTTGACTATATCTACCAGTAGAACTTGACCTAACGTCAAGGTGAAGTACCATTTGGAAATGGCATCCACTTTGGTAAAAGTCCAGTAGCCTGTTCTGTGATTTTTAGGATTTATTTTACAGCACTTTTTGAGGTGAATCAAATTGGATCTGTTAGGTATTGGATAGATATATGTTATCCTAGATTTTTGTGATTTTTAGAGCTCTAGAATTAATTTGGCAACAGATCTAAGAAATTGCACTTTTCTGTTAGAAATAAAATGAGTAGTTTGGTTTTGTAAATAATTGCTTGCTAGTGTTATTCTGTTTTCTAGCATGTTTAAATGATGTGCTGAGGGTTATCATGTTGTTTCCTCACAGAGATACCATGTTAGGAAATTTATGCATGTTTAGGATTTGTTTGAAACTAGTATGAGCATAGGAGTAATATCTAGTTTATTCCTATTTAAATTTGTAAATGGAAATGCTTAGCTATGTTTTGTCCAAGTTATTATGAGTGTTTTCACATGGATCCAGTACCATTTTGGTACTGGATATTACTTGTTTTCATCTCTGTAAGGTTACATTTGCTTCTTTAGGAATGCATGTGTAGGTTTAATATTTATTACTCGTGGTATTGTTTTCACTAGAATATCTTGTAGTATTTTACTTAGAATATTTTTGGTTTCCACAAGTTGGACCAGATGCTAAATACCTCTTGAATGACATGGAAAACTTAGTGGAACACCCACTGGTTCCATCTCATTTGGTTGAGAAATAATTTATTTCAACCATAGTAGTGTAGTAATAATAATGAATATTTATTCTTTTTGAATGCATGATTGTGTGGAATTGTTTTATGGACTTGTGTGTTATTTTTGTGTGTTCATTGCTTGCTTTATGTTATAGTTGAGTGTTATTTCTTTCTCAGTAAGGTTCTGATTGAGTGTTACTACTTTTATTTTACGACAATAGAAACCGAAGAAGAGATAGTTGGAGCAGGGGGTTATTACTACCACTCCTGTTGTGATCACGAGGAAGACCCTCGTTTCCTCCAAGGCAAGCCATCCTTAAAGCTTGATGTTATTCCTACTTATCATTATCTATCATGCAACATCTACTTCTGAAGTTTTCAAAAACTTGATTACCAAAAACTATTTTTATTGAGTGAATGTTACTAATATTATTATATAGTATATTATCACTTTGCCATTAGTCAACTTGGTGTTACCAAGCCTTTAGCCACCATAAGGTATATAAATACCGCCGAAGATAATAATCTTGAGTCCCTAAGTGGACACTTTTAAAATGTGCTTTTGCAAACAAAATGGTTCTATGAGAAGTCTATGGTGGAAACGCGGGACCTTGTTCACCGGGGGAGCTAAGGAGTTGTTTTTAAATGTTTTACGGAAGGCACATAACCTAGTCTTCGCTGGACAACCAAGTAGTACTGCCACTCTACCCCAATATGGGTACATGGCCTATCTAGATACTTGGACTTGTTAGTGTGTGTTTCATTCCAAGATGCTATAGAGAGGATGATTCTCTGAACCGAAGTGTCGCCAGGAGGGAGAAACTGGACATACACAATGAGGGATTAAGTTCTCCTCCAGAAGCGACAGTTGGGTCTCATGACAAGGCAAGGTGGGACCTGGTGCCGGGGAGAACACCCCTCCTGAAGGAATGAGCATATACTAGCTTGTGTGAGAGTAGACATTTAGGATCATTCTTCTCATGCTTGCATATCGCTGTGTCGATCCATGGGTGGTTCATGGCAGATGATTGGATCTAGTGGAATGTGTACACCTCTGCAGAGTAAAACTATCCAGAATAGCCGAGCCCTCGGATATGGGAAGTTGAAAGGCCATGTAGCTAGTATTGTGTCAAGTTTTCAAAATGTGTTTTTTTTAACAAAAGACTTGTACTTGAGAGGTACTGATGAAGGATCTGGACATGTTGTTCCAAGAAGTTTTGCACAGAAAACTTTCTTTATAAAACCTCTTGCACATGCGATATCTACAAGAGAAAGAAAAATTATATTATTTTCTTCTGAAGTATCTTCTTCAACGAAGATACAGATAAAAGTGAATGCAACTATGATGTCATATTAGATGTACACCATAGGTAGTGATCCCTATTTATAGCCTACCTATCCACCATATAAGCATGATGCATTTTGTAAGTGTATAAAGGATGACTTGCTGAGTACATTCAAAAGTACTCATATTGGTTTCGCCCCTGGCAATTTACTTGGCCAGACTTTGAGGAGACGCCTTTGGAGGAAGAATACGAGGAAGGGTACTACTCTGACGACTACGCGAACTAGGCCCGGCTCCCGGTCAGCAGCCTGTCGGTGACGGCGTGACATGGGCTATCTACGTGTGTTTGTTTTCCGCTGTGTTTTGTGAGTTGTGAGACTTTGCCTGCCCTACGTGACAGCTAATAAAGACTTGGTCATGTGACCATTGGCTTGTAAGATTGTTGTTATTCGTGTAATGGATAATGTATCTGTGTACCACTTCGTATGTTGTTCACGACTGAATTTCCTGGGATCGTGAATGTATGCATATGAGGGGTTCTGGACCTTCCGGTTTGGGGCCTCTACAAAGTTGGTATCAGAGATATCCTGACCCTAGGAGCCCTTAGTTAGCATGGACGTCAACTAGTACTCTCTCTATATATATATATATAATAATATACTTAAGTGACTAAGCTTTAAAAGATTCTTATACCCATCTTCCCTATTTTCTCAAAACTCTACTTACATTAAGTTATATCATGTCGACTCTAAAATTTTGCACACTTGGGTCTAACTAAATCTCACTTAAAATTTTGTGTAGATGGACGTTGTTTACACGGAGGCGTGCGAGTTAGGACTGGCTAGGGACTTCCCTTTTCGCTTCGAGCAAAGACTCGTCGCGATGACCGAGCTTCTTGACCGTCCCGTTCCCGAGCTTCGGGGAGGGATGATCACCGGGACTCCTATAGAGGGAGAGTGGTTGGTGGAGTGTATGATACACCCTCCACTTACTACTCCTACCGTGGAGGCTTTCTTCTTTGCCACCGTCGAGCGCTCCTGGCAGGAGGGAGCAGTACGCAGGATCCAGGAGGCTATAGCGCGTCTGGCTCACGTACGGGACTACCAGTTCGTGGGGTCCAGCTATGAGTTCCTCGGGAGGAGGGACGAGACAGGCACACCCGTTGCCGTGTCTCGGGACTTTGCGGGTCTCGGTGCACATCAGGATGACATGGAGGTTCTGCTTTACCGCACCCAGCGCCGTCTCGACGATATGAGCATCCTGCAGCGCACCACTACTGCAGAGTGCCGTCTTCTCTGTACCCATCTGGGGAAGACGATGCTCGATCTAGAGACAGCTACTGCGTGATCCCGAGCCTTGGAGAGGTAGCTACGGACCACTCGCCGGACCCGTACCCATCTCACCACCAAGGTGGGATCCCTTCAGGAGGCGAACGCAATCCTGTGTGAGCGCTTGAAGACCGCTAGGGAGGAATTGGCCACTTGAGACTCCACGCTCGAGGAGTTAGAGGAGGAGAACTCCGAGCTCCGTGGGGAGAACGAGGATCTCCTCGCTGACGACGACGTCCTGTCCGATGCAGAGGGCATGGACATGAGCGAGCAGAGTCTGCAGGAGGACGACGACTCCGTTGAGGAGGACGACCCAGAGGAGCTCCTCTTTGACGTCGACAGCACCTAGGACTAGTCGTAGTGCCTCCTAGTTGTGGAGTAGTGCCAGTTAGATGTACGCCGACCCTATAAGGCGAATCCCCCCGATGTAGCTCTGAGGAGCGTAGTTGTGGTAGATGTCTGTTGGAGTGTTGTGCTATGTAGGACTTGATGCTTAAGTATGATGTTTGTCTGTATGATAACTATGTTTGGAAAATTGTCTCAACCCTTAAAAATCGTTACCTTAATTAAATCACTTGTCTTTCTCTATTGGTTTTTAGACACTTGTTCGGTTGTTCGAATTTTTAGCATTCTAAAAACAATAATTCTTGCTGCATAGTCTTACACATGTTTCACTAAACAGCATGCCGCCGCGTCGGGAACCACCACCACCAGCCCCGCCGTCAATGGAGGCATTGCTAGCACTTATGATGGAGGATCGCCAGGCCACTAGAGCCGAGAGTGCTGCCACAGTTGCTGCCCTGCAGCAGTTGGCCGCTGCCAGTGCCAACAACAATAACAATAACATCAATGGCGATGACAACGGTAATTGCGAACGCTCAAAGCTGAAGGTGTTTCAGGAGACAAACCCTCTGGTGTTCACGAAGATCGTGGAACCACTTGACGCTGACGACTGGCTTCGCACCATCGCCAACGATCTGAAAGTGGCAGAAGTTGATGATAATGACAAGGTGCTCTTTGCCACCCATTTTCTTGCTGGACCAGTGAGGACTTGGTGGGAGACCACCTGTGACACCGTCGCTCCTGATTACGTGTTCACCTAGGAAGACTTCTCTGCCTGTCTCCGCAAGTATCACATCCCTTAGGGGGTGATGAACATCATGAAGGACAAGTTCCTAAAACTAAGGCAGGGAGGGATGTCTGTGTCAAAGTACAGGGAAGAATTCACTCTGCTAGCCCAGTATGCACCAGATGAAGTCAACACAGAAGCCAAGAAGAAGGAGAGATTTCTGAATGGGCTGCACGATGAGTTGCAGTGTACCCTTGTGGTCATTCCATTTGCGGATCTGGAGTCACTCGCGGATGCCGCGATGATGATGGATCACAAGAGACAGAATGTCTTTGAAAATAGAAAGAGGAAGATGCAGTTCCAAGGAGGACCAAGTGCACCCAGAAACCGCCCTACCCCATATACCAGGCCACCACCACACATGGCGCCTACTTTTGTGCCAAGAAACCACCATAACAGCCACAACCACAACAACAACCACCACCATGGCCACAACAACCACAACAACCACCACCACAACAACAACAACCGTGCATCCTATGCACCCAAGCCTGGAGGCAGTGGAAATGGGAATGGGAATGGACACAAGCCCAACCATGCTGCCAAGCAAAACCAGAACCCAAAACCCAGTGGAGGTTGCTTTGCCTGTGGCAAGGAAGGACACTTTGCCCGTGACTGCCCGACCAAGAATGTTGCACCAGCTCAGAACAATGCTACCAAGATGACACATGCACCAGTGCCCAAGAGGCAGAATGTGACCAGAGGACACCTTTATCACGTCACTGCTGAGGAGGTTCAGGACACGCCAGAGATGGTGATGGGTACGTTTCCTGTCAAATCTGTACCTGCTAAAGTATTGTTTGATTCGGGTGCATCGCATTCCTTTGTTACTATGCCATTTGTTGAAAAAATTGGAATGAAACCCACCCTCATGCAAAACCCAATGTTAGTACAAATACCCAAAGCCAGCACAAAGGCCAACCGTGTTTGCAAAGAGGTACCCGTGGACATACAAGGGAAAACTTTTCATGCCAACCTAATAGTACTGGGATCCCAAGGGATAGAAGTAGTACTAGGCATGAATTGGATGACCAAGTATAGTGGTGTGATTGACTGCACCAGAAAGTCCATATCGTTGACTGCCAGTGATGGGGAAATGGTTGCCTTCACCGCAACCAAGTCAAAGTCAGAGACTCACTGCCACACTGGTACAGCCACACCTGCACTTGAGAAAGTTCCGGTAGTATGTGAATACCCGGATGTGTTTCCTGAGGAGTTACCCGGTATGCCGCCTGATCGGGATATCGAGTTTGTCATTGAGTTGATACCCGGCACTGGACCCATAGCACAGAAACCTTACCGGATGAACCCAAAGGAGCTAGATGAGTTGAATAAGCAGCTGGATGACATGTTGAGGAAAGGTCTGATTCTCCCTAGTGCTTCACCATGGGGATCACCTGTCATTTTTTTGGACAAGCGGGACGGTTCATCACGTCTATGTGTGGATTACCGTAAGTTGAATGATGTTACCATCAAGAACAAATACCCGCTGCCAAAAATTGAAGACCTGTTTGACCAGCTAAATGGGGCTAGAATTTTCTCAAAGATCGATCTTCGTATTGGTTATCATCAGTTGAAGGTTCGTGAGACCGATATTCCAAAGACCGCCTTCACCACACGTTACAGTTTGTATGAGTACACCGTGATGTCTTTTGGTCTGACCAATGCCCCCGCCTACTTCATGAATCTTATGAATAAGGTTTTCATGGAATGCCTGGACAAGTTTGTCGTGGTTTTCATTGACGACATTCTTATTTACTCCAAGAGTGAGGAAGAACACGAAGAACATCTGAGAATTGTTCTCGGAACACTTCGCCAGCATCAACTGTATGCTAAGTTCAGTAAGTGCCAATTCTGGTTGAAAGAAGTTGGATTTCTTGGACACGTAGTATCTGGAGGTGGAATCTCTGTTGACCCTGCTCTGGTTCAGTCTGTTGCTAATCGGGCTGCCCCGACTAATCAGACTGAAGTTAGATCTTTTCTGGGATTAGCCGGATATAATCGCAAGTTTGTTCAAGGTTTTTCCAGTATAGCCAGGCCACTCACTCAGTTTCTCAAGAAGGATAGCAAGTTCGTTTGGACAGACAAATGTGCTGAGAGTTTTCAAGAGTTCAAGAATCGACTGGTGACAGCCCCGGGACTCATTATGCCGAATGTCTCCAAGAGTTTCGATGTGTATTCTGATGCTTCTAAGCTTGGCCTTGGAAGTGTTCTCATGCAAGAAGGAAAGGTCATCTCATTTATCTCATGCCAGTTGAGACCACATGAGATGAATTATCCTACTCATGACTTAGAGCTTGCTGTTGTTGTACATGTTTTCAAAGCATGGCGACGTTTCCTTATTGGGAAGAGGTGTGAAATCTATACATATCATAAGAGTTTGAAGTATATCTTCACACAGCGTGAACTCAATATGATGCAACGCTGTTGGATAGAGCTCATCAAGGACTATGATCTTAGTATCCACTATCACCCCGGAAAGGCGAATGTTGTTCCGGACGCTCTTAGTCGAGAGCCGGTCTCTCTGAATTCGATGATTCAGATCAGACAACCGGAGTTGTGGAAAGAACTTGACTAGCTTGGTATCGAGGTGGTAAGCTATGGCATGTTGGACGCCATGGAAGTTAAACCAACTCTAGTTGATCAAATCAAGGAAGCTCAGAAGGGCCAAAAGAGCATTGAGGGAATTAAAACCCGCATGGAGAAAGAAGAAGTTACCGGTTTTACCATTGATTCTGATGGAGTCTTATGGTATGAAGGACGCATTTGTGTTCCGGTTGAATCTGAGTTGAGGCAAACAATCATGACTGAGGCTCATGACACTTTATACTCTATTCACCCTGGGGGAACTAAAATGTATCAAGATCTAAAGGAGAAGTTTTGGTGGCATGGAATGAAGCGAGATATTGCATCGTTTATAGCCAAGTGCCATTTTTGTCAGCAAGTGAAGGCTGGACATCAGCGCCCCGCTGGTTTGTTACAGCCATTGCAAGTACCTGTTTGGAAATGGGACGAAGTTGGGATGGTCTTCATTACTGGACTGCCACGGTCCAGTCGAGGAAATGATTCGATATGGGTAGTCATTGACATGCTCACCAAAGTTACACACTTTATACCTGTCAAGACCACATATCGTGGAGACCAGCTCGCTAATCTCTATATTTCTCGGATAGTCAGTCTACATGGAGTTCCCATCAGGATTGTGTCAGATCGAGGATCACAGTTCACCTCTCGATTCTAGAAGAAGTTACACGAAGCCTTGGGAACCAAGCTCGCTTTTAGCACAACCTACCATCCGCAGACCGATGGACAGACAGAGCGTGTGAACCAGATATTGGAAGACATGCTTCGTGCCTGTGTATTGTCATATGGAGTTAAGTGGGAAGACTGCCTGCCGTTTGCGGAGTTTTGCTACAATAACAGCTATCATTCAAGCCTGCAGATGGCACCTTTTGAAGCATTGTATGGACGGAAATGTCGTACACCTCTGAACTGGACTGAAACAGGAGACAGTCAAATCTTTGGAGTTGATACTCTGGAAGCTGCAGAGGAGCAAGTGCATTTAATCCGTGACCGTCTTAAAGCCGCACAATCACACCAGAAGAGTTATGCGGACACTAAGCGTCGTGATGTCTCTTTCACTATAGGAGATTTCGTGTATCTTTGTGTTACGCCGCTCAAAGGGATGCATCGTTTCCATGTAAAGGGAAAGCTTGCACCCCGGTATATTGGCCCGTTTAAGATCCTAGCCCATCGTGTAGAGGTATCTTATCAGCTGGAGCTACCTGAAGAGCTGTCAGCTTTTCACGATGTTTTTCACGTGTCATTGCTCCGGAAGTGTCTTCATGTACCTGAGCAAAATCTCACTTACCAAGACATTGACTTCAAGACCATTGACATCAATGATGATTTGACCTACCGTGATCGACCCCTGCGAGTACTTGAGGAAAATGTTCGCGCTACTAGGAGAAATTCTTTCAAGTTCCTTAAGATTCAGTGGACGAATCATTCCAAGGAGGAAGCAACCTGGGAGCGTGAAGATTATATCAGGAAGGAGTTACTTGGTTTCCTTAAGGACTTAACCCGCGAATCTCGGGGCGAGATTCTTTTAAGGGGGGGGGGGAGATCTGTCACACCCCAGATTTGGGACACTTGTAACACATGAGGGAGACCATGTTGTGAGCCAACAAAAACTTTTTAATGCCCTTGTGTAATCCAATATTATGTATTGAACCATGGTTAACTATGCAATGCAAGCAAATTTGATTCAAAAATCATTCACTTTGTTTCTGATGTTTTCTGGATATTTCTGGATTGTTTTCCACCTGGTGTTTCAAAAGTTGTTCGTCAAAATTCTTGTGGAAGTATTGTAATCAACTTATAATTAATAATTGGATTGATTAGAATCAAGAAAACAATTTGACAAAAGTTTAATCCAAGGTTTTCCTTAGGATTTTCTATTGAAAACTATTTCTGAAAATAATCCAATTAGGTGTTATCACCCTTGTTATCTATATGCTAGAGAGTCACATTTTGTGTTTTCTTGGCATCGGTGTGATCTCTATTATATGGACTACAAATTGGTTAAATTTTTTTGAAATTTTGAATCACAGAAACAATCAATTGCTTGATGTTTTTGTGTTAAGAAAATAAGACCAAATTGGTGATTTTTAGAAAACATAGAAAAACCCAAACTAGCTATTTTCCACCTTGTTTTCATTGAGCATTTGAATTTCAAATTTGGTTTCTTTTGCTGTTTATGGAAGTACACATGTTGCTTAACAGAACCATACTTGGAAAACAAAATTTGAATAAGTTTTGGTTCATGAAAACAACAGAAACATTTGGCTAACCCACTCTGTTGAACCAACACTTAGAAAAATTCTGAGATTGAAACTGAATTTTTTCCAGAAACAGTGAGTTTGCACGATCTTCAAATGATCATAACTTTTTATTGGTTCAACCAAATGCTGCACGGTTTGGTGCTTCTAGAAGCCTAGTCAGCACCCTATCTTTTTCACCCCATAGCCACCAAGTTGTTTGACCAGAGAGGGAGAGAGAGAGCAAGGAACAGAGAGGGAAACGGGAGGGGGGATGGGCACGGCCTGACAGGTTCATCCCTGTCGCGTGCCATAGTGCAACCCGCCGTTTTTCTTCCTTCCCTTCGACCCTTGGCCCTCTGACTCGCCTAGTCATGCCCCTGGCCACGCCCAAGAGCCAAATGGCACGGCATGGGCATGCCAGAGCGCGCACGGGCGCGTCTCGCTGACGCCCGTGGCCACCCGGGCGTGCACACTGCCGCCCGCCCCTATAAAACCAATGCCAAGGCCACGGCCTTCGCCACTGCACGCACACTCACTCACTCACTCGCCCTAGCCACCGCAACGAGATCGAGAGAGCACTATCTAGCCTAGAATCGCCGGAGACCACCGCGGCCACCGCAGGTACTCGAGGTGAAATACTCGCGCCTCAGTACACCCTAGTCCTCTCCGTCACTCCAGATCGAACCCCCACCCTCCGTAGACCGTGCATGACACTCCCCATGGTTCCTCGTTTGCAGGGACGCCGGAGAGCACGTCAGAGCCGCCGCGAGACACCTGCACGGCGCCGTGGATTGGAGCTACCCCGAGCCACGATCTTCGCGCCCCTGCACAGCCCCGAGCATCTGCGACCTCATCGACCACTCGCCATGGTTCTGCAACCCCCCTAGATGAGCTATTTCATCCTAGCTCGCCGCCGGCCGTGCGCGTGCTCGTCGGAGAGGAAAAGAAAAGAGAGAGAGAGAGGCGATGACCGTGCGCCGTAGATCTAAAGATCTATGGTCACGTTTGAATCGCGAACCGGTACGCGTCTTCGCGCGTGCCGTCGAAGCGAGGCGGGCCTCTGGGCGGAAATGGGCCGCGCGCCCGTGTGTTGCTCAGCCCGCGGTTGTTTTTTCTTTTTCTTTTTCAAAATGAACTGAATCTTCTGTTTTGCTTTAATCGTGTAAGAAATTTTTTAACTAAAAACTAAAATGAACCAAAACTACTTGAGGTGTATGAACGAATTCTTGAATGGATGCAACTTGCAGAACTGAATTTGAACCTTGTATGAACGAATGAAAAATGTTGAATTGAGCACTATCTGTTAAGGAAAAAATTGAATAACTTTTGATTGGAATGGTTAAAATGTGCAAACTAAAATTCCTGGAGTATCCCTTGACTAGATCTACCAGTAGAACTTGACCTCACCTCAAGGTAAGCTACCATTTGGAAATGGCATCCACTTTGGTAAAAGTCCAGTAGCCTGTTCTGTGATTTTTAGGATTTATTTTACAGCAATTTTTGAGGTGAATCCAATTGGATCTATTAGGTATTGGATAGATCTATGTTATCCTAGATTTTTGTTATTTTTAGAGCTCTAGAATTAATTTGGCAACATATCTAAGAAATTGCACTTTTCTGTTAGAAATAAAATGAGTAGTTTGGTTTTGTAAATAATTGCTTGCTAGTGTTATTCTGTTTTCTAGCATGTTTAAATGATGTGTTGAGGGTTATCATGTTGTTTCCTCACAGATATACCATGTTAGGAAATTTATGCATGTTTAGGATTTGTTTGAAACTAGTATGAGCATAGGAGTAATGTCTAGTTTATTCCTATTTAAATTTGTAAATGGAAATGCTTAGCTATGTTTTGTCCAAGTTATTATGAGTGTTTTCACATGGATCCAGTACCATTTTGGTACGGGATATTTCTTTTTCATCTCTGTAAGGTTACATTTGTTTTTTTAGGAATGCATGTGTAGGTTTAATATTTATTACTAGTGGTATTGTTTTCACTAGAATATCTTGTAGTATTTTACTTAGAATATTTTTGGTTTCCACAAGTTGGACCAGAGGCTAAATACCTCTTGAATGACATGGAAAACTTAGTGGAACACCCACTGGTTCCATCTCATTTGGTTGAGAAATAATTTATTTCAACCATAGTAGTGTAGTAATAATAATGAATATTATTATTTTTGAATGCATGCTTGTGTGGAATTGTTTTATGGACTTGTGCGTTATTTTTGTGTGTTCATTGCTTGCTGTATGTTATAGTTGAGTGTTATTTCTTGCTTAGTAAGGTTCTGATTGAGTTTTACTACTTTTATTTTACGACGATAGAAACCGAAGAAGAGATAGTTGGAGCAGGGGGTTATTACTACCACTCCTGTTGTGATCACGAGCAAGACCCTCGTTTCCTCCACGGCAAGCCATCCTTAAAGCTTGCTGTTATTCCTACTTATCATTATCTATCATGCAACATCTACTTCTGAAGTTTTCAAAAACTTGATTACCAAAAACTATTTTTATTGAGTGAATGTTACTATTATTATTAGATAGTATATTATCACTTTGCCATTAGTCAACTTGGTGTTACCAAGCCTTTAGCCACCATAAGGTATATAAATACCGCCGAAGATAATAATCTTGAGTCCCTAAGAGGACACTTTTAAAATGTGCTTTTGCAAACAAAATTGTTCTATGAGAAGTCCACGGTGGAAAGACGGGACCTTGTTCACCGGGGGAGCTAAGGAGTTGTTTTTAAATGTTTTACAGAAGGCACATAACCTAGTCTTCGCAGGACAACCAAGAAGTATTGCCACTCCACCCCAATATGGGTACGGGGCCTATCTAGATACTTGAACTTGTTAGTGTGTGTTTCATTCCAAGATGCTATAGAGAGGATGATTCTCTAAACCGAAGTGTCGCCAGGAGGGAGAAACGGGACATACACAATGAGGGATTAAGTTCTCCTCCGGAAGCGATAGTTGGGTCTCCTGACAAGGCAAGGTGGGACCGGGTGCCGGGGAGAACACCCCACCTGAAGGAATGAGCATATACTAGCTTGTGTCAGAGTGGACATTTAGGATCATTCTTCTGATGCTTGCATATCACTGTGTCGATCCATGGGTGGTTCATGGCAGATGATTGTATCTAGTGGAATGTGTACACCTCTGCAGAGTAAAACTATTCAGAATAGCCGAGCCCTCGGATATGGGCAGTTGAAAGTCCATGTAGCTAGTATTGTGTCAACTTTTCAAAATGTGTTTTTTTTTGACAAAAGACTTGTACCTGAGAGGTACTGATGAAGGATCTAGACATGTTGTTCCAAGAAGTTTTGCAAAGAAAACTTTCTTTATAAAACCTCTTGTACATGCGATATCTACAAGAGAAAGAAAAATTGTATTATTTTCTTCTGAAGTATCTTCTTCAACGAAGATACAGATAAAAGTGAATGCAACTATGATGTCATCTTAGATGTACACCATAGGTAGTGAGCCCTATTTATAGCCTACCTATCCACCATATAAGCATGATGCACTTTGTAAGTGTATAAAGGATGACTTGCTGAGTACATTCAAAAGTAATCATATTGGTTTCGCCCCTGGCTATTTACTTGGCCAGACTTTGAGGAGACACATTTGGAGGAAGAATACGAGGAAGGGTACTACTCTGACGACTACGCGAACTAGGCCCGGCTCCTGGTCAGCAGCCTGTCGGTGACGGCATGACATGGGCTATCTACGTGTGTTTGTTTTCCGCTGTGTTTTGTGAGTTGTGAGACTTTGCCTGTCCTGCGTGACAGCTAGTAAAGACTTGGTCATGTGACCATTGGCTTGTAAGGTTGTTGTTATTCGTGTAATGGATAATGTATTTGTGTACCACTTCGTATGTTGTTCACGACTGAATTTCCTGGGATCGTGAATGTATGCATATGAGGGGTTCTGGACCTTCCGGTTTGGGGCCTCTACAATCAAACTCTCACAAAAACTCCTGTTAGGATCAAGTCAAGTGACAACAATATGCACGTAGTAAAATCATTAAAATATGTGTGCAATCAAACAAGCAAGCGTTCTGTATTTGTTCCCGGCACCTGGATGTTATGGCTAAAAGAACATTATGGGGGGGGGTGTGGATGGTCAATGGATGAAATTCTCACACAAATAAAAGTGATCATTGGACAAGAGGAAGTCTTATAATCAAAGTTATGCAAGGAGCAGTGATTGCCACACAACAAATGCACATAGAACTATAGGTGTATGAAAGCTCTCCAATGGAACTAGTGGGGGTGCATCCAACTTGCTCGCTCACGAAGACCTAGAGATCTTTTGAGGATTCTCATCATTGGAATATACAAGACAAGTTCTATAATGTAATTTACCCACATAGTTATGCAAGTCATAATTGAAAACTCTCTCCAAACTAAGTAATGATGCTAACCAAGCACAAGTGTGGAATAAATGATAGTAGTGCTGCCCCATATCTCTTTATTCTCTCTCTTTCTCATGATGTGATCTTAATTGTGATCATATGTTATGTTATCATTCTTGAATCTATGATGTTTGCCCTTCATTATGTAATGGATCAGATCTATTCAATTGGTTTTAGCTAGTATAATTTTCCCGAGTCACCATTGTTCCATGGTGCCACTGTAACAGTGTGGGTGTCGTGTGTGACTCTATGGACCTTGAATTAGAGGGATACTTATCATGATCTTGCTCTTATTTTTGTTGGATTGAATAGGAATTATGAGGTTTCGTGATGCTTGTGTTTACTATAATCTCTATAGTACAAAGATGACAGTTCGGGTGATGTGGATTGATTAGAAAGATACTATTCAAGAGATAGGTTGTGGTGTTTATCAGTATTATCTTTGGATTCTCAAAGTGACAGGGTTGGGGTGTTCATTGATGGAAACACGAACTTTAAGTTGTGGTTGTGTATCCCTACACGATTCTCATCCTACTTGATTCACGAGGAACAATTTCAGAGCTATGTCTTTCATGCATGTTGTTAGAGGAATTATCATATGTTTAATTATGTTAATATTGTTGAGAGTTTCCACTGGTGGAAGTATGATCCATATGCCTTGTTTTCCACCATTGCTATATCGTTTGCTCTCTATTTTACCTCCTTTTTGCTTGCTGCCATTTTATTACAGATTTAATAAACCTTATTTTCCCTTACATATTACGCATATTTTATCATCTCTTCGCCGAACTAGTGCACCTATACAACTTACAATTGTATTGGGTGTGTTGGGGACACAAGAGGCTTCTTGTATCTTACAAAATTCAAAAAAATTATTAAGGTGAGCAGCAGCATCATCGGAACTAACACCATAAAATTGCTCTCTCATAACAAAATTTAGCAGGGCAGGCTTCATTTCATAAAAATATTCATTAGGATCAGGTGGAGAAATAGGTGTAAAAATAAAAACATTGTTGTTTTTGCTAGTAAAAAGTCACACAACTTAGTGTTCTCAGGGGTACTCATTTTGCAATATTAAAACAGGGTAACAAAAATAACAACTAAAATGGGAACTATTTTTTTGTGTTTTTTAATATAAAGAAACAAACAAGACAAAATAAACTAAGAAAAACAATAACAAAGTAAAAAAGATTGGAGGTGAGAGACTCCCCTTGCATAAATCCTCTTCCTCCCCGGCAACGGCACCAGAAAAAAAGCTTTATGGCGTGTAGACACACGTTCGTTGGGAGACCCCAAGAGGAAGGTATGAAGAGTACAGCAGCAAGTTTTCCTTCATAAAGAAACCATGGTTTAATCAGAACAGTAGGAGAAAGAAATCACTTCTAAAGGTTGTTGACAGCTGATGTTGGCAGGGTGCGCTACCAGGCTCAGCAACAACGTGGAATCTGCACACAACACAACCAAGATACTTTGCCCCAACGAATTAGTGTGGTTGTCAATCTCACCGGTTTTGCTGAACACAAAGGACTAGACGTATAGTGTGGAAAATAATGTATGTTTGCATGGAATGAAATGAGAACAGTGTTTGCAGTAAAAGAGAGCAATGCTTGTAGTAGGTTGTATTATCAGTGTAAAAGAATGGACCGGGTCCATAGTTCACTAGTGGTGTCTCTCCATAACAGATAAATAACATGCTGGGTAAACAAATTACAGCTGGGCAATTGCGAAAATAGAGGCTGCACCATAGTGCATATACATGACATGATAATCACTATGAGATTCATTTTGGCATTACAACATGATACATAAGCCATAATCGAACTGCATCTATGACTAATAATCCACACTTAGGACGTCATCCGAGCAAACTTTGGGTATTAAGTTGCAAGCAACAAATTATTGCATTAAGTAAAGTGAGTAATGTAAACAATAGAATTATCCTTAGACAAAGAATTTTTTTTATCCCTAGTGGCAACAACACATCAACAATCTTAAAAGTTACTGTCACTCTCCCAGATTACTGGAGGCATGTACCAACTATCAAGCATAAATACTCCCTCTTGGATTTACAAGCATCAACTTGGCCAGAGCATCTAATAGTAATGGAGAGCATGCAAAATCACAAATAACATATAAAATATTGGTCTATAATCAACTTGACATAGTATTCAATATTCATCGGATCTCAGCAAACACAACATGTAGCATAACAAGAACATCATCTTGATAATGTTAGGCAGCTCAAAAGATCTAAACTTGATGGCACAGAAGATGCCAGGGCCAAAAGGAGGAGTAATCACCATATCTGGCGACTTCAAATTGGAGAACGAGCTGGAGAAAGGAAATGCCCTTTGTGCCGAACAAGTAATTCGAAAGGAAGAACTAAAGGATCTGGCTAAGAAAGTATCACCAATAGAAATGCCGGCAGGAAAAGAAAGCTGAAAGCCGGCAGATAGTTTCAAAGCCTCGGGGAATACAAGACAGGTCATCCTGGATCCCAAAGATCCGACAAATTTTTTCGTAGTGGGAACAGGAATGACTGACTAATAGGAAAACACGCTCATCAAGTTCCTACGTGAGAACTGGGACATTTTCTCCTGGTGTCCTGCTGATATGCCAGGTTTTCCCAGGGAACTTGCTGAGCACCAACTCAAGGTTATTCCAGGATCAAAACCCGTCAAACAAGGTCTCTATTGTTTTGATGGAAGAAGACGGGAGGCTATAGGCAAGGAAATTATCAAGCTTTTAGCAGCTGACTTTATCCGAGAAGTTATACATACTAATTGGTCTGCGAACCCAGTATTAGTCCCAAAGAAGGATAGTATTATTCTAAGCATGTTTATAGATTACACCGGCTTGAACAAGTTATGCCCAAACGTAGGTTCGCGTTACTGCGAATCGATGAAATAATAGATGACACTGCTGGCTCTGAGCTTTTATGCTTTTTGGACGCTTATTCCGGGTACCATCAAATACGTATGAAAGAAGAAGACCAAATAAAAACCTCTGTCATAACTCCCTGTGGAACATACTATTACATAACCATGCCTTTTGGCTTGAAGAACGCCGGTGCAACATACCAGCGTTGCATGCAAAGATGCACGCATAGTCAAATCGGCAAAACGTCCATGTTTATGTGGATGATATTGCCGTTGTTTCCAAGGAAAAGGATACACTCCTTGAAGATCTACGAGAAACCTTCGACAAACTCCACACTTATATAATGAAGTTGAATCCATTAAAGTGTGTATTTGGGGTTCCCCCAGGAAAGTTTCTGGGTTTTATCGTTTCTCATAGAGGAATAGAGGTAAATCCGGAAAAGATCAAGGAAATCTTAAGCATCATAAGACCTACATGTCTAAAAGATGCCCAAATACTGACGGGTTCCGCAGCCGTCGTTAGCAGGTTTATAAGCCCGCTTGGTGACAAAGCTCTGCCATTATACAAATTATTGAAGAAATCCGACAAGTTTGAATGGACAGAAGAGGCGGGAAAAGCATTAACCCAGTTGAAAGAAACTTTGATGAAAGCTCCGATTTTGGCATCCCCAAAAGACGAAGAACCCATGTCACTGTATCTTACAGCAACTAACAGGGTTATTAGCGTAGTGATAATCGTGGAAAGACGAGCAAACTATTCCAGATCAACATCCAGTGTACCACGTCAGCAAGGTATTCTCCGAGTCAAAACAAAGGTATCCACATTATCAAAAGATGGCATATGGCGTAATTTTCGCATCTCGAAAACTCCGTCATTATTTCCAAGGACATTCCATAACAGTGGTATGCAAAGCACCACTAGGGGATATTATAAACAATGCGGACGCAACAGGCAGAGTATCCAAATGGGGCATTGAACTTGCTGCGTTCGACATTAAGAACTAACCCCGGACGACGATTAAATCCCAGGTGTTGGCAGATTTTGTGGCTGATTGGACAGAAGCAATGGAAAACACACCAATGCCAGAGTCGTAATATTGGATCATGCATTTCGATGAATCCAAAATGAAAAAAGGAGCTGGAGTTGGTGTAGTGCTTAAATCTCCAAAAGGCGACATAATGGAATATGTATTACATATACACTTCAACGCCAGCAACAATGTGGAAGAATATGAAGCATTGCTTCATGGCTTGCATATTGCAAAGGAAATAGGTGTCAAACGTATACTTTGCTATGGTGACTCGGACCTGGTACAACATCAACTGAACCAAACATGGGACGCTAAAAGCCCCATCATGGCCGAATATCAGAGAACAGTCGACGAGTTTGCCATTTGCTTCCTAGGATTTGAGGTACATCACGTCAAAAGGGAAGACAATTGGAACGCGGATGCTTTAGCCCGCATGGGCTCGGAAAGGGTGAAAACTCTACCACCTGGTGTATTCGTCCAGCATTTGCATGAACCATAAATAAAAGGCGGAGATGTTTACTATCCCTTAGTTTCCGAGTCAATAGAAGTTTTGATCGTTAACCCGGATTGGAAAAATCCATACTTAAACTTCTTAGTTAATCAAAAGTTCCCGGATGGAGCAGACGAAGTCTTGCAAAGGCAGATACAACACAGATGCAAAGGATACACGGTAATAAATGGTTGCCTATACAAACACATTACTATTGGTATTTTTCAGCGGTATATTTCGCCAGAAGAAGGACGAGAGATTCTGTAGGAAATCCATGCAGGAGATTGTGGACACCATGCTCAATCAAAAAACATAGTTAAAAAAGCACTCCGTGCAGGGTTTTTCTGGCTTACTGACACGTCCATTTTTCATCATTGTTTTATGTTGTTAGTTTATGTTATTCATTGATATATTTCATTTTATGATGCATCCCTTATGTTATTTTATCTTACTTTGCATATTTCATAATTTTTGGAGAATAAACACCGGGAATAGAAATATGATGGAAAAAGCACCGTCGAGATACCATATTTTAGAAGATCAGAAGAAGAAGGGGGACACCGGGGGTGTCTTAGAAGTTCAGAGGAGGACTCCAGACATAAGGGGAGCCAGAGGGGGCCACCAAGGGCCCACACCATGAGGTGGCGCGCCCCTAGCCGCACCACCAGGTGGTGTGGCCACCCTAGCCCACCTCTGGTCGACATCTTTCGCGTACTTGACCCCCAGGGAACCCTAAGCCCCATACCATCATCGAAGAATTATTCCGCTGCCGCCTCGGTGCGTAAAATAGCCGAGCGAGAAAATCTCTCTGGCAAGGAGAAATCTTCCGGGAAAGTTCTTCTCCGGAGAGGGGAAATCACCGCCATCGTCACCGTCATCACTCCAGGCTTCATCGAGATCATCGTCATCATAATCCTCATCACCAGCACCATCACCCTCCTCATCCATCATCATCCCACCGTAACAATTAGGGGCCTCTATCGTTGTTTTACATTAGATCTCTCTCCCTGTGTGGATTACTTGTTAATAGTTGATGCTTGTGAGATTTATCGGTGTTAGCACTTTATGACCAGATTGTTATCATCCATTATATCACCTCTGATTATGATCCATATGATGTCTTGTGAGTAGTTCGTTTAGTTCTTGAGGACATGGGATAAGTCATGATGTTAGTAGTGAAGTTATATTGAAGTAATATCTCGTGGTTCGGTATTTAAGTTGTGGTGCTATTCTTCTAGTGGTGTCATGTGAACGTCGACAACATGATACTTCACCCTTATGGGCCTAGGAGGATGCATTGTGTATTTGGCTACTAATTGTGGGGTTGCTGAAGTGTTAGAAACCTAAACCCACGTTAGGAAACCAATGCACGAGGGAGTGTAGAATCCCGGAGTATAAAGATGTGGTTAGTTTTATCTTAATTACTTTCTTGTATTTGCGGATGCTTAAGAGGGGTATAATCACAAGTATGTATTAGTCCTAGTTGGGCGGTGCATTAGCATATGTTCACCCGCATAATATTTCACGAACCAATGGATATTAATCAACCGTAACGAAGCGAAAGCACTTGACAAAATTCCCATGTGTCCTCGAGAACATTTGGTAGTCATAAGTAACTCAACCAGCTTGTCCTTTGCTCTCAAAAGGATTGGGCCACTCGCTGCAATATTATTTACTGTACTTTATTAACTCGCACTTTATTTATCTGCTATATCCAAAACAACCGAAAATCCGTTTGCTAGTGTTTACAGTGAATCCTCTATCCAACCTGCTTGTCAACACCTTCTGCTCCTTGTTGGGTTTGACACTCTTATTTATCGAAAGTACTATGATACACCCCCTATACTTGTGGGTCATAAAGTCTATTTTCTGGCGTCGTTGCCCGGGAGTGAAGCGCTATTGTAAGTGGAATTGGTAAGAGAAACTTTTCTGTGAGTGCTGTTTTTTAAATTTCTGTCTGCTGTTTTATTTCATTATGGAGAATACTTTTGGTTCTCTGTTTAGGGGTACTTCTACCGTTGCTACTAGGGTAGTTGGTAACCCATCTTCTGCTGAATTAGATCCTTATAAAATACCTATAAAAATTGTTGGACGTGTTATGGATAACTGCTATTACGGTGATGGAACTGTCCATCTCGGTGATCATTTGCTCTTTATACATGAATTATGCGAGTTATTCAGATGTGCATGTATTACAATGGATCAAGTTAAAAGGAAATTATTTTCTTTATTGCTGAAAGGAAGAGCCGTTGAATGGTTCAAATTACCGAAGCATGGTGAATCTATTGGATGGGAGGAAATTGTTCCTCTCTTTTATTCTAAATTTTATCCTCCTAGTGAGATTCATAAAGACTGGAATCAAATATATAATTTCTGGCCTCACGAGGGAGAGAGTACTGAAGCGTGGGGGAGAATGAAGCTATTAATGCTTAAATGTCCCGTTCATGAACTCCCTGGAAATATTGTGATCAACAATTTTTATGCAAGGCTTTCTCTTCATGATAAGGATTTATTGGATGCTTCTTGTTCTGGATCATTCACACGTATGAAGGAATAAGCTAAATGGGATCTTATTGACCGTATTCAAGAAAACACTGAAGGATGGGAGAACGACAAAGGTAGAAAGTCAGGTATAAATTATGATTATGAATGCATTAAATCTTTTATGGGAACCAATGATTTCTATGATGTTAGCGCTGTTTGTGGTCTTGATTCTCAAATTTTTGCAAACTGTCTTAAAGCTTTTGCCTCCTATCTTGATATTCCTAAAAATAATTATCACAAATACCATGAACCTTATAAAGATATTGTTCCTGCTAGTAATATGGAAGTGCATGCTGTTAATCCTGTTGTTCCTGAGCCGTATGTTGCAAAAATGTCTTTCCCTGCTAAGGTGAAAGAACACTCTATGCTGGCTTGTGTGGTTAATAATAGTAATAAGAAATCTATTGAACCTGATGAACAAATAACTGTTGAACCTGTTGTAGTAGTAGTGAAAGATCTTGTTTGTGGAAATGTAGAGGATAAACACATTGTCTTTTGTGAGGATGCTTGATACGTCCATAAAGTATCTATAATTTTTTATTGTTTCATGCTAATATTATGCTTTTGACACTTGTTTTTATATAAACTTTATGATTTATTTGGACAAACCTATTAATAGTTGCAAGAGTGCACAATGTTCTTGTTTTACTCTTTGATGTGTAGCAATTAACAAGAAAACACAAAAGGAGACTTGTTGGAAAAGGACTATGACTTTCCAAAAATCTGTCCACCAACAATTTTTAGAGATCATCAGTTTTACCCCCAAAGACACCGTCAACTGAATATCAAATTGCCTACAAAGTTTTGGCCATTTCCATACCTTTCATTTAAGCCCAAGAACAATTCAATCTGAGTTCATATGTGACCTGTGGACCCATTTTACTGGAGGATATATATCTGATTACGGGATTATACGAATCGGTGACGGGATTGAGTCCAACTCTTACCATATTTGATGGATTTGGCCAAGCCACGACTTTGGGGCTGTGAGGGGTCCCTAGCAAGGTTCTAGAGGTGCGCAAGAGCCTTTGGATCAAGGGGCTATCCATCGGAGGGCCGGGGAGTATTGTCCCATCACATATAAGGAGAGGAAAACCCTAATTCATGGGCAGCCACCAAAAGCCACGAATTTTGCCTCCCCATGGTATCATCGCCATGGGGGAGGGCTCATCTACAGCATCAAGAAACCATGGAGTAAGGGGGCTAAGGGGCAGCGCTCCCCCATGATGTCCGGCCAGCGCAGGAGGAGCCCCCTGCGCCGCCCTACACCTCACGTCATGCCCCTTCTCCATCCTCTCCGCAATGATGCCGCCTTCACCAACACCTCCGTCGTCATATCCTCTTTGTATTCAGTGGTTCGTCCTCCCACAAACCTCTGTACCGTCCTATGTAAACATGCTGTTTGATGCTATAATATTTATCCTATGATCTATGTCATGTTTGTGTAGTTTATTTATCTTTTGATTGCTTGGTTCAATGTCTTTGGTTCATTAGAGTTGTATGTTGATATGGTACTGTCCTTTGGTGTCCATTATATTTGTGCGCGCTTGGATCAACACCATAGGGTTAGTAGTATGTGCAAAGGAAGGGGCGTAGTTCTGCCGGAGTGACAGAAACCTAAGGACTCAAACTGGTTAGTTGCACATATGGGAGTAAGAGGACCATTAACTTAAGGCTATGGTTGGGTATTTTTACCTTAATGTATATTATAGTAGTTACGGATGTTTGCTAGAGTTCCAATCATAAGTTCTTGAAATCATTGGATAGTGAGAGCTTGTTAGCTTTGCCTCTCCCACATAGAAAACTGCATCGAAGACAATGAACCCGATATCTTCACTAATTAATATTGGACAAAGCCACCACAATTACGACCACTTTTCCACACTCATGGTACTGTTAGTTTAGGGTTAATTAGTATATTTTATTGCTGAAGCACTAACATTTACTTTCTTGTATTTATTATCTTGCAAAGCTATCTCTCATACCCGTATTATTGCTCTAGTTTTATTTCCTAGATAATGCAAACGTTTAGTGTGTGTAGAGCTGTATCAGTGGTTGATTGAACTTGAGAGAATATTTATCCTACCTTTAGCTCCTCGTTGGGTTCGACACTCTTACTTATCGAAAAGGCTACACATGATCCCCTATACTCGTGGGATATCAAGACTTTTCTGGCGCTGTTGCCGGGGAGCAATAGCGTGGGGTGAATGTTCTTGTGTGCACTTGTTTGCTTTATCTCTAAGTAATTTTGCTTTCAGTTATAAGTAGTTTTATTTTTAAGTTTTAAATTGTTTTCTATCTTTAGTTATGGATAGGGAGCACGAATTACAAAAAAAATTAGGTGTACTTAGTATCTAAAATTGTGTTCAAAAAGGAAAGTGATTGGAAAGATGAGTAATGGTTAAGTGGGGGCCGACCTTGAACACCTGTGTTCATGCCTATGAAACCAAAACAATTATTTTCATGAAATTTTTTCAGTTAAAAACTTGTATATATTGTACATATTCCTTTGTACCATAAAAATAAAATGTATAGATAACTTCTAGTTTGTTTATGATGCAAGTTTGCCACTTTTCTGCGTAGAAACAGATTTCTGGGCTCCACCGTAGAAAAATTTAAGAATCACTAGAAAGTGATATTGATATGAAATTTCTTGAGTTCAAAGTAATTATTATTATCTTTCTTTCATTATAAGTACTTTTTCTGATTTGAGCTACGTAGATATCTCGTTAACTGTCATCTTTACAGACTGTTCAGTTTTGGCAGATTGTCATGCTTATTTTGTATTGTGCTTATACTCAATGTTTATAATCTTTATTTGATCGATAAATATTATAAATTGGTTAGTATAATATAGGTAATCTTAATTTAAAATTGTAAAAACTTGAACATGAGTGGATTTTACTTAATGAGTACTTACCCTACTAATGAGTTTTTGTGAAGTTTTATGTGAATGTAGTATTTAAGATCCAATAGAGATGGGGATACGAGATAAACGAGAAGAGAAAAAGATCAATCTTGGGAACTCCCGAGTGCACCTCAATTAAATATTCAAGAATATTCAATCATCAAATCTTGGGGATGCCCAAGGAATCCCTCCTTTTTCCATGCCTAGCTAAAAGACGTTAAAGAAAAGCACTTCTTGGGAGATAACCCATGTTTTATTCCGTTTTCGTGTTGTTTTATTTCAGTTTATTTTGTTTTCTTTGAGTCTTGGAAGTTTTTACCTCTGTAGAAACCTCTTATTATCCTTTTTATTTTGTTTTTTTGCCAAGAATAGACTCTAATAGGCAGGAAGTAAGACTTGGGGAAGTTCCTGTCCTAAACCAGATTCTGTGCTGCCACCAAAAAAATTATTTCTCTCAGCCAGATTATCGAATTGGGCTGAAACTTTTTGTGAATATGACCCAGGTTGTTATACAACTTTCGTTAATTTAGCACTTTTTGATTTGATGAACATAAGATTTTCGAAAAATCGATCTTTACTTGCTATTCTGTTTTGATAGATTTCTGCCAATATTTGCATTTGCCTCTTAATCTTTTTCTTTTGGTGTTCTTTTGAGGGGAAGAGCTTTAAAAGAAGTTGTGACAGTAGCTAATGTTTTAATGGGTGTTAGACTTGTGTTGAAACTGAACCAAAGTGGATTTACTATTTTGGTTACACTAACATTGCTAATGAAGATTGTGTGAAGTTCTGTATGGAGTGAGTTTTCAAGTGTAGGGAGAGAAGAATGATACGAGAAGATGAAGAATGGACAAAAGCTCAAGCTTGGGTATGCCCATGTCACCCCAGGATAGATCCAAGAAGTACAAGCATCAAATCTTGGGGATGCCCATGGCATCCCCTTTTTCATCAGCAAAAATATCAGGTCCTCTTTCAAGACACTATATTTTTATTGCTTCGTATATTATGTGTTATTCTTGGAGCGTCATTTATTTTTGCTTTCAGTTTTGTTTTGTTTACCTTGATGTAGCTAGAATTTTTAGATCTTGTTTAGCCTCTGGTATCTTAGTTTATCAAAAATAAAGTACCAAGTTTTACCCATTTGGCTTAGTTGATACATATGTAAAAAATGGCTTTTCTGTTTTCAGCATCTACTGCCCACTGCGCGATTTTTCATATTTTACTGGAAACTTGAAAAGTCACGAAAATTTTAAAGATTATGGATCACCTAATCCTATGCATGCACAAAAATTGGAAAATATTTTTGACATTTTTAAGTGCACCAAAAAATTACGTTTTCCAGCTATTGTTTTTCTGAACAGATTCTGACTTTTGTTGCAAGAGTGGCCTCTTTTACGTTTTCATTTGAGTCCTTTTGGGTCTTACCTTTTATTTAGAAGTTGGCCACTTAAGAGAACTTTCTGTAACTCTAAAACAAAATTTTATTTGTTTTAATAGTAGCACTTTGGAAATATTATCTATTGCACTAATGTCTAACAGCAGAAAAGAAGCGGAAAGTTTTTGTGTTGAAGTTTTTTCACACAGAATGAAGGAACACCAAACAGAGAAATATTGAAGAATGGCCAAAGTCATAATCTTGGGGATGTCTCTGCATCCCTCTTCATCAACAACCCCTCGGCTTGCAAACCTTTAAACTTAGTTTTTCGAGCAACATAGAAACTTGAATAAACTTGGAGCGTCTGTATCTTACTATTTATTTTTCTTAGCATCAAACACCAGTTATATTAATAAATTAATCGTCATATCTTTTATTTATCTCCTGTTTAGAGAGGTGTTTCAAAGTTTAGTAAACTTAAAAATGATGTGCAAATGATATTGTTTAGTAGTTTATGTTTTCTTATGGTTAGTTTCAACTTGCTAATAGTGTATATTATGTCATTTTGATCTTAACATGCATTGTCCTATTCATAGTAGGTTATGGAATTGTGGAATCCTCCTCTGTTTGTTTCATTTGAATCAACTTTGCACATGCTCACGCATGCTAAGACTGAAAACAAAAAGTCAATAAGCCTCGATGATTTATTTTGCCTCAGAGTTCTAGTATCAATTTTGTGCCTCAGTTAATTTTACTTTGTCGGAAACATGATTATGGTAATTATTGCTCTCTTGATTGTCGCTTCCCAGTCTATTGCTAGCCTTCACTTGCACTGAGTATGAGCTCTACTCGTGCCTCCAAATCTCTGAAAACCAAGTTATTCCACAGAGTCCACTACAAACTCCCATGTGGTATTTGACTGCCACTCCAAAGTAAATTGCTCATGTGCTACCTTTAAAACTTTCAAAATTACTCCTGTTTTGTGTTCTTGTGTTTTCTCATGAGGACGTAAATAGAGAATCTTTATCTCACTTGTTGATTGGATTTCACACACTGGACTAGTGTCTTCATCCTCTTATCCAATTGATAGAAGAGCTGGTAGCGGGGTGCCCAGCCCCGAATTAATGCAAACAAATTCTCTTAACTATTTTTGCCCCTGATTTATCAATCAAAGCATAATTGTGTAAACAAAGAGAAAGAGGGATGACCTTCTACCCAGATGCGTCCTTCATATGGGAGCCGCTCTTGTGAAATCTAGTTGGCTTGTGACGTGCTGTATTTTCTGTTTACCATTCGTTGATACTAGCATACAACTCTCTTAAAATATAGACACTCCTCCATGGTATGTGATTGTTAGCAGGCACCCGAGGATTCGGTTAGCCATGGTTTGTGTAAGATGGATGGGAGGAGTGTCAAACTTTTAATACCTCTGTTTAATAAAATAAAAGCTCTAGCACATGAGTGATCCCTGCTTCCCTCCGCGAAGAGCCTTTCTTTTACTTTTATGTTGAGTCTCCACCATATTCATTGAGCACCTTTTTGAGAGCATAATTGTCATTCTTAGTGTGATGTGTTTGTCCCAAAGCACGGTTAATTATGGTATAACTTTGATGCTTGTATCTTTGATATTTTTTACTTCTAGTCTTCTCTTGAACTTCAGAGGTGCCCTGACATTTATGTTTTTCTCCATGATTAAGGGCAAGCGAGATAACACTCTACCATGCTTTATTATGATCATTACAATCTTTTTGATGTTTATAAATTTCATGTTATGAGCTCTCAGTTCATTGATACTTTTCATTAGGTAACATGATTGCTAAGTTTTACTATCCATACATCATGTAGTTGTTAACGACCTGATCATAGCATTTACAATCAAAAATAACTTTATTATCATTTACCTACTCCAGGACGAGCAGGAATTAAGCTTGGGGATGTTGATACGTCCATAACGTATCTATAATTTTTGATTGTTTCATGTTAATATTATGCTTTTGACACTTGTTTTTATATAAAGTTTATGATTTATTTGGACTAATCTATTAATAGTTGCAAGAGTGCACAATGTTCTTCTTTTACTCTTTGATGTGTAGTAATTAACAAGAAAAAACAAAAGGAGACTTGTTGGAAAAGGACTCTGACTTTCCTGAAATCTGTCCACCAACAGTTTTTAGAGATCATCAATTTTACCCCCAAAGACAACGTCGACTGAAGATCAAATTTCCTACAAAGTTGTTGGCCATTTCCATACCTTTCATTTAAGCCCAAGAACAGCCCAATCCGAGTTCGTATGCGACACATGGACCCATTTTACTGGAGGATATGTCGGATATATACCGATAGGGGTATATCTGGCATTGTCCTAATGAGCCGGATTACCATGATGGCCTGATTGGTAACGGATCACAGTCCGTTAGGCGGCCCAGTAAGCTGACGCGCAGAAGCCGGATTCTAGAAGAACCCGGACCACGGCCCACGTGGTGCGGCTTGGAGTAGAAGACGAATTCTTGCCTTCCAAGTTAGAACTTACCGTAGTCTTCTAGGTTTCCTTTCTGTAAGCCCTAACCCGGCTATCTATATAAAGCCGGACAGGAGAGAAGAAAGAGAAGAGAGAATTAGTTAGAAGCTAACTCGCCGAGAAGTTGATCCTCGCCGTGTTAGCAACCCAACTCACATTGTACTTTGTATACTTCAGGCTTCAACCCTGATTTAGTGAGATTGTAGGAGTAGGAACGCCGCCTAGTTGCGACGTACCAAACCTGGGTAAACTTTGGTGTCCCTGGTTGTCATACTACCACGTTCCCCCCACGTCTTTACCCGTAGGTCTCATGGCACCCCCGTATATGAACCCTACTACGATGTCTCGACAGTTGGCGCCCACCATGGGGCCAGCGACGTCAGGCGTTACGTTTCGATCGAGGATACTTGGCGGAATCGGCAGTACTATAACTGTCGGAAGCTTGGAGTTCGACAACGATGTCGGGCACTTCCTCGACAACGGATCGTACATGCCAGCACGACATCATCTGGTAAGTGCCTGCATTTTACCGATTGGATCTGCAAACATCTTTATATGATTAACTGCAGAGGCAATGGGATTCTATGGTGGAAGTAGATTTATCCCACCCGCCCTATACCCAGTTGAAGAAAACTATGATGCCAGATTTTTCTCAGATCGCCAATATCCTGCTCAACTCACTGCCTCTTCGGAGATGCCTGCAATGAGATCGCACTTTATTGGTATGGTGCAATCCGTGATCGCTGAAAACACGAACGAAAACAATCCCGTGGAAAAGGCAGAAGAAAACAATCCCACAGTAGAGGTGGAAGATCCGACATACGTCGATACGACGATGAACTCGGAAGCCGATTCTGTGCTAGCCGCCATTGAGGCGAGATCGGAATCGGAACCAGGATCTGACCAGCTCGATTCCGAAGGCGAAGATGAAGACGCTTTCGAAAGAAAGGTCAAATCTTTTCAAGAGGGATTCCATGAAGTGCTTATGGCAAAATCGGCTGAAAACACGGATGCCGAAAGTCAAGAAGACCCTCAAACACCTCCGCCAAATGAGGAAAGAGAGGACGGTGAAACCAGTTCAATTTATCCTGATGTCAAGTAATTGACAGAAGATGAACCTGGTAAAAAACCTCCATCTTCCAAGAAAAGAAACAAGGCTCCCAAGAAACTCCAGTACAAACTCCGGAAGAAAAAACTGGTGGATCCCACCATCAAAAACCTGGAAGCAGGAGGAGGAAGCGGAGTCAAGTCTGCGGAGAAGAAAACGAAGGAAATCTCTGTTCCACCAATGTCAGAACAGGAGGAACATGATTTACTTCAAACTCCAGTGGGACCCCACGAACCCCCTGAAGTGCTGGAAGCCAGGAGACAAGCTCTTCAAAGGCAACATCAACATCTATTGAGAACTCGGGAAAATCTCCTACAAACCCAGGCTGACATTAAGTTGAAGCAGGAAGAAATTGAGGAGTACGAGAGAAATAATAGATCTGGCATAAAACCTACAAGGTTACCAGAAATTGTAAGACCGGAAGTACTGCAGCCAAAGGATCGGGTCCAAAACCCTGCCTGGCAAAAGCAAGTAAACGACATCAATGCCAGGGGCGAACCTATATACAAAACCGCAGCAGAAAACGCGGAAGCCGCATTCGCCATCCTCAATGATGATCTGTACTCCAATGACGAAAAACTCCAAGGGGTGTATGCCTTCTTAGGAAAAGCATTGCAACAACAGCAGCAAGGGCAGGCAAGATCAGGGAAGTTGCATGACGACTCGGCCCTATGTAAAACAGCCACATGCGCCGCTGGAGCACCTGGACCTGGAGAACCTGGAGATTCAGGCAATTCAAAAGAGAAGAAAGGAGATCCGAAAAAGGACAAGAAAGTTCCCGATAACAAGGATGCAGCGTCCAGAGCAGGATCCCATCCGCCGAAAGGTGGAATTAACCCCCGTGATTGGGAAGAACAAAACCGGAAGGACGGAAAAGCAATGCCGCCTCCGAGACGCCCTGCTGAAAAAGTCGGAAGATACGATATTCCTCACAGGCGTGAGAGATCCCGTACTCCCCTTAGGAATAAGGAAAGTCCAAGGAGCAGAACTCCGCCTCATTCCAAAGGGCATGATAACAGACAAAATAGGGATAATCCCGGAAGAGCGCATTCGCGCAACAATGGGCCAGAAAGGAGCAGATCCCCTTCTATCCATTCAACCGGTAGATATTCCGCACACGCCGATAAGGCGGAAAGAGATGCTCTATACTTTGGACCTAAGTGTTTCACTGACAGGATCCGAAGAATAACTCTACATTCTGGCTTTGCCAAAGTTGGTCCAACATATCAAAAATATACCGGCAGTACAAACCCGGATACCTGGCTCTCAGACTATTATACAGCTGTCCAGATTAACAAAGGGACAGATTTAGAGGCGGTAAATTCCTCCCCCTAATGTTACTGGATGGAGCCATAGATTGGATTAACGGGCTTCCGTCAAGAACCGTAGATAGCTGGGATAATATGGCTAGAGTTTTTACTCAGCATTTTCTGGGAACTTACAAACTCCCCAACAGCATCAACCAGCTAAACTGCCGCACCTAGTTTGAAGATGAGCCATACGTGGATTTCATCTCAAGATGGACTGCAATGAAGAACAGCTACTCTGGAGTAAGTGACGTACAAGCAATGCATGCTTTCGTCAATGGCTTAAAACCTGGCCTCGTACCGTTCATGGTTGGTTCAAAGCAGCACAAAGATCTTGGATCTACGCTTACAACCACAAATGAGCATACAGCGGCTGAAGATGACATCAGAACGAGAGGTGGAAATATCGATGCTTTGGCTCAGGCCAAAAAGATGCCTCGCTCTGAGAAAGAAGCTACTCCAAAAACACAGCCAAAGCCCAAAGGAGTTAACATAGCCTTTGGAAAGGATAATGGAAGCAAATGGAAAGGAAGAAACACAGAACCTATCTCCTACACAAAGGAAGAGTGGGAAAAGATTAAGTCGGAAAACTGTGTCCACCATTCGCAATTTGGGAAACCCACCCATACCAACGCACAATGCCGGCTTCATAAGCATATGAAAGGCAGTGCAGGATCCGGGAACAAGGGGAAGAACTCCAAGAGGAAATTCTCCAAGCAAAAGCCAGAAGCTGAAAAAGAAGATAGTGAATAGAACTGTCGGGGGGTTACCCCCGAGTAGGGTAAAGGCAAGTGCTAAAGGCAAGACCAGAAGGGATGCTTGGCCGAGTAGCCGGCTACCCGGTACTTGCTACCCAGTCGACTGCTACCCGGCCCTACACCTAGATGGCCCGAAGGACGAATCAAGAGAGTTATGTTCCTCCGAATAGAAGAGTTGGTCCGAGTAGAAATGGCGGGATCCTACTCGGGCCAGAAGTCAAAGGAACCGTTCTGACACCGAATCCCGCGTATCCCGGGTCCGTACTTGGCACTGTTCACAACACTGTTCATCTGAGGACGGCGTGCCTGACAGCGACAGTGTGTCAGCAGGGCGTCGCAGGATAGGGGGACCTACTCTGTGTTCGCCGCAGTGATAACAGACTGGTTACTTGGTTTCGCCCAACGACTTTCCGCACCAGGACAAACCTAGAAGCCAAAGCTGTCAGCGGGAACTCGGAAGAAGGACAGTGTGCACACAATGTCGACATCTGTTTGTATTTGGCTGTATCCGGCTGGGCACCGAGTATATAAGGTGCCCTGCCCCCTCCTGCGCGAGGGATCCTGGACCGGTTCACATTCTTGACCTAGTTCCGCACGTAGAGAGAAAGGGTGGCTACTCGGTAGCAAGAACAATTGTACTGTGGCTACTCGGTGAGACATCAAAATACAGAGAGAAAGGCAGGAGTAGGGGTTTTACCTCCTCACGAGGGCCCTGAACCTGGGTAGATCGTGTTGTTTGCAGTGCTTGCTACGTACCTCACGCGGCCACTCGTCGCGTGATCCCTCCCCGAGCGCCTCCAGCGTCCTTCGTCCCCACATCTTTAGCCATCCCATGGCATCTGTCGTGACACCACCACGACAGTTGGCGCCCACCGTGGGGCAACCAGCGGCGCTGGCTGGAGTTTCCGTTCGGACGGGATCGATTTCTGCTACCGGAGAGCGCGTGGTCTGCGGCCTCGTCCACAGATTCGGCTCCTTCGACTTCGTCACCGAGAACGCCGGCGATTTCGGCGGTAGGGCCATGCCGGAGGGCGGCACGGTGCTTTCTTTCGGCGCGCACCTCGTCTACGTCGCCACCATCATTGACCGCGAGTACCCTGAGCTGGTGCATGTCGCGGAAGATCCACCTGCTGTCGTCGCCGCGCGCGGGAGGCCGTTGAGCCGCTCTGCGAACGTCGCGGAGGTGATGATGACCGGCCCTGCTGCTGACGCCGGGAAGGGCGCGGCTGCTACCGCTGTGGCCGTCGTCGAGGATCTCGCTGGCTCGAGTGCTGGCGGGAAGACGCACAAGCCTTACGAGAAGGAGTGCAACCTTCCGCTCTCCACTACTCCGACAATCCCTGCGTCTGCTGCGCGGACGGGTATGCCGCCTCCCACTGATCTCGAGCTCCTGACCATGAAGGCGCAGCTCGACCGGCAGCGCCAGGAGCTGCTCGCTGAGCAGGCGGAGTTGGAGAAGATTAGGCTAGAGCTTAGCCTAGATCAGATCGAGTACAACAAGGCTCACGGTTTCACACCGGTTGTTAGGAGAGCTAGCAAAGTAGGTGCTACGCGTCGCAACCTAGGCGCCGAGATGGCAACGGTTGTAGAGGCTCCCAGTCAGTCCGCCACCGCAAACACTTCCACTAGACCCAGATACAGCACACCCGCCAAAACACTTAGAGCTGCTGAGGCTGTAGCTGCCGAGTTGCCGCATCTAGCTGGCGACGCGCGCGTTAGGCAGCAGGAGAGGCTGAACGAGCTGGTGTTAGAGGCCGCTAGGCAGAACGAGGAGTTCCGGAAAGCCAACCCGGGTGCTGGGGCTTCTCAGGTGGTGCACTCGCACGTGGCTAGATCTAACGATCAGGCTTCATCACCGCATCCTAGCCGTGAGAGAAGCCGGAGTGGGCATTCCGGCAAGGGTAGGCAGATGCAGGTGTACGACCCGGCTGTCGCCGCGAAACAGCTCGCTGTGCCGCGACAGTCCGGGCAGAAACACAACTCTGCAGGAGCAGACTTTCAAGCCCATAAAGCTCAAAGCCAGGCCCGAGATGGAGAGCGCCCAGGCCCTTTGATGGGGGGATAGTAACCCGGTAGACCAACTCCAAGGTGTAACCCAGCCCAAACGACAGTTGGACAAGATCCGGCTAAGGGTAGAGGAAACTTCTGGAAGGCCCAAGGTTTGTAGGCCTCGCAACCCGGATTGTGGGTTGCGGTAAGGAAAGTTAGGGTTTGCAAGTAGAAGTTCGAGTAGGACTCAATATGTACCTTGGGGGCTAAGCCAGGGGGAGGGCGGTGCTTTATAAACCGGCCCCTAGGTTTAGTTCGCCAGAGATTCAAGTCATAGTTGTATCACCAATTATCGAGTATCCAGTATAGTTCATATTCGAGATCCGGCGAGTTATTTTCCGGTTCCTAGATCGCTTTCCACCATGTCTTCCTTTGAGCTAAACCCTCTCCCGAATACCTGTGTCGACTTGCCCCAAGATCAGTTACCCCAGGTAACATCTGCCGTGATTATCCCACGACAGTTGGCGCCCAACGTGGGGCCTGCGTCCAAAGGTGTTTACATCACGGGAGAAGCTCGGAAGAGCATGAAGAACCTCATCGTCGGTGAGATCTACGTCGACGGCCAAGGAGAGAAGATGGTGGACGATTCCGGCTGGGGGCCAGAGTCGGATCACCTCGAAGCCGGATCCGTCGTGACAATCGGCCGCATCAACGTCTTCATCGGTATGGTATGTACTTCCGGCTCGAATCCTGACAATCTTGGATCTGATTCTATGTCAGGAGAAGCTACCTACATTCAATCGGAAAGAGAAGAATCGATCGGAACAACAGGTCAGATAAAAGAACTCGCCGAGAAGTGGGAACAGTCGGAAGAGTTGGTATGGACCCCGCGCGATCGGGTAGAGAGAGAAGGTGATACCGAGTCTATCCAGGATCTATGGGAGGATCGACATGAGGAGGAAAACAGCGAAGAAGAACGGCATGAATTCGTGCCAAGCATCACGCGCCGGGTTGCGGTCTACACGGCTCCCGCGGCCAACGTAAATCAAGAGAGCGTGACCGCGGCCGCAGTCGGGACGGCTTAGGCATTGAATCAACAGCGGGGTACAGCTGACCCGGTTCTGATCCGGGTTGAGGGAGAGTCGGCATCAGTTACCAGTCGCGCACCGGAGGAGGAGATGCGGGAAAACATGTTCGGATTCCAAGCAAACCGGACACCGGGGGCGGGTCCTTCAAACCCGCGTCACCCGGCCCTGTTCGATAACAATTTGATTTTAGATCCAACCGTCCTCGCTACAGTGATCACTCCAGAGAATGCGGCGGAGCGGGTCAGAGATCTGGATGTGGCCCGTCGCGCATTGGAGCAGCAAAGAAGGCAAGTGGAAGCAGAGAGACAGGGGATGGCCACACGGCAGCGCGAGTTGGATGCGTTAGAGACTCGGCTCCGGGAGGAAACGTCTAGAGCGCATCAGAGGCACCAGACCAGGCTACCAGCAGCGGACGGGGTTATTAATCCGGCAGCTCTGTTTATCACACCCCAGGATCAACCAATCCCAGCGGTAAACCAGGGAACCGCACCCCCGCCAGCGACGGCAGTTAATACAGCGGGAATACAGCCGGCAAATGAGCAGGCCGGGTTACTCCCGCCGCAGGCTAGAATTGCACCCGACAATGAGTTACCACCACCATCACGATTTCGCACACCAGCAGGTCATTACAACAATCCCATGGACAACGTATATGCAGCGACACTCGCCTTGAATCAGATCCCTGTGAGAGAATCGCCCCATGCGGAAGTAACCCGGCGAGCGATCGATCTACTACACACCGCGGTGGCACAGCAAGCCAACTATCCAGACCATAGAAGCGGGATGCATGGGACGCCATACCCCAGTCAGCAACAGGGCAATATTCAAACGGATGCAGCACGGCGGAGGGAAGAGCAACAGCAAATGCCGCCCCCACCTCATATCCAGACAGTACCAGCAGCATCAGCGGCGCAGGCGATTGTGGACAGCTCCATGGCCAGAAGGGCCGGGGCCGGGTCTGTAGCACATGAGTTACCGGTGGCGCCGCACCCCGTGGCACCCCCAGCCGGGTCACATGTTTCCCGAGTAAGACCAGCCCCAATCACCCTGGCGGGACCAAAGTGTCTCTCGGACGACATCAGAGCGGAACCTTACCCGGAAAAGTTCAAAGAGCCGGGGAAAGTAGTTAATTATGAGCCAACAATGGATCCAGAAACATGGCTGAGCAGTTACGAGATGGCAATGTCAATTCGCAATGCATCCGAGAATCTTCAAGCCAAGTTCATGTACTTAATGATGTGAGAGGGAGCAGCAAAGTTATGGTTCACCAATCTGCCGGAAAAGTCGATCAAATCCTGGGAAGAATTAAAAACCGCGTTTTTCAAGCACTTCCATGGAACGTGCAGAAAGCTGTTTACTATTGACGATTTAGAACGATGCGTTCAGAAGAAGGGCGAGTCAGCGCGCAGCTGGGTACGCCGGGTTATGGAGATACTCCACTCATCCACAGATATTCAGCCCAAGGATGCGCTACAAGCTATGGCGAAAACATGTAAGTATGTTCCTTTAGTGCAAAAGTTAACTCGCATGAAATCCAGTAGGAATGCAGCGGAGGTAACAATGGGAGAATTAATGGATGCGTGCAACAAACACGCCGCAACGGACACCACAGAGGAGGAAATTGATGACAAGAAAGCAAAAACAAACACAAGTAGCAGTGGGAGAACCGGCAATGGATTGGCGCCAAGTAATAATGGAAATAGCCAGAACAAGCGCCCGTTTGAAGGGAATTCCGAGTTTGTAGCTAACACGGAGGCCGGGTCTTCAAGACCCAGATCTGAAGGGAATTTTAATACTGGAAATCACAGTGGGGGACATTACCAAGGACCTCCAAGACCAAGTAACAGTTGGGACATATTTAGGATGGCATGCCCGAAGCATAGCAGGAACGGCAAGCCGGCTAATCACTCCTTGGAGCAATGCGCCGACTTACAGAGATGGAAGAATGAGGAAGTAAATAGAGCCATGCGAGGAGCGGGTCGGGGAGGAGGCCCGGGTCCAGGTGGAAATTTGGGCAACGGTCCACCCCCAGCCGGTAACCCGGCAGCAGGAAATCCAGGCAATAATCAAGGGGGAGCAGGAGGTTTTCAAGCTAACCCCAAACAGTTGGGTCAATATCACGTGCACACTACTGGAGGCTCTAACAAGGATAAAAAGATATTGAAACAGGCGGTCAATTCAGTCTCTTCCGCCGTTCCAAGGTATTTGAGGTGGTCAGAACAGGAGGTAACTTGGAGCAGAAGGGATCACCCGGACAGAGTTGATCACCCGGGAGTTTTAGCATTGGTAGTGGCACCACAGGTCAATGGGTACGAGCTGAAAAAAGTCTTGATGGATGGAGGAAGTAGTATCAATATCCTATACTGGGAAACTTTTCTGCGCATGGGCCTAAAGGAATCTCAGTTGCAAAAGAGTACAACAGTTTTTCACGGGATAGTGCCGGGTCATTCGGCGTGCCCCGAAGGAAAAGTGGCGTTGGAGGTAGCTTTTGGGGAGTCAAAGGACAATTATCGAGTCGAGTGGCTTACTTTTGAGGTGGTTAAGTTGCGCAGTCCCTATCATGCATTATTTGGAAGGCCGGCTTATGCTAAGTTCATGGCAAGACCGTGTTATGTGTATCTACAGCTGAAAATCCCGGGTCCTAAGAAGACCATTACCATACACGGGAATCGAGACATAGCAGCCGAATGTGATGAAGGAGATGCGGCAATGGCTGAGCAAGCCTGCAGGAAAGAAGAGCTCAAGCATTACCGATCGCAGGTGGACCTAGAGGAAAGGACAATGTCAAAAAGGCCGACTTCTGAAGGGAGTAAAGCAAAAACTAGGACAGAACAAGATCCTAAGATGGTGGGCTTCGTCAGGAGCGATCCTTCCAAGCTGACTGACAGGGAAGAGGAAGCCATACCGCCATCTATAGCTAATCGTGCCACAAGGACGACATACCCGGATTGGCTAACAAACCCGGTACTCATCATGAAAGGAACTAGCGAATGGAGAATGTGCATCGGCCATGCCAACGCGAGGACGATTCTCAGGAATAACTAAAGCAGTGTAACGGACATCAGGTTTCATACGCGCTCTTTTCCTACCCAGGGTACCTAAGGGGACTGGAAGGTTTTTAATGAGGCGGCCTGCTGACTCAAACTTTTCATATCAATAAAAGAGATGGTTTTCAAGTCTTATCATGGTCTTTGCTTCAGTTGCAAGTAAGTAATGTTTGTTATTATCAATACATCAGTATCATCAAAATACGTTGCACGTACATAGGTCTTTGGGAATTGAGCTGCTTAAATAGTAGTCACAAACCCGGAGACCCGGCCTCGATGCCTATGAGTTATGAGGGCCGATTACTCGCAAGACGAGTACGGCTGCAATCTTATAACCGGACGAAGGAGCCAAATTTCTTGGTTATTCTTACTTAAGCTCGATGTGACTCGCAACAAAGTGGCATGATCTGTTCACTTACGATTACAATCAAACTATGCAGCCCAATGGGACCTGCTTGACTCTGTTTTTCGTATAGATGTAACAACATGGTATCCACGCGGAAGCCGGCTTACAGTACAAGATAATCAAAAGGGTCATCTAAACCACAAGTCCATGCAGAGTACAAGGCCAAAATAGCCGGAAACTCAACAAGTATTAAGCATGACTTCAGTATTTACGTGAATGGCTATTGGTTGTCAGCTTGGTAAAGAGCAGTTTGCCATCTGAGAAAGGCCACGCCCCCTTGGCTCGTACTTTGGGTCATGGGGACTGGGGACTTCGAAACAGAAACAAACTGTTTAGTTACTAAAGCTCGAAAACCTTGGCTACCGAGTCTTGGGGACTTAAAGAAAAGTCCGATTATCAAAACCCACGATACTCGGTCAACCGAGTCTCGAAAGGGGAATCGAAAATAAACAATCAAGTATCGAGAATAAGCTTAAAACAAGGATCGAGGTTATCAAAAGCCGGGAAAGGCACAAAGTTATCAAGCACAAAGTCGCAGTATCAGTATCAATGGTGCACAGGCGCACCACCAAAATCATATCAGTTTTGAAAACACGAAATACTAGACATTATCCTACTCGGCATCCTGGGAATGGTCTTCCGGGTCTGCGTCCTGGACCTGCTCCTTGGCCTTTCCAGCAGCTTTACCCGGACTCTTTGTATCAGGACGGACAGGTGGAGGAACAGCTGGTGTAGAGGAAGACGGCCTTAAGCCTAACTCGGCTTCTCTCTTCGCAGCCTCCTCTTTCCTCCTGGCCAGGTCAGTCGCCCATCTTTCCAGCATGTCAAAGGGAGGGGGTGCCTCTGCTAGAATAGTCTTGCCGTCAGAATCGTACGCGCTCATGATTGTGTCCAGGTCTATCTTATCGGCCAAGGCAGTAGCCGGGTGGCGTACGTCGGATTGTATAACTTTGAAGTCCTTGGGCGTAAACTTGGCCCCGTCAGCCTTGAATTCTGGAAACCCGGATATTACCTTTGCCGGGTCAAGCTTAGGAAAATAAGCTTTCGCCAGAGTGAAGGCCCGGGTCATGCCGATTCGGCACGACGAACGCTTCCATATTTCAATCCATCCAGGCACGGTTGAAAAGGCTTGCATAAGGTTCTCTTCGCCTGGATATACCTCGGAAGGCCATTTCACGGCATCCAGTAAAAGCTTTGTGCCGGCAAAAAACGTCCGGAGAACAGTCTTCAACGTTTTAGTCTGAGCAACGGCATTGTCTTCTGGAGCAGCAAGGTTAGCACCTGCGATTGAAACAAAAGAAACCATATCAATAAAATCGACTATCGTAGCAATAAGGTAGAAGTATGCAAGTTAGTCGCAAGCAAAAACTTACTTAGCAAAATGCGATAAGTATCCGCGACCTGGTTCGACAAGTTCTTCAGCGTAGTTTGGGCATCATTGTACTTCTTTTTGTATTTGGAGACGTTCTTTTTCAAAGTCTTCATCTCCGCCTCAAGGGTTTCTCGGCGCTTCACTTCAGCAAGCAGGAGCTGCTCGGTCTTGAGTAACACCTCATCTGACCGAGTAATCTCCGCCTGCGAAGAATGAGTGAAAATGTAAGTCGGATATCATGACAAGCCGAGTATTATATGAAGTACCGAGCGTAATTACAGCAAGTTATGCTCGGAACTTGGGGACTGGGTGTATAGTAAGAAATACCAAATAAAGTTACCTGATGTGCTGCGTCCATACGCTCTAGGATGTTTCCCTCTGAAGCCTTCATGGCGAGGAGAGCGCTCATTAGCTGGTTAAAATCATCGTTACCCGAGTTAGAGGGCTCGGGTGCCTGGGAAGTTGGAAAAGGAGTTTTTCTTGTAACAGGAGGCGGCACCCGGGTCATCCGAATGTCGGAGTCTGGTCCCCCTCCCGCGTTCGAGGCTGCGCCCTTTTCCTTCTCGCTCGCGTGCGAGGCTATTGGATACCCGGTGTCTTGCCTAGCCAGTTCTGTTGGCGACGCTTGCTCATCGCCAGCTGTGGTGAAAGCACCATCAGTCGGTTTATTTTCAACCCGGTCCTCAACCTCCGTGTCTTCCTGGTCACTAACAACGGCCGTGGCTCTGTAGAAAGTGCGAAGGTACGGTTAATCCATGATTATGAAAAAGGCGATAAAAGTTCGGTATAGCATCAGGAAAAGGACTTTACCCGAGGTTCACCGGGAAGTCCGAGGGAAAGCCGCTGCTAGACCCGGAAGATACTGAAAAATGCCAAGCAAGGTGTCAGATTACTTTGTGAGGGAATGTTTGGGAAAAATTATTGTGTACAGTAAGTACCAGTATGTCGAGCTGGAGGCGGTGAAGTACCCGGGTTAAGAGTCTCATTACCCGGATGGTTGCGGGTTACTCTACGCTTAGTTGCGGGTGGCTCCTTTATTTGTAGTCAAAAGGGTGATGACAGGGTTAGCTCAGGAATGACGTCATGGGAGCCAAAATTAAGCACAAGGAAACGAAATAAAACCTGGAAGACGATTCCTTGGGGTTTTCTTTTGGATCCGGCTTTGATTGCTGGCTCCGGTTCATCTTCCTCGCTGGCGGACTCCACCTTGCCGTCCGATTCTTCCTCCTCGTCTTGGTCTTCTTGTTCTGAAAATTATCAAAGTTATAATATATAAAAAAAAAAAGAGAAGCAGGGCGTAACGCATGCAAGGGGATTAAGTATGCACCTTCGTCCGAATTAACGGCATCATCTTCCACCTCCGGGTTTCCGGAGTTAGGAGGAGTACCGACTTTCCAGAAGTTACTATCGGCCTGAGGTGAAGATACCAGAGTAAGGGTTAATATTGAATCAAGAGAAGCGGATAAAAGTGAACTTGTTAGAATCCAAGGTCGAGAGGTAGGAGACTTACTGAGGGGGCCGGGTTCTCGAGGGTGAAGGGTTCTAATCCGGCTATGTTCCGGATTACCTCGAGCCTCTGTGTCAAAAAGCCCTTAATGGTTTTGTTTGTATCGCTGGGAGCGAAAGTGCTGGTAGAGTATCGGATCGGGTCTGTGGTTTGACCCGAGTATTCGCACATCAGTTTCTCGCGGATGGAGTTGGGTTGAATGCGGAAGTCGACCCAAGTCTTTACTAGGTTGAGCCCGATGAGACCTTGGGCTGATAAGATGGAGATCTGAGCCAACGAAGGCAAAATTGCCTCCCTGTCCGAGTCAGGGGCAAAGGCATTAAAAGTCTCGGAGATATCAAGCTGACCCTCCGAGTAACCCGGAAACTTCTTTTCGCCGGGTGGGGAGGTGTCCTGGCAGTAGAAGTACGAGAGCTTCCAGTGCTTTACGTGGGAGTTGAGGGTGAGAGGAGGCATCAGGGAGTTCTTGCGGCGTTGGATAGAAACCCCGCCGCAAGTAAGAAGTGCGCCGTCGCCGCTTTCGCGGCACGGTTTGCACTGAAAGAGTTCAACAAAGAGAGCCAGACTTGGCGGAATGCACAAGTAAGACTCGGAAAGAACGATAAAGTGAGTGATGTTTAAAACGGAGTTGGGTCCTATGTCGAAAATGCGGAGGTTGTAGTGGTTTAAGACGTCGCGAAAGAAAGGGTGACCCGGAGGCCTGAAGCCCCGGGTCACATGCTCAACAAAACATATTACCTCGTTTCCTGCTGGAGAAGGTCGGGTTTCATTACCCGGTACTCTCCAGTGGATAGATTCCTGAGGGGGAAGGACCCCTAGCTCAACCAGTTCCTCTAGCTTGGCCCTGGTGACGGAGGATTTCCCCCAGTTGGCAGATATAGAGTTCGTGGTCTTGGCCTTAACCGGCTGCTTTCCCTGCCTCTTGGCCGCCATAGGGTTAACCTGAAAAAGCGTCAAGGGAAAGGATGTGAGAAATAAAACTCGGAAATGGTCAGTTGACTGAGCGTTGGCAAGCGGTGTCAAGGTAACCCGGAAGTTAGACATGGTCCGGGTATTACTTTGCTAAAGCAAGGTACGAATTTTCCGGGTGTCGCACATTATTGCAAAACTTGTAGGATTTTATGCATGGATAAGTGTTTGAGGAGAGTAAGCGGTCACCCGCACATCTATTGTGGGCAAGTAAGCCGGAAAGGAAAGATTTTCCGGATAATATGAGCAAAGGCGGAAAATTTAGGTGACCCGAGCTTAGATTGGGAATTCCATTTCTAAAATTATGGCCAGTTTAATAATTACAAGTGGTAGGAGAGTGAATTAGACTGTGTATCTTGTCTATTTGAATGAGCTAGAGTGGACCCTAGTAATTTAATTCGGCACGATCCGAGAAATCGCGGGCGGCTCGATTTAGATCTAACTTAAGGGAAAATTGAGAAATTGCGAGGATGAGTTAGAGGATGTGAAGGATTTACCGAGGGGGATTGAAGCGCAGCCTTCCGGAGGCAGATGGCGCAAGTTTGGTGCCCTTTCGCGGTTTCTGGCGGGCAAATTGGAGGTTTGGCGGCGGATCTGGGCGGCGGAGCGAATCGCGCGGTGGCGGAGCGCAAACGGTGGCGAATGGGCTCCTGTGATACGCGCGGGGCTTCCGTGGTGGTGCGCTGAGAGTTCGAACTCGAAAGGAGGAAGGAAGAGGAATGGGGGAAATAGTCCGTTGGAGTTAGGGTTGCGCTCAAGGGTTTATTTATAATGGTTTGGGTGGTAAAGCCTAGCTCAACGGGCGGAACCCGGGAAATACGGAGTAACGGCTGCCTATTTTGAAATTTGTGGGACGTACTTTAAACCATGAAGGGAGAAGTTCGGATGAAAAGGAAAGGGAGATCTCCTCTTTGGTATCAGAATTAATTATCGAGAAAAGTGTGAAATCGTGGAGTTTTCTATTAAGACCCATACCTGGAAAATTAGGGAAGGCCTTTGAAGGAGAGCCGGGTTACTGCCTGGACCCCATGAAGTTGGTCCCAGCCATTCGTCAAAGTGTTGTGACTCGGCCTCCATGTGCTTGTGCGTTTGATATTTCTGCAGGGAATAGCCAGCGCTTCGAAGAATGAATCTCGGAAGCCCAAGCTATTCTGGGGACTACTGATGGGGGGATAGTAACCCGGTAGACCAACTCCAAGGTGTAACCCGGCCCAAACGACAGTTGGACAAGATCCGGCTAAGGGTAGAGGAAACTTCTGGAAGGCCCAAGGTTTGTAGGCCTCGCAACCCGGATTGTGGGTTGCGGTAAGGAAAGTTAGGGTTTGCAAGTAGAAGTTCGAGTAGGACTCAATATGTACCTTGGGGGCTAAGCCAGGGGGAGGGACGGTGCTTTATAAACCGGCCCCTAGGTTTAGTTCGCCAGAGATTCAAGTCATAGTTGTATCACCAATTATCGAGTATCCAGTATAGTTCATATTCGAGATCCGGCGAGTTATTTTCCGGTTCCTAGATCGCTTTCCACCATGTCTTCCTTTGAGCTAAACCCTCTCCCGAATACCTGTGTCGACTTGCCCCAAGATCAGTTACCCCAGGTAACATCTGCCGTGATTATCCCACGACACCCTTCTCAGCATCCAGTCGCTCAGCCTACTCGGCAGAGGCAGCAGCCGCGTGCGGTGGCACCAGCCGCCAACCCGGTGGAGCAGCCTGCAGCTGTGCAGGTGGACAGATATGAGGATGGCTACTCGGCCATGGGGTTGGCTGGCTATGATATTCTGGATCGTGTGGGCGAGCGCGTGTTGGCGCCTGGCGATGCAAGGCACCAGCTGGACCGGATCAGCTTGTCGGCGCGGCTCGAGAACACGGGACCTCCCGGCCCCGGGTGCTTTGGCCCGCGCATCATGAACGAGACTTCCGTGAAGAACTTCCAGCTCGCAAGGGGCACCAAGAGCTACAATGGCAGCACCAAGCCGGAAGATTGGCTCAATGACTATGTCACCGCGGTTCACATCGCGAACGGGAACCGGAGATGGCCGGTGCGGTGCATTCCGCAGATGCTAGAGGGTCCAGCTCGCACTTGGCTCAACAACTTGCCCCAAGAACATCATCAATTGCTGGATGGATTTCTCGGAGGCCTTCATTAGCAACTTCACCAGCACTTACAAGAGGCCGAATAGGCCACAGCAGCTGTCCGCGTGCAGGCAGCGGGAAGACGAGACGGACCGCAAGTACCTTACTCGGTGGAGCACGTTGCGGAACACATGCGAAGGTGTGAATGAAGCCCAGGCTATCACTTGGTTTGCGCAGGGTTGCAGGCATGGCAGCATGCTGTGGCAAAGGTTGCAGAGGGAGATGCCAAACACTCTGGCGGAGACCATCAAGATTGCAGATCAGTACGCACTCGGTGATCCTACTCAGCCCCTGATGGACTCCTCCGAGCCGAGAAGAAACTTCAACAGCAACAAGCGCAACGAGTTCCGCAACAAGCGCAGGGGTGACCGAATAGATACTCGGTACGACCCTGAGGAGGTGAATGCAGTGGCTGTTGGAGCTGGGGGCAGCCAAAGGCAAAAACCTGCTGGAGCCTACGGGCAGAACCAGAACCAGGGCCAAGGCAACAAGAAACCATTCCGTGCTCCTCAGTCGGGTAGCGGCAACTCGGAGCAGACAAGGAAGTTCTTCTTCGACGACATGAGGGATGGCCCCTGCAGTTTTCATACTCAGCACCCCTCGAGGCCTGCTAACCACACTACCCGACAGTGCGAGTGGTGGGATCTGATCAGGAATGAAGGCTTGCCTCCTCCTCCTCCTCTGCTAGCTGCAAATGCCAATGTGCAGCCTGCTCGCGCACCCGCAGCTCGGCCTCCAGTGTTTCCGAGAAGAGAAAACGTGAACCAAGTGGCTTTAGGAGCCAACCGTCACTTCAACAATGAGGGTTACCGCAACAACAACAACAACTACAACCGCAACAACAACAGAGGCAACAACAACTACCAGGGAAACAACAACGGCAACAATGAGGGCCGAGGCCGCAACCAGTACCAAGAACACCATGAGAGCTACATGATCTTCACTTCTGAGCCCGTCGACAAGCAGTCACAGCATAGGCGAGCCATGGAGGTCAATGCCTGTGATCCCTGCTGTTCCTCACTATATGCATTGGTGCAACCAAGAGATCAAGTGGTCCCGAGTAGATCATCCCAAGGTGATGTCCAACCCGGGTAATTACGCTTTGGTGGTGGATCCTACCTTCTTGGGTCCCGAGAAGAATGTGAGGTTCAGCAAGGTGCTGATCGACAATGGCAGCAGCATCAACATTGTGTACAGAGACACACTCGAGAAGCTTGGGCTGGCCAAGAACATGCTGCTACCTAGCAAGACCACTTTCCATGGCATTGTGCCGGGAGTCTCGTGCAACCCGATTGGCCGAGTGTGGATAGATGTGCTATTCGGCACCAGGGAGAACTGCCGCACAGAGAGCCTGCAGTTCGAGGTGGTTGATCATCAGAGCCCCTATCACGCTCTGCTCGGCAGGCCTGCTCTGAGCAAGTTCATGGCCTCTACCCACACTGCATATCAGAAGATGAAGATCCCTGGTCCCAATGGCGTGATTACCATCTCTGGTGATTACAAGAAGTCCATGGAGTGTGCCTCTGCTGGTTCTCAGTTGGCGGAGTCCATGGTGATTGCTGCCGAGAAGAAAAAGATGTACGAGGTGGTGGCTATGGCGCAATCCACGCAAGCTGGTGCGCAAGGCGTGCCGAGTTCCCAGCATGGGACCGCGTTCCAGGCATCCCAAGAGACAAAGAAGGTCCAGGTCGACCCTGAGTTCCCCGACCGCGTAGCCATCATTGGCTCCGGGTTGGCGGAGAAATAGGAAAGCGAGCTCATCCACTTCCTCCGTGAGAATCGGGACGTGTTCGCCTGGTCCAATGAAGATTTACCAGGAGTCCCGAGGGAGTTGGTTGAGCACTCGTTGCATGTGCGTCCTGACGCCAAACCAGTGAAGCAGGCAATGCGCCGTTTCGGAGATGAGAGAAGGAAGGTCATTGGTGACCAGATCACCAAGTTGCTGATAAGCAATTTCATCATGGAGGTGCTGCATCCGGATTGGCTAGCCAACCCGGTCATGGTCGAGAAGAAGAAGGAGGATCCCAAGGCTGCTACTGCATGGCGCATGTGTGTCGACTACACCGACTTGAACAAAGCATGCCCCAAGGATCCTTTCCCGCTACCTCGCATCGATCAGGTGATCGATTCCACTGCTGGTTGTGAACTGCTGTCTTTCATAGATGCCTACTCTGGTTTCCACCAGATAGCTCTCAATCCTGCTGATCAAATAAAGACTGCCTTCATTACCCCGTACGGGGCTTATTGCTATCGTGTCATGTGTTTCGGGTTGCGGAATGCGGGTGCTACTTATCAGCGGTGCATGCAGAAATGCTTGCACGATCAGCTCGGCAAGAATGTGCAGGTGTACGTAGATGACATTGTCATCAAAACGAATAAAACACATACTCTGCTTGCCGATCTTGAGGAAAATTTCGCTAACTTGCGCAAGTATAAAATGAAGCTGAACCCGAGTAAATGCACCTTTGGCGTCTCAGCTGGCAAGCTACTCGGCTTCCTGGTGTCTAGTCGGGGCATTGAAGCCAATCCTTCAAAGATAAAAGCTATTGAGAGCATGTCTTTGCCGAGATCCCTGAAGGATGTGCAGAAATTCACTGGTTGCTTGGCATCTCTGAGCCGTTTCCTGGGTCAAATGGGCGAGAAGGCCCTGCCTTTGTACCAGCTGATGAAGAAAAGCGACAAGTTCGTCTGGACTCCGCAAGCGGACGTGGCATTCAATGAGCTGAAGGCAATGCTGGGTAGCGCTCCCATCTTGGCTAGTCCGCTACCCAAGGAGCCAATGCTGCTGTACATTGCTGCTACCAACCGAGTAGTCAGCGTGGTGATTGTGGTGGAACGAGAAGAGGAAGGCAAAAGTGTGAAGCGCCCAGTATACTATCTCAGCGAGGTGCTGTCCAGCTCCAAGCAAAACTACCCGCATTACCAGAAGATGACCTATGGCGTGTACCTGGGCGCCAAGAAACTGAAACATTATTTCCAAGAGCACCCCATCACTGTTGTGAGCTCTGCCCCTATCTCGGATATCATGGGCAACAAGGAAGCGAGTGGCAGAGTAGCCAATTGGGCAATTGAGTTGGCCGCGTACGCTCCCGCGTATGCGAGAAGAGAAGCCATCAAGTCTCAGATTCTGGCGGAGTTTCTGGTGGATTGGGCTGAGGTGCAGTACGAACCTCCTGCTCCAGTTTCCAATTACTGGAAGATGCACTTTGATGGCTCGAAGGTGAAGGAAGGCCTTGGTGCTGGCGTAGTGCTTACGTCACCCAAACGAGATCAGCTCAAGTACGTGCTGCAGATTCACTTCAAGGCGTCCAACAATGTTGCAGACTACGAGGCTGTGGTGCACGGCTTGCGAGTAGCTAAGGAGGTTGGCGTGCAGCGCATTACATGCTATGGCGATTCAGATCTGGTGGTGCAGCAAGTCTCTGGCACTTGGGATGCTCTGGATGCCAACATGGCATCATACCGCTTCCTGGTACAGTCTATGACTGGATTCTTTGAAGGCTGCGAGTTCCAGCATATTCACCGAGCAGAGAATGAAGCGGCAGACGAGCTGTCCAAGTTGGAATCTTCTCGGCAGTCCATCCCGGCGGGGGTTGCCTTAGAGCACTTGAGGAAGCCATCCATCAAGCCATCTCCCAACTCGGAATCCATATTTGTTCCTTCTCTGCCAAGTGAAGAATCCGTTCCAATGGAGATTGACTGGGAGAACGCAACAGAGAACCCGGGGACTGCCACTCCATACCCGGGGACTGCCACTCCTCACTTGGGGACTGCCGCTCACTACTCGGGGACTGCCATTCCATACTCGGGGACTGCCACTCCATACTCGGGGACTGCTGTCCTTAACCCGAGGACTGTCGCATTCATTGAGGAGGTCCTTGCAAATCGTTCAGGGCTTCAGAGAAGTGCTCCCAACACTAAAGAGCAGCCAGAGGCGCCTATCCCGATGGAAGTGGACGAACCAGTGTTCTCTGCACGAGAGACACCGAGTTGGGCCATGCCCATATTATCCTTTCTAAAGGATGGCACTCTGCCAGAAGATGAGGTGATCGCAAGGCAAATTCAGAGAAGATCCAAGGGCTACACCATATTCAGAGATGTGCTGCACAAAAGAAGTGCCACCGGCGTACTGCAACGCTGTGTGGACCCAGAAGAAGGAGGGGAAATTCTGTTGGAGATACACCAAGGAGAATGCGGGCACCACGCCTCTTCTCGGGCATTGGTCAAGAAAGCTTTTCGGCATGGCTTCTACTGGCTCACAGCTCTGCAGCAAGCTGAATACATCGTGAGGAAGTGCAATGGCTGCCAGATGTTCGCGAGTAAGATCCACATGCCTGCTTCCGAGCTGAAAACCATTCCCATCACTTGGCCGTTTGTTGTATGGTGTTTGGACATGGTTGGCCCCTTCAAGCCGGCTAGAGGCAACATGACGCACATCTTAGTCATGGTAGACAAGTTCACCAAATGGATTGAAGTGAAGCCTATTCGGAAGTGCGATGGAGCTACAGCCGTGAAATTCTTAAAGGATGTGATCCTGAGATACGGCTACCCGCACAGCATCATCACGGATAACGGTACAAATTTTGCTGAAGGAGCAATGGTGCGGTTCTGCAGAGATAAGCACATCCGGCTAGATGTTGCATCTGTTGCGCATCCCGCCTCCTATGGGCAAGTAGAAAGAGCAAACGGCATGGTGCTGGCAGGCATAAAGCCAAGGCTGATTGAGCCATTGCTGAAAACACCTGGGTGTTGGCTAGACGAGTTGCCAGCGGTGTTGTGGAGTCTAAGGACTACCCCTAACCGGTCAACCGGCTACACGCTATTCTTCTTGGTATACGGGGCTGAGGCCGTGTTGCCAATAGACTTAGAGCATGACTCCCCCCGAGTAACCCTCTATACTGAGGTGGAGGCGAGAGAAGCTCGAGAAGATGACGTTGACCTGCTCGAAGAAGCCAAGATCAGCCTTATGACCCAGCACATGATCATGGAGAAGATGTTGAACAAGACGTGGAAGAAGATCACGAGGACACAGGGACACCCCTAACGGAAGTTGTGCGTGACCCTCATCTGAAAGAACTGCTCTTGAGAAAGACGACTAACTCGATATCTGCTGCTAGAGAGCAATCGAAGCTGGCGCAACTAGAGATAGACTCGAAGACACCGTTGTATGCAGGCTGCGGTCCGGGAGAGTCCCGCCTGAGAGTGGCCCTCGATGTTCTGCAGATGAAGGCGAGATACAAATGGAGCGACATAAGCGTCGATGCAAGCCTGCAATACTGGCACGATGTCCTTCCAGAGGGCAACACTTGTCCTAAAAGTTGCGACGAGGCCAAGAAAGTCGTGTGCCCCTTTGATTTACCTCACGAAAAATACCATGTGTGCATCAACGATTGCTACATTTATCGGAAAGAGGACGCGAACAAAACCATTTGTCCAGTTTGCAGCGCCGCTCGATACAAGAAAGGGAAGAAGAAAGCTCCTCGGAAAGTTGTGTGGTACTTTCCGCTCATTCCCCGTCTGCAACGGTATTTCGCGGACCGCAAGGAAGCAGAGCTCATGCGCTGGCACGCGAAAAGGAGGAATAAAGTTTTGAAAGATCCAAATCGAAGTGAAAAAGTAATTCTGACACATCCTTCAGATGCAAGTCAATGGAAAGCAATTGACTGTGAATATCCAACGTTCGGGGCGGAGGCAAGGAACATCAGGTTGGGTGTGAGCACCGACGGACTCAATCCGTTTGGCAACCAGAGCAGCACCCATAGCACCTGGCCCGTGTTTGTATGGATGTACAACATCCCTCCCTGGTTGTGCATGAAGAGGAAGTATATTCACATGAGTATGCTAATTCAAGGGCCGAAACAACCAGGCAACGACATAAATCTATACCTGAAGCTGCTTAAAGATGAGCTGGAAACGCTATGGGCCGAGGAAGGGGTGAACACATGGGACGCCTTCGCTGAACAATATTTCCCAATGAGAGCTGTCTTACTCTGTACGGTTCACGACCTACTAGGCTACGGATATGTGGCGGGCCAGGTGTGCCACGGACATAACGGTTGCGTGAGGTGCATGGATGACCCCACGTTTATGCAACTTCCGAAAGATCCTGGGTCTTCGAAAACAGTTTTCGTTGGCCATCGAAGGTGGCTACCCAACAAAGACCCGTGGAGAAGGCGAGGAGACCTTTTTAACGGTGAGGATGAGCTCCGTGGACCTCCACGTAAGAGGTGCGGCGAAGAAATCTACAATTTGCTGAATGATTGGAAGGAATGCCCAGAGCCTGGAAAGAAGCAAAAGGCGCCAAAACCGCTTCTGGATGTATGGAAGACGAGGTCGGTGTTTTGGGACTTGCCATACTGGCCCTTTCTCGATACGCCTCACTGCCTTGATCTGATGCATATCACGAAGAATGTGTTTGAAAGTTTGTTTGGCACGCTGCTCAACATGCCGGAGAGGACCAAAGACGGGGTGAAAGCAAGAAACGACCTGAAATATTTTGGTATTAGGGTAGATCTTCAGGGGGGACGCCCGGATGATGACGACGGCGATCAATCGTGTGATGAGGAGACGGATGGTCGCAAGGCCAAAAGGGTTAAGAGGAATGACTATTACTGCCCCCCCTCCTGCTTCACTCTTAGTCCGGACGAGATCACAAAATTGATGATGTGCCTTCTCGGAGTCAAAGTCCCTAGCGGTTACTCAGGGCTAATAAGCAGATTCCTCGACGCGCAGAAACAAAAGTTTAGCGGGATGAAGTCTCATGACTGTTACGTGATGATGACGCAGATACTTCCGGTTGCGATCCGCGGAATAATGGACAAACACGTCCGGGAAACCCTGTTTGGCCTCTGTAACTTCTTCGACGTTATATCTCGAAAGTCGATCACGGGGAAGCAGATCTCAAGGCTGCAGGAAGAGATTGTCGTGATACTATGCGAGCTTGAGATGTACTTTCCACCATCATTCTTTGACATATGTGTTCATCTGTTGGTCCATATCGTGGACGATATCATCCATCTCGGGCCGTTGTTCCTGCACAACATGATGCCGTTTGAAAGGATGAATGGGGTCATCAAAGGATATGTTCGCAACAGAGCTCGTCCGGACGGAAGCATCGTTCAGGGCTTTCTCACCGAAGAGTGCATCTCTTTCTGCACGAATCATATGGACGTGGAGGACCCAGTTGGTCTGCCCAGAAACAAGCACATTGGCAAGCTCGATGGAGTAGGTCACAAAAATGGACGTAGAGAAGTGCATGTGGATCGGGCTTGTCGACGCACCGACTTTAACAGGGCAAACTTAGTAGCTCTCCAACACATTGACATGGTCGATACTTGGGTGGAAAAACACAAGAGCTCGATTATGAAAAAGTACAGTGAACAAGGCAAGCGGAGGACCGAAGGAGAAATAATCAGAGAGCATAACTCCACTTTCTTGCGTTGGTTTAAAGATGTGATCGTCGCTAATCCACCGCCAAGGGATTGTGCGAAAAATAAACTTTTGTACGCCTTGGCACATGGCCCAGCTCCCAACCTAGCGACGTTTCAAGCATATGATATCAACGGGTTCACTTTCTACACAGAGGAGAAAGACAAAACTTCCGATTATCAAAACTCAGGGGTAACGATGGAATCCTACACCGGTGACAAAAAGTTAAGATACTACGGAAGGATCGAGGAGATATGGGAGCTTAACTACTCTGGAGAGAAGGTGCCTATGTTCCGCGTCAGATGGGCTAGGATGTCGACCGTCAGGAAAGAAGACCAATACTTTACAACCATGGTTATTCCCGAAGCCGGAACCTCATCAAGCGCGAATGTCACAGCGCAAAATGAGCCATGGGTATTGGCTAAGCATGTGTCACAATGCTTCTTCATAACAGACCCCGCAAGGCCTAGCCGTGTTGTCGTGAGGAGAGGGAAAAGAAATATCATCGGAATGGATGGAGTCGTTGACGAGGACGAGTTCGACACGTTCGGCGACCCAAATATTGACGATGATCAAGAAGATGATGATGATAGTCATGCAACATACACAACAAGAAGAAGCAGAACTACGCTACCTAGGCATGGTCTTCCATTCAGAAGAAGAAGTCATAATGTGGGGTTAAATTATGCAACTTCGACCAAAAAAGGCAAAAAAATCAAACACTGATGAGAAACTATGTATATATTTTTCTGCCAATTGTATGCGACGAAACTATGTATATGCATGGATCAACTAGTCTGATATCGATGTGCACTTATTATAAATTTAATGTACCTTGTTCTTTATTTCAAATGTGTGGAATTATATTATTTGAAACATAAAGGAAACCAAATAGAAATTAAACAAGAAGGAAACAACGAAAAACAATAGAACACATAAAGAAAAAACAATAGAAAACAACTAAAACCAAAATGATGAAAACAGAAAACAAGAAGGAAATATTGGAAAACAATTGAAAACATAAAGGGAATAATGAAAAACAAAAAAAAACATTATTATTTGTGATGTGTTTGAAATTAATTTGTAATGTGTTTGAATTATTATAAATTAAATGTCTTTGAATAATTTAAACAAATAAAGAAAACAAAAAAAAACATTATTATTTGTAATGTGTTTGAAATTAATTTGTACTGTGTGTTTGAATGATTATAAATGAAATGTATTTGAATAATTTAAAAAAATAAAGAAACCAAAATAAAACATAAAGAAAAAACAGTAATGCTTCTCAAAATAAAGAAATAAAATGAAAAAGATAGCGCTGGCGAACATAGCTGCCTGTTCGCCAGCGCTATGTTACCTCTGGCGAACCGTACTTTGTTCGCCAGCGGTATGGTCGTAGCGCTGGCGAACAGACAGTGGTGTTCGCCAGCGGTGTTTTAGCGCTGGCGAACCAGCAGAAAAGTTCGCCAGCGGTGATCCCCACAGTTGGCTACACAGGGCCGCGCGGGACTTAGCCGTTTTTCTCGATCGAGCGAGAGTACACAGACACACACGCGCGCGCCCTCTCCACTCTCCGGCGACGCCCTCTTCGTCTCCGGCGACCACCGCGCAGCAGCAGCGCCCTCTCCACTCTCACCGGCGACGCCCTCCCTCTCTCCCACCCCCACTGCCCCACTCTCCCCCGCCCACTGCCACTCCATCCCTCTCCCCTTCCCTCTCTGCCCGGCCACCGCGCGCACGCGCCCCTCCCTCTCCGGCCACCGCGCACGCGCCCCTCCCTCCCTCTCCGGCCACGCCATCGATCCCTCTCCCCTTCCCTCTCTGCCCTCCCCTCCACCTCCTCGGCCTCGCTGCTGCCCCGAACACTGCCCCCTCCGCTGCCTCGAAGGTGTTCGACAGAAATCCTGAACGAGGTAACGAGTTCTCTGTTGCTAAATTTTTCTATTTTTGGTTTGCATATCCATATGCTTAGTTAGTTATTTGGATCCATGTAGCTAGGACTTTAACTGACGAAACTGAATTTCCCTAAGACTTTAACTGACGAAACTGAATTTCGATAATGCGCTTGATCTGTTGCTTGTGTGCTTTTTTCCGTGTTCTGATAAGAAATTAGCTGCCCCATGTCCAGTCATATATAGTGTGGTTACTGGGTGTGTATCTTTTTGCGTTTGGATAGGGGTTGTGTGATCAACTCCTGGTTGCATGCCCTGGCTATAGAAAGGAAGCAGTGGTAGTTTCTGAATTCTGAGAGCGGCCTAGGAAGGCAAGTTGAAGTGGCAGGCATGACAATGTAGAGAGGAACCAAATTAAGGAGTAAAGGTTTTACTTTTCGGTTTGGTGATCTTCCTTGTGTTTGAATCCATGTGCTACAACAGCACTGTCTTTGATCTCCTTTTGGTTCCTTGTGGGTTTTACTACTACTGATCCTGTCACACAGTTGAACCAACGAAATGGTTGCCTCAATAATCAATGCAGCACCTACAAAAGCTTAAGAGAAAGAAATTACAGCCATTAATTGGTAGGCACTTGTTACAACTAGTCTTCCCGTGTCTGAATTATTAGTTAAGCATGCTAGGCTAAGCTATCTCCCCTGATTAACTAAAACAAGGTAATGACAACATCAGTAGTATGCCATAAAAAACACTTGTTAATTTACTGGAATTGTTGCTGTTGCTTGTTCATCTGTTTGTCTAATGACATGTTACGGAAATTTTGTGCATGCCCAAGCTTAGTTTTTTTTATGCTAGCTACCAGATGTTGGCCCCTTCGAGTTTTTATGCTAGTTTTTTTATGCTAGCTAAATCAAATTCCTGCATGCTTGCACTTTTTCGGTGGGAACAAACAATCAGTTTTTGCCTATTTAGAAAAACAAACAGAAGCAAGTGCTTGTGCTTGCAGTAATTAAAATTAGCTAAAATGGTTGCTTCCTCTGATTGTTCAAGTCTTGTGCTTGTGCTGTTGCTAAAATGGTTGCACAGAAACAATAGGTGTGCTTGTGCTTGCAGTAATTAAAATTCAGAGATCTTGATTTGATCTTGTGTGTACCCAGAAACAATAGCTACTCACAAACATTTTTTTATTCATTTTGATTTGATCTTGTGTGTACCCAGAAATTTTATACAGAGAGTTAACAGAAATTTCAATGAGTTGTTAATTAGTTCATAGGATGCATTATCATTATCTTTGCTCTCCCTGCAGCCCACCAAACTAATCCTCTCCTTTTTTTTAGCTTTGCTCTTCCTACATTATCATCTTCAATGAGTTGTTAATTAGGTCATAGGATGCTAATTTCAAACAGAATGCATAAGAAGTTTATATGCTAATTTAGAATGCTAATTTATAATGTGAAACACATGCTGATTTACAACTGAACCTGTAGCTATTATTTGTTTGGTACTGATTTACAACTGAACCTGTAGCTAATTCATTCTGTTTTGTGCCCATGTGCTTATAAATCTTAACATAAATCATAGTTTTGTGCCCATGTTATGTCACAATTGTTTTTGGTGGTTGGTGATGGTTGGTGGTGATGGATGGTGTGTATGGATGGTGGTGATGGATGGTGGTGGTGATGGATGGTGGTGTATGGATGGTGGAGATGGTGTGTGGTCGTGTGGATATGTGCCCACCTTCGTGTGGATGACGATGATAATATGAGGGGTGGGATTATATGAGGGGTGGGTTTTTATGTGCAGGTACCCCACGTGAGTCCCTATTTGCCGGAATGTTGATTAATTTCCGTTCCGGCAAATTTGGGTACTCCATATGTGCTATTTTTAGCAAAGGTCATGCCGAAATTTTCCGTGAATTTTGGCATGATCTTTGCTAAAAATATCACAACTTAGAGTGTCCGAGAAATTTGGACTCATATGGGGTATACATCGTCTAAATTGTAGGATTTGTTGAACTTATTTCGGGTTTTCTCTCCTTCCTTAGATATGGCTCACAACGACGAGGCGGGTGGTTCTGGTCTCGGACACGGCGGAGACAACGACGATGCGTGGCTTTCCATGCTAAGCGCGGGAGGCGGACCCGTAGATCCGCACCCGGATCTAGAGATGGAGGGCGACGATGCAGACGACGAGATGGACGAAACCGTTCGCCAGGAGCTAGAGCCACACAACGATACATCGGGCGCAGAAGGTGATCAAACCGGTAGTGGCACCGGGGATACCGCCTCCGGTAGCGAGGCGGCGGCTAGGCGCAAAGAGAGGCGACACAACATGCTCGCCACCATGCGGGAAGAGTTCACGGAAGTGGACCCCAGCGGTGCTCCCATCGAGCCGGAGAGTTATGCCAAGGGCTATGGAAACCAGATAGGCTGCATAGCTCGAGACTTTGGCAACGTTAACATGGAGCACATCAAAGCTAAAGAAAACACGGCTCATGCCGCCCTGCTGATTGAGAAGCTGCACACAAGGTATAAATTCCCGGATCCTTACGACAACCAGGACCTGAAGAAGAATCTGGTCAACTCCTTAGCACTGAACAAGTTCGCCAAAGCGTTTACGACTTGGAGATCCAGTTTGCGGCAGATGCTTGCGAAGGGTAAGGATTTTGATGAGATCCATAAGATGTGGCCCTCCATTTCCGAGGAAGACTTGGCCCAATTCAAGATCGACGAACTCAAACCGGAAAGGATTGCGCTGACTAAATGGGGGAAAGAACAGCGAAAAAAGAACATTGGCCCTCACAATCTCGGAAGCCGGGGTTACCTTGGGAAGCAGAAAGTATGGGCCAAGGAGGATTCGAAGAGAGAAGGGCCGAACCCGTTTGACAAGATCACCGACCCGCAGGTGAGAAATTTTGTCAGGGCCCATTACAGGGAAGATCCCAAAAAGCCCGGCGATCTTGAGTTGAACGAGAAGGTCAAGCTGCTCGAGGATAAGTATATCGAGGAACAAGAAAAAGAACGCCTATCTCAATCTGACGCGGGGTCCTCGGCGACGACGAACAAGGACCCGTATGACACCCCTTTCATTAGGGCGCTTAACGCGATGAAGGGAGTGCCCCTTGACAAGAAGCCGAATCGTAGCCATGTGCATGGCCTCGGAAAGGGTCATCGGCATGCGCAATACTACCCCGACACCAGGGAAAAGCGCAAGGAGCGGAACAAGGGCCCGGAGAAGACGGTCGACGAGCTTGTGAACGAGAGGCTCAATGAGCTCCTCCCTACCATCTGTTCGACCGTCGCTCAGTCCTTAGCGCCGTGGATGCTAGGTGGAGGACAAGGGCCGCTCCCGCAGATAAACGTAGCCCAAATTGTGCAGCCAGCGCCGCAGAACGCGGCCCCCGTCGTGGCGCCGCAGAACCCGGCCCCCGTCGTGGCGCCGCAGAACGCGGCCCCCGTCGTGGCGTCTGCTGCGCGGAACGAGCCGACCCCCAACCCTCAGCCGGAAGGTCGCAAAGATCCGTCGCCGCCCCGCCACATCTCATCAACGCCGCCGCCGACACTTAGCGGTCCATCCCCCTTGTCCGAGCTCAATGCCCTCACGGTAATTCAACGTGCACTGCTTAATTATATATTATGACTTGATTCGTGACGGCATCAGTCTCTAACAACGATCGCGCGACGTTTCGCAGGCCGACGAGACGGGATGCACATTGCTCCTTAATGTGAACGGCGAGTTAAAGGACGTCGCCAAAGGAAAAATCATCACACCTCTGAACCGCGTATCCCACGGCGTTCGTATGCCCGAGGACGTGTTCAGAGTGACATTAAGTCGGGTGCTCCCTGGTTGCGGTGCTCTCGATCCTCCGAACCAACCACCCGCAGCCGACAGCGAGTTGAACCTGGAGCAATGCTTGGTTTGGCCATTGACCTGGCCGAAATCACTAATTCGTTTGGAAAGTACTCCTGCCAACACTCCAACACCGGTCCAGGGGTCGGGGCACCCGAGCCAACACAAGGATTTCTCACCTGCAAAGTCCGTGCAGCACGACGACGACGAAGATGAGAACCCGAATGACTACCTCGTCGACGATCCTTACGAGGGGGCGCCCGGCCTGGATGATCTTGATCAACTTCTCTTGCCAGCGGAGGAGGCGGATAAATATCGATGCACAAAGCGTCTTTTCTCTTCTCAAGAGCCGGCAGTCCCCGAGCAAGAAGTCATCAGCCAGGATGCCCTCAAAGAGGCGGTAGCTGATGTATTTCATAAGACTCAGCCTAACATCAAGTATGCACGGAAAAGAACTAAGAAGGCTCCTGCCGTTGCATCGATGAGCCAACCGGTGGAGGGGACCAAGTCTAAGCCGCAGACAGGACGTGTATTGGATAGGATACCCATAACCGACTGGCATCAGATCCATGAGTTGGGGAAACCGATGCTTCCGCCGAGGTTGGTCGCCTTGCTGACAGGTGATATGCGTAGCGTCCATGACGGTGTACTATATATGGAGGAGGTGCTTCTCAAAGAGAAAAATCCAACGCTGCCGGTTTTGGTCGCAAAGGTGCCATCTACGGCGGGATTTGTCACTGAAGGCAACGCAAACAAGATCATCATTAGATTTGACGACATTTTCCGGATGTTCCACATGAAAGCACTCCACTCGTCAATCGTCCGTCTGTTTACGCTCAGCTTGGCGCATCAGCTATCCGTAGAGAATGTCAGCAACATCGGGCTAGCAGACCCCTACTACATGCACGACATGTACTTGAACAACCCCAAGGGTAGGGCAAAAGCGACAAAGTACCTCGAACAAGTGTTGCTCACTAACCATATGCACAAGAGGATCACCCTCGTGCCCTACTTTCCTGAGTAAGTTATATTTCCCATCTTTACATAAGTTCGCGCATATACAATTTTTGAGGATTATATATATGGACTCTCCTGTTTTGCGCAGAAACAAATACGGCACCCTCATCATGCTCTACCCGAGAGACGCGCACGCAGTATATCTCGACTCCGGGAGTACGATGAAGGAGAAGAACTACACCCTCATCAAGTCTGTTCTCAATGATGCTATGGATGGCTACATCAGGGGGGAAGGATTCTGCGACAGGAAGAAACAAATTAAAGGAAAATATGTGTTCAGACACAGAACAGAGTTTCCCTGCCCCAAGCAGGCGCCAGGCGGCCAAATGGAGGCATGGTACCTCATCCAACACATGACGGAGATCGTGAAGGACCAACATAGTCTGCAATACATGTCTGCTGTGGACAAATGGTCTCGCAGCATCGTGGAATGGTCTGATGCTGAGTACAGACAAAACTTTGGTCGCATCCAGCGCAAGATCTGCACAATCATCTATAAGGATGTAGTAACTTCAGGATCTAGCTTCCACTGGAACGGTACCCCACCATCTAACAAAGAGTTGCGACAATATGTGCTAGAGCAGACTGACGAGAGACCATTCAACTCGTTAGAAGGTGCTCTTCCGTTCCCTCCGGAGAAGAAACAGAAGATCACAACATCGAGGAAGAAATGATCGACGGTATGTATTCGATTCGTTACGAATTGCTCCTAATAAGAACTTGTGATTTCCTTTGCCGGTCTAATGCTTTTATCTTGGTCTACAGAGAGATGAAGAAGTGGACGGCGCGCTAGCCCTAGCGAAAGATCGCAAGCGGAGGCGGAAGCTAAAGCGGAGGCGGACCGTATATCTAGCTAGTCTTCTTTGCGATTGATCTCTATATCGCGCGTACGTTGCATAGATATGTAGTAGTCATACCTTTGTAATCGTTGAACTAATTAGATGGCTATATTTTGGGTTCGAAATCTTCCGACATATTATTGAGATCAATGTGTTGTATTTGTACTTATGAGAATTGGATATGGATGCATATGTATAGATGTGTTAATATCGTTATCGATGTGTTAAATTCGTTATGGATGGATGCATATGTATCTATGATTTATCGATGTGCTATCAGTGATTTATATGTGTGAAAGTTTATAAATTATAGAATTTGAATGTATTTGGACCTGGGAATATATACAGAATCAGAATATATAAACTGTTATACAAAAAAAAAGAAAAAATACAAACCTGTGAAACTTACCACTGGCGAACACAGTACCTACCCCTGGCGAACTGAACCGCTGGCGAACACCCTGACTACCGCTGGCGAACCAGTAGCGCTGGCGAACAGCTGCACTACCGCTGGCGAACATATCGCTGGCGAACAAGGCCTTGTTCGCCAGCGGTAACCTGCACTACCGCTGGCGAACCCTTGTTCGCCAGCGGTAACCTGCTACCACTGGCGTTGTACCGCTGGCGAACAAGTGTTCGCCAGCGGTAGCTGATATTTGTTCGTCACTGGTAGCCCTTTCCCTACTAGTGTTTGTTCCTTCTCTGCCAAGTGAAGAATCCGTTCCAATGGAGATTGACTGGGAGAACGCAACAGAGAACCCGGGGACTGCCACTCCATACCCGGGGACTGCCACTCCTCACTTGGGGACTGCCGCTCACTACTCGGGGACTGCCATTCCATACTCGGGGACTGCCACTCCATACTCGGGGACTGCTGTCCTTAACCCGAGGACTGTCGCATTCATTGAGGAGGTCCTTGCAAATCGTTCAGGGCTTCAGAGAAGTGCTCCCAACACTAAAGAGCAGCCAGAGGCGCCTATCCCGATGGAAGTGGACGAACCAGTGTTCTCTGCACGAGAGACACCGAGTTGGGCCATGCCCATATTATCCTTTCTAAAGGATGGCACTCTGCCAGAAGATGAGGTGATCGCAAGGCAAATTCAGAGAAGATCCAAGGGCTACACCATATTCAGAGATGTGCTGCACAAAAGAAGTGCCACCGGCGTACTGCAACGCTGTGTGGACCCAGAAGAAGGAGGGGAAATTCTGTTGGAGATACACCAAGGAGAATGCGGGCACCACGCCTCTTCTCGGGCATTGGTCAAGAAAGCTTTTCGGCATGGCTTCTACTGGCTCACAGCTCTGCAGCAAGCTGAATACATCGTGAGGAAGTGCAATGGCTGCCAGATGTTCGCGAGTAAGATCCACATGCCTGCTTCCGAGCTGAAAACCATTCCCATCACTTGGCCGTTTGTTGTATGGTGTTTGGACATGGTTGGCCCCTTCAAGCCGGCTAGAGGCAACATGACGCACATCTTAGTCATGGTAGACAAGTTCACCAAATGGATTGAAGTGAAGCCTATTCGGAAGTGCGATGGAGCTACAGCCGTGAAATTCTTAAAGGATGTGATCCTGAGATACGGCTACCCGCACAGCATCATCACGGATAACGGTACAAATTTTGCTGAAGGAGCAATGGTGCGGTTCTGCAGAGATAAGCACATCCGGCTAGATGTTGCATCTGTTGCGCATCCCGCCTCCTATGGGCAAGTAGAAAGAGCAAACGGCATGGTGCTGGCAGGCATAAAGCCAAGGCTGATTGAGCCATTGCTGAAAACACCTGGGTGTTGGCTAGACGAGTTGCCAGCGGTGTTGTGGAGTCTAAGGACTACCCCTAACCGGTCAACCGGCTACACGCTATTCTTCTTGGTATACGGGGCTGAGGCCGTGTTGCCAATAGACTTAGAGCATGACTCCCCCCGAGTAACCCTCTATACTGAGGTGGAGGCGAGAGAAGCTCGAGAAGATGACGTTGACCTGCTCGAAGAAGCAAGAGAGCTTACTCTGTCACGTTCAGCTATCTACCAGCAAAACCTGCGGCGTTATCATAGCCGAAAGGTGAACCCAAGGGTTTTCCGAGAAGGAGACATGGTCCTTAGGCTTGTGCAACGCACAGCCGGGATGCACAAGTTGTCTCCTCCATCGGAAGGGCCTTTCATTGTGAGCAAAGCGCTGCACAATGATGCCTACTATCTCGTGGACGTGCGTCCATCACAGGAGAACAGGGAAGATAAAGCCGGAGAGGATTCCAAGCGCCCCTGGAATGTCGCCCTACTTCGTCGCTTTCATTCATAAGCAAAGATGTGTATTTACTTTCTTAACCGAGTTAAAATTCTACTCTGCAATCTGAAATTGAGCTCGGGGACTGCCCTCATCCAAACTTGCTCTGTGTGTTTCTACCCGGCTTTACTTTTGTCCACTCGGTTGCTCTGCTTAAAATTTCACGGGTACATCTAGTACTGTGTTTAAACCTACATGCCAACTCTTCGACTCTGCTGTTGTCCGAAACCCGGCTTGATGGCAAGCAACAGAACAAGCAAAAGGTCAATGAGCACAAGAAAAATTACAAAGGAAAGAAAGAGTGCAGGAACCGAGTAGGATGTCTTTTACTGTTATTTCTTGTTATTTCCTTTTCGGCTAAGTGGTGGGCTGCGTTACTATGAGTGTTTCTAAGTGGCTAAGTATTTGCAACTCCAACTTTGAATTCTTGTGACTCGAATACCAAACAAGCAACAAGTTGCGGGTAAGAGCTGAGATAAAAAGGAAGAGCGAATAAGAAATGCAACTCGGGGACTTGCATGATAACGCAACCCGGCAGTGAGCCAAGGCTGCTCAAATTGACTAAGTTAAATATCAAACGTGAATAACACTGAGTAGCAAACGACAAGCATAATTGTTTCGATACATCTGCACCCGGCATCCCGGGGATCTGATAAAAGTTTCAAGGATAAAAGTTGCAGGAGATAATCAGGTCGAGGTAGCAGTGTTCTCGGTGTTGGCCTTGGCAGCTTCAACTTCAGCGCTGGCCTTAGCAGCATCAATCTCCGAGTTGGCGGCGTCGGTCTTCGCAGCATCCGCGTCTGGCTCGGTGGCGCCTGGTCAGAAGTGGCCATGACCACCGAAACAAGTTCTGTCGCCGAGGTGGAGGCAGCAGCTTGGGTGCGGAGAAGCGTTGTGTCGTCGAGGGCAGCACCTAATGAAGTGCCGAACTCAAGGGCCGCGGTATCGATGGTCATCTCCGCACTCTCGGCTTCCTCGTCGCTATCCGCGACGACCGCGGCCTTCCCCTTCCCGGTCTTGACGTTCTCACTGTCGAAGCTGCTTAGGCCTTCAGACTCGGTAGCATCCTCGTCTTCATCCTCGTCGTCATCCTCGCCCTCCACCTCCGTGTCGGGCTCGGTGACACCATCGATGAAGCGCGCGGTATCCGTGTACTGGGCGACCTCGTATGCGACCCGCTGACGGCGAGCCACGCAGTCGGGATCCGTCTCCCACTTCGATTTCTGCCTCATCTCGAGAATGACGTTGAGGTCAAGATTTTCATACCAGCTGCAGATGAACAGCAGCAGCATGTCAGCACCGGCCCGAGCTCCAGACGCCCGCCATTTCTTCAGCTCGGCCTTCACGCCAGTCAGCTTCTCGGCAAGCCCGCGGATGGTTGTTGGCGCAGATTCTCGAGGCCAGAACAGGTCATGGAGTTGGAAGGCAGTGCGCACCAGATCGGTGCCCACGCCCCTTAGGCGCTGGAGCTGGACCTGCATGGTTGTGATGCTGTCTTCAATTGAAGCCTTGGTATCCATAGGCTCGCCCTTCTCGGTGCGAACAGCTTGGGCCTTTGCCAGAGCAGGCTTGCAAGACGAGTTGAGGTCGGGGAAAGTTTCTGCAAAAGCTATCAAAAAGATTAGAGCCAGGGGCAGAATAGAGAAATGAGTCGAGCGGAAGAGAAACAAAAGGGAAAAGTGAAGTGCAAAGAAGTGGGCACTTACTATTCAGGTCGTAGAGTAGCGCCTGCAGCTTGTTCTTCCATGACTCTTCGTCAGCAACATGCTTTTCTTCTACCTTCCGGAACTGCGCCAGCTGGAGCATGAGATCCGAGTTGCTCTCCCTCAGCGTCTCGCATTCCAGCTCGAGAGCCCTTTGCTTGGCCTTGGCTGCTGCTTCGATCTTTTTCTTCTCGGCCACTGTTTTATCTCTCTCGGCAGCTAGATCAACGACTTTTTGAAGAGCAGTTCGCAGCTGGACCTGCAACGGCTCCATCTCGGAGAGGTGCCTCTTCTTGAATTCCACCTCAAGGCTTTCAATCTGCTGCCGCACCTCAGCAGGCTTGAGGCAGTCGAGATGCTCCTCGGCAAACTTCTTATGGTCTTCTGTGAAAAGCAAAGCACGGTCAGCAGAGTAGCTAGGTTGAAAGCAAGAAAGCAAGCCGAGAAGACATCAACTCACCTTCCAGCTTCTTGATCGTGGCTTGGCCGCTCTCAACAAAAGCGCGACAGTTCGCATGCTCCTCTGCCAGGGCATTGAACTTGCCTGCAAAGAAGAATCGATTAGAGCAGAAAGCAAAAGCGGGCGTAAACACCAAACGCAGGAACCGCGTAGCTAAAAGCTTACTTTCGACTTCAGAGATCTTGAGGGCGCTATCCATGACCTCCTTCTCCACCGCCTCGTCGGACTTGCGCTCCATTTCCAGGGCCTCAAGGCGCCTTCTAGCGATGCTGTGGTTCCAGAGCAATCGCCGGAACAAGTTTGTTCTCTTCAGGAGGCTATTCTGAGAAGCAGAAAGAGAACGAATTAGACATAAATCGGGAAGATTCAACCCGAGAAGACGGCAACTCGGTTGAGTATCCGTCTACTCGGCCAGAATCTCGGGGACTGGGTGATGGATAAGAATAAGGAGAAGAGTAGAAGAAAAGAGAAAGGCAACTCGAATTGGGTGAGCAAAACTTACTGCAAAAGCCTGTTCGATGTCCTCTGCGGCTTTCCGGTGGACGAACAGCTTGGCGGCAAGCATGCTGGTCTTGGACGAGATGGTCATGGGATTGTACCCCATGTCCGCCTTGTTCCAGTCGACGCGCATATGATCCAAATCGCCCAAAGCCAAGCCATGCCAGTTCTTGTTGCCGAGGATGTCGATGTTCCATTCGGCGTCGATGAAGCCCACTCGATCAATCATCTCCTCGAGTACCCTGGACGTCACCTCGGCCTCCTGGACCTCGCGCGAATAGATGGAGAGGGATCGGTCCTTATTCCTGGCCGGCGGCTTGGAGTCCACAGCCGTGGCTTGTTTGCCTTTCCTGATGGCAAGTTTCTTCTCGGCCGCAGTGAGCGGAATGCTGTGCTGCTTGCTTATCTTCACCAAGTAAGGTGGATAGGATGGCGGGTCTGGCAAGCTTGATCCAGCGGCTGCGTCAGCGGCCGCGCCGGAATCACCAATGGTAAGCTGCCGGACTTGAGGCGGCGACATCGTGGCAGCATCCTGCGCACCGCCACGCGAGGGATTCCTGCGGACGGGGGCATCTGACTGGCCGACTTGCTTCTCGGCGACTCGCTTCTCGGCGTCCTTCTTCTCAGCAGTTATCTTTTTGGCGGCCTTCTGATCAGCGGCCTTCTTCTCGACTGCTTCCTGCTTGATCTTCACAACCGGCTTGGCCGGAGGGCTGGCTGTAGTTTTGGTTTTCTTCACCGGCGGGGAGTTTGGTACGGTGGAGGGGTGCCCTGCTGGGTAGGCGGCGCCAAGGGCGTGCTACCCGGCGCAGCGTCCGGCTGCGCGCGGCTCGGAGGGTCCTGCTCCATCTCATCAACGGTCTCAACCCGGTGCTCGGCAGCGGGGTCTTGCTGTGTGGCGTCTTGTCCTTCTGTCAGCGGCTGGGCCGCGGGGTCGTCATGTTCAGCAGCCTTTGTTGTTGGCTGCTCTTGGTCTTCTTCATGCCACTCAAGGGCGGCGTCATCATGCTGCTCGAGGTTTTGTTCTAAGTTCTCATCGGCCGTGGTGGCTGGAGAAGAAAGCGGCCTCTCATTGCGAGCAGCATCCTGCGCTTCTTGTTCGGCGCGGGCCTGCTGCCCCTGCTCGGCATCATGGGCATCAGTGTCCATGTACAGGGCGTCGTCCGAGTCTTCTCCTTTCACGGGAGAGGACGCACGCGCCCTGTCCCGCGCAGTGTCCTCGTCTTCCTCAGAGAGCTCGATGAGGTTGTCAACATCGATGGCGGTCTTCTTCTTGGGTTTGGTGGATGTGACGGCAGCACTAGCGTCCAAGGGGGCGCTGAAGAGAAGAAAGAAGTTTAGAAAAGGAAAAAGGACAGAAGAAATCGAGAAGCGGTCTCAGAACAAGGAGTTCAGGAAAAGCGGCAACAACAGTGCGCAACTAGGAAGAGAAGTACATACCCTGCACGGGAAGGGGGTAGCCGTCTCCCCTGCTTGACCTTCTTCACGACTCTTTTGGTCTTCTTGGCGGCGGGTTCCTGAGCACCGCTGCCCGTCCTCTTCCGAGTATTGGGAGCGGCTACGCCGACTGGGTTGACGTCGAGGACGTCCTCGTCCTCCTCCTCCTCAGCATCAGCGTCAGCATCAGCATCGGCATCCTCTATAGAATTGAGAAAGAGAAACCAGTTGAGAAACCGGAAGAGATTGGGTTGCGCTACTCGCAACCATAAAGGTGAACTCAATCACCTTCCTCGTCGTCCTCGGACCAGTCGCGGACGGACGCGTCAACGTGGTGCTTATCCGTCTGGGCGGCATGAGGGATGTTGAGCTTGTCTGCGGTGTCGTAGGAGACCTCATCGTCCTCCTCTCGATCCCCTTCCCAGTTGTCCTCAAAGCGTTCCATGCTTTCTGCGAGCTGGCGAGCAAGGACCTGGAACATAGACAAGCACCACAATTCAGTCGAATAGCATAACGACATCTTACTCAGCGAAGCGTGCAAACATAAAGCATATGAAGTCTACCGCTAAGTGTGCTACTCGACAGGGCGTGCAAACACAAAGCACATTAATCCTAGAGGATACTGCTAAGTGTGCTACTCGGCAGGGCGTGTAAACACACAACACATTAAGCCTAAGCAACTCTGCTAAGTGCCCTACTCGGCGCAGAATACAGATACTAGGCACAACAAGTTAAGAAGGCCGTCTACTCGGAATCTGTATACAGGAGACAGGATGAGAAGTACTAACCCGCTTAATCGGTTTTGTGCAGCTGAATGGCACGAAGCCGTACTGCCAGGTGTCCTTGAGGCTAGTGCTCATGATGGAGCGTGCCCAAGTAGCGACGTCCGCGTTCCTGAGCTCGAACGTTGTGGTCCGAGTGCAGTCGCGGGGGCCTCCCATGTAGTACATGAGATGGGCGCGGCGCTGGAGCGGCAGTACTCGCCTGGAAACCCAACAGGCGATCGGGTCGTCGCTCTTGAGCCCTCTCGATATCAGCTTGGCGAGGCGCTCGTCCATCTGCTTCAGGTCGTTGTCGAGGGACGGCTTGGTCCGCCAGTTCTGCCCGGTGGGAGCTGCGTTGGTCCAGCTGGGTAGATTGATCCGGTCCTCCACCTTGGCTCCCTTCTCGGCGGGAAAATTCTTCACGTAGAGGAAGGTCCTCTGCCACTTGCGGACAGAGTCCAACCCCTTGACGCGCAGGTGATTGGTTCCCCCGCGCTGCACCATCATGGCGCTGCCAGTCTCCGTCATCCCGCGGCTGGTGTCCGCGCCATCCTTCCTACCCTTACTCTGCTTCCGGAAGAAGAAGTATCTGGACCAGGTAGCCGTGGTGGGCCGCACGCCAAGGAATGCCTCGCATCCCACGGCGTGGTATGAGAGGATGACGACGGTGTTCGGCGGGAGGTGGTGTGGCTGGAGGCCATAGTGGTTGAGGAATGTTCGGAAGAAATTCGAGACCGGGAGCCCGAATCCTCGCGCAAAGTGCGCAAGGAAGACGACGTGCTCGCCCTCCTACGGAGCCGGGACGAGCTCACCGTCAGGTTGCCGGCAGCGAACACCGGGAGGAACTCTCCGGGTGTTCACGAGCCACTGGTAGTCTTCGGCGGTGACCTAAAATCCAGCCCAGCCGGCGCGAGCGTCGTCGTCACGAGCCATCGTGGTGGAGGAAAGATTGGCTGAAAGATTGAAGGGATTTGGGTGGAGAAGCTCGCAGCGGCGCGGTGAGATGCGCGGCGGCGAGACGCTCTGCGGCGGCGGAGAAACGAGGAGACGAGGGGAAAGTGGGAGCGGAAGAAGAAGAAGGAGCTACCGAGGGGGTATTTATACCGCCCCTCGGGTTGCCGTTACGAGTTGAGGTAGTGGGATCAATCGTGGCAGAAACCGTGCGGCGTGGGATCTGTGGGCCGGTTAGAAACGCACACAGCGCGGAACGCGCGCGTAACGGCCGCATTAGATCCCACGACGAGATCGTGGGCAATCACTGCCCTTGATGGGACGTAACGGGCTAGTGGGCCCACCCCGTGAAAACTGGGCGCGTGGCCTGTCAGTTCCCGGGCACCGAGGCGTCGGGGTCGTGTCCGCGTGACACGTGCCCAGTTGCAGCGCGGAAAGCCGGATTGTGCTCTGCCACGCAGAGATTTCGATTCAAGATTTCACCAAGTCCTTTTACTCGACTGCAGAGAAGAGAAGTGACTCTATTCGGAAGAAGCTTAAGAAAAAATCAAGGGCTACTCCGAGGTTTTACTCAGTATCCCAAGGTTCAAGGGCAAGACTGTCAAGGTTGGTTTTTAAGCTGGCAGGGTCCAGTGAACGAGTTCGCAGGACTCTACCAGCTTCGGGGACTGCTGTCGGGGGGTTACCCCCGAGTAGGGTAAAGGCAAGTGCGAAAGGCAAGATCAGAAGGGATGCTTGGCCGACTAGCCGGCTACCCGGTACTTGCTACCCGGTCAACTGCTACCCGGCCCTGCACCTAGATGGCCGGAAGGACGAATCAAGAAAGTTATGTTCCTCCGAATAGAAGAGTTGGTCCGAGTAGAAATGGTGGGATCCTACTCGGGCCATAAGTCAAAGGAACCGTTCTGACACCGAATCCCGCGTATCCCGGGTCCGTACTTGGCACTGTTCACAGCACTGTTCATCTGAGGACGGCGTGCCTGACAGCGACAGTGTGTCAGCAGGGCGTCGCAGGATAGGGGGGACCTACTCTGTGTTCGCCGCAGTGATAACAGACTGGTTACTTGGTTTTGCCCAACGACTTTCCGCACCAGGACAAACCTAGAAGCCAAAGCTGTCCGCGGGAACTCGGAAGAAGGACGGTGTGCACACAATGTCGACATCTGTTTGTATTTGGCTGTATCCGGCTGGGCACCGAGTATATAAGGTGCCCTGCCCCCTCCTGCGCGAGGGATCCTGGACCGGTACACATTCTTGACCTAGTTCCGCACGTAGAGAGAAGGGTGGCTACTCGGTAGCAATAACAATTGTACTGTGGCTACTCGGTGAGACATCAAAATACAGAGAGAAAGGCAGGAGTAGGTGTTTTACCTCCTCACGAGGGCCCTGAACCTGGGTAGATCGTGTTGTTTGCAGTGCTTGCTACGTACCTCACGCGGCCACTCGTCGCGTGATCCCTCCCCGAGCGCCTCCAGCGTCCTTCGTCCCCATATCTTTAGCCATCCCATGGCATCTGCCGTGACACCACCACGACAAGGACACTGACGAAAAAATCCAGGAGCAGCGGCGAAAAGGCGAACCAAAGTTCTCGAGAGTTGATGGAGAATGAAATTTAACTTTCCTCGCAACTCCCTCAGCAAAGGTGGCAAAGAGGACACTTCGAGAAATAAACGCGGTTGTTCCAACCCTGAAATTCTTGAAGTACTCGAATACACCAATTACCTGGGATCGGTCTGATCATCCCGGAAATATCCCAGAACCCGGCACACAAGCTCTAATTGTAAGCCCGATTGTTCAAAACACTAGGCTAAAAAGAGTGCTGATGTATGGAGGATCTAGTATTAACATAATGTACCTGGATACACTGAATCATCTGCGAATCTCCGAGACCCAGCTCAATCATAGCAACATACGTTTCCACGGCATCGTTCCTGGCAGACAAGCACAATCCCTAGGAGAAATTTCCCTAGATGTAACCTTTGGAGAAAAAGAGCACTTCCGACAGGAAAAAATTTCTTTCGAGGTCATGCCGTTCGAGAGTGTATACCACGCAATTCTTGGACGTCCAGCTTTCGCCAAATTTATGGCAAGATCATGTTATATCTATATCAAGATGAAGATGCCAGGGCCAAAAGAAGGAGTGATCACCATATCAGGAGACTTCAAATTGGCAAACGAGCTGGAAAAAGGAAACGCCCTTTGCGCAGAAAAAGTGATAGCAAAGGAGGAATTGAAAGAGCTGGCAAAAGAAGTATCGCCGATAGAAATGCCAGCAGGAAAAGAAAGTCGGAAGCCCGTAGATAGTTTCAAAGCTTCCGAGAATACAAGAAAGGTTATCCTAGACCCCAAAGATCCGACAAAATTTTTCATAGTGGGAACTGGGATGACTGACAAATAGGAAAGCGAGCTCATCAAGTTCCTCCGTGAGAACTGGGATATTTTTTCCTGGTGTCCTGCAGACATGCCAGGTGTACCCAGGGAACTTGATGAGCATCAACTCAAGGTGATTCCAGGATCTAAACCCGTCAAACAAGGTCCCCGTCGATTTGACGGAAGAAGACGGAAGGTTGTTGGCAAGGAAATTATCCGGCTATTAGCAGCTGATTTTATCCGGGAAGTTATACACACTGAATGGTCTGCGAACCCAGTATTAGTCCCGAAAAAGGAAATTCCGTTCTTAGGATGTGTATAGATTACACCGGCCTGAACAAGTTGTGTCCAAAAGATAGGTTCGCATTACCACGAATCGATCAAATAATAGATGCCACTGCTGGCTCTGAGCTTTTATGCCTTTTGGATGCTTATTCCGGGTACCATCAAATACGTATGAGGAAAGAAGATCAAATCAAAACTTCCTTCATAACCCCGTATGGAACATACTATTCCATAACCATGCCTTTTGGCTTGAAGAACGCAGGTGCAACTTACCAGCGTTGGATGCAACAATGTTTGCATAGGCAGATTGGCAAAAATGTTCATGTTTACGTGGACGACATTACCGTCGTTTCCAAGGAAAAAGACGCACTCCTTGAAGATTTGAGGGAAACCTTAAAAAATTTGCACACTTATAAAATGAAGTTAAAGCCATTAAAGTGCGTATTCGGGGTTCCCTCAGGAAAACTTTTGGGTTTTATCGTTTCTCACAGAGGAATAGAAGTAAACCCGGAAAAGATCAAGGCAATCCTAAACATCAAAAAGCCCACGTGCTTAAAAGATGTACAAAGATTGACGGGTTCTGCAGCCGCCGTCAGCAGGTTTATAAGCCGGTTAGGAGACAAAGCCCTGCTATTATACAAATTGTTGAAGAAATCCGACAAATTTGAGTGGACAGAAGAGGCAGACAAAGCATTAACCCAGTTAAAGGAAACCTTGATGAAAGCTCCGATTTTGGCATCATCAAAAGACGAAGAACCCATGTTACTGTATCTCATAGCAACAAATAGGGTTATTAGTGTTGTGATAGTTGTGGAAAGACGGAAAAAGAGCAAAGCATACCAGATCAGCATCCGGTATATTATATAAGTGAAGTTTTCTATGAGTCCTAACAAAGGTACCCAAACTATCAAAAGCTGGCATATGGCGTATTTTTCGCATCTCGAAAACTCCGCCATTATTTCCAAGGACATTCCATAACAGTGGTATGTAAAGCACCACTAGGGGATATAATTAACAATGCGGATGCAACAGGCCGAGTAGCCAAATGGGGCATCGAGCTGGCTGCGTTCGACATTAAGTACCAACCCCGGACGGTAATTAAATCCCAGGCGTTGGCAGATTTCGTCACTGATTGGACAGAAGCAATGGAAAACACACCAATGCCAGAGTCGGAATACTGGGTTATGCACTTTGATGGATCCAAGATGAAGGAAGGCGCTGGAGGTGGTGTAGTGTTAAAATCCCCAAAGGGAGATACTATGGAGTATGTATTAGAAATACATTTCAACGCCAGCAATAATGTGGCAGAATACGAAGCTTTGCTTCATGGCTTGCAAATTGCAAAAGAAATAGGCGTCAAACGCATATTATGTTATGGCGACTCAGATTTGGTACAACATCAGCTCAACCAAACATGGGACACCAAAAGCCCCATCATGGCCGAATATCGGAGAACGGTGGATGAGTTTGCTATTTTCTTCCTGGGATTCGAAGTACTTCACGTCAAAAGGGAAGAAAATTGGAACGCGGATGCATTAGCCCGCATGGGCTTGGAAAGAGTGAAAACCTTACCACCTGGTGTGTTTGTCCAACATTTGCATAAACAATCGATAAAAGGTGGAGATGTTGATTATCCTCTTGTGTCTGAGTCAATTGAAGTCCTGCTCGTTAACCCGGATTAGACAATTCCATATTTAAACTTTCTTAGTAGATCAGAAGTACCCAGATGGAGCAAACGAGGTCTTGCAAAGACAAATAAAACATCGATGCAAAGGATACACGTAATCAATGGTTGCCTGTATAAACTCAGCACTACCGGAATTTTTCAGCGATGTATATCGCCAGAAGAAGGCCGAGAAATACTGCACGAATTCCGTGCAGGGGATTTCGGACATGATGCTCAATCAAAAAGCATAGTTAAGATAGCATTCCGTGCAGGGTTTTTCTGGCTAACAGCCAAGACAGACGCCGAACACATAGTAAACACATGTGCCGAATGTCAGTATTACGCCAAGCAGACGAATATGCTAGCCCAAGCATTAAAAACTATCCCTATCACATGGCCATCTGCGGTCTGGGGGCTAGATATGATGGGACCATTCAAAACTGCAAGAGGTGTACCCACACATATACTCGTTGCAGTAGATAAGTATACAAAGTGGGTGGAGGCAAAACCCATCAAAAATCTTAACAGTGTGACCGCCAGAAACTTCAACATTGACGTGGTCATGAGATATGGCATTCCACACAGTATAATTACCGACAACGGGACGAATTTCTCTATTGGAGAGTTGGCAAAATATTGCCAACAAACGGGAATACGCCTAGACCTTGCGTCTGTGGCTCACCCACAATCCAATGGGTAGGTTGAAACAATGAATAGCTCAATCCTGCAAGGAATACACCCAAGACTCGAATCTCCTCTTCATAGAGCAGCTGGAGCATGGGTAGAAGAATTACCTTTCGTGCTTTGGAGTATTCGAATGACGCCAAATAGATCAACATGGCAAACCCAGTTTTTCTTAGTTTATGGCGCAGAAGCAATGCTTCCAACGGACATGCTCCATGATAGCACAAGAGTGTGGGCTTACGATGACTCGGATGCCGAATTTGCTCGACAGGATGCCGTCAATCTTTTAGAAGAAGAACGAGACCTTGTGCTCCAAAGATCCGCCATTTATCAGCAAGGATTGCGACGCTATTATAGTCGGAAAATCAGGCATCGATCTTTCAAAGAAGGTGACCTAGTGCTAACATTGGTGCAAGAAAGGAAGCACAAGTTAGCCCCAGTCTGGGAGGGACCATTTTTCATTAGCAAGGCTATGAAAAATGGATCTTATTATCTTGTAGATATTCGAGACGCAGAAGATGATCCCAAGCGTCCGAATCGCAAAAGAAAGAGAAAGATAGATGTTGAGCTAGGAGAGACAAAAAGGCCCTGGAGCATCCAGCAGTTATGTCCCTTCTACACTTAGTTCAATTTCTATGTAAACACCTTTGAGATCATGAAATAAAGTCCGTGTTATATATTTCCCAATGATCTTTCAAAATACTCAATGTTAACCCAAATTGTGCCTGCGTGCTCGGAGTTAAAAAACTGAATGATTTTCAGCCTAAGGAGGCTTAAGGAAACTCAGATTGTGTCTGCGTGCCTGAGTTTCATACAAAATTCCTTACTTTTTCTCTAAGTATTATCTGATTGTTTTTATGTTGGGTCACTGGAGCTAGTAAGTAAAAAATGCCTTTAGTATGGTCCATGTTTCCGAGTTTCGACTGATTGGTTATACCCAGTCACCTGGCATGAAGATTAAAGTACTATCGAGCCATTTCAAATACTAAGGACAGTTAAGACATATAAACCAGAGAACTTAGAAGATAAAGGAATAAAAACCCGAAAAACTTGCAAAGACTTAATAATTAACTGCAAAAGCGTAACTGCAAAAGCGGAGTACTTGTTTATACAAAGGAATAGAAAGCATTACAATAAGGTTTACATTGTAAGAACAATAATGCTTCTATTTTTTCCCATCTCCTATTCAGGGACTAGGCAGCTTCTTCAGGCATCCAACTCTTCCTTGTTGCTGGATTCCTCTAGAGTTTTCGGAATTGCCTCCTCGGGGTAGAAGGGGGAGATGTTCACCATGGTCGCAATCTTGATGGCAAGACCTTTGATTTCATCAAAGATGCTGGCCCGTTGAGCTTCCGTGTATCCTTGCGGGATGCCAGATGCCACACGCCAAGATTTGGCAGTAGGGTATTGCACGCGCATGAGCCCAAGGGCCATGCGTGCACCACCGCGATCCGCAGAACGGAGTAGGAACTCCTTGCGATGCGCCACCTCCACAATAGCTTTCGGAAGTTTTTCGACTTTCGAGAGCTCCCCAGATTTCTCGGGAACGTACTTATTGATAAGTAGCATTCCCGCGGCCTTGATCGCGGTGAAGACCTTCCCGAAAGCTCGGATTCTCTCAATCCGGGTAAGCTGGGGGCTACCTTCTGTTTCAGTCAGCACACAAGTGTTAGAAAAAACAGGAGAAGAGAACACAAGGAAAATCCGATAAAAGGCAAAGTAACTTACCGAGAATCCGGTCCATCTCGGTGCATTCTTCAAGGTGCTGGTTCAAGGCGTTCTCCAGATTCTGGATGGTGGCCTTATCCTTCTCGGCCTGGTTGGAGGCCTTAGACTCGGCAATGCCAACAGCTAGTTGGCTGGCCTCCAGGTCCTGCTGCAACTTCACATTGAGCTTGTGAAGATCCAGGTTCTCGCGGCGGAGGTTTTCGGCATTGCCGGCATCTTCAGCAATTTGCTTGGCTTTCGCCAAATAAGCTGAAAAGCATGTAAAGGAAGAGATAAACAACGCGGAAAACTACTTAGAAAAAATACACAACTGAAAGCAGAGAAATATTTTACCTGCTGAGTCCTTCAGCTGTTGCTGAGGGGATGCCAATTCTGCCTCCTTATCCTCCAGAATGGAAAGAAGGGTTTTCACCTCCTTGTTCTTGATGGTAAGTTTGTTGAAAACTTCCGAGTTGATGTTTTCGGCAGTTTGCTGAAACACGAAAAGGAGACAAAAAATGCTTAAGTTGAAAACAAGAATAGCAATGTAAAAAGCATTAAGACAAAAGTATACATTTGACTTATTGCTTGAGGGCTAGAGATATTACCTGGCTCATCCGCTGCAAACCCGACAGGTTTTCGTTGAATTCTTTTGCATACTCTACAAAAAGAGCCCCGACGTGATTGAGGCCATCCTGGATGACCTTGAAATCCTTGTCGAAAGTCGGAATAGGATCCTCTTCAGCTGTGCGAGAGGGACCACCCATTTCCGGGACCGCCTTTCCCTCTTGTCCGTTTCGGGCATAATAGGTTGGCTAGTCTGCTGGGTTTCATCTTCCCTGGCAGCGGTGCTACCTTCTTCGGCCGTGACTGGGGTATCCGGGGCAGTGGCAGGAGAAGGATGTGGTCCTCTTTTTGCCACAGACTTGAGTTTCTTCCGGCCTTTTGGCTTCAATGTTGTTGGAGCCAGGATGGAAATATAAAATCCCATATGTTAGAACTCCGAGAAAATAATAAAAGTCCTGCGACAAAAAGCAGAGAAAAAAGTAACCCGGATAATTTACCTGGAAGTAGCGATGGGAACCCCGTCAAGATCGATTATCTCCTGGACAACGGAAGGCTTCTTGCGTTTCCGTCCGCCTGCAAAGTTGGCGAGCATTGTGTCCAACTCGGCATCAGTCGCAAGATCTGCTTCAGGAAGATCGAATAACTGTCAAAAAAGACAAAGTCTGGGTTAAGACAATTATCCGAGAAAGAAGGAACACAAAGCCCAAAATGTAAAAGATGTACCTTTGGAGCCGGGTTTGTCGCCGTGTACATCGGCCGGCTTTCCTCATATTGATCGCGTGCTGCGACCAACTGGTTTACGCGCTTCCGCAAATCTTTCGCTGTCAAAGATTCGTTTGTTGTCCGCATGGCGTCCGTGGTTCCCGTGTATTTGCATAAGAGCCGGGGACCGTGATCAGCCAGAGGTTGAATTCGCCTCTCTAACCAGCATAGAATTGTATCCATGCCAGTGAGAGGTGGATCGGAGGTGACGAGTTTGGCGATACGCCGCTTAATCCTAAGATAATCTGGCGGCAGAGTTTGGACTGCCTCCACTGCCCAGTTGTCCTGGGGAGTGGCAGCGCAGTTGGAAAAAGGCTGAATCCCTGTTTCCTTTCCAGGAAACGGGATGACTTGGTGGTAGAAAAAGGAACCCGTACAGAATTTGACGGATTCCGAAGTTTTTATCTTGGGGAACCAGTCTTTCCTGAATCTACGCAGGGTAAAAGATATGGTCCCGCAAGTCGGGAGTGCGCTCTCAGAGGGGTTTTTCTTAACCCCGAAGCAATACTGCCAGAAGTCTAACCTAGGGGCTAAACCTAGATACCCTTCGAAGAGGGCCTGGAACCCGGCTAAGTATAGAATTGAGTTTGGTGGCAGATTGTGGGGCTGGATGTTGTAGTGGTTGAGTACCTGGAGGAACAAGGCGGATGGCAGAAATCCCATACCTCGAGAGATGTGCGAGGTTAGGAGAACCCGCTCCCCGGCTCTGGGCGAGGGCTCCGAGTCGTCCTCCTCGTGCCGCCATTTCCCCTTCACAATCAACCCCTCCTTCTCCATTGTCGGAAGAAGGGAGGTGGTGATGTTGCACCGGCTCCAATTGGCGGAGATCTCGCCCTCGTCTTCGGCTCCGGCGGCGGCAGCCGCGGCGGGGAGCTCCTCCCCGACGAGGAGGATTTTCTCTTCCGCCGTTTCTGGGACCAGGGGCGGAGGCGGCGCAGAGGAAGAGGCGGCCAGGTTCTCAGCCGTGAGAGGTGGATCCACGCGTGCCTGGTCGCCGGAAGTGTTCTCTGGTGCGTTGGCGGCGGCGCGGCTCGGCGAATCGAGCTGCGGGTCCATAGTTTTGATTATCTCGTTGATATCGGCGGTGACAGAGTGCTCCTTGGAGGCGCATGGTGAGTTGCCGGAGTCCATAATCGGGTGGCACGGTGAGGGTCTCGAGCTCCCGACGGAGAAGTTCTGGGAACGGTGCCGTGCATGCACGGGTTCTGCTCTCGCGGAAGAACTTTGGCTCGGGGGCTATGGCTCTTGGGAACTGGAAGGTGAGGTGGGAGCGGAAGGATCGCTAGAGGGCACGAAGGAGGCTATTTATAGCCAGAAAACCTTTGCGATGCGCGCTAACGGCTCTTTGGATCGTTGGATTTTCAACGCGTGTCACTCGCCGGAAAATCCGGGAAATGAGGTGGCAAGTGATTACTCCTATCTCCTCGTTTCCTGTTAGAATCTGTCAGAGATACGTTTCAGGGTTTCACATTTGGAACCCAAACGTCCCTGACGTCAGCATGATTTTATCGCTGACGTAGGAAGTTCCTTCTCCATGAAGGCTCGTGGAAGAGAAAGCCATATTTTCTCAAATCCGAGTTTCGCGTTAAAGCCTGATTTAAGGAAAAGAAGAATCGAGACGAAGAGCCAACATTTCTCGGAAATAATTCAAATTGACGAAAGATGGCGAATTGAAGTCTCAATCCTTCTTGGGGGTTACTGTCGGATATATACCAATTAGGGGTATATCCGACATTGTCCTAAAGAGCCGGATTACCAGGATGGCCTGATTGGTAATGGATCACAGTCCGTTAGGTGACCCAGTAAGCTGACGCGCAGAAGCCGGATTCTAGAAGAACCCGGACCACGGCCCACGTGGTGCGGCTTGGAGTAGAAGGCGGATTCTTTCCTTCCAAGTTAGAACTTACCGTAGTCTTCTAGGTTTCCTTTTTGTAAGCCCTAACCCGGCTATCTATATAAAGCCGGACGGGAGAGAAGAAAGAGAAGAGAGAATTAGTTAGAAGCCAATTCGCCGAGTAGTTGATCCTCGCCGTGTTAGCAATCCAACTCACATTGTACTTTGTATACTTCAGGCTTCAGCCCTGATTTAGTGAGATTGCAGGAGTAGGAACGCCGCCTAGTTGCGACGTACCGAACCTGGGTAAACTTTGGTGTCCCTCGTTGTCATACTACCACGTTCCCCCCCCCACGTCTTTACCCGTAGGTCTCATGGCACCCCCGTCTGTGAATCCTACTACGATGTCTCGACATGATATATATATCTGATTACGGGATTACGGTAATCGGTGACGGGATTGAGTCCAACTCTTACCATATTTGATGGATTCGGACAAGCCACGACTTTGGGGCTGTGAGGGGTCACTAGGAAGGTTCTAGAGGTGCCCAAGAGCCTTTGGATCAAGGGGCCATCCATCGGAGGGCCGGGGAGCATTGTCCCATCACATATAAGGAGAGGAAAATCCAAATTCTGGGGCAGCCACCAAAAGCCACGAATTTTTCCTCCCCCATGGTCTCATCTCCATGGGGGAGGGCTCATCTACAATAGCAAGAAGCCATGGAGTAAGGGGGGCTAAGGGGCGGCGCTCCCCCATGATGGCCGACCGGCGCAGGAGGAGCCCCTTGCGCCGCCGACGGCCGCCGGCGCCGCCCTGCACCTCACGTGCTGCCCCTTCTCCATCCTCTCCGCCATGATGCCGCCTTCACCAACACCTCCATCATCATCTCCTCCTTGTATTCAGTGGTTCATCCTCCCACAAACTTCTGTACCGTCCTATGTAAACATGGTGTTTTATGCTATAATATTTATCCTATGATCTATGTCATGTTTGTGTACTTTATTTGTCTTTTGATTGCTTGGTTGAATGTCTTTGGTTCATTAGAGTTGTATGTTGATATGGTACTGTCCTTTGGTGTCCATTATATTTGTGCGCGCTTGGATCAACACCATAGGATTAGTAGTATGTGCAAAGGAAGGGGCGTAGTTCTGCCGGAGTGACAGAAACCTAAGGACTCAAACTGGTTAGTTGCACAGATGGGAGTAAGAGGACCATTAACTAAAGGCTATGGTTGGGTATTTATACTTTAATGTATCTTCTAGTAGTTACGGATGTTTGCTAGAGTTCCAATCATAAGTGGTTGCAATCATGGGATAGTGAGAGCTTGTTAGCTTTGCCTCTCCCACATAGAAAACTGCATCGAAGACAATGAACCCGATATCTTGACTAATTAATCTTGGACAAAGCCACCACAATTACGACCACTTTTCCACACTCATGGTACTGTTAATTTATGGTTACTTAGTATATTTTATTGCTGCAGCACTAACATTTACTTTCTTGTATTTATTATCTTGCAAAGCTATCTCTCATACCCGTAGTATTGCTCTAGTTTTATTTCCTAGATAATGCAAACGTTTAGTGTGTGTAGAGTTGTATCAGTGGTTGACTGAACTTGAGAGAATATTTATCCTACCTTTAGCTCCTCGTTGGGTTCGACACTCTTACTTATCGAAAAGGCTACACATGATCCCCTATACTTGTGGGATATCAATGCTTCTGATATTGTTTCCCATCCTCATAGACCTAAGAAAACTAGTGTTCCTTTTATTTCTGTTAAGATCGGTGATCATTGCTATTTTGGTTTGTGTGATATTGGTGCTAGTTTTAGTGCTATACCTTATGAGCTTTATAGATAAGTTATGCATGAAATTGGTTCTTGTGAGCTTGAAGATATTGATGTGGTTATTCAGCCTGCTAATAGAGAAACTGTTTTTTCGATTGGTATTGTTAGAGATGTGGAAGTTTTGTGTGGTAAGACTAAATACCCCACTGATTTTATAGTACTTGGTAGGGCTTCTAGTAAGACTTGTCCTATTATTTTTGGTAGACCTTTCTTGAACACTTGTGGTGCTATTATAGATTGTAAAAGAGAGAAGATTTTGACTAAATTAGATGGAAAATCTTATGAGTTCCATTTCTCCAAATTGTCTAGAGCACCTTATGAATCTAAATTGCCTGATGAGAATTCTAAATTTGAACAACTTGCTTCTAATTCTCTTGCTCCTAACAATGCTTTGTAGCAATATATGGAGGATCACGAGAGTGATGTTTTTATGGAAGAGAAAAATGAAATTGGCGATATTCTTCTTTTTCAACCGGTGATTCTGAAACATAATTTACCTATGGAAAACTTGGGTACACCATTACCACCCAAGGAGGATCCTGTCTTTGATTAAAAACCTCTGCCTGATGTCTTAAATATGCTTATCTTGATGATACGAAAATATATCCTGTTATTAGTAGTGCTAAACTTTCAGGTGAAGAAGAGGAAAGATTATTGGAAATTCTGAAGAAACACCGTGGAGCTATTGGATATACTATTGATGATTTGAAGGGAATTTCTCCTACTATATGTCAGCATGCTATTAATATTGAACCTGATGCAAAGCCAGTAGTTGAACATCAATGCCGTTTAATTCCTAAGATGAAGGAATTGGTAAGAAATGAGGTATTAAAACTTCTTGATGTTGGTATCATTTTTCCTATTGCTGATAGTAGATGGGTGAGCCCTATGCACTGTGTCCCTAAGAAGGGAGGAATGAATGTTGTTCCTAACAAAAACAATGAGCTCATTCCACAAAGAGTAGTAGTTGGTTATAGAATGTGCATTGATTTTAGAAAGGTTAATAAAGTTACTAAGAAAGATCATTATCCTTTGCCCTTTATTGATCAAATGTTAGAGAGGTTGTCTAAGAAAACACATTTTCTGGGTTTTCTCAAATTGCTGTTAGGAAGCAAGATCAAGAGAAAACAACCTTTACTTGTCCTTATGGTACTTATTCTTATAGACGTATACCTTTAGGTTTGTGTAACGCTCCTGCTACTTTTCAAAGATACATGTCTGCTATTTTCCATGGTTTTTCTAAAGAAATTGTGGAAGTATTCATGGATGATTTCTCCGTCTATGGAACTTATTTTGATAATTGTTTGCACAACCTTGATAAATTTTTGCAGAGATTTGAGGAAACTAATCTTGTTCTTAATTGGGATATATGACACTTTATGATTAATGAAGGAATTGTTCTTGGACATAAAATTTCTGAAAGACGTATTGAAGTTGACAGAGCTAAAGTGGAAGCCATAGAGAAAACGCCATGTCCTAGGGATGTTAAAGGTATTTGTAGTGTTCTTGGTGATGCTGGTTTTTATAGGAGGTTTATTAAAGATTTCTCTAAAATATCATAGCCTCTTACTTATCTTCTTAAAAAATTTGTTTTTGATGATGATTGTAAGGAAGCTTTTGAAACTTTAAAAAAAGGCTTTAAGTACTACTCCTATTGTTCAACCACCTGATTGGAATTTACCTTTTGAAATTATGTGTGATGCTAGTGATTTTGCTGTTGGTGTTGTTCTTGGATAGCGCATAGATAAGAAGTTGAATGTTATTCCTTATGCTAGTAAGACTCTTGATGTTTCTCAAAAGAATTATGCTACTACTGAAAAAGAGTTCTTAGCTGTAGTTTTTGCATGTGATAAGTTTAGGCCTTATTGTTGATTCAAAGGTTACTATTCATATTGATCATGCTGCTATTCGATACCTTATGGAAAATAAAGATGCTAAGCCTAGGCTTATTAGATGGGTGTTGCTTTTACAAGAGTTTTATTTGCATATTGTGGACAGGAAGGGTGCTGAAAATCCTGTTGCTGATAACTTGTTTAGATTGGAAAACATTACTTTTGATCCTATTCATGTTAATGATAGTTTTCCAAATGAACAGTTGGCGGCAATAAAGGTAAAATCCCAAGATAGTCCATGGTAAGCTGATTATGCTAACTTTATTGTTTCAAAGTATTTTCCTCCAACATTTACAACTCAACAAAGAAGAAAATTCTTCTATGATTTGAGGCATTATTTTTGGGATGACCCACATTTATATAAAGAAGGAGTAGACGGTATTATGAGAAGATGTGTTCCAGATCATGAACAACGTGAAATATTGAAGAAGTGTCATAGTAGTGCTTATGGAGGGCATCACACTGGAGATAGAACCGCACAGAAGGTTGTACAATCAGGTTTTTATTGGCCTACACTCTTTAAAGATGCATGTAAATTTATTTTATCTTGTGATGAATGTCAAAGAGTAGGGAATATTTCTAGACGTAATGAAATGCCTATGATTTATTCTCTTGTTATTCAACCTTTTGATTGTTGGGGATTTGACTTCATGGGTCCTTTTCCTCCTTTGAATGGTTATACTCATATTCTTGTTGCTGTTGATTATGTTACTAACTAGGTAGAAGCTATACCTAATAAAGTGATGATGGTGAGACCTCTATAAACATGCTTAAAGATGTTATTTTCCCTAGGTTTGGTGTGCCTAGATATCTTATGAATGATGGATGTTCTCATTTTTTTTCATGGTGGTTTTAGAAAGATCCTTGCTAAATAGGATGCTAATCATTGAATTGCCTCAGCTTATCATCCTCAAACCAGTGGGCAAGTAGAATTATCAAATAGATAAATTAAATCTATCTTGCAAAAGACTGTTAATAAATCTAGGAAGAATTGGTCAGATAAGTTGAATGATGCTTTATGGGCTTATAGAACTTCTTATGAAAATCCTATGTGTATGTCTCCTTATAAAATGGTTTATGGAAAAGCATGTCACTTGCCTTTAGAATTAGAGCACAAAGCTTTTTGGGTAGTGAAAGAATTAAACAAAGATTTTAAACTTGCTGGTAAGAAAAGAATGCTTGATTTGAATCATTTAGATGAATGGACATATGAAGCTTATGAAAATGCCAAGCTCTTTAAAGAGAAAGTAAAACAATGGCGTGATAAAAGAATCCTTAAAAGAGAGTTTCATGTCGGTGAGAATGTTCTATTATATCGGTCTCGTCTCAGATTTTTTGCAGGAAAATTTCTCTCTCGATGGGAAGGACCTTATATTATTGAAGAAGTGTATCGTTCGGGTGCAATCAAAATTGCTTCCCTCAAAGATAACACTACACAAGTGGTAAATGGACAAAGACTCAAACATTATATTTCTGGGGATTCCTATGATGAAGATGTGGATGTAATTCAAGTAATGACTCCGGAGAAGTTCATTAGGGGGAAGATTCCAGAATCTGCAGAGTCTATTTTGGAATAGGTAACAGTTATGTTAAGAAAAAGTTCGCGAAATACCTTTTCAGTTATAAATTATCTGTTATTGGAAAATATGAAAAATACCGAGCCAAAGAGGAGTTGGAGAAGGTGCCCGGAGGCACCACACCACTAGGTGGTGTGGGCCCACCCTTGGCCGCGCCAGCCTATGGTGTGGGCGCACGAGAGCCCCTCTCCGACTCTTTTTCGACCTAGACTTTCCTTTCATTATGCATATTTTTGATATATAATCCGCCGGACCCCTGAGGTCCGTATATCGTTTTCTCGTCGTGTCTCTGTTTTGTGCTGTTTCTGCCAGGGTCTGTTTTCAGTTTTAGAAGCACCATGGTCTCCACCAACAACAAGAGGAAGGGACCGAAGGAAGAAGATCTCCAAGACCGGGAGCCGAAGAAGGAGATTGATAGTGGAGCTGAAGGAGATGTAGAAGAAAGCCCACGGGTGCATCCACGCATCACCATCGCAAGCATTGGAGTGGTTGCAAAACCTCCCAAGCAAAAGGTGAGGACAAACATTGGATGGAGGCCCCGATGTCACTTTTTATCCCCAGATATTCCACTTTCAAGTATTAAGAGACCTTTTCATACTTTAATTCATGAATATCAATATATGAGGGTACCCGAGTCAAGGTTGCCTTCTTGCTGGGATATGGACCGTTCTAACCGTGCAAATAGAGAGAGCCCTCAACCTAAGGAAGTGTGGGCGAAAAATCCATATGGCTGGAATGCACCGATTGACAAGCATGAAAACCGTATTGACTACAACACTGATATGATGCGTATGCTTCTTTTCTCAATTGAAGATCTTAAGAAATCAATTGACAAGCTCATCGAGAAGCATTCACCACCACCAACGAAGAATTGATTCGTCATTGGTATTGGCATCCCCTTGGCTTGTTCCAAGCTTGGGGGAGTGCCGCGGTATCACCTTTATCTTTCACCCTTTTTACCTTTTAGTAGAGTCATATCATGAGTAGAGGAAATATCATATAGTATGGTTTGCGGTATGGAAGTGTTCCTCCTTAGTTGGTTATCGTTGTATCCCTTGGTTTGAGTTGCTGTAATGAAATAGTAATGAGAAGTTTCATCATCTACTTGTTTCATTTTATTTTAGTTTGCAATTTTTGTTATTTGATTGATCTTGTTATTAGTATTGGTATCAATTTTGGAGCTTCTAGATGATCTAGTTGGTTCTGGCAAACTTAGCATTGGTTAGTTGCAACAATTCGTTAAGAATTAAGTAGAAAAAAGGGAGTTGCATGTAGATATATTATTCCATGATCTTTCTTCTTTGTTAGCCCATAAGCTTAGTATTCTCAAATAATTTTCTTTGCACCTTCAAGGAAGATTGCATGATTGGCTTTATCATATATGTTTTTGTTTGTTTTGCTTCAACTCTTATGCTTGCTACCCAACCCTGCTAGCCAAAAACCTGTACTGAGATGGAATGCTTCTCATGCATCCAAACCTTGAGCCCCAAAACCTTGCCATTTGTGTCCACCATACCTACCTATATGTGGTAATTCACTGCCACTCCAAGTAAATTGCTCATGTGTTATCTTTAAAACCTTCAAAATTAAACCTGTTTTGTGTTCCTATTTTAGCTCATGATGATGCAAATAGAGAATCTTTATCTCACTTGTTGATTGGACTCACACACCTGGACTAGTGGCTTCATCCGCTTATCCAAATGCTAGAAGAGTTGGCAGCAGGGTGCCCAGCCCCAATTAATAATACAAATTCTCTTCACTCTTTTTCCCCTGATTTATCAGTCAAAGCATAATTGTGTAAACAAAAGAGAAAGAGGGATGACCTTCTATACCAGTTGCATCCTTCAATGGGAGACGCTCTTGTGAGTCTAGTTGGCTTGTGACGTATGGTATTTTCTGTTTGCCATTCGTTGACATAGACATACACACCTCTAAAAAATATAGACACTCCTCCACGGTATGTGGTTGTTGACAGGCACCCGAGGATTCGGTTAGCCATGGTTTGTGTAAGATGGATGGGAGGAGTGTCAAACTTTTATACCTCTGTTTTACAAAATAAAAGCTCTAGCACATGAGTGATCAATGCTTCCCTCTGCGAAGGGCCTATCTTTTACATTTATGTTGAGTCGGTAAACCTATTTCCTTCTGTCTAAGCAAGCATTTGATTTGTTGTGATTCATCTAGCTACATGTTGATTTACTCAATCATGTTCTTTATTCTTATTTTTTTCTGCAAATGCTTTTATTTGCTTGAATACCACTTTGAAAGTTACCAATGTTTGCAAACATACCGTTATAAGCATGATAAACTCTGCAATATAGCTCTAGTATAAAAGACTTTGATCGAAAGATAAGTACACTGTTAATTATTCTCTGACCAAGAATGAAGTTTGCCTTCACCAATTTTGATTTACCTTTTGCACCTTTGTTGTTACTTTACTTGTTCCAGGTTTGATTATATGAGGAGATTTTTTTTCTAAAATGACTTGTTCTTTTAAGATGTGATGCCTCTCGTTCGTATTTTATTTTATCGACACCTCACTCCATAAACCTGTGGTCATGTTTACTGAGTTCAGTTTCGCTTGGGGACAAGCGAGGTCTAAGCTTGGGAGGGAGTTGTTATTTCCTGTTATTCATCGATATATTTCATGTTATGATGCATCCCTTATGTTATTTTATCCTATTTTGCATGTTTCATAATTTTTGGAGAATAAACACCGGGACCAGAAATCTGATGGAAAAAGCACCGTCGAGATACCATATTTTAGAAGATCAGAAGAAGAAGGGGGACACCGAGGGTGTATTATAAGTTTAGAGGAGGACTCCAGCCAAAAGGGGAGTCAGGAGGGCACCAGGGGCCCACACCATGAGGTGGCGCGCCCCCTGGCCGCGCCACCAGGTGGTGTGGCCACCCTGGCCCACCTCTGGTCGACATCTATCGCGTACTTGACCCCAATAGAACCCTAAGCCCCATACCATCGAAGAATTATTCCTCTGCCGCCTCGGGGCGAAAAACACCCGAGAGAGAAAAGCTCTCTGGTAGGGAGAAATCTGCCGGGGAAATTCCTCTCCGGAGAGGGGAAATCACCTCCATCGTCACCGTCATCACTCCGGGCTTCATCGGGATCATCGTCATCATCATCCTCATCACACGCACCATCACCCTCATCATCCACCGTCATCCTGATGTAACAATAAGGGACCTCTGTCGTTGTTTTACATTAGATCTCTCTCCCTGTGTGGATTACTTGTTAGTAGTTGATGCTTGTGAGATTAATCGGTGTTAGCACTTTATGACTAGATTGTTATCATCCATTATATCACCTCTGATTATGATCCATATGATGTCTTGTGAGTAGTTCGTTCAGTTCTTGAGGACATGGGAGAAGTCATGATGTTAGTAGTGAAGTTATATTGAAGTAATATCTCGTGGTTCGGTATTTAAGTTGTGGTGCTATTCTTCTAGTGGTGTCATGTAACGTCGACTACATGATACTTCACCTTTATGGGCCTAGGAGGATGCATTGTGTATTTGGATACTAATTGTGGGATTGTTGGAGTGACAGAAACCTAAACCCTCGTTAGGAAACCAATGCACGAGGGAGTGTAGAATCCCGGAGTTTAAAGCTGTGGTTAGTTTTATCTTAATTACTTTCTTGTATTTGCGGATGATTACGAGGGGTATAATCACAAGTATGTATTAGTCCTAGTTGGGCGGTGCATTATCATAGGTTCACCCACACAACACTTCACAAACCAATGGATATTAATCAACCATAACGAAGCGAAAGCACTTGACGAAATTCCCATGTGTCCTTGAGAACGTTTGGTAGTCATAAGTAACTCAATCGGCTTGTCCTTTGCTCTCAAAAGGATTGGGCCACTTGCTGCAATATTATATACTGCACTTTATTTACTCGCACTTTATTTATGTGCTATATCCAAAACAACCAAAAAACCCGTTTGCTAGTGTTTACAGTGAATCCTCTAACCAACCTGCTTGTCAACACCTTCTGCTCCTCATTCGGTTTGACACTCTTATTTATCGAAAGTACTACGATACACCCCATATACTTGTGGGTCATCACTTACAGCCAAGACAGACGCGGAGCACATAGTGAATACATGTGCCGGATGCCAATATTATGCCAAGTAGACGAATATGTCGGCTCAAGCAATCAAAAATAGCCCCATAACATAGCCATTTGCGGTGTGGGGGCTTAGATATGATGGGGCATTCGAAACTGCAAGAGGCGGACTTACACATCTACTCGTTTTATTTATAAGTATACCAAGTGGGTGGAAGCTAAACCCATCAAAAAACTTGACAATGTCTGATGGTGCAGATCTTGCACTCATTGGGATACCCCAAGAGGAGGGTGTGATGAGCACAGCGGTAGGAAGTTTTCCCCTTAGTTAAGAACCAGGGTTATCAATCCAGTAGGAGAAGGAGGACGGTTGTGATAGCGCTTCACCGGTGTCAGCAACAACATGGAACCTGCACACAACACAACCAAAATAATTTGTCCCAATGGTACAGTGAGGTTGTCAATCTCACCGGGCTTGCTGAAAACAAAGATTAGACGTATAGTGTGGAAAAACAGTGTATGCTTGCAGTAAGTAAAGAAAGCAGGAAATTGTTTTGGTTTGTTTAACAGGGCGGAAAAATGGACCGGGGTTCATACTTTCACTAGTGGTGTCTCTCCATAAAAGATAGCATACTGGGTGAACAAATTACAGCTGGGCAGTTGACAAATAGAGGTTTCACCATAGTGCACAATATGACATGGAGATTACTATGATATTTAGTGCGGGCATTACAACAAGATACATAGACTAACATCCATCAAAATCTATGACTAATAATACACCCTCAGGTTATCATCCGAACCCCCTTAGGTATTAAGTTGCAAGCAATAGATAATTGCATTAAACAAAGTGTGTAATGTAAGCAATGATTATGCACGCGGGCACTCTCACCGCTGTTTTCTCCCTAATGGCAACATCACATCCTCTCCCTTCATGTTTCTGTCACCCGAGCAAGGAAACAAGGAGGCATGAACCCACTATTGAGCATAAATACTCCCTCTTGGAGTCACTAGCAACTACTTGGCCAGAATAACCACTAGCAACGGAGAGCATGCAAGATCACAAATAACATATGCAATAAAGACTATAATCAACTCTGCATAAGGTCAATATTCATCGGATCCCAGCAAACACAACACAGAGAATTACATAAAATCAATCTCGATCATGATAGGCAGCTCACGAGATCTAATCATGGAGTCATATGAGGAGAAGACAACCATCTAGCTACAACTGCGAACCCGTAGTCCAAGGATGAACTACTCACGCATCACTTCGGAGGTAGGCATGGTGATGTAGAGGCCTCCGGTGATGGTCTCCTCTCCGGCAGGGTGCCGGAAACAGCTTCAGAACCCCCCTAATCTGGGGTAGACGGTGACGGCGGCTGCGGAACTTTTTCGGGGATTTTGATCAGGTGCCTAGGTTTTTCCATCCGGGGGGCTTAAATAGGCGAAAGGGCAAAGTCGGTGGAGGCCGGGGGGGCCACACACCCATAGCTGGCGCGACCAGGGGGGCGCGCCACCCTATGGTGTGGCCCTACTGCTGCCCCTCTTCGACTCCTCTTCGGTCTTCTGGATGCTTCCGGGGAAAAAGGACTTCCGGGCTTCGAATTTTCCAATTCCGAGAATATTTCCAGAACAACTTTTCTGAAACTAAAAAATAGCAGAAAACAGGGAACTAGCTCTGTGGCATCTTGTTAATAGGTTAGTCCTAAAAATCGATAAAAATGACATAAACAAGGGAGAAAACATGTAGCAATTGACATAATATCATCATGGAGCATTGGAAATTAGGGATACGTTTATGACGTATCAAGCATCCCCAAGCTTAGTTCCTACTCGTCCTTGAGTAGGTAAACGATAAAACAATAATTTCTGAGGTGACATGCTAGTAACATAAACTTGATCGTCTAATGTAAAAGCATATGCACGCTGAGATCATAAAACTTTAAACACAAGCATGATAAATAAAACTTTAATAATAAAGCATAGCAATTACTTTGCATCACGAAGAGTAACTCAAATAAAGGATCATGGATAATAATGCAAAGAAAGGTAGATGTTTGTTTTAGGTATAGAGAAAGCATGGCAACGTGATATTTCAATAGTCCTTAAGAGTGGGGAAAAACATAAATGCCATGACACCTTCAAAGTTCATGAGGAAGACTAGAACAAATAATTTAAGAACAAATAATATCACACCATGAGGTAATTATTGATGCTTATGGGACAAATGCACATAGAACTCAGAATGGAAAAAATGCTCTCTCAACTGTGCATAAAGTTAGAAAATGGAGACTCAACATAAAAGTAAAAGAAAGGCCCTTCACAGAGGGAAGGAGGGATCAACTCATGTGCTAGAGCTTTTATTTTATTTTATTAAATAGAGGTATTTAAAGTTTGACATTTGTGGAGGAATGTCTATATTTTGGGAGATGTATGCTAATGTCAACGATTGGTAAACAGAAAATACAGTACGTCACAAGCCAACTAGATTCACAAGAGCGACTCCCATGGTGAAGGACGCAACTGGTGTAGAAGGTCATCCCTTTTTCTCTTTTGTTTACACAATTATGCTTTGACTGATAAATCAGGGGCAAAAATAGTGAAGAGAATTTGTTTGCATTAATTTGGGGCTGGGCACCCCGTTGCCAGCTCTTCTATTATTTGGATAAGCGGATGAAGCCACTAGTCCAGGGTGTGAAATCCAATCAACAAGTGAGATAAAGATTCTCTATTTACGTCCTCATGAGCAAAAACAGGAACATAAAGCATGAGTAATTTTGAAGGTTTTAAAGGTAACACATGAGCAATTTACTTTGGAATGGCAGTTAAATACCACATGTAGGTAGGTATGGTGGACACAATGGGAAAAACTTTGGTTTAAGGGAGTTTGGATGCACGAGTAGAGCTCATACTCAGTACAGGTGGAGGCTAGCAAAAGACTGGGAGCGACAAATCAAGAGAGCATAGGAGCCATAATCATGCATAGCGACATAAGCAACATTAATTAAAACATAAGCAGTATCACAAGTTCAAAAAATAAGTGGTCATGGAGGCTATTCGTGACTGGTTTGTACTCATAAACATGGTCTGAGCATGCGCCAAGTCAACCAAATAAAACATTCGAAAAAGAATACCATATATTGATGCTTTACTATCACAAGAACAACTCATGATTCTTTCAATACATATTAAACACTCTCAGCTATTTGAGGCTAATCATGCTACTCAATAACCACAAGGCTTTAAAACTGAAATAACATTTATCATGGCATGAAAAATTTCTAGCCACAGTCTATACAGGCTTTTACTAGTATTGTTATAAATTCTACTTCAAGCAGCAGTTTTCTTTCTCCCAACAAGCACCATACAAAACATGATTTAAAAAAATAATTTTTATGATACAGAAAGAAAACATGAGTGTACTCAAATAATACTACTAAAACTAACAACTCTAATAAGAGATGCATGCAAAACAAGAGCTAAATAAATGCATCAGCTAGACAGAGATTAAGAATACAACGTATTCTAATGAAAAAGCGGAGCATGCCACTCTCTAATAAAAGAATGCTGGGGTCCAACCAAGATTATTATGAAAGTAAAAATAAACAAAAAGCAAAATAAAAAGCAAACTGAAAAAAAAGACGCTCCAAGTAAAGCACATAACATGCGACCGAATAAAATTATAGTTTCACTAGAAGTGATCTGATAATTTGTTGATGAAGAAGAGGATGCCTTGGGCACCCCCAAGCTTGGACACTTGAGTCTTATTGGAATTTTCTTGGATATACCACCGGGGCATCCCCAATCTTAGTATTTTCACTCTTCTTGATCACATCGTATCATCCTCTTCTCTTGACCCTTGAAAACTTCCTTCACATCAAAATTCTCACAATCTTCATTAGCAACGTTAGTGCAATTGAAATAATAAATTCACATGGTTCAGTTTCAAAAAAAAATCTAACACTCAAAAACACATTAGCTACTATCACAACTTCTTTCAAAACTCTATTTGTCAAAAGAACACCAAAAGAAAGAGATTAAGATGGAAATGCGATAAATGGCAGAAATCTGTCAGAACAGAACAGCCGGTAAAGATCGATTTTTTCAAATCTCTTCTGTTTCTCAAATCAAAAAGTGGTCTCATAAGAAAAGATGCGTATATAACTCAGGATTAAGCTCAAAAAAGCTCAGGTCATTTTGAATTTCCTGTGATTTTTAACGGAATTAACAGTGGACAGCAGAAGTTTGTTTCCTGCGCAGAAATCCGAAATATAGGCTCAACTTTCCACTAGAGGCTTTACTTGGATCAACAAAAACACAAAAGAAAAGATACATCGGGGTTTCGCAAGCACACCAAAGAAAACAAAGAAAAACTGAATGAAAACAGAGAAATAAAACGGGTTGTCTCCTGATAGAGCTTTTCTTTAACGCCTTTCAGCTAAGCCTAAAAAATCAACTCAAGTATTTTGAAGTGAAGAAGCATCAACATCATATTTTTCTCTAATAATAGAGTCAAAGGGTAGATTCATCTTATTTATAGGAAAGTGTTCGAAACCTTTCTTGAGGGGAAGTTGATATTTAATACTCCCCTCTTTCGTGTCAATAATAGCACCAACAGTTATAAGAAAAGGTCTTCCCAAAACAATAGGACAAGAAGCATTGCATTCAATATTCATAAAAACAAAATCAACAGGGGCAAGGTTATTATTAACCATAATAAGAACATCATCAATTCTACCAAGAGCTTTCTTCTTAGCATTATCAGCAAGATGCACATCCAAATAACAGTGTTCCAACGGTGGTAAATCAAGAATATCATAAAACTTTTGAGGCATAGCAGAGATACTAGCACCAAGATCACATAAAGCATTGAAATCAAAATCATTTACTTTTATCTTAATGATAGGCTCCCAACCATCATCTAATTTTCTAGGGGTAGATGTCTCAAGTTTCAACTTTTCTTTCCTAACTTTCATGAGAGCATTGGTAATATATTTAGTAAAGGCTATATTCCACGCACTAGCATTGGGACTTCTAGAAAGATTTTGTAGAAACATAATGACTTCAGAGATGTTGCAATCATCAAAATCAAAATTATTATCATAAAAAGTAATGGAACCATTATCTCCTACTTCTCTAAATATTTCAGCACTTTTATTAGAAGTAGTTTCAGCAGTTTGAGGCAATTTAGCACGTTTCACCAAAGGAGTAGGGACTTTATTAACACCAACTACTTTACCATTGATAGTAGGAGGTTTACTAGCACTTGGAGCTTCAGTTTTACTAGTGGTTGTGATAGTACAAACTCTAGCAATATTATTCTTTTTACCAATTCATCTTCTCTTTCCTACCTAGCACGTAATTCAGCCATCAATCTAACATTATCATTAATTCGAACTTGGATGGCATTGGCTGCAGCAAAAGGATTATCTTCAATGGTTTCCGTTTTAGCAGCCATTTTATTTATCAAAGAAAATTGTGCCTCTGACAGGGCCGAAATACTAATCTCAGCACTAGAAACTTTACCTTGCAAACGAGAGATTTCTCTATTCAAATTTCCAATTTGTTGGCTAATAATTCTCAACATAGAAGATTGTTCTTCCATAGTTTTAGTAAACAACTTATTTTGTTCATATTGCATTTGCATAAAGTTCTTACTTGCCATTTCAACTTCTACAATCCTTTCCTCACTAGGCATTCCAGATCTACCATAAGAATAACTACTACCACTATTAGAAGGATAGGGCTTATAATTGTTTCCACCAAAATTATTTCTATAAGCATTGTTGTTAAAATTATTATTTCTAATAAAGTTCACATCAACATTCTCTTATTGAGCAACCAAAAAGGCTAAAGGAACATTATTAGGATCAACTTGAGCTTTACCATTAACAAGCATAGACATAATAGCATCAAGCCTTTCACTTAAAGAGGAGGTTTCCTCAACAGAATTTACCTTCTTACCTTGTGGAGCTCTCTAAGTGTGCCACTCTGAATAATTTATCATCATATCATCAAAAAGCTTTGTTGCATTGCCCAAAGTGATGGACATAAAGGTACCTCCAGCAGCTGAATCTAATAGGTTCCTTGAGGAAAAATTCAACCCTGCATAAAAAGTTTGTATAATCATCCAAGTAGTCAGTCCATGAGTGGGACAATTCTTCACCATAGTTTTCATTATTTCCCAAGCTTTAGCAACATGTTCATTATCAAATTGCTTAAAATTCATTATGTCACTTCTCAAGGATATAATCTTAGCAGGAGGATAATATTTTCCAATGAAAGGATCTTTACACTTAGTCCGTGAATCAATACTATTTCTAGGCAAAGATAGCAACCATTCTTTAGCTCTTCCTCTCAAAGAGAAAGGAAATAATTTTATTTTAATAATATCTCCATCTACATCTTTATATTTTTGCATCTCACACAATTGAACAAAATTATTAAGGTGGGTAGCAGCATCATCAGTACTAATACCAGAAAATTGTTCTTTCATCACAAAATTTAATAAAGGAGGTTTAATCTCATAGAAAGCAGCAGTAGGAGCAGGTGGAGCAATAGGTGTGAAAATAAAATCATTGTTGTTTGTGCTAGTGAAGTCACACAACTTGGTATACTCAGAGGAACTCACTTTAGCAGAATGCAAGCAAGCAAGTAAATAACAGCTATGAAGTAAACTAACTTTTTGTGTTTTTGATATGGAGAAGAAAAACAAGAAAAAAAAATAAAAACAAGAAAATAAACAAAATAAAGAGATTGAGAGTGAGAGACTCCCCTTGCCAGAAGACTTCCTTATCCCCAGCAACGGCGCCAGAAAAAGTCCTTGATGGTGCAGATCTTGCACTCGTTGGGATACCCCAAGAGGAGGGTGTGATGAGCACAGCAGTAGGAAGTTTTCCCTTAGTTAAGAACCAGGGTTATCAATCCAGTAGGAGATGGAGGACCTTCAGAAGGTTGATGCCACTGATGGTAGTGCTGGCGCTTCACCGGTGTCAGCAACAACGTGGAACCTGCACACAACACAACCAAAATACTTTGCCCCAACGGTACAGTGAGGTTGTCAATCTCACCGGTCTTGCTGAAAACAAAGATTAGACGTATAGTATGGAAAAACAGTGTATCCTTGCAGTAAGTAAAGAAAGCAGGAAATTGTTTTGGTTTGTTTGAAAGTGTCGAAAAATGGAACGGGGTTCATAGTTTCACTAGTGGTGTCTCTCCATAAAAGTGGGTGAACAAATTACAGCTGGGCAATTGACAAATAGAGGTTGCACCGTAGTGCACAATATGATAAGAAGATTACTATGATATTTAGTGCAGGCATTACAACTAGATACATAGATCGACTTCCATCTGCATCTATGACTAATAATCCACCCTCAGGTTATCATCCGAACCCCCTTGGGTATTAAGTTGCAAGCAACAGATAATTGCATTAAACAAAGTGTGTAATGTAAGCAATGATTATGCACGCGGGCACTCTCACCGCTGTTTTCTCCCTAATGGCAACACCACATCCTCCCCCTTCACGTTTCTGTCACGCGAGCAAGGCAACAAGGAGGCATGAACCCACTATCGAGCATGAATACTCCCTCTTGGAGTCACTAGCAACTACTTGGCCAGAATAACCACTAGCAACAAAGATCATGCAAGATCACAAATAGCATATGCAATAAAGACTATAATCAACTTGGCATAAGGTCAATATTCATCGGATTCCCAGCACAAAGAATTACATAAGATCAATCTTGATCATGATAGGAAGCTCACGAGATCTAAACATGGAGGCATATGAGGAGAAGACAACCATCTAGCTACAGCTACGAACCGTAGTCAAAGGATGAACTACTCACGGATCACTCCAGAGGCAGGCATGGTGATGTAGAGGCCTCCGGTGATGATCTCCTCTCCGGCAGGGTGCAGGAAACAGCTTTAGAACCTCGCTGATCTGCGGTTGACGGTGACGGCGGCTGCGGAACTTTTTCGTGGATTTTGAGCAGGTGCTTAGGGTTTTCCATCCGGGAGGCTTAATTAGGCGAATGGGCAAAGGTGGTGGAGGCCGGGGGGCCCCACACCCATAGCTGGCGTGGCCAGGGGGGCCGCACCACCCTATGGTGTGGCCCCCCTGCTGCCCCTCTTCGACTCCTCTTCGGTCTTCTGGATGCTTCCGGGGAGAATAGGACTTCCAAACTTCGATTTTTCCAATTCCGAGAATATTTCCGGAACAAATTTTCTGAAACTAAAAAACAGAGAAAACAAGGAATTGGCTCCATGGCATCTTGTTAATAGGTTAGTCCGGAAAGTCGATAAAAATGACATAAAGAAGGGAGAAAACATGTAGCAATTGGCATAATATCATCATGGAGCATCAGAAATTAGGGGTACGTTTATGACGTATCAGTGTCACTGCCAAAAATTTTGTCATTGAAGTAGTCATGCGATATGGCGTTTCACATAGCATAATCACAGATCATGGGACAAATTTCTCAATTGGAGAATTGGAAAAGTAATGCCGACAAACGGAAATTCGCCTAGATCTTGCATCAGTGGAACACCGACAATCCAATGGTCATGTTGAACGAATGAATAGTTCGATCCTCCAAGGAGTCCGCCCAAGACTCAAATCTCCTCTTCATAGAGCAGCTTGAGCATGGGTTGAAGAATTGCCTTCTATGCTTTGGAGTATTCAAACGACGCCAAATAGATCAACAGGCCAAACGCCTTTTTTCCCGGTTTATTGTGTAGAAGCAGTGCTTCCTATGGACATGATCCATGATAGCCCAAGAGTGCAGGCGTACGATGAATCGGATGCCGAAAATGCACGTCAGGAGGCTGTCGATCTTTTAGAAGAAGAACGAGAGCTTATGTTGCAAAGACCTTCCATTTATCAGCAAGGATTGCAACGATATCATAGTCGGAAAATCAAAAACCGATCTTTGAAAGAAGGTGATTTGGTGCTAAGATTGGTACAAGATCGGAAGCACAAGTTAGCCCCAAGCTAGGAGGGGCCATTTGTCATTAGCAAGGCTATGAAAAATGGGTCATATTACATTGTAGATATTCGAGACACAGAAGATGATCCCAAAAATCCGAATCACAAGAGGAAGAGAAACATAGATGTAGAACTAGGAGAGACAAAAAGGCCCTGGAGCATCCAGCAGCTCCGTCCTTTCGACACTTATTTCAAATTCTATGTAAACATCATTGCGATCATGAAATAAAGTTGTCAAAAATTCATGCATTTTTGTCATGTTTTCTATTTTCTATTCCAAGCATGTTTCTGTCTTATCTATTTCCCAATGATCTTTCAATCTTGCTTCAATGTTAACCCAAATTGCGCCTGCGTGCTCGGAGTTATAAACCGAATGCTCTTTGGCCTAAGAGGCTTAAAACCACAGATTGTGCCTGCATGCCTGAGGTTCATACTTTTCAAATTCCTTATTATTCCTAAGTATTATCTGATTGTTTGTTATGTTGGGTCACTGGATTTATTAAGTAAAAGTGCCACGGTATAATCCATGATTCCGAGTTTCGACTGATTGGTTTCTTAACCCGGACGCTTGGCGTGAAGATTACATACTTTCGAGCCACTTTAACACTAAAGAAAGTTAAAGCATACAAACCAGAGAACTCAGAAGAAAGGGAATTACAAACTCTGAAAAACTTGCAAAGTTAAAAAGTTTACTGCAAAAGGACATAAACTTGTTCATACAAAAAGATAGAATGCATTATAATTGAGATTAGATTTTAAGAATAGTAATGCGTTCTATTTGGATAAAAGTTGTGCGGGACTAGGTGGCATCCACAAACTCCTCTTCGCCGTCCTCGTCATTGTCGCTCGGGTTCTTCGGAGTTGCTGGAATTTCTTCCTCCGGGTAGAACATAGAGGTAGACACCATCCGAGCTATCTTGGAGGCATGCCCCTTGATAGATTCGAAGATTTCTGCCCGCTGCGCTTCTGTGTATCCTTGCGGAATACCGGTGGCAATGCGCCAGAATTTGGCGGTTGTGTAATGCATATGCATAAGTCCAAGGGCCATGCGCACACCACCACGGGCGGCAGATTTGAGCCAGGATTCGTGTTGGTTCGCCACTTCTTCAATCGCCTCCGGGAGCTTGCTGATTTCGAGAACTCGCCAGCTCTGTACGGAATGCACTTGTTGATAAGTAGCATTCCGGCATTTTACAGCTTGGTGACGAATGCTCCGAAATCCCAGATTTGATCAATCCGAGTGATCAGCGGGTTCCCTTCTGTTAAAGAAAATCAAAAAATGTTCAGGCAAACAGAAGGAGGAAAAAAGGCATCATGCAAAGTGAAAAAAAACTTGGAAAAAGTCAGAAAAGTTACCAAGGATAATATCCATTTCAGCACCTTCCTCAAGGCGCTGGTGAAGGGCAGACTCCAAATCCTGGATGGTCTTCCGATCCTTCTCGGCTCGTAGGGAAGCACGGGATTTGGATAATCCCAGGGCCAGCTGGCTTGCCTCCAGATCTTTCTGAAGCTTTACAATCATTTTCTAAAGCTCCGACTTTTCCTTCCGGAGAGTTTTGGCGTTCCTAGCATCCTCGACGATTTGCTTGGCCTTAGCCAAAGAAGATGAGAAGCAAAAGAGGGCAAGGATCAAAACTCGGAAAAGTCCTTAGAAAATTTCAGAATCAAGATCAAGGAAAGGAGAAAGAATACTTACAGGTAGCCTCCTTCAACTGCTTCAAAACTTCGGATAGCTCCGAGTCCTTCTCATTAAGAATACCAAGAAGAGATCTCAGTTCTTGGTTCTTAATGGTCAGCTTCTCGAAAACTTCCACGTTAATGTTTTCGACGGTTTGCTAAAAAACATACAAAGGAAAAGATTGCTTAAGAAAAAACAAGCAGGCAAAAGAGAAAGCATCTATTATATATTAAAATCTATCTATTATTATATATTAAAAGTGCATGAAGGGCTCACCAGGAAAAAGAGAAATACTCTAAAAAATCTGAGAATAATCAGAAACATCTGACCCTTAATTTAACATAGTAGATTATTGCAGCCGATGGATCTTAGAAAAAAAATTAAGCGTTAAAGTTACACAAAAGACACGTGTAGTTTTCTAGCTAATAAGATTGTAGACTAAGGCCTCGCTTGGTTCCCCGTATTTTAAGGGAATACGGGTGTAAAATTTCACGGACCAATTTTGGTCCGCCTAAAAATCCGGCTGTTGCTATGTAAATGGCAGGTAATATTTACGGACGTAATTCTAGCAGACAAACCAAGCACGCCCTAAATCGAAATCCTTTCCTGGGCTCCAAGCGCGTCTTCACGCGCCGCCGCCGCCGCCCTATTTTGTCTTTTGGTCTGCTGCCGGCATATACATGGATCGGTGCAAGTTTCGATCTTCTTTGCACATGCATGAACTACACCGTGAGTGCACACGCAGCTCTCTGCCCGATTGGTTGGACGATTGCCTCTTAGAGACAACCCAGAGATTGATCTCCAAAGTTTTCAAGTGGGCTTTCAATTGAGGGATCAAGAAGCAATCTGTTTATTATGGTCTCTTGGGGGAAACACTTTAACGTCAACTAGATCATATAGGCGCGCGTTGCCGCGCCCCGTCCATTAGAATTATAAAATATTAGAATATATAATTATATAATTGAGAAGTTTGATGTGCATACTCGGGGAAAAGGTAAGCAATTCAACCCCATTTACAATAGCAATGCAAGGAAACATGTGAAGCGAAACTATATCTAAACCGGAAAAAACTAAGTCAGGAAAATATTTAGTTCCTTGCTATTTCAGTGCCACGAAAACCAAAGAACCAATCTGATATCATAGTCAAAATACACATCTTATTTTTTGAGAATTGCCCTCGGGTGTTTATTCCATGGACGTAGTAGCTTTCTAATTGTACAAGCTCACCCATAAAAGCCGGGGTAACTCTAAAGTTCGTAACTGCAAAATTTAAACCAAAGGGATTCATATGGGTGCAAACAGTGGCGGATCTATGTGTTAGCTGTGGGGTCGGCCGACCCCACAGCTTTTCAGCAAAATAGTCTAAAAACACTGTTCAGTCACTGTTCATTACGAAGGAAAAATTTCAGAAAATTAACCATGACCCCACAGGTTTACAAGGCTGGCTTCGCCGCTGGGTGCAAATATGTGCTGCTTTATTTTATTTTCGTCGGGTAAAGCACAAAATGCATTATGTAGTTTGGAGACAGTTCTTTCATCTCCCAAATGGACACATGACGAGCGCTGCTCCAGTTCATGGTGCCATCAGGTGACCAAAGTCTTGCAATCAGTTTCCATCAGTTTTCTTTCATACCCATTTGATCTCACCAACAGAATACCATCTCTGCATGCACGAGCTTGAGTTATCAATGTATCATTGACATTCATATGCTTACTTCATTCTGATGCAATCGACTGTCCACCATCATACATAACAACAATTTCAGCCTCGAGAAAACTGAGTGGTTATCCATATCACCATAGTATTTAGTTAAATTCAGTTTTACCAATCCATCAATAAGATCCATGGAACTATGGCGCTGGTACTATACTTCTCCATGATTATATTTATTTTTTCTCCCCAAAATAGTCCAGAAAGTTGATCTACAAACTTTGCCATCCATCTTGCCCAAAAAGTGATTATCCCGTAAATCTGTTGCACAAGTGGCCGGGTTGAGTGTCAGGAGACGACTAAAAGATTCCAATCAAACATTTTTGAACTTGCATAAATTAAACCCAGAAATGTTAGTTGGAAGGCATGACAACTGTAGACATAATAGATGATATAGCAAGTGGAAAGAACAAAAATGCTAAATCATTGTGCCTCCAAAACTTTAAGCTTTCTTATTCATATCTTACATAATAACAAGACTAAAATTGCGTATTTTGTTTCGTTTCTAACTCTATAAATATCTAGAAATATCCAAAAAAAAAAACATAACTAATGCTCAGAAGCCATCGCTTCCTCGATTAGAAAAACCACATTAGGTTAATGGGTCTTGGTGTTATCACTATGAAGATCTAAAAAATTTGAACAGTTTAATCAGTACAGTGTTTCAGTATAGACAATGCATATTGTGAGACTGTTGTTTAAAGCTTTACAGATAAACAACAATCAATGGTAGCACGATATTTAGAGATTATATTTTGCGTAGACAAAATACACAAACACAATCTAAAATGAACAATGACAGTTTGAACGGGGATCAAGAAACATTTTGTACATACGGATGGCATCATGTAGGTATGTCAGTGGTAGAATTGAATCAAGGAGTCAACCAAAAACTGAAAATTCTGCAAGCCATCACACATGGATAAATTATTAGTATACACCATGCATTGTTTGGGATTGAACTAAGTGATGTGAGCAGAATGAAAAATAATATTCATGGAGGTCACAAAATACATCATGATATTAATTCAGCAAGTGAACACCGTTTTGATACTATTAATCCTGGAACCGACACGAGGAATTTGTGAAATTTCATGTGAGGGACTTCTCAAGAAGAACATGCTTGGCTTCTCTTATCTGGAAGTATAAACATGATACATGTGTATGCTTGTTTCGGAACATATATACCTGGTCGAGTCTTTCGGAATTCTAATTCTCTTTTAGTCTGCTACTTGCTACTGCAGGATATCCCTAAAATTACAAAAAGACTCCTGGCCAATAGAATTTTGTTCGGTCATGTTAAGAAGTTCAGAAACTTAGAGGATTCCCTAATAGGCAGCGCATAAAGAAAAAGAAGGATTTCTTAGATAGAACTACTACAAACAATATTGCTAACCATGTATCTCAAAATTTCAGGTTCCCGAGAAAGAAAAAATTATACAAATATGCGTGTAGCTTTCTTGTACTTCTACATCTCTAAGAAGACATAGGTGGACCTCTCCTTTTCTTTCCATGTGTTGTTGCATATGTGCAATACTTCCACTTGAAGATCTGCCCAATAAAATAATATTAACATAGCAGAAGAAACAAGAAGATATATATATTATGAAATGCAGAGAGCTGGTTGGCAAGTAGGAGGGAAAATAGCTATAAGTTCAGAACCTTTAATATCTTAAGGGCTCTGAGTGCTTACAACAACTGATCATTGTAATATCAAGTGATTCTTCTGGGCCTGAGGCCTCCCACAATGTAGGCATTGCACAATGGAAATTTGATAATGAAGATGGGGAACGTTGAAATGCATCCACAAATCTAGAGACAAAACTGGGATAGAAATCTGCCAATCCACTTGTGGTGTGTGAACAACTAAAGTTGTGTACCATATTCAGTAGCTAGGAGTTGCTAGAGCTAAACTTTACCTGGTCGATGTGGAGATTTTCGTGGGCAATTAAGCGCGGAAGATCGTACCGCAGAGCAGCAAAAAATTTCCGGAGGTGGCACTGCCAGGAGCGAAGCCCTGTGCGAGAGCCGCGCGAGCGAGCTCGCCGTCATCTCTTCAGGGTAACTCTGGGACAGAAACATCATGGCGCGAACTTCTCCGGCAAAAGACAGTATCAGTAAATTCAGCGACTAACTTATAGAAAAATAGTACGGTCTTGGACTTGTTGCTACTCGGCATCAGCCGGAACCACTGGGTGCGGGAGGAAGAGGCCCTCAGCGTCGGGAAGTATTTGTGCTCGTCGACTACGGAGACGCAGAGCTTATCCTTGATGTCCCCGACGTGGAAGGCGAACACCTCGTCCCAGGCCGGGGCCGGGGTCCGCCTGATCGCCTTGGTCCGCGCCCGCTGGCAGCCCAGCTGCAGCCGCGCGTACGAGTCGCCTGGCTCCGCCCGCCGCCGCGGACGACGGTGGCGAGCGCAGGAGGTTCCGAGACTTGAGCACGCACCCCAGCAGACACATTTTCCTGAAAATAAAAAAGGTTTGGACTTCCAAGTTGGGAACAATCGATCAACAAGCGGTGCGAATCAGGGAAGCTTCCCTGTGGAGCAAATGAAACGAGAAACCTAGGTTTTCTGTGGAAGGCAGACGGCAGATCTGAAGTTCTGGAGGAACGGAAACGTAACTGGGCTTTCTATTGGCCGAAATCCATCAGGTGACACCGATTTGTATTCCAGTGGAGCGTCACCTAGGGACATCCAGCCCACGAGGTATCAGATGACCAGGAACGTCCAGATTGTGAAATGGACGGCTCAAAATGCTGATAGCCTGAGAGGGCTCCTCTTTGGCTCAGTTTTAATACCCCTATAATGGATAGGGTGCAAGGCCACGGCTTCTGGAACTCTGCGTTATGGAGGAGGGGTTGCCGCCAAGGCGCCAAGGATGCAGATTATTCATATTCGAAGGATCGGCATGCATGTCTTCGTATGAGAGGAAAACTAATTGATAGGCAGTCTGATGTAGCCCACCCAACTCCACCGAGTGCACCGATGACAAGATCACGCGCAAAGGCCATCAAAGATAAGGTGAACTCGCTCCTCTCATCCTATGCTTTCGGTCATGTGGAGAATGGTGCGCTACCTCATGGCGCAACACTGTGTGTGCTCAGGTACAAGTCCACCAAGGGTGCCCAAGAAGACGCGGAAGGCGAACGAGCAAGACCAGCACAAGGAGACGAAGCCGGAAAGCTCCAGGCAGCGAAACCTCCGGTGGTCCCACCGGAGCCTCCGCTCCCCGCTCACCACCGGAGCCTCCGGTGTGGCCTCCGCCCAAAAGCCCTTCGGGTGGAAAGTGGCGGAGCTACCACCGGAGCCGCCACCGGAACCCGGGCGGAGCCTCCGGTAATCCCACCGGAGCCTCCGCTCCACTACTCGCCACCGGAGCCTCCGGTGCTTCCTTCGCGCGGAACCCCGTCGGGTGGGTGACCACGGAGCCACCACCGGACCCCACCGGAGCCTCCGCTCCATCCACCGGAACCTCCGGTGGAAACCACCGGAGCCTCCGCTGCTGTGCGGACCGCGTGACACTTGCGGGCCTTGGGCCTTGTTTCTTATCCTCCCACCTACCCCCTTTGGCACTAGACTATATATAGTCACCCCCTTTCTCAGATCTAGGGTTAGAGTTGAATTTAGAACATTTGGAGCTCAGCTCTCTTGTATCCCTCTTTGAGGAACCATCCCTCCGACATCGTCGAGGATTGTATCAAGGCACATCCAAATACTTGATCTCTCCCTTTGGGTTTCTATCAAGTACTTGACCAATCTTCCTCTCGATTATCTTGAGGTTCTATTGGCGTAGTGGACCGGCTACGGGTGTAAAGCGGTTTCAATCAAGGTGAGCTCAGTTGAATCGATCGTTCCGTAGGCGGCCCTCGGGGTTAGTTGACGGAAGATTTGGGGTTCTTCGGTTCTTACTAGTTATCCTTGTGTTTGTTTGCGTTGCCCTCGATTTCCCCCTCGTTTCCCCTCGTGTGTTCATCGAGTTCTTCGTGTTCTTCGTGTTCTCCGTCGATTCGTGAAGATCGGGCCAATCTAGGAGTAACCCTCCGCATCATCTGGTATCCAGAGCTAGATTGACACGAATCCGACACCCATACCCCTCCCCATCCACCAATTTTTCTTTTTCCACCGAGAATTTCGAAAATCCTCAAAAAATAGCCAAAAGGGAATTTGACCGATCTGTTGACTCGTTGCGTTTTTCGTGGTTTTTCTTCAGAGATTAGTTGCCAAACACCTTTCCACATCTTTCCATTCAGCCAATTTTTCCAATTTCGCCCAAAATTTTTCTTGATTTTGTGGGAATTTCGAATTTGAGCCAAAAACTCAGAAAATTTCAGCTCTTCGATTCTCCGGCAGATTTTGGAACTTGTTTTTCTTTGTCGTTTGTGATCCAAATTGAGTGCAACGAGTTGCTACGCGACGCCCACGACATCACCTACGCTTCCACATCATCGGATCGCCACGACATCGACTCCCCCACGGCCGCAAGTCCGTGATCATCAAAATAAGAGAGGTATAACTTGCTTCCGCTTGCACCACCCCATCCCATTGTGTTACTTACCTATCGGACTAGTTCTTTTTACACCGCTTGGCATCGCATTTGTGGCATCGAGAGTGCGAAGTTAGCGCTTGTGAGAGATTAGCTACCGAGTAGGCATTGGCACTTTGGAATCCATCAAAAAGAGAAAATCAAAAAAAAAAAAAATAGAAAAAGAAGCAAAAGGATCGGTGCCAATTGCTTTCCATTGTAGGAACGTGTAGCATTGCGTCGCAAAAGAGAAAGAGTGACCGATTGCCACGGTGCGAATCTTGTTGCCTTTTCAACTTTGCGGTTTGAGCTAGCGTCCTCCTTGTGTTAGTGTGGCATTGAGCATTAGTCTACGTTAGGACCATTTCGTTCTTCGCTCGTCCATTGGTCGCACTAACCCCATTTTTCCCTTGCGTGTGTGTGTTCCACCATATTTCCATCCTATAGGTTTGGTTTTTGTGCTAACTTTTCTTTGAATTTTCTCCACGATTGACAACAAACTTTTCTTCGGTTTTGGTCGATTTTTCCTCGCCACTTTCCTAACCTATTTGCCTTCCATATAAAGTGTGTGTGTTGCCGTTTGCGGTTTCTTTCGATCTTTTGGATTCGCTCTTGACATACCGCCCTACACCTAGGCTCGTCCACTAGCCTCAATACGACCAAGAAAGGTAACGTTGGGTAAGTGAGGCGTCCATTTCTTCAATATCACCCTTGTGTGTGTTTTTGAGATGGCTAGGGAAGGAGTATTCACAAGTCCGAGCTCGGAAGACGAAGGCAACCCATTCTACCACGACAATGATTACGCCAACTTCGTCACCCACAATGACCACTTTCAACTCCGCGAACTCGTCAAGGACGGGTTGCAACGCTATGAGCGTCGACTCCAAGAGCAAGAGGCTCGAATGAATGATCAAATGACGCGCATCAACATCAACTTGGCCAATCTTGCCAATCGCCGTCATTCATCATCATCCTCAAGGTCTCGCCGCTCAAGCCACCGCAATCAAGATCCTCACCAACCTCGTCGCCATGATCGCCATGATCGCCACAACGTGGAGGAGGGTGGACAACCTCAACAAGCACCACCACCTCCTCCACAACATCAACAACCTCCGCGACGCAATCGGTATGAGGATAGCTCGCCATCACCACCACCTCGACATCGCCAAGGCCGTGGTGACCCTCTTCAACAACCGCAACGCCCGGACCTTCGACAACACCATCATCCTCCACCTCCACAAGGCCACGCTCAAGACTATGGCCACAACGATTTCGTGGAAGATGCTCGTCAACATCGAAGGCCACCAAGGCGCCATGCGCGTCCCAACAACAATGACCGCCAAGAACATGATCATCCTCAACAACCTCTCCAAGAACAAGAACGTCCTCAACAACATCACAATGGCCATGATGATAGTGAACGTCGTGAAGCTAGGCTCCGTCACCACCAACCACCACCACCTAATGACCACCGGCGTCATCCTCCCCATCATGATCGCCACCGCCAAGACAATGAGGATGATCCCTATGATGATTCACCTCCCATGTATGATGAAGACCCCCATGAGCGCCAACATGCGCGCCTCCATCGTCCGCAAGAGGACAACAACATGAGTGCTCTTCGTTTCAATGTCCCCAAGTTCAATGGTGAGAATGATCCCGAAGACTATCTTGCTTGGGCTCTCAAGGTTGACAAGATATTCGGCATTCACAACTTCACCGACAAGAAAATGGTTGCTCTAGCATCTTTGGAATTCGAAGGCTATGCACTCTTATGGTGGGATCGTCTACAAGCCGAACGAGTCCGCAATCGCGTTGCTCCTATTGCCACTTGGAATGAGATGAAGCAATTCATGCATGCTCGATTCGTTCCTCCTCACTACAAGCGTGACCTCTTCAAGAAGCTTCAAGAACTTCGTCAAGGTGTGAAGTCCGTTGATGAGTACTACAAGGAAATGGAGACATCTTTGATCCGCGCTCATGTGATAGAATCTCAAGAGCAAACAATGGCCCGCTTCCTCAATGGCCTCAACTATCCTATAAGGAAGATCGTCGAGTATCAACTGTATGACAACATTGTGGCCCTTGTCCACCAAGCTCTTAAGGCGGAACGTCAAATTGCGGAAGATCTCAAATATAGCAAGCAAAAGGCTTTCTTCAACTCAAGACCATCATCCTCTACTCCCATGACACAAGCTCCTCCTCCAACTACCACCAAGAGCAACCCGCGAGCCTCTAGTGCTCCCAACAAGTCTTCCCAACCATTCAAGAAGCAAGCTACTCCAACCTCATCCTCAAGTGCTCCTCAAGTCAAGTCAAGCACTATTACTTGCTTCAAGTGTGGTGGTAGTGGACACAAGTCCTTTGAATGTTCCAACAAGATGATCATGATTGTCAACCAAGATGGTGAACGTGATTCTATGAGCGAGGGCGAATACTATGCCTTGCATCAAGTTGCTCTCAACCCTTTGGACGTCTCCAACGATGATGAAGAAAGTGTATATTGCGATGAGGACAAGAACCCATCCCTAGTGGTCACAAGAGTCCTCACTTCTTCTCCTCAAGATGAGCAAGATCAACGGTGCAATCTCTTTCAAACAAGAGCCGGTATTGATGGCAAGTCAATCAAGGTCATCATCGACGGTGGAAGTTGTCACAACTTAGCTAGCAAAGAACTTTGCGACAAGCTCAAATTGCCTTACAAGCAACACCCTCACCCATACCATGTCCAATGGCTTAGTGACTCCGGCACCTTCAAGATTCAACACATGGTCTCCGTGACTTTCAAGATTGGTCCTTATGAAGACACGGTAGAGTGTGACGTTGTTCCTATGACCGTGTGTCATCTTCTTCTTGGCCGACCGTGGCAATACGACAAGAGTGCTATCCATGATGGGCGTACCAATCACTATAGCTTCAAGTGGAACAACAAGACATTTGTTCTTCGTCCCATGTCTCCTAGCCAAGTGATCGCCGACAACGCCAAGACTCTTGCACGTCGACAAGAAGAGCTCAAATCTCGTGAGATGAGTGGTGAGAGAGTGATCCACCAAAAAGCGAGTGAGAGCCACAAGCCAAATATGAGTGGAAAAATTACGAGTGATGCCAAAGGCTTTGCCTTACTTGCCACCAAAAGAGAGATGCGAGCGCTAAGAGAGGACCCAACCATACTTCACTTTGTCCTATTGTGCAAAGGGGAAGCACTTGAAACTAACGACATGACAAATCTACCTCCCTCTTTGTTGCCTTTGTTGCAGGAATTTGAAGACGTCTTTCCCGATGAGCTTCCTCCGGGCCTTCCTCCCCTTCGAGGAATCGAGCACCGTATTGACCTCATTCCGGGCGCGCCCCTTCCAAACCGTGCTCCTTACCGCACCAATCCCGAGGAGACTAAGGAGATTGAGCGCCAAATCCAAGAGCTACTCGAAAAAGGTTTTATTCGCGAATCCCTTAGCCCTTGTGCCGTGCCGGTTATCCTTGTTCCAAAGCAAGATTCTACTTCCCGCATGTGTATGGATTGTCGCCCTATCAATGCTATCACCGTTAGATATAGACATCCTATTCCTAGGCTCGATGACATGCTTGATGAATTGAGTGGTGCTACTATCTTTTCAAAAATTGATCTTAAAAGTGGTTACCATCAAATTCGTATGAGTATAGGTGATGAATGGAAAACGGCTTTCAAAACAAAACTTGGTTTGTATGAATGGCTTGTTATGCCCTTTGGTCTTTCAAATGCCCCATCTACCTTCATGCGTCTCATGAATGAAGTTCTACGTCCTTTCATTGGCAAATTTGTTGTGGTTTACTTCGACGATATTCTCATTTATAGCAAATCTTTGGACGATCACCTTGATCATGTTTCACAAGTATTGTTGGCTCTTCGCAATGCAAAACTTTTTGCCAATCTTTCCAAATGCAATTTTTGCACCAACAAGCTTGTTTTCTTGGGTTTTGTGATCTCGTCCAATGGTATTGAAGTAGATAACAAGAAGATTGAGGCAATTAGGAATTGGCCCAACCCTACTTCCGTGGGTGAGATAAGGCGCTTTCATGGCCTTGCCGGTTTCTATCGCCGCTTTGTCAAAGATTTTTCAACTATTGCTTGCCCTTTGAATGAACTTACCAAAAAGAATGTACCTTTTGTTTGGGGCGATGCGCAACAAAAAGCTTTCGATACACTTAAGAAATGCCTAACCGAAGCTCCTTTGCTTGTCTTACCGGATTTCGAGAAAACTTTTGAGATTGAATGTGATGCTAGTGGTATAGGAATTGGTGGCGTTCTCATGCAAAACGGACGCCCCGTTGCTTACCATAGTGAAAAACTTGATGGTGCTAAACTCAATTACCCCATCTATGATAAGGAACTCTTTGCTTTGGTTAGAGTGCTAGAAGTTTGGCAACACTACCTTTGGCCAAAAGAATTTGTCATTCATTCCGATCACGAATCATTGAAATACTTGAAAAGCCAAACCAATTTGAACAAAAGGCATGCTAAGTGGGTTGAATTCATTGAATCTTTTCCTTATGTCATTAAGTACAAGAAAGGTAAAGAGAATGTGGTAGCCGATGCCTTGTCTAGGAAAGAATGCCTTCTTACACGTCTTGACATCAATGTGATTGGTTTGGATGAAATCAAAGACTTATATGCTTCCGATGCTTTCTTTGGTCCTATATTTGAGAAGTGCTTGCCTAACCGAGGTTTCGATGATTACTATCTTCACCAAGGTTTCTTGTTTAAGGCTAACAAATTGTGTATCCCCGAGTCTTCTCTTCGTTTGTTGTTATTGAAGGAATCACATGAAGGAGGCCTCATGGGACACTTTGGACGCGACAAGACCTATGCCATGCTCTCCACCAACTACTATTGGCCCAAGATGAAGCATCATGTTGAGAGACACGTCAAAAGATGTTCCACATGCCTCCGAGCTAAGTCCACTTCCAACCCTCATGGTCTTTACATGCCATTACCTATCCCACATGCACCCTGGAGTGATATTAGCATGGACTTTGTGTTAGGCCTTCCACGAACTAAAACCAACATGGATTCAATCTTTGTAGTTGTGGATCGTTTCTCTAAGATGGCACATTTCATTCCTTGTAACCGAACCGACGATGCTTCACATGTTGCTACTTTGTTTTTCAGGGAAATTGTGCGTTTACATGGTGTACCTACTTCAATTGTCTCGGACCGCGACGTCAAGTTCACCTCCTACTTTTGGAAGACATTGATGGCCAAGCTCGGCGTCAAGCTACTATTCTCCACCGCCTATCACCCACAAACGGATGGACAAACCGAGGTCGTCAACCGCACACTCTCTTCACTACTTCGAGCATTGATCAAGCCCAACTTGAAGAATTGGGAGGAATGCATCCCACACGCCGAGTTCGCCTACAACCGTGCTCTCCATCAAGCTGCCAAGAAGAGTCCCTTCGAGATCGTCTACGGCTTCAACCCCAACACCGCCCTCGACATACTCCCGTTGCCTCTACGCGAGCGAGCAAACATGGACATCGACAAGCGCACCAACTACATCAAGAAGCTCCACGACTCCACAAGGGCTACGCTTGAGAAGCATTCCGAGCACCGAGCCTCTATCATGAACAAGAACAAGAAACCCATGGTGTTCCAAGAAGGTGACCTCGTGTGGCTACACTTGCGCAAGGACCGGTTCCCCGAAGAGCGCAACTCCAAGCTCAAGCCAAGAGGTGACGGTCCCTTCAAGGTCATCAAGCGCATCAACAACAACGCCTACAAGCTCGACTTACCGCAATCCAAGTACCTCGTCCACAACTCCTTCAATGTCAAGGACCTCTCTCCCTTCCATGGATACCCAAGTGATGAAGACGACGCCGAGTCGAGGTCGACTCTTTTTCAAGGGGGGGGGAGATGATGTAGCCCACCCAACTCCACCGAGTGCACCGATGACAAGATCACGCGCAAAGGCCATCAAAGATAAGGTGAACTCGCTCCTCTCATCCTATGCTTTCGGTCATGTGGAGAATGGTGCGCTACCTCATGGCGCAACACTGTGTGTGCTCAGGTACAAGTCCACCAAGGGTGCCCAAGAAGACGCGGAAGGCGAACGAGCAAGACCAGCACAAGGAGACGAAGCCGGAAAGCTCCAGGCAGCGGAACCTCCGGTGGTCCCACCGGAGCCTCCGCTCCCCGCTCACCACCGGAGCCTCCGGTGTGGCCTCCGCCCAAAAGCCCTTCGGGTGGAAAGTGGCGGAGCTACCACCGGAGCCGCCACCGGAACCCGGGCGGAGCCTCCGGTAATCCCACCGGAGCCTCCGCTCCACTACTCGCCACCGGAGCCTCCGGTGCTTCCTTCGCGCGGAACCCCGTCGGGTGGGTGACCACGGAGCCACCACCGGACCCCACCGGAGCCTCCGCTCCATCCACCGGAACCTCCGGTGGAAACCACCGGAGCCTCCGCTGCTGTGCGGACCGCGTGACACTTGCGGGCCTTGGGCCTTGTTTCTTATCCTCCCACCTACCCCCTTTGGCACTAGACTATATATAGTCACCCCCTTTCTCAGATCTAGGGTTAGAGTTGAATTTAGAACATTTGGAGCTCAGCTCTCTTGTATCCCTCTTTGAGGAACCATCCCTCCGACATCGTCGAGGATTGTATCAAGGCACATCCAAATACTTGATCTCTCCCTTTGGGTTTCTATCAAGTACTTGACCAATCTTCCTCTCGATTATCTTGAGGTTCTATTGGCGTAGTGGACCGGCTACGGGTGTAAAGCGGTTTCAATCAAGGTGAGCTCAGTTGAATCGATCGTTCCGTAGGCGGCCCTCGGGGTTAGTTGACGGAAGATTTGGGGTTCTTCGGTTCTTACTAGTTATCCTTGTGTTTGTTTGCGTTGCCCTCGATTTCCCCCTCGTTTCCCCTCGTGTGTTCATCGAGTTCTTCGTGTTCTTCGTGTTCTCCGTCGATTCGTGAAGATCGGGCCAATCTAGGAGTAACCCTCCGCATCACAGTCCACACTTTATATATGAAGCCAGCGCCACAAGGTAGTACACCTCTAAATTTCTATGATTATGTGTTTAAATCTGAATCTGCAAATACGTTCCGATCTGCTACTCGTACATCTTATGCTGGCATTATCCCAATGAACTTAGGAGAGGAATTTCTAGCAAGCAGGTCATATTGCTCCGAACAAGTACGTGCTTTGAGTCGGATGTAATTTGCTCCAAGATTTTTTAGTTTGGGTGATGGTATGTGAGTACTTCTCTTGCGCATCCCCCAATGAATTCTAGAGATGAATTTGAGCAAACAGGTTGGAACTTTGGACTGAAGATTATGTATTGCCTCGCGTTCCGGCCGAGTGGTTCTAGGTACATACTATTCCCATAACCGATGGATTCTGAATTTCTTTTTCCATTGTCTCGTCATATCCATGTGCTTTACTGTCCCTAGCGGCATCTCCTAACAAAGTACACTAGCTTACGATGAAGTTAGGACTTAGAAGCATAGGCCATTTACTAGAAGGACCTTGCGCGCTTTGCCGCGCCATTTTTACTATCAACATTTTCTTCCGTGTTGGGAATATAGTGGACTTGGCTCGGGAGCTCAACTGGGTGGTAATTGAGTGCTTTTTCCTCTAACAGATGATGTGAATATCCAACATTTCCATTGCAGCGCCGTCTGGCATAGAGGTTTTGCACAATCTAACATCTCTCCTTAGGGTGGGCATAGTACGGTACGCTCAGCACCGTCTGGCATAGAGGTTTTGCACAATCTAACATCTCTCCTTAGGGTGGGCATAGTACGGTACGCTCAGCATCATCTATCTGATGCTCATACATGCTCGGTATAAATGCACCTAACGAGGTCAACATCGAATTGCGCCAGAGATCTTGCTCATATGGTTGCATCGACAGGTTATCAGTTTTTGCTGACGATCACCCGAGATGGAAGTTCAGTGGGACAGATGACATCATGTGGACAAAACTCGGGTGTATCAAGGTGTACATACCTGCGAGGAAGACCGCACCAGGGAACAATGTGATACCCTTTTGTTCTTTAAAAACAATTAATTTTTTTACAATGGTTCTGTTAAATTTAAAAAATTTGAACAAATGTAGCAGATGTCACTTTTGCCAATCAGAAGGAAAACTCAATATTTGATACTCCCTCCTAAAAAGGTGTCACGATTTATGCATGTAAGTTAGATGTGATTAGTTCATTTGTGGTGATACTTTTTTAAGATCGGAGGGAATATCTAAATGGAGGAACAACATATATCATAATTTGTTTAAATATGCCTTTAGTTGGGCATTGTAGGTTGGAAACCTATGAAAATATGTCACACTTCCCTACCATTGATGGAATCTAATCTGGAGATCCCTACAAATATGCATATGTGTTTAACATCTCCTAGTACACATGTAAAATCTCAACAATGAAGCTGCAGCGGTGGTGCTTTCCAACTATGTTGTGCATGACACAAATTAATTTGGCACACGCACATACAAATTCATACATTTAATTCCCTTCTTTTATCAACTATGAACACTTTTTGAGCTCCATTTTTCGCATCCACAAGTTGAAGGCGCACACTACTACTCAACACCACCCTCCAACATGAAAATATATTAAAGGCTGAAAACTGCATCTCGACAACTATACAAACAATCACCTAGGAAAATAGACTCAGACACGATTCTCCCATCATTAAAAAAGAAATTGTTGGTTTTCAGATTTGATGCTACTCGTTTCTATGTGCAAAATAAAATCGTGAATAAATTTCTTACTTTTCATATATAAATCTATATCTATTTATAAATCTTTTTTAACTTATGATTATAGTCTAAGTACTTGGTAAAGTTGAAGTCTGATGGTATACCTACAGAGATAAAGTAATTAATACCAACTCCACATATGGACATGAATCACGCATGTCAACATATAGAGTGTGTATTGATATGAATACTGGCCCTAATCTTTAAATTCTTCACATAAAGCAGCAAGCCAGGCATCGGAAGCGAAACTTATGTCTTTATACTAATCAATGATTCACAAGACATAAATTGAGGGGAGAGACAAAAGATATCATCATAGGAAGACCATGTAGCTGAAGAGTTTCTAACCACCATTAACTGCACGTGTGAAGAAAGTCATTAGTGACATTTGACAGAGAACTTTTGAAGAATGAAAAAAAGACGGTGCGGAAAATTAGAAAGCAAATTGGCAAGAACTGCAACCGAAACCTGGGTCTGTTACATTTTCTGACATGCACTACATTTGCAATTCCATTGGCACCAAGCTGATGGCGCATAAATTACACATAATATAATGGTTGGTAGAAAGAAGTTTGCGAAGAGACACTCGGAAAAGGGGCATTAAGTAGTAGAGCCACTTAAGATGCCATGGTTTCATCATTAATACATGGCAGCAAGCACCTATAAATACTATAGGGAATATTGTCGAAATCCACCAATTATATAATATGGGAAGCACCTATATTCAAGCGACATTTTCAATTTTTTTTTGTTTGGATCGTCAAGTAAAACATGACTTAATTGGCAATCAAGATATGGGAAGCACGTCTATTCAAACGGCATTTTGAACAAAAAAAATCGGATCTCCAAGTAAAGCATGACTTGAATGATAAGCAATATGAAAAATAAAATTGTTTGGTCAAGTGAGAGAACATGCATTTAGATAGAAACCTAAGCAAGAGAATGAAATGTGAAGATGTTTACCTCACAACTGCCCATCTCAGCTTGAGTAAATCTAAATGACTAAACCGAAATAACTTCATCCGTAAGGACATAAAGGATAACTATGGCCTTAAACTACCTTGACTACCGAGCACTCCTTCACAATATCTGACTTGAGGAATAGCTGGGTTGATGATATCAGGCTTACCGACCAGCTTCGTGGTGGACATCCATGGCTGCAGCTTTCACAAGATCCGTGAAGTCTGTCGATTCGAGCCTTTAAATACAAAATTACAGAAACAGTCAAATTTATATTGCCAGATTTTAAGAACCGATATTCTGCTTCAAATCAGAACTATAGTTCCAGGAGCTGCGTAGGGTACAATTTCATAAATCAAACAACCTCTGACAAAAGAAACAGTGAATAACCTAACTGTCACTGTCACCTTACTATGGATTCAGGTGCTGAAAGAACAAATGATTTACACATACCAAAACTTACAAATCACGATGTGCAAGTCAACATCATATATGACAGTAGTCTATTCAAGATTTGTTTTACCTTATAAGACCTCTAGTATCAAACTGCAGCAGCGACTCATCACTATCCCAATAAAAACTGCATCTACATATGTGTAATCCTCTAGTAGTGACTCCCATCAGTGTATCACACCTTAAACACGCTCCCAAAATAATTCTGCTCTTATAAACCAATATTTATAGTTTGTTTGAGAATCAACACAAGATGTTAACGTCTATTTCTCCAAAAACAAACTAAACCAGGAAATAAAGAAATAGGTATTGCAATCTTAGAAAAGATGCATCCGTGTACCTCTCCAAAATAAAGTCCCCTTCCTTCTACCTCCTCTGGCTCGTCTATTTCTCAAAGTACAAAACTAAACCAAGAGATTGTCACTCCAATTTTAGAAAAGATGCATCCAGGTTCAGCAGCTTGAGTGGTTCTCAAAAGAAGGTTTTAATCAAACAATTGTAATATCAGTAGCATGTGGAGGATACTGCAAAAGCCAGGTCTGTAGTTAGATTTCAAACTGATACAGAAAGTATACAGTCTTTGGTAGTGTACCTTTCATATATCATGCAATGGAATATCAAACACTACAGACTTATCTCCATTGCTACTTATGCACGACTTATCACATAAGCTGGCTTATGCAAATAGGGACGAACAACAAAAGGGAGGAGCTCACCCCTGAGGTTGAACCAGTTGATCTAACCATGACAAAGCCAACAATAATGGAAATGGGCCGATGACCCAGAGGTCGGCTAGATCGCCAGATTCAAGTCGTCGGCAGGACGCGCTGGGGCCGGTGAGACATCACCTTGACGCCGGTTTCCAGCCTTACATGGCCTTCAGTCTCGTCCTTCCGCGTGGGTACCATAGCCAACACGAGATCTATTAGGCTGAGGAATGGTACGGCGGCTCTCGGTTTCTCATCGACAATGTCGCGAGGAGGCGAGGCGGTGGGAGTGGAGGGATAAAGTCAATGCCGCACTGTGGGCTACTGTTCGTGAGGAGTTGAAGGAATTGACATGCAATCGAGACTACAAAGATTTCCCCAATCCCCATAGGAATAAATCGCATATACTGTACAGATCTACACGCACAGAGCAGCAAACAACCAAAAACCACGGCGGAGGCCGCGCCGCCGCAAGGAAAACGGCCACGAATCGAGCAGAATCAACTGATAGAGCAGCAACAAATACTCCAACCAGCAGCGGAGCAGCACCCACGGCGGACAAATCCAATCAACAAAGAGAAGCCGCCGCCACCGCAAGAAAGGAGATGAAGAACCAAAGAAAGAAAGAAAGAAAGAAAGGGGACGGGAAGACAGAAGAAGCGAACCAACCTCGCCCCCAAACGGCCACGTCAAGAACCAAACTCGCCCCCAAACGGCCACGGCGGCGCAGAGTCCGATGATTCGAGCAGGTAGCAACAATGGCGCAACAGACCACAATCTCCTCAACAGCGGCGAGGCGGCCACGAGCAAGAAATCCAGAGAAAGCACCCAGCGCGGAAGAGACTGGGAGGAAGAAGCAAGAACGCAAGCAGTCAAAACAAAGCGTGGCAGAAGGGGAAAACCGACGGGACGAACCGACCTCTCCTATCTCCCCAAAAGCGAACACGTAAGGCCCATGCAGAGCGCCAGCGCCAAATAAAAACGGCCCACACACACGACACGCTCGAAGGAGAGTCACGCCAGAAACAGGTAGGCACACTGACAGGTGGGTCCCACACCAGGGACGATTCTCAGGGGCTGGATAGCCCTGTGCTTAGTTCTCTTAGGAGATTCTTTCTTGACCCAGTCCCTCCTTGTGTGGTTAAGGTGGTCAAGTTTCATTGTTACACGGTCTATTTTATGAAATACAAAGTGAAGTTAAAAAATATATGTTCCATAGACCTTTACAAAGGACTCCCATGGATCATGTATGTAAAGACCGCCGTGTATTGTTTCTCTCTCGTACATGTCGTTGTTCCCATTTTTAATCTTGTATAGTTCGTTGTATACAGATCAAGAAGATTGACCCATGTTACTGGCTATCATGGTGCATGGCTGAGCGCGGTCATGTAGATACTCCAGATGGTAATAGCGTGCGGGTCTTGCCATCAGAGCATTAATTCTTGGTTGAATCTGTCCGCGACGCACGCTAATTTGACCCCTAAAGCCAACGTTCACGGCGACAGTAATATTAATGGTGCCGGTAGAAGACATTCTCGCTCAAGTCACAACCCGATACAACACTATTGTTCGCATGGGTATGTTTACCTGAATAACTTTATACTTTGAATTACATTGTAGGAAACTAGAAATTATTTGACTAGTGCGATAAACTCCAGAGTTTATTATGACCTCAGTAAACAAGTAGTTCAACCTCATGGAGCGAGAGAAAAGAAGGCGACCTGCAATTTTTTCACGGCAAGTAATTACGTTGTTTGGCTAGCTAAGAGCTCTCCGTGTGACTATAATTTTCTCTCGAAACAGGCTTTACGCCCCGCTTTATAAATAAAGCACCAACAGTCATACAACGGGATCCTGAACACCCACACGCGCGAATAGTCTAAAGTCTGCTGAGGCAACATCACAATTCTGCCCAAAGAAGAACGAACATAAAACGATACAACTCATAACACAGCTCAGTGGCTCGACGCTGAAGATAGGCGGCGAGCCGCCGTCACGAGGTCCTGAATCACGCTATCCAGCCGCTCCAAGTCCCGTTGTCTACAGAGAGGGTGTCACTGCTGCAAGAAATTCAAGAATTTAAACATAGAGTCAGAGGCCCGTCTTAGAAAGACGTGCTCGATACCCATCTTATTACGAATAGTCCATAAGTTCCGGGTCATCGCGACAAACAGTAACTAGAAGAGACGTCTCCTCCTCCCGTTATGGTTTGTTTGCGCTTCCAAGAACTCACTAAGATCAAGGGCCCGCCACTCGGGCCCCAGCACCTCAGCAACGAAGCTCCAAAGGAAGCGAGCTGCGGGGCAAGAAAACAAGATGTGGGTTCCCGTCTCTGGAACCGCACATAGGGGGCAGGTTCCATCTCCGGGACCAAACCGCTTGGTGACTATAATGTATGTATCAGGCATATGAATAAAGACCGGAGTTTTCCGATCGTGCGGCCATGTCCTGAAAATTCTTCACACTTTTTTGCTGTTGCATGGGCGTTATACCTAACAAGATTTGGAATAACATATTCTGATATTCCACGGTAACAGGGCGTGATAAAATCCTTAGGCAGCACGGGTTGGATTTCAAAGCGAGTTTTTGTTTTATTTTCAGGTGCAAATAATATACAATTAATTGAGATGATTTTCCACCAGATGCACTTTGATGGTATATGCTTGAATGTAAATTGCATTGTTGTTTGGGGGATTATTTAAATCAGCACATCCTCATCTATTCTTGCCAACATGTGCTATTTTGTAATGATAAGAAGTGACACCAAGGTAACGTTCGTTTATTTACAGTATGTGTGTACAAAGGAATACACATTCCAATCATAAATATAGTGGTATTATGTGTAATAAAATACAATTACATGACTATCCTTCCATGGCGTCCACTCAAAACAGATGGATGCTAAAGTACACTTGGCTACTTAGTGTTGCTATTAAGACTTATGTCATTTTAATACATGTTTCCATACCTAAGAAACTGCTAAGCTTTGTAAGAGAACGATATATTATAAAGTACTACACGAGGCAGGTTCATAACAAGAGCACACCAATGTAACTCCTAATAGCTTCACTTCCATGCTTTGTTGTACATCATGATAAACTTCTGCAAAAGAAAAATTGTTGTATGATCATTGATAACTTATTATGCTTAGCAATGTACTACTAGAAAACAACTTATTATTTTCTATTCGATAGTCACTAAATATGACATTTGCAAAAAAAAACTTCATACTATTTTTGCAAACCTACTACAAGAATCATAAATGGAGTATGAGTTATATGGATTCTATTTGCATGCCACCTCACCATGTTTTGGTATTTATTTCCATTTGAATATTAGTATACATCAAATGTTTGATTGTCATTGTCACAACTTCTACATTCATGTTTCCTAGCTAGATTATCAAATATGATCTCGAGATTATAAGTGGTTCTAAAAACTGAGTATGTGCTTCTCGGCTCCATATTTTATTCGGCGTTGATAAATTGTAAACACAACAAACTAAAATGCTAAAATGGTACTGTGAAGTGTGCATTCATGTTATAGAACACATGGTAGAGAGATTTAAGAGGGGATATTGGTAAGAGAGTAAAATTTAGATAAAAATAGAGTAACAGACGATGTTCAAGGATAAGGTGACATAGATTTTTTGGGTAAATTCAAAATAACAATACACCCACCAATTAATATTTACAATCGAGTTATATTTACTTAACATAAAATTTCTACATGCCTATGCAATAATTAAAAAAAATCAAAAGTTATAGAACCATAAATTTAACTCTCGAACACAATCAATGCACTTAAGATGTTGCCCTCGCGTTTGCGAGGGCCACCTGGCTAGTTAATACAGAAACAGAAAGAATGGTTTTGTCTTAATACTTGGGGGCTAGAGATATTACCTGGCTCATTCTTTGCAAACCGCTTAAATTCTCGGAGAATTCCTTGGCGTATTCCGCGAAGGTAATCCCCATATGATGGATTCCAACTTGGATGACCTGACAAGGTGAGAACACGTAATTATTCCGTACTATTAATCCACCTTTTGGCCAAGGGCGAATCAAGGGGGCTTGGACAAAGAACATTTTCGCCCACAGATGAATATATCCGCATTCGTCAAAGCAGATTTCTTGTTTTACCTTGAACTTATCGTCAAAGGTCGGCATTGGTTCCGCCTCTGGAAGATTTGAAGGTCCGCCTTGATTAGGTTCCTCTCTTTCCTACACATCCTTGTCGAATGCAACATGCTGGCTGGACTGAAAGGGGTATTCTTTCCGAGCAGTCGTGTTTTCCTCTCCAGCTGCTGCTGGAGTGTCTGGGGCAGCTGCGGGCGATGGCTTCGGCTCCCTAAGAGAAAGGGCTTTCAGCTTCTTCCTTCATTTTCCCCTTCAAAGGGACATGAACAAGGCTAGAAAAGAGAAAAACATGAAAATCCGAGAAAGAAGATACGCAAGAAAAGGCATACGAATGTGAAATTCTTGGTTTTTACGTCAAAGTGGCGACGGGTACACCGTCAAGATTGATAATTTCCTGGCTGGGAGATACCTTCTTGCGTTTCCGCCCTCCGACTGATTGAAAGCGGGCTTTTAGCTCCATTAATTCGTCATCGGTGGCAAGATCCTTCTCTAGAAGATCGAGAAGCTGTAAAAAAGTAAAATATGGATTAGTATCAAAAAACATCCGAGCAAAAACGAAGTTTGAACAGTTACCCAAAAGACGTACCTTAGGAGCCCGGTTTCCTTCATTGTACATTTGTAGGCTTTCCTCGTATTGATCACGAGTAGCCACAAGTTGGTTGCCACGCTTCTTGAACTCTTTTTTGACAAAGCAGACTTTGTCGTCCTCATCGAATCCTCGGGTCCTGAGTATTCGCAGAGAAGCCGGCCGCCGCGATGAGCAAGACTCTGAATCCTCCTTCCGAGCCAGCATAGAACTGTATCCATGCCGGTCAGAGGAGGATTGGAGGAGACGAGTTTGGCGATCCTTCGTTTGATTCTCATCAGGTCTGAAGGCAGAACCTGGACCGTGTCCAACTCCCAATTGTCTTGGGGCATGGCCACGGAATTGATCAAAGTCGGAATTCTCGTATCCTTTCCAGAATAGGGAACATCCGAATGATAGAAAAAATAGCCCATCCAGAATTTTATGGACTCTGAAGTATTGATATTGGGAAACCATTCTTCTCTATTCCTACGGAGATTAAAAGAAATGGTCCCGCAAATCGGGAGAACACCTTCAGTGGTGTTGCGTTTCACGCTAAAACAGTATTGAAAGAAATCTAGGTGGGGTTCTATCCCTAAGTAACCCTCGAACATGGCCTGGAACCCGGCTATATACAATATGGAGTTGGGTGGAAGATTGTGAGGCTGGATGTTGTAATGGTTAAGAACCTGGAGGAAAAACGCGGATGGTGGAAAAACCATACCTCGATTTATATGGGAAGCCAGGACCACGTGTTCTCCGGCTTTTGGAGAGGGCTCGGTGTCGTCCTCGTCCAGCCGCCATTTGTCCTTCACAACAAACCCGTCTTTCTCAATGGCTGGAGAAGAGCCGGGGCCACGTTGCAGTGGCTCCAATTGCCGGCGTCTCCTTCATCGTCTTCCTCACCTCTGGCGGTAACGACGACCGTTGTGTTCTCGCCGTCGCGAGTTGAGTTTTCTCCCTCCTCGGTGTCAGGGAAGACAGAAGGATTAGTGCCCGAAGGCGGCGGCATAGTTCCGGCGGCAGGAGTAAGATCCCCGCCCGCCGGTGCGCTAGCGCACGCCTCCGACGCGTGCGCAGAGAAGCTCCGACGATGGGGTCAAGGTCTTGATAAGGTCCTCGATGGTGGCGTCGATGTTCGCAATCTCAGAGGCGCGTGGAGGACTTCCGGCGTCCATTTGAGGGAGGCGCAACCGGGAGCAGGAACCACCGATGGCTTTCTCCGGTGAGGACTTGGGGCTCGGGTTCGGGTCTATCTCTGCGTGCTTTCGCTCGAAGGGCTGGGTGTCGTGGTGGTATCACGGCAGATGCCATGGGATGGCTAAAGTTGGGGCCGATGGACGCTGGAGGTGCTCGGGGAGGGATCACACGGCGAGTAGCCGCGTGTGGTACGTCAAGAACACTGCAAACAACAAGATATTACCCAGGTCCAGGGCCCTCGTGTGGAGGTAACACCCCTACTCCTGCCTCTCTCTTTATATGGTGTTTACCGAGTAGCCACAGTACAGTTCAGGCCTTCAGCCGAGTAGCCACTCTACGCTCAAGCTCTCTCTAAGTGTTGCCTCGTCTAGGTTCCAAACAAGTGAGTCGAACCTCTCACAGGAGGAGGCAGGGCACCTTATATACTGGTGCCCAGCCGGATAGAATAAGACTAAAAGGTACGGCATGATGGGACAGGAGCACTGCAGAACCGCGCACGCCTCCGGGTTCCCGCTGAACGCTTGCCCAGTAAGTCGTCGCGCCGTTCGGAGATGGGACCTTTCCACCCTTGTCAGCGAGATAGGGTAGGCCCCTAGCCCTGTCATGTCCCCTCTGTCAGTGATAGGACTAGACAGGCGCCTACCGTACTGTAGCCACGCCGGAGCGCAGATAATCACGCGCTCCGTAAGTTGAACCGCCCTCCGTACGGACGCAGGATACGCGTGATCCTTTGTCAGAACGGCTCCATTGACTTCTGGCCCGAGTAGGAAACCACTCCCTCTACTCAGACCAACTCCTCTACTCGGAGGAACACAACTTCCTTGATTCTTCCATCTGGCCATTGGTGTGTATGGCCGGTTAGCTGTCTACCGGGTAGCAAGTACCGGGTAGCCAGCCTACTCAGTCAAACAGCTATCTTGACCTTGCCTTTAGCACTTGCCTTACCCCTACTCGGGGGTAACCCCCCGACACTGGGAGTGGCAGTGCTTAAGAGGCTCAAGGAAGAAGAGAATGCGGAAGGTGAGACGGAGACCCCGAGGCGGCTATCTATAGCCAGGATACATTGAGATTGGCTCCAACGGCTCTTTTAGCCATTGGATGCTTGACGCGTGTAGCTCCTGAAAATCCAGGAAACGAGGGGGCGGGGTGATTATTGCTATCTCTTCGTTTCTGCCGCGAGAATCTGTCAGGGAGAAGTGTCGAATCTCTGACTCTACAAATCCCTTAGGTGACCCTATCAGGTTTCGACTAGGAGAACTCATGAGCGCTGGCGGAATCATCGGCTAGACAGGGGGCGAGATTTACCCAGGTTCGGGGCCCTCGTAGAGGTAAAACCCTTACTCCTGACTCTGTCGATCTGTATTAGTCGAATAGATCGGTTACAATGGTGATGGCTCGAGTCGAGAGTATGATCTCAAACTCAAGGTTTTGGTGTGGCGATGTTGCTTGGTCCTCTACCGGTGGCTCTCCTGGCCTTATATAGGTGGCCAGGTCTCAAACCCTACCGGAGAGGACTCGAACTCTAACCCTGGGTCGGTTACATGTTTCCAACTTAACCCGCAAGTTAGTGCGGGTGGGCTTCACATGGGCCTTCTAGAATACTCCAAGGGCTCCTCTTCTTGGGCCTTAACCTTGGGCTTGAGATGGGGTGTCCTTACCCGCAGGGTCCAGGATCCATGCCTTCGTCAGTAGCCCCCGAGCGTTTGTTCGAGTGGGTTTTTTTTCCAGTCGAGTAGACGGTCAAATCTTGGTTCTTCTTTCTTGTTGATAACCAGCTTGGTTGTTTCCTTCTTGAAGGGCGCGTACCCTGTATAATGAGTTTTCATACTCGAGTATCGAGCAATGCAAGTGCCTGTTTTTATGCCTTTTTATCGCAGAAGGATGCGGCACAGTAGCTTGGCTCTCCCGAGAGATCAGGGCCAATTAATTGCGACTAGGGCAAAAACATTTCTGGCCTACACAGATTCGAGACCTCTGACTCGAACCCGATAAGGTGATTGTTGCGACTGGGCCGTTGTGGTCTTATCGAGTCGAACTTAACCTATGGGGGTACCCGGCGCGTCCGCTAGGATTTTTCTTCGTGTTGTTGACACGGAATCATACCGGAGGACGCAGCTTTGAGTGCGATTCCAGGCCCTCAAGAGAGATCTTTCGGGTCTTACCTTCATACTCGAAGAATATGGCATCCGGATGTGCCTAGTCGGCCGAACAATCCAGGTTTTTATGATGTAAAATATCATGCGAGTAGTTCCTCTATCCATACGAAAGAGTTTTCGTGTTTTTAGGAGTTTTATGCCCATATGAAAGAGTTTTCATGTTTGGGAGATCGTGCCCATACGAAAGAGTTTTCGTGTGCAGGGTATTTTCCTTTGCTTTTAAAGGAGTTTTGCCTCATGATTTGTTCAGGAAAAAGTTGCTTCTGTTCGAAGGAATTTTGTCCATACGAAGTTATTTTCGCGTTTGAACTTTCCATTCAAAGCTTTCTTCAGTTTGTGATGCACGCTATGACGTCACGGCGCACTTTTCTCCTCCCGATGGGACGTGATGGAGCGAGAGCAGAGAGCCTGGCCCACATAGTCAGCTTTTTGACCGGGAAACGAGACGTCGTTCCCGGTTTTTACGGAAACCGTGCAGTAAATGCGCACGATCTTCTGTTAAGATCGTGGCACAAAACAACGCTCACCGCCTCCTCGTTTCATCTTCACACGTGGTGATGGCGATGTGCGCCACGTGGCTCATCGAGTGGCCAGCATCGATTCGTTCCGTGTATAAGTACGGGTCTTTGCGGTGCGGTAAAACTTTCCCAGCCTTCTTCTTCCAATCTGTCTTCTTCCTCGCGCTCATCTCCTTTCTTCCTCCAAGCTCGTGCTCAGCAGCTATGGCAGGAGGCAAAAGACGTGGCGCTGCCATTTCCGCATCCGGGGAAGCTTCCGTGCAACCTGCGCCGCGTTCGGGCGACTGGCGTTCGCCCAATACCACCACGAAGAGCATCAAGGAGATGCAGCGGGAGGGGCTGCTGCCGGCGGAGTCCGAGAAGCGGGTGCGCCTCGGAAAGAAGAAAGAGGTACCCAACCCGCAAGCAAACGAGTGCGTGGTCTTCGCGGACCACGTGTCTCGCGGTCTTTCCTTTCCCCTCCATCCGTTTCTTGTCGGGTTGCTGTATGTCTATGGCATACAGCTTCACGATCTTCCTCCGAACGCGGTGCAGCACATATCGTGCTTCATCGTGTTCTGCGAATGCTTCCTTGGCATTCGCCCACATTGGGCGCTCTGGAAGGCCCTCTTCAAAGTCCGGATCTTCCGCGAGAAGTCGCGGGTAGACTCCAAGCCCGGCGAGCCGCTACGCACGGGTGGCTTTGGGATCCAAGCGAGATCGGAGACCAGCTACTTCAGCATGTACTTCATCGACTCCGCGCAGGGCTGGAGGAGAAAGTGGTTCTACGTCATCGACAACAGCTCGGGTGGGATCGTAGAATTCCGCCCGTTCGCTGTTTTGAAGAGACGGAAGTCCTGGGCGCACAAGTTGTCAGCCGAAAACCCAGGTCGTCGCGCCACTACTCGCAAGAGTGACTGCCCTCCGTGATCAAGCTGCTGGAGTTGTACTCAACGGGCTGCACCTGGCGAGTACCTTTCTGAAGCGCAGGATCCAACCTTTGCAACTTAGGCCTTCCACGATGTGGGAGTATCAAGGCTCTGAGGATCCTAGCCGAGTGAGTCGCGAGGAGATTTCGAACGTCGAGTTCGAGAAGAAGATCGCGGCTATCACTAGCCTGAAAGTGGGAGAGAAGTTCCCCGACTGCACAGTCGCGGCCTTTGATGCGTCGAAGCCTCCGCCAGCCGCGGTGAGTTTATTCTTCTTCTCTTCTTTTATTTTCTTTATTTCCTTGCTTGTTCTGGATTTCAGTCGATTGAATTTTCCTTTGCTTGTTCTGAATTTCAGTCGATTGAATTTTCCTTTGCTTTCTTCTGTCTTTTTCCATAGAATTTATCCATGGCCACCTGCTACCGTCCTGTATCTGGGGCGGAGGCCTCAGAGTTATTGGCGAGTAACCTGGATGCCCCAGCCGACACCAGTGTCGCCGACGCTTCTTCGAGCTCCGACCAAGATTCTTCGGATGACGCAGGAGACTCGGGTGGCGATCGTTATAAACGCCGTCGGGTAGAAGGTGATGAGGCCACTTCTAAGGACAACTCCTTGGAAGAGTCGCCCGGGAAGGAGCCCATCAACGCTACTCCTCTGCAAACGTGCGCCCCTTCTTCCTCATTCCCAGTTATCCAGACTGCATGGAATGCGGATATGCTGGATGAGGAGGACGACGAAGATGAGTAAGTTTCTTTCTCCTCGTTCTCAGTCGAACGTCTTCCTTTTGCATCTATGTTGACGCTTTGTCCTTTGTTGCAGCTTGCAAACCATTAGTCCTCGCAGGTACGCCTCTTCCCTTTCTCCCGAAAGGAAGAGTAAAGCAGGAGCTGCGGATGAGATTCCTACCGCTGGCGCTGTCTAGAATTCGCCCAGCGTAGCCCCCAAAGTGGCGACTACGGAACATGGAGTTCCTAGTTCTGCTGCCGGAGCTTCGGCTTCAAAAGAGGCGACGGATAGCTCAGCAGATCCTCTCTCCCGTGCCACTGGCCAGGTAAATTCTGTTTCTTGCCTTTAATTTGTTATCGGGTGCACGACAGTGCTCCCGATGGGAGTAGCCCCCGAGGCTGTAGTCGATCGCATGTGATAGGCTACAGGCTCAAAGTCTATTCTTTCCTTCTTCTTGGTTTTATCGGGTGCACGGCAGACGCTTGTGATAGGCAAACATTCGAGTATAGGCTCAAATTTTATTCTTCTGACTTCCATTTTCATGTTACTTGCAGACGCTTGTCGACTCTCTTGCGGCGATTGGCCGTCGTGTTGTTCTTGCCGAGTCCGACTGCGCGTTCCTTCGATCGGACTGTAGTCGACTCACCTCTGAGAACGAGCTTCTTCGAGGTAAGTTCAGCCCCTCTTTTTTTTTCTGTTTGCATTTCTTCTACCAGTTCTTCGATTCTGATAAATGTTGTCGTGCAGCTCAACTTGAGTTCTCGAAAACCGAGAAGGACAATGCTTCTACTCGGGCGATAGCTCTAGAGGCTGAGTTGGCGACCGTTCGCCAAGATCTGGAATCCTCCCGCATGTCTTCGACTGATCTTGAGGGGAAGCTTGCTTGTGCCCAAGAGGCTTTGAAGAAGTTGGAGACAGCCAGCACCAAGGCGGACGCTGATCTCGTCGACTTTATCCGTCCCCTTGCCGGGCGCTTTGCGGGTAAGTTATTTTTGGGTTGTAATTTTCCTTCTGCTGTCTTGATTCTTGACGTTCTTTTTCTTTGTAGGCCTTCTGGGTGTTCCTCTGGAAATTCCAGGAATCCAGCGGGTGGACACGCTGACGGACTCCCTCGCTCAGCTTAGGAGGCATGCCGAAGGAATCTGCTCCTTGGTCGGCAACGCTACTCAAGTGTTGACGCAGCTGCATGGTCGCCTTCTCATCAATGCTTCATCTCCACCCGCGCTAAGTGACCTGCTGAAGATCTTCTCGGAGAGCAATCTCCTGGATGCCTACGCGGTTGCTCAGTCGGAATATGGGGCGAAGACGGCCATCCAGTTCGCGCTGGCGCATGGAGTTAGCGGCCTGGAGGAAGCCTACTCGGATCTCCCAGTCGATCCTTCCACGGGCAAAAAGGTACGGCTCAGTCGTTTTGGCGAGCCAGCCGCCGTCCTCGCTCGGAAGCTATCTGAGCTGTTTGCTCGACTTAAGGGAGGGGCGACTGCCGCGAGTGGGAGTACCACTGTAGCTTCTTAGTTTAGTTCGTTTGTACTTTGCAACTCCGATTGTAATGAATCCTGGGATGTGCTCCCGTTTTCTCAATATTTTAATCGAGATGCTTTTGCTGAAATGCTTCCCGCAGTTGTTCGTGTGCTCCCGATGGGAGTAGCCCCCGAGCACCTGTTGAATAGGTGGTAAATATATCTCGAGTGATTTTCAGGTATCCGGGGTGGCCGCAGAACCTTCAAGTGGACCTGCTGCCCCGACTGATCCGCTTGTTGCTGCTGTGGGGACTTTGGCGGGTCTCCGTGGTCGTGTAGCTGATTGTGAGCGCAGGCTGAAAGCGTTGCGCGGGGTAGCCGATGTGGCGAAGTCCAAGCAAAAACTGGCGACTGAACGCGAGCAATTTCTGATGGATGAGTTGGCTTCCATTGCTAGGGACTTGCTGTGTAAGTAATACATCTCCCGAATCTTCTTTGTCTTGTTTCCTTGCCTAATCATGCATATTTGCTCTTCAGTTGTTAAACCGGATGATAGGGAGGAAAAACAGTGGGTAGAAAACTACATTCTTCAAGAAGCTGGCAGCTCTAAGCCTCATGCGAGTAACTTTTGGTCTGATCGCAGTCGAGGCTTTGTACTGGCTACTTTGAAGTTCCGTATCGCTCAAGGAAAAGTTCTCGTGAGTTCCTTTCACGGGGTCTTGATCGCGATGCACGCCGCGTTCTATCCGCTGGAAAGGGGTCCCGAAGACTGGAGCCATCTTCTCAGGTTGTTCGGGCAGGAGGGAGAAATTCGCGAGTGTGTGCGCAATCAGATGACTTGCGGCGCGGTGGTGGCTCTCTCCTTTGTCCGGATATGGCATCCTGAGATAAATTTTAACTCCGTAGCTAGGCTTCCAGATGGTCCAATCGATGATATTTCTCCGCACTATGATGTTGTTCGTCCTGCAGCAGAGAAAATCATTCGACTAACCTCTGAGGAAGTAGATAGGGTGATGGAGACTGAGAATGCTTATCGTCATGATTGATTGATGGATGTGTACATCCTGTGATGCTGTATAGTTTGTAAAAACTGTTGTAAGGTGTGTGACTCTGTATGTATAAATTTTCCTTGAATGCTTAGTTGTAGGCGTAACCCCCGTGTGTTTATGGGGTGTGTACCTGTAACTATTTAGCATATAAGAATGAATAATCTTTGAGTAGATATGGTTGAGAAACCATGTGTTTTATTGCGATGACTGAGAAGTCATGTATTCGAGCTACAAGAGTGGCTAATATAGCCTTATTTGTTGTGAGAACAAGTAAATCTAGGGATAAAATTTGCGGAGGTGTGCGATATTCCAAGGATTGGAATAGATTCCTCAAGTCGATGGGTTCTTCAGCCTGTAGGCGCCACCTGGGATAACTTCATGTATGACGAAGGGTCCTTCCCATGGTGGCTCGAGCTTGTGTCCCTCCTTCTGCTTGAGCCGCAGCACTAGATCTCCTACCGCAAATGCTCTGTGGCGTATGCGGCGACTGTGATAGTTTCGCAGTGATTGTTGATATACTGCGGATCTTGCGAGCGCTATATCGTGCATCTCATCGAGTGCATCCATATCTTCCGCGAGTGCCCTGTTGGAGGTTTCTTCGCTGTAAGCCACGACTCTTGGGGCGCTGAACCTAACATCCTCGGGAAGGACCGCTTCTGCCCCGTATACCATGAAAAATGGCGTGTAGTTTGTGGATCGATTTGGAGTTGTGCGGAGGCTCCATAGTACGGAGGGTAGCTCTTCGTCCCAATGTCCTGCTGCTGGTTGTAGACGATCGAGTAGACGTTTCTTGATGCCAGCTGAAACTAAGCCGTTGGATCTTTCGACTTGTCCGTTCGTTTGCGGGTGGGCAACAGAAGCAAACTTCAAGTTGATGCCCTTTTCCTTGCATAACTGTTGTGTTTCCTTTGCCGTGAAGTTTGTGCCATTATCTGTAATGATATCGTGTGGTACCCCAAATCTGCATACGATGGAATCGAGGAACTTGACGGCGCATTGGGCGCTAGCCGAATTTACTGGCATGGCCTCGATCCATTTAGTGAACTTGTCGACTGCGACCAGCAAGTGTGTATATCCACCCGGCGTGGACTTGCGTAGTGGTCCTACCATGTCTATCCCCCACTGTGCAAAAGGCCAGGCGATGGGTATCATATGCAATTCCGTAGCAGGTGCATGTGGTCTTGGTGCGAATCGCTGGCAAGCGTTGCATCGTTCGACTAGCTCCTTTGCGTCCTTGGCTGCCGTGAGCCAATAGAATCCTGCTCGGAAGGCTTTTCCCATGATTGTTTTCCAACTAGCGTGATGTCCACAGTCTCCTTGGTGGATGTCCTGGAGTAATTCTTTGCCATCTTCGGGTGCGATGCAGCGCTGGGGTATACCCGAGATGTTTTGCTTGTATAATTCTCCGTTGATTACCCGAAAGGATTTACTGCGTCTGATTATTTGTCGAGCCTCGCGAGGATCGGCCGGGAGCTGTCTGGAGGACAGGTAGTCGAGTTTATTCTGCGTCCAGATTGGCTCGACCAGAAAAACCTGTCGTGAAATGTTATGAATAAGCTCGATGATGGCAACTTGCGGGCTGACCTCTATTTCTGGTGCTGCGGGTGCTCCTGCAGCTTTTTTGACTTTAACTGAGCGCTTGATCATCTGTTCGAAGTATATTCCTGGCGGTATGGGTGTGTTTGTGGAACCCATGTTTGCCAGTCTGTCTGCTTCTTCGTTGCTGGATCTTGCAATGTGCTTCAGCTCACATCCTTTGAAGTTTCCTTCGAGTAGGTTGTACATGTCGCGATATGCGATCATGTTTTCAGCAATTGCATCACATTCCTTCATTGTTTGCTGCACGATAAGATTGGAGTCGCCGTAGATCATTAATCGGGTAGCTCCACAGGCGACTGCCATCTTCATCCCGTGCAACAAGGCTTCATATTCTGCGTCGTTGTTCGATGCTGGATCATCGGGTGGGAAGTCCAATCGTAGGACGTATTGCAGCTTGTCTCCCCTGGGCGATATGAGGACGATTCCAGCTCCTGCTCCTTCGTTTCTTTTGGATCCGTCAAAGTACATTATCCAGTTGCTCGTGTACTCAGGTGGTCTGGACGTTTGTAACTCTGTCCACTCGCTTAGGAATTCCACGAGTACCTGGGATTTGATTGTGTTGCGTCCTGCATAAGTGATGTCCCAGGCGCCCAGCTCGATGCTCCATTTGGCTATTCTTCCGGATGCCATAGGGTTGTTCATGATTGTCCCGAGTGACGCATCATTAACCACTGTGATGGCGTGTTCTTGGAAATAGTGCTTGAGCTTTCGGGCTGTAAGAACAACTCCATATGCGAGCTTCTGGTAATGAGGATATCGTTGCTTGCATGGCGAGAGCACTTCACTGATGTAATAGATCGGTCGTTGGACTCCGTATGCCTTGCCCTCCTCAGGTCGTTCGACTACAATTGCTGTGCTGATGACCTGGTTTGTGGCAGCTAGGTATAAGTAGAGTGGCTCCCTTTCTTGCGGTGTTGCAAGGACGCGTCTGCTTTGCAACGATCGCTTCAAGTCTGCGAACGCTTGTTTAGCTTCTGGTGTCCACTCGAATTTGTCCGTCTTCTTCAACAGTTTGTAGAAGGGTAGCGCTTGTTCTCCCAATCGGGTGATGAACCTGCTCAGAGCGGCTAGTCGCCCTGCGAGCTGCTGGACTCCGCGTAGATTGGTTGGCTCCTTCATAGTCAAGATTGCTTGTATTTTCTCTCGGTTGGCTTCAATGCCTCTGGCGGATACCAGGTACCCGAGAAGTTTTCCTGCTGGGACGCCGAAGACGCATTTCGTCGGGTTGAGCTTGATCCTGTATGCGTTGAGGGCGTCGAATGTTTCTCTAACGTCTTCGAGGAGTGTGTCCTCTACTCGAGTCTTGATGACGATGTTGTCAACGTACACTTGTACGTTCTTGCCAATGAGCTTGGCGAGCCATTTTTGCATGCAGCGCTGGTATGTTGCGCCTGCGTTCTTGAGCCCGAAGGGCATTGTCGTGTAGCAATATACGCCATGTGGCATGATGAATGTTGTCTTTTCTTCGTCCTCCCGTTTCATCCGGATCTGATTGTAGCCTGAATAGGCGTCCAGGAAGGAGAGGCGTTGACAGCCTGCCGTAGAATCCACGATCTGGTCGATTCGCGGGAGGGGGAAGTTATCCTTGGGGCAATGCTTATTTAACGACGTGTAGTCGATGCATACTCGAAGGATATCCGTGTTTTTCTTGGGTACCAGCACTGGATTTGCTAACCAGGTCGATATCTTGATCTCCCTGATGAAGTTTGCTGCTAGCAACCTGTTTACTTCTTCTCCGAGCGCCTTCCGCTTGGGTTCCGAAAATCATCGAGTAGTCTGTTTGATGGGTTTGGCATCTGGAAAAACTTCGAGTGAGTGCTCGGCAAACTCCCTGGGTATTCCTGGCATATCTGAGGGCTGCCAGGAGAAAATTTCCCGGTACTCACGGAGGAGTTTGACGAGCGCGCTTTCCTATGCTTGCGAGAGGGTGGTTGAGACCATCGCTGTCTTCGCAGAATCTGTCGGGTGCACTTGATGCTTTCGGGTGTCACTGTTGGCGCTGAACTCTAGCTCAGGCGCGTTTTTCTTCGTGAGGGGCATCACGGAGTGATCCGTGGTTTTTGCCAGCTCTTGAAGTTCTTCTTGCATCCCGAAAGATTTTGCGATCTCTTTGAATTCAATGTCGCACTTGTTGGATTTCTGAAAGTCTCCATCGATTGTGATCACACCATATTCTCCAGGTAATTTGAGCTTCAGGTAGGCGTAGTGTGGTACTGCCATGAATCTGGCGAACGCTGTTCAACCAAGAATGGCGTGGTACTGTGAAGGCCAGTCGACGACTTCGAAGTCGAGGAATTCTCTTATGTAGTTGCTTTTAGTGCCCATCACAACTTCTAAGTTGATTGTTCCGAGTGGACGGATTGCCTTTCCCGGAACTATCCCGTGGAAGGATGTTTCTGACTCCGCAAGGCCGTCCAGATTCCTGTTGATCTGACGGAGTGTATCCGCGTAAATAATGTTGATGCCACTGCCACCATCCATGAATACGCGGGCCAAGTCGTAGTTGCCAATCTGTGCTTGGATGACGAGGGCGGCGTGTCCTGGTCGATGGACTCGTGGCGGGTGGTCTTTCATCGAAAATGTGATCGGTTGATCCGCCATCTTCAAGTACTCTGGCTTTGTTGGCGGAATCTGCACAGCCATGCACAACTGCCTTGTGTTAGTCTTTTGAGCTCTGCGGGATGGACATACCTTCTGGATCATCGCGAGTTGCCCTGCTGGGTTCGGGTATGCATTGGCCCCGGAGTTTTGTGCATGTGGTGCTGGCAGTGCAGCCAGTGCTATGTTTGGATTTGCTGGTGGAGGTAGGGGTTGTGGCGGCTGGAATCCTTGGTGGCCTCCTCCTGGAAGCGGTGGGTAATTTTGAGTGGCTGCAGATCTTTTTCTGGCGAGTGCTTCCGAGATATCAATAAACTTTCGGCAATCCTTAAGAAGGTGTGTTGCCTTAGTTTTGCCCGTGCGCTTATCTGTAAATAGATGTAGCGAGCAGTATCCATCGAGGTCTTCCTCGGGTAATTTTTCTTCAGCCTTTGGTCTCCACTCGCGATTCCCACGGCGACCGGAGTCGCGGCTTCGCGTGAATTCCGCCGCTACCAACTCCTCTCGATCCTCGTGATCGTAATATTTCCTCCTTTTCCTTCGGCCATGACGGTCTTCATCGTGCGCAGGTGATGATGCTCTCTCGTTGCGCACTGCGTCTTCTCCGTTAGCCCACTTTTAGGCTATGATCATTAGCTCTCCAATAGTTTTGGGTGCAGCCCTGCCTAGTTCTTCTTTGAAAGCAGTTCTTCGGGCGCCTTTCGCAAAGGCATCAATCGCCACTTCTTCCGAGATGGTTCCCGCAGTGTTCCTGAGTGTGGTCCACCGTTGGATTATTCGCGGGTAGACTCACCGCTTTTCTGCTTGCATGCTCGCAGTTCTTCAATGGTTGCCGGCCTCTTGTAAGTCGACTGGAAATTTTTGCAAAAGTCGCGGTGCAAGTCATCCCATGATGCGTAACAAGATCTTGGTCTTCTTTCCAGCCAGCTACGGGCCGCGCCTACGAGATGCAAATTGAGATATTGCATAGCTGTATTCTTGTTCCCACGTTGGCATTTTACTGCCTTGCGGTAATCGCTTAGCCATTGAGAGGGCTCGAGTGAGCCGTCGTACTTTGTCACTTCCGTGCTGAGCTTGAATCTTCTGGGCAAAGGCGCTTCACGGATGCTGCGGGCAAAGCAGAGCGCACCGCAGGTTTCATCATCCGAAGAGCTGGATGAAGAGCGCCCGCGATATCGCGAAGCCCTTGCCTTATCTACCTTATTTTGTGCGATGTCTGATCGCGCGTCATGTCCTGGCCGGTCGTGGTCGGCGTCCTTCCTTGGCTCCTTGCTTCGCTTTCACGAGCGGCTGTTGTGATGTCGCGAGCTTTTGTCTCTCGGACTACCTTCGCTGCTGCTTCGACTATCATCACGGCGCCGTGCTTCTTTTCCTCGGCCACGACGTGGCGATCTGTCCCTTCTTGGCGAAGAACTCCTGTGTTTGCGGGACGGTTCTTTCTCCTTCTCTTTCTCTTTTTCCTGTTCCTTCTCCAGCTGCTCTGCGGCTTTCTTCGGTCATAGGCGGCGAACCTTGCGGCTGCCAGTCCTAGTCCCTTGCGTACTTGTTTATACTGCTCCGCCCGAGGGTCGCTTTCTGTCGGTTGATTCATCTGCATGTAAGTTGCTGCGGCTAGAACCGCGGCAGCGGGAGTTTGCGGGTAGACGTTGCCGTCGTCATCGACTCGCATGAGAGAAGGAGTGATCGATCTGCTGGTCCCGGCTAGGGATTCATTGTTCCTGGATGTAGATGCGTGCCCCTTCCTCGTGGGTCGGGTTCCGAGCGAGGGTGTTATGGACAGCCCCGCTCGTCTTTGGCTCGACTCATCCGCCGCTTTTCTTCGGCGGGCCAGATCTATCCGAGCGTCTTTGATGGTCGTGGCTGCTCTCACTAGGTGATAGTGGTAGGCAACCATGTCTTCGTGTGAAGCTCCGGCTGCGGGTGGCTTGCTCGTTCGCATAGCCTCCTTCGCTCGGTTCCAAGATTCCCGTGAGACGCCGATTATGTTGCGCTCTGCTGCGCTATGTTCCGTTTCCGAGGCTTGTTCCGATCCTGCCATGCAGACTTGAGCCAGTCGAGGCTTATGCGTCCTAGGCGTAGATCGAAAGTTCCTTTGAACTCTTGATGGTTCCTCTGTCGAGAGGGTATGGTAGTCGTTGGCGTTGAAGCGGATGGACTCGCCGCTTTTCTCCAGATGACGGCGCGAGTCGACACCTCCCGATTCAGTTTCTGATTCGTCCGAGAAGTGGAGGATCCCGTCCCTGTTGGTTACAAACTTGAGGCTCCCGAACGTCAAGGTGACGCTCTTATCCAGATCCTCGAATACCGGGCGTGACTCCGGCGAGTGAGGTGTGACCACGACAGATCCGATCCGTATAGGATTGTTCGGAGCCGTAGTCGATGGTTTCCAACGGGAGTTGGATGTCCATGAAGCCGAAGATGCCGGTGATCCAACGCCCGTCGTCCCCACGGTCGGCGCCAATTGTCGAATCTCTGACTCTACAAATCCCTTAGGTGACCCTATCGGGTTTCGACTAGGAGAACTCATGAGCGCTGGTGGAATCGTCGGCTAGACAGGGGGCGAGATTTACCCAGGTTCGGGGCCCTCGTAGAGGTAAAACCCTTACTCCTGCCTCTGTCGATCTGTATTAGTCGAATAGATCGGTTACAATGGTGATGGCTCGAGTCGAGAGTATGATCTCAAACTCAAGGTTTTGGTGTTGCGATGTTGCTTGGTCCTCTACCGGTGGCTCTCCTGGCCTTATATAGGTGGCCAGGTCTCAAACCCTACCGGAGAGGACTCGAACTCTAACCCTGGGTCGGTTACATGTTTCCAACTTAACCCGCAAGTTAGTGCGGGTGGGCTTCACGTGGGACTTCTAGAATACTCCAAGGGCTCCTCTTCTTGGGCCTTAACCTTGGGCCTGAGATGGGGTGTCCTTACCCGCAGGGTCCAGGATCCATGCCTTCGTCAAGAAGGGTTCAAGATTTTGACTGACCCCCGATGTTTGTGACATAAGAAATATTTCATCGCTTGCGTCACATGTTCCTTCTCCATGAAGGTTCGCGGAAGAAATGCCGGATTTCGGTAAATCCGAGTTTGACATTGAAGGATTTTGTTGAAAGAAGAATAAAGACAAAACGCCGACATTTCTAAAAGAGAATACAAATCCACAAGGAACGGCGGAATGAAGTCTTAATCCTTCTTGGGGGCTAGTGTCGGATATATACCAAATAGGGGTATATCCGGCATTGGCCTAAGGCCGGATTACCAGGGTGGCCCAAAGGCAATGGAGCATAGTCCATTGGGCTGCCCCGTAAGCTGACGCGCAGGAAGCCGGATTCTAGAAGAACCGAAACCACGGCCCAAAGTGGTATGGCTTGGAGGAGAAGACGGATTCCTTACTTTCCAAGTTAGCTACTTTCCGTAGTCTTCTAGGTTTCCTTTTTGTAAGCCCTAATCCGGCTATCTATATAAAGCCGGACAGGAGCAAGAGAAGACAGACAATTAGCTAGAAGACAACTCGCCGGGATGTTCATCCTCGCCGAGTTAGAGAAACCATACTCACAATTGTACTTTGTATACTTCAGGCTTCAGCCCTTATTTAGTGAGATTGCAGGAGTTGGAACGCCGCCTACTTGCATCGTACCGAACCTGGGGAAAACTCGGTGTTCTCGTTTACAGTTCTTCCACGCCCCCCTCCCGCGGTTCTACCAGTAGGCTTATGGCACCCCCGTCTATGAACATTACTACGATGTCTCGACACCACCTCTCCAAACAGGGGATAAGTAAAAGACGTGACGATCAACTTATTAATGTAACCGGTGTTTGATGCTAAGACAAATAAATAATAAGGTACAGATGCTCCAAGTTTGTTTAAGTTTCTATGTTGCTTGAAAAACAAAGTTAAAGGTTTTCAAACCGATGGATTATTGGTGAAGAGGGATGCAGAGGCATCCCCAAGCTTATGGCTTTGTCCATTCTTCAATATTTCTCTGTTTAGTGTTCCTTCATTCTCTGTGAAAAAACTTCAACACAAAAACTTTCCCATTCTTTTCTGCGTTTAGACATTAGTGCAATAGATAATATTCCCAAAGTGTTGCTATTAAACCAAATAATTTTTTTTCTGAATTACGAAAATTTTGCTGAAGTGGACAACTTATAAATGAAAGGTAAGACCCAAAAAGAATCAAATGAAAATGCAAAGAGGCCACTCTTACAACAAAAGTCAGAATCTGTCCAGAAAAGGAGCAGCTGGAAAATGTCTTTATTAGGTGCACTTAAGCATGTCAGAAATTTTTGCCAATTTTCTGTGCATGCAGAGGTTTAGATAATACATAATCAGTTAAAATTTTGTGACTTTTGAATTTTCAGTAAAATATGAAAAAACATATAGTGAGCAGCAAATGTTGAAAACAGAAAAAACCCTTAAATATGCATCAATTAAAACTAAATGCGTAAAAATTGGTACTTTATTTTTACGAAAAGATAAAAAACCAAAGGATAAAACAATAACAAAAAAAAGTAAATACGAACTGATGCTCCATTGAATATTTCGGATGAGGATCCATAGAGACCTCCCCAAGCCTTAGCTTTTATCCCTTCTTGATATTCCTTCATCATCTCACTCTTGAATACTTAAAAACTTCTTTCACGCAAAACTTCTCATAAACTTCATTAGAGGGGTTAGTCCTCGAAAATTAAAATCTTCCTTCAGTTCATGAGAACACATTATGAACTTATGTTTAAACATTACCTACTGCCACCAATATCTAAGTGATGCTCCGGGATCAAAATAACTCCACTTTGCCCGTAAAAGAAGCAATGCAAAACTTGGACATAATCTGTAAAAAACAAAACATATGGTAAAGATGATTTTTTAAGGGATACTTATGAACCTCAAATCAGAAAACTTAAAATGAATGAAAGTTGGTCAAAACCTTGATGCTTAATGTCAAAAAATTTCAGCCACATATGACGTTTTGTAATATTTGTGAATTTCGAGCAGTGAAGAACAGAAATCTGTTTCTGGAGAAGAAACAAAGGAAATCATCTTCCTCTCTTTAGAGGCCATTCTTGGCACTTCTATTTTTAAAACTATAATAACATAGGCTAAACAAGAACTAAACTTCCTTGTAACATCAAAGAAACCTAAAATAAATAAAATCAAATTACAATACATGTTAAGACAATATCTATCATGTGAAAAGGGTAATGTAGATCATGAAGAAAACAACATCATTTGTGTTGATGAATAGAGGGATGACTAGGGCATCCCCAAGCTTAGATGATTGTATCTTCTTGAATATGTTCTTGGGATGAACCTACACATCCCCAAGCTTGAGCTCTTGCGTCTTTTTGTTCATCTCATATCACCAATTTGATTAGATATTATAAGCTATATCCACATAAAACTTCACAAAATTCATTAGTAGGGTTAGTACTCATTAAATAAAATCCACTCATGTTCAAGTATTGGCAAATTTCATGTAATTTATTAAACATTATCCATTGTATATACCGAGGTTTCCTATGAAATTTCTGTTGTCTGTCAAAAACTAATAAAACTAAGAACACTAAGTACAATATTGAATAATTAAAGAAATCTGTGAAAACTGAATAACTTGTAAAGTTGGCACTCAATGAGATAGTTATGTAGCTCAAATAAAAAAAACTTTACTCTAATGAAATTAAGTTAATAAGCTCAGGTTTACACAAAAAAATTCAGAGACAAATACTATTTTTTTACAGTGAAGCACAAATATCTGGTAAAAACTGATCAGTCAGTGAAAATCGATTTTTTTGAAATAGCTACGTAACTCAAATTAGAAAAGTCAGAATTAATGAAAGTTAGGTACTAGTCTCAGGTTTATGCACAAAACATTTTAGATCAAAATAATGTTTTGGTGATTTAAACAGGTTATACGGTGAAGTACAACAAATCTGTTTCTGCGCAGTAAACCAAACTTTTGTACTTTCAAGTAACTAGAGACTAATATTAGCACTTTATTTTTTTATGTAGATAGGTATATACAGAATATTTACAATATATACAAGTTCTTAGCTGAGAAGCTTCCATGGAAAATTGCTTTGTTTTCATAGGCATGAACACAAGTGCTCAAGGTCGACCCCCACTTAACCATTGCACCTTTTTCCAATCACTCTCTTTTTGAAAACGTTATTAGATAACAAGTACAACTATTTTATAATTCGTACTCCCTATCCAAACTAATATAGAAAACAACTTACAACTTAAACTAAAAACTACATAGAGACAAAGCAAACAAGTACACACAAGAATATTCACCCATGATATTGCTCCCCGGCAACAGAACCAGAAAAAGTCTTGATATCCCACAAGTATAGAGGATCGTGTGTAGCCTTTTCGATAAGTAAAAGTGTCGAACCCAACGAGAAGCTAAATATAGGATAAGTATTCTTTCAAGTTCTATCAACCACTGATACAACTCTACGCACACTAAACGTTTTGCAATATGTAGGAAATAAAAGTAGAGTAACAATACGGGTAAATAAGATAGTTTTGCAGGATAATAAATACATGAAAGTAAAGTTAGTTGCTGCAGAAATAAAGTACACTAAATGACTATAAACAAACAGTACCATGAGTGTGGAAAGTGGTGGAAAGTGTGATAAATTTGCACAAGATTAACTAGTGAAGATACTTGGTTCATTGTCTTCGATGCATTTTTCCACGTGGGAGAGGCTAAATATATGTACACTCAACTAATCTTGATTACAAATAATATATGATTGGATTTTTAATGAACATCCATAAACACTTAAAAATCATTAAGGTTTCCCCAACCATAGCCTTAAGTCAAGGTCCTCTTACTCCCATATTTGCAACATCCCGGTTCGAGTCCTTAGGTTTCTGTCACTCCGGCAGAACTACCCCTTTCTCCTACAAATACTACAAACCCTATGATGTTTGATCGATGTGCACACAAATATAATGGACACCAAAGGACTGTACCATATCAACGTACAACTCTAATGAACCAAATACATTTAACCATTCAATCTAGGAACAAAGAAACTACACAAACATGACATTAGATCATAGGATTATACCTTATAGCATCAAACACGATGTTTACATAGAGCGGTACAGAAGTCCGTGGGAGGATGAACCACTATACACAAGGAGGAATTGGCGATGGAGATGGCGGTGAACATAGTGAAGGGGACATCAAGGAGCGCAGGGTGGCGGCGGTGCCGGTGGCAGCGCGGGGAGTTCTTTCCCTGCCACCGGCATCATAGGGGAGCGCCGCCCCTTAGCCCCCTTCCTTCATGGCTTCTTTGGAGCCCTCCCCTATGGAGATGGGATCCATGGGGGAGGCAAAAACGTGGCTTTGGTGGCTGGGAATTTGTGGGTATGGGTTGTCTCCACGAGTTAGGTTTACTCCCTTTATATATCCTCCCGGAATCTTGTCATCTCATCTAGGGCTGCAGTAAATCGGGAGTATCTCGGCCGTCCAAACTCGGAATCAGGCGAATTTTAAGTCTAGAATGTTCCTTGCAAAATTTCCCATAGTTGTGTCTTCGGGGAGATTTCCATTTGATGCCGTCTTCGATCCGTAACATGGCAATATTTAAAAAGATTTTTCACACGGATTTTAGGAAAGTCCCAATTAGACTCCAACAAAGTTTCCTCTTGTATTTTGATAATTCCTACACATCAAAGTATAAAACAAGAAAATTGTGCACTTTTGAAACTATTATTAGGTTAGTCCAAATAAATCATAAACTAAATATAAAAACAATTATCAGAAGCATAAAAGTAGCATGAAACCATAAAAAATTATAGATACGTTTTGGACGTATCAGCAAACGCCCGCTGGACTGGGCCACAGCAGACGGGTCAGGATACCCTGATATCCATGGACTCGATAGTACCCCTTGGCCCACAACGGACACGTTCCCAAAGGATGCGAGACGTTGAGGGGCCAACTGCTACCGGGCCAGCTGTGGGCATGTGGCGCGGCGATCCGCGCGTGACATCCCACGTCCTACGGACGTGAGCGGCAACGGCTCCGTGCGCCGTAGCTAGACCATCGTAGGGATCCTGGAAGACCGAGCCAGAGGCTTGTGTTCCCCACTTCTTCTTTTTCTGCCTCCCAGCTCTCCTTCTGTGTTCGTCTTCCGCACCGGTAGAGGCGCAGTCACTTCCAACCTGCGCGTTGTAGCGCCCCTGATCTCATCTCCGGCCGCAACCACCATGGTCCCTGTGCTCAAGACCTCTCACATTGGCCCCGGAAGGATGTTGAGGAGGGCCACGCACATCGTGTCCCATGCCTCCAATGAGTACGGCGCGGCCACCCTTCACGCGGGCACGGTGGAGCTCAATGTTCTCTCCCTATCATCGTACGTGTTTTTCTTCCGAGCTGTTGTCGTGGGCCTAATTCCTCCTTCTTCATCGCCGTCCTCACCCACTACCAGATTCAACCGCTCCATGTCCACCCCAACTCCATTCTCATTCTCTCCGTGTTCGCCTTCTGTTGCGAGGCGTTCCTTGGCGTGATACCGGCGTTCGCCTTCTTCCGCTGCTTCTTTGTTTTGCAAGCGGACACCAAGGACCTCGGCGTTGGTGACATTTCCTTCCATGCCAGCCCCATCTTGGGCGCGGTGTTCCTGTGACGCCCCGAGATCGGGCACTATGCAGATTTCAGCATTTCCGCCAAAATCCACATAATAACCGATTCCAGGTTGCCACTTGTGATAACATTACAACAGTTCACGAATATTCCGCAACAACAACAGAAAAGATATATACAAGACGACTCAAACGAGCCAAGGGTACAACTGATACAATACAAAGATCCAAATGACAGCGGAAGAAACAACATAGTGTCCGACTACGGACAAGATACAAATTGGACTAAGAGTCCTAAAGATAACCGATGGCGTCCAATCCCTGCCCAGGCCAAGCCGGAGGGATTCCCAAGCTAACGTCGTCAGACTTCAAACCTGTTGACTGCAATGTGGAATATGCAGCCACGAAAGGGATTCGTGGGTCAGTACGGTTAAGTACTGGCAAGTGGATAAACCATACTCACAAGATACCAGCGTAACCAATCATCACAAGATACAAATACTTTGGGTACAACGGAAAGGAAGGGATTATTGCAAAGAAGCGGCAGCGGGCTGCACTAACTAACTACAGAGACGCGCTACAACATCCGGCTAAAAGAAAGGGATAAGATAGCGTATCAGAACTAACTACAACTACTCACCAGACAATACCCATCCAATGTTACCCCCTACTAAGGAAGCAACCCAAGGAAACTCACACGGTTGATTAAGGTGACATTCATTTTTTTATGGTGGAGGTAATCTATATTACTAGTCAAGTTATCATCATTAGGTGTAAGTTGTCTGAGTACTTGTTAGCCAGCACTTTCACCAAGTCATCCATAACCGCGGACAACACGGCTTCTCGAGAAGATTTAACCCTGCAGGGATGCACCAATTTGGCCGTACACGTAAGAATGACCCGCCAGATGGAAATGCACTTCCACCAAGCGAGGCACTCAACACAACCCAACTCTTCTTCGCATCAAGCCCAAAGAACCCCGTGCAATTGAGCGCACGGCTAATCAAGCCCCACGAAGAAAAGGGGACCCTCATACCACTCTAAGAACGTGTCTCCCTAAATGCCGACTACAAAAGTTCCACCCTGGCGCCAAGGGTTCGCACCTGCATATGCATGCGGCAAATGGAAAACCTGAACTAAATGAGGCGATTTGGACGAGATGCGAATCGAATCAAAGTTGCGGGGGACGCCCATACTCGCTTCCCACATGCGGTTAGCGCGCTCATCATGGATCAGAGGACAAGACCCTTTTCCTAATTAAGTTCGACACTAGCAGGCCTCAAAACCACGCCGGGCCTCCTGCCGGTGCCTTATCATCAAATTATTATTACCCAAAACATTAACATGTTGTTGATTGAATTGAAACCCAACTATCGACTAAACAGGTGATAAGATAAATGACGACAAGACTCGAGCACAAACAAACCTAAGCATGCAACTACGACACGAGGGCCAACAAGGTAAACAAGCAACAGGTAATAGGAAGTGGAAGGAAGGCTATATCATGGCTGCAAGGTAAACATATGATAGGATCGAGACACAAGCATCGAATCATAAGGCTAGCATAAAGACAACGGAAAGAATCGGTAACAAGTGATGAAAGGCAGCCATAGGTAGCAAGTGAGTATACTTGCCTGGAATCCAGCAAGTAGAGGTACATCCGAAGAACTTGTCGTTGCTCACATCATCTCAACGTCCTATCCGCGAAGAAGCAACGAACTAGAACAAACACCGGATGCAACAATTACTTCTACGGCAAAAGATCCAGCATGATCAAGATATGGATGCATGACAAGTTTAAGGATGCATCAAAGATAAACTAGTTGACGTGGTAAACATATTTAAATGGGCCCATATGCAATTTGGATTGCATATGGAAAAGCCCATGAATTAATGTTGAATTAAATGATCTACAAATAACCATCATGTGAAAGTTGATTAGAATGATGCATGGATGATGAAAACAATAGCTTCAATTTGATATGTTGTTTACCAAGTTTGCAATTTTATTTATTAAGTTATGAAATTTGGCTTCTTAAGTGAGTTACACAAACATTTATTGTTTTCACCCATTTTAATTTTTCAAAATAGATAACAAAATTCATATTTGGAAAGTACACAAAATTTTAGATGGAATACATATTTCATTTGTTGAAAAAGGATTTAAAATGAGCAAGTTATTAATTTGACAATTTTAGATGCATTAAATAAGAAACAGTTGTTTTCAGCAATTTAATTTATTTAAAACAGAACACAAAGTTGATATTTGCAAAGTTCATGAAAAAATGAAATGGAAAACATATTTTATATGTTCAAAAAGAATTTAGTTTGACCAAGTTATTAATTAGCAATTTTAAATGATTTAAACAAGATTTAAATTATTGAACCAACTTTAATTATTCAAAACAGGAAACAAAGTTTATATTTGGAAAGCTTGTTCAATTTTGCATGGAAAACATATTTTATATGGGCCATTTGAATTAAATTTGAATTAGTTATGAATTTGACCAAATTTGAAAGAGTTGTTTGAATTTGATTTTTTTTTGAAACCATTTGAAATGTTCAAAACAGTAAACAATTGCATATTTGAAAAGTACAGGAAATTTGGATTGGAAAACATATTTGACATGTTGGGAAACAATTTTAAATGATTTAGTTAAGCATATTACCAATTTAAATGCATTAAATAAGAGGTGAAACAATTATTCAAGTTAATGGTTGCAAACCAGAACACAAAGTTGATATTCAAGTGTGGCATTTAATTTTGGATGGAATTCATGTTTTGAGTATTTAATTTGGAGCAACCATGTGAAAGTTATTAATTATGCCATTTAGTTTATCATTTTAAGGATTATTAAATGACCTTAAATTTAATTGTCCAAATTGCAGAACAAAGGTGATAATCAGAAAGTTCATTGAATTTTGACTGAAAAACATATTTTACATTTTTTATTTTGAGTTGTTTTTGCAATTTTTAGGGGCAAAAGAAAAACAGGGACCAAACTGTGATTTACAGGGACTTATAAGGAAAAAAGGAACCACAGGGAGGCCCCTGGGATGTTTCTCACACACTGCACCTTGGCCCTGTGTCTCTGTCGTGCGGGGCCAGCGCCACAGTGGCGTGTGTGGAAGTGATGGCGCCTGGGGGGTAGCTGACGGGTGGGACCTGGGAGTCCGCGTGGAAAAATCAAAAGAAAAGGGGAGGCATTTGCCTCCTCGGGGATTTGATCCCGCGTCCCCCAGCGTGCGCAAAGGGTGCGACGCCACTGGGCTGGACTGTAGTTTCTGAACTTGCCTATAGCTGAACGTTTAAGGGGCATATCCGGTGCTCTGTTTTACTGACGAACTGAATTTCTTCAGGTTCAGGCACGGCATGACGGAGCAGAACGGCCGTGGCCTACTAGTGATCCACTCGCGTTTTTGCGACCTCTAGGGTGCAGGAGAGTGGGTGATAGTGCAGGATGTAGTGCGAAGTGGGTATGTTGTGCTGCTAGCATGTGCATACACGGGTGGAGCGGACCGATACGAGCAGAACTCGCAGCGGCTCGAGAACGGGCATGGACGTCCCGGCGGCAAGCCGGACAAGGCCGGGCTCTGCCGGAACCGTGTCTACGGAACAAGATAGAGGTTGGGAGGACGTCTGGTAGGTGTGGTGGCTCACCGGGGGGCTGCTGGCGTCGGGGTACGGCTCGAGGACGACCGTCGACGTGCTGTAGACGAGGAAGCCGAAGTAGACGGTGCGTAGTCGACGGTGGCTTGGCGACGTCCGAGAACTCCTTGATCCGCCCCCCTGGTCTTCTCGTTGCCCGTAGAGGAGGTCGAAGCGTAGCTCCAGGACATGCTCTCGGCACCCAGAGAGGCCTGAGGCGATGGCATCGTCGACGAGCTTGACACGGAGAGCGGTTCGGGGCGACCTCGTTTGCGAGCGGAAAAGGAGATGAGCGGCGAGTTCGAGATGGGGAAATGGAAGAGTGACTCAAGGGGAACCTCCAGGACATGGAAGCTGGGCATGAGATGCCCCACGGTGGTGGCGCCATGCGACGGCGGTGACGACGACCACGTACAGGAGGTTCTGCTGGGTGGCTCTCGGACAAGAAGGAGGCGGCGTGGCTGAGGAGGGGGAGGGGATCTAGGGCACACAGAAGGGTGTAGCGGTGCTTTATGGAGGTGGAGGAGGCTGCAGCGGCCGTCAAATCGACACAGGCGTCAACGTGGAGATGGTGGATGCGTTGCCGTACGTGGAAGAAGAAAGGGGTGGGCTGAAAGTGGGAGGTGGGCTGGAAGAGGGGTTCGGGGGGAAGCTGGGCCTCCTGGGGTGGTAGGTGGGCCGGTTGGCCTGCCTCCCTTAGAGGTTCTTTTGTTTTTCTGTTTACCCTTTCTTTTTTTTTGTAGGAAAGAAAAAGAGAGAGAAAGAAATAGGTGTTAGGGTTTTATTTTTTTATGAAATAATTTTTATTGAATAACACAACAGCAAGCTCAAAGGTATGTAATCTTTATTTTAAAAAATTTAAAATGCCAAAAGATTTGAATTTGCTATTTGAAATTCAAATAGGGTTTCATTTAATACCAATGTGAAAACCAACCCATTTTTTATTATTCCCAACTCCCAAAATGATTTGTTTGCAATTTTAATTGGAACCATTTGAGCATGTTTGAAAGTTTAAATTTGTTTGAATTATCCAGAAATGTTTTGAAGCAAAGTGCAATGCAAAAATGCATGATGCAATGCAAAAAAAAATAAAAACAACCAAATCCTATTTGGGGGAAAATCCCCCGGGTGTTACAGTTCCCCCAGATGGACCTCCCAAACGAGGAGCCTGACTTCCCCGCACATTGACTGTACATATACACCGGGGAGGTCAGCAATCTCATCGAGTTCCCCTCTTCTTCGCCCACAAGGCACCCGGGATGGCGCTAGGAGGAGCTTGGTGGCACCAGCATGAGGCCGCTGATGCAGTGTGTAAATCTCCTGTACGATGAAGGCCTCACTTTCTCCATGATTGTGAGCGAGCTTGTCGAGCAACGAATCACCCCTTTTTAGCGTCACGAGAGGCGTATGTGGCTATACGCGCGTCGGGGACGCATTGAGGTTTGATGGGCGGTCCCTTACACACCAGCCTTCAAGAATGTGAAACTTCTTCTGGACGATTCGTCGCTGTCGAGGCTCCTTCCTGGCATGTTTCCTGTCTATGACCTCCCGGCGGACGGGAGAGAGGCGGTTTTGGCCATGATGTCACACTTAGACCAATGGGGCCCTCTCACCGAGGGGATGGAGTCACGCGAAGATAACCCGTACGTGCTGGACTTCACCGAGGAAAGTGTCGAAGGACACACCCTTGAACAGGGGCGTGGGGCCAGTGGCTTCCTCCTCGAGGAAGCTGCGGACGATGGTGGTCTCCTCGGATGAAGAGGAATATGAGGCCGGTGAAGGTTTCTGCATCATCCCCTCGTGGCGGTCGAGGCCAGACGATGGCGAGGACCTCGGCGGGCCTTCTGGCGAAGCCCACCCGGCGAAGAAATCGAGGCTCGACGACACCCCTCCTAGTCCTGACAGCGCTTGCTCTGAGGGATCCCTGGCCACGGGGTCATATCTCCGAGGGCGCAAGCCCAGGGTGCGGCCTTACACCGGAAGGTGAGAGTTCAAGCACTCGTTTCCCCCAAATTCTTTTCGTGGAGGATTGACAAGTTTCACTGGTTCCACAGTGCCCAAGGAGATGACGATGTGGCGGGGCAGCAAGAGAACAGTCCTGGTCCCACGGTCGTGCCCATTGTGAAGCCGGCTATCGCCGTTATTGCGGCACGTCTTAGGACAACGGGTATCGGACATGAGGCTTCTTTACCCCCGAGCGCGACTGTGACTGGGCCGGCGTGCGCCTGTCCATCTTCGCCACACACCGTGTCCCGGGCTCCAGAGCCAACTACTGGTAGAGAGCCCTATGCGGGAGAAGCCCGGGGTCTGCCTGTCTTAGGAGCAAAGCTTGTCGTGGTCCCTTCCTCCCCTGGCACAAGAAGAGGTGCCGAAGTTGCCGGAGGCTTAGGAGGCCGAGGCTGCATCGGCGGCGGGGCCCGGACGACGCCCTTGCTCACCACACTCAGGGGGAGGTTCATGGCCTGGACGGAGTCCTAAACGAGGAGAACCGCCAACTTCTGTTGGTGGCGGTCACACATGCCTTCTCCCAGTTTCTTTGCGCCAATCCCCTTTTCGACTTCAGCAAATTTTTGGCGCTGATCCCTAATGATCTCCAGGAATCTCTTTCGTGTAAGGTGCGCGAGGATGTGATTGCCTTCAATGAGGCATTCAATCCGCTGGGAGGTACAGAGCAGCCAGCGGGTGCCGGTGAAGCAGGAGCGTCCGGTGGTGATGAAGAAGACTCCAAGGACCATCGTTCTTCCTCTTGAGTGGTGGTTTTATGTTCCTAGTGCCCATGGCAGAGAATAGGTGAACAATTATGAATAATATGAGTCTGCGGAGGGCTTTATGTGACCTTTGTTATTATGTTTTTTGTATGTGTCTTCGGATATTCTTTTGTGGAGAAACTTAGCCTTTGGGTGGCAGAGTCCTTTGCCGGGGTAGTGCCTATGGGGGATCCTTCGAGAGACCTTACTCGTTTCCCTGTGGAGGACTTCTTGTTATCCCTTGTGGGTATCTCTTAGGGTTCTTGTGGAGGATCTCCTTAGATCCCTTGCTGAGGGTTACGCGCTTGTTCCCGGGGACTGTGGTTACTTGCAATCATTTGTATTTTCGATAGGGGCGCGCGTTTGAATGTTCCTTCATGAGCATCTCGTGACGAAACCTGAGCCAAGGAACTTGGCGAGGTATTGTGTACAGTAGCGACTCGTACACATACACCGTCCCATTCCCCGCTCGTGGGATGCTCTTGTGAGGAAAAAAAGGCACTCGCGCGTCTCTAGAGAGGAAAGTATGCATGTTGAGATGAATGCTCATGAGTGGTTTGGATGCAGAGATGCACGCATGTGTTCATGCAAAAATACAGAATTGCTCGGGAAAGCAACTGAATTTACTGCTAGGGTGGGACATTGTTATTTTACAAAACGCTTGGGGATGTCGTGACCTTGTGGTCCCCCAAGAGGCACTTGTCGTCACCATGCGGACACGGGTCTCCCATCGTCATGGGGCTGATAATAGTGCAACTCAGGTGCATAGCTCGAGGATGTAGTGGCCTTGTGGTGCCCTCGAGAAAAAAAAGTTTGCCCCGCCGGAACGGGACTCCCACTTGTGTGGGTAGAAGCTCTCGCGCCCATGCAGCATGCCTGGTGAGAGCTCACTGAGACCTTCACAGAGAGAGGTCCTGTCATCATTTTTACCGTGGCATGACGGGGTCCCCTTTTTGGGAATATGCCCTAGAGGCAATCATGTATGATGTAATTCCCAATGTATTCATAAAGTTATTAAGTTGTCCTTTGGTTTGAACATCTGATATATGTCATTGAATATGTGATTCGATTGTGGAACTATGTATTCATGTTGTTCATACTAATTGTCCTTGGTCGTTAAGGTTGTGCTGGACACACACCCTAGACTAATGTGAGTGTTGGCTGATGACACGGTTCCACTTGTCATGGGCATGGTGATACCATTCCAACGTTCACGGACTTGGCTTAAGAGTTTAGCAAGTCGGACTGACCCACATTGAGATGCAACGAGCAAGTCGTCATTTGCATGTCTCAATCAATGTAATCCTTAGACCTGAGGTTGTCGCACAATCCGAGTTGTGGATCACCGACTTAGGTTCTGTTAAACGCTGCTTTGTGACAAGGCATCTATAAAGGCAGAGTTCGGGTCGAATGAGAAGCAAGCTGCGTGATGTGGATAATCAAGATGGGATTTTGCCCCTCCGAATGGAGAGATATTCTCTGGGCCCTCTCGAGTGGTATGATTCAGGAAGCATGGCCATGCGCGACTCAGTTAAGTGTTAACCGTGTCTGTTCACTAAGAGTTAGTCAGATGAATCACATATCACGGATCGAGAAGAGAGTCGAGCTATTTAAGGGATGACGATAAATCGCCTATAGTTTGACAAGGTATATCGTGAGGCAAAAGGGACTAAGATGTAAATCACATTGGAAGGTATGTCGTCATGACTCAATGGGACTTGGGAGTCGGCACGTTCTCCTAGGAGCCGCTACCGATTGATCAATTGAGAGTCGGACTCCAATCGTGTCCAAGTCGCCATGAGCCTGCAGGGTCGCACACTTAAGAGCGGGAGCAAGTATTGGTCGGGTTGGACCCGAACCAGAAGTGAACTGATTTGTGAGTCGGACTCACAGAGGGAATGGGCCACAAGTGTTGTGAAGCCCACTACCATTCGCTATATAAAGAGGGGCGCAGGTTGCCCAGCGGGAACGTTAGTCCACCCCCATGCGTTGGGAACCCTAGCCCCACTCAGTCCATCCGTCGCACCAGACCTAGCAGTCCGCCGTCGGTGCTCCTCCTCGTACGTGTGGGTACCGGCAGAGGTGCTGTACCTTCGGTACTTCGACGTTCGCGGGATCGGATCGGCTGGATCGGATCGTGGACTGCACTGCCCCGACGCGCTTCATCGATAATCCGCAACCGCGCGTCTAGTGGTAATCATCGTGGCCTTCTACCTCGGCTAGATCTTGGAAGTACCGCGTAGGAAATTTTTTCGTTTATCTCTACGCGTTCCAACACCCCTCGTGGGTACGTTTCCACGGCCTTGTGGAGGCGCGTGGAGAGAGTAGGGGCTGAGCGCGCCCATCTAGTTGGGAGGCACGCCCGCACGGAGAGCGGCGGTAGCCCCCGAGCCCCCAACGCTCGGGGAGGTCTACTGGGTGGCTACCACCTCTGGAGAGAATAGCAGTCGCTTCTTGGGGACTTCGTCGAGGTGTCCCACGTCGTCTTTGTCGGTAGGGTTCGAGGTTGCCACCTCCTTGTAGGCTCGTTCGACGAATGGTGATGGTCCCAGCAGGCACAAGCAGCTTGGCGATGTTGTACGCATGGTGCGTCAGGGCCATGAACTTGGCGAGAGCTGGGTAGCCGAGGATGGCATTGTAGGAGAGGGTGATGTGTGCCACGTCGAAGTTGAGGGTCTAGGTGCGGTAGTTCTGACGAGTGCCGAGTGTGACAGCAAGGCGCACCTGTCCCAGGGGAACCGTAGTTCCGTCGGTGACGCTGGTAAAAGGCCTCGTGGGAGCCAGGCGCTCGTTGGGCACTTGCAGTTTATCGAATGTCTGCACTTAGATGACGTTGAGGCCCGCACCCCCATCAAGGAGCGTCTTGGTGATGGCGATGGTGTTGATGGTGGGGCTGCAGACCAGGGGGATGGTGCCCATGGTCCTTGTGGACTTGTGGTGGTCTCGGACATCGAAGGAGACCTTGTGCTCGGATCACTTGAGAGGTTTGGCCGCCTCTATCCCTAGAAGGACGGCGTTGATCTCTCGTGAGATTTTCTTGAAGTGGAGGGTCGAGAGGGGAGCTTGTGCTCCACCAAGGATACAGGCGATGTAGCTTGTGGGCTCTTGGTAGCCCCCACAATTTTCCTTGCCATTGCCCTGGTTCCCCTCAGGGTAGTGCTGTGTGATAGCATCAATTGAGGAGTGGGTGGGTTGGGGCATTGCAGCGGTGGGCATTGCTGCTGCTACTACGGCCGCTGCTAAGGGAACTGCTAGTAGCCGTTGTTGTTGTAGCCACCAGTGTTGGTGTTGTAGTTGTTGTACCCGTTGTAGTTGTTCAGGCCGCGTTCCTTCCAGCGCCACCGCCACCGTGGCCGCCGCCACGTCCAGGGTTGCTCCAGCTGCTGCCTCGAGAGTAGCCCTCCTAGCCACCCCTCATGAGGCGATCGCCGCGCATCTTCTCCAGTTGGAAGCAATCCTCTGTGGAGTGGGAGTGCATTCCGTGGAACGTGCAGAAGGGGCGGTTGTCCACCATGGGTGCGGCGTCGTTGTGGCTGTGCTTGCGCTCAGGCTCTACTACCAGAACGGACGGAGCCTTGCGCTTGGTGTCCGCATCATCGCTCCGGGTCTTGGTTTTGGCCTTGGGAGCCGCTCGCTTGGATTCATGGACAGGAGTCTTGTTCCTTAAGAGTCGACCTTCCTCGGCCATGTCCATGAGCTCGACGACTGAGTATAGATCGTCCCTGATGTCCAGCACCACAAGAAGGCGCTCGTTGGTGACCCCCTCACAGAAGGCGGAGATGACCATCGCATCGGCGATCCGGGCGATTTTGTTAAGCGTCTGGCTGAAGCATTGCACGGACTGGTGAAGTGTTTCACTAGGGTGCTGGCGTATGCTGCAGAGGTCATCTTAGGAGAGGGAGGGGGCTTGTAGGAGCCTTTGAAGTTGGCGACGAAGTGGAGGCAAAGCTCCTCGTACGACCCAATGGAGCTCTCTAGTAGGTTCATGAGCCAGATGGGGGCGACTCCCTTGAGGCCCATGGGCATCCAGTTGACCATGCATTTGTCATCCCCCTTCGCAGCGCACACGCTGAGGCTGTACAGCTGCAGGAAATCGAGGGGAGGGGTTGTGCCCTCATAGCGGGGAGTAAGCATCGGGTTGAAATTTGGCGGCCATGCGACCGTGCGAAGCTGCTTGGTGAATGGGAGGCAGACTCCAACGTAGACCGTGGCGCGCGTGTCGTGTCTGCCGGGAGGTTGGCGCAGCCGGCTCTGGCGAGGTCGCGGATGATGCGGCGCTCGCTCTTGTGGCCGCGCTTGATCTGCACGCATGCATTGGGTGGGGTGCGCAAGATCTGAAGTTGTTGTTGCTCTTGTCAGGCACTTTGGTGGTATGGACCTTGTCAGGGACATGGGTGCGGGGATCGTCTTGCACCGGCGATGGTGCGTCGTGGGAAGGGGGTGGCGCGCCATGAGCTGTCGTGCTCTTGGGCTGGCCAGTGGCGCCTCCCCACGACGGTTGCGAGGGGGGACATTTGCGGCAGTGAGCAACTCCTGGAGGCGGGCGAGCCATGCGGTGTGACCTTCTGGCGCAGGCGGATGCGCGAGCAGCTCCGGGTCAGCAGCAGGGCTGCGGAGGCGATGGGCTACTCCCAACATCCATGCATCCCTGATGGTGGTGGTGGAGGCTCAGACACTTGTGCGTCTCACTGCAACCGGTGGGAGGAGGCCTCGTCCTCGGCGTTGGATGTGCCACCAACACCGGTGGGGTCATGTTGTTGCATGTCGTCGTTGTCGTACCCAGTGGGGTTGTCCTGGCCCATGCATTGAGCGTGCTCGGCTCGGCTGGGGCGAGGGCTAGTACGAGTAGCTGGTGCCATCGCAACAAGGAGGTGAAGGAGTGCCTTAGCCCCGTACCTGGCGTGTCAAATGTCGGTGAGCGGTCTGCCAAGGGACATGAACTCTCAGGAGGTCTGAATACTAGCGGGCGAAGCACACTTCTCACACCTCTCGAGAGGCTTCACGAGGAAAGCTTGAGACAGGAAACAATGGCGACACGGGGAGTGTACCCAGGTTTAGGCCACCTTGTGGTGTAAAACCCTACTCCTCCTTGTCTAATGGATTGCACTGTTGTAGTTACAGTACAAGGTGCGAGCTTGTGCTCAGGTCAGACTCGGAGGGCTCCGAGTGAATTAAGCTCTCCCTTGCTACGAGAGACAAAGGGATCCTCTTATACAAGCATTTGGACCTCTTTCGCGCTCATTCTCGGTGGGAAAGGGCAACCACAAGGTCCCAAAGTGGCGACTAGTGGAGCACTACGTCGCCTGGTGGTCTTGGTCATCGAGGACAGCGCCACCATCCATGGCATAGCGGTGGGGGCGTCCGGTGACGTTTCCTCCGGCTTGTAGCACCGTCTTGGTATCCTCGCACCAAAAGGGAAGTCCTGGGGTGGCGCTTTGGTGCGGGAAGCTGTCACCCACGCTTTATACACGGCAACTACCGCCAAAGAGGCTCTACGGCTCTGCGCCACCTCCGTAAGCATCAGCCGCACATACGTTGTGCCCTCTAGAGAGGGAGGGCTCTCTGGGGAGGGGCGGGTGGCAAGGTAGAGCTCCTCCCCAAGGATAGGAGATGAGGCCCCTCTAGAGGGATCAGCCTCCTACTGGCTGGGCCCTGGCGAGGGTCAAGTCTCACTGAGGTGGCCTCCCATCGCGGGATAGGCTAGATGACCTCACAAACGCCCGCTGGGCTGGGCTGCAGCAGACGGGCCAGGTTACCCTGGTATCCATGGACCCGACGGATACATGGATCAATGTGTTCTGATGATCAGAAGGCGGGCATCAAGCTGATGCGTACTCATCACCTGGATACAAGGGTCTGTATGACATCACTTGTTGCAGCAGGATAAGTTAGTTTTTTGACGTTCAGGCGTGGAAGTCATGAGCTTGGAGCACATGCACCGAAAGGTGAAGTGGAAGTCATAGTGGTAGTATCTTTCTATTGAAAAAACAGACCAATTGGAACAACCTAGATTTAGTCTTCCAAGTTTGTACAAAAAATACTAATTCTAGCACAAAAACTCGTATGGCGTACATCACAAAGAATACAGAAGGATAGAATATGTGAAGACAAGAAATCATGTGGCTACCCTAGAGAAGAACTCACGCTGGATCGGTCGTGTACGGACGATTGAGACGTGCCCTACGGGCTACGGGAGACAAGTAGCGGCAAAGGGCCGTGGGTAGCAAGAAGCAGATCGATTTGCACAGGAGCATGATGCACATGCAGGTTATCCGTCTCTGCCATTAACACTAACGACGGCCGGTTAGTGCAGCCCCAACGATACCTCCCCGCGGTGGAGCTTCATGCACGCGTGTCGGTGAAGCTCGCCGTACCAGGTGGAGTACGATGTGTCGGCCAAAGCAGATCGATGAGTCTATCGCGGAGGCGACGAGGAGACTAGCCCAGGCGGCATGAGGCGAGGAGGGGCGACCCACAACGATAACAAGCAGATCGCTGGCGAATGCGAGAAATAGGGGCACTGTGTTTCCGGGAGTGATTTTTGGGATTTGTTTGGTTGCTGACCAGATCCCGGGGATTTTGTTCGGCATGTTAACATGAAAATATAGAGCAAATCAAGGTCGTTGGATGGAAACCATCTTGACGGCACTGGAGCCGTCCGAAGGTTTCTTTCCCATCGGCCTTAGATAGGTAGTATTTATCTTTTAAAATAGTCTCCGGCTTTAGCTAAACCTTTACTGCAGAACTTTTTTGATTCATAGGATAGGAAAAGTATAGGAATATAAATCCTATAGTATTGAGATGACATGTCAACTTGAATCCTACGGGAAGAGTGATTCTCTTTGATTGTGCAAAGGAATTTTTTCATGAGGTGGGACCTGATGTTATTTTTCTATAGGATTTGCACTACAAGATTCCTATAGGAATATTTTCTATAGGTTTCAATCGTATGAATCAAACAAGTTCAAAAGAAAAATTTCCAATAGGATTCTATCCTACAAAAATCGTACGGTCTCCGGCTTTAGCTAAACCTTTACTGCAGAACTTTTTTGATTCATAGGATAGGAAAAGTATAGGAATATAAATCCTATAGTATTGAGATGACATGTCAACTTGAATCCTACGGGAAGAGTGATTCTCTTTGATTGTGCAAAGGAATTTTTTCATGAGGTGGGACCTGATGTTATTTTTCTATAGGATTTGCACTACAAGATTCCTATAGGAATATTTTCTATAGGTTTCAATCGTATGAATCAAACAAGTTCAAAAGAAAAATTTCCAATAGGATTCTATCCTACAAAAATCGTACGGTATTCCTTTGAATCAAAGATGCCCTTAGTTCAGCTCCCTGATGGTCCTTGAGCTGCCTGGATTAAATAATTAAGTAAAGGAATCAAGACGTGTAATCAAAGAAAGCAATCAAGACGTGAATAAACTGACTTGGGCCCGAGAAATTAATTTTCTCCTCAATTGTCCGCCAATTTTTTTTTTTTTGCTGTCTGCAGCACACCAGACGGAACCACACTGCTGTGAACGAATTAAAATTTTGCATCATCCCCTTCAATTCAACCACGATCTCTAGCCTCTCTGAATCAATCAATGGTGCAGACCATCCTTGAATTAATCTTAATCAACGTTTGCGGCTGAGGAATTATTGATTATGATGCAGATATGAGGAAGCCCTTGGAGATATGTTGGGGAAACCCAGAATGAGAGGCTAAGCGTAGGAGGCTGTTCTGAAAGAAAAATCCTCAGCAGGATCGGTTTTCTCGTCCGGCCGCCGCATATGGCGTCACCTCCACTCATACCATTGACTCCTTGAGCGCCTACATATTGGTTCTGTGAGATTGGTGAAGTGGTGTAGCTCTCCAGATCGGGAAAGCACTACAGGAATTGTAGGCAATACATGATTTCTCTTTAATCGAGCGGAAAATCTGGAGTCGAGGCTCAAGGTTTAGCTACGACATCAAGGACACCCCGATGCAGCAGCCATGTCGAAAATAAAGTAAAACGGTGAGGGTACCTGATAAGTTTTTTCATGTTGTAATAGCAATGGTGGGTAATTTTTTAATCAAGTATAATCTAACGGTTATATGTTTTGGGTCTACCAAATAAACGGTAGGATGTTTCTGATTTTTGTGGTAATTTTTAGGTTTTTTCTCTTTTTTCTAGTTAGCCCGTCATATACTTGAAGGGTTCGTTGCATAGAAAACAAAAAGTTTCTACGCGAGAGACACCCAAAGGGCCAAGAACTAATCTAGAAGATGTAAATAACGGGCATAAAGAAATTCTTAAGAAAAACATACCCTCGAAGACACAAAACGTTACGAGATCGAATCTCGTTGGTGATGTAGTCGAACTCACATCGATCTAAAGATCGTGAAGAAGAGCGCTGCAACCCAGCAGCGCTTCCGCACTCGGTCCCACATACAACTTGATGACGACCTCTGTTCTGTCGATCCAGCGGGACAACGGAAGTAGAGGATCCCTCGAAACTCCAGAAGCACGACGGCGTGGTGTGGTGAAGAATCTCATGGTCAGGGCTTCGCCAAGCAGATGACCATGGAATGGAGCAGAGGGTGGAGAGAAAAGAGGTGAGACAAGTGTGTGGAGGAGGGAGAGCTTTCACCCTCCTTTTATAGGGGAGGGGGAAGAAGCCCAAAGGGGGGTGCGACCAGACCATGGTGGTGCCCTCACCTCTTCCCTCTTCATGTGAGTGGACACTCCACTCACACCCACTCATGGTCCACTTAATATCCACGCAAAAATCTCAAAGATTTTTCTTTAATAAATAAATAAAACGTTTTTATTTCTTTATTTCAGCCATTGTTAATTATATTAACAAACAATTGCATGTAGCACCTCGAATCATTTGTTAATTCTGTTAACAACCATTCGATGGAAAACCCCTTGAACTATTTCAAATTTATCCGAAACAATTTCCGTGATGTCCAAACTATTCTCTGATATTCTGTATCCTCTCAAATGCGTCATCGAATCTTAAGTGTGTCACCCTACGGTTCGCTAATAATACAGACATGATTGAGACACCTCTCCAATCAATAATCAACAGCGGGATCTCGAGATCCGTGATGACTCCTATATATTTAACGATGAATCTTGTGATCGTGTGAACCAGCAACGTCGTAACTAATTCCCTTTGTCTCGCTATATTTTACTTGTCCGAGATCCGATCATCGATATCAACCATACCTTGTTCGATATCGTTACCGACAAGTACTCTTTTACTCGTTTTATGATATGACATTCTTGTGATCTAGTCACATGCTTGCAAGCGGTGTCAATGTGATATCAGCGAGAGGGCCCAGAGTATATCTCTCCGTCATTTTGGATGGACAAATCCCACTATTGATCCATGCGACTCAACTAACACTTTCCGAATACCTAACACCATCTTTATAGTCACCCTGTTACGGCGTGATGTTTGATGTCATCAAAGTACTCTTTCGGTATTAGTGATTGACATGACCTCATGGTCTAAGGAATAAGTTTATTTTGAATGCAAGATATAACAATATGAACTTAATGACTTGATCGTATTTTGATACTTAGTTTGGGTCTATGTTCATCACATCATTCTCCTAATGACATGACCCCGTTATTAACAACATCCAATGTTCATGATCAGGAAACTTTGATCATCAGTCAATCAACAAGCTAGTTAAACGAGAGACGCAATTCTTATTTTTTTATTAAACACACATGTATCAACGTTTCCGGTTAATACAATTCTAGCATGAGAAATAAATATTTATCATAAACAAGGAATAAGATAATAACTACTTTATTATTTCCTCTCGAGCATATTCCCTTCAGTATCCCACTTGCACTAGAGTCAATAATCTAGTCTATAAACACTTAACACACATGGCGTTCCAGTGTTATTACCATGCTTCGCATGTGGTAAACTTCATCAAAAAGATCTGACATGTTCAGATCCTATTGTATTTGCATGTCTTTGTGTCTCCACACATCACTCATTCTCTAATGAGATGGCTTTGGATATATTTGGTCAACCGGTGAGACCTTAATTCCTTAGCTTAAACTAATGTTACTAACATTGTAAAAATGTACCTTCATAGTGTTAGAAATCTTGCAAATTCACCAAGTTCCATAGAGAACTCCTTGACACAAAATAATCCTATTATTTGTTATCAACACAACAATATACTTAGCCTTTGTTGTAGTACCCGGCACAATACTTTAATTTTGAAACTTATTCCAATCCAACATGGAACTTTCTTCTAGCCTATTGTTCTACCCTTCAACACATATTTTAATTGAGATAGGTTTATTTGAATAGATGACAAGACTATTAGTGTAACATATTACAACAAATAGTTTGTCATTACTACATAGGAAAACATATCCTTAGCATTTCTAAAAATTGCATAAGGATCTCTCCCACTATTGTCTAATCATCATATGAATTATCCCGCTATAACAGTCTATAGCATAGGACTCATCTAGTTGTGTACATAGCATGGAACACATGACTTAGAAATCTCAATATAAATTATGCTCATCATGTGTCAAAAACATTTGAATATTGCTCAATTCTTTTTCATGTGGCAAGAACTCCTTCTTTTCATTTCGATATTGACTTACTTCAATACTTCATCTATGTAATTTGGCTCAACCATATTAGGCGCTTCAATCCATCTCTTATAAATATTGATGCCCAATATCTCCTAAGCCTTTCATCAATATGAAAATCTTAACCGTGTTAATTTAAAATACATATTTTCCAATCAACCATATGTCATCTACATAAACCATTAGAAATATGTCTTAGCATTCCCACTTAATTTCTTGTAACTCTACAAGCATCTTTACCGTTCATGATAGAATCAAACTCTTTTGACAACTTCATTAAGGTAATGATTCCAACTTCGTTATGCTCACATCAACCATTGAAGTTTGCATACCTTTGTGGCAACCTTTTGAATTTTACAAAACTCTCAGACTGTGTCAGGTACACATCCTCGATCAAACTTCCTAGAGAGGAGAGTTGGTTTTGTTTATCAACTATCATATCATAATATGTAACTTTTGTTGAACTATCCGCAAAGACTAAAGCATCACTACGGAATATCAAAATCTTGTAGTAGTAAATTTTTTGAACTTAGTCGAAAACATATTTTCGACAAGTACAACTTTCAAAGGATGTAAATATACATGTCTTTGTTGCTATATAGAAGCGTTTGCTTTCGTTAGGCATCAGGCCTTTCGAAAGGACTACCAAGTCACATACTTGATATTCATACAGGGATACTGTTGCGGATATAATAACTCATAGCCAATTTTTACAAAGTCAGGGCCCATCATTTGCTTCCTTTATAAGTTCCAGGTCCTTTGTTGTCAAAACAACACTTCACTCTTAAACCACAAGTTGGTCTAAGTATAAAGTTTTAGGACTTTTGTGGTTCAGTTTGGAAACTCATTCGAAGTATCTACAACACATGTAGTGTCTTCTACTCTGTCAAAATAGGAAACCCTAGAACAACTTCCAGTGTTGCGCTACTCTTAACATGGTAACGAAGATTCTCTAATCTCGTTGAGTTTGTACTGTCCTCCCACTCACTTGTTTCGCAAGAACTATTTTCTTGAGAAATCAACCCTTTCTGACAAACAACATTTGTGTTTGTCTCGGTGATAGGAGAAATACCCAATGGATTCGTTGGGATAACCTTATAAACATATATTTATCCTATTTTGGTTGTAAACATTTTACACATGCTATGTATACAAAAACTTAAGAAAAAGACAATTCAGGTCACTACTCAAGCCATAACTTATATGGTGTCAATTTCAACGGATCATGATGGCGCTCTTTTTAGTGTAAAAAGTGGTAGTCTCTAATATATAAACTATAAAAATACAATGGTTTTTTATTTATCTTACCATGTCCAACAAGGTTTTCTTATGTCTCTCGAACACTCCATACTTATGTGGGGTATTCGAGAAGGGTAAATTGTAGAACAATTCTACAACTCCTCAGATGTTTTGCTAAACTTATATCTCAAACTTTATCCTTTATGATCCAATCATAAATACTTGATTACCTTGTTACGATGATTTTTACTTCATACTAACAATAGTTTGAACCAATTCAAAAATGTCAAACTCCGTTCTCTTTAAATAGATATATTCATATATCTACTCAATTCATCGATGAAATTTTATGAAGGAAAATTAATCCACCACACATGACTACACATAATAGACTATATACATTAAATATGTATAATCTCCACTAAATTAGTTATTCATTCTACTTTGGCCTATGAACGGAATTATAGTCACTAGTCGTTAACCCGTGCACTTGCACGGGCTAGCTATTATTAGAAACAACTAATTATATTTACATTTTCAAGGTGTGCAATTTTTTCAACAAAGACATGTTAATAATATGAATAGTCGGGTGGAGTGCAACAATTTTCCTTTGGCGTTGCCCAAAGAATCATATTGGTTGGAATCGACATCAAGTGTATGTAAAAGTTTCAAAATCCATATCTCCTCTTAATTTTAAATAAGTAATAAATGTTATTTTGATCCATTCGGTAGCAAATGGTAAAAAAATATGTATCTTCATTAGCCGATCGTTCAACCATGAGAGAAGCATATACCATTTGACCTAAATAGAAAACCATATACCACACCCGGCTGGATATTTAAGAATATATAAATTGTCTATGGGAATACAGTCTTAAATACTTGAACGTACTATTGGCCTCCCTATGATTTCTTGAGTGGTTAAATAACGGCTATGTATAGAATAGAAAGGAAAATAGTGGCATAATAGAAGGGATAACATTCGTCTGCATGCTTTCTGGTTGCAGTCTTTCATCATATGAGCCTAATGTAAACGCCTAGCAGACTTACCATCAGCTTCGGTGTTTGCAATGCAGTATGTTGGATAGGGGCTACGATATACACATGCAACTTCCCTCAGAAAAATGCACATGCAACTATGCTTTCTATCTATCTTGCACGTGAGATATTGAGAAAAAATAATGTACAACAACAGGGTACTAATTAATTTTGTACGCACACAACTAATTTTTTAGATTGAGAAACAGATGATTTGGTACACGGTTGCTCAAAGGTGCAGAGATAGAAAGGGGACCAAGTATGAAAATTCTAATGAATGATGAAGATAACTGCTCACATTTTCTCTGTAACTCCAGAAATTTTACAGAGCATGATATGCCCTGACCCCTGTCAGCAAGGAAAAAATGTTTAACCGGAGTCGAGAATTAGATCAGTACATCTATCAAAACAGTAAGGATGATTAACAAAGAAACCGAATGTACATCTAATTCTTCTCTGCTTCTAAACCATGAAAAGCAATCAATATTTTGGAAGTGTCTTGTAATATAGGAAAGAATACACTATTACAAATACTATAGTTTTAATTTTGATACAATTTACTCTTTGTTCAAGTAAACAGCCTGCCCAATTAACCTGTCAGTTGTCATCTTCAGATGGTGCTTTAAAAATTTACATACACTCTTAGTTCCCTCGAGGAAAAAAACGTAGACTCTCTGTTCACACAATAAGGATATAAGTAGGTAGGAGTAACTCACTTAATACATTAGTAATTGAAAGGAAATAACATGTCGGCAATTGAGTGTAAAACGGTTGTTTTTTTTGAAACGGAAAAACCCAGCCTCTGCTCCAGTGCATGCACACAGCTTTTTATTAATAATATAAATCCATCATCCCAGATTAATCCATCGTATTACAAAACAAAAGTAGTGCAAGATGACTCCCAACTGTCGTCACCAGCAAACGTCGGAGTCTACACATATTGTATCCTCCTAGTGTGTAGCCACCAACCCTGGCTGAAAATAGCCCGCACGACCGCCATCAATCGTGCACATCATGTATCCAAGCGTCCACGCTGCTCTTCCGGCGATAGGAGCGACCACATGTGGATCCATCCGGTGGCTCTGTGTGTTACCTGCAAAAAATGACCAGCTTCCATCTTGTTAAAAATAACATCATTCCTGCAATTCCAAATTGCCTAAAGGAAAGCATACACACCAATGCGTATACTACTTTTAGTATTTTTGTCAACACCATTTAACCAACCCCCAAACAGATTGTTAATCGATAACGGTGGAGTAATACTAAAAGTAAAATGAATTAAGCGCCAAATCTTTTTTGCAAAATCACATGTAATGAATAAGTGTTCCACTGTTTCCGAATCTCTGCAAAAAACACATTTAGAGCATCCCGTCCAACTCCTTTTAGCCAGATTATCCTTTGTCAACAATTTCTTACGATAAAGGAACCACATGAATATTTTGATCTTAAGTGGAACTTTAATTTTCCATATATATTTGCGCAGAAATCTAGTGTTTCCATTCATCAAATCCTCATAATAGGAATTTACCGAGAAAACACCAGATGTTGTCAATTTCCATTTAAAAGAATCTGGGTCATTAGAATTGGAAATGCTCATTAAGCGTTCAACTAAATGCAACCATGCGTCCCATTTATCTCTAGTCAACGCTCTCCGAAACTGTATGTTAGGATGATCATTCCAGAGTACATGTGATACCAGGACATTTCTATGTCTCACGACATTATAGAGGGAAGGATATTGGGTGGCTAACGCAGTGTTTCCTAACCAAACATCCTCCCAAAATCGCACGGTCAGTCCATCTCCCAATGTGTACTGAATCCATTCGAAGAAATTCCCTTTCACTCGCATCAACCCTTTCCAAAAAGGTGAGTCCGTGGGTTTAGCTTCAACTTGCTGCAACGGTATATCCCTAATATACTTATTATGTAGTAACTCATGCCATACCCCCTCCTCAGTTAGGAGTTTATAAAGCCACTTGCTTAGTAGGCATTTGTTTTTTTTATTTCAAGGACTTCGATTCCTAGACCTCCTTGGTCTTTAGGTCGACAAATAATGTTCCACCTGGTTAAACGATATTTCTTCTTCTTCTGATCGCTTTGCCAAAAAAAGCGAGATCTAAAGAAATCCAGCTTTTTCCGTACCCCAATGGGTAACTCAAAAAAAGAGAGGAAAAACATGGGCAAGCTAGACAAAACCGAATTAATAAGCACGAGCCTTTCGGCATACGATAACAATTTACCGATCCAATTACTCAACTTCTGTTCAAAACGATCCTCAATTGGATGCCATTCTTTATTAAGAAGTTTTCTATAATGAATAGGTATGCCCAGATACTTAAAAGGTAATTGTCCCACATCACAACCAAAAATGTGACGGTACTCATCCTGCTTTTCAACAGCAGCCCCAAAGCAGTAAATCTCACTCTTATGAAAATTAATTTTTAAACCAGATAATTGTTCAAACATAGAAAGAATTAGTTTCATATTCACCTCTTTATCTAGGTCGTGTTCAAGGAAAAGAATCGTGTCGTCAGCATATTGTAGTACGGATACCCCACCTTCAACTAGATGAGGTACTAAACTCCCAACACTACCATCCTATTTTGCCCTTGCAATAAGGACCGCTAGCATATCAGCTACGAGGTTAAAAAGGATAGGAGATAAGGGATCCCCCTGCCTTAATCCTTTGAGTGTTTGAAATAATGACCAATATCGTCATTCACCCTGATGCCCACACTCCCTCCCTAAAAAAATCTCGCTACCCAGTCACACCACTGCGGTGAAAATCCTTTCATTCTCAGAGTTTGCTGTAAGAATGACCAACTAACCTTGTCATAAGCCTTCACAAAATCAATCTTAAGCAACACTCCACTCATCTTCTTAGTTTTAAGTTCGTGGATTGTTTCGTGAAGGACCACAACCCCCTCCAAAATGTTTCTACCAGGTAAAAACGCAGATTGAGTGGGTCTTATGATACGCTGCGCAATCGCAGTGACTCTATTAGTCCCTACTTTAGTAAAAAAATTAAAACTCACATTAAGAAGACAAATAGGTCTGTACTGCTCAATTCTTGCTGCGTCTTCCTTCTTAGGTAAGAGGGTAATCACCCCAAAAATCAACTTATACAGTTGCAACTCCGCGGCATGTAACTGAGCAAACATGGACATCAGATCAACCTTGATCACATCCCAAAATTTCTTATAGAACTCAGCCGGGAACCCATCTAGTCCTGGTGCTTTGTTGAGTTCCATTTGCGTTATGGCCTCTAAAACCTCCTCTTCCAAAAAAGGAGTTGTTAGAATCGCGTTTTCCTCTACAGATACTTGAGGTAGATCAGCAATTCTACCTTCATCAAGTTTAATAGTTGTTTCCTCTGAGGGCCCAAACAATTTCTTGTAATATTCTGAAATAAAAACCTTAAGATTTTGTTGGCCGACAATAGTCCCCTCGTCTTGTTCTAATTGAAATATTTTTTTCTTTCTATGTTTTCCATTAGCCATAAGGTGAAAATATCGAGTGTTATCTCCTCCCTCTTGAATATGTCTCATCTTAGCCCGTTGAGCCCACTTGGACTCCTCATCACGTCTAAGTTTAGCTAGATATAAATCAGCTTCTCTTTTTGACTTCCTTTCCTCATCAGAAAGGGGCATAGTCTCAGCTTTAATGTCTAACTCATTAATCAAGAGGGTGAGTTTTTCCTTTAAGATTTTATATTCTCCACTCATATTTTTGGCCCATCCCCGTAGAAAACTACGTAAATGTCTAATCTTGTTTTGCCAGATCTCAATCGGAGAGTCACCCAATTGCGGAATCATCCACTCCGCTTTAACCATATCATAAAACCCCTCTTTTTGTAGCCATGACAACTCAAACGAAAATGTGTATTTGTTCCCATTGTGGGCTGAACAACCAGAGTCCACCAACAAGGGTACATGATCTGATCCTGTTCTTGCCAATGCCTGAACAGTAACCAGAGGATACTTCTGTTCCCATTCTACACTTGCTAGTATCCGATCCAACTTCTCAAAAGTAGTATTCTCTCGTCTACTAACCCAAGTGTACTGCATCCCCGACATCTCTAACTCCTTGAGGTCCAAACTATCAATAATAGCATTAAAGATCGATGGCCAACGTGTATTAAAATTATCATTACTCTTTTCATTAGGTATTCTCATAATATTGAAATCTCCACCTACCAAAATAGGTCGAGTCTCATTATCACAAATACGTACTAGTTCCAACAAAAACACGGTTTTTTTTATCATCTTGAGCAGCCCCATAGACCACTAGTAACGTCCACAGGAAACCATCGCCCTTTGTGCGCAGATGAAATTTAACAGAGAAATCACCCGCAACAACCGTCTGAACAGTAATTATATCATTACTAAATCCGACTAAAATCATCCCGACCTCCCATGAGGTGGTAAGAAGTACCAATAGAAATCCCTACCCCCTGAGAGATGAGACAATAATCGTTGCTCGAAACTAGACCTACCAGTTTCCAGAATAGCAAAAAAATCGAGATTCAACTCTCTAACTATCTCATTAACAGCTAAATGCTTTGCCGGGTCACCAAAACCATCCGTGCTCCAAAAAGCTCCTTTCATTATTAATTTTTTTGAGTGAGAGATTTCAACTGACTACTTCTTATTTTTGGTTTAGAGGATCCACTTTTCTTCTTTCTACGGGATTGTGTGGCTTTCACACCTTGGGATAAATTCACCAAATCTCCCAAGCCCTCTTCCTCAATAACATGAACATATTCATCCAGTGATGATGATATCCGTTGTACTAACTCATTAGCATCCGTGGAATTGTTCTTTGTAAGATCATTTTCTAGAAAAATCAACTGCCTCGATGTTTCTAAATTCTTAATAGCATTAACAGCAGAATTTACTTCAGGTGCATTATTACCAAAAGAGACCCCTATCCTAGATGCAAAATCAATAATATGATCATTAGACATACGGGTAAAAGATCTTAATGGTGTACCTGAAAAGTCGATGTCGCGTTTAGCCGCAAGCCGTGCAGCCCTCTCCGAGATATGCGTGTCGGCGTCTGGCAGTGCACGCAGCCGTGCACTAGCTCGCAGTCTCGCACTCCCTGGCTCCGGAAGTCCCCCAAACGCCACCACCTACTCCTTAGAAGGCCGTCCATTTTTGGCACTCGGTGTAGATGCAGAATCAGCCTCAAAACCCCCATCAACATGAGAGTGTGGATGTGGAGGAGAAAGCCCCCCACCGTGGGCAACCACATCCGGGTTCACAACACCCGTCGCCACCTTCTGCCTCTCGAGAGTAACATCCTGTTGCACCAATACCTTGGGCCGCGTCAGTGAACATGAGGCCACCGGAGAAACATTATGTCCCTCCACGGTCGCACTTCCCTTAGTCGATAAGTCCTCCTTCAGAACATACAAGCTGGGCGCCGAAGAAACGATCCTCAAACCCCCTGCTCTCCCCTCCTTGCGGTGCTCCCATGGCAGAGTGACGGCACGCTGCAGCTGGTCACTAGCTGGCTGCGGCAGAGAAGCAGCCACCGTTTGCTGCCCGGCAGCGGAAACAACCACAATACGCGTCGACGGCAGAGCGTTTTCAGCCGGAATGTCACCAGACTGCACGCGCGGCAGAACTTTTTCAGCAGAACAGCCACCAGACTGCACCCGCGGCAGAGAAACCTGCTGCAGCTCTGCGGTAGCATCCAGTGCATGTGACAGGGGGGTATGATGCGTGACAACAGCATCCTCCTGCATAGAATCATGCCCATGTGCCGCCGAAACTGGACTGAACATATTCTACAACTCCCTCCTCGTATGCTCCATTGAATTCAGAACTAACGGAGAAAAGATCACACCCGTGCTCTTAACATTCGAGCCACTCGGCCCATTATCATTTGTTTGCTGTGTCCATCATTGATTCATCCCCCTTGGTACCACTAGTATTTCCAGCATGATTATCGAGAGAGGTGTTAGCAAGAGCATCTGTGAAGTCGTCCAGAATGTCATCATCACCTTCATCTTCGCCATTTGGTTCTGCCATCAATACATCCCCGTCCACCGACTTGTCTTCTCCCTCTACCTCGAAAGAGAGATCATATATCCCGTCTTTTATGAATAGAGGGTAGCTCTGAGGGATCTTTGTGTAGTCAAGGCATCCCACCCTAATACGAAGCACACCATGCTTCCGGGTAAACACCATAGCAATTTTAGATGTTTTCCCAAGCAGAAATCCCACAGACCAGAGAGCCAAGAAATCTCCCAAGCGATCTTATGGAATACCCGAAACTCTAACCCAAAACTCCGGCAGTGTTTCTAAAGGCTCAATCTTCTGTGTCCAAGAATCAAACACCATCTCACAAGTACTCCTAGGAACCCTGTATGCTCCGAATACTTTCAGCCTATCCAAGTCCAGCTTCGATGGGAATTGAACTTTAAACACATTCTGCCACTCCTGAGAGACGCGCCAAATGAAATTTTCGATGGGAACCAATCTCTGAAGCTGAGTAATAATCTGGGGTATAGACATCTCCCCCTTCGAGACCACGATGGAAGCCATCTTCACATTTACCACCTTGGGCTTGTAGTGATCAGACAATGGCATACCAAAGAACGTCAACTCGTCATGAGCATAACCATACATGATCAGGTGCGGTTTCGGCGCCAAAAGAAGAGGACAGTTATTGGTGATATGATCCACCGACTGACAAATATCACAAATTGGAGCCGGGCAGTCATTCAGGAGGTGTCCAGCGACACCACAACGAAAACACTTCATCTTGTCCACTTTTTTCTTTTTTGGTATAGCCCCTGCCATAGCCACCGCCACTTGCTCAGATGTGACCCGTTGTTCTGTACGGACAGGTACCTCAGTCGTTCCTGCCGCAACTTGTTGCGCTCGCACCTCATGCCCCTGTTGCTGAATCTGTTACTCACCACCTCTAGCTACCTGTCCCGCACCAACAGGCACATACCTTCCTGTACCTTGCCGCGGATATTGACGATATCCCTGGTAGCCACCTCGGCCTCTACCGAGCGGACCACGACCTTGGTTTTCGTAACGTTGCCTTCCCCTGAAGCCACCATGGTGATGAGCACCCCTGTAGTTTTGGCCACGTCCAGCATTGAAGGCGAAGACAACTTGTCCTTGTCCGGCGACAGTACCCGTACCAGTCGCTTGTCCCGCCGCGACGGGCACCTGAACAGCAACAGCCACGGCCGGCGGTGGAGCCCGATGAGCAGCCCCGCTAGACTCCCCGGTTTCGAATACTCGTGGTTGCTGATCTCCATGGCCAGCGGCAGCGTGATCGCCCGCCCTCCCTCCACCTCTATTCGCCATACGAGCGCACCGAAAGAACCCTGCGGCGGCTGAGCGATTCCAAGCGAACCCTAGCAGCCTCCGTAGTCTATTTTCATATGGCACTTTCGATCTAGTACACGTCCGACCGAGATTTGCATGGCCCATGCGGCAAGCCTTCTCGTGGATCGGGCCCTTACGCATGGCAGGCCCACAGGGACTCTGACCACCGTTGAGGCTCCTCTGATTCGAACTTGAATTCGAAATTGTAGCCGATCCTCTACGACGGCGCACTGCCACCCACGAGAAATCTGATTCTCCAATCGGGAAAGTGGAAGGGGGGAAGGGTGGGAGTTTGAGTACCTTAGCAATTCGTTTCTTCAAAACCGATGATGAACTCGATGAGATCGGCGACGAGCACTCGAGCGCGCATGATCTTTGTTGTCTCCGCTTCTCAATCCTCCTGTCGATCTTGCTCCTGTGAGAAGACAAAACAGAATCCTCTACCGAATCAAGGGTCTTGCATTGAAGGAGATAGGAATCACGCACCTGATCCCCCGCATCATCTTCTTCATCCGAGCAATCTGAACCCAGATCGTTAAGGGCCCAAAAACGGCCCCAAACTCGTAGAGGGTCAGCCGATTTGTCGAGGTAGGTACGTTCGTCGATCTCGCCATCTTCAAGATCATCTTTGATCGACGTAGGAGCGCCCGCGAAACACCCCGAACGCGTCACTGGACTCGTCCCGGGAGTCCCCCTTTTAGTCGCCTGGCTCGCCGTCGATGACTGCAAGCCTAACCGCAGCGTCCGCATCACCTCCACCTCGACCTCCGATGCCCCTAATGGCAGCGCCGTCCTCCGGTGAGCGGACGGTAGCGTCGGTGGTGGAGTCGCCTCCGTCTCCATCGCTCCTCGGACCTATCTTGGTTTATTCAACCTCCTGGGTCTGTAATCTGGAAGGAGTCATCTCTAAATATATGAAAGGAAAAAAATCGAGATTCACAGAACATGCAACGAAAAAAAACTATCGATATATGAAGATATCAGAAACATATAGAGAAGGCAAGACATTAGAAATTTAAGAAGAAAATATAAGAACTTATTTTGGCCATATTTGATACTATGCTTGTAGGACTTCACTCCATACTACTAAGCCAAACTATAAAGATTTCTTATAGGAACTCTTTTTTAATGATTTCTTCCATGAATTCAACGGGATTAAGAATAGAGCAGGAAATTTACTTATGCTGACTTGCTCTAATAATGGCGGACAAACTCGAATCCTATATAACTAAATAGAGGCAACCCACTAACTCATTTCTCTAAGCATGCAGCCCTCCCACCTCACCAAGTTTTTTGGCCAGGTCAGCCAAGCATTCTCTATTTTGTTACGGTAGAAACAAAATCAGTGGAAACGCCCATTCATGCAGTACAGAACCGGCCGTGTACATTATGCCTTCTACTTGGGCCGACTTCTAGAAGCGCATACCATTCATTTTCCACTAAAAAATGCTACCACATTCATCTTCCACGGATGGCGCACGGTTCGTATCTGATGCGTCCCTCGAACCCTCTTCAACTTCTCCATGAATGAGCCGTAATTTTTATTCCCATGAAAGCATGCCTGACATAACTGCACAAAAAGGTAACTGATATCTACAGGTCTTTTGTGACGCTGCCCAGCCCCATTTATAGACCACCCAGCTCATGAGTCTTCTTCTGTGGCCAGTGCGTGTAACACAAGTACATAGGCAAAAGAACTGGAGTACTACTCCTCCTACATTCCTGCCTTTTATTCTCCTCTTTCTCAGTCTCCCACCTCGCGAGCAAGATCAGAGACGCTTGAGCGATGATAGTGCTGGTGTCCTCAGGTTAATTGTTCCCTCTCGTGGCCGTGTCGCCCTTATAAAGTACGCCACAAGTAGCACACCAATATTCGCCGCACTGTCGTCGGCATGTTTGATTTCATCTACAGGTGAGATTGAACTTTAGGCCATGAACCTCTCTTCGTTCTCTACTTTGTATAGCTTCCAACTTGTATTTGTTGTTGGCAGCTGAATCGAAAGTGTTTTTTTTTAAGACCCGGCAAAGAATCTGAAGTGAGAGGTCTTTGACTTTTGACCGTGCCATGCCACCCTTTTGTTCATTGCATGTTTGATCCAAGTCGAATATGCAACTCTGTAGTTGTTTTCATCACAGTGATCGGTTTCAGTATATCATGTCAATGGTTACTGTGTGCATTTTTGCATACTACCTGAGTTCATATTTTAAATAAATTTACAGATTCCTCAATATAACACTCAGGATCTAGAGTATGGATTATGGCTAGGTTAAACAATGCACTAAATAGAGGCAACCCACTAACTCATTTCTCTAAGCATGCAGCCCTCCCACCTCACCAAGTTTTTTGGCCAGGTCAGCCAAGCATTCTCTATTTTGTTACGGTAGAAACAAAATCAGTGGAAACGCCCATTCATGCAGTACAGATACGGCCGTGTACATTATGCCTTCTACTTGGGCCGACTTCTAGAAGCGCATACCATTCATTTTCCACTAAAAAATGCTACCACATTCATCTTCCACGGATGGCGCACGGTTCGTATCTGATGTGTCCCTCGAACCCTCTTCAACTTCTCCATGAATGAGCCGTAATTTTTATTCCCATGAAAGCATGCCTGACATAACTGCACAAAAAGGTAACTGATATCTACAGGTCTTTTGTGACACTGCCCAGCCCCATTTATAGACCACCCAGCTCATGAGTCTTCTTCTGTGGCCAGTGCGTGTAACACAAGTACATAGGCAAAAGAACTGGAGTACTACTCCTCCTACATTCCTGCCTTTTATTCTCCTCTTTCTCAGTCTCCCACCTCGCGAGCAAGATCAGAGAAGCTGAGCGATGATAGTGCTGGTGTCCTCAGGTTAATTGTTCCCTCTCGTGGCCGTGTCGCCCTTATAAAGTACGCCACAAGTAGCACACCAATATTCGCCGCACTGTCGTCGGCATGTTTGATTTCATCTACAGGTGAGATTGAACTTTAGGCCATGAACCTCTCTTCGTTCTCTACTTTGTATAGCTTCCAACTTGTATTTGTTGTTGGCAGCTGAATCGAAAGTGTTTTTTTTTTTGAAGACCCGGCAAAGAATCTGAAGTGAGAGGTCTTTGACTTTTGACCGTGCCATGCCACCCTTTTGTTCATTGCATGTTTGATCCAAGTCGAATATGCAACTCTGTAGGTGTTTTCATCACAGTGATCGGTTTCAGTATATCATGTCAATGGTTACTGTGTGCATTTTTGCATACTACCCGAGTTCATATTTTAAATAAATTTACAGATTCCTCAATATAACACTCAGGATCTAGAGTATGGATTATGGCTAGGTTAAACAATGCAAAAATGAATGATTTCTCTGGATCGCACTCATGCAGTTATGAAATGACTGGTTTTTTGTCCTAATGAAAGGTTGTTATTGTTGGCTACCATCCATGCTTGCAAGTTGATGTTTGGTAAATTGCAATAATGCGCTTCAAGCAGCTGTGAAGATCACCAAGGAATTTTGAAGATTCTGTTTTCCTAGATGATATCCTGGTAAATTATATATTCTATTTCAGGTATGAATGGTTGACATCTGAGTAAACTGAGGATCACAAGGGTGGTAATTAACTAAACTTTTCCTACCACACGTCTCGGTTTTATTGCTTGCTGCTTATATGTACTCCGACATTTTTCTACTCCTATCGTTGTCACGGTCTCAATTCTTTTGATTCTTTTGGGAAGGGGCTACCCTGATATTTTGCGTTCTCTTGGATTATACATAAACATCTATTTTTGGTATTTTAAAATGCGAGAATGCTACCTGGCCCTTGAATGCATGTATCTGTAAATCTGCATGCATGTCCGCTGCTATGTTACATTCTCTAAATGATATGCCGAGGCTGGGGTTACCCATTTCAAAAAACATTCTCTAAATGATGGCATGTAACATCTAAATAATTATTATTTTTACTTCTTAAATTGTGCTTATGTGTATCACTAAAATATCCCGCAGCAACGCGCGGGGTATCATCTAGTATTTCCAGGGAGGTTAATCGTTGGACCATAGTTCCTACACTCAGCGTCATCACCAACACACCAACCATGGTGGCCGGCCGGCCATAGATATATCTAAAACTCTCTTAACAGTACAGCTTTTCTTCCCGTGACGGCGTGACCTACAGTTCCATCTAAGCTGGAACCGGAGCCACGTCACTATCTAATCTAAAGTCCTCAACCCCACAATGAAGATGACATCTTCGGTGGCCTTGAGCCCCTCCATCGTGTGCGTCCGCAAGAGCACCTCCTTAGTAGAGGCCTCGACCACACACCATTACAGGTTGTCAGGCCGTAGCGCAACGTCATCTTGCGGACCTCTTCAGTGACCATCTTGGTTAACCTCTCTTTGAACTTCTCCCAGGCCCGCTTCAAGTGCAGGTGGTCTGGTACTCGGCTACCTCGCTGTGATGCAACCTAATGGGCATGAATCTTTCCGCGGAGACCAAGGTCGCGTTGAGGACATGGGTCACCCAAAGCTAGGCGAGCATGGCGATAGAGTCATCCAGACGGGAATATCACGATGCACGATGTAACATGACTCCTTACCAGACGGCTCCAGGGCACACAACCGCACCTTGTCGGCCGTTGCACCACGCGTCGGGCTGTCTCCCCGAGCGTCATCTTGCAGACCACTCCAGCGACTATCTCGGCGAACCTCCCCCTTGAAGTTCTCACAGGCAAGATTCGCGCCGAGGTGGCCTGGTACTCAGCGACTTCAGCGATGGAGTGTCTTCGCGGGCATGAGTCATCACGTTGAGGCCGTGAGCACGTGTTGAGGGCGGTGGGTGCTAAGCCGGGAGTCAGGAGAGCACGTCGATGGCGAACGCCGGTCGTCTGAACGCGGGCATCGTGACAGTCGATTGTACGATGACTTACCATCACAACCATGGTCGTCCATGGACTGCCTCTGACGCCGGCGCTGTAGTTTAGGAAAAATAACACCGTGCAGCTTGACTACGGCTCACGGAATTAAGATGAGATCGATCTAATTATAACCACCTAGATATAATACGTATTCGCAAAAAAAAAAGGTACATTTAAAGCATATGGTCTATCTTCATCTTTTTTTTGAGGGAATCATATATGGAAAATATATTCATGTTTCATCAATCTGAGGTTGACGGTACAAATAGCAAAGTGCTGGTGTAGGACTCTGAACGTTTTTTCTTGAGGGAATTATATATTCATCTTTTTTTATTAATCTTATGATGTGACATCTTGGGCCCGATGGTACAAATAGCAAGGTGGGATGGTGTAAGACTCTCAACGTGCGATTCTCTTCATTAAATTATAACCATTCAATTAGAATCTTGTGATTATTTTTTCCTAATTTTCTAGGATTAACGTGGTAACTCCTAGGGAGTCTCAAATTAGTAAAATATAAGATCTTTTGGAAGAGGTCTCACAAGCGTCAATTTATTCAAAACAAAATGACTCCGGAAGTCCATTAACATGGAGTTTCTTCATGTTTTTCTTTCCGATATGAACTAAAATGGTTGTGTCATAATTTAAGTGAAATTCTTTTACGTCTTACAATGTTTAGCATTTAGTCTTATCGATGTTTACTTTACCAAAATGATTTGTATTAACGCATCCATCAATTATGGAATATGGTCACAATTTGAACAATCTCATTTGTTCTCACAAAAGACCGGAGCAAAATAACAACTTATTAAGTTTTTAAAATAAATCTTTAATGTTTGGTTCGATACGACAATGAACACAATAACACTTTATTTCTGTTCTTGTCATAATTTATTCTACATCTACTAATAGTTCCTTTTAGGCCCTTGTATTTGTTGCATTGTGTTTCTTTGTATGACAACTCATACCAACCGATCTGGTATCAAAATACCCAAAAAATACTTTGTTAACTAGTAATACATCTATAACTTCTATATCAAGCATATACTCCTGAGCTGGACTTTTCCAGTTATCTTCTTTTCTGCCATATACCTTTTTGTAATTCTATTTTCAATATTCCGTTTTCTTTATAGAAGAATCATTCAACATCAAACAATGATAGTCATACCAGCATATTTTCCTTGGCGTGTTAGTCATATATTATCACCCATTGAGTCATACTTTGAGTTTGATTGTTCTACTAATATCATCATATTAATAGCATTCTTCCGGATTCCACTCTTAGCAATCGTCAAGTAAGCTAAACGATTGTACCCATACTTTTAACCCATACCATCATAATAATTTTGTGATGCAGCTACTCTAGCTCGAAGGAAGGAATTTATAGGATAATATTAGCGTCCAACTTCTTGGAAGATTCATACGCCTAGCGTCTTCAATCATTGCATATATTCAAATAATATAAGCATACATTATCACACTAAATTATACTTAGTCATTTTGCCACAAAAAAGTGTCTAGATATCAATATATCTTTCACTTGATTGTTTCTGAAAATATTTTTTTCAGTTCCTAAACCACCTTTATCAACAAAACAGTCTTTTGAAGATAAAGTATTACGAAAGCAAGCATGATACTAGCTTCTAAGTAGGAATTATTTGCTCTCTAAATCAATCAATCATTAATCATATGGAGCTAGGTAGAAAATACCGAAAATCTACAATACGACTCAAATTTAAATTTCACTAATACGGTACCAATCTTAAATGTTTTTACCAGATCATAATAGTTATATCTCAATTAACAATCTAAGTGTAAGGTAGTTTGTGGATGCCAATGAATACTACAATTTGTGCAAATTAACTTTGATTGGTTGTTTATTATAAAATAAGTTCAAGTTAATTCAAAATTACTACGTGAACTCCCACTCAAAAACAACATCCCTCTAGTCGTTTCAGTGATTACACAAACCAAATTCACTACAACAAAACCGATAATCACGTGAGATGATGTAGCTGCAAAGGCGAACATCAACATGTTCATCATATTGTCCCTATGACTCATGCTTTACCTTTCGGTTACATGTTCTGAGGCCATGTCTATACATGCTAGGCTCGCCAAGTAGAACCGCAGTATTACGTGTGTTCCGAGGCCATGTCTGTACATGCTAGGCTCGTCAGCACCCATTGTATGCGAACGTTGAGTCTATCGCACCCTATCATCGTGTGGTGTCTCAAAACGACGAACTTTCTTAACGGTGTATACTAAGGAAGAACACATTATTATCTTGATATTAAGTGAGAGGGATCATATTATAATGCTACCGTCGCGATCTAAGCAAAATAAGATGCATAAAAGAATTAACATCACATGCATGGATAATGTGATACGATATGGGGTCCTTCTTGCACTTGATCTTCATCTTGTGCATCATGGTATGATCTCCATCATTCCACGGGCGTGGCACAAAGGTCCGTGGCACCTCCATCTTGATTGTCCATCAACATTATAACATATCACATGGATATGATATACAACACACATGCCATAAATAATAAGACAACCATATAGCTCCTGTCGGTATGTCAATAATTTACAAAAGATATCATCTCATACATCAAATTTGTAACATTGACCCTATCATATCACATGCCCTGCAAAAACAAGTTAGACGTCTCTAATTTATTTTTGCATATTTTACGTGGCTTGGGCTTTCGAGGATAGAACCGTTCATACCTACGAACATGAACCACAACATTGATAAACATATTTTTAAGAACGCTTCGTAGATTAGATCTTAACTATAGTAGGACAAATGGACACCCCCTCAGCCACAAGTGAGACAGGTCTCGCGTACATAGTACACGTAAAGTTAGTCTAGGGAAGCTTCATCCTACTATGCCACTAAGATCATAAAATACTCAAGGAGGAAATAACATGATCATCAACAGCCACATACACCTATGTGTTCTACTCGTACGAATCATCTACGCATAGATCCGGCTCTGATACCACTGTAGGGTTCGTTGCATAGAAAACAATAAATTCCTACGCGAGAGACACCCAAAGGGCCAAGATCTAATCTAGGAGATGTAAACAAGGGGCATAGAGAAAGTATTAAGGAGAACATACCCTCGAAGACACAAAGCGTTACGAGATCGAATCTCATTGGTGATGTAGTCGAACTCACATCGATCTCAAGACCGCGAAGAAGAGCGCTGCAATCTGGCAGTGCTTCCGCCCTTGGTCACACGTACAGCTTGATGACGACATCCGTTCCCTCGATCCAGCGGGGCAGCAGAAGTAGACGATCCCCCGAAACTCCAGCAGCATGACAGCGTGGTGTGGTGAAGAATCCCATGGTCGGGGCTTCGCCAAGCGGATGACCATGGAATGGAGCAGCGGGTGGAGAGAAAAGAGGTGGGCCAAGTGTGTGGAGGAGGGAGAGCTCTCACCCTCCTTTTATGGGGGAGGGGGAGGCAGCCCAAAGGGGGGGTTCGGCCAGCCCATGGTGCTGCCCCCACCTCTTCCCTCTTCATGTGAGTGGACACTCCACTCACACCCACTCATGCTCCACTTAATCTCCACTAAAAAATCTCAAAGGTTTTTTTAATAAATAAATAAAACATTTTTATTTGTTTATTTCAGCATTTGTTAATTCTATTGACAAACATTTGCATATAGCACCTCGAATTATTTGTTAATTCTATTAACAACCATTCGATGGAAAACCCCTTGAACTATTTCAAATTTATCCGAAACAATTCTGGTGTCCTCTCAAATTTATCCGAGACTATTCTCCGATATTCCGTATCCTCTCAAATGCGTCATCGAACCTTAAGTGTGTCACCCTACGGTTCCCGAATAATACAGACATGATCGAGACACCTCTCCGATTAATAATCAACAGCGGGATCTGGAGATCCGTGATGACTCCTATATATTCAACGATGAATCTTGTGATCGTGTGAACCATCAACGTTGTAACTAATTTCCTTTGTCTCGCGATATTTTACTTGTCCGAGATCCGATCATCGGTATCAACCATACCTTGTTTGATCTCGTTACCGAGAAGTACTCTTTTACTTGTTCTGTGATATGATATTCTTGAGACCTAGTCACATGCTTGCAAGCGGTGTCAATGTGATATCACAGAGAGGGCCTAGAGTATATGTCTCCATCATTTTGGATGGACAAATCCCAGTCTTGATCCATGAGGCTGAACTAACACTTTCCAAATACCTAACGGCACCTTTATAGTCACCCTGTTACGGCGTGATGTTTGATGTCATCAAAGTACTCTTTCGGTATTAGTGATTGACATGATCTCATGGTCTAAGGAATAAGGTTACTTCAAATGCAAGATATAACAATATAAACTAAATGACTTGATCGTATTGTTATACGTAGTTTGGGTCTATTTTCATCACATCATTATCCTAATGACATGACCCCGTTATTAAGAATATCCAATGTTCATGATTAGGAAACCTTGGTCACTAGTTAATCAACGATATAGTTAAACGAGAGCCGTTACTAGGAACTCTTGTTTGTTTATTGAGCACACATGTATCAACGTTTCCGGTTAATACAATTCTAGAATGAGAAATAAAAATTTATCATAAACAAGGAATAAGATAATAACCACTTTATTATTGCCTCTCGGGCATATTCCCTTTAATACTTTTAATATATAATAGATTCATTGGATGTTTGATGACTATGTTTTCCTGGTCATGGACATTTTTTGTCAACATCAATCAATAGCGTATTGTTGGAAGGGAACAATGTGGCTCGGTATTCCCTAACTAGATTGATATTCTAAGAGATTCCACTAAGACAACTTTGTCCTTAGAATCATGTCACAGCACGGTTATATCACAATTCATCCTTTGACCATGAGGTTATCTTGATAATATATTCTTGAGGTTTTACTTTGGTGCTATCAAGGGTCACACCGTAAACAGGGTGAACATAAAGTTAGTTACTGGGTAATTCTAAAGGAGTATGTTATCTCGATGTTCTAATATGGGTATTACTCCTCCGTAAAAAGAGAGATACATACCTGGGCCCACTCGGTATTCTTGATATCCATAAGTTCTACAGACAATACATGATGATGATACATCACGTGGGATATCATAATACTGTAGAGAGAAAGAGGAAACTTACCGGATAACAAGACGAGACAAAGGCATGTTTAAACCAAATATTGTTTCACATGCAATACCGGAATCAATAGTCTCGGGTAAGTTCAGTATCGTGAGTAATAGGAGATTTGTATAATAACCAACACGTTCAGCAGTTCATTCATTTAGTATGTGGGAGTCAATATGAGTGTCCACGAACCTGCTATTGATTATTGAAAAGCAAACATTTTCCATTTTCATGTCCACACACTATCAAATTTGTAGGGGAAACACACTTAAGTTTGTGCTTATTTTTTGTATATTGGTAGGTCCGGATCAACTAGGAGTACCACCGGAATCTTGTTTCAGTGTGATAGATATATTTTGTATATTAGAGAGAAAATAGAACAAGGGCATGAGATGTCCCGAAGTAATATAAACATTTTCTGTTACTACCGAAATTTATTCTTGAGTCATGATAAAAGAGAAATAGGGGTTGCACACTTTACGAAGAAAATACAAGGGGTATGAGATATACCGGGATGTTGGAAATATGATTCTGAAATTGTTAGGTGATATCGATGACTCTATCTATAGGGGTCACGGGGTTCTGGAAGAGTTCCGGGGGACTTTCCTTATATGGAAGCAGTGCCGAAGGGGGGCAGCTTTCCTCCCTAGAAAAACCCTAATTTTAGGGAATTCCAGGTGGTTCCCATGGTCTTACAAAGTGCACAAGTTTTTCATAGTATTTTTCCTGAATTTTGGGAAAAAATTTGTGGTTGCGTAGTACTTTGGTGAAATTTTAAATTCCCGTTGCGCAACCCAGCATTGAGCTGGAAAATCCACACAGAAATGTCATTTCATGTATTTTTTTGATTACCGGGATTACTAGGGGGGAGTAAGGGCTAGTGCTGAGTTGGATAATTTCTTGCTCCAACATTTGTGCAATTTGTCGCTCGATCTCATTGTTCTGAGCAGGATTGTACCAATTCGGTCTCAAATTAATAGGTTTTTTCCCCTGGCAGCAGTGGTATGGCATGGTCGAATTGAAGTTGGGGCGGCAGCTCGCTAGGATCAAGGAACACCACTTCATAATCTACTAGTAATTTTGAAGGTACCATAGGAATTGCATCTTCACAGATTTTCTGCGTCGGCTGGGGTAAACACGGCTGCACCACTCGTGACAGGGGGATGCTAACCCGGTAGGCCAAGCTCCAAGGAATAACCCGGCTCAAGGAATGATGTGCAGGATCCGGCTAAGGATAGGGAAACTTGTGAAGGCCCAAGCTTGTAGGCCCAATGACCCGGATTGTGGGTTACTGTAAAGGCAAGTTAGGGTTAGTGCGCCGTGTCCGGGTAGGATTCAGGGTACGCCTTGTAGGACAAGCCAGGGGGTACGGGTGCTTTATAAACCGACCCCCGGAGGTAGTTTAAACAGAGATCTAAGAACCCTAGCAATATCGTGTGATATCGAGTATCCAGTGTAAACCCTAAATCAAGTTATTGTATCGAGAATAGAGATCCGGCGACTTCGATTGCCGGTTGTCAGATCAAGTTGTACCATGTCTTCTCTTGAGCAAAACCCTCTCCCGAACGCCTGTGTCGACTTGCTCCAAGATCAGTTACCCCTGGTAACATCTGCCGTGATTATCCCACGACAGTTGGCGCCCACCGTGGGGCCTGCGTCCAAAGGTGTCTACATCACGGGAGAAGCTCGGAAGGGCATGGAGAATCTTGTCATCGGCGAGATCTACATCGACCACGAAGGAGAAAAGGTGGTGGACGATTCCGGCTGGGGGCCGGAGTCGGATCACCTCGAAACCGGATCCATCGTGACAATCGGCCGGATCAGCGTCTTCATCGGTATGGTATGTGCTTCCAATTCGGTCCCTGACAACGTTGGATCTGATTCTATGCCAGGAAAAGCCACGTCTATCCGATCAGATGATGAAGAATCAACGGGAACGACATATCCGGCAGAAGAACCCATCGCGGAGTGGGAACAGCCGGAGGAGCCGGCATGGACCCCACGCGACCGGGTCCAAGGAGAAGATGACACCGGGTCTATCCTGGATCTACTGGAAAACCGGTATGAGGAGAACGGTGAGGAGGAACAGCCTGAATTTACACCGGATATCGCGCGCCGAGTTGCAGTCTATGCAGCCCCCGCGGCTAACCAAGGAAACACAACCACGGCATCAGTCGGGGCGGCTCAGGCAGTGGCCCAGCAACAGGGCGCGGTTAACGGAGACCCGGTCTTGACCCGGGTCGATGGAGAGTCAGCATCGGTCACCAGTCGCGCAGCAGATGAGGAGCAACATGCCAACATGTTCGGGTTTCAAGCCAACCGGACACCAGGGGCGGGTCCCTCGAATCCGCGTCACCCGGCCCTGTTCAATAATAATTTGATTTTGGATCCTACAGTCCTCGCCACGGTTATCACCCCAGAAAACGCGGCAGAGCGTGTTAGAGATCTGGACGTGGCTCGTCGTGCATTGGAACAGCAAAGAAGGCAAGTGGAAGCAGATAGACAGGGGATGGCCACCCGACGGCGCGAGCTAGACGCGTTGGAAACCCGGCTTCGAGAGGAAACGTCCAGGATACATCAAAGGCACCACACCAGGTTGCCAGCAACGGGCGGGGTTATTAATCCGGCTAATTTATTCGTCACGCCTCAGGACCAACCGATACCAGTGGTGAACCAGGGAACCGCACCCCAACGGACGACAGCAGCGGCACATCCGGCGAATGAACGGACCGGGTTACCCCCACCGCAAACTAGAGTCACAACCGGCAACGATCTACTGCCGCCGCCACCATCACGATTCCGCACGCCAGCCGGCCACTACAACAATCCTATGGACAACGTATATGCGGCGACACTCGCATTGAATCAAATACCTGTGGGAGAGTCGCCCCATGCAGAGAAGACTCGGCAAGCCATCGAGCTGTTGCACACTGCGGTGGCACAGCAAGCCAATTACCCGGATCACAGAAGCGGTATGCACGGGACGCCATACGTCAGCCAGCAGCAAGGGAATTTACAAACGAGTTCAGCGCGGCGGAGGGAAGAGCAGCAGCAAATGCCGCCTCCTCCCCGCGCTCAGGCAGCATCAGCAGCACAGGCCGTCGTGGACAGTTCTAGGGCTCGGAGGGCCGCGGCCGGGTCTGCAGCGCATGGACCTCCCGCAGCACCGCGCCCGGACGCGCCCCCCGCGGCATCACACGTTTCTAGAGCAAGGCCGGCTTCAATCATTCTTGCGGGACCCAAGTGTCTCTCGGACAATATTAGAGCTGAACCTTACCCGTAAAAGTTCAAAGAGCCAGGGAAAGTAGTGAATTATGAGCCAACCATGGATCCTGAAACATGGCTAAGCAGTTACGAGATGGCAATGTCAATCCGCAACGCGTCCGAGAACCTCCAAGCCAAGTTCATGTATCTGATGATGTCGGAAGGAGCAGCAAAATGGTGGTTCACCAATCTACCAGAGGGATCGATCAAGTCTTGGGAGGAATTGAAGACCGCGTTTATCAAGCACTTTCACGGGACCTGCAGGAAATTATTCACTATTGATGATCTAGAGCGATGCGTCCAGAAGAAGGGAGAATCGGCGCGCAGTTGGGTGCGCCGGGTTATGGAGATACTTCACTCATCCACGGATATCCAGCCCAAGGATGCACTACAGGCCATGGCAAAAACATGCAAGTATATACCTTTAGTGCAAAAGTTAACTCGCATGAAGTCCAGTCGAAATGCGTCGGAAGTCACAATGGGAGAATTGATGGATGCGTGCAATAAACACGCTGCGACAGATACTACAGAAGAAGAAGCTGATGACAAGAAGACAAAATCAAACACAAGCGGTAATGGAAGAACCGGCAACGGAACAGCGTCAGGAAACAATGGAAACAGCCAGAACAAGCGCCCCTTCGAAGGAGGCTCCGAGTTTGTCGCCAACACCGAAGCCGGGTCTTCAAGGCCAAGAGCAGAAGGAAATTTCAACGGAGGTAACCACCATGGAGGAAACTATCAAGGTCCACCAAGGCCGGGTAACAATTGGGACATATTCAGGATGGCATGTCCGAAGCACAGCAGGAATGGCAGGCCAGCTAACCACTCCCTAGAACAGTGCGCCGATTTACAAAGATGGAAAATTGAGGAAGTGCACAGAGCTATGCGAGGTGCAGGGCGGGGAGGAGGACCGGGTCCAGGGGCAAACCCGGGCAACGGCCCACCCCCAGCTGGTAACCCGGCGGCTGGAAATCAAGGTAATAACCAAGGGGGGCAGGAGGCTTCCAGGCTAACCCCAAACAATTGGGTCAATATCATGTGCATACCACAGGAGGATCTAACAAGGACAAAAAGATACTGAAGCAAGCAGTCAACTCAGTTTCGTTAGCCGTTCCGAGATACTTGAGATGGTCAGAACAGGAGGTAACATGGAGCAGAAGGGATCACCCGGAAAGAGTGGAACACCCAGGAGTCTTGGCACTAGTAGTCGCACCGCAAGTTAATGGGTACGAACTAAAGAAGGTTTTAATGGATGGTGGAAGCAGCATCAATATACTGTATTGGGAAACCTTCCTACGCATGGGTCTCAAGGAATCTCAACTGCAAAAAAGCTCGACAGTTTTTCATGGGATAGTGCCGGGTCATTCAGCATGCCCCGAGGGAAAAATCGCATTGGAGGTAGCTTTCGGAGAATCAAAGGATAACTATCGAATTGAGTGGCTCACCTTTGAGGTAGTGAAATTACGCAGCCCCTATCACGCGCTGTTTGGAAGGCCGGCTTATGCCAAATTCATGGCTAGGCCGTGTTACGTATATCTACAGCTAAAAATCCCGGGTCCCAAGAAGACCATTACCATACATGGAAATCGAGATATAGCAGCTGAATGTGACGAAGGAGACGCAGCAATGGCCGAGCAGGCCTGTAGAAAAGAAGAACTCAAGCGCTACCGATCTCAAGCAGACCCGGAGGATATAGCCACATCAAAAAGGCCGAGTACTGAAGGCGAAAGAACAAAATCCAAGGCAACGCAAGATGCTAAAATGGTGGCCTTAATCGAGGGTGATTCCCCCAAGCGGCCCGCTGTAAAGGAAGAAGCCACACGGCCGCTTACAACCAGCCAGGTAATTGGAACACCCCACCCGGGTTGGCTAGCAAACCCGGTACTCATCAGGAAAAGATCCAACATATGGAGAATGTGCATTGGTCAAGCCAGACCGGGACCAGCGCTTATGAGGAACTAAACAATGTAACGGGCAGCAGGTTTCAGACGCGCTCTTTTCCTACCCAGGGTACCTAAGGGGACTGGAAGGTTTTTAATGAGGCGGCCTGCTGATCCAAAATTTCTAGTATCAATAAAGAGATGGTTATCAAGTCCTATATCATTACACCCTGATTACAAGTAAGTAGTATCCCTGCGACATCGATAATTCAGTATCATCAAAAGCATCGATTGCATGTAGGTCTTGGGGGTTGGTTGCCCAGGTAACCAACCACTAACCCGAATGACCCGGCATAGATAGCTATAAGTTATAAGGGCCGATTACTCGCAAACGAGCACGGCTGCAATCTTATGACTGGGCAAAGAAGCCAACTTTTCTTGACTTATCTTACTTAAGCTTGATGTGACTCGCACTAAAGTGGCATGATTCGTTCGCTTACGATTACAATCAGCCATGGAGCCCAATGGGACTTGCCTGACACTGTTCTCGTATGGATGTAACAACATGGTATCCACGCGAAAGCCGGCTTACAGTACAAGATAGTTAAAAGGGTCATCTAAACCACAAGTTTATGCAGAGTACAAGGCTAAAAGCCGGAAACTCAACAATTATCAAGCATAACTTCAGTACTTACACGGAATGGCTTTAGGTTTGCGACTCGGTAAAAAATAATTTGTTCTCTCAGAAAGGCCACACCCCCATTACTCGAACTTTGGGTCATGGGGGCTGGGGGACTTCGAAACAGAAACAAACTACTTGGCTATCGCAGTTCGAAAAACCTCACCATCCGAGTCTTGGGGACTTAAAGAAAAAGCCCACGTATTAAAACTCCTGGTCTCGGAAAACCGAGTCTTACAAAGGGAGGTAAAAAGAAAGCTGGGTATCAAGAACAAGTTCAAAAGAACAGACAAAATAGCACGATTATCAAAGGGCAGGGAAAGCCGCAAAAATATGTCACCGAATAGAAGTACATTACAAGTTATGGCATCGGTATCAGAAGTGCACAAGCGCACCATTGGCAGAATAAATAGTTCAATTGAAAAGGTCCCACGTGATTAAGGTATTATGACATCATCACCCTACTCGGCCTCCTGAGTGCGGTCTTCCGGGTCTTGCTCCTGGGCCTGCTGCTTAGCTTTCCTGGCAGAACCACCCGGACTCACCGCGCCAGGGCGGATGGGTGGAAGGACGGACGGTGTAGAGGCGGATGGCCCTGATTTTAACTCGGCCTCCCTCTTCGCGGTTGCCTCCTTCTTTTTGGCCGAGTGATCAGCCCACTTCTCCAAGAGGTCCAAGGGCGGGGGTGCTTCCTCTGTGATAACTTTGCCATCGGCGTCATACGCAGCCATTAGCGTATTCAGGTCCAAGCTATCGGCTAAAGAGGTAGCCGAGGGGCGCACTGCTGACTGAATGGCCTTGAAGTCCTTAGGCGTAAATTTGGCACCATCCGCCTTAAACTCGGGAAACCCGGATATTATCTTCGCCGGGTCAAGCTTCGGAAAGTAGGCTTTGGCCAAGGTCAATGCCCGGGTTATTCCAATTCGGCAGGACGAACGTTTCCAAAGTTCAATCCAGCCAGGCACAGTGGAGCAGGCTTGGACAAGATTCTCTTCACCCGGATAGGCTTCTGTGGGCCAATGTATGGCGTCCAATATAAATTTTGTGCCGGCAAAGAAAGTCCGGAGCACAGTCTTCAGGGTCCTAGCCTTGGCAATAGTATCTTCCTCTGGAGGTGCAAGGTTGGCACCTGCAGTTGAAACAGAAGCAAGAAGGCATCAGTAACCCAGAGTGGTGCATAGCAAGAAGCATGAAGTTAGTCGGCAGACAAAAACTTACTCAGTAAGATCTGGTAAGTGTCGGTGATTTGATCCGATAAATTCTTCAAGTCGGTCCGAGCGGTGTGGCACTTCTTCTTATATTTGGAAACATCCTTCTTCAAAGCTTCCATGTCATTCTCAAGGATTTCCCGTCGTTTTATCTCGGCAAGAAGACGTTGTTCGGTCTTCAGTAAAGTTTCATCAGACCGAGTTATCTGTGCCTGTAAGTAGAAAGGAGGGCAAGCATTGGTGGGATGTTATGATAAGATAAATTTGGCGTGAAGTACCAAGCATAACTTTCGCAAGTCATACTCGGAACTTGGGGACTAGATATGCAATATGAGATGACAAGCGCTTTTACCTGGTGCTCTGCAGCCATGCGCTCTAAAATATCGCCCTCTGAAGCCTTCATGGTGAGGAGCGTGTTCATCAATTGATCAAAAGTATCTTTACCCGTATCAGAAGACCCGGGGCCTTGGGAATTCCGAGAAGAGGTTTTCTTCTTAGAAGGAGGCGGAACCCGGGTCATTTGTGCATTGGAATCCGACACTCCTTCGGCACCCAAGGTTGTGGCTTTCTTCTTCTTGCTCGCATGGGAAGCAATTGGATACTCGGTTTCTTGGGCGTCCGGTTTAATCGGCGAGGTTTGCTTTTCATCGCCAGACATGACAGTAGTCTTATCGGCCGGGCTCCCCTGACCCGGGCCCTCGTCTTCCATGCCCTCTTGGTCGCTAACGACGACCGTGGCCCTGTAAATGTTATCAAGAAACAGTTAAAATACGCGGTCAGGAAAGGGTGGTAAAGTGTGGAAGAGCGTCCGGAAGGGGATCTTACCCGGTGTTCACCGCGAAGTCACAAGGAAACCCGTCATCAGACTCGGGAGAGGCTGAAAATTGTCAGGTTAGATGTCATATAAGAATAGTTCAAGGGGAATGTGCCGGCCGAGAAAAGATAGAATAGTTACCAGCCCGCCGAATGGGGGTCGAAGAAATACCCGGGTTGATGACGTTGTCACCCGGGTTATTTCGAGTTGACCTACGCTTGATCATGGGCGACTCCTTCAAGAATGGCCAGTGGAATAATGTCAAAATAACTCAGGTATATCATTAAGGTGACGCGAATTGAATGCGAGGAGGGGATATGAAACCTTGGAAGGGGCCTCTTGAGCTTTTCTTTTGGATCCGGCTTTGGTCGCCGGTTCCGGTTCGTCCTCGTCGCTGGCAGATTCTACCTTGCCATCCGAGTTTTCTTCCTCATCATCCTCTTGTTCTGAAATATCATTAAAGTTATGGTTGAAAATGAAGGGGTTATGACGAGTTCAAATGAACCAAATAGAGTTCGAAGAGTACCTTCATCCGAGTGAACGGCCTCTTGCTCCTCTGGACTTTCGGAGCTAGGGGAGGCGTTGATTTTCCAAAAGTCGTCATTAGCCTGAAAGGTGTTAATACACAGGTTACCAACTGTATCAAGTGGAAAGAATGAAAGTAAGGGCGTTAGAGTCGGACTTTTACCTCAGGGGAGGGGTTTTCAAGCGTGAAGGGCTCTAACCCGGATATGTTCCGGATTACCTCGAGCTTTTCCGTCAAAAAACCTTTGATGGTTTTATGGGTGTCGCCAGGTGCGAAGATGTTATCGGATTATCGGAGCGGATCGGAAGGTTCTCCTGAATACTCGCACATCAACTTGGTGCGGATGGAGTTGGGCTGAATCCTAAAATCGACCCAGGTCTTTACTAGATTGAGCCCGATGAGGCCCTGGGCTGTAAGAGTAGCAATTTTGGCTAGCAAGGGTTGAATTGCCTCCCTATCCGAGTTAGGGGCGAAGGCGCTAAACTTATCGGAAATATCAAGAAGACCCTCCGAGTAACCCGGCAGTTTCTTTTGGCCGGGTGGGGAAGTGTCCTGGCAGTAGAAGTACGAGAGCTGCCAATGCTTGACATGGGAATTGAGGGTGAGGGGTGGCATTAGAGAGTTTTTGCGGCGTTGGATCGAAACCCCGCCGCAAGTGAGAAGCGCCCCATCACCGCTTTCGCGGCATGGTTTGCATTGAAAAAGCTCAATGAAAAGAGCTAGACTTGGCGGAGTGCACAAGTAGGATTCGGAGAGGACAATAAAATGGGAAATATTTAGCACAGAGTTGGGTCCGATGTCAAAGACACGAAGGCCGTAGTGGCTAAGTATGTCACGGAAAAAGGGGTGACCCGGTGGTCGAAAACCCCGGGTCACGTGATCCACGAAACAGATTACCTCATCTTTGGTAGGGGTGGGCCGGGTCTCCTTACCCGGTACCCTCCATTGGATATTTTCATGAGGAGGAAGAATTCCCAGTTCCACCAGCTCCTCCAACTTGGCCTTTGTGACCATAGACCGCGCCCAGTTGGCGGAAATGGTGTTGGTGGCTTTGGCCTTGGTTGGGGTCTTCCCCTGTTTCTTGGGAGCCATATGGCTGACCTGCAGAGCACAAGGTAAGAAGGAAATTAAGACATGAAAGTTGCGAGCCGGCTAAGTATAGGCCGGACAGCATTGAGGTATGAAAAGTTACGGGAGATCCGGGTGTTAGCATGCAGAGCAAAGTTTGAAAGTTTCCGGGTATCAGGCATTGTGGTGAAATTTATGGGATCTAAATGTTGAAGGAGCCTTTTGGATACAATGGATGGCGGCTTAAGTTCCAGACGTGAATAAAAGTAACTGAAAAGGAATGGTCTAGCCGGGTGATTGATGCGAAGGCGGAAAATTTGGGTGGTTCGAGCCTAGATTGGAAGTTTCATTTTTGGATTTGTGGCAAGAATAATGATTGTGGGTAGTAGGGGAGCGGATTGGAGCACGCGCTTTGTCTTGAGTGCGAGCTATAAGAGTTTATGGGTATTCTAATTCGGCCTAGTCAAGAAATCCGAGGCGGATCGATCTGGATCTAATCTGAGGAAAAAATCAAAGGTTGAGAGGGCAAATTGATAGGTGCAAAAGATTTACCGGAGGAGATCTGAGGGAAGCCTTGCGGAGGCAGATGGCGCAGGCTTGGTGTCCCTTCGCGGTTCTTGGTGGGCCGGATGAGGATTCGCCGGCGGATCTTGGCGGCGGCGCGGGGCGAATGGCGGCGGAGCGTAATCTCCGGGCAATGGGTACCGGTGACGAGCGCGGGATTTCCGTGGTGGCGCTCAGGGAGAAGGAGAGCTCAGAGGGAGAAAGGAATGGAATGGAGGAAATGAGCCGTTAGGGTTCGGGTCACTCCTAAGGGGCTTTTTTATAGTGCAAATGGATAAGCTCGGTTTGGTGAGTGGAAGCCGAGAATGGAGGGGGTAAACGGCTATTTATTTAAAGTTTCTGCGAGATGTGCGCCAAGTATTGAGCAAAGCATCCGGATAAAAGGAAGAAGGGGATTCGTCCCGTGATGACGGGATTGGTTATTGAGCATAGGATCTTGGAGTTATTATTATGGTTTGGACCCAGAAGTTTGAACCAAGGTGTTTGGAGGGAAAGCTGAGGTTATTGCATGGCCGCCAAGGAGCAAGGCCTAGCTGAATATTAAAACATCTTAACCCGATCTTCATATACCCGTATGATCGATATCTTTGCAGGGAATAGCAAGCGCTTCAAGGAGATCCGTGAAGCCCAGGCTATTCTGGGGACTACTGACAGGGGGATGCTAACCCGGTAGGCCAAGCTCCAAGGAATAACCCGGCTCAAGGAATGATGTGCAGGATCCGGCTAAGGATAGGGAAACTTGTGAAGGCCCAAGCTTGTAGGCCCAATGACCCGGATTGTGGGTTACTGTAAAGGCAAGTTAGGGTTAGTGCGCCGTGTCCGGGTAGGATTCAGGGTACGCCTTGTAGGACAAGCCAGGGGGTACGGGTGCTTTATAAACCGACCCCCGGAGGTAGTTTAAACAGAGATCTAAGAACCCTAGCAATATCGTGCGATATCGAGTATCCAGTGTAAACCCTAAATCAAGTTATTGTATCGAGAATAGAGATCCGGCGACTTCGATTGCCGGTTGTCAGATCAAGTTGTACCATGTCTTCTCTTGAGCAAAACCCTCTCCCGAACGCCTGTGTCGACTTGCCCCAAGATCAGTTACCCCTGGTAACATCTGCCGTGATTATCCCACGATAACTCGAGACACTCGACTTTGCCACAACAACGAGTGTAATTGTTCCCCCATCACTACATGACAGTTCGTCAGGTCTGGTTGTGCTCCCACTAGTTTCATTGTGCGCTCGCCCACCCGTAAGCTCAAGTGTCGTTCCTTCCAATCAACTTGCATTGGGTTGTGCTCTATGAGCCAGTCCTACCCCAAGCTAATGTCATACAAACTGAGTGGCAAAACCATCAAGTTACTTTGGAACTTACAGCCTTGCATCTCTTAGCCGAAGCAAACTTGGTTGCTAAGTTTGTGCACTACAAGCAAGCCCATGCACATACATGATGGCTTTCCATGCCTGGGGTGTGAACGTGAGCCACCAGTCAAGTATCTACACTCCTACTCGAGCACCCAGCGGCATAATTGAGAATTTCTCAGGATAAGTGGCAGCAGTTGTCCAGATAGAAGGCTGAGGATAGCGCGGCTTGACTCTTTGTCATCCATTCACACTATAGCTAATAATTCTAGTACCAGCATGTAGTACTATATATAATGGTACCTATGTATCCCAGAACCACACCAAGTAGTACGTGAAGTAATAGGCAAAACTTTGCTTCATCTCTTGTGTCCTCCATCATGGGAGTGTCTTCTCTCTACCTTCTGCGTGCGTGTGTACTTTATGTCTCGGCAACAACATATGGTATCAGAGTGTTTGGTGTTCGATCCAAAGCTTTGTAGTCGTGCGGTGTGATATGTTGCAAATGTATCTACTTTTCCAAAAACTTTTCTTGATGTTTCTCCTCCCATGTGCATTATTTGGATCAAACTAACACAGACTAACGTTGTTTACAGCAAAATTACCCTTGGCGTCTAGTTTTTGCAGAAAATCAACTTCCTCAGAAAATTTCAGAAAAAACACGAAAATTATATTTCCACGGAAGTCTCCCGGAGCCCGAAGGACAACTAGAGGGGGGCTACTGGGCCCTCAGGGGGTGCCAGCTGCAGCCTCTCTGGCCGCGCCTGGGGTCCCCTAGGGACCTGGGACCAGCCCTCTGGCTCCCCTTCGGTATTTAGACCTCTTCGTTCCTGAAATGGAGAACCGCCAAAGGATTTTCCCAAATACGATCCACAGCTGTGTGACACCCAAAATCCTAGTTCGGGAGATAGAAGTTCTTTTTCTGGCACCCTGCTGGGATAGGGATTGGAGAGAGCTCGTCACCATCGTCATTGCCAACACCTATCCGTCAGCCATCCATGATCCCCCCTTTGATGTATGAGTAATTCCCTCCTGTAGGCATAGGGGATGGTAGGGATTGGATTGATTAGTCATGTAATAGATCACTAGATTGTTACGACTCAATGCCTAGTATCCACTATTGTTGTTAATTATCTTTTTTGCAACTTGGAGAGCTTAATTCTTGTCACTAGGGCCCGAGTGCCATGTTTTCAGATCTGAACATGTTATGTTTGCATGAATATAATTGTTATTTTGGATCATATCTACGGTTTATACACACTTATTATTGTCCAGAACCCGAGACCCCAAAGGTGACAGGTTGGGATATCGGAAGGGATAGATTTTAGTTCGAGGATTACATGTTTCGATCATATGTTAATGCTTTGCTCTGGTGCTTGGTAGGACAAGTACCTTACCATTAGTACCTTTTTGGCCCCGCATCAACGGGATGTTAGGACAAAAGATGCTGTGCAAGTTCTTATTGCAAGCATGTATGACATTTTTTGGGAAACATGCCTATGGCAGTTAGTGACTTGGATACTCTCTTATATATTTGGGTTGCCCTTTGTACCTTTATTACATGGTTAATCTCATTCATGCAACGCCCGCACATCCATCCTTACGCCTATGTTGCTTTTAGCATTGCCACTTACTTTGTTTACATTCGTCGTTACTATTGTTACTACTGTCTTACTGCTACTATCACTATTAAACTACTGCTGCCATTATATCACCGTTACTACTAATAAATTATGTGAAGCAAGATACTTTTCAGGTGCAGCTAAATTGACAACTCAATTGTTAAGACTTATAAATATTCTTTGACTCCCCTTGTGTCGAATCAATAAATTGGGATATATTTACCCGCGAAGATTGTTGCGCTCCCCTACACTTGTGGGTCAGCAAGGCTATTTTCTCGCATCATTGCCGAGGAGCATGATACGTCCAAAACGTATTTACTTTTCCGAACACTTTTGCTATTGTTTTATTTTAAACTTGTGAGTTTTGAATGCAACTAACACAGACTAACGCTGTTTTCAACAGAATCACCTTGGTGTATCGTTTTTGTGCAGAAAATCAACTTTCTAGGAAATTTTCCGAAAATGATCCCGAAGTCCTTACTTTACCCGAAGACCCCGGAGCCATAAGAAGAGCCGGATGGGGCAAGGAGGGGCCCACATCATAGGGTGGCACCCCTCCCCTGGCTGCGCTACCAGGTGGTGTGGATGCCTCAGCCACCCCTTCGGGCTCCCCTTTTGACTACATGTAACATCCCTGATTTTTGGAGAACTCAAAAATCACAAAAATTTGAAACTTTTTGTTTTCATGTTATGGAAGTCACCAAAAACCAATGAGATGCAAGAAATAAAAGAAAACAATACATAACTCAATGAAAATTGAAATTAAGAATCCATTATACATCTATCCCATAAACCTTAAAGCCCCTTTCAAAATAAATATTTCTACCTTAAAGAAAAATATTTATTCTGAGTAAACCTCCTAACAAATATGTTTTCAACCCATTTATTACTATGAAAATGTATATGATAAAGAAAAACACTAAAATTATCATCTCTAAAAATTTCTCCTTGTCTCCAAAATTATTCCATATGAATAAAATGTTTCTTTTTTTGCCATTCAAAGATTTTATCAATCTATATCTATAAAGTGTCACATAAATTATGAAAACAAGTAACTTTGAAAAATAATGTTTTCAATTGGGAAAACAACATCATAATTTGAGAAAACCACATTATGTTTATTAAACCCCAAGTCAAATAAATAAGGAATATTTTCTATTAAGTGACTATGATGTTTTCATCTTATTTAAAAATTATAAAATCATGGAAACAAGTTGAAATGGTTTTGGAAAATAGAAATTAACCATATTATAGTCTCTGAAATTTTTCCAAACCCATTTTCCTATTTTATTATTATTTCTCATGTAATTGGAATATTAAGGCAATTATGAATTCATTTGAATTTGTATTTTGAAAAATTCAAAAATGATGAAAACGCCACAAAAGTTGTACTGTTGGAAAGGATTTGAAATAATATGAATTTAGAATTTTGTTTCATGTTATTTGGATTAATTAAACAGAAGATATAAAATAAATTAGAAAACAGGAAAAAATGCTGATGTCAGCGATGATGTCATCATCGTCTTCAAGCCTGAGAAGAAACGGTCGACCGTTTCTCCCCCGATTATACCCCTTTAAATCCGAGCATTTCAGTGCGCATTTAATCCCACCGAACCCTCCACGTTAAAGCCCCATGCCATCTCTCCATTTCCCCTCTTGATCCCAAGCTAATCTCCCCCTCTCTCCTCAGAAATTGCTCGTCGGAGTTCATACTGGCCGCCGCCGTTTGTCGTCGTTTCCGGCCACAACAGAAGGTCCCCGCTGCCGATTTCGAGCTTCTCCTCTTCCCCTAAACCTCATGAACCTCCTAATGCCTTTTTAGTGTTTTTCCCGCAGCAGGAGACCACCCTCGACGACTCCCAACACCGCCGCTGTCTGCCACCGTCCGTCGCCGACGCGGGAGACCGCACCGGAGCCAACAGAGCACGCCAGAAGTCTCCCCTCGCCATGCTGCGCCTCCCTGTAGTATCATCAAGGCTGGAGAACCATCGGAGTGCTGCCGCGATCCACGACCGAGGCCTCCGCCGCCGTCTCCATTAATTCCGGCAACAGAATCGTCCACCGGCGGTGAGGTCTCCTCCCAGATGTGTTTCTAACCATTAGATCCAGATCCAGCGTTCCACGTTACAACACTTAGCGAAGGGGTACGGGCCAATAAGATCGCGCCGCGTGTCGCCTAGTCAGCGCGCGTTAAGATCTTTATCTGCCGCTCGAGCAGCGCGTAGCCGGCCCAGGCCCACTGATGTAGCCCACCCAACTCCACCGAGTGCACCGATGACAAGATCACGCGCAAAGGCCATCAAAGATAAGGTGAACTCGCTCCTCTCATCCTATGCTTTCGGTCATGTGGAGAATGGTGCGCTACCTCATGGTTCCACACTTTGCGTACTCAGGTTCAAACCCGCCACGGAGGCCTCGGAAAGCACCCAAAATGATGCGCAAGAAGATACGAAGGAGGGCGGAAGAAACGGCATCGCAATCGGAGTCCCGACGGAGAAGATAGGGGGAAAGGAGTCCCTCCCGGCCTCGGGGGCCGGCCAGGCCGGCCTCATCCCCCCCCTAGGCCGGACCCCCTCCAGAGGAGGCCGGCCTCCAACCCGGCCTGCCCTCCTCCCATCCCGGCCCCAGGCCGGGCCACCACCCGAAGCAGCCGGCCTGGGGGCCGGCCTGCCTCCACCCCACCCCGGCCCCAGGCCGGCCAGCCTCTCCAGGCGCCCACCCTGGCCCCAGGCCGGGTTCCAGGCCGGCCAGGCCGGCCCCTAGGCCGGGGTGGGACCGAAAATGCCCGGAAATGCACCGTTTTCGCTCCAGTTTCCACCTACTTCGACCCCCGGCTATATAAGGAGACCCCCAAGCTAGATCTAGGGTTTAGAGTTGAATTTAGAACATTTGGAGCTCAGCTCTCTTGTATCCCTCTTTGAGGAACCATCCCTCCGACATCGTCGAGGATTGTATCAAGGCACATCCAACTACTTGATCTCTCCCTTTGGGTTTCTATCAAGTACTTGACCAATCTTCCTCTCGATTATCTTGAGGTTCTATTGGCGTAGTGGACCGGCTACGGGTGTAAAGCGGTTTCAATCAAGGTGAGCTCAGTTGAATCGATCGTTCCGTAGGCGGCCCTCGGGGTTAGTTGACGGAAGATTTGGGGTTCTTCAGTTCTTACTAGTTATCCTTGTGTTTGTTTGCGTTGCCCTCGATTTCCCCCTCGTTTCCCCCTCGTGTGTTCATCGAGTTCTTCGTGTTCTTCGTGTTCTCCGTCGATTCGTGAAGATCGGGCCAATCTAGGAGTAACCCTCCGCATCATCTGGTATCCAGAGCTAGATTGACACGAATCCGACACCCATACCCCTCCCCATCCACCAATTTTTCTTTTTCCACCAAGAATTTCGAAAATCCTCAAAAAAATAGCCAAAAGGGAATTTGACCGATCTGTTGACTCGTTGAGTTTTTCGTGGTTTTTCTTCATAGATTAGTTGCCAAACACCTTTCCACACCTTTCCATTCAGCCAATTTTTCCAATTTCGCCCAAAAATTTTCTTGATTTTGTGGGAATTTCGAATTTGAGCCAAAAACTCAGAAAATTTCAGCTCGTCGATTCTCCGACAGATTTTGGAACTTGTTTTTCTTTGTCGTTTGTGATCCAAATTGAGTGCAACGAGTTGCTACGCGACGCCCACGACATCACCTACGCTTCCACATCATCGGATCGCCACGACATCGACTCCCCCACGGCCGCAAGTCCGTGATCATCAAAAAAGAGAGGTATAACTTGCTTCCGCTTGCACCACCCCATCCCATTGTGTTACTTACCTATCGGACTAGTTCTTTTTACACCGCTTGGCATCGCATTTGTGGCATCGAGAGTGCGAAGTTAGCGCTTGTGAGAGATTAGCTACCGAGTAGGCATTGGCACTTTGGAATCCATCAAAAAGAGAAAATCAAAAAAAAAAAAGAGAAAATAGAAAAAGAAGCAAAAGGATCGGTGCCAATTGCTTTCCATTGTAGGAACGTGTAGCATTGCGTCGCAAAAGAGAAAGAGTGACCGATTGCCACGGTGCGAATCTTGTTGCCTTTTCAACTTTGCGGTTTGAGCTAGCGTCCTCCTTGTGTTAGTGTGGCATTGAGCATTAGTCTACGTTAGGACCATTTCGTTCTTCGCTCGTCCATTGGTCGCACTAACCCCATTTTTCCCTTGCGTGTGTGTGTTCCACCATATTTCCACCCTATAGGTTTGGTTTTTGTGCTAACTTTTCTTTGAATTTTCTCCACGATTGACAACAAACTTTTCTTCGGTTTTGGTCGATTTTTCCTCGCCACTTTCCTAACCTATTTGCCTTCCATATAAAGTGTGTGTGTTGCCGTTTGCGGTTTCTTTCGATCTTTTGGTTTCGCTCTTGACATACCGCCCTACACCTAGGCTCGTCCACTAGCCTCAATACGACCAAGAAAGGTAACGTTGGGTAAGTGAGGCGTCCATTTCTTCAATATCACCCTTGTGTGTGTTTTTGAGATGGCTAGGGAAGGAGTATTCACAAGTCCGAGCTCGGAAGACGAAGGCAACCCATTCTACAACGACAATGATTACGCCAACTTCGTCACCCACAATGACCACTTTCAACTCCGCGAACTCGTCAAGGACGGGTTGCAACGCTATGAGCGTCGACTCCAAGAGCAAGAGGCTCGATTGAATGATCAAATGACGCGCATCAACATCAACTTGGCTAATCTTGCCAATCGCCGTCATTCATCATCGTCCTCAAGGTCTCGTCGCTCAAGCCACCGCAATCAAGATCCTCACCAACCTCGTCGCCATGATCGCCACAACGTGGAGGAGGGTGGACAACCCCAACAAGCACCACCACCTCCTCCACAACATCAACAACCTCCGCGACGCAATCGGTATGAGGATAGCTCGCCATCACCACCACCTCGACATCGCCAAGGCCGTGGTGACCCTCTTCAACAACCGCAACGCCCGGACCTTCGACAACACCATCATCCTCCACCTCCACAAGGCCACGCTCAAGACTATGGCCACAACGATTTCGTGGAAGATGCTCGTCAACATCGAAGGCCACCAAGGCCCCATGCGCGTCCCAACAACAATGACCGCCAAGAACATGATCATCCTCAACAACCTCTCCAAGAACAAGAACGTCCTCAACAACATCACAATGGACATGATGATAGTGAACGCCGTGAAGCTAGGCTCCGTCACCACCAACCACCACCACCTAATGACCACCGGCGTCATCCTCCCCATCATGATCGCCACCATCAAGACAATGAGGATGACCCCTATGATGATTCACCTCCCATGTATGATGAAGACCCCCATGAGCGCCAACATGCGCGCCCCCATCGTCCGCAAGCGGACAAAAACATGAGTGCTCTTCGTTTCAATGTCCCCAAGTTCAATGGTGAGAATGATCCCGAAGACTATCTTGCTTGGGCTCTCAAGGTTGACAAGATCTTCGGCATTCACAACTTCACCGACAAGAAAATGGTTGCTCTAGCATCTTTGGAATTCGAAGGCTATGCACTCTTATGGTGGGATCGTCTACAAGCCGAACGAGTCCGCAATCGCGTTGCTCCTATTGCCACTTGGAATGAAATGAAGCAATTCATGCATGCTCGATTCGTTCCTCCTCACTACAAGCGTGACCTCTTCAAGAAGCTTCAAGAACTTCGTCAAGGTGTGAAGTCCGTTGATGAGTACTACAAGGAAATGGAGACATCTTTTATCCGCGCTCATGTGATAGAATCTCAAGAGCAAACAATGGCCCGCTTCCTCAATGGCCTCAACTATCCTATAAGGAAGATCGTCGAGTATCAACCGTATGACAACATTGTGGCCCTTGTCCACCAAGCTCTCAAGGCGGAACGCCAAATTGCGGAAGATCTCAAATATAGCAAGCAAAAGGCTTTCTTCAACTCAAGACCATCATCCTCAACTACAATGACACAAGCTCCTCCTCCAACTACCACCAAGAGCAACACGCGAGCCTCTAGTGCTCCCAACAAGTCTTCCCAACCATTCAAGAAGCAAGCTCCTCCAACCTCATCCTCAAGTGCTCCTCAAGTCAAGTCAAGCACTATTACTTGCTTCAAGTGTGGTGGTAGTGGACACAAGTCCTTTGAATGTTCCAACAAGATGATCATGATTGTCAACCAAGATGGTGAACGTGATTCTATGAGCGAAGGCGAATACTATGCCTTGCATCAAGTTGCTCTCAACCCTTTGGACGTCTCCAACGATGATGAAGAAAGTGTGTATTGCGATGAGGACAAGAACCCATCCCTAGTGGTCACAAGAGTCCTCACTTCTTCTCCTCAAGATGAGCAAGATCAACGGTGCAATCTCTTTCAAACAAGAGCCGGTATTGATGGCAAGTCAATCAAGGTCATCATCGACGGTGGAAGTTGTCACAACTTAGCTAGCAAAGAACTTTGCGACAAACTCAAATTGCCTTACAAGCAACACCCTCACCCATACCATGTCCAATGGCTTAGTGACTCCGGCACCTTCAAGATTCAACACATGGTCTCCGTGACTTTCAAGATTGGTCCTTATGAAGACACGGTAGATTGTGACGTTGTTCCTATGACCGTGTGTCATCTTCTTCTTGGCCGACCTTGGCAATACGACAAGAGTGCTATCCATGATGGGCGTACCAATCACTATAGCTTCAAGTGGAATAACAAGACATTTGTTCTTCGTCCCATGTCTCCTAGCCAAGTGATCGCCGACAACGCCAAGACTCTTGCACGTCGACAAGAAGAGCTCAAATCTCGTGAGATGAGTGGTGAGAGAGTGATCCACCAAAAAGTGAGTGAGAGCCACAAGCCAAATATGAGTGGAAAAAATCCGAGTGATGCCAAAGGCTTTGCCTTACTTGCCACCAAAAGAGAGATGCGAGCGCTAAGAGATGACCCAACCATACTTCACTTTGTCCTATTGTGCAAAGGGGAAGCACTTGAAACTAACGACATGACAAATCTACCCCCATCTTTGTTGCCTTTGTTGCAGGAATTTGAAGACGTCTTTCCCGATGAGCTCCCTCCGGGCCTTCCTCCCCTTCGAGGAATCGAGCACCGTATTGACCTCATTCCGGGCGCGCCCCTTCCAAACCGCGCTCCTTACCGCACCAATCCCGAGGAGACTAAGGAGATTGAGCGCCAAATCCAAGAGCTACTCGAAAAAGGTTTTATTCGCGAATCCCTTAGCCATTGTGCCGTGCCGGTTATCCTTGTTCCAAAGCAAGATTCTACTTCCCGCATGTGTATGGATTGTCGTCCTATCAATGCTATCACCGTTAGATATAGACATCCTATTCCTAGGCTCGATGACATGCTTGATGAATTGAGTGGTGCTACTATCTTTTCAAAAATTGATCTTAAAAGTGGTTACCATCAAATTCGTATGAGTATAGGTGATGAATGGAAAACGGCTTTCAAAACAAAACTTGGTTTGTATGAATGGCTTGTTATGCCCTTTGGTCTTTCGAATGCCCCATCTACCTTCATGCGTCTCATGAATGAAGTTCTACGTCCTTTCATTGGCAAATTTGTTGTGGTTTACTTCGACGATATTCTCATTTATAGCAAATCTTTGGAAGATCACCTTGATCATGTTTCACAAGTATTGTTGGCTCTTCGCAATGCAAAACTTTTCGCCAATCTTTCCAAATGCAATTTTTGCACCAACAAGCTTGTTTTCTTGGGTTTTGTGATCTCGTCCAATGGTATTGAAGTAGATAACAAGAAGATTGAGGCAATTAGGAATTGGCCCAACCCTACTTCCGTGGGTGAGATAAGGCGCTTTCATGGCCTTGCCGGTTTCTATCGCCGCTTTGTCAAAGATTTTTCAACTATTGCTTGCCCTTTGAATGAACTTACCAAAAAGAATGTGCCTTTTGTTTGGGGCAATGCGCAACAAAAAGCTTTCGACACACTTAAGAAATGCCTAACCGAAGCTCCTTTGCTTGTCTTACCGGATTTCGAGAAAACTTTTGAGATTGAATGTGATGCTAGTGGTATAGGAATTGGTGGCGTTCTCATGCAAAACGGACGCCCCGTTGCTTACCATAGTGAAAAACTTGATGGTGCTAAACTCAATTACCCCATCTATGATAAGGAACTCTTTGCTTTGGTTAGAGTGCTAGAAGTTTGGCAACACTACCTTTGGCCAAAAGAATTTGTCATTCATTCCGATCACGAATCATTGAAATACTTAAAAAGCCAAACCAATTTGAACAAAAGGCATGCTAAGTGGGTTGAATTCATTGAATCTTTTCCTTATGTCATTAAGTACAAGAAAGGTAAAGAGAATGTGGTAGCCGATGCCTTGTCTAGGAAAGAATGCCTTCTTACACGTCTTGACATCAATGTGATTGGTTTGGATGAAATCAAAGACTTATATGCTTCCGATGCTTTCTTTGGTCCTATATTTGAGAAGTGCTTGCCTAACCGAGGTTTCGATGATTACTATCTTCACAAAGGTTTCTTGTTTAAGGCTAACAAATTGTGTATCCCCGAGTCTTCTCTTCGCTTGTTGTTATTGAAGGAATCACATGAAGGAGGCCTCATGGGACACTTTGGACGCGACAAGACCTATGCCATGCTCTCCACCAACTACTATTGGCCCAAGATGAAGCACCACGTTGAGAGACACGTCAAGAGATGTTCCACATGCCTCCGAGCTAAGTCCACTTCCAACCCTCATGGTCTTTACATGCCATTACCTATCCCACATGCACCTTGGAGTGATATTAGCATGGACTTTGTGTTAGGCCTTCCACGAACTAAAACCAACATGGATTCAATCTTTGTAGTTGTGGATCGTTTCTCTAAGATGGCACATTTCATTCCTTGTAACCGAACCGACGATGCTTCACATGTTGCTACTTTGTTTTTCAGGGAAATTGTGCGTTTACATGGTGTACCTACTTCAATTGTCTCGGACCGCGACGTCAAGTTCACCTCCTACTTTTGGAAGACATTGATGGCCAAGCTCGGCATCAAGCTACTATTCTCCACCGCCTATCACCCACAAACGGATGGACAAACCGAGGTCGTCAACCGCACACTCTCTTCACTACTTCGAGCATTGATCAAGCCCAACTTGAAGAATTGGGAGGAATGCATCCCACACGCCGAGTTCGCCTACAACCGTGCTCTCCATCAAGCTACCAAGAAGAGTCCCTTCGAGATCGTCTATGGCTTCAACCCCAACACCGCCCTCGACATACTCCCTTTGCCTCTACGCGAGCGAGCAAACATGGACATCGACAAGCGCACCGACTACATCAAGAAGCTACACGACTCCACAAGGGCTACGCTTGAGAAGCATTCCGAGCACCGAGCCTCTATCATGAACAAGAACAAGAAACCCCTGGTGTTCCAAGAAGGTGACCTCGTGTGGCTACACTTGCGCAAGGACCGGTTCCCCGAAGAGCGCAACTCCAAGCTCAAGCCAAGAGGTGACGGTCCCTTCAAGGTCATCAAGCGCATCAACAACAACGCCTACAAGCTCGACTTACCGCAATCCAAGTACCTCGTCCACAACTCCTTCAATGTCAAGGACCTCTCTCCCTTCCATGGATACCCAAGTGATGAAGACGACGCCGAGTCGAGGTCGACTCTTTTTCAAGGGGGGGGGAGATGATGTAGCCCACCCAACTCCACCGAGTGCACCGATGACAAGATCACGCGCAAAGGCCATCAAAGATAAGGTGAACTCGCTCCTCTCATCCTATGCTTTCGGTCATGTGGAGAATGGTGCGCTACCTCATGGTTCCACACTTTGCGTACTCAGGTTCAAACCCGCCACGGAGGCCCCGGAAAGCACCCAAAATGACGCGCAAGAAGATACGAAGGAGGGCGGAAGAAACGGCATCGCAATCGGAGTCCCGACGGAGAAGATAGGCGGAAAGGAGTCCCTCCCGGCCTCGGGGGCCGGCCAGGCCGGCCTCATCCCCCCCCTAGGCCGGACCCCCTCCAGAGGAGGCCGGCCTCCAACCCGGCCTGCCCTCCTCCCACCCCGGCCCCAGGCCGGGCCACCACCCGAAGCAGCCGGCCTGGGGGCCGGCCTGCCTCCACCCCACCCCGGCCCCAGGCCGGCCAGCCTCTCCAGGCGCCCACCCTGGCCCCAGGCCGGGTTCCAGGCCGGCCAGGCCGGCCCCTAGGCCGGGGTGGGACCGAAAATGCCCGGAAATGCACCGTTTTCGCTCCAGTTTCCACCTACTTCGACCCCCAGCTATATAAGGAGACCCCCAAGCTAGATCTAGGGTTTAGAGTTGAATTTAGAACATTTGGAGCTCAGCTCTCTTGTATCCCTCTTTGAGGAACCATCCCTCCGACATCGTCGAGGATTGTATCAAGGCACATCCAACTACTTGATCTCTCCCTTTGGGTTTCTATCAAGTATTTGACCAATCTTCCTCTCGATTATCTTGAGGTTCTATTGGCGTAGTGGACCGGCTACGGGTGTAAAGCGGTTTCAATCAAGGTGAGCTGAGTTGAATCGATCGTTCCGTAGGCGGCCCTCGGGGTTAGTTGACGGAAGATTTGGGGTTCTTCGGTTCTTACTAGTTATCCTTGTGTTTGTTTGCGTTGCCCTCGATTTCCCCCTCGTTTCCCCCTCGTGTGTTCATCGAGTTCTTCGTGTTCTTCGTGTTCTCCGTCGATTCGTGAAGATCGGGCCAATCTAGGAGTAACCCTCCGCATCACCCACTCCCTGTCTGCCGCACCGCGCGGTGAATTCCGTTATTTTTTCGAATAAATTAAAAATGACAACTTTGCAAAATAGTCCCTAGAACTTAGAAACATCATAACTTTTGATCCATAAGCCCAAATTTAGCAATCTTGGACTTTTTGAAAAGCCCTTGACATCTAGAAACTTTTGGCACTGGCAAAATTCAAATTTGACAAAATTAAAATTGTTCAATTTCAAATATGCTTGTTTGATGAAATTTGGCATAATTCAAATTCTACAAATCCAAAAATTGTAAATAAAATATATTTGGAAACCTTAGGATGTGTACTTTCATAACCTCTGTCCCAAAATAATTATTGATCAAATTAAAATTGATTTTAGAATTAAATTATCTGTTTAAGTATTTTTGGCATAGAATTAATTCTTTAAATAATTGGAATATGTTCCCTTAAACAAAATTGCTCCTTTTGGTAACCTTTAACCAGAGACATCAGTACCTAAACCTTTTGGACAACCTTGAACCATTTCCTTGTAAGTTGGACCAAAATTTCATCTTAGTGAACCACTAGTTGATCATGCCTTAGTTTTGTTTTTATTCTTTCTACCATTGTGGTTGTGGCCATTTTGAATCCAAGAACAAGTCCCTAGTATGTAAACCATATAAGAGACCAAGTAGTGAACCTCAAACACTAGTACTATAGTGTTCTATCTACTCCTCCATCCCCCTATTCTTGCTTCAAGAATCCATCAAGTTAGCAAATGGAAAACAAGACTCAAGAAATAGAAGGTTCTTCACTTTCAACTTGGTGGCAACATGAAGAGCTACAAGGAGGATCAATGAAGAAATTTTGAAGAAAAGACTCCACCACTAGAAGCAACTCAAGGAAGTACAAGTGTGAAGAAATCCAGAAGAAAACATCTCCCTCTCTCTTTCTATCTTTCTTCTTATTTTTCTTTCCAAATTGACTTAGTGGTATATGTGCCCATCCCATACCCAAACCAATTAGTGAAGTGAAAACCATGAAGACTATCAAGACCAAGAGAATCACCACACCAAGGAAGGAAACACCTTAGATGGCATGATGATGATCTTCAAGAAGGCAATCACATGAGGTCTAGAAGCAATCCATACAAGTTGAAGAATAACAAGTTATTTTTGTCCAACCATTGACCCAAATAGAAAATCCAAGACTTAGTAATATTTTCCCTTTGATGAGGAAGTTAGTAGGCCTACCCTAACCACAATGGAATATACTAACATAGTCACTCAAATACTTTTGAAGGTGAATATGACCAAGTGTTTGCATGTATTACTTTAGTTGAAGAAGTAATATGTTTATTCTTAGTGAACTCGTGGAACTTCCTCGACAAGTATGGTTATAATAAAGTTAGATCACATCAAGCTCAACCTAGCCCTTCCCAAGTAAACCATTGGAATTTCCTTAACAAGTATGAGACCATTAGAGAATGAATCTTGATGGAGGGATGATAACCCGGTAGGCTAACGCCAAGGAGTAACTCGGCCCAAAGGACGCTGCGCAAGACCCGGCTTATGGAAAAGGAGCTTCTAGAAGGCCCAGTAGTGTAGGCCTCGTAACCCGGATTGTGGGTTCCGATAAGGAAGTTTAGGGTTTGCAAGCAGTGTCCGGGTAGGATTCAGAGTACGCCTTGGATAGTAAGCCAGGGGATCCGGGTACTATATAAGCCGGTCCCTAGGGTTAGGATACACAAGCTTACGAGATAGAGGTTGCGAGATATCGAGTATCCCTTGTAACACGAGAGTTGAGATAATATATTCCGGTCGGAGACTCGGCGACTTGATTGCCGGCTACCAGATCGCATATCACCATGGTTTCCCTTGAGCTAAACCCTCTCCCAAACACCAGAGTCGATTTGCCCCAAGACAAGTTACCCCCGGTAACGTCTGCCGTGATTATCCCACGACAGTTGGCGCCCACCGTGGGGCCTGCGTCCAAGGGTGTTTACATCACGGGAGAAGCTCGGGAGAACATGAAGAACCTCGTCGTCGGTGATATCTACACCAACCCTGAAGGAGAGAAGATGGTGGACGATTTTGGCTGGGGGCCAGAGTCGGATCTGCTCGAATCCGGATCCGTCATCACAATCGGCCGGGTCAACGTCTTCGTCGGCATGGTACGTGCGATCGGTTCAATCCCTGACGATTTTGGATTTGATTCTGTGTCAGGAGAGGCCACCCACGTTCAGTCGGACTGAGAAGAATCGGTCGGGACGGTGGATCCGACAGAGGAGCCTACCACGAAGAGGGAACAGCCGGAGGAGCCGGCATGGACCCCGCGTGGCCGGGTCATAAGAGAGGAGGATACCGAGTCTATCCTGCACCTGCTGGAGGACCGATACGAGGAAGATAGCTGCGATGAGGAGGAGTATGAGTCTTCGCCAAGCATTGCGCGCCAGGTCGCGGTCTACATGGCCCCTGCGACCAATCTCAATCAGCGGAACGTGACTACGGCCGCGGTCCGAGCGGCGCTAGCATCGGCCCAGCAGCAAAATCCGGCTGACGGAAATCCGGTCTTGACCCGGGTTGATGGAGAGTCGGCTTCAGTCACCAGCCGAGCGGCGGACAGCGAGCTGCAGGCAAATATGTTCGGGTTCCTGGCTAATAGGACGCCAGGGGTGGGTCCTTCGAATCCGCAGCACCCGGCCCTGTTCAGTAAAAATATTGTCTTGGACCCAACAATGTTAGCTACTGTGATAACCCCGGAAAACGCCGCGGCACGTGCCAGGGACTTGGAGGTAGCACACCGCACGCTAGAGCAACAAAGAAGAAATGTAGAAGCAGAAAAGCAAGGGGTAGCCACGCGCCAACATGAACTGGACGCGCTGGAGAACCGGCTCCGAGCTGAGACAAGCAGGGTGCATCAGAGATACCAGACAAGATTACCGGCGATGGGTGGAGTCATAAACCCTAACGCACTATTCATCACACCCCAGGATCAGCCGATTCCGGCTGTGAATCAGGAAACTGTGCATCAACCGGTAGCTGGAGCAGGACAGCCGGCAAACATGCAGGCCGGGTTACCCACACTGCAGACTGGGGCCCCTGTCGGCAACACAGCGCCACCACCACCACCATCACGATTTCGTACGCCGCCAGGTCACTTTAATAACCCCATGGATCAGATCCCCGTAAGAGAGTCACCCCATGCGGAGCAGACCCGACGGGCGATCGATTTGTTGCATACGACAGTGGTTCAGCAGGTTAATTACCCGGATAATAGGAGTGGAATGCATGGAACGCCTTATATCAGCCAGCAACATGGCAATGCCGGCAATATGCAAACAAGTTCAGCGCGACGGAGGGCAGAGCAGCAGCAAATGCCGCCTCCTCCCCGCGTGCAAGCAGCACCAGCAGTATCAGCAACACAAGCTATTGTGGATAGTTCCAGAGCTAGGAGAGCCGCGGTCGGGTCTGTGGTGCACGGACCAGCAGTAGCGCCACAACCAGCCGTACCCCCCGCAGGATCGCATGTTTCCCGTGTGAGGCTAGTACCGACTAATCTCGCTGGGCCCAAGTGTCTGACGGATAACATCAGGGCTGAGCCTTACCCGGATAAATTCAAGGAACCGGGTAAAGTAGTGAACTATGAGCCGACTATGGATCCAGAAACATGGTTGAGCAGTTATGAGATGGCTATGTCGATTCGCAACGCGTCTGAAAACCTTCGAGCCAAGTTCATGTACCTAATGATGTCGGAAGGAGCAGCAAAGTTGTGGTTCAACAATTTACCAGAAGGATCTATCAAGTCGTGGAGTGAGTTGAAAACTGCATTTATCAAGCACTTTCACGGAACATGCAGGAAGTTATTTACCATCGATGATCTAGAACGGTGTGTGCAAAAGAAGGGAGAGTCGGCGCGCAGCTGGGTGCACCGGGTTATGGAGATATTGCATTCATCTACAGATATTCAGCCAAAGGACGCGTTGCAAGCTATGGCCAAGACATGCAAGTATACGCCTTTAGTGCAGAAATTAACTCGCATGAAATCCAGTCGGAATGCTTCAGAGGTTACAATGGGAGAACTAATGGATGCGTGCAACAAACATACTGCTACGGATACTACGGAAGAGGACATTGATGACAAGAAAGCAAAAGCAAATACAGGCAATAATGGAAGAACCGGCAATGGATCTACGCCGGGTAACCATGGAGGTAACAATGGGAACAACCAGAACAAGCGCCCGTTCGAGGGGAATTCGGAATTTGTCGCTAGCACGGAAGCCGGGTCTTCAAGGCCCAGGGCAGAAGGAAATTTCAACGCAGGAAATCATAACGGAGGAAATTATCAAGGGCCACCAAGGCCGGGTAACAACTGGGATATCTTCAGAATGGCGTGCCCGAAACATAGTAGGAACGGAAGGCCGGCTAACCACTCATTGGAACAATGTGCGGATTTACATAGATGGAAGAATGAGGAAGTGAACAAGGCTATGCGAGGTGCAGGCCGGGGAGGAGGACTGGGTCCGGGTGGAAACCCGGGCAACGGCCCACCCCCAGCAGGTAACCCGGGAGTTGGGAATCCGGGCAATAACCAGGGAGGAGCTGGAGGTTTCCAAGCCAACCCCAAGAAATTGGGCCAATACCACGTTCACACCACATGAATTTCTAACAAGGATAGAAAGATACTAAAGAAGGCAGTAAACTCGGTTTCCTCGGCTGTCCCGAGATACCTGAGGTGGTCCGAGCAGGATGTAACATGGAGCAGAAGAGATCACCCGGAAAGAATAGAACACCCGGGAGTCCTAGCATTGGTGGTTGCGCCACAGGTTAATGGTTATGAGCTGAAAAAGGTCTTAATGGACGGTGGAAGCAGCATCAACATCCTATATTGGGAAACTTTCTTACGCATGGGCCTCAAGGAGTCTCAGCTACAGAAAAGTTCAACAGTTTTTCACGGGATCGTGCCGGGTCACTCAGCGTGCCCTGAAGGAAAGATTACTTTGGAGGTTGCTTTTGGAGAATCGAAGGACAATTTCCGGGTTGAGTGGCTCACGTTCGAAGTGGTGAAGTTGCGCAGTCCTTATCACGCGCTATTTGGGAGGCCGGCTTACGCCAAGTTCATGGCCAGGCCGTGTTACGTGTACCTACAGCTAAAAATCCCGGGTCCTAAGCAGACCATTACCATACATGGGAGCCGGGATATAGCGGCTGAGTGTGACGAAGGAGATGCGGCAATGGCAGAACAAGCCTGTAGAAAGGAGGAGCTTAAGTACTACCGGTCTCAAGTAGACTCGGATGACAGGACAGCGCTGAAGAGGCCAAACACTGAGGATGAGAGAGCAAAATTCAAAGCAGCACAAGATACCAATATGGTGGCCTTCGTCGAAGGTGATCCCTCCAAGCAATTTGCCATAGGATCTAATTTGGACGATGAGCAGGAAAAAGCACTTGTGGAGTTTATTCGTTCAAATCAGAATGTGTTCGCTTGGACGCCTAGCGATATGCCGGGTATCCCTACAGAGCTGGCAGAGCACAGTTTGCACTTTGACCCCAAATCCAGGCCCGTGAAGCAGGGACTGAGAAAGATGAACGAGGAAAGAAGAACGGCTATCGGCGAACAAATTGCTCGGCCGTTGACAGCCGGATTTATCATGGAAGTATTTCACCCGGAGTGGTTAGCAAATCCGGTCCTCGTGATGAAAAAGACCAATGAGTGGAGGATGTGCATTGATTACACAAGTCTCAACAAGCATTGCCCAAAGGATCCGTTTGCACTTCCAAGGATAGATCAGATCATAGACGCAGTGGCTGGAAGTGACCTACTATGCTTCCTAGATGCATATGCCGGGTATCATCAGATCAAGCTCAAGAAGAAAGACTGGGAGAAAACATCGTTTATAAGCCCTTTTGGGGCCTTTTGTTACAAAACCATGACTTTTGGATTGAAGAACACCGGCGCAACCTATCAGCGGTGCATTCAGAAGTGCTTTGAGGACCAAATTGGACGCAACGTTCACGCTTACGTGGATGACGTGGTGATCAAGACCAGAAAAGCAGAGACATTTATTGATGATCTAAAGGAAACATTCAAGAACTTGAGAAGATACCAGATGAAACTTAACCCGAAAAAGTGTGTATTCGGAGTCCCAGCAGGGAAGTTACTCGGTTTTATTGTTTCAGAGAGAGGGATTGAATCAAACCCGGAAAAAATCAAAGCTATCCAGAGTCTAAAAAAGCCGGAAAACCTGAAGCATGTTCAGAAGCTTACGGGGTGCGTAGCAGCACTGAGCCGATTTATATCAAGACTCGGAGAGAAGGCAATACCCTTGTACCGGCTCTTGAGGAAATCTGATAAATTCGTTTGGGACCAAGAGGCGGATGAGGCGTTCGAGGCACTAAAGAAGCAGCTATCTGAGGCACCAGTCCTAGCAACCCCGGGTCCTAAAGAGCCCATGTTACTATACGTTGCAGCGGGGCCCCGGGCGGTTAGCGCAGTGGTTGTCGTTGAGCGCAAGGAGGATGGAAAGGATCACCCGGTCCAGAGGCCGGTTTATTATGTCAGCGAGGTGTTATCAGAAGCAAAGCAGCGCTACCCACATTGGCAGAAGTTGGTTTTCGGGGTCTTCATGGCCAGCCGGAAATTGAAGCCTTATTTTCAGGAACACCCCATAACAGTGGTTAGCTCTATACCAATGTCGGATATCATCAGAAACTCGGATGCAACAGGTAGAATAGCCAAGTGGGCGATCGAGATGGGAGATTATCACATCAACTACGAGCCCAGGTCAGCAATCAAATCTCAAGCTCTAGTTGATTTCATTAACGATTGGACTCACACAGGCATGCCCACAATGACTCCAAGTTCTGAATCTTGGATAATGCACTTTGATGGTTCCAAGCAATACGAGGGATCAGGAGCTGGAGTGGTGCTCACATCACCTAAAGGAGACAAATTGAGCTACGTATTGCAGATTCACTTTGATTGTTCCAACAACGTGGCCGAGTATGAGGCATTATTGCATGGATTGAAGATAGCCAAGGAGATGAACATTAAGAGGATACGATGCTATGGGGACTCGGATCTTGTGGTACAGCAGGTCTCGGGAACTTGGGATAGAAAAGATGCAACTATGGCAGCATATCGCAGAGAGGTGGACCGGGTTGCCGGGTGTTTTTCCGGGTATGAGGTGGAGCATGTAGATAGAAGAAAAAACGAGGCAGCAGATACACTCGCCAGACTCGGCTCGCACAGAGAGCCGGTTCCACCCAATGTGTTCCTGGACGAGCTATGGCATCCGTCGGTTAAAACCGAGTCTGAGGAAGAACTGGCTAACAAAGACCCGGATCTGGAGCTCGTCGCCACAATACGCACTGTTCTCGAGTGAACAGAGCCGTTTCTGGCTTACCTATCACGGGGCGAGTTACCACAGCAAGAGGTACTAGCAAGGCAAATTCTGAGGCGAGCAAAAGGGTATTCCATCATCAATGGGGAGTTATATAAAAGGAGTGCCGCAGGAGTATTTTTGCACTGCGTAGCACCAGAAGAAGGCCGGCAAATCCTGAAAGAGATCCACGAAGGCGACTGTGGGCATCACGCATCCACAAGGTCCCTCGTGGCCAAGGCATATAGGCACGGTTTCTTCTGGCTCACAGCCTTGGCAGATGCGGAACGCTTGGTGGCAAGGTGCGACGGATGCCAAAGGTACGCCCGCCAAATCCATGTGCCGGCTATGGAGTTGCAAACAATTCCTTTGACCTGGCCTTTTGCCGTTTGGGGTATGGACATGGTTGGCCCCTTTCACATGTCACCTTGCAAAAAGACTCATCTCCTGGTGGCTATCGATAAGTTTACCAAGTATGTTGAAGTTATGCCAGTTACTAATTGTGAAGCGATTACGACAGTTAAGTTCCTAAAAAGGATTATCTACCGGTTCGGGTATCCTCACAGCATAATTACCGACAATGGAACCAACATGTCCCTTGGCGAGATGGAGAAATTTTGTGGCAACAACGGAATCCGGCTTGACATAGCTTCCGTAGCTCATCCACAAGCCAATGGACAAGTGGAGAGGGCGAATCAGGAGTTACTTCGTGGATTAAAGCCACGATTGCGAGTCCCGTGTGTCAGAGCCGCTGGAGCATGGGTGGAAGAGTTACCTTCAGTGGTTTGGGGTATCAACACCACACCTAACAGGTCTACTCAGATGACACCGTTTTTCATGGTTTATGGTGTAGAAGCGGTGCTACCGAGCGATATCATCCATGACTCACCTCCAGTATCGGCTTACGTTGAGGTGGAGAACGAAAAGACCCGGCAGGACGCCGTGGATATGCTAGAAGAACACAGGGAACAAGCTTTGGAGAGATCAGCCATATACCAGCAGGATCTGAGGAGATATCATAGCCGGAGAGTCAAAACCCGGGTCTTCCAGGAAGGAGACCTGGTTCTGCGCCTAGTACAGTCAAAGGAAGGAAAACACAAGTTATCCCCACCATGGGAGGGACCGTTCATCATAAGCCGGAATCTACACAATGGATCATATTACTTGATAGATGCAAGGGAAGAGTCGGCCACGGTTAATGACACCGCTCATACCACTTCATCTATGCAAGAGAGAGAAAGACCTTGGAACGTATCTCAGCTGCCTCCCTACTATACCTAGTTCAGACTAGATTTACAAGTGGAATTACACGATATAACAGGCAGCAGGTTTCAGACGCACTCTTTTCCTATCTAGGGTACCTAAGGGGACTGGAGGGTTTTTAATGAGGCGGCTTGCTGACCTAACTTTTCTCATATCAATAAAGAGATGGTTAAACAATATATTGTTTCCTTTTCATGTGTTTTTTATCCAGTTTTTTTATCTCTGTTGTGTTTTTATTTTTTCTTCCAGGTAAGTATTATTTATTATTCTTAGTACATTAGTTTCTTTAGTAAATTGCATATATTCAGGTCTTGGGGGCTGATTGCTTGAATAGCACAGTTACAAACTCAAAGACCCGGCCACGATGCCTATGAGTTATAAGGGCCGATTACTTGCAAACAAGTATGGCTGCAAGCTTATAACCGGACAAAGGAGCCAAACTTTCTTGAGTTTTCTTACTTAAGCTCGATGTGACTCGCACTAAAGTGGCATGCTTCGCTAGCGTATGATTACAATCAGTCATGATGCCCAATGGGACTTGCCTGACCCTGTCTTCATACAGCTGTAGCAACATGATTATCCACGCGAAAGCCGGCTTACAGTACAAGAGAGTCAAAAGGGTCATCTAAACCACAAGTTATGCAGAGTACAAGGTTAATAACTGGAAACTCAAAGTTTATTAAGCATAACTTCAAAACCTATGTGAAACGGCTCTAGGTTTTGGGCTTAGCATGCAACAATTTGTTCCTTTTGAAAGACCCAACACCCCAGACTCGGAATTTCGGGCCTTGGGGACTCGGGAATTTGAAAACAGAAACAAATTATCCAGCTATTCAGCTCAAAAACCCAAAAATCCGAGTGTCGGGGACTTGGGGACTTAGAAAAAAGTCCACCAGTCAAAACCCACGAGACCCGGAAACCGAGTCTCACAATAGGAACCATAGCAGAAAGTCGGAAAATCAAGGATGAAAAAGCTCAAAGTTAAGAAATATCAAATTCAAGCAAAGGGCCAGAAGGGCCACGAAATATATTAAGGTATCAAAGTGTATTACAAGCCAGGATAGTAGTATCATAAAGCGCATAGGCGCGCTATCAAAAGAATAAATGTTTTAAAAAGGCCCATTGGCCGGATAAAGTGCCTGAAACGGTTGCAGATAAAAATTTCACTCGACATCTTGGGCCGAGTCGTCCATCTTGCCCTTGCCCTTGGCAGCCGGGTCTTGCTCCTTGCCTTGTTCTTCAGCATTCTTGGTGGCGGCAGCACCCGGGTCATCAGTAGTGTCGGCCCGTGCGGGAGGAGGAACGACTGGCGTGGAGGTAGCAGGCGCAGAATCGGCCTCAGCCTTCTTCTTCGCGGCCTCTTCTCTCGCCTGAGCAGCCTCCGCCTTCCATCGGGCCAGCATATCGTATGGCTTGGGAAGATCCGACTTAATCGCCTTGTCGTCAGCATCATATGCTGGGGTAATTGAACTGACATCCAAACCATCGGCAATTACGCTGGCCGAGTGACGAACCTCCTTATGGATAGCCTTGAAATTCTTCACTGAGAACCTGGACACGTCGTGGTTGAACTCTGGAAACCCGCCTACAAGCTTGGCCGGCTCAAGTTTGGGAAAATATGCCTTAGACAGCGCAAGCCCCCGGGTTACCCCAACCCGGCAGGACGAGCGTTTCCAGTGCTCAATCCACTCGGGGATAGTGGAGCACGCGTCAAGCAACGTCTTCAGGTTGCCATGCCCGACACCCGGCCACTTCAGATCCTGAAGAATCCATTTGGTTCCGGCACAGAGCTGCCGGATCGTGCTCTTGATGGTTTTCAGCTTTGCGATATCATCTTCATCCGGACTCACATCATCTGGACCTGCAGAAAATAGAAAAAAGTAGTGAGTAAGGAAATCCGACTATTTATCAGAATGAGAATCCGGGTTATAATTATTAAGTTAGGAATAGTACCAGTCAAAGCACGATATGTGTCGGCAATCTGAACGGAAAGCTTGGTCAGTTCATCTTCTGCTGCATGAGCCCTCCTTCTATATTTCCTTGTGATTTTCCCGCTCCTCTTGGCATCAGCTTCAGCCGACTCACGCAGAGCCGCCTCCTTCTCGAGGAGTTTGGTGGACTTCGCCAACGCTTTCTCAGAGTAGGTCACGAAGGCCTGCGTAGAAACACAAGGGAGGGTTAGCCAGATAAAAAAGCAAGCTATCAGTCGGATATACTATGAAGTTCCAAGCAAATTATCAATAAGTTCACTTGGAACTTGGGGACTAGACAAGGATACAGGCAATATTATTCGGATTTACCTCATGTTTGGCTATCAAACTTCTAGGACATTTTCTTCGTCAGCCCTCAAGGTGTGCAGGGCGTCAAGCATCTAGGAAAAAGTCATATCCTCGGGCCTGATACCGGAAGAGCCGGCAGCCTGATCACTCGGAGGACGAGCCTTCTCCGACTTTGGAGTCGAGACCCGGGTCGCCTGGGTGTCCGGATTGGGAGAGCCCATCCTTGTGTCCAAGATCTCGATGTAGTCGTCCTCAGCTTCTTCAGATGGCTTGGGCGACCCGGCTTCCTGCCGAGCCGAGTCAGCCAGGGGGTCTTGCTCCTGGTTATTTTCAACACCACCGCCAGTCGCGGCGTCCATATCATCAATCAGACCCTCCGTCTCCCGGTTGTCTGTGTCCATGTTATCCGGGTCACTAAGCGTGACCTGGGCGCTGAGGAAAGAAAAGAGAAGTGATTAGCAACAAAAATTGATGGCTATCAAAAGGACTAGTGTATTGCTTAGCCGGAAATATAACTTACCCAGCAGTCACCACGAAATCTGCAGGAAGTGAGCTGCTAGACGCGGACGAGGCTGTCACAGAATCCGAGAGTGAGACCCGGAGCTGTCCGGCTAATGGATGATTGGGGGAAGGGTGTTTTCGAGGTGAGTTGATGGGATGAGATGGAGAAATACCAGTACGACGAGCCGGGGACGTAGGAATACCCGGGTTGAGGGGATCATCGCCCGGGGAATTCCGGGTTACCCTGCGCTTGGTTGGAGGCGGATCCTTCAAGTGTGGTGAGTTTGATAACTGTCGGTTAAGTTCGCGCATATTATCAAAAGAATAGGGTTTGGAGGACATGGAAGAGTAGGGAACCTTGAAGACGACCCCGCGGGTTTTCCTCTTTGTTCCGACCTCGACTTCCGGCTCAACCTCGCTTTTGTCGCTCTCAGTTTCTTCCGGGTCTCCCTGGTCATCCTTGTCACCCCTATCATCCATCCCTGAAAGGCACATATACATAGTCGGAAAAAGAGAAAAATGGGAAAGCAAAGTAACAGAGATTAAGATGACTGAAATACGGGTGATACCTTCGTCAGTATCAGCCGGTTCTTCTTCTTCCTCCGGGTTCCCGGAGTTGGGAGGGGTCTCGATGTTCCAGAAAGCATTATCGGCCTAAGATAAAGGCATGAAAGTGAGAGTTAGTAGTGGTATCAAGTCAAAGTACGAGAATAAGTGGATAAGTATCGGATTTTACTGCTGGAGCTGGGTTATCCCGGGTGAACAGCGCTAACCCGGCTATATTCTTGATCACCTCCAGCTTCTCAGTCAGGAAGCTCTTGATGGTCTTGTTGGTATCGCCAGCCGGATAATTTTTCGAGGAATAGCGGAGCGCGTCCGTGACGTGTCCCGAGTATTCGCACATTGGCTTTGAGCGAATAGAGTTGGGCTGAATCCGGAAATCTACCCAAGTCTTAACCAGGTTGAGCCCAGCGAGACCGTGGGCGAAAAGGACGGCTATCTTGGCCAGGTGAGGCTGGATGGCTTCCCTGTCCGACTCAGGGGGAAAGGCATTAAAAGTATCGGAAAGATCTAAGAGACCCTCCGATTAACCCGGCAATTTCCTCTCGCCGGGTGGGGAGGTGTCCCGGCAATAAAAGAAAGATAGTTGCCAGTGCTTAACATGCGAGTTAAGACTGAGAGTCGGCATGGGTGAATTCTTACGGCGCTGGATAGAAACCCCGCCGCAGGCCAAGAGGGCCCCGTCACCGCTTTCGCGGCACGGTTTGCATTGGAAAAGCTCGATAAACAAAGTGAGATTGGGCGGGATGCACAAGTAGGACTCACAAAGGACTATGAAATGGGTTATGTTCAACATAGAGTTAGGCCCTATGTCGAATACCCGGAGGCCATAATGGCTGAGGACTTCACGGAAGAAAGAGTGACCCGGGGGGCGAAACCCCCAGATCACGTGCTCAACAAAGCATATTACCTCGTCGGGGTTGGGGGTGGGCCGGGTCTCGTCACCCGGCACTCTCCAGTGAATCTCCTTCTGAGGAGGGAGAACGCCAGACTCGGCGAGTTCTTCTAACTTGGCCAGGGTCACAGAGGACTGCGCCCAATTGGCGGATATAGATTGGGTTGACCCTGCCTTGGCAGGCTGTTTGCCCTTGTGCTTTGGAGCCATTTGCTCGGCCTGCAAGATACAAAGCAAAGAGTACGAAACATTAAAACTCGGGAATTAGGAGTTATCCGAGTATCCATGAGTAGTATCAGTAAGAATCACAGAAACTATGAGTTTTCCGAGTATCAGTAAACAGTATGGAATCCAGGAGTTTTCCGAGTATCAATATGCAGCATGAAAGCTATGAGTTGTCCGAGTATCACTAGACAGTACGAAAATTACAAACTATCCGGGTGTTGACGAGCAGTACAGAAATTATGGGATATCCAAGTATCACAGAGCGATTATGAAAGGAGGTTGATTGCCTGTTTATCTAGAGTATGTATAAAAGAACCGGAAGTGGTGGACCGTCCGGGTATCGAAGAACGGCCGTGGAAATTTGGGCGAGCTACACCTAGATTGGAAAATTGGCGGATGATTTCGCGGAGAAATTAACGATTGCAAGCGATGGGAAAGTACTGTGGGGTCAACAATTGAGCAATTGAACGAACTAGAGTGAAGATGAGCGATCTAATTCGGCGTGGGACAGGAAACGGCCCGCGGGCGGATCTAGATCCAATCTAGGTCAAATGGAGAAATTAGAAGCTAAATCAATGAAAATAGGAGGCTTACCGGTGTGGATTGGAGAAGGGCGCGACGGCGGCAGATGGCGCAGTCGTGGGGTCCCCTTGTGACTCCCGGCGGGCAGTTCGAGGGCGCGGCGGCGGAAACTTGCGGTGGCGCGGAGCGAACTGTGGATGAGCGTAGCCGACGACGGCTTTGCTCCGGCGGTGTGCCCGAGGTATCCGTGGCGGTGTTGCACGAGCTCGGGGGAGAGAGCGCCGGTGAGGAAGAAGAAGGTGGAAGAAATGAGCCGTTAGGTTTAGGTCACCCCCTAGGCACCTATTTATAGGTACGGGTGGGGAAACCTAGGCCGGAGAGCGGGAACCAAAAATTTCGGGATAAGGGATACCCGTCCTGATATTTTGGGATATGCGTTAAGTGCTGGGACGAGATATCCGGAATGGATAGGAAGAAAATCTCTTCCGTGATATCCGGATCAATTAACGAGTGAAATAAGCCGGGTCTTCTGCATTTTCCTCGGAACATTGACCCGGAAAAGTAAAGATGGACTCAGAGAAAACCGGGTTATTATATGGACCACCAATGGAGTTAGGCCTAGCTGTTTATTAAAGCAACCTAACCCGGCCTCTGTGAACTTGTGTGTTTATTATTTTTGCAGGGAATAGCGTGCGCTTCAAGGAGGATCCCGTGAAGCATAAGCTATTCTGGGTACTACTGATGGAGGGATGATAACACGGTAGGCTAACGCCAAGGAGTAACTCGGCCCAAAGGACGCTGCGCAAGACCCGGCTTATGGAAAAGGAGCTTCTAGAAGTCCCAGTAGTGTAGGCCTCGTAACCCGAATTGTGGGTTCCGATAAGGAAGTTTAGGGTTTGCAAGCAGTGTCCGGGTAGGATTCAGAGTACGCCTTGGATAGTAAGCCAGGGGATCCGGGTACTATATAAGCCGGTCCCTAGGGTTAGGATACACAAGCTTACGAGATAGAGGTTGCGAGATATCGAGTATCCCTTGTAACACGAGAGTTGAGATAATATATTCCGGTCGGAGACTCGGCAACTTGATTGCCGGCTACCAGATCGCATATCACCATGGTTTCCCTTAAGCTAAACCCTCTCCCAAACACCAGAGTCGATTTGCCCCAAGAAAAGTTACCCCCGGTAACGTCTGTCGTGATTATCCCACGACAAATCTTTCGAACCCAAACCTTGTCCTAACCAACTTGGTTAAGCCCCTTTTGATATGTTAGTTGCTTTTCTACACTTGTATGTTTCTTTGCTAGGATGCTTGTTTATTTGGTTTTGTGTTGTCAATGAATAGATTGTACGGGGAGAAACGATCTTTTGTGAAGAGAGTGTGATTTCTTCACCAACTTCAACAAGGCAAGTAACACACCATCAACTACCCATTATTTTCTATATGCATTAGTTGATTTTGAGTAGTATGCATGATAGGAAATTTTAATAAGTTATATTATGCTATGCTATTATCCTAGTAGTGTGTAGCCTTCCCTTTTACCCTTGTTATTTTGATAGCCTTAGAACTTAGTAGATGCTATGCAATATTACAAATTGTTTTACTAGATGTTGAGGAAAAATTCTAAGTATAACTAATGAATGAACCACCTGGGTGGAAGTGGTAAGACTGGTTTATGTTGAGTGTTGCCTCAGGGCCCTTATCTAAGGGTTATTCCACTTGAGGTTGTCAATTGCGGATGGACACCCAGGAACAAAGAGATTACTATGTCCTTCTAAGTTTAGTAGCTTCCCGTGCAGCCTTTTGACATATGGGCTCTGTCTTGATAAACAAAGTTGTGAGAGTTCGGCCCAGGCTTCACTAGCAGATGTAGCAAAATTATAGGTGGAACGGTCTTGCCGGTGGGTTTGGACTTCTTCTTCTGAAAGATCTCGTCTCAATTCTCTCCTTTCCATGATGCACTCCGGGTGTATAAGATGTTTGGGCTAATTGAAGACAAAGGGTGAAAGTGCACAAGCTCTGTAGAGTCAACAAACTAATATCTTAGCCGTGTCCCCGGTTATGGACAACTATGAGCAGCTAGACAAGGATTGACGGAAGAATCTCATCATCAATTTCAATAAGTAAAATTTTGACCAAGTGAACAGTATTGTGGTGCTTGGATCTTAATCCAATGTTGCCACCCCTTTGAAAAGAAAAGTTTGTTTTACAAAAGAGATAGGACAAAACTGGCTTTATGCAAACTTAGCCTAAACTCCACTCAGCCAAATAAGCATGTAGTATTAGTCTTGCCATTTATATCCACCATAGTGTTACTTGCCGATACATAAAATTGTATTGACTCCCTTGTGGCTTCATATTCGATATTGCAGATATTTCTGAAGACGAGTGAGGATTTCGTTTAGGATCTCGAGACTATCGCCAACATGTTTTGCCTGTGGCACATGAAGAAGATGGGCTGAATGTTGTACTATGTTTTCTGCTGTATATCTTAGTTTTCTGCTAGTCTTCTAAGACTATGCAAGTTGTAATACTATTTTGTAAAGACTGGATCATGCGATGTAATAGAATTTGATGCATTTGCATGATATTTCATTTTGTACTGTGGTTCTAGCAATTGATCCAGGGACTAGCACAATAACACAGGTATTCCATCTTTATTAAAAGTTGGGATGCTACAAAATGGTATCAGAGCATTGTGTTGCCCTTAGAATTCGAGACCCTTAGGTTTGGAAGCCATTTTTGATCATGTTATTATCTCCTTAGAGTATTTTGGATCCTAGTGGCATAGTGAGATGAAGCGGCCCGGACAACTTTACGTGTCCATGGACACGAGACCGTTCCCTGATTGGCTAGCGGGTGCCAGTATCTCTCACTATAGTGAATATCCAATTTGCAACAACTTGTTAATAACCCCTTGATCACCCTAGGATTGAAAACTTTCTATGTTCAAACTTTCTAGAAACAAAACAATCCTCTTAATATTTCTCATATCCTCTCATCTATTATTCACCTTCAAAATTTTCTAGATGACCTACCATCAAGACAGGAATGTTGATGACCATACCATGAAGTGCAAGAAGTATTTTCACCACATGAAGACCTACACTCAAGAAATTGAAGAAAAACTCAAGAATATATAGATGAGACCACCAATCTAGTTCCTTTGTTAGAACAACGTTAACGTGTTAGTGTATTGATCATATCAATGAGTGTGGTATGACAATATTAGTGTTTTCTAAAAACCATGATGTTTGGTGTGATGAATGTATTGCTATGTGTTTGTTATGTGTTGATTGCAAGATGAGTTTCCTTGATCTGCTGTGTTGGAGTAGGATCTTCCTTAGATCTTTCTAATCTTCATTCATGCATGCTAAACCAAACCCAACCCTATACCCATTTACCACCAATAGTGAGTTTCCAACTGGAGTGCACCAACTGACTTCATACCCAAGACCACCTTTTTGAGACACAAACCATCCAATTTAGGATTGCCAAAATCTTAGGATTTTGTTCTTTTGTGTGAAGGAAGAATAACATCCATGATCAATGCCAACTACATCATAAGGAGCATCAAGCCAATCAACAAGTGAAGATAGACAACTTGACACAAAGTTGCATGAGCTATGAAGATTTCAGATCCAACTACACCAAGAGAAGAAATAATGAAAAAACACAACTATCCAGCTTGTGTTACATAAGAGTTTTACGCAAACCACTAGTTGAGAAGTGATAGCTTGGCTCAAGTTTGTCTTACAGATTGGAAACTTTCTGTTAGACAAGGTAGGTGACCTAGTGTTATTAAACAAGATTCATCAATCCAAGTACAAGGTAACATGGATTGGCCCCCATGGTGACTACTCACATTATTTACTTTTGCTATGAGGAATGTTAAATCTGAGTGACATACCTATTAGAGAGACGACTATGTTAAGCATGAACCATAAGATGGTATAATACAATAATGACCCTATGTTAGTGTTACTGAAAACGTACTATTTTCTATGAGGATCAAGCCAACCTTGGAGCTATCAAGCAATGGAAGATTTTTCCTACCATGAGAGTTTCTTTAGAAATAGCATGGTGTTTGCCTTCAAGGATGACAACAACAAGATGGAAGATGGCCAAGGATATCAAAAGACAAAGTTGAGAGTGAACAAAAGGCTTTTGATTGACCCAAAGAGTGACCCCTCAGTGTCAAAGGTAGTCCAACATACCTATGTTGGTCTACAGCTCTACCGCGAAGGAAAGTTCTACTCAAGCCAATCTCAAATCAATCTACACTCCAATCTAATGAAAATAGACTACCCACCAAAGCTTCTTTTAAGGGTGGTAGCCCACCCAGTTGTTTTGGAATCCAGTTACCCAAATCTTTCTTTCCATTCTTCCCAAATCTCGGGACGAGATTTCTTTTAAGGGTGGTAGTCT